>OX422224.1:135765458-138165458 GCA_949130495.1 Sambucus nigra | reverse complement strand
GTCTGTGGGTGATACGCTGTACTCAAGCGCAACTCCGTGCCCATTGCCTCCTGAAAGCTCTGCCAAAAGTGGGCGACAAAGATTTTGTCTCGGTCGGATACAATATTTATAGGTACTCCATGCAGCTTAACAATCTCTACTATGAATAGCTGTGCATAACGCATCGTCTCGAAGTCTGTGCATACCGACAAAAAGTGGGCCACCTTAGTCAACCGATCCACAATAACCAATATGGAGTCGTGACCCCTCTGCGATACAGGTAACCCTGTGATGAAATCCATGGAGATGCTCTCCCACTTCCACACGGGAATTTCTAACGGCTGTAGCATCCCTGATGGTCTCTGGTGGTCAACTTTCACAAGCTGACACGTGGCACATTTCGAAACAAACTCCGCTATGTCCCGTTTCATCCCTGTCCACCAATACTGCCTCCTCATATCTTGGTACATTTTATCCCCACCGGGATGTACCTCAAATTTCGAACCATGGGATTCTGTCATAACAGCGTGCCTCAAATCCTCATCCTCTGGCACCATTAACCTCCCATTAAAGCGTAGGCCTCCTTCTGAGCTAATCGAGTAACCCTCTGCTCCCTCAGCTAACAACTGGTCCACCCTATCCCGAAAAATATGATCCTCTGCCTGGGCCTTCATAACTCGCATAATGATCTCGGGTGTGATGGATAAAGCTGACATGCAAGCCTTGGCTACGTCATCCTCATATTGAAGGTCTCTCCACTTCGCTTTCCATACCTCTGATATCTCCCCAGTCGGCCTTCGGCTCAATGCGTCTGCTACCACATTGGCCTTACCAGGATGATACTGAATATCAAACTGGTAGTCCTTCACGAATTCTAGCCACCGCCTCTGCCTCATATTCAGATCCTTCTGTGTGAAGAGATACTGAAGTGACTTGTGATCCGTGAATAGAGTAAACTGCTCTCCTAGAAGATAATGGCTCCATATCCTCAAAGCAAAAACGACCGCTGCCAACTCTAGGTCGTGAGTGGGGTAATTCCTCTCTTGGGGCTTTAGCTTCCTGGAAGCATAAGCTATAGCTCTTTCCTCCTGCTGGAGCACACCCCCAAGACCCCGTAAGGATGCGTCTGTGTAAACCCGATACTCTAGCCCTCCCTTTGGCAATGCAAGCACGGGTGCAGATGTCAACTTGTCCTTTAGCTCGTCGAACGCTAATTGACAACTATCATCCCACTTGAAAGGTACCCCTTTTCGAGTCAGATTCGTCAAAGGTCCTGCAATTTTAGAGAATCCCTTAATGAATCGCCTGTAGTAACCGGCCAAACCCAGAAAACTCCGCACCTCGGTCGGTGTCGTGGGCTGTCCCCACTCCCTCACCGCCGACACCTTATTCGGATCCACTGCAATACCCTGATCTGACACGACGTGACCAAGGAACTGTACCTCCCGTAGACAGAATCCACACTTCCCTAATTTGGCATAGAGCTGATGATCCCTCAGTGTCTGTAAAACCATGCGCAAATGCTCCGCGTGCTCCTCCTCGGTGCTCGAGTAGATTAGGATGTCATCAATGAACACGATGACAAACTGATCTAAGTACTCCCTGAAAACCCTGTTCATGAGGTCCATGAACACTGCTGGTGCATTAGTGAGCCCGAAGGGCCTCACCCTGAACTCATATGATCCATACCGCGACAAGAAAGCGGTCTTAGGAACATCCCCCTCTCGGATACGCAGTTGATGATACCCTGACCTCAAGTCGACCTTGGAGAAGTAAGACGCCCCTCTCAATTGGTCAAATAAATCATCAATCCGAGGCAACGGATATTTATTCCGTATCGTCACCTTGTTCAGCTCCCTATAATCCACACACAAGCGGAGTGAACCATCTCGCTTCTTCACAAACAACACCGGCGCACCCCACGGCGATGTACTCCGCCGAATAAAACCCTGACCCAGTAGTTGCTGAATCTGATCCCTCAATCCCGCATTTCTGAAGGGGCCATTCGGTAAGGTGCCCGAGCAATCGGCCTCGTCCCCGGTGCCAAATCGATAACAAATTCGATTTCTCTGCTGGGTGGTAATCCTGGTATCTCCTGGAATACATCCTCAAAGTCCGTTACTACAGGAATAGAGTCTAAAGGAACTACCACCTCCTGTGAGGTTTCCTCCTCAATATAGTATAAGTGAGTGCGCGACCCTCCCTCAGGAAGCGGAATTGCTATCAGGAACATCTCCTGTCCCGGAATGGAGAACACGATTGTCCTCTCATAACAATCCACCGTAGCCCGGTAACCTGCCAACCAATCCATGCCCAAGATAACATCATACCCCTACATATCTAACACTAAGAGGTCTGCTGCTAAACTAAGCCTCCCAATCAAAATGTCTACTCCTCGACAAATCGAGCGAATCAAAGCCCCGCTGCCTACTGGTGACTCTACACTCATACAGAGGCTACCCGCTGTCTCTAATAACCCAGCCCGTTTAGCAAAATTAGATTTAATGAATGAATGTGATGCTCCCGTGTCAAAAAGAATGCTACCCTCATGACCATGAATGAAAAACATACCCTCAACCGCTGGCGGTGCCTGCTGTGCTGGAGGATTGGGAACATCCCGAACGTTGTACACACGTCCGTAGTGCATCTGCCCCTGCTGCTGTGGGGCGGGTGGGGCTGGTGCTGCTGGCGGCATCTGACCCTGTTGCCCCTGCTGGGCACCCTGCTGCTGGCCTCTGCCCCTCTGCGGGCACTCCCTCTTGAAGTGTCCTGGCTGGCCACAGGCGAAACAACGTTTCTGGTTGTCACCCTGCCGTTGGCCCTGCTGGCCCTAACGTTGCTGGCCCGGTTGGCCTCCCCGGTTGTTCCCTTGGCCCTGACGGCCTTGAGGAACCTGCTGTTACTGATTAGGGCCTGGTTGCCCCTGCCTGAACCCCTGTCCTCCCGGTCGGAACCCACCAGGGTTAAACTTCTTAGCCTGATTCCCTTGCTGAATGATAACCTGCTGCTGTGTGCCACTTGTCTCACTACTAGTAACCGCCTTGCCCTGCTGGCTCGGCTCACCTGCCTTCTTGTTCCCCTTAGCATGGAAACGATGATCCTGGCAATGTACAAGTGCGGCATTAACGACATCTGTATAAGTCACTAACGTCGGATTTCCAATCAAGTGCTGCCTGATTCTCTAGGCTAGGCCATCCATGAACTTTGACTTCTTCCGCTCCTCATCGCTCACCTCATTTGGCACAAAGTTTGCCAAACGGGTGAACTCCTCCTCATATTCTGCTACTGACCTGTCACCCTGTACCAACTCGCTGAATTTCTTTCTCATCTCAGACTCTACTGCTGGAGGGAAGTACTTGCGGTCAAACCGCACCCAGAATTCAGAAATTGGCATCAAATCCCGCTCCTCAGCGGTGGTTACGGACTCCCACCACTGTAAGGCTTCCCCCGACAGACGAAAGGTAGCCAGCATCTGTTTCTGCACCTTTGTACCCTCTAACATGCGCAGATGGCACTGAATGTTCTTCTTCCAGTCACAAGCCTCGACCACATTGGTGCTACCTCGAAACTCAGGTGGGTGACCTTTCTGAAAGGTTTCCCTCACTCGCTGCCAAGATGGTGGCCCCACTGGAGCCTGAACTGCTGGAGCCAATGGAGGCGGTGCCTGGGGATGTGGAAAATGAGCTGCCATAGCTCGCATCGCTGTCTTGACGACTTGGTCCACTATCACTGCCACCTGAGTGGTAGAAATCAACTCGGGTGGGGGCGGTGGTGGCGGTATCTGTGGCTCCTGGCGAGCCTCCCTCACCTCATATCTAGCCTCAGCCCTCTCCGCTCTCTGTCTCTTAGGTGGCATCTGAAATAGATTGAATTGTATAAGTACAAAATTTATACAAAAACTAATAGCAGGAATACGATATCTCACAAGCGGAAAATATAATCAACAGTCCTAATAATAGGGCTCTATAACAACCGAACGCTACGCTGAAACATAGAAAGCCGCACAGATCCTAAGGACACTAGAACCTGATGCTCTGATACCATCTGTGACACCCCGCCTAATTAATCCCGGGTGATCAGTCCTAAATCAAGTTAGAACAGGATTCTCATTTGGTCCATTCTTAGCATCACTGTCGTCTTATTTAATTACTAACCACCTAAGTGAGAAAAATAGACTGGTGCCAATTTTTTTATCTTTCATTATTTAATCAAAAACCCATGCGGATAATAAAACAATACAACAATCACAGATAACTGAAATAATCATCCACAAGTAAAAGTAATTAACCGAATAAACCATCGGTCCAAATAATAAATCCCATAAAGTCAAGAATAAACTCCCAACAAGTCTAATACAAATAAATGGAAAGTGAGCAACATGCTCGAATACTAATCATGAACTTCTACATTAAGAATGAAGAATGAGGCGTCTATCAAAACCCCGCAACATCCACATATGCTGTAGCAACGGATCCCTGGAATATAGTCAAGGCTGGCGTCCCTGTGGTTGGACACCTAAAAGGGTTTTTAAAAGTTTTTATAGCAAGGGTTAGTACCCAAAACATTTGAAAAACATTTAACAAATGATTAACTTGCAGTAATAAATAAATATGCATGCTCTTCATATTTTTAGTTAGTATCGCACTCTCTTGAGGACTTCCTTTCCCTTACTCTAATGTACACTACTAACGCTTTAATTAAATTACCTAGTTATTCATCTCATGACTAGATAATTAACAAAGTTCCTTTATACCCACCCTACTCTAACTGAGTATGTAGTGATGATGATTTTTAAGTTATTAGTAACATCAACTTAACTAAATCATTTCCCTTTTTATATTCATATAACTTCTACACTTGTTATACATGTGAAATAACTCACTTTTCATTAATAACCCGTATATAATTAATTATCTAATTATATACTTATAATCATATTTCAGCATTCACAATCATACTGTAATATATATAACAACTTGCATCCTCCCGAGGAAAATACTCCCGGAATGTAAATTCTATAAAGTGCTATCCCACTAGGTACAATCACATAGCCTAGATATCCCAAGTCAGAACTTTCACACCAACTTGATAAAAATAAATAATTGGAGGCGATCATATTCCTTCCCTGAAAGTGAGATGTCCCTCACCCATATAACGGACGCTATGACCTCGAGAATATACTCACCCTACTCCTCAAGCTAGGGGATTCATCCACTACGCGCAACCTCCCCCTATAGCACTATAGTATAAAATATCTAATCACTGATATTAATTGTGCACACCATATATATATATATATATATATATATATATATATATATATATATATATATTATCGCCTCCGTATATATAAATATAAAAGTCCCGGTTATACCGTTCGCTAAATCCGTAACATAAGCCTATTAAAATTATTAAGAGTTTATGGTCCAACTCTAAATATTAATTAAATTTCACCTTAATTAATTAAGTTATTTTTGGTGTCGCCCCCACCATAAATTTGGACTTACTCTCGTAGCCCAAAATAAATTTACCCGAGTCAAAATTCCCGACTCTAATTTATTAGCCTCAAACCCTAATTAATTTATCTACAATTAATTAGATTTACTCTCATGTATTTCATTTCTCAATAATTAATTACATAAGACTTTTATATGATTTTCCCCTCTTATATAACTAACTGGCGAAACTGCCAAAATCTGGCAACCGTCGATCGATCGACCCCAGACCGTCGATCGATCGATCGAACAGGTCTTCGTCTTCTTCGCGAAGACAGGGCAGCCATGGACGGAATTTCTTAAACCCTAATCTCTGCTAACATGAATTTTAAGCCTTTTTAACACCAGTACATATTAGAAACCTTATTAGGATTCCCCAGAAAGTCCACAACAATCATCAATTCGTCCATAAACTACTGATTTATAATTTTGGGGAAAAATCCATCTTTTTCCTTAAACACATTTTTACTCCAAATTTCTTCATCAAATTCGTTCTAATTTATCTGGATATCATTCTAACAGATACACATCAATATTCCAATATCAGATTTTACATAACTCCTCATAAATTCGGGCAAAACAGATTCATGTTTTCTTTTGTATTATCAAAACCCCATGTTTATGCCATGAAACCCCAAAACGAATTTTAATTCATTACATCATGCAAATATGAATTGAAAGACAGATTTAATGCTATTGCAAGTTATTCACTTGCCTTAGGTTTCGTAGTGTCTGAATTTGCGATGGATTCCAAGGTTGAAGATGACCTTGTTGGTTCTTTGAGATCCCCAAAATGGCTTTGGCTGCTGCTAGGATTTCCTAACCCTTTAATTCCTTTTTCTAATTAAGCTCAGCCATGCCCTTATTTCTTTTTATTAGTTTAATTATTCAATTCCCGTTTTTTGACTAATGGGCCAAGCCCAAGTGACCAAAATGCCCCCGAGTGGGCCCGACTATGTCTAAAAACGTCCCGTGACCCGTTTACTACCCCCGGGTACACTTTTCCGACTATCTCGGCCCATCCGGACTCAACTGTACACTCAGAATTTGCATCCGAATTAATTTATAAAAATACTTATCCCCCACCCAATATAATCTATACTGACTTCCGGATGTGATAAGTACATACCTCGTCATCAATACTCGAAACGACGAAATTACATTATTACTATTCACTTAGTAAATAAATTTTCCCTAAATATTAACCATTCAATCCCAGATTAATATTTATATATTATTCTATCATAATTAATTCATTAAATTACAACACACTAGTAATTTAGAATATCTGAATTAATTAAATTTTAAATGTACCAAAAATACGGGGTGTTACAACACAAACATTTTTTTTATTGACACGGGAAAATCCCCTTAAAGGTTCAAACTCAAATAAATGCAAGTTTGGATTGGAGCAACTTTTATTTTGACCCATATTCTTGTTTAAATTTTCGTGCGAGGCACCCCGCTGCTTAAATTTTTCCACGGAGAAGCCATATATTCCTTGAAATTCCATAACTATTTTATGTCGCCTCGAGAAAGAAAATTTAAAGAATTAGTACGTGTATATTCAAGCGACTTTCTAAAAATGATGCCTTTGAGCAACCTTGAAAAAATATTGATTTCGAGAAACAATGTCAGAACGACATCCTTTGAACAACCTTATCAAAAAGGATATCTTTATACTGACCTTGGCAAAGTAATATTTTTTAAAAACTTAGCAAATTTTCACAAACCTGGAACTTGAGCTACCTCATTTATATATCCTTGAGCTGTCTCAGTCATAGTGACTAGATCTGCCTCAGTCATAGTAGTTCAAGCTGTCTCAGTCATGGTAACATTTTGAGAAACCTTGTCCATGGTCACTCGGAGCGACATTCTGCACTACCTTGACTTCAATTTATGTCAAAGTATGATTTATTCACATTGTGAAATTAGTTACATGAAAATTCAAGTCTTATATTTAATATTCATTGCAAGGTGACTCAGTATGCTTACTTACTAAATTATTCTATATATGAATTAATCGACCACTTACAAGTTTTTTCATCTTTGATAAAATAATGGGGGCATGAGATCAATAGTGCACCATATGATATATCTGCACTCTATCATTCTATGCTATAAAAATGAGACTGAAAAAGTATGAACTGCATATTGTATCAAATCAAACTGGCATTATGAACTTGCACAAAACAATATGTTTTACGATCCCTTGAGGCTTGATACTGAGTTTATTTTATTCGATTGGCATAAAATAAAATAAAGAGGCAAGATATACACCACATGATTATATATGGCATTATAATATGCCTCACAAGTAACTAATGGTTTTTGTGCCAGAATCAAAGATGATTTTTTTTATCCTTGCAGATATTGAACGCACATGAGCAAATCAAGCTCGAGCAATTACATCAGGCCTTACAGATGTCAAAGACAAATGCTCAAGAGATTTTTTTTTAAATTTTGAGGATATCACACAATGAAATGTATTTAATTTTATTCATATGATGTTGTAACTGATGTATGCTATTTTCTTTACTTTTATTTATCTTGAGATAAAAGACAAAACAAAGTAAAGCGGGCGAAAGTGTTGTATGATGTAATATTTAGTTGCATAGGAGCCCGAGTGATAAGCGTGCTTAAAACTGGTCACAAAATAGCCATCATTATTGAGGTATCACCAAAACAGATTCCAGACTTGTTCAGCATAGCCATCGGTTGGATCACATATAGCACTCATTAATTGACATTATTTCCAGTAAAATGACAGGGGACAAGCAAATTGCCCTAAAAACTTAGAGCATTGATACAGAGTTTGCATACAAACCTTATCAATATTGTGGTAAGTCACCAAAAGAGGTGCATTATATCTTCAAGAAACCTTACCGATATTGTGGTAAGTTGCCCAAAGCGGCGCATTATAGGTTCGAGAAACCTTACCGCTATTGTGGTAAGTCTCCCAAAGGGGTGCATTATATTTTCGAGAAACCTTACCGATATTGTGGTAAGTCACCTAAAATGGTGCATTGTAGTTATGAGAAACTTCGACCTATATGGTATTCCCAGTTTACCTAAAGGGCCCATATAAAATCTCGACTAAGCAAATTGGGCATTCTCGAAGCCCCGATTTGCCTAAAAAACGTTTATGGTCACTCGACTAGGTAAATTATTGTCGCTTAAAAGTCCCAATTTACTTAAAGTATCTATATGGAACCTCGATTAAGTAAATTGGGCATTCTCGAAGCCCCTGTTTGCCTAAAACACGTTTATGGTCACTCGACTAGGTAAATTTTTGTCACTTAAAAGTCCCAGTTTACTTAAAGGGCCTATATGGAACCTCGGTTAAGTAAATTAGGCATTCTCGAAGCCCCAGTTTGCCTAAAGCACCTTTATGGTCGCTCGACTAGGTAAATTGTTGTCACTTAAGTCCCAATTTACTTAAAGAGCCTATATAAAACCTCGACTAAGAAAATTGGCCATTGTTAACAATTGGTTTTCATTATTAATTCACATATTTGGGTGGAGTTTTACTAAAAATCTTAACAGGCGGTTTTCATTGTTAAGTCACATATTTGGGTGGAGTTTGCAAAAAATCTTAACAAGTGATTTTCATTGTTAAGTCACATATTTAAATGGAGTTTTTCGAAAAATCTTAGTAAGTGGTTTTCATTGTTAAGTCACATATTTTCGTGGAGTTTGCAAAAATTATTAACAAGTGATTTTCATTGTTAAGTCACATATTTGGGTGGTGTTTTACAAAAAATGTTAACAAGTGGTTTTCATTCTTAAGTCACATATTTTGGTGGAGTTTGCGAAAATTGTTAACAAGTTGTTTTCATTGTTAAGTCACATATTTGGATGGAGTTTTATGAAAAATCTTAACAAGTGGTTTTCATTATTAAGTAAGATATTTGGGTGGAGTTTGCGAAAAATATTTACAAGTGGTTTTCATTGTTAAGTCACATATTTGGGTGGAGTTTTAAGAAAAACTTAATAAGTGGCTTTCATTGTTAAGTCACATATTTGGGTGGAGTTTGCGAAAAATATTAACAAGTGGTTTTCATTGTTAAGTCACATATTTAGGTGAGGATTTGCAAAAAATCTTAACAAGTGGTTTTCATTGTTAAGTCACATATTTGGGTGGATTTTTACAAAAAATCTTAACAAGTGGTTTTTATTGTTGAGTCACATATTTGGGTGGAGTTAGCGAAAAATCTTAACAAGTGGTTTTCATTGTTAAGTCACATATTTGGGTGGAGTTTGCGAAAAATCTTAACAAGTGATTTTCATTGTTAAGTCACATGTTGGGTGGAGTTTTACGAAAAATCTTAACAGGGGTTTTCATTGTTAAGTCACATATTTGGGTGGAGTTTACGAAAAATCTTAACAAGTGGTTTTTATTGTTAAGGAGTTATATTTTCCTTCTTATTCTTTGTTTCAATTCATAGTGTTTCATTCGCATGAAAAAAATGATCACGAGGTTGTTCGAAAATAACCTATGAGATCAAAGCCTAAAATATGAGATATGAGATAGAAGTATATCATCAAACTGAAATGAGATATGAGATTATTACCCACGATCAACAGGTTGATCGAACGCATCAAAAACGGCTAAAGGAATGGTGGTAACCTCCAAACTACTCCTCCAAAATGAAAAACAGAGGCGACAATGATAGCCCTCAAAATTATATGCACATATACACATGGTATAGATCAAGCGTGATGACATGATGACTTAGACAATGATAAAATATAGTGAAAGATATTTTCTACACACAGTTAATATGTCTTAGCCAAAGCATCACCATACCAACTATGCATACTAAGGGGAAAATATAAAGTGGGGTTAAATAAATTAACCAACACTCTAATAAAATTACCCCACATATTTGATCATATATTGATTTATGATTTATTAAGTTTTAATACAATTCAGACCCTACACAAGCTGAGATATCATTACGTGCAATTTAATATACCACATATATTGCGAGTTTGACGAATTGAACAAGACAATATTCTGGTAATGATTTAAATTAATTATTTGAGATACCACAACATATATTGTGACAAGTGCACCATAAATATTAGGCACTTGGCTCCACAACAAAGATGACATGTGTCAAACCCCACTTGGGGTATTTTGGTTATAAAAAGAGGGGTTCCCCTCATTAGTAGGCTGATGGTCTTGGAGGTAAGGTAAGGAGGGTGAATCTAACTCTCCTTGGTGATGAGTGGATTTTTATGGCTTTTATCAATGAGTTTTACATATTTTACATGGTATATGGGAATTTGTAGGTCTTCATCTGGATTTGGCACCCTCCGCGCACCAAAAACACCAAAACCACCAAAAATTGAGTTTTTCGGCGTATCGTACAGACCTTTAAAATACGCAGACTTTGATTCTGCGAAGATATGGATACATAGGCGCAATAACATTGATCAAGTATAAAATACTCTAAATGCAATGCTTCCCCAAATCTGGACTATACTCTTACAATCATGACGTCAAATTTGTCAAGACTCAAATGCGAGTCCAATAGTATAACACTATTATGATGCCTGACTCAGAATCCGTTTGATGAATTATACCTTAGAATGACTGTTATAATCATCAAATTGCATAATAATGGTATTAATTACAATAATAGGGATATAGTAATTAAAATTTTGCTAAGTCCAAGTCTGAAAAATAAATTTGGTATTAATTACCATAATACGAAATTTTCTTAAATTGTTTGCTCATTAGGGCAACCAGTGTTACGTCTAATTATGAAAAATAAATTTGGTATTAATTACCATAATAGGGATATAGTTATGGTATTAATTACATGTATGCTATAGGATTAAAAAAATTTGCTAAGTCTGAAAAATTTGTGAAAAGAATATCTGACTAAGTCGAGAATCTGAGTAGGACTATTAAGCTAAATGCCAAAGTATACACGAGTAAATGCCTAACTTATGAGACTAAAATTAAGGTATTTAAGTCTAAAATAATAGAGCTTTATGAAAATAATTTCATATTAGAACAAAAACACAAGGCCAATATGGATGAATTGGAGGAATCCTAGACAAAATGTTCAAAAGTTTTTAGAAGGTGGCATGATTTTGAAAACTTAACAAAACAATAGGAACATATGTTGAGTGAATGAAAATGACAAAAGTGGAATTGGTTTTATTGAAAAAAAAACTCCTCTAAAGTGAATAAAACTACGTTTGTCAAAGAAAGTTATTTTAAAAGCATTTCAGCCACACAAATGACAAATAACTCATGTATTACCTAGCAAAAGTCTAAACCTAAACATAAGTATGTCTGTACACCAATTATATGCAAAGAAAATTATGGGTTTATTCCACTAAAATCTAAAATCTAACTCAGATGAAACCTATCTTTCAAGGAGTGAATACTAGGGTTAAACCAGCGTCAGCTACATATTGTTCCTACTGTGATGTCTGTGGACACAACTTAAATAACTATTTTTAGAAAGGAATTAACATGATTGTTTATCAAAATTTTAACTACTCTGGTGTGAAGTTCAATAGTAATGTTCTCCCTAAACAAACCCAAAATTATTTTGGATGCAAAAACAAAAACAAATCTCAGATTAAGAAAAAAACACCTCATAGAACTTCTCAACCTTCTATTTGCTCAAAAGTTAAAAAGACTTTTAAAACTAGGCCTATATGGGTTAGGAAAGATGATTTATTACTACATTTGAGTTGCAACATTGTAATTTCTACACTCACAGATGAAAGAAACACAACTGGATGGTATTTAGATTAAAGGTATTCTCGGCATACAACAGGTGACAAAACTAAGTTCAAAAACTTGACTAACTACCTTGATGGGAAATTTATGTTTGGAGACGGTGCTTCATCTAAAATCATAGGAAAAAAATACTCTCTAAGGAAGGGTTGCCTCTACTTGATGATGTTCTCTCAGTTAAAGGGTTAAAAGCCAATTTACTGAGTATAAGTCAATTTTGTAATGCAAATTACTATGCTAACTTTTCAAAAAATGAGTGCAAAGTGTTTGACAAAGCTGGTAATGGCATCATAGTAGGAAATAAAAATAAGGAGAATTTCTCTAGAGTTCCCCCTGCTCCTACTTTTTGTCTTTTGATTAGACTTGATGATATTGACCTTTAGCACAACATGAAATGTCACACTAATTTTGAAAATTTGAGTAGATTGAGCATCCAAGAGATTGTTTAGAGCCAGCCTAAAATGAAAAAGAGTCCAATTGTAGTTGGTGGACCTTGTCAAGTGGGAAAGATAACTAAAGCCCCCATAAGAAATTACCCGATCTTTTAACTTTAAAACCCCTTGTGCTTATCCCTATGGATTTAATGGGTTCTTCTCATACTATTAACCTCTGTGTTTATAGTTATATCTTAGTTGTTATGAATGACTTCTCGTGTTTTACATGGGTAGCTTTCATGAAACAAAAATCATATACTTTTAAAGATTTTATGAAAATCCTTTTGCAAATTGAAAATGAAGAGGATACCCAAGTACTATGTATAAGAAATGACATGGAGGTGAATTTATAACCGACATTGTTGAATACTGCTCTGGAAATGGGTATTTTCATGAGTTTAGTGTTCCTAAGACGCCCAATAGAATGGAATAGCTGAACGTAAAAATAGAAAGCTACAAGAAATGGATAGGTTATTAATTCATGCTAAAAATATTCCAAAATATTTTTGGGTTGAAGCTATCCAAACAACATGACATACTGTAAATATAATTTACCTCAGTAAAAATACTGAAAAGACTTCATATGAACTTTGGTATGATAAAAGGCCTAATATTAAATACTTTAGAACCTTTGGGAGCATTTGTTATATTTGTCATGATAGAGAAAATCTTTTAAAATTTGAATCCCGAGGTGATAAAGGCATTTTTGTAGGTTATTCTCGAAACAATTGTGCCTATAAGGTTTTATAATTTAAGAACAAAGTCAATTATGGAGTCAATCACCGTAATTGTAGATGACACTACAATCACTTCTGTTAGTAAAATACCAATGTCTAATGATGAGTAAAAAACTTTTGAGAATATAGACTCACCCATTGAAATTAATACTTTACCTGTTGAAACCCCATCCGTGCCTAACTGGGTTTTTGAAGATCATCTTACAACTAACATGATTGGTGAAGTATTAGAGTCGGTTAGAACGATATCGCAAATTTATAATTTTGTAAACATTTTATGTTTTGTTTCCCTTGTGGAATCTAAAAATATAAATGAATCTTTGCAAGATTCCTTTTGGATAGATGCTATGTAAGAAGAGCCAGAACAATTTAAAACACATGATTTTTGGTATCTCATTTCTAGGCCATCTAATACTAAAGTAATTGATACTAAATGGATTTTAAAAAATAAAACTGGTGAAATAGGAGTGATAATTAGAAATAAATCTAGGCGGATTGCTCAAGATACAATCATAATGAAGGGGTAAATGTAGATGAGACATTTGCCCAAGTTACTCGAATGAAGTATATCTGTCTTCTCTTGAGTGTTGCCTGTCATTTACAGTTTAAACCTTTTCGAATGGATGTTAAATATGCATTTTTGACTAGTCTAAGGAGTTTTATGTAAAGCAAACAAATTGTTTTGTTGACCCAAAAATACGCTGAACATCTTTAAACCCAAAAAGGTGTTATATTGTTTAAAGCAAGCCCCTTGGGCCTGGTATGATTGCCTTTTAACCTTTTTACTCAATAAAGGGTTTGATCACGGTAGCAGTGACCAGACATTATTTGTCCAAAAATTTAAAATTGAAGTTTTGATTGTACAAATGTATGTAGATGATATTATCGTTGGTTCCACTTCCCCTCAAAAAGTCAAAATATTTTCAAATTTTATGAGCGGGGAGTTCCATATGTTTCTTATGGGAGAGTTGCAATATTTTCTCGAACTTCAAGTGAAACAATTTGATGATGACTTATTTATATGTCAGTCCAAATATGCTAAAGACTTAATAAATAAGTTTGAAATAAATGATGCCAAAATAGCTCGTACACCTATGAGCACAACCACAAAATTAACTAAAGATGAAAGTGGTGAATGCATAGATCCTAATTTATACAGAAGCATGATACGTAGTTTATTATATTTAACTGTTTCTTGACCTAATATCATGTTTTCTGTTTGTGTGTGCCCGTTATCAATCCTCTCATAAAGAAGGTCACCTTAAAATCATTAAGAGAATTCTGAAATATGTTGAAGGGACTTTAAAGTTAGATTTGTGGTACACTAAATATACAACCAGTAGTGTTTGTGCCCAATTAATGTGGATCAAACAGATGCTAAGTGATTATGGCATTATAGAAACTCCAACTAGTTTATTGTGTGATAAGGAGACTGCTATAAACAGAACTAAAAATCTTGTTGAGAAATGTGGCGATCGCTTAAATAAGCTCTGATACCAATTTGTAAATTCGAGTGTGATACTGATTAAATCAAATTCACAAATTTCCAAGTTAACCTTATTTAATCGGTGTCAATTTTTAAACCAAATAAATTTAGCCCCTAAATATGCAAATACGTATGTGTGTGTGTGTGTGTCAAATCATCATAAATAAAATTGTTAACACACAGGTTTCAGGAAAAAAAACCTTTTAAGTAAAACCTTTTATTTCGTAAATAATACTCATAAGGATTACAAGTGAAATCTGTAATGGATTAACATCAGTAAACCCACATAGTAAACCCACATAGGCCGTAACCTAAATCAACAATATAATTCCACAAAAACTCTATAAGAACCGCAGTTCAGTTAGCCCAGTAACACCCATGAGTACTCTCTATTGGCACACGATCACGTCAGCCCAGCACCTCCCTGAAGAGCACCTAGATCAACAGTAGAGATCTTCTCTACAAGAGAAACTTCAACAACATTATATCTTAGGTTTAAAAATAATTCACATAAAGATTAGGAAATTTTGTGAATTGAAAACATAGCTAAAAATCTCAAAGAAGACAAACGTTTCTGCCAAAGTAGTTTTCGAAGAATGAAATTCTTAGGTCTTCTGAAGAAAAACGAAGTTGTTTAACACACTATTGATAAAAACGTTAAGGCGACACGTCACTCAAACGAAAAGGTCATCTCGCTCGAATGGGGACACGTGTTGTTCGAACGAGCTTTGCGTGACATAAGACTGTA
Organism: Sambucus nigra; assembly: GCA_949130495.1. NCBI lineage: Eukaryota > Viridiplantae > Streptophyta > Magnoliopsida > Dipsacales > Adoxaceae > Sambucus > Sambucus nigra. The sequence continues at coordinate 138,149,813 of OX422224.1, read as the reverse complement.
GCTCGAACAAAAATAATTATTTTTTTTATTTCACCAGAAAATACCCCACCTCAAAACTTTAAAAAAATTATTTTGACAAAAAACTTCGCTCCAACACTTAGAAAATATTTTGTAAAAAATATCCAGACACTCTAAGTGAAATTCTAAGGTTCTTAAACACAACTTGACCCAAATTAATCTCGTGGAGGATTGAATATTGAAGAACTTTGATATTCGGATCCATTTTGATGCATGATTGATCTTCAATAAGTCTTCGACGGTTGTAGCGGTATACGACATACACAAATGAAAGACCGACAATCAAACAATGTCCTTACAAATCTCTCCCTATGTTTATGACGGTATAACATAAAAAGATCCAATTTTTAATTCAAAATGCCTATACAAATCTAATACCCTCCCATGAACCCAAAACTGAAAAGGTACTAAAGATGCAAGTATCAAACTTTTTCGTTAAAATATTCAACTTCAAAAAACTTCAAATCTTTAAGCTTTTCTCATCAGTGTGTGCAAAATATGATCTTCAATTTTGTACCTACACACATGAGACAAAGCAAATACCTTCGTGACGCATCGAGCTTGAAATGATATAAGAATAAATCAATCAATAATCAAATCTCCCCCATAATGCAAAAACTCCCCCATAATTCGTTCTCCCCCTTTTTTATTTGTCCAAAATAGACAAGGAAACGAATAAATAAAAATAAACATGGAGTTCTCACGACAAATATGCATAGCAAACATTAATCGAACTACGCTCATGCAAAGAGTAACTCAAAAGCTTCCACAAACTATTTTTGATTTTTTAATTTTTCATACAAAAATGCAAAAATAATTTTACAAAAATCACTCACCATGAATTTACTCTAAGATAACCAAATCATGGAAACGGAATGAATGGGTGTGAACAAATTTGATAGGCAAATCAATGGAATCAAACATAATGTATGTGCATGATGAATATGGATACTCCTAACGAATGATCTCAAGGGTCAGAAGTGTTGAATTTAAATGACATTGACTCAATCCATCAACATATCAAAGTCAATAATGATTCCCACACCAATAATGTCTAAAACTATGTAATGCTTTTTCATGACGCTGTCAGGATGTGCAAACCCGTTGTATTATTTTCCATCTAAACTCCCTCATAAAAAATTATGCATTTATTTTTCTTTTGAGGTGTCCCCCTTTTGGCATATATATCTTTTTATTGCCTTTTAATTTTTTCAGGCTCTTTTCAAACGGTGGCTTTCATGGCGAGTTAATTATGTACTCTTGCAGCACTTTCCCATGTTTCACTCATCATTTTTCAATTTAATTCCTCACGGGCAACGGTTCTTACATGCACTACTTTCATTGTCAAATTTTATCACATATGGTTTGTTTTAAAGATAGAATCGAGATGACAACACTCTGACCAATATGTGATAAACAAGTACGATAATCAAACAAATCCATGCAAGTGTGCATTAAAGGAAAATATAAGTCAAACATGTAGGTAGTAATCACAAATTACATATCAATGACTCCAAACATTATAAAGCACAAAAATGAAATGATGATGCATATTAAAACATTATCAAACAGTCATATGGATATGAAATGAAATTGTGACTCGGTGATCCTAAATGTCCATTTATATACCGTGCAAAACAAACTACAAAATCTTCTTGTCTTTTTCAATTTTTTTTATCAAAATAAAAAAAGTACATGTGACATAACACAGCAAACATATATCATGAAACACAATTAGTGTATGACAAACAAAGCATGTAAGCAACTATCCATAAGAAATAGCAAGTGATGCATCAGGTGGAAGAATGTGTGAATCAACCAACGAAGCATTTAGCATCTTCAAAACAGATTTTCTAACCCAAACAGGTGTGCAACGACGCATGGGGAACCATGGAAACACTTGAATTTAACTTCCTAGGATCTTTTTGAAAATCGAAAAAAAAGCTCCTAAGGTGACCTTTCCTACCACAATGTGAACATGTGTAAACTGGTGGAACGACACCTGTGGGTTGACCTTTTCTAATGTTCTTGGGATTTATTGACCTTTTAAAACAAATAATGGTCTTGTCTTTAACAACAAAAGCATCAGAACACGATGAGCTACAACTATTGCTACCAACACTAGTCGAGTCTGTCAAATCATTTTTTATCTCCAAAATTTTTGACTAAAGCAAAGAATTAGACTCTTCCAATTTTAGGGACTCCTTCTCTAAATTTTCAATTATTCCTTGAAGGTTATCACGTTCTCCCTTAAATTACGCACAATTATACCTAAGAGTCTCCTCACGTGCCACAAACCCATCGATTAAAATATTTCTATCCACTTTGGCACAAACTCAAATCCTAGAGTTTTTAAAGTCCTCTAATTCTTTTTCTAAAACTAGGACTCTATCATCACTCTCCTTTTTGGACAATTTTAAAGCATTAAATTCATGGTCCAAATAAATAAATTTCTCATGATAAAAATCTCTTTGATTTTGAACCGTTTGCAAAAGATTCATCACGGATTTAAAAAGAGAGTTTTCTTTTTCCAAAACTTTAATTCTTTTAGCAAACGTCAAATTCAAACGATTTAAATCACCAGATCTGTGACTTGTGTCATCAAAGGGGGCCATACTATTACATAAGTGCTCCATCGAAAAAAATTATGATGATCAGTCCTATATCAAATTACTTGGTGATCAGTCCTATATCAAATCAAAACAGGAATCTCATTTGGTTCATTCTTAGCATCACTGTCGAAAACTTTTTAAAACTTACTAACCACCTAGTATTCAAAAAGTTGGTGCCAAATTTCATATTTATTAATCCAAGACAAAAATAAGTGTGGAATTAAAATAAAACATCCAATGCTGATAGAATCAATCATCACATATAATAATAAAAGTCTTGCCGAAAAAACCACCGCTAAATCCAAAAACCAAAGCAAACTAACAGAGAGTTATAAATCCCATATAATCTGAAAAGAAACTAGGCGACATGCTCGAGATAAACTGAGATAACATTCCTAAACTAGGAATGAAATAAGAGAAGCATCTATCCAAATATACAACATCCTTACATGCTACAACTGCGACTCCCTGAAGTGAATTCAAGCCTGGCATTCCTATGGATGGACACCTAAAAGGTTTTGAAAATATTTGATAGCAAGGGTTAGAACCCAAAACCTTTTGAAAATATTTAGCAAGTGATTAAATTGCAATAATTTAAAATTCATGAATGCTCTTCCTATTTAAGCTAGTGTTGTACTCCCTAGTTGAGGACAGACTCACCCCTCAACTAATGTGCACACCTAACGCTTTCTTTATTACCCCCTAGTCATCTACCCTGTAACGAGATAATTGGTATAACTTCTTTCGACCACCCTACTCAAACCTAAGTATGCTTAAGATATGATTTATAAGTAGTTAATCATATTAATTTAGTTAATCATTTTCCCTTTTTAAATCCATATAACATTAACACCCATTATATAATTAATACAATCATGTATTTAATTACCCGTGTATAACTATTTATCCCATTATATACATAAAACCATATCACAACATTCACACATATGTTGAATATATATATAATTCATCGTCCCGAGTAATACCTCACTGGATGTATTCTCTAAAGTGCTATCATCCCAGGTCTACTTAGTCCCACCTAGATTTCCGAGACGACTATGGCTCGCTGAAATCAGAACATAAATAATAAACGTAATGGAGGCGGTCATATTTCTCCCGAGTAATGAGGAAAATAATCTCAATGCCTCACCTATGTATTTGGACGCTATGACCTGGGGATATACTCGCCCTACTCCTCAAGCTAGGGGATTCACCCACATCGTGCAACCTCCCTAGATAGCACTAGAGTATATTATTTAAATAAATATCTAGTCACTGATATTTATAAGCACACAATATATATATATATATATAATTTAAATCACGACTTTACTGTGTACAAAAATCCGTAGCACTAGCCTATAGTTTCTTGAGTCTATGGTCCGACTCTAATTTAATTAATTTATCCATTAATTAATTTATTACCTTGCTGTCCCTCAACCAATATACCCTGACTCGCTCACTTGGCCCGTATCTTAATATTACCTGAGTCTATATTCCGACTCCAAATTAATCTATTTCTCTCAATAATTAATTTAATACCTTGGCGTCAGTCAACCAGTATATCCGCACTTGCTCACTTGGCCCGTAATTAAATATTCAGAATTTAATGGCCCAAACTTCCTTAATAAGTTTGACACAACTTATTAATTTAATTTAACCTTAATGTTTCTTTCTCATGTTAAATATTAAAACAAACCTTATATTGTTTGTCCCTTACAGTCCCAAACAATCCCAGATTTAATATATCTCCTTACTGTACATAATTTCCTTCCTCGAATTCAATACCAAGCCACTCAGTAAGGTAAAAGAAAATAAGCCAAATTCGCTACGTCGCTAGAACCAGATGGCGCGTCGTTCGAACGATGTGTCATGTCTTTTGAACAACTTCTGACATCGTTTGAACCATAACCAAGGCCGTTCAAATGACCTTAAGAATTTTCTTCCTCTTCTATTCATTCAGATTAGTGTTCTTGGAAGGAAAACCCTAACCCTTTTTGCCCAGAAATCCTTCACTGTAATTCCTTTTAAGTCTAAACCAAAGGTCTTTAGTCCCAAATTCATCCAATCACCAACACATATATGAAATTACAAGAGGTCTTCCCTAAATCCCTTCTAGTTAATAAATCGAATCTAATTTATCAATGAGTTTCCTCCACAACAGATATGAATTAATATTCATTCCAAAACCAAAAGTTCTTCGTATGTTCCACAAATAAAATCCAATTTGTGTGTCAACCCAACCCAAAAATCATTTGTTTACATACCTACTATGATATGAATTGAAGACAACAATTAATTTCAAAGAAAGTTTAACCATTTTCCTTAGGATTCGAAGTGTCTGATTAATCCTTTGGTGTAGAGATTGTTGTGCGATGAAGAGCACCTCTCTTGTTCTCCTCTTTGGTTCCTAAGAGTCCTCCCTCTTTGCCTTTCTACGTTCTCAGATTCTCTCAAACCAGTTATGGCTGCCCACACGGGCCTTTCTACATTACCAGATTCTCTCAAATGAGTCCTCCCTCTAGGTTTATATCTCCTAATCCCATTTTTAGTCACTAGGGCCTAATTAAAATGGCCCAAATATCCCTGTGTGGGCCCGACTATGCCCAAAAATATCCCATGACCCATTTACCACCCCCGGGTACACTTTTCTCACGTTCTCGATCCATTTGGACTCAACCGTGCACTCATAATTGACATCTAAATTAATTTATAAAAATCGTTATCTCACACCTAGTTTAGTCTATACCCGACTCCTAGTTGAGATAAATAAATGTCACATCACAAGTACAGATTATGACGTAAATAAATTATTACCACTCACTTAGTAATTTAAATTCCATAAATATTAACCATTCAGTCTCCCGATTAATATTTAAATAGATATTAACATAATTAATTCAATTAAATTAAATTACGACACACGAGTAATTTAAAATTTACCTGAATTAATTAAGTATTTCAATGCACAGAAATATGGGGTGTTATAGTTTTACCACGTTAAAAACCTTGTGTTGTGGATGTTCTTTACTTTACATATTTGGATGGATGTTTACTCTTGCTGGTTGGTTTTATAGTTTTTATTAAAACTATATAAAGAATTTTTACAAATAAAATTAGTTTAGATATTAGGCCACACATCTTGTGTCATTTTTTAAAATCCATTTTCATAGTTAAAAGTTTCCTCAAATAACTCACGTTTTACAATAAACACAGGTGATTAACCTTATTAATAATTTTTTGCCTAAGTTTTTTTTTTTCATGTGAGTGGGCTTATCGCTTGGGTTATATGGTCAAAATATTGATTGCATATCACGTTGGATTTTGTATGAGAATACCTAATTAAATGACTTATGGTTTCAGAATTGCAAAAATATACTTTATATGTATTGATATTCTTTGTGCGTATTACTCTGCTAGTATTTTTCCTACTGGGTGCACGCTCATACCCCACCATTTGCCCCCCCAGGTACTTCAGGGAAAGATAAAGGCAAGAAAATCATAAGAGGCAATGAAGGATTTAGGCACCAATAGATATCTGTTTATTATTCACTTTAAATATGTTGTTCAAATGGAACTTTTGATTAAGTGGCTTGGTACCGTTTTGAATCATTTTAAGTTCGATTTGTAATAACATAGGATGGCGTGAACTTTGTTAAATTGTTACTTACTCTATGGAATTAGTTAAACTTTTTTTTATTGTAAGTGTTTTTATACACTTTATAAGTTGGACATCATTTCATTAATTAAATTAAAGGGATTTAATGTCACAAAAATATAAAAGAAAGATTTTACTATAAAAGGGGAGTTCTCAAATGAAATCGAAATTTAAAAAGTTTTCGCAATTGACCTCCAAAATTGGGGCGTCACAGTAAATGGGTGCTAAGTGTAAAAGTAGCAAAAACACGTTCATTCAAATGTGTAATATTGAAAAGTTAAGGCCCAAAGTAAAACAAGAAAACACAAATAACAATGTAAAGTTATCAATTTATAAACAAGTCTTGAAATATCAAAAGTATGATTTTTGGGTAAAAAAAAAGATTTTATGAAAAGTTTGGACTAAGTAGTAACATTTGAAAAAATAAGTATTGTTTTGGAAAGTTGGTTTTAAAGGAAGAATATGAAATGTTCTGGTACGGACACAATGATAAGAAAAAGGTAAAAAATGTAATGTTAATGTTTTGAAAGATAAAGTCTTGAAATGTCAAAAGAAATGTTTTAGCATAAAAGTGTCCAATATGTGAAAAAATGGACTTAAGAATGATTTCATCAAACTAGGAGGACTCTAGTTAAAGAGTTGCACTTTAAATTATATAATGAAAACTCGTATCTTGAAAAATAAATGTTAAAAAAAGTATTTTGGTAAAGTGAATAAAATATAAGTTTACTAGTGTGTGTGGAGGTGTATGAAACGTGTATTTGAACTCAAAGATTAATTTTCATAAGAAATGGTGACTAAAGTTATTTTCAAAAGATGAAATATTTAGTCTAAGGTAAAATAAAAATGAACTTTTGATAAAGTGTAAACCTTGAAAATAAAGTGTGTTGGGACTTGTCTCATCCCGGGTACTTGGCCTCATCGAACGGTCGAAAGGAAATAAAGAAAAAATGCTTAAAGGTTGCTAAGAAAGAAAGAAAGTAAAAATGGTTACAATGATGTAACAAGTAAAAGATACTGGAGGTAAATGGTGAATTTAAGGAGGTCCCAAAGTCCCAGGGTACAGCTTAATGCCTAGACCCAAGACCACTGATTGAGAGCATATTGTGTCATTATGGTAGTCGATGAAAGGTCGTAAACATACATGGGACTAGTACCCCGATTAAGAAAGTGAAAAGATGACTTTAAGCAGGATGCTCATTAATGTAAAGGATAGTCAATGTGACAACTTGAAAAATGTGAAAGCACGTTAATGGTTAAAATAACGAGAAATGAATAGTATTAAAATAAAGATTAAATGAGAATGGGCTCATCGTCCAGGTTGCATGGTTATAATATCAATTGAATGGTTACGATAAAGCTCGCATGAGAATACTTAATCAAGTGAAGGATGATTTCATACTTATTAAAATACACTCTATATTGATAGATATCTCTGTGTACGATATATACACAACAAATATTTCTCATACTGGTCGTATGCTCATAGCCCGCTATTTGCCAAACCTCCCAAGTTACTTATGGTAGAGGAAACGACAAGGAAAACAGGAAAGAAAAGGAGAGTTTTCAACGATAATAGAGCTATGTCACTATTTGTTTTTATTACGTAATTAAATGCGTAATAATGATTTTTATCATTTGACTTTAATGCAAGTACTTTAATTTGAAAGTGTAATAATTGAGGACTGTATGAATTCAGTTTTAGTTGTTGTTTATTCCATGAAACTTCAAAACTTTTTTATTTCAAGTGTTCCTATGAATTTCATACGATGGACATCATTTTATTAATTAAATTTAATGAATTTTACGACACAAACAAATAACGAAATATTTTATTTCATAAGAGGATTTTCTTAAATGAAATCAAAGTGAAATAAGATTTTTCGCATTGACACCCTGAATCGAGCCGTCATAGTAACCCACTTTAAAAGTAAGTCCAAATTCGAACCCATTCTAGACCGATAGAGGATTTGAACTCAACACTTCAATGTCATGTCTGCATTGCATTGCTGGGTGTTTTGGGTCCACTCATGATCATTTAAACCAGCAACCAATGCAAACAAGACACGTTGATACGATGACATAATTTTAGAAAAACTCATAATTTTGACACACTTTGAGTGACACACTGGCGTGACCTGTCTTTATTGATTGGTGTATTGAATGATAATTAGTGGGACCCTAAGCACCAACCAATATGGACACGACACATCAACGTGTCTTAAAATATATTTCATCTAGAACTACTCTAATACGATAACGTGATAATGCCTCTGCCATAATGAGTCGGGGTAGAACTATCCATCCCGAGTATGCTTGTTTTGTTAGATTGAAACGCTGTCCCAAAATACGAATTTGACCCCTTTATATATTTATTTATTGTGATTTTTATTGGGGGTTTAACTTGTCTCATTTAATGGTAATTTAATTTGTGAGGATATATTAAGTGTTATTTGGATTTTTTTTATTTAAGCCTCATTTTTCATTCTTCAACCCTCACTTTATTTAAACTCTTAAAACATTTTAGGAGTGTGTAAAAAGAAAAGTGGGGTAGGAATAAAGATACCTGTTATTTGAGTTGACTATATAAGTGTATGTTTGGGAGCATATTGGAGAAAAGAAGTGAAGAAAGGAAAATAGATAATGAAGGGTTTGATTGTATGAGTGGGTAAGGAAAATGTTCAACTGTAGGCAAACCTCGAAATTTTTTAAAGGAATATTTTATTAGTCAAAATCTTTCATAGTTTGTCAATCAAACACTGGAGTTGCAGTTTGAGGATAAAAGAAAGGAAAACATGAAAATTACAATTGTACATTTATATACAACATAATTAAGTACGAAATAGGTACAAATAGATTTATGGATAAAAATATCAATTAAATTAATTAATTTGTCTTTCACTCTCTTTTTATTTGGAAAGTTCTTTCGTTAAAGCTATTTTTTTTATTCTCTTCTTGCTAAACTCCCAAATCTGAGAAAGTAAAAAAACTGAAAATAAATAGGGAGGAAACATTGCAAACCTATGTGTCTTTTATAAGATAATGTACTTTGTGTGTGGAGAGTGTAACATTTTTGTATTGAATATATTTATCTGGTTTTAGATTTCCTTCTTTTAGTTGTGGATATTGAGTTTAGCTGTTGCCTTTTGTTCCCTATAAAAGAAACTAAAAATTACACACCCTCATTGCTCGAGCGGTAAGGAGCGGGCTTTGTCGATGAAAGGTCGAGAGATCGAAACCACCGATGGATATCAGATTTTAAGCGAAGTGTGTGTCAGGGTGGCTCTGTCACATCATCCCTCTGTTTAGCTCGCATGAGGAGTCCAAATGTATCTTTCGTGTGTAGGTTCAGGGTTATAAAATAAAAAATAAAAATGAACCAAGTTGATGTAATACCCGGTAGTTTTATTGATTTGTATTTAAGGGATTAATTGAATTAAATGAGAATTAATTGGAAATTAATCCGGATATAAATACTAACGAGATGTGAGTTGGTATTTTATTATGATGATAAAATTGAATATTTCTGAGTATATATGGTATTGAAAATATTTAAATTGTCAAGAGGCAGAAATACGACAATTTGAGAAATTTAATTGGAACGCGCGTGTCGGTCGCGTCAGGAATGAATTTATTTAAATTAAAAATTAAATTATATTTTTATCAATCGAATGATCATTTTGAGTGTGCCAACGCGTCCGGAAGGGTCGAAATAGTCAGAAAACACTAGCCGGGGGTTTAGTTTGGGTCCCGGGGTATTTTTAGGCCAAACCGACAACCTAGAAGGGTATTTTGGTCATTTTAAAAATTAAGGAATTAAAACCCACGAATTTTAGAGTTTATTTATATATTTTTAAAGATTCCACTAAGTCCATTACCAGCAAAAGGCAAGAGAGTGGGCTACGGAGGTTTTGAGAGAAGTTAGAAAGAGGGTAAAGGGTTTTCCAAACCAAACCATCTTCCATCACCAGCATTTTGAAAGGAAATTGTGACCGGAAAGAAGAGAGAAAGCCAACCTTAATCATCAACAACGAATCAGAACATCGGTTTTAAGGCAAGTTATTTGATGTCATTAATCGCAATGAATATTTCCTCCATGTTTAGTGTAGAAACTATTTTTGTCTTAGAAGTTTTTGATGAAAAACCCAATGGAATTATGGTGAAACTTGTGATTTTGGGTAGGGATTTGCATGTAGAATGATTATGGACGAATTCGATACGCAAAAATGAAACTTTGGATGATTTAAAAACGGATTTATAAGAGTCTGGGTAGTCAATAAAATTCTGAGTGCATGTTCATAGTGTTTGGGGCAAGAATTGGGGATTTATAATTTTGGCATGTTGATTTGTAAGATTTGACCTCAAAAATATGTTAAGGAGTGACCTAGGGTGATTTAAAATAGTTTCAAAACATTAAAACGTAACTTGGATGATCTTAGGACGGATTTAGAGAAGAGGAAAAATGAAGAAAAATGAGTTGGGAAAATTCTGGGCGTTTTCTGCCATCTCGTTAGAAGACCTGCACAGGTCATTCTAACGAGACTTCTAATGAGATGATAGTATCCCTTCTAACGAGTACGTTCGAAGACTTAGTTCGAACGACACTCGTTCGAACAACCTCGTTCGAACGAGATTTCTAACGAGTTGACAGAATGGCCTTTTAGGCCTGATTTTATTTCGAACTTCCAGTAGAATTATTTTAATCGAGTGTTAACCTTCCCTTGTTGACTAGTGGGTATAGGGGTGAGATTGGAGTACATTAAGGATTAAAACTTAAAATTTTGTAGTAAACCGGATGACATTTATGGGTTAGGGAATAAGTACCTAAAATTACGACGTGAGAGGGGTTGACAACTTTTAATGTATATTATTCGGGAATTGTAAATGTGTAACATTTAATGAAGGTATGGGAATGTAAAATATACCTCTATTGATATTATAAGACATCTACGATGTGTGAATGCTTAGTATATGTGGTTATCTGTGTATAATATACCTACCATACTTGCTATTACGGGAGGTTGGCGTACGATCAGGACCATCTAATCTTTGTGTGCCTACGGGGGTATTTATATTGGTACCTCAAGGACATAGGTCACAGAATGACTTATTGCGGAGTTAATAAGTATGCTGATCATGGGAGTGTAGGTATGTGTGTGACCCATGTGATGTGAACTATGTTCGCCTCCATTATGTGTGGTTGTTACTTATCAAAACGGTTCCTGAGAGATTCGGAATACGTGATCCTTATGTACGTGATGTACCGGGATTTGATAGCAGAGTATGTGTGCACCGCAGCTTAGTCTAGGGGTGCCATTATTGTATATTTATGATGAGAATGATATACTGGAATACTGAAATGAATTGTTTATATAAGTACAAATGCGAATTAATGTAACATCTTTTGTAGAGTTAAAAATGGGAAAACTCTTAGTAATTATTGTAACTAAATTTAAGGAATGAAGGTAAAACGCTATGTTTATATTCAAATGCCGATAATTTAAACTACGAATTGTATAGTAAACTTAGATATTGTATTAGACTAGTTAGTTAGAGGAATAACTAGAATATGTACGGGTACGTAGGAGTGCGCACTTAGTTGAGAGGTGAGGAACTCATGTGAGTGCACGCACTATCATGTATTTTATATTCACTGTTTAATGATATTAAACAGTTGCTGTATTTTAAACTTTTTTCACATTCGGGCTCTGACCCGTTTGCTTTCAAATCTATTTTCTTGTAAAAACCTTTTAGGTGGCCGGTCACAAGGACACCAAGCGTAGGAGTTCCATTCAGGTGACGTGCTGTAGCTGCTGTGGAAGTTACAGGACCTCGATAGTAGACGCCTCCACTTTCTATCTTGACTCTATTTCAGAATTACTCAACTGTAGGGCATGTCGCCCCTTTTCTTTTAGAGACATCCTACTTACTCAGTTTTATTTTAGATTTTGGGTTGTAATTAATTTGTAATTCAGACTTTGTATTTAGTTGTATTCAGTATTTGAATTATTAGAGGAGTATTCCTCCAGATTCATTGTCATTCCATTATTATTCTATTGTGACCTTATTGTGGTTATGGTATTAGTATTTCATAATTTAAATGGATTGTATGTTAATCGGATTTAATTAAAATTGACAACTCACTTTTTAAATATTAGGTGGCTAGTAATTATTAAAAACATTTTCGACAGTGATGCTATGAACTGAACCAACTTGACATTTTGTATTAATTTGAATAAAGGAGTACCTACCCGGTATTTAATTAGTCGGGGTGTCACAGGTGGTATCAGAGCATCAGGTTCTAGTGTCCTTAGGATCTGTACGTCTTGTTATGTTTTCGCGTAGCTTTCTTTTATATAGAGCCCTATATTTTAGGATTGTTGTATTCTATTGTGTATGTTTCGCTCTTCAGCTAATTTGAGATAATAACTGCTAACTTATAAGACTTTACTCTCATTTCAGATGCCTCCACGATGTGCACATCGAGTTCCCAGGGATGCTCAGCCCGAGCCACAGCCTGCACCAGTCCAGGGCACCATGAATGCCGCAGAGGTTGCCGTTATTATAGCCCAAGCGATAAATGCCGCCCTCGCAGTTGTGCAGAAGGCACCACCCCAGGCGCCGGCAGTAGCTCCAGTACAGGCTTATGCATTCCCGTCTGCTTGGGAACGCGTTCATGATGCTTTTCAGAAAGCACACCCTCCGGAGTTTGCAGGTAGCTCCGATGTCGTTGTGTCCAGTCAGTGGAAGAAGGACATTCAAAGGAACTTGAGGATGTGCGAGTGCACGGATGTACAGAAACAGATACTGGTTAATTTTAAGCTAGTAGGATCAGCGTTGCAATGGTGGGAGTCCATTACCACCACGAAGGAGAGAGACATCCTTTCTATACAGGAGTTTTGGGCGCGATTCGACCGTAAGTATTTTCCATCAACCGTTCACACCGAAATGAGGAGGAAGCTAATGAACCTCAAGCAGGAGGGGAAGACCGTGGCCGAGTATGAGGCTGAATTCACTAATCTCTTGAATATTGTTCCCGATAAGATTTTGATCGAGGAGAAAAGGATTCAGAAGTTCATGGATGGGTTGACCTGGAGGATCCGTCATCAATTGTTGGGTAATCTCTTATTGGCCACTTATTCTGATGTGGTTAACACAGTACTGCTTCACTGCCAGGACCACCGCTTTCATTTGTCAGAGGGTAGGTGATCAGGAGAGTCCAGCCATCAGGGCAGAACAGGGGGGAATGGTGCCAGCGGGGCACAATCAGCTCAGGGTCAGCACAGGCAGGGTGATCAGGGTTCCCAGCAGGGGGATTTTAAGAGGTTTAGATATGGGGGTTTCAGGAACGGTCAAGGAGGATTTCGTCAGGGCCATCAGGGTCAGCAGGGCCAATTTCATCAGGGCCAGCACGACCAGGGGAGGATTGGCAATGGCCACCAGGGCCGTGGGAAGCAGGGTTCGAGAGGGGGGAGTTTTTCGGGGAAGTGTTTCACTTGTGGCAAAATTAGCCACAAGCGCCAGGAGTGTCCTGATAGGGGCAGGGCCCCACAGCAGCAGCAGGGTGCTCGACACGAGCCCCAGCGACCTATATTTCCCGCCGCCCTCACAGCACCACCACAGATGCCAACTTTGCCACCCATTCCCGCAGTCCCAGTCCAACAGGGACAACTCTAGTACGGACGAGTTTACCAGCTCCAGTAGGCCGCAGTATCACAGGATCCACCTGCTATTGAGGGTATTTTCTCTATTCAGGGGACTATGGGGCGTATTTTATTTGATACGGGGGCCACACACTGTTTCATTTCCATGATATTTGCACGCACTTTGGGGTTATTAGGCACTGCAGAGAGCACGGTTACTTGCGTAGATTCACCGTTGAGTAGGGGTTATGTGATTTCTTTTATTTGTAGAGGTGTGGGTATAGAGATCGGGAGATTTACCTTACCTGTTGATATGTTAGTATTAGAGATGACTGAGTATGATGCGATTGTTGGTATGGATTGGGTAGTTGCGTACCGAGCCATGATTGATTATTTCAGTAGGAGTATCATTTTTTCCATACCCAGGCAGGAGATGTTTTTAGTGACGATGCCTCGCCTTGAGGGAGGATCGTCCACTCACTTTTACTATATAGAGGAGGAGACCTCTAAGGAAGTGGTATTACCACTCGATTCGATTCCAGTTGTTAGGAAGTTTGTTGATGTATTCCAGGATATACCTGGATTACCTCCTAGTAGAGAGATATATTTTATTATCGATTTGACGCCGGGCACTCGGCCAATTGCCCGCGCACCTTACCGTATGGCTTCAGTAGAGATGAAAGAGCTAAGGGATCAGATAGAGAAGTTATTGGGTCAGGGGTTTATCCGAAGGAGTACTTCGCCGTGGGGTGCCCCTGTGTTGTTTGTAAAGAAGAGGGATGTATCGTTGAGATTGTGTGTAGATTATCGAGAGTTGAATAAAGTCACGATACGGAATAAGTCTTCGTTGACCCGAATCGATGACTTATTCGACGAGTTGAGATGAGCTTCCTTCTTCTCAAAGATTGACTTGCGATCGTGATACATAAGTTGCGTATCAGGGAACAGGACGTCTCGAAGATTGCTTTCTTGATGATATATGGTTCCTACGAGTTTCGGGTTATGCCTTTTGGCTTGACCAATACCCCAGTATTGTTTATGGATTTGATGAATAGGGTATTCAGAGAGTTCCTAGACCAATTTGTCATTGTCTTCATCGATGACATTCTAGTTTACTCCCAGATAGAGGAGGAACACGCTGAACATTTGAGGCAGGTTTTGCAGACGCTGCGTCAGAATGAGCTTTATGCAAAGTACGAGAAATGTGGGATTTGGCTGAAGGAGGTTCAATTTTTAGGGCATATCATTTTAGACCGGGGGATATCTGTTGATCCGGGAAAGGTATCCGCGGTGAGGGAGTGGGGATAGCCCACGACACCGACTGAGATCCGTAGTTTCTTGGGCCTAGCAGGATACTACAGGAGGTTTATTCGAGGTTTCTCAAAGATAGAGGGTCCTTTGACACATCTAGCTCACAAAGGTGTGCCATTCATCTGGAGCGATGCCTGTCAGTTGACATTCGATGAGTTGAAGGACAAGTTGACCTCAGCGCCCGTGTTAGCATTGCTAAGGCAGGGAGTTGAGTATCTAGTCTACACCGATGCGTTCTTACAAGGACTTGGAGGTGTACTGTAACAAGAGAGTCAGGATATAGCTTATGCTTCCCGTAAGCTTAAGCCTCACGAGAAGAATTATCCCACCCATGACTTGAAGTTAGAGGCATTCGTATTCGCTCTTCGGATTTGGAGACACTATCTCCTGGGGGAGAAATTTCGTTTGTTCACAGACCATAAGTCTCTACAATACCTCTTCACGCAGAAGGAACTGAATATGCGTCAACGTCGGTGGCTTGAGTTTGTGAAGGATTATCAGTTTGATATCCAATATCACCCAGGGAAGGCTAACGTGGTAGCAGACGCGTTGAGACGTAGGCCAGTAGATGAGGTGGCCGAGGTGTGGAAATCTAAGTGGAAGGAGTTGGGACATCAGGATGTAGTGGACCTATCATTTATGTCTGTGATGACTGTTACACATCAGATTGTTACGAGAGTGATAAAGGCTTAGGCAAAAGACTGGTTCTGTCAGGAGAAGATAGTTCGATTACTAGCAGAGGGAGCCGAGTCCTATACCGTTAGTTTAGACGGGGGATTACGCTTCTATGGGAGAATGGTCATTCTAGAAGGGGAAGACTTACGACACGAGGTAATGACAGAGTCGCACGGTTCGTGGTACACCCTGGTGGGGATAAGATGTACCAAGATATGAGACGACAGTATTGGTGGAGCGGGACGAAGAGAGATATTATCGTGTTCGTTTCTAAATGCGCCACTTGTCAGCTAGTACATGTGGACCATCAGAAACGGGCAGGACTTCTACAACCGTTAGAGGTTCCGATGTGGATATGGGAGAGCATATCCATGGACTTTATCACGGGGTTACCTACGTCACAGAGGGGTCACGACTCCATATGGGTAATTGTGGATAGGTTGACCAAGGTTGCTCATTTTCTACCTGTGAGGACAGACTACACTACGGGACAGTATGCCCAGATTTTCATTGCGGAGATAGTGAGACTTCATGGGGTGCCTCTAAATATCGTGTCTGACCGAGATAAGATATTTGTTTCACAATTTTGGGAGAGTTTCCAAGAGGCAATGGGTATGGAGTTGCGGCTGAGTATGGCATATCACCCATAGACTGATGGGCAAACAGAGCGGACAAATCAGATGTTGGAGGACATGTTGTGTATGTGCATCCTAGACTTTGGAGGTGGTTAGGAGCAGTACCTTCCACCGGTAGAGTTTGCTTATAATAACTCCTACCAGTTCACCATTGGCATGGATCCATTCGAGGCATTGTATGGTAGACCTTGTCATTCCCCAGCATGTTGGTTAGATGTGGGGGATAATAAATTCCTTGGGCCAGAAGTGATTCAGGACACTTCGACAAGGATAGAGATGATACGAAGCCGTATTCGGGTAGCTCAGGGCCGGCAGAAGAGCTATGCTGATGCCAAGAGGTTCTTCAGAGAATTCAAGGTCGGGGACCAGGTGTTACTCAGAGTATCTCCTATGAAGGGGATTATGCATTTTGGGAAGAAGGGGAAATTGGCACCAAGATATGTGGGGCCATTTCCTATCATTGAGAGGACTGGGCCAATTGCGTATAGACTTGGGTTATCGGAGCACTTACATAGGATTCATGATGTGTTCCATATTTCATCGCTAAGGAAATATCTTAGGGATGACTTGGCCCATACTCACATTGCTTTAGAGGACATCGATCTTCAGCCCGATAGTTCCTATGAGGAGGGGCCGATTGCTATTCTGGACCACAGCGAGAGGAAACTGAGGTCGAAGATAGTACCATTAGTACGCGTGCAGTGGCGGCATCATAATGCCGAGGAGTCCACATGGGAGCGCGAGGATGAGATGCACGAACGTTATCCATAGCTATTTTTACTAGGTATTCATTAGTTTCGAATTTCGAGATGAAATTCTGTTATTAGGGGGAAGTATGTAATACCCCGTAATTTTATTGATTTGTATTTAAGGGATTAATTGAATTAAATGAGAATTAATTGGAAATTAATCCAGATATAAATACTAACGAGATGTGAGTTGGTATTTGATTATGATGATAAAATTAAATATTTATGAGTATATATGGTACTGAAAATATTTAAATTGTCAAGAGGCAGAAATACAACAATTTGGAAAATTTAATAGGAACGCGCGTGTCGATCGCGTCAGGAATGAATTTATTTAAATTAAAAAGTGAATTATATTTTTATCAATCGAATGATCATTTTGAGTGCGCCAACGCGTCCGGAAGGGTCAAAATAGTCAGAAAGCACTAGCCGAGGGTTTAGTTTGGGTCCCGGGGCATTTTTAGGCCAAACCGGCAACCTAGAAGGGTATTTTGGTAATAAAAATTGAGGAATTAAAACCCACAAATTTTAGAGTTTATTTTTATATTTTTAAAGAGTCCACCAAGTCCATTACCAGCAAAAGGCAAGAGAGTGGGGTACGGAGGTTTTGAGAGAAGTTAGAAAGAGGGTAAAGGGGTTTCCAAACCAAACCATCTTCCATCACCAACATTTTGAAAGGAAATTGTGACCAGAAAGAAGAGAGAAAGCCAACCTTGATCACCAACAATGAATCAGAACATCGGATTTAAGGCAAGTGATTTGATGTCGTTAATCGCAATGAATATTTCCTCCATGTTTAGTGTAGAAACTGTTTTTGTCTTAGAAGTTTTTGATGAAAAATCCAATGGAATTATGGTGAAACTCGTGATTTTGGGTAGTGATTTGCATGTAGAATGATTATGGATGAATTCGATACGCAAAAATGTAACTTTGGATGATTTAAAAATGAATTTATAAGAGTCTGGGTAGTCAATAAAATTCTGAGTGCATGTTCATAGGGTTTGGGGCAAGAATTGGGGATTTATAATTTTGGCATGTTGATTTGTAAGAGTTGACCCCAAAAATATGTTAAGGAGTGACCTAGAGTGATTTAAAATAGTTTAAAAACATTAAAACGTAACTTGGATGATCTTAGGACAAATTTAGAGAAGAGGAAAAATGAAGAAAAACGAGTTGAGAAAATTCTGGGCGTTTTCTGCCATCTCGTTAGAAGACCTGCCCAGGTCGTTCGAATGACCTCGTTCGAACGAGACCTCAAACGAGATGATAGTATCCCTTCTAACGAGTTCGTTCGAAGACTTCATTCGAACGACACTCTTTCGAACAACCTCGTTCGAACGAGATTTCTAACGAGTTGACAGAATGGCCTTTTAGGCCTGATTTTATTTCGAACTTCCAGTAGACTTATTTTAATCGAGTGTTAACCTTCCCTTATTGACTAGTGGGTATAGTGGTGAGATTGGAGTACGTTGAGGATTAAAACTTAGAATTTTGTAGTAAACTGGATGACATTTATGGGTTAGGGAATAAGTACCTAAAATTACGACGTGAGCGGAGTTGACAACTTTTAATGTATATTATTCGGGAATTGTAAATGTGTAACATTTAATGAAGGTATGGTAATGTAAAATATACCTCTATTGATATTATAAGATATCTACGATGTGTGAATGCTTAGTATATGTGGTTATCTGTGTATAACATACCTACCATACTTGCTATCACGGGAGGTTGGCGTACGATCAGGGCCATCTAATCTTTTTGTGCCTACGGGGGGATTTAGATTGGTACCTCGAGGACATAGGTCAGAGAATGATTTATTGCGGAGTTAATAAGTCTGTTGATCATGGGAGCGTAGGTTTGTGCGTAACCCATGTGATGTGAACTATGTTCGCCTCAATTGTGTGTGATTGTTACTTATCAAAACGGTTTTGAGAGATTCGGAATATGTGATCCTTATGTACGTGATGTATCGGAATTCGATAGCAGAGTATGTGTACACCGCAGCTTAGTCTAGGGGTGCCATTATTGTATATTTATGATGAGAATGATATACTGGAATACTGAAATGAATTGTTTATATAAGTACAAATGCTAATTAATGTAACATCTTTTGTAGAGTTAAAAATGGGAAAACTCTTAGTAATTATTGTAACTAATTCTAAGGAATGAAGGTAAAACGCTACGTTTATATTCAAATGCAGGTAATTTAAACTACGAATAGTATAGTAAACTCAGATATTGTATTAGACTAGTTAGTTAGAGGAATAACTAGAATAGGTACGGGTACGTAGGAGTGCACACTTAGTTGAGAGGTGAGAAACTCATGTGAGTGCACACACTATCATGTATTTTATATTTATTGTTTAATGATATTAAACAGTTGCTGTATTTTAAACTGTTTTCACATTCGGGCTCTGACCTGTTTGCTTTCAAATCTATTTTCTTGTAAAAACCTTTTAGGTGGCCAGCCACAAGGACACTAAGTGTAGGAGTTCCATTCAGGTGACTTGCTGTAGCTGCTGTGGAAGTTACAGGACCTCGATAGTAGACGCCTCCACTTTCTATCTTGACACTATTTCAGAATTACTCATTTGTAGGGCATGTCGCCCCTTTTCTTTTAGAGACATCTTACTTACTCAGTTTTATTTCAGATTTTGGGTTGTAATTAATTTGTAATTCAGACTTTGTATTTGGTTGTATTCAGTATTTGGATTATTAGAGGAGTATTCCTCCAGATTCATTGTCATTCCATTATTATTCTATTGTGACCGTGTTGTGTTTGTGGTACTAGTATTTCATAATTTAAATGGATTGTATGTTAATCGGATTTAATTAAAATTGATAGCTCACTTTTTAAATATTAGGTGGCTAGTAATTATTAAAAATGTTTTCGACAGTGATTCTATGAACTCAACCAACTTGACATTTTGTATTAATTTGAATAAAGGAGTAGCTACCCGGTATTTAATTAGTCGAGGTGTCACAGTTGACTTGAGTCCTTTTATTTCAATGGAGTTATTAAGGTGTTGCCTTTGTCTTTTTTATACAATAACATGCACCATTTGTGGATTTGTTTATTTAGATTCTCTTAAATGATTTTCTTTGTTTTTTTAATCAAAGAACAATTTCTTAGATACCGACTTGAAAGGAAAAAAGCTTGTCTGAAATCCTAAAAGAAGAGCATCAAAGATTCATAATTTGTAGTTTTCTTTTATGACCTTTACTTTTTTAAAACCCAACTGGAACATTAATGGTTCATTTGAGATTATTCAGTTTTCCATATAGAGTTCGTGTACACTGCAACATTTTATTTAGCTTTGAAAATACAAAAGACCATATCCAAACCCGACCCGTTATGCTAACGTGTCGTGTCGAGTTCACTCGTTAATACACATTAAGATAATGAATTATTTTGAATTATATACTGTGACACCCCGCCTAATAAAATACCGGGTGATCAATCCTATACCAAATTAAAACAGGAGTCTCATATGGTTCATTCTCAGCATCACTGTCGAAAACAAATTTAATTACTAATAACCTATTAGGCTGGCGTCAAAATTTTATACTAACTAATCTTTTTAACTAAACCATTAAAATAAATCAATCACAACAGTTTATATGCAAAAACATAAATGAAATAAAATAATCGAACACTCGATATAACATAATACAACCAAATCGAATGTTGCACTAAAAGGCGGTAAAAGAATAAAGGAATACAGTTGCGCTATCGGCCCGAGTATTAAAACAATGCTTCCTATCTAGATTATAAGGATATAAGCGTTTAAAATAAACCTACATGCATCCACTGCTATTGCATCAAACGTATGACTCGAAGGAATCATCATCTAGGTGTCCCTGTGTATGGACACCTAAAATATATATATAGCAAGAGAGGGAAAAATACAGAAACGGGTCAGAGCCCGAGTTTGAAAATAGTTTGCAAGTGCATAAATGCCATATATTAAAATATGAAATATCTCATATTTAAACTGGTATCGCACTCTTATGAGATACACCTTACCCCTCTTCTAATAGTGCACTCCTATCGCATACCTTTTTAAACAATCTAGTTAAGCTACCCCGCCTAACAAAACTATTTGGCCCATCTTCTAAAAATCCTCAAAACCTGAGTACTAAGGACTAAACTTCTCCCCATTCCCAACACTGCGCTACGTTTTGTGCGTGGGGTGTCTCGCGACACGAAATCCAAACACGGAACCGCCCTGATACACTACTACCTGGAAATGTTATTCGTCGAGATTCATTAGGCCCTCAGCACATAACGCAATATAGATATATATAGTTCTCACTAGAACCTATGATTCATATTCATTTAGATCCGAATATAAATCTACGAAAAGGGGAATGACTCTTATTAAATCTTTTCACTTTACACAAGTTTACTTTATATGATATTTCATCTTCATATACAAGCAATACACTATACGCAACAAATATAATTATACCCATTACAATCATAAGCATAATAACCATCCCATAGAGCTATAACTAGAGGATACAGTCTCATAGTGCCTATTCGAATCCGGGTTTACTCACTCAACTACGGTACCAAGACAGACTCAG
This sequence comes from Sambucus nigra, assembly GCA_949130495.1. Lineage (NCBI taxonomy): Eukaryota > Viridiplantae > Streptophyta > Magnoliopsida > Dipsacales > Adoxaceae > Sambucus > Sambucus nigra. Next base: position 138,127,919 of record OX422224.1, on the reverse strand, counting down.
TCATGGTCGTGGTAAAAGAAATACACAACGGTGGAGGCGGTTATATTTTTTCCTGAAAGTGGGATACAAACATCGCACTCGTATATAGGATTATATGACTTGGGGATATATTCTCCCTGATCCTCAAGCTAGGGGATTCATCCACATCGCGCAACTTCCCTAGATCGCACTAGAGAAAATATATAATTTGGATGTCCAACCCTATGCCCGTGGAAGCCTGTGGAACCAGCCTCTAAAGTACAAATATACCAATCACACATATATATTTATTCATATCACATTATATATACTATAACAACGTCGTATATACGATCTATATCACTCCTCAATATATTATGGCTATAATTTCCAAACTCTTGTAGCGATAGCCAATAACCCCTAATGATCCCATTCGTAATAGTATATAAGCTCATATACTTAAAACACTAATCCATAATTATTCTCGATACACACTTGCCGAAGACCTCTCTCGAACGTTGTTCGACCCGAACCTTCACTAAGTCCATACCCCGGATTGTACACTAAACTAATCCAAGGTTCTCTCTTTCATTCCAAGGTTTACTCACCCTCAATACCGTCATCTAGGAGTTCTAATATCATAACTATAATCCCCAATAATAATCTCCAATTTTAATTTAACCCCCCTAAACTCAAAGAAGGAATACTGCCAAATTCAACAAAGGCGAATCGATTCGGGCTAGCGAATCGATTCGGTTTCCATCCGAATCGATTCGGAAAGTATTCTTCAAGTAGGTAATAAAAGGTGAATCGATTTGGTCTTAATATGAATCGATTTGGCCTGAGACATCCTTACATGTCCCCTTATGAGAATCGATTCAGTCTAGACCCGAATCGATTCTCCCTGTTCGGAGGGCACTGTTTGGGTGGTTTTATCTTCTCCAAAATACTCAAATATCAACCCATTCTCCATTTTATGGTTTCTAAGCTCAACCAACATCACCATAATCATCCTAACACTGATTTCTAACTAACATATCAATTAATTTTCTCCTAATGTCAAGTTGGATTTCTGAGTAACGATTTCGATCTCGAACAACCTTTTAGAGAAAAATCATTATAAATTAAAAAAAAAATCAGAAAAATACGCGGTTGGTCCCATATGACTGTATCGAAAATATCTATAAATTTTAGTTTTTGACCAAGAGCTGAATCGATTCGGAAGCGACACTGTGTCACTATTCACCTTCTTCTCCAAAAATCCCAAACCTCCATTAATACACCTCCAAGCTTTTTATTTCTTCTCCCAACCTTATTTAATCACAACCAACTATATATATTGAAGAAAAATAGGTTCTAATCATCCTAGAACCAAGAATCGACAACTAATTTATAGAAATCCCAAAGTTTTCCTAATATGAGATTTTATTCGATTTTAATCGTTCAACTTCCGAAAAACCCATTTCGATTCAAGAAAACCCAACACAAAAACCTTTATAGTTTATCACTACCAACTATAATATGAGATATATGCTTAAAAGAATAAATCAAGTAAACACTTTCCTTGTGGATAAAATTCGACTACCTCGAGTTGAATCCCACGGAGTTTGGCCGGAATCTCCTCCTCTTCTTCTTCTTCTTCTTCTTCTTCTTCTTCTTCTTCTTCTTCTTCTTCTTCTTCTTCTTCTTCTTCTTCTTCTTCTTCTTCTTCTTCTTCTCTTCTCTTCCTTCCTTTCTTCTCCTCTTTCTTTTCCCTCTTTTCTTTCTTTCTCCCACTCTCTCGTGCCTTTTATAAAGAGAGAAATAAGGGTTTACCCCTTATAAATCCAAAAATGACTCGTTTACTCAATTACGAGTCCCTACTAGTCCGAAAGTCCCCGGGACCTAAACACTACTCCCGGATACTCTATTCTAACTATCTTGGCCATTCTGAAACCAACCACGCACTCAAAATCTCCATCCGAGTCACTTAACTACAATTCAATAATTAAACCCAACACATCTCAATATGAGTTTTCCAATTGAAATATTATCCTTTGTCGCTTTACCCAACTGCGACATGCAATTAAAATAATTCGACTTATTTACTTGGTGCCAAAAGTAAATGTAACACACGTCGGTAGACATCTAACGCTCTTAAACTCCAAAAATTATTATTCACGGAAATTCCTCAAATTTCCAAATTACATTCACTTATGTAATTTAAATATCCATAAAAGTACGGGGTATTACATTCTCCCCCCTTACAATGGAATTTCGTCCTCGAAATTCATATACGACCGGTACTACCAACATAGGATCGCTAATCACACTACATCCTAGTGCACTCATTTACGATACCCACCTATCTCTAGGTTTATACTCTAACGCACTAACTTAACAACAAGATTATCTAAATCTTTATATGCTACAACGCTACTTCGGTTGTAAGGTTGACTCTAACGTCACATTGCACCTAGTGCTTCTATAATCGCATATAAAGAAACGAGCCTATAGCTGCCGCTCTAACTTATTGATCCCATCAGCGATCCGCTAATCCAGGCATCCACTCATCTACACCAGGACATCTAATTTCCCTAAAAAAGGAAGTTACCCTAATGCTCAACTACTCCCGTTAGTCTTTTTTCTTTTCTTAGGTGCGATAACGCTTGTTGTACCTACACTATTGGGTTATCACGTGCCTACTACGACGTTCAATCCAACCCATAACTGCTCCAAAGCATATTCTTCAGCTTTATATACTATGCCCTTTCTATTTCTGGCGGTATATAAAAACAACTTACCAAGGTGCGTATACACCCTATAATCCGTGCCTATCAGCACACTATTACAAACGTCACACACATAACACTCTCTCTAAAAATGGGCCTCACTTTCATGGCCTGGTGCTAACACCTAGGTATTCTCAATAATCTTCTTAAGGGTAACCCACCGATCTTCTTGTGGTTAAATCACAACTATCTTCTTATATTGGCGCCACTCGTCCTTCTGGACTTACTCCCCAATAATCCTAAGATCGATGTGTTTCCTGCAAACATAAAATGAGTACTATATTAACTATATCCCTAGTGTCCAAGACCTCTCTCAATTTTTGACATTAGCTCGGTTTCATGCGTGGAACGTCTTGCAAAGCAAAATCCAGATAAGGAACACTCCCGTTACACTACTTCCTCGCATCGTCGGTCATCAAGATATAACAACCTAAGGCTCACCATAGGGACGTTCTAAATCCTACCTTGCTAACCTACTAACTTACTTCTACCACTATGTCCTTCCATCTTGGAGAAATGGAAAGTCTAATTAATCGGGGCGCCTACTCTCTGCAAAAGTGTTACGAACATCATACCCAAAACATATTACCTCAGAATTTGCCTTCTATTCAACGCCTATCTATAAGCCTCAAATCAACTTCCTTCACCTTGCCTCACACTACATACTTGCGGTGAGAGAAACATTTCCAGTGCTTTTCCATAACACATCTAATTTTTATTAGCCCCTAATCATCATATGACTCTCGGATAATTTCACCAAAACCAACATCCTATCATACAATAACATCTCTTCATTCCCGACGTCTTTAAGGTTCGTGCGTGGAGTGTCTAGCAAGCGAAATGCAAATAAGGAATCCCTCTGATACACTACTGCTTAACTTTGTTGGTCGTGGAGGTATGTCAGCATAAAACATGTAAAATAATAAATACTGCATACCTTAGACTATATCTATAAGGTCCCCATGCACTAAAGTCATGCTAGTAAAACATCTACTCACCGAAGTTTCATCTAAACATATAATAAAGGCGAGCTCAACCCGTATCCAGGCGAGATATCGCAAAATAATTAGTTCCACCCTGGAACCGTGGATACGATAGTCTTGCAATCATTAGCCTACTATCTCTCCGATCAATAAAAAATATATTATACTCGTATAATACACATAAAATGAGTAGTGCAAGACCAAATATAAGCTCAAAATACCAACACCCGCTAATGCAGAAATATATATAGATATACCGGCTATAATATTATCGATATTGCTACGAAGCTCGAATTACACACACAAATCTAGGGATAACAAAATACGGCGACTCTATCTAGCCACACAAAATATACCTTCTTCATCCGAGGTGAAACTCATAACAATAACTTCGCCAATATCCCTGACTGCTCCAATTGGTTTTCGAACATAGATTACTTGTCCTAACTGAACCAAAACTACTTTAATCAATGCTCCATCTCGGCACCCTATTCTTATCCTTTAACTCCTACTGGGCAGGGGCTAGCCGTGTGGTTCTACACTCCACATTGCAACATTCCCCATTTCTGGCTACCCTGACCATGTTAAGGTTATCAGTATCTTGGACTCTATAGCCTTGATCCTAACAATCACCTTCGTAGTTCCCTTATCTCCTCCTACTAAAGGAAACATGCTACCGGCCTCAACTACCCTATTTCAACGAATTTCCCCGAGTGGATGTCCACTAATAGGGATTCCACGAATACAAATTCTCCATAAGTGTTAGTAACACTTACTAGTGAGCCTATCATTCTGCTGAAGGACTCTTTATTCATTGTACCTACCTTACTTCGGTACAAGGTTTCCTTAACCATATAAATCTTTATTCATAGTCGGCCTCTGACCGATCCTCATGTTAATAATTGAGAAACTAAATTCTCTTCATTTCTGATAAATCAAAGGAACTCGCCGTTAAAACCATCTGTAAGATCCCTTTATGAGCAAAACATCTTACTCCCCCAAATATGGTGACCACCATTCCCACCATTTCAACATTGATCCAACGAGTGAAAAAATTTTCCTCAAAATTTTCACATCTGGGCATTCCTATACCCTTCTCTAAGCCAAAGCTTCTGAGCCCTATACTTCTGTTGAATAAAGCTACACTGCCTCTGCATGACTTAACTTCAACGTGCAGTCCTTATCAAGGACCCTTTAAAACCTTTTCCCCAATTTACTTCACTGGGTAATTCAAGTTTGGCACCACTCTCTACTACAGCGGTACTTGGATAAATATAACTACTATACTTTAGTAGTCGTTGTAGCAATCTTTGACAATGCCACAAAGGGAGTGACATCTAATGAAATCCTCATCCAAGACTTCAACTTACAACTCCTACTAAGCCCTACCTCCTTCTGCTCTCATCACGGCCTTCTCTGGTCTCCCTTTATCGATCATCACATGAATCTCGAATGAGCGCGCAAAAGATTTACTATAATCTTACATGATGGTAGGAGAATGAAATCTCATAAGAGGAATCAACCATCCTAATCATAAGGTTCCATGTCAAATCAAACGCAACGTTGAAAGCGTAGTATGTTCGCACAAATTCCTAAGGACACTAGAACCTGATGCTCTGATACCATCTGTGACACCTCACCTAATAAAATACCGGGTGATCAATCCTATACCAAAGTAAAATAGGAGTCTCATATGGTTCATTCTCAGCATCACTGTCGAAAACTAATTTAATTACTAATAACCTATTAAGCTGGCATCAAAATTTTATATTAACTAATCATTTTAACCAAACCATTCAAATAAATCAATCACAACACTTTATATGCAATAACTTAAATGAAATAAATTAACGAACACTCGGTACAACATAATACAACCAAATCGAATGCCGCACTAAAAGGCGATAAAAGAATAAATGAATACAGTTGGAATATCAGCCCGAGTATTAATACAATGCTTCATATCTAGATTACAATGATAGAATCATCTAAAATAAACCTGCAAGCATCCACAGCTGCTGCAGAAAACGTCTGACTCAAAGGAATCATCATCCAGGCGTCCCTGTGTCAGGACACCTAAAATATATATATAGCAAGAGAGGGGAAAATAGAGAAACGGGTCAGCGCCCGAGTTTGAAAATAGTTTGCAAGTGCATAAATTCCATTTATTAAAATATGAAACATCTCATATTTAAACTGATATCGCACTCTCATGAGATACACCTCACCCCTATTCTAATAGTGCACTCCTATCGCATACCTTTTTAAACAATCTAGTTGAGCTACCCTGCCTAACAAAACTATTTTGCCCATCTTATAAAAATCCTTGAAACCTGAGTACTAAGGACTAAACTTCTCCCCATTCCCAACACTGCGCTACGTTTCATGCACAGGGTGTCTCGCGAAGCGAAATCCACACTAGAAACCTCCCCGATACATTACTACCTCACAATGTTGATCGTCGAGATTCATTAGGCCCTCAACACATTACGCAATATAGATATATATAGTTCTCACTATAACCTATGATTCATATTCATTTAGATCCAGATATAAATCTACCGGAAGGGGAATAACTCTTATTAAATCTTTTCACTTTACACAAGTTTACTTTATATGACATCTCATCTTCATATACAAGTAATATACTATACACAACAAATATAATTATACCTATTACAATCATAAGCATAATAACCATCCCACCGAGCTATAACTCGAGGATGCAGTCTCATAGTGCTTATTCAAATCCGGGTTTACTTACTCAACCATGGTACCAAGCCAGACTCACTCATGGTCATGGTAAAAAAAAATAACAACGGTGGAGGCGGTCATGTTTCCTCCTGAAAGTGGGATAAAAACATTGCACTCGTATATGGGACGATATCACTTGGGGATATACTCTCCCTGCTCCTCAAGCCAGGGGATTCACCCACAACGCGCAACCTCCCTGGATCGCACTAGAGAAAATATATAATTTGGCTGTCCCACCCTATGCCAGGGGAAGCCTGTGGAACCAGCCTCTAAAGTACAAATGTACCAATCACATAGATATATTTATTCATATCATATTATATATACTGTAACAACGTCGCATATATGATCTATATCACTTCTCAATATATTATGGCTATAATTGCCAAACTCTTGTAGCGATAGCCAATAACCCCGAATGATCCCATTTGTAATAGTAAATAAGCATTCATATACTTAAAACACTAACCCATAAGTATTCTCTATACACACTTGACCTCTCTCGAACGTTGTTCGACCCGAACCTTCACTAAGTCCATACCCCAGATTGTACATTAAACTAATGCAAAGCTCTCTCTTATATTACAAGGTTTACTCACCCTCAATATCGTCATCTAGGAGTTCTAATATCATAACTTGAATCCCCCATAATAATATCCAATTTCAATTTAACTCCCCCTAAACTCAAAGAAGGAAAACTGCCAAATTCAACAAAGGCGAATAGATTCACCCGAAATGCGAATCAATTCGAGCTAGCGAATCGATTCAGTTTCCATCCGAATTAATTCAGAAATTATTCTGCAAATAGGTCTGTAATACCCCGTACTTTTATGGATATTTATTTATGGGATTAATTAAATTAAATGTGTATTAATTGGGAATTAATCCGGATAAAATACTAGCGAGATGTGAGTTGGTATTTGATTTTAATGTGTATATATGGCAATATATGAATATTGAAAATATTGAAATTATCGCGAGATAGAAATACGACAATTTGGAAATTTTGTTGGGACGCGTGTGATAGTCGCGTCAGGAATAAAATTATTTTAATTAAAAAGTGAATTTTATTTTTATCAACCGAATGATCATTTTTAGTGCGCCAACGCGTCCGAAAGGGTCGAAATAGTCAGAAAACACTAGCCGGGGGTTTAATTTGGGTCCTGGGGCATTATTGGACCATACCGGCAACTTAAAAGGGTATTTTAGTAATTTTGAAATTTGGAGAAATATAACTAACGAATTTTGGGAATTAAAATTAGGGAATTTAATAACCCACTAACCCATTACCAACACTTAAGTGATTAGAGGGCAACATGAGTTAGAGGAGGAAGTTAGAAAGGTTCCCTAAGAGAAAACCCTAACCTCTATCTTCAACCTTTGGAGAGAAAGAGATAGAGCAACCTTCATCATTCTACACCAAATTCAGAGAATAATCCAAGGCAAGTGGTTTAATTTCGTTAATTTCAAGCCAATGCTTCTTCCATGCTTAGAAAATTCATATATTTGCATTGTATTGGGAGATTTATAAAAACCCATGAAATTGGAGTTATAAATTCAGATTTTGATATAGGTTTGCATGTAGAATTGTTATTGGATGATTGGACTAAAAGAATTACTAATTTTTATGTTATAAAAATGGATTTATCTATGGAAATTGATGATTCTAAATTCTAGGGTTCATATTCATAAGGTTTGGGGAAAATTGGGGAGATTTGATAATTAGATGTGGTTTAGGATGATTTGACCCCATAAATATGTTAAAATACGACCTAAGTATGTTTAGGAATGATTAGAAACCTTGAACTACTGTTGGAATGATGTTTAGATGAGATTAGAGGTGAAGAAAATTGGGAAAAACGAGATAGGAAAATTCTGGGCTCGAAACTGTCACCTCGTTAGAAGACCTGCCCAGGTCCTTCGAACGAGCTCGTTCGAACGAGCTTCTAACTAGTTGACAGTTTGACTTCTAACGAGTTAGATGTTCATTCGATGACTTTCGTTCGAACGAGATCTCGTTAGATGCCCACTTCGTTCGAACGAGACTTCTAACGAGTTAACAAAATGGCCTTTTTGGCCTGATTTGAATTCTAGTGTCCCGTAGCCTTGTTTAATTGATGAGATAACTTTCTTGGGTTAGCTGATTTGTATATTTGAGAGATTTGGGACATATTGAGGAGAAAAATGTAGAATAGTGATTTGAACCAAATGATACTTGTGGATTAGGACATGAGTGACTAAGCACGATATGAGAATAAATGATGACTTAAATACATATAAACCGGACATATGAATTGTGTGACATTAAAAGTTGGTATGAGAATAAGAAGTATACCACTAATAAGTTATGGTAATTACTAAGATGTGTGCATGCTTAGTATATATGATTTTTATGTGTATGACATACCTACCATACTTGCTATCACGGGAGGTTTGCGTTCGCTTAGGGCCATCTAATCTTTGTGTGCCTACGGGGGGGGATTTAGATTGGTTCCTCGAGGACATAGGTCAGAGAAGGACTTATTGGGAAGTTAATAAGTCTGCTGATCGTGGGAGCGTAGGTATGTGCGTGACCCATGTGATGTGACTGTGTTCGCCTCCATTGTTTGTGATTTGCTATTATCTGAGAACGATTCCTGAGAGATTCGGAATGCGTGATCCTTATGTACGTGATGTACCAGGATGGATAGCAGAGTATGTGTGCACCGTAGCTTAGTCTCGGGGTGCTAGTATTGAATATTTATGATGTGAATAATACACGGTTAAATGAAAAGAATTGTTATGTTTGAATTGTGAGTATAATTGTAGTAACGCTTTGAGAAGATAAAAAGTGGGATAACCTCTGGTAAATTGTATTGCTAATAATTGAGAATTCGAGTTTAAGTAAAGCTCCCTGTTTTAATTGATAACGTAGGATGGTATAGTGGGAATCGAGTAGAAAGGTTAGAACTTATGTCGGTTTAGTTAGATATGAATATCACTTGGATGGGTACGGTACGTTAGGAGTGCACAATTAGTCGAGAGGTGAGTATTTCATGTGAGTGCACGTCCTAACATGTATTTTGCATTCATTGTTTTAATGTTATTAAAGCACTTGCTGTTTTTAAAATACTCTCCACTTTCGGGCTCTGACCCGTTTGCTTTCAAATCTATTTTTGTAAAAACCTTTTTAGGTGCCCAGCCACAAGGACACCATGCATAAGAATTCTATTCAGGTGATGAGCTGTAGCTGTTATGGAAGTTACAGGGCCTTGACAGTAGACGCTTCCTTTTAGTCTTGACTCCATATTCAGTTTCATCATTTGTAGGGCATGTCACCCATTTCTTTTTAGAGACATTTTATATTTCAGTTACTCAGATTGTGGATTGTAATTAATTCAAGATTCAGACTTGTTTTATTTTTTATTCAGTTGTGGGATTGTTGTGAGGAGTATTTCCTCCATACTCTTTATTATTTGCTGATTACACTATTGGGACTTTATTGTGAATGGTTATGTTATTCTTTTATATTTCACTTACTGCATGTTAATCAGATTTAATCTAAAATTTGACAACTTACTTTTTAAATACTAGGTGGTTAGTAATTATTAAAATGTTTTCGACAGTGATGCTATTAACTGAACCATCTTGGCATTTTGGATTAATCTAATAAAGGAGTAGCTACCCGGTATTTAATTATTCGGGGTGTCACAAGGTCCTCAAAGGAGAATTGAGTCCCCTTATGTGAATCGATTTGGTTTAGACCCGAATCGATTCGCCCTGTTCGGAGGGCACTGTTAGGGCGATTTCATCTTCTCCCAAATACCCAAATATCAACCCATTCTCCATTTTATGGTTTCTAACCTCAACCAAGATCACCATAATTACCCTAACACTGATTTATAACCAACACAAAAATTAATTTTCTCCCAATGTCAAGTTGGATTTCTGACTAACGATTTCGATCTCGGACAACCTTCCGTAGAAAAATCATTATAAATTCAGAAAAAATCGGAAAAATACGCGGTTGGCGCCCACACGACCGTATCAAAAATATATACAAATTTCATTTTTTGACCAAGAGCTGAATCGATTCTCTTCCTGGCTGAATTGATTCGGAAGTAACATTGTGTCACTATTCACCTTCTTCTCCAAAAATCCCAAACCTCCATTAATACACCTCCAAGCTTTTTATTTCTTCTCCCAACCTTATTTAATCACAACCAACTATATATATTCAAGAAAAATAGGTTCTAATCATCCTGGGACCAAGAACCGACAACTAATTTCTAGAAATCCCAAAGTTTTCCTAATATGAGATCCGATTTTAATCGTTCAACTTCCGCGAAACCCGTTTCGATTCAAGAAAACCCAACCCGAAAACCTTTATAGCTTATCACTACCAACTTTAATATGATATATATGCTTAAAAGAATAAAGCAAGTAAATACTTGCCTCGTGGATAAAATCCGACGACCTCGAGTCGAATCCCTCGGAGTTTGGCCGGAATCTCCTCTTCTTCTTCCTCTCTTCCTTCCTTTCTTTTCCTCTTTATTTTCCCTCTTTTCTTTATTTCTCCCACTCTCTTGTGACATTTATAAAGATAAAAATAAGGGTTTACCCCTTATAAATCCAAAAATGACTCGTTTACTCAATTACGAGTCCCTACTAGTTCGAAAGTCCCCGGAACCTAAACACTACCCCCGGATACTCTATTCTGACTATCTCGGCCATTTCGAAACCAACCGCGCACTTGAAATCTCCATCTGAGTCACTTTTCTACAATTCACTAATTAAACCCAACACATCTCAATACGGATTTTCTAATTAAAATATTATCCTTTGTCACTTTACCCAACTATGACATGTAATTAAAATAATCCGACTTATTTACTTAGTTCTAAAAGTAAATATAACACACATCTATAAACATCTGACACTCTTAAACTCCAAAAATTATTATTCACAGAAATTCCTTAAATTTCCAAATTACAGTCACTTATCTAATTTAAATATCCATAAAAGTACGGGGTATTACATATACAAGTTAACATATTATTTTATTTTTTAACCCAAGTAGGCCCATTAATTAATTGACATTACTAAATCTCTCATTTAGTAAAATTTAGTATGATTAAATTAACATTATGCTACATAAATTATTTATAAGTTCCAAGATTATATCTTATTTACTTAAATTAATGGGTCATATCGGGTATTAATGGGTGAAGGGGGTCAACACTAACCCGACCCATTAACTATCGTGTCTTATCGGGTTGGCATTTATATGACCCTAACCCATTGAGGGTCCACCCATTAACTTATAACTTCGTGTCGGTTCGTGTCGTGTTATCGAGTCATGCCTCATTTTGTCTGGTCTAATTTTAAGCGCTCGAGTCCAAATGGGCAGCATGTCTATATTGCTCATTTGACACTTATTAAATATATTGGCTTTTGTGGGATGCCTGTTGACATGGTTAAAGAGAAATGTCTTCATATTTTGGTTTGTTTGGATTACCTGAATAGACAACTCTCTATTATACATACTGATGTCAAAACAAAGCATGTCTTGCTGTTATCCATCCAAGGACCCTATGAAATAGGGGCTTCGTAAATTTAGGACCTATTGTAATACATATTTTGGAAATTGGACAACAAACATTTTATTTATAGTTTTAGTCCCTATTTTTGAATAAAGCTGCTAGCACGAACCCATATTCATAAAACGTCAACCAATCACAGCATGCCACGTGTCCCTTCAATTTGAAAACAGGGACTAAAAATGGAAACAAAGTGTTTGTTGTCCTATATCCATAATCTATATAAATCTGGTATTCCTCTTATTCTTCCAAACAACAAAGAAGAGAACTTGTTTGAGTCTAGTGCATCCAATGGAGATCTGACTAAAAATCAAAGGAAAAAGATTAGAAGAAAGGCTCAACAAGTTGCTCATGGTTGTGCGGGGAAGGAATCTTACTGAGATGGATCCTAAAATAACTAGTGCTGTGAAAAATATTTAATGGAACAGATACAATATGGCGATAATTAATATTCTAGAATATCAAAATAAAATGTATTATGTTTGATAAAATAATTTATTCTAAATTAGAAAGATATTGTAATATGTAAAACAATTATTACTTTAATTAAAATAATGTTCCAGATTTACAGACAATTTATTTAGTAAGAAACTAATAATTACAATTCAATTTAGAAAAAAAAATTATGTCTTACGATTTTTGTTCCTTTTATATATAAATAATTTGTAATACAGTAAATAAACTCCAAAACAATAATTGCAGAACATAAATATTAAAACAATATGGTATTTAGAAACCAAAAAGAAAGTAGAATTTATAGTTCATGATTTATTAAATCACTTAGCAGATTAAAACCAAGTCGATCGTTAAATAGTCTATCCTTAAGACATAATTCTCCCATATAATGCGTAGGACATGAACAATGAACATCTGTCTTTAGAATAAAATAGTCTTCAATAGCGACATGAAGCACTGCGATATGGTAGTTTCACGCATCAACAATGGTGATAAACAATTTAACTTTTAAGGAGGACAAAGTTTTGGATGAAACAAATTTTTTTCTACAGGGAAAACTGGGTAGGAGGGCTTGTATTTATAGCTTTTGAAAGGGTGTCTTTTTCGAGAAAAAATATGACTGTTCGGAATAGTCACAATCTTTCAATGCTCCAAATTAAATCATTTTTTTAATTAATTAAAATAATTAAAATGATGGCGTTTTAATTAGAATAATTTATTAATTAATTAAAACTGATTCGGGTTGAAAAAACCAAAATTGGCCCAAAAATTAATCCCCAAAACCCTATTAAATTTTGTCAAAAAAGACAATATTTACTCGAGAACGACCCACAACCCATGGACCCGAGCCAGTTCAAACAGGGCACGCACGTGTGGGCTTTTAGCCCAAAGCAATCCAGGCATAGTGTAGGTCCTTTTCCCTTAAAAAAATTAGGATACCCCAAAGGCATCCAATGCTTATTGCTAACTTTGGGGTATATTAACTTTTCCATTTTCTCACATGATACCAATATAGGACAAAACGTCTACATTAGATACACCAAGTAGCTTGTGTTCAAGTGGTTTATTTTGAGTCAAAATTTGTCATTGTTCCTTAATCGTTTTGAACAAATGAGTATACCACATTATTCTCCTCTCGATGAGGATTGCGTAGGTATATTGTTCAGTCACATTTGACATGTGGGTCCCACCTAAAATTAGCATCAAAGTAACCTTAACCAAGCTAATTTTTTTATTTTTAACACAACTTATCCAACAATCCCCCACACAAATGAAATTTGGGTTAAACGAATCAAACGAATATAGAGAGAGTATCGAGAAAAGACACTGCATAAAAAATATAGCTTGTGGCCTTGAATATTTTCTAGTGAAAGACTATTGAGTTTACTAGCCAAACAATAAATGCGATATCTTTGAATTGAACAACTTTTTAGTGTGAATTGAGACAATATAATTCACACAATGCCTTTTAAACATTATTATTTCTCATTGTTGTGCCCATTATGGCCTCGAATACCTCCTAATTTCATGAGTGTTTTAGAGAATTAGACTTTGCCATTCTCATAGAAACAACCCCTTCTCACTCACATAGGTGACTCCTATAAAGAGTGTCCTACTAATACCCCACTTGACCATTATATTCAAGATATAAAAATCTTTAAAAACAGAGTTCATTATAATAAATGCGACAGTTTGTGCATGAACCCATATTAGGAATGGGAGGAAGTGTTTAACTTCTCAGTGCTAGTTGAGTCATGCACAAATAGGTTGTTCTGAGAGTGCACGTGATCAAATGGAACACTTTATATAATTAAATGCCACACACACTTTAATTTTAATTTCCAAGCTAAGCATGCAAATAAACATGAGATGAGGAAAAATCCCTAAGAAGAGTAAAACCTTTTTATAACTGCACTCTTGAGAATTTTGAATACAATTGACTTATAAAACACTTAGCTACACTAAGTTAAATGCACATAGTCTTCAAAACTTCAACAGATACGACTCATCTCTCGAGCTGCCCACATGTAGTGATCTACCCTCGGTATCCACTGATTAGCCTCGATTTCTTCTTTAGTGGTGAAACCTTGTTCCACAATCTCAGCAGTAGAGAAAAGTTTCTACAAATTAATTTCAACAAGAATCGTTCTTAAGATAGGTAAAGTGATCTTGAATAATTCCTGGGGGTGAGGAATATGATATGAGGTATTTGATCACAAAAATAGAACTCAATAGTTTTTTTTTTCAAAAGGAGTTCTTCAAGTATTTGATCTCATTCATCCTTTTTATAATAAGGGTTGATAAAATGGATAAAAACATAAAAATATGGGAAAGATAATCTTTAAGGAATTCAAATTCGCTCGGTCGTTCGAACGAAATCAGGTGTCATCCGAATGACACTAATTATCATTAGAACAACATCAAACGAGGACTTTGAATTAGACTCCAGAGGAACGTGAAAAAGGCCTCTTTAGCATCTCGTTCATACAACTTCGAATGACCCATATAATCTCGTTAGAGCGACAATTAGCTTCGTTCGAACAAAGCGTCATTCTTTTCGGTGATTTTTCTTACAAAAATTTAAGTTTCTTTTTATAAAAATATCCTCATAAAAGATAACTAATCCCCTGAAATAATAAGAAACCTTTTACCCCTCTCGATCACAATCTTCTACCATGATTGTTGAAACTAACAAATCTTCCAATATCTTTGGTCTTCAATACTCTTCGAATACTGAGAAGTTGTGTCGATGTCGTGTTTATGTAATGAGATACTCCAGACCATAAAAATAAAAATACGAGTAATCATAAAACTTTCTCTTACATATTTCTTTGAACTTACTTTTTGGGATCTCTACCCATTTAGGTTTGGTTTCCATTAATGTGACTCTTTTTAGGTTTTAAGAGGCTTTAGGCACTTTCCCCATGATGAACTTAAAACTTGCTCTCCAGTTTTACCTTTTGTTAGTGGATTCATAATATTTTCCTTTGACTTTATATAGTGAATGGAAATAATTCCATTTGAGAGAAGTTATCTAACCGTTTGTGTCAACGATGTATATTTCGTGACTTATCGCTATAATTACTATTTTGTGCCCTTCTAATCGCAGATTGGCTATCACAATGTATTATGATAGGTGGCACAGGCTTTGGCGAAAGTGAAATGTCCTCTAGGAAGTTTCAAATCCATCCTTTTTCTTCCTCATCTTTATCTAAATCAATGAATTCAGATTCCATGGTGGATCTTTCAATGCAAGTTTTCTTCAAGGATTTCCAAGACACAACTGCACCTCTGAAATTAAATACATACCCACTTGTGGATTTTGAATCATTGGAATCAATTATCCAATTTGCTTCACTGTATCCTTTGAGTATAGTTGGATATCTTTCATAGTTAAGTCCATGCTTTGAAGAGTATCTAAGATATCTAAGAACTCTTATTAAGTCCTTCCAATGGTCTTTCCCAAGATTACTCGTATATTGACTTAGTGTACTTATAGAGTATGATATATCCGATCAAGTTAAATTTAACAGATACATCAAACTTCCAATTATACGAGAATATTATAATTGAGATATACTTTTACATTTGTTTGTAGTAAGGTAAAGAGTTGGGCCTACAACTGTTCTCACTTGAGTCTGTTCATATTGATTATACTTTTGAAGAATTTTCTCAACAGAATGGGATTGAGACAAACTGAATCCTTTGGAAGTCCTATTAATATTAATTCCTAGAATAACATATGCTAGTCCCAAATCTTTCATTTCAAACCTACTAGTCAACATTAATTTAGTAGCATTAATGATATCATTATTATTACCAATAATTAGAATATCGGCTACATATAAACATACAATGACATGTCCCCTTTGAGTGATTTTGACATAAACACATTTGTCACACTCATTTATCTTGAAACAAATTGACATCATTACTTTGACAAATTTTTCATGCCATTGTCTAGGTTCTTGTTTCAAACCATAAAGCAATTTGACAAGTTCGCAAACGTTTATTAATTTCCAGGAGATTTAAAACCTTATGGTTGTTCCATATATATTTCTTCATGTATTTCACCATTTATGAAATCAATTTTGACATCTATTTAATGTATTTCCAAATTATTTATTGCTACTATTACAATTAATATTCAGATGAATGTAATTCTCGTAGCTGGTGAATAAGTGTTGAAATAGTCTATTCCCTCCATTTTCTTGTATCTTTTAGCACCAAGTCTAGCCTTATATTTGTCGATTTATCCATCAAATTTTATCTTCCTGTTGAAAATTCATTTACACCCTAAGATCTTGGTTCCTTATGGAAGATCCACTACTTCCCATGTATGATTTGTCATAATAGATTCTATCTCACTATTAATATCTTCCTTCCAATATGAAGTTTCTGGAGTGGACAAAGCCTCTTTGAAACTTTGAGGTTCACATTATAAGATATAATTTTGAAAATTCGAACCGAAAGATTTTGATGTCTTATCTGTTTTTCTACATCTAGGTTCATCTTCATTATCCTTATTGATATTTTGAGAATACAATTCATAGTTCGAGAGTTCTTTTATTATAACTTATTTCTTGTGCATTACTATAAGGAAATATATTTTCAAAAAATGATGCATTCCTTGTTCTATAATAGTATTAACATGAATGCCAGGAATGTCAAATTTATGCAAAAGTAATCGATATGCACTACTATTGTTAATATAACCAATGAATATACAATCAATGGTTTTAGGACCTATTTTCACATTGTTAGGGCTGAGAACCAATACTTTTGCAAGAAACCCCCACGATTTTGATTATTTATTAGAAGGTTTGAGACCTTTTCACATTTCATAGGGTATCTTATTTGTTTTCTAGTCTACCATGACACACATTCATAAACTCAAGCATATAATCAGAAGATAGCATATTATTGTAATTATTGTTAATTTTTGGTACATAAGTCATGACGCTTTTTTTAACATCCCATCATATACATATATACCTTCCTTACATACATTCCATCTTTAGATAACATAAATTTATCTCCAACAAAGACAAGCGTAAACCCTTTCTTACTTAACACAGAGCCAAAAACAAGATTTTTACAAATGTTCGACACATGTAACACATCGTTGAGTGTGAAATGCTTTCTTAATGTCATTTTTAACATGACTTTGCATTGGCCTTCAACCTTCGAGGTTGAGAAGTTTTCCATACATAGTTAATCTCCATTTGAAATTAGTTAGTAGGTTGTGAACATATTTTTATCCGAGAATATATGGAGTGTATCTCCAATATCAACCCACCGTTCTTTGGTGTTGCCCACCAAATTCACTTCGAAGATAACTGCGGAGAGATGTATATCTCCAAGATCATTAGACAATTTATCGATTCCAGTCATGTTAGCTTGAGGTTCCTTCCTTTTGAAGTTCTCTTTCTTCTTTAGTTTGCAACATTCCTTAGCCTTATAACCTTGCTTGTTTCCATTAAAGCATTTCCCCTTAAACTTCTTTATAGCATCGCCTCCTTGAATTGTGCCTTTATTGTTATGCTTCCTCTTCGTATTTAATTTGTGCCCATCCTCTATCACATTGGCTTTTGCCGACATAACATGATTACTAATTTTTTTTAGACATTCGGTTGTCTTCTTCTATCCCTAACTAAAAAATTAAGTCCTCGAGTCCCATTTCATTTCATTTATGCTTCAAATTTTTTTAAAAATATTTACAAGATAGCAGTAATTTTTCTATAACCGCTACAAATTTGAATGTTTCACTTAAAACTATATTTTTAGCACTTGTTTCATGAAATATTGATCGAATCTCTTAGACTTGGCTTATGATAGTCTTTAAATCCGACATTTTAAAATCTAGGAATCTACAGACAATGAATTTCTTCATATTGAAATCCTCCATTTTATACTTTTTATCCAAAGACTCCCATAGCAACTTAGAAATCTTGATTGGGATATACACATTATATAATGTATTTTCCAATCCATTAAGGATATTTTTTGAAAATGAAATCAAACTGTTTTCATGGTTTTACGACAACCAAAGTTATCTTATTCATTTCGTTATCATTTATCACATGAGCATCCTCATTAATGAACCTTACAAGATTCATGTTGGCTAAGTAAAATAGTATTTTTTATTGCCATCTTTTAAAATCAAACATTGAATTTTTTCGATTTCTCTCCATATGATATATTTGTAAAAACGGTAGTTGGAACATTAATAGACAACTCATTCGGAGGAATAATAACAGGCTCATTTTCAAATGACGATGTAGTCATTTTTTTTCTATTAAACATATTTAAAATAACCCTGTTATACAATATAAGGATAATAAATATTCTAGAATATCGAAACAAAATGTATTACGTATCATAAAACTGTTTATTCTAAGTTAAAAAATTGAAAGATGTAAAACAATTACTGTTTTAATTACAATAATGTTCCAGATTTATAGACAATTTATATAATAAGAAACGAGTAAGTATAATTCAATTACGAAAAAAATTATATATTAAGATTTTTATTGATTTATTATATAAATAATCTGTAATATACTAAATAAATGTCCAAATAATAATTACAGAAAGAAAATATTAAAATAATATGCTATTCAGAAATAGAAGGATAAGGTAGAACTAACACTTCGTGTGGGTCCCACCTAAAATTAGTCTCAAATTTACCTGAACCAATTTTGAAATTGTATTTTTAATACAATTTATCCAACGGTTAATTCTGTGGAAGACAAGCCCATTGGTTCTATGAGTCCAAATATATTATAAAATGCTGATGGACCAAATCGCACTGAGAAAGGAAATTAGGTTCATAAGAGAGGGAGCTGTTCTACTAAGCAGAAGCTGGTGGCTTTGGTTGACTTGAAGTGCAAAGTGGTGGACTTTGAGAATGCTCGTTAGACGTACAAACAATTCACGAATTAAATTTTAACACGACAATATAGGTGTCCATAAGTTATCTTTGGTCCTTTTCTTGTATTTGTTTCGAGGTTACAACTAGTGATGTTTTTTAATCCACATAGTGGCAAAAACATTGACAGGCAGGGGAAACCCTGAGCATTTGCCAAGTAAGTGATCGCACAGGGTCCACCGTTGGTCAATTTGTTATTACCTATATGTTGAGGGCCCATTTTTTATATCAATACACATAAAAGGGGCTTATTTTATAATTTTTGAACGACGCCTTGTCAATTTTTATCAATCTCAAGACCGACCCTGTTGACAGGGATGAGGTTTGTTCTCATTACAAAGTTACAAACTTTTTAAAACTTAAATGGTACAGATGCTATTTCTTGGTTCAGTAATTTTATTTTTATTTTTGATTGATCTGCAAATCTGTATCATTATAGTTAAGCATGATTTTTTTTTACTTTTGAATAACCCAAAGTGCGTCCAAGATCTATATACCCATCACAAAAGAATTTTTCCACCTTCCAGAGCCCAATAGATTAGACTTTAAATATGAGTTCATACACACTCCCCAACAACCCCATATGACTGAAATATCATACATCCACTAGCCCCTTTTCTTGGGGTTGAGATAAATTAAAGTAACATTGAAACTTCTTTCAAAACTACATTGAACATGTAATTTACTAAAGAAGGCCATAACATCATCCTTCACCACAACCAAACACTCAAGGGTGAAACTAGGGTTTTGGAATAGTTAGGGAATTGTTTTTCACCAAACGTTTTTAAAAAACTAGTCCAACATGCCTTAAATAGTGAGAACACAAATTTCAGGGCAGCAAACTTGTTCTAATGAAAATGTTTAGTTCATTAAAATGAAATGCCTTTTTTGTTCTAATGAAACTCAAGTTTGTTCGAACGAAGAGGTTTTCTTGTTTTAATGAACTTTCAATGACTTTCAACAAGGTTTCCTCTATTTGACAAAGATTTTTCATTTAATGTCTGTTAGATGCAAGTTCCAACGAGTTTTCAAGGCTCGTTCTAAGGAGGTTACAACTTTGTTCGAACGAAATGTCCATTTCACTCTAACGAGGTACTTAACTCTTTCTAATGAATTAAAAAAATCATTTTATTCAATTTTTTTTAAAACAGTTCAAATGATTTTGTATAAAAATAAACACCCAAAAATATATCTAAGGACTATATTAAAAATACATCCATACCTTACGAGATTCGCGATAAACTTGGCATGAAAAATAAGGCACGATATGTATCCACTTTGAAGATTGGATGCTATGTCTTCATCAAATATGTAGTAGGCTTACGAGATCAAAAATATAGAGCCTAACCTACGACTCAAATGTTTTGTCTAGAATTACGCCAATTATAAAAAATTGACTTGATTGGAAATTTTTCCTTACACTCCACTTTGATAATGTGATTGTATCTTCTATTGGAGTTTTCCGTCTGATAAAAGAATTTAATGTTCTTATACCCTTCCTTAAGCCACCATTTCTATCTCTAACAAAATTCTTCCTCATTTAATTTCCAACCACTCATCTCACAAGCTAAAATTGCCAAAACATTTCTTATTCCATATCTTAAGATCCTCATTTGAAAAGGAGATCTTCTTAGCCTACACATAACCCACATTCTTCTCCACTTGGTACCTTACCACCACCCTCTCACCCTATTTGTAAAATTTCTTTCCTTAATTTATATATTTTCGAATATGAAGGGTGTATGACCACGCATCATCCCTTCACATTCTCACAAAATTGGTAGATAATTTGAGGCAATCCTAGGCAAACACGACTGTATGATCCTCGAGAATGTGTCCTCCAAGTCATGAAAGATCAAAAAGAGATCCAAAAATGGATGAAGATGGGTTGTTCTTATTGCTGGACCAATTGAACGGGCCATTCTCTAACAGAAATATGAAAAATCCATCTCGTTAAATCTACCAACTCCATCTCGCTTATAAATTCAAAGAATTCTATCAAATATGTCAATAGTCTCACCTTGCCACAATGTTTTAACTTTAACCATGCCTCATTAAAATCCCCCCAATACACCACAGCCTTCCCCACGATAGACCAAGTGAATGGGCCACCCTCTAACATTAAATATACTAGCTCCATATCATCTATAAAATTAGAGTTGTATAATATATCTCAAGAGTATCACCGTGCTACTACATTCTAACATATAGTGTAACAGGGTACTTGTGTTGTGTCTATGAATAATGATAAATGAAGAGGTGTGACTTACCTTGAATGAACAATGAAGGAGTAATCTGATGTAAATAGCCTTTATGGTGTCATAATCAACAACAACAATAATAAAACTTTAACTCAATTACAAGATCCTTGAAAGATTTTGAGAAGAAGGTGACATAATAAGCACTCTGATAATAAGAGAGAGACCGACAGACTGTAAAAAGCACTAAGTGCCTGTAAATAAATGTTATGGACTCAACCATGAATTGCTATAAGCTTGTATGATGATTTGAATATAGAACTTATGCTTCAATGATTATTTTTGTGAAGCTACAACTTTGAGCCTTGATCATCTGCAATCTACAGAGTGCTCTTACACTTTTCTCCCTCATAATTATTGAACTGCTTACTTCTCCTCACTCAATGAAACATCACTCTAAAAAAGTCCCTGTTCAGAATTTATCATTGCAAAGTTACTATTGTGTTGAAAAGTTTTATTGAATAATTGATATCATTTTGTTATAAGAATTCGAGTTGTTATAAAGAAAATTTCTTTTTTATTCATTTTGAATCATTTGATAATTATTTCCCTAGAAAAGTCTTTCATTAGTTTGATCACGCCTCTCTATTATCCAATATTCGTAGACCCTAACATCACTACCATCTTACAGACGAAAACCATGCCTAATTAAAATCTCCCTCAACATACTCTGGCCTTCCTCCACACTCGCAAATCCCACTAATTCCTCCCATTTATTTCACCTATTCGTGTCTTCCATAGGCTTGTACTCCCTCGATAAACACCGAAAAAACCGTCCACATATTTGAACAAGCATGAAATGGAGTATCAATCCTTAAGACATTCCAAATTTCCCACCCTTAAATCCTAAAAAATAATCATCTCTCCAGATACCCACTTATATATAAGCAACACCAATACACTCACCAATCCCATCTCCCCCCCACTTAGGTATGTAAATGGGTCAGAGACGAGTCGGGTATACTCTTTAATGGTATCCAAATCCATTATATTTTGATGGATTGAGTCCTACTTGATTGCTTGACATTTTTCTGATTAAACCCGGATCCATTAAGGACCCGTGGCCCATCCCGTTTAGCAATTATTAGAATCTTATTTTTTAATTAAATCCTAATGCAATTTTGAAGAATAAGCACCTTTTTGAGTGACTATTTAATATAATTTTTTTCTTTAACAAAGTAATAAAAAAACTAATAATAATATTAAAGTACTACTAAAAATATATTTTTGGTATAAAATAAAAAAATATATATAGTTTTTTAAGCGGGTCTGGTCCTAAACAGGTCGGAGATAACATGTACCAAACCCGGTCCATTTAATAAATGGGTAATAGGGTATCTAAGTAAAACAAAATTCTTAGACTCGCTTAGAAGGGCCGGCTTTATATTGGGTCTGGGTCTAGACCCAATCCATTGACAGACCTACCCCTACTATTGGCCAAATGTTTCAATCACCCATCTTTTTTATTGCAAGCACACTACATTGGGTCTACATTGAGAAATTATCCCCTTCATTATGACCCTCTTATTCGAGGCATTTAACATTGTCACATTGCAAGAAAAGATAAATAATTTCTTGATCACTCTAATCTTAATTCCGACCCCTTCCCCTCTTTACCCCCACCCTTTACCCTTGTAATTTATGGAGCATTAAAGCTTTCTTAATTTTTCTCTCCTTTCTACTCATCCGAAGACCTATTTAACTCTACCTCCTCGAACCCATAATTATCTAAACCCCCTCTCAATTTTTCTAAACATTATTGTCTCTCTATCATTCCCTTCATAAGACACCCCCAAAACTTGCCAAAGCCTCCAATAGTCTCCTCCATCCACCTTTTCATCCATCCCTTTGTAAGGATAAATTTTTAATTGAGTCAATTTGTATGTATTGGATTAATTTTGGATAAAATAATTTGAGTCATAGGTTGGGACTTAAGTTAGTGACCTTTTAAGTCTATGACATGTTTGTTGAAAGCGTAGTGGCCATGATAAAGAAAACACATCATCATACCATATTTCAATCCATGTTTCGTCATTAATGTTCGAAGATATCATAGGTATGAATGCAAATTTTATGTTGAGCATTGGATATTTTATTTTTGAGCATTAGGATTATTTTAAAATGTTTTAAAATGACTTTATATTTTTTCAGAGAAAAATATTTATTTTTTCATAGGTCATTTGAGCACTTTTTCATATGTCGTTCAAACGAGGTTCCTATCTCATTCGAACGAGATATCAAACAAGGTTAATTTTTGAAAGATTTTTCTTCACTCGAATCTCATTAGATAATTCGTTCGAAGGTCATTCCAATAACATTAGTATCCTCATTCAAATGAACTTCAAATGAGGCACAACAAAAACCTTTTTAGACTCGTTTGATAGCTCATTCATTTTCTGTTCAAACGAGAAAGGGTACATCGTTCAAATGAGTTCCCATGTCATTCGAATAACTGGGCGTGTTTTAAAAAAACAACAGTTTTTCCCACTTTACCCATTACTCACATGACCTCAGTTTTCCATTCATTTTAAGGTGTACGGGATAACAGTTATTGCTGAGACTTTTTTCATCCATTTGTGTGCTTAAACTCTTCCAAATATCCCTCCAAGTTTTGTAATCATTTATGATTAATTTTTCCAAACACAAACCCTTATTTACACCCAATTAGTTTAAGATTTAAGATTCATATTTGTATGCTTTGAGATCTTATTTGGAACCATTGCTTGTTATCTACACACTATTGAGAATTATTTTTTACAGAGGATTACATAGTTGTTGATTTACATACGATGGACTTCATGTGCGTGATGGTTGATGATATTTATTGATGGATTCTGATGCGTGTGTGGACTCACACACTGTTGTAGCTTCATGGGTGGACTCCTATGTGTCACTGTGTATAGGTTGAAGTAACGAAGATCATCAAGACTTGTGTGGAAGTCGAGTCTATGTTGTAAGTCTTCTGTCATGTCCTTTTTATAATTTCTTAGTTAGTGGACTTTGTGTGCCTGGGTCGTTCAGGATTTTTCTCATTTGGTTTTTTCTCGTACATCGAGCTAATTTATTTTATCTTTCAATCCTCAACTAGATGCATGCTTTGGTTTAAGATAAAATTGATTTAATCACAACTCATTTAATTGGTGCAACGTTTAACTTTAGGTTAATTTTATTTAGTTTAATATTTATTTGTTGCTTAATTAATTTGAATTAATTTTGTTTAAGAAAAATATAATTTGAAAAATTATTTTTAAAAATTGGGTTGTGTTATTTTTTAACCTTCCCATCAAAGATTGCTTCTCAAATTGGCACCAAAGCACTAATTTATTATGTGTTCTCTATTTTTTTATGGGCTAGAACTCTAAGCAGTCCTCTCGTGTTGTTAGGCATGAATCTTGGTGGATTTGATGGTGTTAGAGCCCAGATGTTTGAAGGGTTTCACTATGCATACTGGAAAATACATATGAAAGTAAAATTTAAGGTTATAGGTGAGAGGGTAAGTCAAGAAATACTTAATGGTTGGACTCCACCTACTACTTCAGTTGGAGAAAATAGGATACCCAAACTCATAGAATCATGGAGTGAGGCTGAGCATAGGTTAACTAATTATTACTCTCGGGTTTAAATGCTCTATTTTGTTCTGTCATCCAGAGGAATTCCGTCGTATTATGACTTATGTGACGTCAAAAGAGGGTTGGGACATATTCCAACTCACCCATGAAGGAACTAGTGCTGTTAAGGCTTCTAAACTCAAAAACTCACCACTCAGCTTGAAACCATTGAAATGTTGGAGAAAAGACCTTTGATGAGTTTTACTCCAGTCTGCCTGAGATAGTGAACTCGTCTTTTAACTTGGGAGAAAAGATGATCGAAAACCAAGTAATCAGCAAAATCTTAAGGTCATTGCCTAGAAGATTTAATTTAAAATTGACAGTTTTAAACTCTTTAGGTACCTTGGATCCTACGAAACTCGAAGAGTGTGTAGGTGATCTTCAAACCTATGAGATTGACATGTTTTCCTCCAAAGCAAAGAAAAATGATGAGGGCATTACTTTGAAAACCTGAAAGGAGGAAACATGAGTCATGAATGATGGGTCTGATATCGATTCCGATGATGTGGATATGTTTTTCAATGAAATTTAAAAAATTTCTCAAGTTTTAAAAATTATTAAAACATGTGAAGAAGTTTGAGGAAAATAAGTGTAACAATACCGATCACTTCTCTAAAACTCATAATGATAACTTTAAGAGGGATGAGTAGGAGTGATACGTTGGTTGTAAAGGTCATGACCATAGGGAAGATGAGTGTCCCACTAAATTAACGAAAAAGGGAAATAAACCAAAGGGTTACAATGCCACCCTTAGTGATAGTGAACCGAAAGAGGGACATAATTCCCCCTATTGATCTCAACTTCACCGCGTTCATGGCTAGTCATGTTAGTTTTGATGAGAAACATTCCCAAGAAAATATTTATTTGTGTGACACTTCCAAGGCCATCGTTTATGAATTCCAATCGTGAACTCCAAGTTGCCTTCCATGAGTCATATGTGGAATTATTGAAATTGAAAAAGAAAAACTTGAAGTTGAAATCTAGGATTAAAAAAATGTGCTGTAGAAAATGATGAGAGTATTTTAATTGGAAATCTTAGGGCACGTGAAAGGACTCTTCTAGAGAAGCCAGAGTATGTTGAGGGTGAGAGAGATAGTCTTCGAGGTTTGATGGAGTCTATAAAGAAAGATCTTCTTGAGTTTGAAGAGTTTAAGTGTTTACTTGAGTCTAGGATAGTAGGGATTGAAGATCGATTGAGAGACTCGAGCCGTGTCAAATTTGATTTGGAATTTAGATAAAAAAAAGTTGGATAAGATATTAGGACATGTCCAAGTCAAAGATGACAAGTGTGGTATTGTCTTCAATATTAATGCTTTAGCAACTAGAGCCAAGACCATGCTTTCAAGAGTGTCAATCGTTTCTAGGAATGTTAATAGAGGTCAACCCTTAGGTAATATTCCACATGTCTTTACATGCACAAATTTTCATATGAACGGTCACCTCAGGAGTTTTTTATTTGATATGAAAAATGGTCCTAGGAAGTCTAAGTTTAGAGTCATCGAGGTTCCCAAAGCCTGAGAACATCACGTTTCACCTATGTGGGTTAAGAAATCCGATTTGGAGGCTATACATAACATACTTATTGATTCTCAAATTATAATTTCCATGCTAAATCTATTGGTTGAATGTGTTCGCATGTTTACACATAGTATCTCTTGTTTTTCATGATATATGTGTTTCTAGTTATATGGTTTGAGTTTTTTTTTTTATATTTTGATTTTTTTATCTTATTTAAAAATACAAAAAGATTTTGTTTGTCTTTGAGTTATCTTTATTTCAAAATTGGTTTACAAAGTCAAAAATATTTTTTTATATTCATGTGTAGTTTTGTTTTACACAATTGTGTGGCATATCCTTATGTTTGAATCCAATATCATTCCATGTATCCACGTGGCTAGAATTTTTGGTTATGACGTTAAATGTTTAAATTATTCTTAATCATGCTTACATGGAGTAGTTTGACTTTGACTTACTTACTAGACCCACTTTGTATATGCCTCCTCACACACATCCACGTGCATTTTTTAACTTTAATGTCACATGTTATTTTTGAGGTTAGTGGTATTTTATTCCATTAATATTTTCATCTACATATCTTTTGACTATGGGGGATATGTGCTTATAAGAACCATTTTCCGTGAGTTTGATTTAAAAAAAATATGAGTGTGCATGGGAAAGGGATATGGAGGGAGAAAATCTCCTTTGCGGGAAAGCCATCGTTGGCAAGAGCGTAAAAAATTAAGAGGCAAAAGAAAAGAATAAATTTCCAAGGCCATGTGTTTAATATTGTTCATCAAAATCAGTATCTTGAAAAGATTTGAGTTGAAAAAATGATATACGTTTATTTTTTGAGGGTGTTAAAGTTCAGGATCAATGGGTTTGCACAATGAATCCTAGTTAAGCTTACCATGTCAAGACTTTATTTATTTGTATAATTAATAAAATTTTAGTCTTATGTGCATTGCTTATTTATTTCTTGAGTTCGTTTTATCTATCACTTGAGGCTAAATCTAAGTTTGATAAAGTTTTACGTTCAAACAGAACTCTTTGAACGCGTTTAAGTAATTGGATAATAATTCTTTTGTATCTAGTTCACCACCTCTACACTCCATTTACCACATTTTTATTTAGATACATTTATGCGATAAGAGTGTGAAAAACTTATTGTGTTTAGTTTCTTGTGTGGTGTTGATACCTATATATATGAGCCTATGCTTCATTGGTATCTTTTTCACACACACACACACACACACACACACACACACACAGATATATATATATATATATATATATATATATATATATATATATATATATATATATATATATATATATATATATATATATATATATATATATATATGGTATCGTTTATTATGAGTCTTGAATGCCATCAGTTTAAATCTATATTTCATTTTGGTATGCTATTTGTTCATATGAGCAAACTTATCCCTTAGAGTCTTCTCCGTGCCTTTAATTCATTAATCAAACCATTTTCATTAATGGCACAAACACTTGAATTTTTCAAGTTCTCTAACACTCTCTCTAAACCAAGAATTCTATCATCTCTCTCCTTTTTGGAAACTTTTAAAGATTCAAAATTATTATATAAAGCTTAAAACTTCTCATGAATCATATCTCTTTAAATTCGAAAAGTTTGCAAATATTCAATAATATTTTTAAAACGTGAATTTTCTTCTTCCAAAACCTTAATTCGTTTTGCAAACTTTAAATTCAACAGATTTAATTCATTAAAACTTTGAGAATCCATCGAGAGAAGAAAAAAGAAAAATAAAAAATGAGAAACAAATCAGGAGTAAAAACCAAACAAACACACTCAAGGATCTACACAATAAAATAGCGTTTTTAGCTCTGATACCAATTTATAGGTCCCCAAAATATAACTTTCAACAAAACACTTTTTGCTTTTACGGAATTAAGTTAATGATGAATGCAAATCAACTTTCTATTTTTGAAAAAATCTTTTTCAATTTTATCAAACCAAGTTGTGAACAAATTTACTATGCTAATTTTATCTTGTTTAAGTCTTAAACATGCATCACGGTGATAGGCAAGTAAAATAAAGTAAAAATACTCATAACACCGGATGTACGTGGAAAAACCCAAAATGGAAAAAAACCTCGGACTACCCAAGCCAGACAATACTATTAAATATTGGTTTTACAAAGACAAATTATCCTTACTCAATGACTCGATCCCCACGGGTCTTAACGCTCCTTTTGATCTTCTACCATTCTTCAATAGTTCCCACGCAGAAATTCCGTGTTCCATGATGCTCGTCCACAACACTCGACTCCACGAATGTGTCGGTGTCCACAGATACGACTTGATACGTCTACGATGTTGTACACGACGCCCGTCGCTTCTCCACCGCAAAACTAGCAATCACAAGTGTTCAATGAAGAACAAAACTCAAGTTGGTGCAACAAGGATCACATAAACATTTGATAATGAAAGCTCGGATCTTTGCAAACTCTAAGGATTTGTTTAAACTTTTGAAACCATAGAAAACATATGAAAATAGGTTTCTGGATTGTAAAAACTAATTTTCCAAAAAGCACACACTTCGAGGAAATAGGACACCTTTATTTATAATAATTAAAGGCGGTGTCAGAGTCTCGTTGGAATGAAACTCTATGTCGTTTGAATGACATGAGTTCTCGTTCGAGCGACATGTCCTGTCGTTTGAATGACGTCGTCATATAGAGTCCTTAATTTAAACAGAGTTTTGATTAAAACCAACTCTTATCCAATTCTCATTCGTCCTTATCTGACATAAACGAAGTGTAAACAATTAAAACACTTTAAAACATTTTTCTTTTACAAATAACATCCTTATTTTATAAAATAAATTCTGAGTTTCATTAATATTATGCATTCATACCTGGGTGATCTCGGAATGCAATTAAACCTTAAAGATATAAAATTGCACCAATTAAACTTCTGCATGATTAATTCCATGTAGCTTTGCCGCAACATCATTAATTAATTTTTGATACGTCATAGAATCGTGGGATCAGATAATAAAAGACTATCTATAACTCAAACAAGTTTTGTTCCGGGACTAAGTCAAAACTACATTAAGACTCAATTGGAAATTTGGACCTTACAAATCTCCTCCTTTGACTATTCCGGGACAAAACTAATAATGAAATGCCTAAGTCGGTTCGTCAAGCCGTATGACACTTAAAACCCATCCCATGAAACCCAAAATGAAAAATACATCATCAGTATATGATAAGGTTCTTCAATAATGGATCGACAAGTATGAAACTGTCTTGAATGTCTGAATGTGATGTAGACTTGAAATCTCATATCTTTAAGCATACCTACACACATGAAACATACAAATACCAAGTGAAGTATGGACGAACAAATGATAGAAATTAATATGAAACTTTTAAATCCGAATCATTTGTTATGTGAGTAAACATGATACCAATATGTGAACGTAAAACAACATAAAACTCACAAAACAACTCCCCCTACATCGCAGACATCTCTCCCCCCCCCCCCTTTTTTTTTATCTCGAATAGACAATTCAGTGAAAATATAATCAAATCTAGCTTGTGAAAATACAAAATTGATATCAATTTGATTAAATTAAGTTATAATACGCAAGATAATCATGAAACAACCAACTAAAAATGATCAAGCAATATCAAATCAGTAGTTAGTAAAAAATGAATCACACAAAGAATATAACAATCAAAATGGGTGTGATTAAACAAATCAAATGCAGAAAAAAATGTCAATGATCATAATAGACTGCATAAAGAGAAATCTAGTACCAAAAATATGAATCAATATGCAGTAGGGTACTGAAACAGAAAGTCAATCTAAAAAAGTAAAACCAGGTCAACCAGGGCTGTCGTTCAAACGAGCCAGGGACGTCGTTTGAAAGAAACCCGACGTCGCTCGAATGAAAGATAATGTCGTTCGAACGACATAAACATAATCTCACAGTCTTCCCAGAAAATTAAACAGAGTTGCCCAGTTAAGAAAATTCTAACTTGAAGGGGTTTAAAACTGTGAAACAGTAGCAAAACTAGGAAAACTCAAAACAAATGTGAGTAACATGCTAACATAGCATCGATATTCCTTAACATGAACATGGAATGTATGTGCATGAACTAAAACAAATGAATCGCAATTCCAACACATCAAAATGATCAAGAAGCTCTAATCAATAGCAATTTATCATCAAGCTTTATTATAGCCATATGGGACAATTAACGTGTGAGCTTAATGAACTAAACAGACATCATGCACACGAATCTGGAATTTTGATGATTCTACAAACAATAGCGTCATGACACGATTTTTCAACTATAGGATTCTTTGTACAAACCCGTTTAAATTATTAATCCTTCCAAACTCCCTCAAATATATTGATAAAAAGAACTTTTCGGGTGTGTATGTCGTTGTTGAACAAGACTTTCTAATCAAAACCTCACATACCTACAAAATTAATAAACTCAAGTGTAGCGGTAAGTAAGGGTATCAATCCACTTTCAAGGTTGTAAAGCAAATGGAACAAATTCAATTGTAATTCACTTTTTATTTTCTTTTTGTGCTTTTTCACTTTTTCTAATTTTTTTAGCTTTTTCAATATTAAAACAAAAGGGTGAGGTGAGATTTTAAACTAAACTAAACTAAGATGAAAATAACTAACTAGAAAATGACTAAAATGAAAAATAAGGTCTAACACTAAAATAAAAGATAAAGTGAGGTAAATAATTGTGAGAACAATCAAGGAGTGGGTTTACACCACAAATTTTAGTTATTCTAATTAATTAATTTAATTATTTGAATTCTCCCAAATTAATATCAAAATTACAAACCAACTCTCGTTGCAAGTGTAATTATAATAGTAATCTTTTAGAAAATTAAGTTTAACACCCCACAACTCTAGAAAATTAGATCTACACTCCTTTTAATTAATCACCCGCTAGGATCGATCAATTAAAATTTATGTCAATCTTAGAAAATAAATTTAGAGTTGAAATTCAAGTTATAATACCCCACTTAAGAAACCCCTATCTCTAGTTCGAATCTAAAATGGGTATTATAATTAGAATTTCGATTTTCTCTCGAAAATCATTTACCCTCTCTCGAGGCGTAAATCTAAGGGTGAGGGATCAAAATTAACATTCAAAGGGACTTTTCAAGTAATTAAACTAATAAAAATAAAATAACATCAAATAAGGGTTTTACCTCACCCCTTGAAAGGGGTTTTAGCCTAACATGGTATAAAATTTGACAAATTAATAATCAAAGGCATAAACAAATAAAATAGAAGGGTAAGAGGACAAATCTTCAAACAGGTCTCCTTGATTTGCAAAATTGGACTCTAATCCTCCATTAAAATTGAGCAACATCCATTCAAAGTGAGCTTTCCACCATATTCAATTACATACAAACACTCATTTGAATCACTCAACAATTAATTTCTCACAAATATCTAAAAAAAATAAAAAAAAGAAAAACTATTTACAAGGATAATTTTCTCTACAATTCTCTTTCTAAAATTCCTATCTCTAAGATCTTTTTTTTATTTGGGGTCATCTTCTTCAATTTATACTAGGCATGGAGCATGGGGGATAAGGGGTAAATTGGACATTAGTGTGCATGTGGGAATGGTGAGAGCACATGTGCATGGGGTTGTGAGGTGTGAATAAATTCAGATTTGGATTGAGGGGTATTTTGGGGTGTTTTGGTTAGAAGAGGTTAGTTGGGGATTTTTAAGGGTAAAATGGGTAAAAGGTGGTATAAGGCACATGTGGAATTTGGGTTATGCTCTAGTTGGCTTGGTCTTTGGTAGCTCACGTTTTTGGTTTGGGAAGTGGGAAGTGAGAATGAAATGGGTTTTGGATTGGAAGGGTGTGACACCCCGCCTAATTAAATACTGGGCGATCACTCCTTTATTAAATTAAAATCAAGGTGAACAGTTGGTTCATTCTTAGCATCACTGTCGTAAAAATAACTTTTCCAATTTAACACCCTAATTAATTAAGCTAAGTGTCAAAACCATTTTTAAACATTACTTTCCAAATTTTATTTTTGAAAACAAAGATTTAATGATTTACAACAATTTAACATATAATGAATCACACTACAATAATCCATGAACATATAATCCAAATAATTTAAACATTCGACAATTGAATCCCAACATTAAAATTTAGAGTAAAACATCCAAACCATAATAAATCCCAATGTATCAAGACTACAATAACTGAATCACAATGTCCAAATAGAACAACTAAATAATGAAAAAGGGCGACACATGTCCCCCCAAAAAATTGAGAATGCTAGAAGTGGAATCAAGTAAATGAAGTCGTCTAAGCAAGGGGCCTGCAACTCCCACCTAAGCTGCAGCACGTTCGTTCCAAGGGATCCTAAGCAAGACGCCCCTGTAGCTGGGCACCTGTAATATATACATATATACACAAGAGAGGAAGAAAATAGAAACGGGTCAGAGCCCGATCGTGTATGATTTAAAAATTCATTTAACAAGTTTTTGAATTGATTACAGGCCAATGCAACAACATGTTAGTGCGACACTCTCTTGAGAAATTCTCACCTCTCTTCTAATGTGCACACCTATCGCACTAACCTTGCCAATGGGTTATCTCGTCATATATCGCACTAATCTTCCCAATGATTTAATTTATCTTAGGTTACTCGTAAGATTTTAATACTGAACAACATAATGGTTTTAAAGGAAAATTTCATTTAGTAATAAGTCTCTCCTTTTTAACTTTATTTATTAATAAAGTTTTCCAGCGTCATATTATACTTTTCAAACAAGTATTTCCGATTTATAGTCAAGATTCATTTCTCACTTGCCATAGCATAGTAAACAGTTCCAAATTTCAGAATTCCATATATATATATATATATATTCTAACGGCACCCCACATAAAAATTATGGTGCGTGCATACTCTGCTATCCAATTCCCGTATCTCTCGCACTAAGGGAAATACAAGTTTGGAATCACTCTCGAACTGTATTAACACATACACAAATAATATTGAGGCGAAACATAGATTCCAAGTCTCTAAGAGGATAGCACATGCCCCCACGTCTCTTAGGACCATCTGAACTATCGATTCGATAGCGTGTACCAAGGATATCTATCTTCTAGGGTACAAGTCAATATCCCCCATAAAGGTCCCATCGAGATAAGACTGTCCCAGCGCGATAACCTCAGGGATAGCAAGTAGCGCGGGCACGATTTTCACACATTGATAGTATATGTATACACAATCATATAACTATACTAATATTACCATATCAATTTTGGGTACATCTCAAACCCCACAGTTACGACATTTATCCTCATGTTTCATTATTAGTTATTACATATAACGGTTCGTCTCTAACCTTAATTCGAGGTATTATTCCACCTTACCACATAACACTCATGGGCTCTATCCTCCAAATTATAAAAATTCAGTATGTATTCATCTATTCTCTATCATAATTATTTTACGTAATCTCTCACTTTAATACGTAGTTTCATCATTTCTTATATGCAATATCCCAAAAATACAACTCTCGTCTTTCATTAAAGGTCCCAAAATTATTCATATACCCTACTGGTCTTCTTTATCTCCCAAAACATACTTATAAGGGTGTCCATGAATTATTTCTCATTAAAGTGATTTCAACTAATTTAAAAAGGGAAATATGAGTCTGCCAGGAGGGGTCGATCGATCGAGGTCTGGGGCTCGATCGATCAAACCTTCGATCGATCGAAGCTCTTGGCTCGATCGATCGATCAAGCAGGTATGCGAATTCTGCAGTTTTGCAGTTACGGGTTTCATCTTCTAACCTCAACCAATTCCATATTTTTCATTCCCAATCGTCCTAGAATTTATACTACTAACATTATATCATCACATTATGTATTTCCTACGTAAAGCATGTAAATTTCTGTCACTAAACATGGATTAGCAGCCCAAAATTCATGTAAATATCAAGAACCCTAGAAATCTCTTAAACATGTTTCTAAAAAATCTTTTCCAGAATTTCCTTCTTATAAAACATCATAATTTCGTAGTTTAATCCTCTACATGACAAAGGGTTTCCAGAATATCATTTAAACCATCACTACATGAAATTTCCTATCTCAAATTGGGTTTTTCTTCCATACATCTCATCCTAATCATTCCTAAACTAATATGAATGATGCATCAACGAAATAAGAAAGATAAACACATGCTTGGGATTTTCGACATTCTGGTTTGCGGATGATTTTGGTGTGGTTGCGTTCTCCGTCGCGCGATCTACGCGTTGGTGGTGGTGGCGGCGCAAACGGATGGATTTCGGGCCTTGGATTGCTTTGAGAGCTCTCTCCTCTCCTTTCCTATGGCCGTTCTAAGTTTTTGAATTGTTTTAACCCTAGAAGGTAACCTAGACATCTGATATAACCCTTGGATTTTCGTGGGTTTAATTACCCAAAAATGTAAAATGTCTAAAATGCCCTCCCGGGTTACTAATTAAGCCTAAAAACACCCCGAGACCCAAACTAAACCCCCGGGTACACTTTTTTGACTATCTCGACCCTTCCGGATGCGTTGGCACACTCAAAACGACCATACGAGCAACTTATAACATATTCATTTTTATTTATCAATATTTAGTCCCGACGCGACACGGGCGCGTCCCGACTCAAATTTCTAAAATTGTCATTTTATTCACTCGTGATATTTAATATAACCACTAATATATTACTTTGCTCATTAGTAATATTCAAAAAAATTTCCCATAATTACTAACTCTCATCACGTTAATAATTATAACATAATTAATTTTCGTATTTATAATAAATAATTAACTCACATTAAATTTAATAAATCCCCAAATTAATATAGCATAAAAATACGGGGTATTACATACTTCCCCCCTAATAACGGAATTTTATCCCGAAATTCCAAAAATAAGGCATACCTAGTAAGAATAAATCTGGATATCTCTCGCGCATATCTGCCTCGCGCTCCCAAGTGGATTCCTCCACATTATGATGCTCCCACTGGACCCGTATAAGTGGAACTATCTTCGACTTCAATTTCCTCTCACTATAGTCTAGGATAGCCACCGGTCTCTCCTCGTAAAAGCTGTCAGGCTGTAAGTCTATCTCATCTATCGCGATGTGAGTATGGGCCATATCATCCCAGAGATATCGTCTCAACGATGAGAAGTGGAATACATCGTGAATGCGATGCAAATGTTCTGGCAGTCCCAATCTGTATGCTACCGGCCCAATCCTCTCGATGATGGGAAATGATCCCACGCACCTCGGGGCCAATTTCCCTTTCTTCCCGAACCTCATAACTCCTTTCATAGGAGATACACGCAGTAACACTTGGTCCCCCACATTAAACTGCCGGAAGAACCGTTTCGCATCGGCGTAGCTCTTCTGCCTGTCTTGGGCTACTCGAATGCGACTTATGATCATCTCAATCCTCGCGGAGGTTTCCTGAATCACCTCTGGTCCAAGCAACTTGTTATCCCCCACCTCGAGACAACAAGTTGGGGAACGACAAGGTCTGCTGTACAAAGCTTCGAATGGAGCCATGATAATAGTGAACTGATAAGAGTTATTATAAGAAAACTATACCAGTGGAAGATGTGGCTCCCAACCGCCTCCAAAATCAAGAACACACATGCGCAGCATATCCTCCAACATCTAATTAGTTCGCTCTGTCTGTATATCTGTCTGTGGGTGATAAGCTAAATTCAACATCTGATTAGTACGCTCTGTCTGTCCATCTGTCTATGGGTGATAAGCTGAACTCAACCTCAACTCAGTACCCATAGCCTCCTGAAAGCTTTCCCAGAAACGTGACACGGAAATCTTATCTCTATCTGACACAATATTCAGGGGCACCCTATGTAATATGACAATCTTAGCAATGAACAACTGAGCATACTGACCCGTGGTATAGTCTGTCCACACCGGCAGGAAACGAGCCACCTTGGTCAAACGTTCTACAATCACCCAGATAGAGTCGTGGCCCCGCTGTGATGTTGGTAACCGCGTAATAAAATCCATGGAAATAATCTCCCACTTCCACGCGGGTACTTCCAATGGATGAAGTAAACCTGATGGTTTCTGATGGTCCACCTTTACCAGCTGGCAGGTAAAACACTTGGACACGAACTCAGCAATGTCCTTCTTCATCCTGCTCCACCAGTATTGCCTTTTCATATCCTGGTACATCTTATCCCCTCCAGGATGCACCGCAAATCGGGACCCGTGAGACTGGTTCATCACTACATGACGTAATTCTATTCCTTATGGAACCACCAATATCCCATTAAACCTCAAACCTCCATCAGAACTCACAGAATAGGACTCAGCACCCTCGGCTAAAAGTCGTACAATCTGCTTCTAGAAAAACGGGTCTGTGGTCTGTGCCTGTATCACCCTCGTAACAATCTCGGGTGTCACTGTCATAACAGATATGAAGGAACGGGCTACTGCGTCCCGGTGACCCAACTCCTTCCACTTTGCTTTCCAAACGTTCGCTACCTCATCTACCGGTCTACGACTCAACGCATCAGCAACTACGTTGACCTTCCCTGGATGATACTGTATATCGAACTGATAGTCCTTCACAAACTCTAACCATTTGTGCTGATGCATATTCAGCTCTCGCTGGGTGAACAGGTACTGCAGTGACTTATGGTCTGTGAACAAACGAATTGCTCCCCCAATAAGTAGTGCCTCCATGTTCTCAATGCAAAAATGACTGCTGCTAACTCCAGGTCGTGGGTGGGGTAATTTTTCTCATGTGGCTTAAGCTTGCGGGAGGCATAAGCTATGGCCTTCTCTTCCTGCTGAAGTACTCCCCCAAGTCCCCGTAAAGAGGCATCGGTGTAAACCAGGTACTCCACACCCGACTTCGGTAAAGCAAGGACTGGTGCTGAAGTAAGCTTGTCTTTCAGCTCGTCGAAAGCCAACTGACAAGAATCATCCCAAATGTACCCCTTTGAGAGTCAGATTCGTCAATGGACCCGCTATTTTGGAGAATCCCCGAATGAATCTCCTGCAGTATTCGGTTAACCCCAAGAAACTATGCACTTCCGTCGGTGTTGTGGGCTGTCCCCACTCCTTCACCGCTCACACTTTACTCGGGTCAACTGCTATCCCCTGTTCAGAAACAACATGCCCCAAGAAATGTACTTCTCGCAACCAGAATCCGCACTTCTCGTACTTAGCATACAACTGATGCTCTCGTAGAGTCTGAAGAACTTGCCTCAAGTGCTCGGCATGCTCCTCCTCAGAGTGTGAATATATCAAAATGTCATCTATGAATGATGCATCTCATCCTAATCATTCCTAAACTAATATGAATGATGCATCAACGAAATAAGAAAGATAAACACTTGCCTGGGATTTTTGACGTTCTGGTTTGCGAATGATTTTGGTGTGGTTGCGTTCCCCGTCGCGCGATCTACGCGTTGGTGGTGGTGGCGGCACAAACGGATGGATTTCGGGCCTTGGATTGCTTTGAGAGCTCTCTCCTCTCCTCTCCTATGGCCGTTCTAAGGTTTTGAATTGTTTTAATCCTAGAAGGTAACCTAGACATCTGAAATAACCCTTGGATTTTCGTGGGTTTAATTACCCAAAAATGTAAAATGTCTAAAATGCCCTCCCGGGTTACTAATTAAGCCTAAAAACTACCTGAGACCCAAACTAAACCCCCGGGTACACTTTTCTGACTATCTCGACCCTTCCGGATGCGTTGGCGCACTCAAAACGACCATACAAGCAACTTATAACATATTCATTTTTATTTATCAATATTTAGTCCCGACGCGACACGGGCGCGTCCCGACTCAAATTTTTAAAATTGTCATTTTATTCACTCATGATATTTAATATAACCACTAATATATTACTTTGCTTATTAGTAATATTCAACAAATTTTCCCATAATTACTAACTCTCATCACGTTAATAATTATAACATAATTAATTTCCGGATTTATAATAAATAATTAACTCACATTAAATTTAATTAATCCCCAAATTAATATAGCATAAAAAAACGGGGTGTTACAAAGGGGTTGATGAGTCGATTTTGGAAATGGGTTGAGGAGAGAGAGAGAGGGGATCAAAAGAGGAGGTCTCGACCGCGCCGGAGTTGGCGGGTTGATCAGCAGGTGGGGTCGGGTTTATAATCGCGGACACGGGTAGGGGCAAGTTCGTCGGGTTGTTGGGATATGGGTTTGGCTCTCCAGCGGGTAGGAGATTAGAGGTCGGCCGGAGTTAAGGGAAACGAGTCAGGGGTACCGCCGACGGTTGGTCTTGGGATGGATCGGAGTTCGGGGTGGTTCCGGTGCGCAACGGTTTACAGGTGGTGCGGGAGTGTCTGGTTCGCGGAGCAGAGAGGATTGCGATCGCCACTGGTGTTGGTAAGGGGAGACGACGCCGGAACATGGGCAGGTTATGGAGGTTGCGCCGGCAGCGAATTGCGTTGCTCCGACAGTGGGTTCGCAGGCCGGAGCTGGTGGGGTTTAAGGGGGTAAGGCTTGGAATCGGGTATGGGTTTGTTTGGGTAAGAGAGAGAGAGTGTGAGGTGTGTTGTTTTGATGGGGGTTTAGTTATGGAGGTGAGAGAAAGAGTGGTGAGAGGTTGAAGAAGATGGTAGGAGGGATAAGGTGTGGTGAGGTTATAGGGGGTTTAGTGTGAGGGTGAGGGTGTAGGTTTAGGAGTGTGTGGGTATTAGGATAAGGGGATTGTGTGTATGGTAGTTGTGTAGGTTTTAGGGTGTGTTTAGGTGTAGGATAAGTTTGTATATGGGATAATGTGTGTGTGTTTAATTTGAACCCCTAAAAATGACACTAACTAATTAAAAATAAAGCTATTAGAACTAAAAAAAACAAAAAATCTAAAAATAAATAAATTCCTACTAAAAAATAAAATAAAGATTAAATTAAAAAAATAAAAATAAAAAGAAAAAGAAATAAAAAATAAAAATAGAATTCTATTAAACTAAAATTAAAATCCTAAAAAGAAAATGTAAAAACTAATAAATAAATTAAAATCCTAAAA
This sequence comes from Sambucus nigra, assembly GCA_949130495.1. Lineage (NCBI taxonomy): Eukaryota > Viridiplantae > Streptophyta > Magnoliopsida > Dipsacales > Adoxaceae > Sambucus > Sambucus nigra. The sequence goes on along the minus strand of OX422224.1, from coordinate 138,088,027 downwards.
ATTAAAATCCTAATAAAATAAAATAAAACTAAACTAAAAACTAATAGAATAAAAATCAAAAATAAAATAAAATAAAATATAAAAATAGAAAATAAACCTAAAAATTCTAAAATAATCCTCAAATAAATTCTAGAAATTCTAAATAAATCTAAAATAAATCCTAAAAATAGAAATGACTCAAACTAAAAATCTAAAAAAATAATAACATGACACAAATAAAACACACACAAGTTTCGGGGTACGTTTGGGCTAGGTTTAGGCTCGGGTTAGGGTACGAGAGAGGGAATTAGCTCCATTATTAGCACAATTGTCTTGATTTAAGCGTTTGAACTCTGCAATGCACATTTAGCCTGCATAATAAACATTTAAGCACATAAGACCCATATTGTCGAGAATTAACAACTAAAATACATCTATTTGGGGTATAAATTGTACAATTTTGGGTGCTTATCACATATCATATTTTCTTTTGAATGAACAAAACTAATTTGGCCCATTTTTGGCATATGATTCTTTTTATTGCCTGTTTTAATTTGTCGGGCTCTTTTAAATGGTGGCTTTCATGACGAGTCAATTTTACACTCTCGCAGACCTTTCCCGTACACTCATCATATTTTAAAATAAAAATGCTCACGGGTAAACAGTTATTACATGCACACCTCCTCCTTAAGTCTAAATACGCATAAATGAAAAAATTGAGATAAGAACGCCTCACCAAAGTCAAATATGCAAGAGTAGTCAAACATCCATATAAACTCGTGCATGTGTGCAAAGATGGCATATATAAAAAGTCGAATTAAAACGCATATCAACTTCAAAATAACCCCATAATACAATGGTTAAGATCAATCTGAGCATTGATAATAATGATCAAATGTCCTAGCCACGTGGATAATGGAAGGAAGGGGGTCCAAGCACACCAATATGCCATATCAAACATGTTAACCCAGAAAACAAAAAACATAAAATCCTTTTGGTTTATCAAAAACAAAATCTTTTTATATTTTTCTATAAGATTCAAACAAGTGAAAAATATAATACAAAAGATACATAATACTAGCTAAGTATATATCATGAATGCAAAGACTAAAATATGACAAATATGCAAGCAACTATCCATAAGACATAGCAAGAGATGAATCATGTGCATGCATGTGAGAATCAACCAACGAAGCATTTAACATCTCCAAAACGAACTTCCTAACCCAAATAGGTGTATACCTAACAAAAACGATTTCGGGAAGCAATGGGACACTACGTTTAAACTTCCTAGGGTCTTTTCTAAGATAAAAAAAACTCATAAGCTGACCTTTCCTACCACAATGCGAACATGTGAAAGACACGACGAGGAACGAGACCTTTAGGTTTACCTTTTCTAACACCCTCGGATGTGGTTGATGCTCTAAAACAAACTATGGTTTTGGATTATAAATTTGAACCACTAGGACAAGATAAGCCGCTACCATCACTACCCGAGTCAGTTAAATAATTTTTCAACTTCAAAACTTTTGACTCAAGCAAACGATTATACTCCTCAAACTTTCGGGACTCCTTCTTTAAATTTTTAATTACCCCTAGAAGGTTATCTCGCTCCCCCTCAATATGAGAAAACTTATCCCTTAGAGTCTTCTCACGTGCCTTTAATTCATTAATCAAACCATTTTCATTAATGGCACAAACACTTGAATTTTTCTAGTTCTCTAACTCTCCCTCTAAACAAAGAATCCAATCATCACTCGCCTTTTTGGAAACTTTTAAAGATTCATAATTATTATATAAAGCTCCAAAATTCTCACAAATCATATCTCTTTGAATTTGAAATGTTTGCAAATATTCAATAATATTTTTAAAATGCGAATTTTCTTCCTCCAAAACTTTAATTCATTTTGCAAACTTTAAATTCAACAGATTTAATTTTTTAAAACTTTGAGAATCCATCGAGAGAGGAAAAAACACAGACCAAGAGTGAGAAATAGATCATGAGTAAACCAAACAAATGCACATAAGGATCTACACAATAAAATAGTATTTTTAGCTCGAATACCAATTTGTAGGTCACCAAAATATAACTTTCAACAAAACACTTTTTGCATTAGCGGAATTAAGTTAAGGATGAATGCAAATCAATTTTCTCTTGTTGAAAAACTCTTTTTCAATTTTATCAAACCAAGTTGTAACAAATTTACTATCAATTCTATCTTGTTTAAGTCCTAAACATGCATCTAGGTGATAGGCAAGTAAAATAAAGTAAAGATACTCACAACGCTAGACGTACGAGGAAAAACCCAAAATGGGAAAAAACCTCTGACGACCCAAGCCATATAATCACTATGAATAATGGTTTTACAAAGACAGATTAACCTTACTCAATGAATCGATCCCCACGGGTCTTGATTCTTATTTTCATCTTCTACGATTCTTGAATTATTCCCACACAGAAATTCCATGTTCCACGATGCTCGTCCAAAACACTAGACTCCACGAATGTCTCGGTGTCCACTGATACGACTTTATACGTCTACGATGTTGAACACGATGTCCGTCACTTCTCCACCGCAACAACATCAATCACAAGTGTTCAATGAAGAACAAAACTCAACATGGTGCAATAAGGATCACATAAACATTTGATAATGAAAGATCGGATCTTTACAAAATCTAAGGATGTGTTTAAACTTTTGAAACCTTAGAAAACATGTGAAAATAGGTTTCTGGATTGTAAAAACTATTTTTCCAGAATGCACACACTTCTAGGAAACAAGACACCTTTATTTATAATAATTTAAGGTGGTGTCAGAGTCTCGTTGGAATGAAGCTCTATGTCGTTCGAACGACATGAGTTCTCATTCGAGCGACATCTCTTGTCGTTTGAACGACGTCATCAGATATAGTCCTTAATTTAAACAGTATTTTGATTAAAACCAACTCTTATCCAATTCTCATACGTCCTTATCTGACATAAATGAAGTATAAAGAATTAAAACACTTTAAAACATTTTTCTTTTAAAAATAACATCCTTATTTTATAAAATGAATTCCAAGTTTCATTAACATTATGCATTCACACTTGGGTGATCTCAGAATGCAATTAAACCTTAAAGATATGAAATTGCACCAATTAAACTTTGGCATGATTAATTCCATGTAGCTTTATCGCAACATCTTTAATTAATCTTCGATACATCATAGAATCGTGGGATCAGACAATAAAAGACTATCTATGACTCAAACAAGTTTTGTTCCAAGAATAAGTCAAAACTACATTACGACTCAATTGTAAATTTGGACCTTACCAATCTCCTCCTTTGACTTTTTCGGGACAAAACTAACAGTGAAATGCCTAAGTCGGTCCGTCAAACCGTTTGACGCCTAAAACCCATCCCAAGAAACCCAAAATGAAAAATACATCATCAGTATATGATAAGGTTCTTCAATAATGGACCGAAAAGTATGAAACCGTCTTGAATGTCTTAATGTGATGTAGACTTGAAATCTCGTATCTTTAAGCATACCTACACACATGAAACATACAAATACCAAGTGAAGTATGGAGGAACAAATGATATAAATTAATATGAAACTTTTAAATATGAATATTTGGTTATGTGAGTAAACATAATACCAATATGTGAACGTAAAACAACATAAAACTCACAAAACAACTCCCCCTACATCAGAGACATCTCTCCCCCTTTTTTTGTCTCGAATAGACAATCCGGTGAAAAGATAAACAAATCTAGCATGTGAAAATACCAATTTGATATCAATTTGATTAAATCAAGTGATAATATGATAGATAATCATAAAACAACCAACCAAAAATCAAGAAATATCAAATCAGTAGCTAGTAAATAATGAATCACACAAAGAATATATAAAATCAAAATGGGTGTGATTAAACGAATCAAATACAGAAAAATATGTCAATGATCATAGTAGACTACATAAACAGAAACCCATATGTAGTAAGGTACTGAAAAAGAAAGTCAATCTGAAAAAGTAAAACCAGGTCAATCAGGGCTGTCGTTCGAACGGGCCAGGGACGTCGTTTGAATGAAATACGACGTTGCTCGAACGAAAGACAATGTCGTTCAAACGACATAAACATAATCTCATAGTCTGCCTTGAAAATTATACAAAGTTACCCAGTTAAGAAAATTCTTACTTTAAGGGGCTTAAAACTGTGAAACAGTAGCAAAACTATGAAAACTCAAAACAAATGTGAGTAACATGCTAACATAGTAACGATGTTCCTAAACATGAACATGGAATGTATGTGCGTGAACTAAAACATATGAATCACAATTCCAACACATCGAAATGATCAAGAAGTTCTAATCAATAGCAATTTATCATTAAACTTTATTATAGCCATTAAAGTGTGAGCTTAATGAACTACACAAACATTATGCACACGAATCCAGAATTTTGACGATTCTATAAACAATAGCGTCATGACACGATTTTTCAACTATAGGATTCTTTGTGCCAACCCATTTAAATTATTAATCCTTCTAAACTCGCTCAAATATATCATATTTTCTTTTGAATGAACAAAACTAATTTGGCCCATTTTTGGCATATGATTCTTTTTATTGTCTGTTTTAATTTGTCAGGCTCTTTTAAATGGTGGCTTTCACGACGAGTCAATTTTACACTCTCACAGACCTTTCCCGTACACTCATCATATTTTAAAATAAAAATGCTCACGGGTAAACAGTTATTACATGCACACCTCCTCCTTAAGTCTAAATACGTATAAATGAAAAAATTGAGATAAGAACGCCTCACCAAAGTCAAATATGCAAGAGTAGTCAAACATCCATATAAACTCGTGCATGTGTGCAAAGATGGCATATATACAAAGTCGAATTAAAACGCATATCAACTTCAAAATAACCCCATAATACAATGGTTAAGATCAATCTGAGCATTGATAATAATGACCAAATGTCCTAGCCACGTGGATAATGGAAGGAAGGGGGTCCAAGCACACCAATATGCCATATCAAACATGTTAACCCAGAAAACAAAAAAACATAAAATCCTTTTGGTTTATCAAAAACAAAATCTTTTATATTTTTCTATAAGATTCAAACAAGTGAAAAATATAATACAAAAGATACATAATACTAGCTAAGTATATATCATGAATGCAAAGACTAGCATATGACAAATATGCAAGCAACTATCCATAAGACATAGCAAGAGATGAATCATGTGCATGCATGTGAGAATCAACCAACGAAGCATTTAGCATCTCCAAAACGAACTTCCTAACCAAAATAGGTGTATACCTAACAAAAACGATTTTGGGAAGCAATGGGACACTACGTTTAAACTTACTAGGGTCTTTTCTAAGATCAAAATAAAAACTCATAAGCTGACCTTTCCTACCACAATCCGAACATGTGAAAAACACGACGAGGAACGAGACCTTTAGGTTTACCTTTTCTAACACCCTCGGATGTGGTTGATGCTCTAAAACAAACTATGTTTTGGATTATACATTTGAACCACTAGAACAAGATAAGCCGCTACCATCACTACCCGAGTCAGTTAAATAATTTTTCAACTTTAAAACTTTTGACTCAAGCAAACGATTATACCCCTCAAACTTTCGGGACTCCTTCTTTAAATTTTCAATTACCCCTAGAAGCTTATCTCGCTCCCCCTCAATATGAGCAAACTTATCCCTTAGAGTCTTCTCACGTGCCATTAATTCATTAATCAAACCATTTTCATTAATGGCACAAACACTTGAATTTTTCTAGTTCTCTAACTCTCCCTCTAAACCAAGAATTCAATCATCACTCGCCTTTTTGGAAACTTTTAAAGATTCAAAATTATTATATGAAGCTCCAAAATTCTAACAAATCATATCTCTTTGAATTTGAAATGTTTGCAAATATTCAATAATATTTTTAAAAGGCGAATTTTCTTCCTCTAAAACTTGAATTGGTTTTGTAAACTTTAAATTCATCAGATTTAATTCTTTAAAACTTTGAGATTCCATCGAGCGAAGAAAAAAGACAGACCAAGAGTGAGAAACAAATCAGGAGTAAAAACCAAAAACACACACATAAGGATCTACACAATAAAATAGTGTTTTTTTTTATCTCGGATACCAATTTGTAGGTCCCCAAAGTATAACTTTCAACAAAACACTTTTTGCTTTAGCGAAATTAAGTTAAGGATGAATGAAAATCAACTTTCTCTTTTTGAAAAACTCTTTTTTAATTTTATCAAAACAAGTTGTGAACAAATTTACTGCCAATTTTATCTCGTTTAAGTCCTAAACATGCCTCTAGGTGATAGGCAAGTAAAATAAAGTAAAGATACTCGCAACGTCGAATGTACGAGGAAAAACCCAAAATGGAAAAAAACCTCGGACGACCCAATCCAGACAATCACTATGAATAATGGTTTTACAAAGAAAGATTAGCCTTACTCAATGACTCGATCCCCACGGGTCTTGACGCTCGTTCTGTTCTTCTACCGTTATTCAATAAAGCCCATGCAGAAATTTCATCTTCCACGATGCTCGTCCATAACACTCGACTCCACGAATGTCTTGGTGTCCATCGATACGGCTTGATACGTCTACGATGTTGAACACGATGTTCATCGCTTCTCCACCACAAAACCAACAATCACAAGTGTTCAATGAAGAACAAAACTCAACTTGGTGCAACAAGGATCACATAAACATTTGATTATGAAAGCTCGAATCTTTGCAAACTCTAAGGATGTGTTTAATCATTTTAAACCTTAGAAAACATGTGCAAACAGGTTTCTGGATTGTAAAAACTATTTTTTTAGAATGCACACACTTCGAGGAAATAGAAAACCTTAATTTATAATAATTTAAGGCGGTGTCACAGTCTCGTTCGAATGAAACTCTCTGTCGTTCGAACGACAAGAGTTCTCATTCGAGCGACATCTCCTGTCGTTTGAACGACACAGTCAGATAGAGTCCTTAATTTAAACAGTGTTTTGATTAAAACCAACTCTTTTCCAATTCTCATCCGTCCTTATCTGACATAAACGAAGTGTAAATAATTAAAACACTTTAAAATATTTTTCTTTTAAAAATAACATCCTTATTTTATAAAATGAATTCCGAGTTTCATTAATATTATGCATTCATACCTGGGTGATCTCGGAATGTAATTAAACCTTAAAGACACGAAATTGCACCAATTAAACTTCGGCATGATTAATTCCACGTAGCTTTGCCGCAACGTCTTCAATTAATCTCCGATACGTCATAGACTCGTGGGATCAGACAATAAAAGACTATGTATGACTCAAACAAGTTTTGTTCCGAGAATAAGTCAAAACTACATTAAGACTCAATTGGAAATTTGGTCCTTACAGTATCACATGCTTCTTTCGATACATTCTAGTTGGTATAATTTAGTTATTGCAGAAAGTCTACTATAAGGACTCCTTATGGTGCGGACCCCGGTACATACCATTTTTTTAATATAGTAAAAAAAAGAAATTTTTTATGAAACTTCATGGATATGATCTCTATGGTGAGAAGATCATCTCCAATTTTTTTCGTCAAAAAATTCAATAAAAAAACCGTTGAGATGAGGTGATATGTAAAAAAATGGTATAAATACACATTTTCAACCGTTGAAATGTTGGGTCGGCGCCAACAACTTTATTGATTGAATTTTTTGATGAAACTTCATGGATATGATCTTCTCACTATCGAGATCATATCCGAGAAGTTTCATCAAAAAATTCAATCAAAAAGTGGGTAAGATGATCGCATACATTTCAACGGTCGAAAATGCATATTTATACTATTTTTTTACATATCACCTTATCTCAATTGTTTTTTTATTTAATTTTTTGATGAAAAAAATTGGAGATGATATTCCCACCATGGAGATCATATCTATGAAGTTTCATCAAAAAATTCATTTTTTTACTATTTTAAAAAAATGATATGTACCGGGGTCTGCACCATAAGGAGTCCTTACATTAGAGGGCCTCTTAGTTTATATATTAATCTTTGTTTGGACTGTTTGTCCTTGTGTTGTCGAGTTGGTTTGTTATTACTTGTTCCACTGTACATCATTACATAATATAACTAGTTGTAAACCCGTGCGATGCGCGAGCCAGGTGCTTGTGTACACAAAATTAAAAATAAATATATTTCTTAAAAAATGTAACCGTCACGTAAGCACGACATCATACTATTGAATATACCAAATTTTTATATACATAATTAGTTTCACCACATGCGAATTTTTGTTAAAAATAATATCAATGAACTTTTTTTATTCAAAAATATCCATTTCATTACATTATGGAGGAGATATAAGTCATATCTGGCTATCCAATTACATAATACAAAACTCTCAAATACAATATAATTTTTTTACAACTTGTTATACACATTGTATGTGCTACGAATCTATTTTGGGATTTCTAATGGAAAATTCCTTAAAGAGTCGTGAATTATAATTGTTTGTTTAACCTTAATATTTTATTGTTCTTGAGCATTAATTACTTATGTAAATTCATGTCTAGTAATTATTATATATTAGGGTTAATTATATTTATCCCATTAATATTATTCAATTTTTCACTTTACCACCCAAAATTTCAGTTTCGGCATTAAACTCCTTAAACTTCCTAAAGAGCTATAAATAATCCTCTACCATTAACATCGTTAATTATTAGACGAAAAAATGGATCATGTGCCATGCACATAAGGGTATTTTTGTCCAAAAAAATATAAAGTTAAAAAAAACAAAAATATAGAATAAAATATTTAAAAATCTAAAAATTATAGAAAAATAATTAAAAGTTTTGGACATTAGAAAAAATATTAAAATTCTAAAAATCATGAAAATAAAGATTTATTACAAAAAACATTTAAAAATTTAGAAAAATATTATTTTTTTCATTGAATTTCGAAAATAATACGAAAAACATTCTAAAAATAATACGAAAAACATTTACAAAGTATGAAAATTATTAAAAACATATTTAAAATTAAAAAAATAAAGAAAATAATTTTAAAATGTGGAAACTACTAAATAATTATTAAACATACATAAATACTTTAAAAAATTGGAATATAATAAAATAGAACTTAAAACGTTAAATAAAATGACAAAATAGTCAAATATATTATGAAAATACTGAAAAAATATTTAAAATACTATTAAAAATCTTGAAAAAAATTTAAAAACCTGAAGGAAACAACGATTTAAAAAAACCAGGAAAAGAAACTTCAAAAAAATCTAGAAATGGTAAAAAAATTATATTCTGAAAATACTAAAAAAATAAGTTAAAAAAATGTCAAAAATACTATTTCAAAAATATTGGAAAAAACTATTTAAAAATGTGTGTGTGCGTTTGTGAAAAAAATGATTCAAAACTGGAAAAAATCTAGATGTGTGAATTTTTTTTTGAAAAAGTTTCAAAATCGAAGAAATCTAAACCCTAGAACAACATACAATTTGTCGGGAAAAAACTCAAGTGAATCATCAAAACTCTAGAGAAAACAAAATCCAATATCTTTTTCCACAAATCCAATACCCATTTCAAATTATCTATTTCTCCAATAAATCTTACATCCTAATTTCATTTCTCCACACTCACCATATATTAAAGACAAAGCAACCCGCAGACTCAAAAAAATAAAAGATAAAGAAATCCATTCTATTTTTTTCGTATCGTGTGTTGGTGTGTGTAAAATTGTGTGTATGTGTGTAAAATTATGTGTATGTGTGTGTAAAATTGTGTGTATGTGTGTAAAATTGTGTGTATGTGTGTAAAATCGTGCGTATGTGTATGAGAGAGAGATAGAGAAGAGAAGAAGAAGAAGAAGAGATGAAAATCCCCAGGTTCTTTGACCTACACAATGAATCCCCATATCCTCTTTAACAACAAACATTTAGCAGATACAATATTAGGAAGAAGTGGATAATGGGTGATGATTTGATGGGCTAAATAATAAGAGAGAGGTGGCCTAAGAGTGGCCATGACTCGACAGTTTGAGGGATATTAAAGGATGTGGACGTGAGAAGTATTAGATTAGATGGAGCGATAGAGGTTGTTAAAGGACATGGAAATGAAAAAATGGAATGGCTAAAGAAGGGGAAAAGATTCCCTTTAGTGCAGTTCGTTAACATGTAGTAAAGATATAAAATATGGACTGCCACGTGGCTATGGTTAGAGAGCTTCAATATTAATGGGTGTATAGAATTTTTAAAATGATGGGTAAGAGTTAATAATCTATTTCAATAACCCTAAAATGATAGGTAAGAATTGTTTGAGAATAAGATGTTTAACATGTAATTCACGCACTTGTTAGTGTGCCGTCGTTTGATACTAATTCTCAAAATAACTTATATTGTAGAATAACTGAACCTCCAAGATCTTTACAATGAACCAATCTAACTTTAAAATATCAAAATATACCTACAACAACAATCCAAACGAACAAATACTCCTAATTTCAAAATTTATATTAATGATATAATAATCGTTATTATTTCCTAATGAAGAATTAAACTTGCAAATTAATATAGATAAAAAGTCACAAAATCCTAGTTAATATGCAAAAATATTCCAGTATAGTCCTATAACATATCCCAAATCATTTCGCCCAAAACAGACACAAAAAGAGGACTACTTAAAATCATTCAATAGACAACTCTTTACAGAATTAAACCAGTTAAACAAAACGTAGTAAGTAGTTACTAATCATTCACGAAGTTAGAATAAACCTTCCAAATAATATTTATCCTGAATTTAATAAAAATATTTTTAGGTAAATTCACTGGCTTCACATTGATGCGGAATTGCTAATTGTTACAGAGTATCGCATAAGTCTCATTTAACCGAAGCCATCTGAATGAAGCTTCCTCCAATAGACCTGTAAATGACACAACAAAACAAATTAGAATATATATTATGCATGAAAAAACCATAATAGAGACTTTAGTATGTGGTGTAATATACCATAACAAATAAAATCCTTTGCGAGCAAATAGTCTTGCATTTCTCCATCAATTACGAATCTTAAAGTTTGAGGTACCTGTAATTTCGAGGTGTGAAAGAATTAGACAAACACTTAAAGTAATCACCTAAATAATACAGTAGAGCTAATAAAGAATATGGATTTAGTTTAGTGTCGTGTATACGATTACTCTCAATCTGAGCATTTGTTGACATTGTGAAAGATCAAGTAACTTGATGAAATTGATAGCGCCGAATACTGTATGAGCAATGGTGAAAAATGTCTTAATTAACAGAAGGGCGTACGAACAGTAGTAACATACATCAATTAGTTTCAATACGCTAAGAAAATAGATTACTACTAATAATAATATAGCTCAACCTAGATATGTTTAATTGAAAAAGAATTAAAACACCTGGCCCACCAGCAACACAAATTATCGCAGCATAAATTAACCTCTTAATTAATTGTTGTGAACATGTATAAGACATTTGATATGCAAGCCTTAGTGCATTGTCATTTACCAATAAATAAGAAATAGAAAAATTCACATGGATCCACTTAAAGTGTAACAAACTGCAAAGAGAAAATTAAATCCCAACATCCACTTGTCAATAAAAAAAATCATGATGAATGAAGATGCATGGTGGTACGATCATATTTAAATGCATACTTATAGCATGACAATAAAGATTTTGATCACCCTTATTAATAAAACTCCATGAATCATTGAGAGAATAAATAAAAATAGAATTATACATAAAACAATAGATGTACTGATCATTGCCATCACAGAAATCCACATAAAGCAATGGCACCCCTAACCATCATTAATATACAAAGGTTACAAAAGGTGCAAAATATGAGTTTGACCTTCTTTGATGCTTGCATTCATTTTTTCCAGCACTAACCATCAAAGTATCACAAAGAACCCAAAAGGAACAAAGTTCAAGTTATAAGACCATATAAAAGTATAAATGAATATGAAGTCATACAGAGGAAAAATGATCTTAGTGTTGCTCTTTAGTGCAAATGAGATCTATGCAGGACCATTTAGAGATCCAAAGTTTGTTGGCAAATGCTCTGTCAATTTTGGAAAATTTGTGGCCAATGTTTCAAGTGGAAAAGTAACTGACAAATCCCACAACAATCCATGCTCCACCTTGGCATCCCATTATAATATAAAAAATAATATTCAGGCTGAACGTTGTAATTAGTGAAGTAATGAAGATCTCATGCTAGACCCAAATGATAAGACAACCCTAAAAATCCTAGGTAGAACAATCCAATAGTTGCATATTACTATGTTAATATAGTAAAAAATAATTCTTACACAACAATATCTTAGTAAAAAACATTGAACTACTCATATGAGATTTTTTAGTCCCTCAATTAGAACTCAAAGTCTATAATATTATACATTACCAACACTGAATAGACATACATTACCTTAGTAACACTGAACAAACATACATTAGTTCCCATTACCAGACTTAAATGCCGCTGGAATTGCAACAGCTGTACCAAATCCCATAATGCCAGGGCCTACACTAACGGTGGCAAAAGTTCTAAATACATCAAAGTAACTTACTAAAAATAGGTCCGAGAGTTACTTTCGAGACACTTCATTTATGACTAATACTGTAGTGATAGTGGGAGCTTGATATCTTTTAAGATAAAGCATGGAAATGTTAGAGAACCCAAAGTTTAGATCTAGAAAAAAAATAGCAAGTCGCAATGAAAACTAAATCCACTCATTAAAAGAATGGAACATTTTTCTTTGCAGTAAATAATCAAATGACATGCAATTTTGTGAAGGTTTGGAACTACTTAAGTCAAATTATCATATTTCATCAGCTGATTATTAACCCATATTTCATATTTTATTAGAATAAAATTTTGTGCCATTACTAACTAAAACTAATTGCACCAATTATTAACTGTACAAAATTCTGTACCTTATGTTTCCTCTTAAAGAATTTAGTGCACCAATTAGTAACTGAATTCCATTATATGGAAACAACACCTGATATGGAAGAAATTACTACATGATATGGTAGAAATTCCATTAATACATTAGTGTCATTCATGCTTTGAAAATAAAAAAAATGAGTGCCGAGAGTGTTGTTTGCTTGGAAAATTAAAATTGTAAAAAGTAGCAAAAACTAAAGAAATAAGAACCTTAATTAAAAAACATCATGGCACAACCAAAGAAATAAAGATAATAAAGCATAACTAACCTAATGGAGTAAGTTTCATACATATATTCTATCAAACACTTAATAGCCTAAATTCTATCAAACACACATGATACATTTTATGGTTTGGAAAAATATGAAGAATTCAAAAACATATACGAAAGATAAACAAATGCAATGATTGGAGGATTCTTTCAAACACTTGGAGTTCATAGTTAAAAATGGCTATGGTGGTACAATTTGTTTGAAGGAAGCCTAAGTTTTGTCAGACAATAACAATCAAACACCAATAATAATGAATGAAATGCAGTAACAAAATAATGAACAAACGTGCAAGTGTGGATGGGTTGTAATGATTAATAGAGCGGTAAGCAAGTAGGGGAGTAAACTTAGGGTTCAGGGGTTAGTTAGGTGTTGGATGATAGTCACAGGGGTATGTATTTGGGAATGGGGAAGAATAAGTTTGGGTAGGACGCACAAGGGCATAGTGATTATGGGTTGGGCGCAGTGGTGGAGTGGTTACGGTTAGAGGGGGATGTGTTGGGGTATACACATGTGGAAATGGGTAGAGGGGAGGTTAAAGGTTAGATAATAGGGTTAGATGGTGCAATTGAGGTCAGGGAGGGAAGGGGATGTTATGGGTTTTAGCAGGTGTATCTGGGGAGTCAGTGGGTTAGGTCTTGTGTGTGTGTGTGTGTGTGTGTGAGGTTAAAGTGTGTGTGGAAGCGGTTGGTGTATAAGGTAATGGGTTAGGAAATTAGAGCAGTTAAGTACTGGGGTTGTGAATTGGGGTACAGAGCAGTTGAGTACTGCCAATGGTTTAGAGTTTATACATGCCAAATGCATTGATACGTGCCAAAAGCCTTGTGCACTACACGGCTTTTTCTACCTTTTTACAAAATATTGAAATTATTAAAACATCAAGTAAGTCAAAATATTCATACTTTTATTTATGCCCCTAGAAGTAACGAAGACATTGATTATCATAAATAGAACATGTATTGGTTCAACCATAGATCACTTAACAAAATATTAGTTTAACAGTTAAATGCTATCAAACAGTCGAATTACTATCCATTTGTGCACGCACTATGCAAATGTCTATTTGGATATGTAGTAACACAATGTAATTCTTATGTGGCAAAATATGTTAATGTATAGACATTTTACTTGGACAATATTGTTTTTTATGGACACAGGGTAAATTATTTATTTGGCACACAAGTACACTGCCTTATGCTTCAAAATTTCCTCTACTATCTTATGAATCTAATAATCTGACATGACGAGAGACTCGGTGTGACTAAGGTTAAGTTAAAACTACTCTGGTCTGAACTGATAATTATCCCCACAAATTTATAATATACACTCCAGTTCACTTCCAGATCCACAAAAAATGATCATGTTGACTATGAAATTATGTATGGATGAACTATTTGAAGATTAAACAAACGACATCATATGACTGGATATCTGCAATTAGTAAAAAAATTCAAATCTTCCATCAACAATTAAAATTTACTCAAAACATATCAAGAACAAAGAAGAAACAATGAACAAACACACCTGGGACACCAACCAATTGCCTAATATGGCAAGAAGAGAATAAAGACACAGTTCAACTTTCTATTTGTAATAGACAGAAAAATAGCAAAATAAATCTGTACGTATAAAATTTAAAGAATTCAGGAATTAAAAGATCCACAAAAACCAACAAAGAATTCAATAAAAACACCAACATCATCAAGAGACACAACAGACCAGCATGTATACATTCAGAAGCTGATACAACCATCTAAAGACTAGTATACCAAAACATGACACAACCAAGATTGCATTTAAATAGGACTGAAGGGCCAAACTTCATACCATCACAACCAGCAACACAAATAAAGCTAAAAATCTCAGATAAAGGAGAATTCAAGGTCAAACAACCGACAAAACACACATGAGCTATCTTAAAAAACATCCATATTTATAAAGAGTAGACATATAAATAGTAAAGCTTGTAGTAACGCGTCTCCATGACTTTAGTCATAACTTTCTTATTTTGGTTTGTAATGCAATTAAAAAACTTTGTCTTTGGCTTGTAATGAATTCAACCGTTAACAATTAGATTTTTATGGTTTGTAATGTATGCCGAAGTTAGAAAAGTTTGGTTTGTAACGAATTTAGGCAGTGTCTTTATAAAAGTGATATTTGTATTGGTATTAAGTTTGTAATGCAAAATATTGAATAGTGCTATTTATTAAGAAGTTTTGTTTATAAATGTGCAATTTATGTTAAGTAAAGCAAAATATTTGTGAGTGCACTTTGTAATAGAGGTCTTTATAAGAAATCATTAGTTAGAAAAAATTGTTTTGAAGAATGAAATGAAAAAAATGAATTCCTTTATTATTTTGATAAATATGTGTAATGTAGAAATTGATAATTTGCTATTTGTTACCTTAATAGGAGATTCTTAGCTCATTTGTTTCGCCCCAATTAATAAACTGGAAATATTGAAAATGAACCATATCATTTAAACGTTAGGCTAGAGAGCAGGAGGAAATTAAATGTTTGTTTTCTTACGCAATTCACTGGAATATGAGATGCATTGCTCATTTTTGCTGACATGTATTTGGCAGCTAAAGCAGCCTATAACAAATAAATTCAAAACTGAATGACATACTTGCAGATGGTAAAGAGTGGATGTAATAACATATAGTATATACATGATATGAAAGGATAATAAATATTTATATTAAGTAGGTGATCTTATAAAAGTAATGATATCAAACATTCTTAAATAGGACGAAAGCATTATTTTTATAATGACTAAGGAACGAATCAGTATCGACACGTAAAATTTTAATATGTCCAACTTTTTATCCACCATGAATGAGATTTTGGTTATTTTGATCAACATATTTCATGCTTCTTCATAACTCCTACAAAACTTCATATTGTTGTTACAAATTCTATGATAACCATTAATGAATATCGGTATGTCATATGCAAATCTCAAGTGAGATATGAATTGACCCCCATTAGAAGGATAGAAAATAAGAATATTTTTTTTAACAATATAAAAAGAGATAGACCGAGCAGTTAATTGATAGGTTATAGGCTAATTTATTGATCTTAAGAGGATGTAATCGTATTAATGTAATTTAATAATCTTACTATGATCTAGTTAGCTTAAGATAATATGTTCAAATTAGGTTGTTTAGGCCATCTTAGGCCAAATTAAACGGCATTTATCGTACATCCATTTAGTCATCGTAATGTAATTTAATAATCTTACCCTGAGTTAGATACCTTAAGCAAATATTTTGATATTAGCCATTTAGGAAATTTAGGGAAATTTAAACGTCCTAGGCAAATACATCACCATAAACCGATTGAAATGATAAATCTACATTATATTTCACAGTTTAAGTGATGTTAATTATGATAATATATATTAAGAAAGTCGAATCTTTTGATAAATTAGCATCAAATACTTAATCTCAATAGATCACAGAAAAACAGAGCAAACATTTAGCTTCAAATTGTCAATGCGACAGTTTACGTTTCCTTTCTTAAAAATATAACAATAAAGATAATTTAATGGGAATGGAAAATACCTTCTTCCGAATGACGATCCAGTGCCAGAAAAACTAGGCTCCAAACAAAATAACTGCAGTATAGAACATTAAATAATAAACCTCCTTCATTTTACCTCTTGCCTCGGTCTTTTCTATACCTTGGTTAGCTTCCTATTCAGCCAGTATGCCTCTTTCCACACCTTCCCCCCCATTCAATTCAGTGCCTAGCCTATTTCCTCGATGCAGCAAGCTGAGATAGTTGAATTAGATGTCATGTCAGTTCCTCTAGGTGCAATTTGATTAAACTATTTCTTGTTTATTACATACGATGCATACTATTACAATTGGAATTTCAAACATGTATTTTATATTATTAATAGTACTAAATAGGAGCAAAATATGTATTTTTGAACATATTATGTCATAAATAGTTATCACATTCTTTAGAATGGAAATTAAGTTTTAAGAACGTGATAACATATGTACTTTAATCTCACAATCTTAAACATATACGTATGTTTCATTGAACCGTCATAGGCTAATTTATTGATCTTAAGTAAATTTAGTCGTCTCAATATAATTTGATCTTCATAGAATAATATAGACAGCTAAAGCTAATATGTTCATCTTTGACCATCTAGGCATCTTGAAATACCAGATGCCAAATCTAATTATCGATACTTGGTATGGTATGTTTGGCAGTTTATTCAATGATGAGCACTGCTCATCATATCTATCTAGTCCAAAATAAATTCTAACATTTCTACTCGGTTCGCGCTTTAAATTCCAACATTAACAATTAAATAGAGAGTCTTACTTTAATACTCGAATTCCCAATTATTCACAAAACCATTTACTAGAGGTTATCCCCTTTTTATCTTTTCAAAGTGTTACTATAATTATACTCACAATTAAACATGACAAATATTTCCAATTAACCATATATTATGCTCATCATAAATATACAGTACTAGCACCCCGAGACTAAGCTGCGGTGCACACATACTCTGCTATCCCATCCCGGTACACCACGTACATAAGGATCACGCATTCTGAATCTCTCAGGAATCGTTCTCAGATAGTGACAATCACAAACAATGGAGGCGAACATAGTTCACATCACATGGGTCACGCACATACCTACGCTCCCATGATCAGCAGACTTATTAACTTCTCAATAAGTCCTTCTCTGACCTATGTCCTCGAGGTAGCAATCTATATCCCCCCCGTAAGCACACAAAGATTAGATGGCCCTAAACGAACGCAAACCTCCCGTGGTAGCAAGTATGGTAGGTATGTCATACACATAAAATCATATATACTAAGCATGCACACATCTTAGTTATTACCGTATTTTTATTAGTGGTATACTTCTCGTTCTCATACCAACTTTTAGTGTTACACAAATTATATGTCCCTGATTTATATGTATTTAAGTCATCAATTATCCTCACTTAGTGATTAGTCACTCGCGTCCTAATCCACAAATGTCATGTGGTTCAAGCCCCTATTCTATATTTTCCTCCTCAATATATCCCAAATCTTCCAACTATACCTATTAGTTAATAAGGGAAAGTTATCTCATCATTTAAACAAGGTTTCGGGACATTAGAAATCAAATCAGGCCAAAAAGGCCATTCTGTCAACTCGTTAGAAGTCTCATTCGAATGAGGTCGTTCGAACGAGAGTTCGTTCGAACGAGGAGTATCGAATGAACTACCACTCGTTAGAAGGCAGACTGTCACCTCGTTAGAAGCTCATTCGAACGAAGTCGTTCAAATGACCTGGGAAGAGTTTCTAACGAGATGGAAGTTTCGAGCCCAAAAATCTCTAATTCATGTTTCTCAATTTTCCTCTTCTCAAAACTCATCCAAAAATCATCCCAACGGTGTTTTAAGGTTCTTAAACATTACTAAACCTTCTTAGGTCGTATCCTAACATGTTTATGGGGTCCAATCTTCCTAAACAACATATAATTATCATATCTCCCAAGTTTTCCCCCAAACCCTATGAGTATGAACCCAAAAATCTAAAGTCTTCAATTTCCCTTTATAAATCCGTTTTTACATCATAAAAAGTTGTATTTCTTTTAGTACAATCACCCAATAACTTTCTACATGCAATCCCTATTCATAACCTGAATTTCTATCTCCAATTTCATGGGTTTTCATCAAACTCCCAATATAATGCAATTATTTTAAATTCTAAGCATGGAAGAAACATTCGCTTGAAAATAACGTAATTAAATCACTTTCCTTAGGTTGTTCTTCTGAATTTGATGTTGGTGAATGGGTTGATTCTCTCCTTTCTCTACGAATTTTCTCTCAAGGTTGAAGATGGTGGTTTTGGCTCTTGTAACTCCTCTTCCCACATCTCTCAAAACTCCCGTAACTACTCTCTCAACTTTTTGCTGGTAATGGGTTAAGTGGGTTACTAATTAACCTATAATTAACTCCCAAAATTCGTTGATTAATATTCCCAAAATTTCAAAATTACCAAAATGCCCTTTTTAAGTTACCGGTTTAGCCTAAAAATGCCCCGGGACCCAAACTAAACTCCCGGCTAGTTTTTTCTGACTATTTCGACCCTTCCGGACACGTTGGCGCACTCAAAATGACCATTCGGTTGATAAAAATACAATTCACTTTTAAATTCAAATATTTACATTCCTGACGCGACTGACACGCGCGTTCCAACAAAATTTCCCAAATTGTCGTATTTCAGACTCGCGATAATTACAATATTTTTAATATTCATATATTGTTATATATACACATTATAATCAAATACCAACTCACATCTCATTAGTATTATATCTGGATTAATTCTCAATTAATTCACATTTAATTTAATTAATCCCATAAATAAATATTGATAAAAGTACGGGGTATTACACTTTATTTAAATTTTATATAAAGCCAGACTCATAATTATTGAAAATCAAAGACATGCATAAACCTAAATCTTTCACGTCATTTGGACTTAAACCACCATTACATTTAAAGACCAAGTATACTAAAAAAAAGTTAAGAATACTGACTCCACAAAATTGTAATCTCAATTGAGTCTTGCTACAATGAGTTGATTCTAAGACATAATTTGGCGACTCAAAAATATTTCCACGTGTCATTCATGCATTTCAAGTGGGGACACCTTGAGTTGGTGTGTCCCACTAAAAATACACTAATGACACAGGGACACATGTCGGGTCACCAAATTATGTCCCTAAAAAATTATTTTGGGTTAAAGTTATATAAAATACTGTTTTCGTTATTCAAAAATAAAATTGTTGGAAATAGCTTTTTTTAAAAATTATATTCTTATAAAACAAGGTTTTATAAAAACTTTAATAACATATTTACTGTAAGAACAAATTTGCAATAGAGTCAATTTGTTTGTAATTGGCTTCATTTCGGACAAAACAATTTGAGTCTAAGAAAGTTTTTGTACTCGGATTACTTGAAGCCTACAACATTACAAGTTAAAGAATATGCGGTTAAAGTTTTGAAGATGATAGCAAACCAAGTTGCATTCTTCACATTCAGTTTGTTCTACATCACTTAAGTATTAATGCTTAAGTGAAGTTGTGTGATTTAAAATCTTGATTTAAATAATGGATGACTTAAATGAATTTTAAATGTTTTAAATATTGGGAATTAAATTTAAAATTTGCAAAAACGAACTTTAAATACTTCTGAGTCAAAATAATTTTAGAAATTTTGAGGAATAATTTTAAAAAGAAAGTCAAGTTTCTGAAGTCATTCAAATGACATTGTATGTCATTCAAACGACTTTCACATGTCATTCAAATGACATGGGGATGTCATTCGAATGACCTGCCACCTCAATTTTCGTGTTTTATTCTTGGTGGAGTCTTTTTACTCAGAAATATATACACCTCTTTTCCAAGAGGTTTTGAGAAGAACAGTTTATGAAAATTCCCATTAGTCTTCCATCATTCGTAGTTTATTCAAGATACAATTTCACAATTCCAAATATTATGATCTTAAACGTGTTTACTAGAAGATAGTTCTTCATTCATTACACAATTTTCGACTGCGATCATTGGGGATGCTCGAGGGTGTTACTTATTGGAGATAGAGTTGCGTGTTCTTGTGGGTTCATTGTGGTTGATTCATTGCTAATTCAAGACTGAGGTCTATGTGAGTGTCTGCGAATATTCATGGCTGATTTTCCTATGTATTTGTAAGTTGTGATTTACAGTTCAGAGTGAAATAAAAGGTTTTACCTGAGAGTTTTTTTTTCCTGAAATCGTTTCTTTTTCCTACATGCTTTATTCATTTAATTGATTGAATCAGTTAGATGCATGTTTAGGGTTTAATAAGATAAAATTGGGATTAACTAAAATTGGGAAAAAGTTGTCTTTACCTAAAGAACACACTAAAAGGCCTTAAAGCGCATTCTCAAATTGGTATCAGAGCGTGTTGCACTATTTTGCTGTGTTTGTGATTCCGTGACTTTAAGTATGCCTTCTGGAGGTTTTGACAATTTTAGAGCTCACGTATTTTAAGGGTCTAATTGGAAATCACTCTTGAAGTCGACTTTTAAGAACCTAGTTAAAAAGGATGATTGTGAGAAGTGTCTTTGCTGTGAGGGGTTTGGCCATAGGATAGATGAGTGCCCCACTAAACTAAGGGAGAATTTTAATAAACTGATAAATCAAGTTCTACCCTTAGTGAGAATGACCTGAAAGAAGAAAATTTTTATGCTAGTAAGTGAGACCTTCCCACCTTCGTGGCTAATCATGTGCGTGATGACGACATATCTTTGCATGATTCTTCCGCAGCCATAGGATGTAATGCGGATGAGAGTGTGGATAAGAGAGACTTGAAAACTACCTTCAATGACTTACATAAAGAAAGTTTGAAAGTAAAGGAGGAGAACATGAAATTATAAGCCAAGGTGAAAGAACGTGCCATAAAAAAATAATTTCGAGGCGTCAATTGAGGATCTTAGGGCACGTGAGAAAAATCTTTGCGAGAAGATAGAATATATTGAGGGTGATAGAGATAGTCTTCGAAGTTTGATGGAGGCTATGAAAAATTAGCTTCTTGAATTTGAGGATTCTAGATATACTTGAGTCGAGGATAGCTGAGCTTGAGGAGAAATTAAGAGATTCGAGTAAAGTTAAGTTTGATTTGGAAGCTAGGTCCTAAAAGTTAGCTAAGATCTTAGGCACCGTCCAAATCAAAGATAATAAGTGTGTTATTGTCTTCGATAAACATGTTGCACCCATTCCCAAAGTCAAAACCAAGCAAGCAAGAGAGCCACCAAAGATTGTTAAAAGAGAACAACCTAGGAACGTTAGGAGCCATTGTCGTATAGAAAATGCCCCCACCGTATCTACATGTGCACTTATTGCGGTAGGATCAGTCATCTTAGATGACTTTTCTACGATCTTAAGAATTCTCTTAGAAATTAAAGAATAAAGCCGTTTCGGTTCCCAAAACCCTAACTCGTTATTTCACACCTACTTGGGTTAGGAAATTCGGACTTAGAGGCTCTAGGTATTAGGCTCGGTGATACGTGTGTCATTGCTCGTGGTTCTCCCCATGTTTCATCTTATGGTTGAGCATTTTCTTCAGTTTGTCCTACTCTAGTGTGTTATCATGATATATCTTGTCTAGGGTTATGACGTGTATCTAGTTGTATTGTTTTTTTTCCATTTATTTGAGTCTTATTGAAAAACACAAAAAAGATTTTTGGTTTTAAATATTTTTGAAAAAAATACAAAAAGATTTTATTTCTAGGTCAAAAATATTTTTAGAAAAACATAAAAAGATTTTCGGTTTTGTGTCGTGAGTTTTTCATATTTGATATAGCATATTGGTGTACTTGGACCCCCATAGTTTTATTATCCATGTGGCTAGGACATTTGGTCATAATTATTGATGCGTTAAATGATCTTAACCACTATTTCGAAATTGATATGTATTTGGATTCCACTTTGTATAAATGCCATCCTTGCACACATGCACGAGTTTATATGAATGTTTGACATCACATGCGTATTTGAGTTTGGTGAGACGTTCTCATCTCAAATTTGTCATCTATGCGTAAGTAGACTTAGGAGGAGGTGTGAATGTAAGAACCGTTTACCATGGGGATTAATATTTCATGTATTAAAAAACTGATGAGTTTTTACTGGAAAGGGATGGGAGAGTACAAATTTAACTCATCGTGAAAGCCACCATTTAAAAGAGCCCAAAGAAAAAATTATAGTAGGAAAAAGAATCATATGCCAAAAGAGAGCCAATAGGATTTCTCTAAGTTGAGAAAAATAGAAAGATCAAAAGACTTTGAAAAAGAATATATAAATTTGTGGAGTTTGGTTGAAAATTTAAACGGGTTTGGACCATGAATCCTAGTGTTGAAACATCGCATCATGACGCTATTGTTTGTAGAATCGTCAATATTCCGAATTTGTGTGTATGTTGATTGTTTAATTCATTTAACTCAATATTAATTGTCATATATGGCTAAAACAAAGTTTGATGAGATCTTGCTATCAATTAGAGCTTCGTGAACGTTTTAATGTGTTGGAGTTATGATTCATTTGTTATAGTTCACGCCCATTCACTCCATATCCATGTTTGAGCACATTGATATTATGTTAGCAGGAAACTCACATTTTTCTTGTTTTATTCTTTCTGTTTTGCTACTGTTTGCTCTTTTCAGTTGATTTTTTTATGGAACTTTTTTCACTAGACAAAACTTAATCACTTTTGGAATTAGAATTGAGAATTTTCTATGTCGTTCAAATGGCAACTGAGTTTCATCCGAGTGACAACTCAATGTCACGAGATGTTTTGATCATGCGATATTCAAGCGAGTTGGTTGAATGTAACAGTGTTTGATCGCTTAAAGGTTCACGCGAAGTTCGTTCAATAGTTACATCGCGCGACATGCTACTAGAATGATTTTTTAGGGTCGCTTGATATATTTCATCTCGCAACAATGTTTGCCGTTCAAATGACAATATATGTCGTTCGAGCTAGGCCTGTAAATGGATCGAATTTAGATCGGATCAGACAAATCCAAATCCATATCCATTTATGTTAAACGGATTCGGATCTGATCCGTTTATTAATTGGAGATTAGGCAAATCAAAATCCATATCCATTTATGTCAAACGGATTCAGATCGGATCTGATTATCCGATTATCCGTTTATGTTAAACTTGATTTGCAACATTTTTATTTTCAACTCTTATTTCATAAATTTATTTTGCAAATGTTCTAAAAAAACAGATAATGAAATAAAGAACTATTATAATAAATATCCAAAATATATATTTAAAATATTATTAAATACAATATATATTAATTAAAAATATTATTTATATATATATATATATATAACTAATCGGAGTATATGAATCGAAATCCGCTCCATTTAATAAATGGGTAATCGGATAATCGGATTTTAGGCATGATCCATATCTGCTTAAATGGATCAGATTCGGATTCGAATTCGTATAAAATTTGAACCATTAACATGCCTAGTTCAAGCGACCCCTTCAGTCAAGTTATGGTTTCTTTAAGAACTTGTTCCATCAAAAAGTTCATTTCGCGTGTCACTTCCTCTCTCTCTTCGTTCCTTACTGGGAAAGCTCCACCATATGTCATTGTTGTGCTAGATTGAAGCTTGGACTAGCTACCTTTACTCATTATTTTCTACCCAAAGTCAACTCCGTGATCTTATTTCATGTTTCACAGGTATTATCTCATGTTCCTTTCTTGTAGTTCATGGAGTTTTGTTCGATTTTGTTGATTTATGAATCCAAGGTTTAAGTGATGTGAATATACACAATGTCTACACCATTTTGACACTGAATATGTGTATCATTCGTTCTCATTCATATTTGGGATCAAAAATCATGTTTGAGCTAGGGTTTGTTTGAAATTTTGGAAAAAAACGCATAGATCAACCAACATAGTTGTGGGTATTAATTTTTTATAAATCATATGTGTGTGTGGATGTTTATGTTGGTTTAACTCAGAAATTTCAATTTTTTTTGGTTTGGGGCTGCTAGTGTCGATTGAATGTTTGTTTTTTATTTTTTATTTTTTTATCTCCCGTGTGTACCTCAAAAGGATAAAATAATTTTTTTTAGAAAAGTTTCATTGATATATTTTTTCTTTGGAATTTTTTGGGATACCCACACTCGTGTCATTTTTGGGGGGACACATTAGATTTAGTATATTATATCTTATTATTATTATTATTATTGTTGTGGTTGGTGTTCGCGGTGGTTCAGTTGGATTATTATACGGAGATAGGATTCGTAGTGTTCTGTGATTAAGTTCAGTTACACCCATTTGTTATCACAGACTACATCCATTTTTTGTCATTTAGATATGCCGCCTAGACGTGGATGTGATCTTTCGGGTCATATAGATAAACAACCAGCCTCTGCTCGAGCCCATCGAGCTTGGGCTAATAGACCTCCCTATTCTGTGGTGAGGTGGGCTACTAGAGAAGAGTACAAGCTTTACTGTCTGATCAGAGTACACATCAGATCGATTGTTAGGGAGAGAATCTTTTATTTTTTTGAGTTTGGTAAGTTTGACATTCCTTGTTGGCTGACAGGTCAGGGTTAGGAGTCGATGTTTGACGCATATGACATTGTTTATCAATATAGTCCGTGAGTTTTTATTTCATGCTACTCACACATTTGTAGGGTTTCAAACCTCGATTCATGGCATTCCTGTCATCATCGTAGCTCATCTGATAGCAGAGATGCTTCAGATTCCACGCGTCCCTAACGCTCTGTTCCCCACTATCTTTGACGATGGTCCCTCTTATGAGGATATTCATTTGCATTATTTCTGGGAGATACCTCAGGTCGGGGCTACCATGTGTTCATCGTCAGCTGCACCCTTCATTTTGTATATTTAATAGGTTTGTGTCATCATCGATATACCCTAGGATTAATCACACACAAATTGGATTTGATATATTTTATTTCATGTTTGTTGTATCCTAGGGGTGGGACATTGACCTTCCCATCGTTATGCTTCAGGTGATGTCATCTGTTACCATCACCAGTCGCACCCATGTCCGTTCTCCTCTCCCTTATGAGATTATCATCACTAGGATTTGTATATCTACTTGGGTTCCTATTTTAGAGGATGATTCGTTGGTGTCGAATGCCTCAGCCATTGTTTTTGTCACCTTGACTCGATCTGAGAGTAATCTGAGTAAGGAGGCTAAAGGTAAAGTTCCACCCACTGACGGAGCTTCTTCCGGTGCTGGATGCACATCCTATCCCGCTAGTCACCCTGGTCCAACTTCTGTCGATACTCAGCCATGCCCCCATGCGTCTGCACCCCATACAGAGGAGGATTTGTATTCTCTACAGGCACAGGTGGCTGCTCAGGCCAAGATGTTTGATACTATGATGGCTAGATTTGAGGCAGAGGCCCAGGCCCATGCTGTGAAAGACTCTCATATGATGCCTTATTTTAAGGAGATGTGATGTAGGGAGAAGAGCCAAGGTGATGGATCATCGGGAGTTTGACATAATACTATCGCTTTAACTAGTGATGATGAGTTGTATTTGAGACATTTTATTCTCCTCCATTGTATTTGAGATTTTATTTTTCATGATGTATCTATTTATTCTCGAATATGATATACTTATAAACTTGTGGATTTATTTTATATCAGCACATTTATTATAGACATATATGTATGTTCTTAAATTATGAAGTATTATTCATTTTATTATGGCTTTAGTTGTATCTTATTTTACTGCGATCCATTTACTGCTATCTTTCGATATCGACTGTCATGATTGTTTATTTTGTTGATATTGTGACTATTTATCTAGCCATGCTGTTATTATTCATTTATTATTACTATATTTGGTTTGTCTATTCCACTATTTGTCTATTCCAGGTAAAAAGGGGCGAGATTTGTGATGTAGGAGGAGTTTATTTATTCATATTTTATTGATATATTTTTATTCCTCCATACTTCACTTGGGTATTTGTTTATTTGTCTCATGTGTTTTGGTATTTTTCAGAGATTCGAATTTTCGTTACTACATCACATTCAGATTCAGATTCATGCTTGTCGGTTCTTCAGTTCTTAGCCCATGTCCTGTATTTTTTATTATTTTGGGTTTATGGATAGAACATAGGTTTTTCGGCCTAATTTCTCGGGTTAGTACAGTTTGTTTCAGTTTTTTTAGTTTTATCCTGGAATAGCCAAAGGGGGAGATTTGTAATATAAATTTCTAATAGAGTCAATTTGTTTTTAATTGGATTAATTCCGAACAAAACAATTTGAGTCTAGGCTAGTTTTTATATTGAGATTCCTTGAAGCCTACAACATTACAAGTTGAAGAATCTGCAGTTACACCTTTGAAGATGATATCAAGATGAGTTGCATTCTTCACATTCGATTTGTTCTAGATCACTTAGGTATGAATGCTTAAGTGAAGTTGTGTGATTTAGAATCTTGATTTAAATAATGGATGATTGAAATGATTTTTAAATGTTTTAAATATTGGTAATTAAATTTAAAATTTGCAAAAACGAAATTTAAATATTTTTTAGTCAAAATAATTTTAGAAATTTTGAGGAATAATTTTAAAAAGAAAATCAGGTTTCTGAAGTCGTTCAAACGACATGGAGATGTTGCTCAAACGACTTGCCGCCTCGATTTTCGTGTTTCATTCTTTAATGACTCTTTTTACTCAAAAATAAATACACCTCTATGCTAAGACATTTTCAGAAGAACGATTTGTGAAAATTCCAATCAGTTTTCCATCATCCGGAGTTTATTCAAGATCGAATTGCAAATCCCAAAGCTTTTGATCTTGAATGTGTTTAGTTGAAGATAATTCTTCATTCATTACACATTTGTTGACTAGAGTCATTAGGGATGCTCGAGGGTGTTCCTTGCTGAAGACAAAGCTGTGCGTTCTTATGGGTTCGCTACGGTTGATCCATTGTTGATTCGAGACTGGGGTCTATGTGAGTGTTTGCGAATATTCATGGAAGATTTCTCTATGTATTCGTAAGTTGTGATTTATAGATCATAGTGAAATAAAAGGTTTTACGCGAAAGTTTTTTTCCCCTGAAATCGTTTCTTTTCCTGCATACTTTACTCATTTAATTGATTGAATCACTTAGATGCATGTTTAGGGTTTAAGAAGATAAAATTAGGATTAACTAAAATTGGGAAAAAGTTCTCTTTACCTAAAGCACACGCTAAAGGGCCTTAAAGTGCATTCTCATTTATAAAAAAATTAATAAATACATGTTGTAAAAATTGGTTCATAAGAAAAGGAATGTTTTTTAAATAAAAAGTGTTTTTGTTATATATGATAAAAAAAGATCAATTTACAAAAAAATTATTTTGTAAGAAAGTTGAACAAATTTCCATATGTTCATTGTTCTATTTTTATTCCATTGTCCCTCCCAAATTCTAAGTAGCTAAAGTACATAACCCAAAATATATAAAAAAAATATTTCAATAGTCTTTGAAAAACTCCCGCGCATCGCGAGGGGTACTTTCTAGTTATACCTCTGATACGATAGTATTAGAGTATTAATGAAAATTAATGTAATTAATGTGAATCCACATTTCCAGATAGTCAATTCATCTCACATACAGCTAAAAGGGCATTCTTTTTAAATTGAATGAGTTCTCAAAGTCCATACCTACGTCTCGTACTCCTTCACGTCTCTTTCTTTCCCCAACCAAGGTTAAAAAGATAATGTGTGTGAATGCGATGAAAGAGAGAGAGTAGAAAGACAAACTCCTCTTTATGACATTTTGTTCTTACATGCATTATTATGCTAACAATACATTGCATACCAAAAACAGAAAGTGCACTATTTTCGTATTTATTGAGGAAAATATTATATTTTTGGCCCTATCTCTCATAATCTTCACTCCACCAAGTATTTATGTGATCGCCTTAGAATTTGTGGCACTTATGATTTGTGCTTAGTGAAGGATATGGGAATTTGACCTGGGGTGGCTAATAAAAAATTTCAAAGGTTTTTGGATAAGAAAAGTCTCAATATTTGAATAATAAATTATTAATATTGTCTATATCCATCTTTCTTTGTTGCATACCAAATTGTGTTCTTATAAATGACAATTCTTGAAAGGTCATGCCGAAGACACTCTAAATTGCGAACTGGTTCTTGTAAAGTCATTAAGAGTCCCCACATGTGCATATCTAAAATGTTTGTTTCCTTCAAATGAACTCCTAAAGACGACATTTTTTTGCGAGTTTGCTGAGATGGCAAAGTGGGTTTGGCTATTACCGTATTTGGCATTCTGTTTTGAGGATGGTACATATATATTTCAGGTGAGTAAAAGGAATCAGATTTCTTAAGGAAATAAATGATAGAATTGTATAAAAAAATAATTTTTTTTATTGTTTTTGTGTTATTTTTCTCGGATGTTTTCGGTTGCAGTTACATGTGGCAATACCTTTATTCTAAAACCGTAAGAGAGAGATCCAGGTGATTTATTGATTTTGAGTATGAATATTGGAGAAGTATACTACCTCCTGGAAGATTTACGGCAGTATTTTCCTCTTGGTGAGATGGTATTTTTTTAATCTTCTTTATATAAATTTACTTTGGTGTACTTTTAATTATAAAAAAGTATTATGTAATTCGACCTTAAAATTCTACTCCAAAATCATATTATTTGTATAAAAATCCAAGCCACCATTTTCTCTAACAAGCTTTCAATTTTTATAGGTGTACTTATTAAACTCATTATTTGATCATTCTCAACTTTAAATTGCTATTTTACAATTTATTCTATCTAAAATTTAGTGATTTTATTTATCTAAGAATTGTGGCTTATGAATAATCATTTATAAAATTCTTAATAATTGACTTTAAAATCTTCTTTTAAAGGGTTTTGTAATTATACATATCAAAGTATGGTGTAAGAACTACTTGTGCCCGCGCATCAAGTGGGTTACATGCTAGTTTCAAATAATATAATAAGAATGTAAATTGGATGGGCTCCTTTAAAAAAAAATTTAACTCTTTATCTTCTCTCTTAAATTTTAAATAAAATAATGAACGGGTAAATTGAATGAGTGTCGTGATAAAATTATTTTAAGAGATAATATTTTTATATTAATATAATATATTATAGGGGCATTTACGTTTAGATCCTATTAGACTTTCTTATATACATTCTAGTCCCATCATGTTTTTCTCTTACATATAAGTCCTATTCCTAATTTTTTGGAACTTTTTTTTTCAATTTTACCCTTTTAAAACCAACAATCCGTAACTTCCTTGAGGAAGTTACATAAGTGGTTGAACTTTTTTTTTAATCTTCAAATGATCATAACTTTTGATTCACAAATCCGTTTTTCACAAAATTACTATTTTTGAAATCTGCTCGACGAGATCTATCAAACAAGATCCATGAAGGCTATAAAATTCCAAAGAAAAAAATTTACACAAACAGTAAACTTTACTGTATGGACTAGAATATGAAATAGTTTTATATGTTTGACATTTTCACAAATAGACAGTAACATTTACTGTGCTAATACTACACAGTATATATATATATATATATATATATATATATATATATATATATATATATATATATATATATATATATACGGTGGATCCAAACCCTTTTTTTCAAAATTACCTTATATTTGAAGGTTCGCGCTAGCGGTATCCAATCCTTACCACCATTATTGGAGCGTCAACGACCTTCGTCAGAGCTCCGATTTGGGGTGGGTAAGGGTGGCATGTGGTGCCGCTGGCGCGGACCTTTGAAAATAAGAGACTTTTGAATAAATAGGCTTTGGATCCATCGAAGTATCATGGGGGGCCGCTGGCGCGGACCTTTGAAAATAAGATTGGATAAATGGGATCGGGATCATCTGGAGCGCCAATTTGGGGTGAATAGGGGTGACACAAAACTTTAAAAATAGGAGCATATTGGATATATATATATATATATAGTTTGTAAAAATGTCATAGATATTAAACTTTATTGTATACACCATAAAATGAAATAGTTTTATATTTCTGACATTTTCACAAACAATCACATTTACTGTGATAATATATTTATGAAATAGTTTTATATATATAACATTTTCACAAACAGTAACATTTACAGAGTTAATATTACATAATATATATATATATATATATATATATATATAGAGAGAGAGAGAGAGAGAGAGAGAGAGAGAGAGAGAGAGAGACACACACACACACACGGTAGATCCAAACCACTATTTTTTTTTCAAAATTACCATATTTTTAAATGTTTACGCTAGCGACATTCAATCCCCACTACTACCCACCCCCATTGTCGGAGCTTCAACGACTTTCATCAGAGCTATGATTTGGGTTGGTAGTAGTGGCATAGGGTGCCGCTGGTGCGGACCTCTGAAATTAAGAGAATATTAGATAAATGGGGTTTGGATCCACCGAAGCTCCGATTTGGGGTGAGTATGGGTGGCATTGAGTTAGGTTTATATCTATAACATTTTCACAAGCATTAACATTTACTGTGTTCATATAACACAGTATATATATATATATATATATATATATATATATATATATATATATATATATATATATATATATATATATATATATATATATATATATATATATATATATATATATTCAAACCTCTTTTTTCTGATATTATCTTATTTTTAACGGTCCGCGCCAGCGGCATCCAATCCCCACCCCCTTTATCGGAGCTACAACAACCTTCATCAGAGCTCTGATTTGAGGTGGCATGGGATGCCGATGTAACATTTTTCACAAACAGTAACATTTATTATTTGTGAAAATATTACAGATATAAACCTAATCCAATGCTACCCCTACTCACCTCAAACTGGAGCGCCGGTGTATCCAAACCCCATTTATCCAATATTCCCTTATTTCCTAAGGTCCGCGCCAGCGGCACTCCATGTCACCCCAAATCAGAACTCTGATGAAGGTTGTTGGAGCTCCGACAATTGGGGTTGGTGGTGGTCAGGATTAAATACCGCTAGCGCAGGCCGTTAAAAATAAGACAATATCAGAAAACAGAGGTTTGGATCCACCGTATATATATATATATATATATACACACTGTGTTATAACACAGTAAATGTTAAAGTTTGTAAAAATGTTATAGATATAAACCTAACCCACTGTCACCCCTACTCACCCTAAATCGGAGCGCCAGTGGATCCAAACTCCATTTATCTAATATTCTTTTAATTTCAGAGGTCCGCGCCAGCGGCAACCTTTGCCATTACTACCCACCTAAATCATAGCTCTTATGACAGTCGTTGAAGCTTCGACAATTGGGGTGGGTAGTGGTGGGGATTGAATGTCGCTAGCGTAAACCTTTAAAAATATGGTAATTTAAAAAAAAAAGAGGTTTAGATCTACCGTGTATATATATATATATATATATATATAAACTTAGCAAATGTTACTGTTTGTGAAAATGTTATATATATTGTGTAATATTAACTCAGTAAATGTTACTGTTTGTGAAAATGTTATATATATAAAACTATTTCATAAATATATTATCACAGTAAATGCTATTGTTTGTGAAAATGTAAGAAATATAAAACTATTTCATTTTATGGTGTATACAATAAAGTTTAATATCTATGACATTTTTACAAAATATATATATATATATATATATATATATATATATATATATATATATATATATATATATATATATATATATATATATATATATATATATATCCAATATGCTCCTATTTTCAAAGTTTTATGTCACCCCTATTCACCCCAAATTGGCGCTCCAGATGATCCCGATCCCATTTATCCAATCTTATTTTCAAAGGTCCGCGCCAGCGGCCCCCCATGATACTTCGATGGATCCAAAGCCCATTTATTCAAAAGTCTCTTATTTTCAAAGGTCCGCGCCAGCGGCACCACATGCCACCCTTACCCACCCCAAATCGGAGCTCTGACGAAGGTCGTTGAAGCTCCAATAATGGTGGTAAGGATTGGATACCGCTAGCGCGAACCTTCAAATATAAGGTAATTTTAAAAAAAAAGGGTTTGGATCCACCGTATATATATATATATATATATATATATATATACTGTGTAGTATTAGCACAGTAAATGTTACTGTCTGTTTGTGAAAATATCAAATATATAAAACTATTTCATATTCTAGTCCATACAGTAAAGTTTACTGTTTGTGTAAATTTTTTTCTTTGGAATTTTATAGCCTTCATGGATCTTGTTTGATAGATCTCGTCGAGCAGATTTCAAAAATAGTAATTTTGTGAAAAACGGATTTGTGAATCAAAAGTTATGATCATTTGAAGATTAAAAAAAAAAGTTCAACCACTTATGTAACTTCCTCAAGGAAGTTACGTATTATTGGTTTTAAAAGGGTAAAATTGAAAAAAAAAAAAGTTCCAAAAATTAGGAATAGGACTTATATGTAAGAGAAAAACATGATGAGACTAGAATGTACATAAGAACGTCTAATAGGATCTAAACGTAAATGCCCCTATAATATAATATATTAATATAAAAATATTATCTCTTAAAATAATTTTATCACGACACTCATTCAATTTACCCGTTCATTATTTTATTTAAAATTTAAGAGAAAAGATAAAGAGTTAAATTTTCTTTTAAAGGAGCCCATCCAATTTACATTCTTATTATATTATTTGAAACCAGCATGTAACCCACTTGATGCGCGGGCACAAGTAGTTCTTACACCATACTTTGATATGTAAATGTTACTGTTTGTGAAAATGTTATATATATAAAACTATTTCATAAATATATTATCACAGTAAATGTTATTGTTTGTGAAAATGTCAGAGATATAAAACTATTTCATTTTCTGGTGTATACAATAAAGTTTAATAACTATGACATTTTTACAAATTATATATATATATATATATATATATCCAATATGCTCCTATTTTTAAAGTTTTGTGCCACCCCTATTCACCCCAAATTGGCGCTCCAAATGATCCCGATCCCATTTATCCAATCTTATTTTCAAAGGTCCGCGCCAGCGGCACCCCATGATAGTCCGGTGGATCCAAAGCCCATTTATTCAAAAGTCTCTTATTTTCAAAGGTCCGCGCCAGTGGCACCACATGCCACCCTTACCCACCCCAAATCGGAGCTCTGACGAAGGTCGTTGAAGCGCCAACAATGGTGGTAAGGATTGGATGCCATTAGCACGAACCTTTAAATATAGGGTATTTTTGAAAAAAGAGGGTTTGGATCCACCGGATGTGTATATATATATATATATATACTGTGTAGTATTACCACAGTAAATGTTACTGTCTGTTTGTGAAATGTCACATATATAAAACTATTTCATATTCTAGTGCATATAGTAAAGTTTATTGTTTGTGTAAAAAAATTTCTTTGGAATTTTATAGTCTTCATGGATCTTGTTTGATAGATCTCGTCGAGCAGATTTCAAAAATAATAATTTTGCGAAAAACGGATTTGTGAATCAAAAGTTATGATCATTTAAAGATTAAAAAAAAACTCCAACCACTTATGTAACTTCCTCAAGAAAGTTACGGATGGTTGGTTTTAAAAGGGTAAAATTGTGAAAAAAATTCCTAAAAAGTTGGAATATGACCTATGGAATTATTAAAAAATCAATAGGACTTATAAGCTTGTTGACCCGATAAATGAGACCTAGATATAATAAAAATATAGATGAAGGGAGTCGAGAGCAAGTTCTGTGAGATAAAATTATTGACGCCGCATCTAATATTTCCCAAATATAATTGCCCAAAACGCATTCAACCTTCAAATATATATAAGACAATTATTAAATAGTCTCTACTATAAATATATATTTTTTAAAAAGGACACATATTTTTAGTTTAACCCATTTAGTCCCTCAAGCACTCAATATCCTTTTATTTTTAGAGGTCCGCGCCAGCGGCACTCCCTCTCCAAAATATGTGGCAAAGGACTTTTTGAGGCAAAATAAAAAAGTTTGGACTAAATGGGTATTAAAAAATGTCCGAGGGACTATTTGGTATATGTCCCATATATAAACCGACTTGTAGTAGGGTTATTCTCCGCGTTGTATATCAGTTGAGAATGAAAATCTGGATTTCCTATTTTTTTTCTTGCTAATATTTGCCAGAGCGAACCAAAGAATCATTAGGATAGAGCAAAAATCTGAGAATCAAGGTACTTTTTTGTTTTATGTACATTCCTCCTCTTAAATTCAATTGATTTTTCCCTTCCCATCATTTTGTTGCTTCGATTATCTGATCTTATGTTCTAAAACATACATGATACAGGGAATTTATAACATTGTCTATACCAAACTCAAGTGGAACTGTGTGTATCGCTAGAAATATTAGTAATTGAACGAGGATGACGAGAGAGTTACTTATTATTTAGGCTAACAGTCTTTGCTAGACAAGAAAACAAGTTAAATTAAACTCATCAAAATAAAGCACTGATATGCCGACTATTAATTAACCAAAACAAAAGATTATTTCTAACTTTTCTAATATCTCTCTACCCATTTTGGATAAAAATAAGAGGGATACACTATTGGACCAGGGGTGAACGGTGATACGAGTTAAAACATCACGTTGTACCCATCCGGGATTGATTGAGGCAATTCCCTTCTCTTAAAGAAATCCAGAAATTTGATGCCCAAAAGCCCCACACTCAAAGCCCTTTAATTTGTTGGCATGGTTTCGCTAGCTTCTACTCGTCACATTGATAACTTATTTATTTAAAAATATATATATAAGAAAATAGGGAGATTTCTATCATTATACGCTCTAAAGACTTTTATGTTTCGTTAACCATTTAAAAAAAAAAGAATCAAATACCAAAAAGTCCATCAAACATTTTTAAATAGACATTTAGTCCAATTTTTTTATTTTGTATCAAAAAGTCACTCAAACATCTAGATCTTTGAGAGACTTTTTGGTACAAAATAAAAAGACTTGGATTAAACGTGTATTAAAAAATGTTTGATGGACTATTTGGTATATGCTTCTTAAAAAAACACCATTAAACCCAAGTCTCATAAATTTAATGTATTTACGTTCCACCATTTCCTATCCAACCAAGTGGGATTTAAGTAAACAATTGGAATAAGAGTTCACATAGAGTACATTATGATTTTAATAATAATTCCTTGTATTTTTTAATTTTCAGAATCATGCTTACATTCACAAGAAAGGAAAATTATAGCCAAGAAGTTGGGGATTCAAAAGATAGGTTGAGCAATCTACCAGATGACATTCTTACTCACATACTTTCATCTCTTCCAACAAAGGAAGTCGTAAGAACTAGCATTCTATCAAC
Source organism: Sambucus nigra (assembly GCA_949130495.1). Classification (NCBI taxonomy): domain Eukaryota; kingdom Viridiplantae; phylum Streptophyta; class Magnoliopsida; order Dipsacales; family Adoxaceae; genus Sambucus; species Sambucus nigra. The sequence continues at coordinate 138,051,882 of OX422224.1, read as the reverse complement.
AAGGTGGAAGTCCCTCTGGGCTTCTGTCCAAACTCTCGACTTGAAAGTAATACCAGATGACTTTCTTTCAGACAACGACAGAAATGGGGGGGTCTTGAACTTTTTAGATAAAATATTGACGGGTCATAGTATGCCTTTTCTTAAAAAGTTTGCTATCAGATTCAAATGGCATAATTCTTCAATCCTAGAGTCATGTATATGTGCTGCCAGAGAGCGGAATGTTTCACATTTACTGCTTGAACTTGAGTGGAAAACTTGTGACTTTCCTCGAAGTTTGCTTTCTTGCAATTCCTTAGTGGTCTTGAAACTATGTTCGGATTTGGTTCTTGACTTCCCTCCAACTTCCATGTGTTTTCCCAATCTAAAGGTCTTGGAGTTGGTTAAAGTGAGATACAAGGATAATGATTCAGCACAAAATCTTTTTTCCAGTTGTCCTCTTCTTGAAGATTTGGTTGTTACATATAGTAGTTGGGATGATAATAGGCGAATTTTTAATGTAACTTCTCGTTCCCTAAAATATTTGTCGCTGAATCTTTCTTATCTACATAAACTTGTGATTGATGCCCCTGCTCTCGAGGTTGTAGATATTAAAAATGGTTTCACATTGAACAATGAGATGAGGGATTTGTCTTCCTTGATCAAAGCAAAAGTTTATTTTCAAATGTGCTATTTGTACGACAAACGTTTATTTGATCAGCAACTTCGAATGATATCCAATGTTAAGATTCTACTACTGACATCAACTTGTATGAATATTAAGGTAAGCATACATACCTATTATTTGTTTGTTTGTATAATTTTAATATTTTATATTTGGTCAATTATAAAAAGATAAATGTAAATTGCGTTTTTTGCAGTTTGCACAACAACATATGTTTTTATTTAGTCGTTTTGTAAATAAATTGTCATTTTGATAAACAAAAAATGTAGGTTGCTCAAACTGAAAAATCAAGTCGTGCACTTCTTAATGTAACACGTATCTCATGTCTTAAGAATGTGTCATCATAGAGGTACAGTTTTTAAACTCTCTCTCGTGCAGCCTCTTTCACATCGAAATTGTTCCAATTTGCTGAGATTTCACAATTTGACGCATATGGAGCTATGTGAAAATTTTATTGGCGACAAGTTTGACTGGAAATTTCTTCTGGAGTTTCTCAATAAGTTGCCAGTGTTGAAGGTTCTCATTTTGGGGGTGAGTAAAGGATTAACAACATTTCTACAGTTATATTCATTGACTTTGAGATATTAATTTGTAGTTGTTATCTTTTTCTTATATTAGGCCTTCTCATTTTCACCGGATGAAGAAGTTGAAGCATCACAAAGGAAAGTGCCTAGCTGTTTACTTTCACACCTGAAAACAATTAAAATTTTAAAATTTATATGGAGATGGAGAGAAACCAAAAAGTTGAGGTACTTTTTGGAGAATTCCAATGTTTTGGAGAAAATGATAGTAAGATTTTTGTACCAGAAAGAGGAACATGAGTATGTTCAAGATTTATTAGTGTATTGGCGGGCTTCAAAGGCATGTCAGATCGAGATTTTGCCTTCTTTAGTGTAAGATCAACTTTAAAATGTAAAAGCTAAGTTTATTTTAAGCATGTTTTGGATTTTTTAATATTTTAATATTTTAAAAAATTGAGCATGTTTTTATATGTTCGAGTAATGATGTTTTCTCATTGCATTAAGAATATATGTTGACAGCTTTGAATGGATCGATTGATTTGGCAAAGCTTATCGAAATTTATAGTGGCTTTGGTACCTTGGTCTGGATCCTATGATTTCGTTTTGGTTACTTTACAGATATTGTGGTTTGATGACAAATACTAAAAAAATTCTGCCAAGAGGAACAAAATGTACGTTTTTTAAAGCTATATAATCCTCATTAAAGTAGCCGTTAGCTTTTACAAAAGTTAATAATATACATGGATAATACCTATCAGTATTCTAAAAGACATGGGTTTGTGGCTAGAAAAAAACATTCCGTCTTGAATTTTTTACGTCTTATTCTTGATAAAAGACTTAAAACGCATTTTTCTTCTAAAACAAAAACGTTTGAGTAAAACAATATCGCATTTTAAACGTTTTTTAAAAAAAAAATCGGATCAATATATCATTCAAAACAAAGAAAAGACAAATGGCATTTCAAATCTCTCTACCTCTCGTTCAAAAAACACATTTTTTTCCCTTAGTATTTAAAAAAAATGGTTTTTTGAAGAAAGGTCCAATCTAACTCAAAGTGTATAAAAATAGGATACTCCACATAATTTTATAAATTTAATTCCTGTACTAAAAATACTATGAAAAATGACCAATATTTGACAACTCATACAAAAAAAAAATCAAAATTTTAGAAGTTCATAACTTCAGATCTACAAATAAAAAATTCACAAAATATATATTTTTGAAATCTACTCGCCAAGATCGATCAAACAACACCCATATTTGATATTTTTTGACAAAAAATCGAAACCAATAAATTTACATTTTCACTAAAAACTTTCATTTTTTTCCGGCAAAAACTCCATTTTTCCGGTGAACACTATATTTTTTCTGGTGAAAAATCTTCTTCTCCGATACTAGCAATGGTTCCGCTAGCGCGGACCAAAAAATGAAAGAAATAGACGAAAAGAGAGTGAAACGAGGAGAGAAAAACAATCCGGCGATAGTTTCGACGGTTTCCGGTGAGGATTTTGATGTCCCGAAAAGGATTCCGGTGGGTGGGTGGGGTGGGGTGGAAGTGGGATTATGTTTTTATTTTTAGAATGAGTTTTAAATGAGTATGACTAAGGGTATAAATATAAATATCTCTTTAACTAAAACAAATGGCATTACTAGTTTTGTGTATCCCTAACTCTAAAGAGACCACATGTTGACGCAAAAATTCTCCGTCTACGCAGACCAGTCAGAAAAGGACACCTGTCATCCTACGTGGCAATATTTATACTTTCTCGGCACCCGAGGAGAGTTGGTCGGCACCCGAGGAGAGTTAGTCGGCACCCGAGGAGATTTGGTCGGCATACCAACCAACTCAAGGAAGACCAACCACCCTACAAGACCAACAGTTATATTCATTGTATATCTCTACTACCTAAAAAGAGGGAACTTCCTCTTCAATGGTTAGAAGACTAAACTACCCTTATTAAATTAAAATTCCTATTATACCGTTAATAATAGTCAACATATCTCTTCCCAATTCATTAGCTCCCATGAAATACTCACGTTCATTGCATCCCATCTTTCTCATATTCATTCACACATACCAAGCAACCAAATACATTCATGTTCTAACCCTAAAAATCCAGACTCAGTTGCCTCAAATTTCATTCTCCAATTCACTCACATTCATTCATCCTATCTCTCTCCTATTCATTCACGCATATCAATCATCAAAATACATTCATCTTCCAACCCTAGAAATTCATATTTACAAATGGAAGCTCAAACAACTATTTAATTGAAAGTCCATCATTTCTTTGCTTCGTTGCTGTCATTTCTTCTGCCAAAATCAAGGTCAATACTCCTAATTCCGTCTATAATTTTTTATTATGTCAGCAAAGTATGCATTTGTTAATTTGAAGATGAAGACAATTACATAAATTTTATAATTATATATATCTCATTGAAGAATTTTGTCTCTCATTTGAAGATGAAGACAATTACATAAATTTTATAATTATAATTATATAGATTAAGAAGAATTTTGTCTCCCATTTTCATTTTTTCATGTTTTTAGAGATGTGTACTTATTACATACTCTAAATTAAATGTTAATTTTAAAACAATTATATACATTCGCATATGCCTACTGTTTTAAATGTTAATAATTTGAAAATTATGCATACTGATATAAACTTTTTCAGTACTAAAGATTGTGCTTATTTTCCGTGATTTTCTTCTAATTACGAAAATTTCACTATTGATAAAAAAAAATTATTAGTTTCGTAAGGTGGAAGTTCAGTACTACAATAGTTGATGGCACTAAGACAAGTACTTAATTTATGGTTTATTGTTATTCTTATATAATTTCTAATTACGGAAATTTCACGAATGGTAATAAATTTTTTTATTATTTTCAGAAGGTGGAAGTTCAATATTTCGGTACTTTAGATGAGACAAGTACTTAAATTTATGGTATATTGTTAGTCTTATATAATTTCTAATTACGAAAATTTCACTCATGATAACAATCTTTTTTTTTTCGTAAGGTGAAAGTTCACTACTGCATACATTAGTTGATGGCACTAAGACAACTATTTAATTTTTGGGTTTATTGTCATTCTTATATAATACGATGTTCTTACTCTTTACAAGTATGTTAACAGTAGTAGGAATGTAATTTGATAGTTCGTAAGAAATTGTTATCATTTCACTCTTTCGTAAGTAATTGTTAATTAAAATCTTGTAGGATATTTTAACATTGGTGGTACACGCTCGAATTGTGAATCTGAGAGTGAAGGAATTTCACTTTTGTTTATGTGGTATGTGAAGTACTTAATACCATATTGAAACTGTTTCGTATAATTTATATTCGAGATGGTAATATATTTCGTTTGAATTTTTGTAGGATATTGTCAATATTTCTTGTAGAAGCTTGGACTTTCAATCTCATAGTGAAAGAATCTCAATTTTATTTACGAGGTAATTGCAATTGATTAATGTATGATTGCAAATTTACTTATCATTTTTTATTTAATTTATTGGCCATTATGAAACAAATTGAAGAAATATGTAGATGAGCTAAAAAATTTGCATACGTTTTACAATTTCTAATTTGTAGCTTTTTTTTTTCTTTGTCATGGAAAAAAAATTAAAGAGTTAGGAAACAAATTACATCATATCAATTGAATTATATGAAACACAAACTACGCATGTATAACAAATTATAGAGTAGAACCAAGTAGATACCCAAATCTTTATAAACTAACGAGTAACATAATTGTTTGGATAAACAAAATTAAGTCATTGCAATATACATATTTAACTTTTTGATATCATGATGAATGAAACAACCTATGAACCAAAAGAATCAAAGACTCTGATGATTCATTATTTGGTGGGATTTTTTGGAGCAATTGGTACTCAGTGAGTGGAATTTTGGGACCACTAATTTTAAAATGACTTTGATGCAAGAACTTACGTATTCATTCATAATTTGTTTTTATATTAGCCGAATATATGTTTTTTAACCTAAATTTTTCAAAATATTTTCATTATATTTTTTAACCTGAACATACGTATTCATGTCTTTAATGCCATTCATTTGACATGTCATCAATCTATAATTAGGTTTTATTGTTGTTGTTGTTGTATTGATTTTGAAATGTGTATATGGTGATAGGAAAAAGAATAAAGATACTAATCTACTTGAAAATTTCAAAATAAAATTATAGACCTTCCCTAAATTAAATTCATTCTTCTTTGAGTCCTAATTTAAGATGGATCTTCGGCCTATAGGTGAACGATCAATATAGTAGTTGACTCCAAGGATATGTTACTGGTATTAGGGGACTGAAACGAAGTAAAAATTTCTTGCATTCCCTATCCAATAGTATTTAGGACCAATTGGAAACCAGTTGACGAAAAACTGATCTATATACAATTGTCTTATGTTCCCACAAATGAAAAAGAAAGGTCTATCAGTTTTGTTTTATGGGATAGAATAGGCATTCACCTCCTTGTCCTAAGCCAAATAATTGAGAGAGTTTTTCTTATACAAGATTCGGTAAAACTATGTGTCATTGACTAGATGATAGTAGAAAAAATCCATCGCATGTCATAAACAACTATTGTAACGTAAATGTGACGAATCACATTCATTAAAATTTTGTACTTTATCCGAAATTTTTAATGAGGTGAGCCTAAGCCATGCTTCAGCCTGCCGCCTACGCCCGCAAGGCATAGGGTTTAATGAAGGAGCCTTGCCCAATTTGAGGCGAATCGCAACATATGAAACTTTGTTAGGCCTGGGTCTGGGCATACCTTGGACAAATTCAATACTGCATCAGTTTTCCCATGGTTTGAGATCATTCTGTAATCTTATATACTCCACCTTTTATTTATTGTATGGACAAATGAAGAAAGAAATGAATGATTGATCTTCTTCACCTTAGTTTTAAAAAATCCTTAAATGAAGAAATAAATCCCAACCAACATTCCATGAAGTCTAGCTTGATTAGTATGAATTCAGTCTACAACTTCTGGCTGCAATTAATAATAACTTTACTAAATTAACTTAAGAACTTTGCTATTATAGTTTTATATAAATCAATGTAACATGTAGTTTCCCATTGGTCATATATGTACTTAATGTGTTGGAATACTCAACTGGTTTATGAGCATTCAAAGTTGGGTTTATATGGTCAATGTGGACTGCTTTATTCCCATTGGTTTCTTTTTTTTTTGTTGTATTCGATCAGATTTCGTTTCCATAACATTAGCCTCTAACTATTTCAGGATGACAGTGCTCAATATAAGCGAAATTTCTCCTTCTTCTATTAAAATGGCGATAACATCCACTGAATTTGGATCTGTAGTGGCTCCATTATGTCAATCAGTAGTTGTAGATGTTACTGCTTGGTTCATGGATGTCACTGCTACATTTAGTAACAATTATAGTAACAAATATTCTCCACCTATCATATAACGGACATTTGGGACTACGTTCACTGCCCATGCCTTTATTCTTTTACAATTTTATCCTCTCTGAAGCTAATATTTAGAACATGAAACAAATAAATCAACATACTTTGAACAGTAGGGTATGCTAATAGTAGTATACAAGAAAACGAAACAATTAAGAATATTGAAGAAATATAAGTTGTCCTCTAGAGTTCCCTTGACCATTTCATTGGGGACTCAATTTCATTATTAAGATTTGGTGAAATAGTATCTGCTGAAGTGTTTGGGAGGAACTCCCAAACACATCTGATAAATACACATACTGCTAAGCATGATGAGATTCTTGGTAGCGATCTGCTTAGTCAATCTTCCTACAATAAAGATTTTAAGTCTTATATTTATAGAGTAACTACATTTATTTATTTTAATATGTATAATGAATATTAAATTGTAATTTCAGTTCCATATATTTTTGTTAATGATAGCATATGTACATACAACATAATCATAATTTTATTTATGATCTTTCTTGCAATACACCAATTGTCACATGGATAATTTTTTTTTTTTTTTGAAATTCTCCGGTGAGGCACCAAGTTTTTCCCACAAAACCTGATCAGCCAACTAATACACGAGGTTCACTAAAATAACCTGCTTTTAACAAGATTATAACAAGTAAAATAACAAACCAAATCATAATATAAGAGGCACGCACACAAGACCCAAAATTAAAGGAACTCAACTCCCAACCTTTTGTCACACGGATAATTTTTTTTAAATTCTCCAGTGAGGCACCACGTTTTTCCCACAAAACCTGATCAGCCAACCAATACACGAGATTCACTTTTTTCATACTTTCTCTAGACCCTTTATGTTGGCCGTATTATCCTCATTGAATGGAAAAGCTTTTAAGGTGTTAACGGTTTGTCATTTCTCTTTGAGTTCCATGTACATGAATTTTCTCTTTCTTTGGCTCCACTGGCTCAACTTATTTCAACACTGCTTTAATTTATCCTCGATTGCCCTGGAATTTACCCCTCCCACCCCCCCCCCCCACACACAAAAAAACATATTGTTTCTACTATATTTTGACATTTTTCCTCTTTGGCCTGCCATGCTTCATATCTAATAGGCTTGTGTCTCCTATTAATTATATTTGGCTCTTCATTCTACTCTCAGAACTGAACTGCAATAGGAATATGGTCTGAATCATGTTTATTTATACGATACACAACAACATTCGAGAACATCAAACTCCATTATTGATTTGCAAACATTCTATCAAGTCTTTCCTCCACCCAATCCCCATTGTTCATCCCTCTGTACCATGTAAATTCATAGCCTTAAAACCGAGTTCAATTAGTTTACATATGTCAATCACCTATGTAAAATTGCGAACCTGTCAATTTGATAGAATGGTTGTTACTTTTTTTTCTACGTTTGATAGAATTTCGTTGACACTCCCCCCACCTACCCCCACCCCCACATACACACATACCACGACTAAGAAACGACCTCGGACTATCGTGACTTAAATTACTCAACAATTTTGTATTCCTCCTTACGTCGCTGAACCTCGAGTACCCCATAAAATCCTGTGATTCTTCATGACTGCCATTAAAGAGAACATTTTTAATACATATGTTTTCCTCGGACATTTATAAAACTCATTATTTTATCTTATTTCTAATTATCACCCATACAGATGTGTTAGCATTTATGATAAATGTAAAACCAATGAGTACGGCATTATCGCTTAATTGTTTCACACAAATTGTTTACTTAACTTTGTTACCTATGCATAAATTGCTGTAGGATTTATGCTCTACATACAAAATTTGAAAATTGCCAGATTCATATTCATTTATTCAAAACCTCAAATCAAATATATGGAATCAGCCACACGTGCAACGCACGTGGGCACAACTAGTAGATATAAATGTCTGAATATATAAAGACATTGTATCTCTTTAACTCCCATCACTATAAATACATTCATCCCCTTAGCTAAAGGGGGAGGAATCTGAACAACAAAGCAATTCTCTACACACCCCTCTCTCTCTCTACACCATATTGTGCTATTGTACACCCCTGGAAATAAAATAACAGTGGACGTAGGCTTTATTTATAGCCGAACCACTTTAAAAATATTTGTCTCTTATATGTTTGATGTGAATGTTTATCTTCATCTTCAATCTCATCGTCATCATTGGAAAAGATAGAACAGCAAAGATAGAACCAGAACAAAGGCTTCTCAGTAATCCAATATTGGTCTAAATGCTAGTCATCGGCGGCTAAGACAAGTGCTTGAATGGAAAAGTGGAAATTTTATTTACTCACATTATTGACTTTGACCTTTGTCAAAATCACCACCTACTAAATGACAATACCACCTCCTCTTACATTCACAGTTTGAGAAAAATAAAAAGGACTTCTAAATATTTTTAACAAACTTAAATTTGGGCATTTGCATAAAATTAAAATGTCTAGCATTTTTATAAAAATAAAAATGCTCACATTGACACGTGAAGTCGGCAAAACATATTATTTCATATGTTGAAATTTTTATTACCCTATGTCCGAGTTGATATAGATCATATATTGTTTGGCTCAATAATTATAACTATTTGATCTAGTCTCAATAGGTGTTCGGACAACTTATTAATATTCCACAGGGACAAGATCCAATCCCGACGAAAGCTCGGCCACAATCTTAAACTTCTGAAAACTGTTATCACTCGATATCAGGAAATTTTGCCTCGATAGATCAGCCAGACATATATTATTTCATATTTTGAAATTGATATTTTATTGCCCAAGCATATACATATCATATATTGATTGGATGACTAACTTATTCTCGTGACTAATTGATGATGCCTCCACAGATGTTCGAGTAATTTTTAATGCCACGGCAATGAGTTCGGCAAAATTTTCACTACCAGCTAAGGTTGGTCGGCATCAACAATCACCAACTAAGGTTGGTCGGCATTCAACAACTGCCAACTAAGGTTGTTTAGCATCAACAACACATAAAGCTTTTAAAAAGTCAATACCGAATAAGAACAACGCAATTAGACTGCACATAGCATAGCAGCAAGACTGCAAACAACAATTCCTCGAGCAACTTCAACAGTTATTCGAACAACTTTGTGTAATACCCCACATTTTTATCGATATTTATTTATGGGATTAATTAAATTAAATGTGAATTAATTGAGAATTAATCCGGATAAAATACTAACGAGATGTGAGTTGGTATTTGATTATAATGTGTATATATGGAAGTATATGAATATTGAAAATATTAAAATTGTCGCGAGACTGAAATATGACAATTTGGGAAATTTTGTTGGGACGCGCGTAACAGTCGCGTCAGGAAGGTAATTATTTAAATTAATAAGTGAATTTTATTTTCATCAACCGTATGGTCATTTTGAGTGTGCCAACGTATCCGGAAGGGTCTAAATAGTCAGAAAACACTAGCCGGGGGTTTAGTTTGGGTCCCGGGGCATTATTGGGCCATACCGGCAACTCAAAAGGGTATTTTGGTAATTTTGAAATTTGGGGATTTATGACCAACGAATTTTGGGAATTAAAAATAGGGAATTTAATAACCCACTAACCCATTACCAACACTTAAGTGATTAGAGGGCAACGGGAGTTAAAGGAGGAAGTTAGAGAGAGTTTCCAAAGAGAAAACACAACCTCCATCTTCAACCTTCAACCTTCAACCTTCAACCTTCAACCTTGGGAGAAAAAGAGAGAGTGCAACCTTCATCATTCTACACCAAATTCAGAGAATAATCCAAGGCAAGTGGTTTAATTACGCTAATTTCAAGTGAATGTTTCTTCCATGATTAGAAAATTATATAATCGCATTGTATTTGAAGATTTATAAAAAAAACCATGAGATTGGAGTTATAAATTCAGATTTTGATATAGGTTTGCATGTAGAATTGTTATTGGGTGATTGAACTAAAAGAATTACTACTCTTTATGTTACAAAAACGGATTTATTCATGCAAATTTATGATTTTATATTCTAGGGTTCTTACTCATAAGATTTGGGTAAAACTTTGGGAGATTTGATAATTAGGTGTTGTATAGGAAGATTTATCCCACGAATGTGTTAAAATACGATCTAAGTACGTTTAACAATTATTAGAAACCTTGAACTACCGTTGGAATGATGTTTAGATGAGATTATAGGTGAAGAAAATTGGGAAAAAGAGATAGGAGAATTCTGGGCTCGAAACTGTCACCTCGTTAGAAGGCGTGCCCAGGTCGTTCGAACGAGCTCGTTCGAACGAGCTTCTAGCGAGTTGAAGGTTTGACTTCTAACGAGTTGGATGTTCGTTCGATGCCTTTCGTTTAGATGCCCACTTCGTTCGAACGAACTCTCGTTCGAACAACCTCGTTCAAACGAGACTTCTAACGAGTTGACAGTTTGGCCTTTTTGGCCTGATTTGGTTTCTAATGTCCCATAACCTGGTTTAATTGTAGAGATAACATTACCTTGATGACTAATTGATATAGTTGGGATATTTTTGATATATTTAGGAGTGAAACATAGAAGTGTGATTTGAACCAAATGAAAATTGTGGATTAGGACGTGAGTGACTAATTACGATGTGAGAATAATTGACGATTTAAATGTTAGTATTAATCGGGGATATGTGAATTGCGTAAGATTATAAGTTGGTATTAGAATGATAAGTATACCACTAATAAATTATGGTAATTACTAGGATGTGTGCATGCTTAGTATATGTATATGATTTTATGTGTATGACATACCTACCATACTTGCTATCACGGGAGGTTTACGTTCGCTTAGGGCCATCTAATCTTTGTGTGCCCGGATTTAGATTTGTACATTAAGAACATAATGCTAGAATGACTTATTTGTGAGTAAATAAGTCAGCTGACTATGGAGCGTAGGTATGTGCGTGACCCATGGATATGTTGAATTATCTTCACCTCCATTTTTGTGTGTTGTGCTTATTCTAATAATTCCTGAGAGATTCAGAATTTGTAATCCTTATGTACGTGATGTACCGGGATGGATAGCAGAGTATGTGTGCACCACAACTTAGCCTCGGGGTGCTTATATTGTATATTTATGATGTGAATAATATACGGTTAAATGAAAATGAATTGTTATGTTTAATTGCGAGTATAATTGTAGTAACGTCTTGATAAAGTTAAAAAGGGATAACCTGCTGTGAATTGTAATGCTAATAATTGCGAATCCGAGTTTAAGTAAAGCTATCTATTTAAGTGACGACGTTGGGAATTTATATTATGAATCGAGTAGAAAGGTTAGAACTTATGTTGGTTTAGTTAGATATGGATATCACGTGTATGGGTACGGTACGTTAGGAGTGCACAATTAGTCGAGAGGCGAGTATTTCATGTGAGAGCACGTCCTAACATGTATTTTGCATTCATTGTTTTAATGTTATTAAAGAACTTGCTGTTTTTAAAATACTCTCCACTTTCGGGCTCTGACCCGTTTGCTTTCAAATCTATTTTTGTAAAAACCTTTTTAGGTGCCCAGCCACAAGGACACCATGCATAGGATTTCCATTCAGGTGACGAGCTGTAGCTGTTTGTGGAAGTTACAGGGCCTTGCTAGTAGACGCTTATTTCTAGTCTTGACTCCATATTCAGTTTTATCATTTGTAGGGCATGTCGCCCATTTCCTTTAGAGACATTTTATATTTCAGTTATTCAGACTTTGGTTTGTAATTAATTGAGGATGGAGACTTGTTTTATTTATTTCAATATTGGGATTGTTGTGAGGAGTATTTCCTCCAGACTCATTATTATTTGTTGGTTACTCTTTTGAGACTTTATCGTTAATGGTTGTGCTACATTTCTATAATTCATTTATTGCATGTTCATCAAATTTTATTTAAAATTTGGCAACTCACTTTTTAAATACTAGGTGGTTAGTAATCATAAAAATGTTTTCGACAGTGATGCTATTAACTGAGCCAACTTGGCATTTTGTATTGATTTAATAAAGGAGTAGCTACCCGGTATTTAATTAGTCGGGGTGTCACAGGTGGTATCAAAGGATCAGGTTCTAGTGTCCTTTAGGATCTGTACGGCTTGTTATGTTTCCGCTGAGATTTCTTTGATGTAGAGCCCTATATTTTAGGACTGTTGTATTCCTTTATGTATGCTTCGCTCTTCAGCTATTTTAAGTTTATAACTGCGAACTTATAGACTTTACTCTCATTTCAGATGCATCCACGACGTGCGCAGCGAGTTCCTAGGGATGCACAGCCGGAGCCCCATCCAGCTCCAGTACAGGGCACCATGAATGCCACCGAGGTTGCAGCCATTGTAGCCCAAGCGGTAAATTCCGCTCTCGCCGTTGTACAGCAGGCACCACCCCAGGCGCCAGTAGCCGCGCCAGTTAAGGCACATGCATTCCCGTCTGCTTGGGAACGCGTACGTGATGCTTTTTAAAAAGCACACCCACCGGAGTTCGCAGGTAGCTCCGATGTTGTGGTTTCAAGTCAGTGGGGGAAAGATATTCAGAGGCACTTGAGGATGTATGAGTGCACCGATGTTTAGAGGCAGATACTAGCTACTTTCAAGCTAGTGCGATCTGCATTGCAATTGTGGGAGTCTATTACCACCACAGAGGAGAGAGATACTCTCACGATACAGGAGTTCTGGGTGCGGTTCGACCGCAAATATTTTCCGTCAGCTGTTCACACGGATATGAGGAGGAAGTTGATGAACCTTAGACAGGAGGGAAGGACTGTGGCCGAGTATGAGGCCGAATTCATAAATCTACTGAATATTGTCCCGGATGAGATACCGACAGATGAGAAGAAGATCCAGAAATTCACCGATGGATTGACATGGAGGATCCGTCAGCATTTGTTAGGGAACCTTTCGTTGGCCACTTATTCTGACGTGGTTAACGCTGCACTGTTACACTGCCAGGATCACTGCTTTCACATGGCTGAGAGCAAGAGGTCAGGAGATTCCAACCATCAGGGCAGGACTGGGGGAAACGGTGCCAGTGGGGCACAATCTGCTCAGGGACAGAAGCAGGGTGACCAGGGTTCTCAGCAGGGGGATCATAAGAGGTTCAGATCGAGGAATTTCAGGCAAGGACATGGAGGTTTTAGGCAGGGCCATCAGGGTCCGAACGGCCATCAGGGCCAGCAGGGACAGAATAGTCAACAACAGTTTTAGCAGGGCCAGCAAGACCAGGGCAGAAATGGTAACGGTCACGAGGGCCGTGGTCAGCAGGGGCAGCGAGGGGGAAAATTCCAGGGGAAGTATTTCATTTGTGGTAAGATTGGCCACAAATGTCAGGATTGTCCTGATAAGGGCAAGGCCCCACAACAGCAGCAGCAGAGTGCTCGACACGAGCCACAGAGGCCTATGTTTCCCGTCACTCTCCCAGCACCACAGATGGCAGCATTACCACCCATTCCAGCAGTCCCAGTTCAGTAGGGACAGCTTCAGTATGGGAGAGTGTATCAGCTCCAGCAGGTCGTAGCCGCACAGGATCTACCAGCCATTGAGGGTATGTTCTCTATTCAGGGGACTCTGGGGCGTATTTTATTTGACACGGGGGCCACACATTATTTCATTGCCATGAGATTTGTACGCACTATTGGGTTATTAGACACCGCAGAGAGCACCGCTACTTGTGTAGACTCACCGTTGAGTAGGGGTTCCATGATTTCTCTTATGTGTAGAGGTGTGGGTATAGAGATCGAGAGGTTTACTTTACCCACTGATATGCTAGTATTAAAGATGACCGAGTATGATGCCATTATTGGTATGGATTGGCTAGTTGCGTACCGAGCCATGATTGACTATTTTAGTAGGAGTATTATCTTTGCCATTCCCGGGAAGGAGATGTTTTTGGTGGCGATGTCTCGTCCTGAGGGAGGATCGTCCACTCATTTGTACTATATAGAGGAGGAGACCTCTAAAGAAGTGGTGATACCACTTGATTCGATACCCATTGTTAGTGAGTTCGCCGATGTATTTCAGGATATACCTGGACTACCTCCGAGTAAGGAGATAGATTTTGTGATTGATTTGACGTCGGGCACTCGGCCTATTGCCCGCGCACCTTACCGTATGGCTCCAGCTGAGATGAGAGAGTTACGGGATCAGATTGAGCAGTTATTGGGTCAGGGGTTTATACGGAGGAGTACTTCGCCGTGGGGTGCCCTTGTGCTATTCGTAAAGAAGTGGGATGGATCATTGAGGTTGTGTGTGGATTACCGGGAGTTGAATAAGGTCACGATACGGAATAAGTATTCGTTGCCCCGAATCGATGACTTATTCGATCAGTTGAGAGGATATTCTTTCTTCTCAAAGATTGATTTGCGATTGGGATACCATCAGTTGCGTATCAGGGAAGAGAACGTCTCGAAGACTGCTTTCTTAACGAGATATGGTTCCTACGAGTTTCGGGTTATGCCTTTTGGGTTAACCAATGCTCCAGCCGTGTTTATGGACTTGATGAATAGAGTGTTCAGAGAGTTCCTAGATCAGTTTGTCATTGTCTTCATTGATGATATTCTGGTTTACTCCCAGACAGAGGAGGAGCATGCCGAGCATTTGAGGCAGGTTTTGTAGACGCTACGCCAGAACGAGCTGTATGCAAAGTATGAGAAGTGCGGGTTTTGGCTGAAGGAGGTTTAGTTTTTGGGGCATATTATTTTCGACCGGGGGATATCTGTTGATTCGGGGAAGGTATCCGCGGTGAGGGAGTGGGGACATACCACGACACCGACTGAGATTCGTAGTTTCTTGGGCCTAACAGGATACTACAGGAGGTTTATTCGGGGTTTCTCAAAGATAGCGGGTCCTTTGACACATCTGACTCGTAAAGGTGTGCCGTTCATTTGGAGTGATGCCTGTCAGTTGGCATTCGATGAGTTGAAGGACAAATTGACCTCAGCACCTGTGTTAGCATTGCCGAGATCGGGAGTTGAGTATCTAGTTTACACCGATGTGTCCTTACAAGGACTTAGAGGGGTATTACAGCAGGAGAGTCAGGCCATAGCTTATGCTTCCCATAAGCTTAAGCCTCACAAGAAGAATTACCCCACTCATGATTTGGAGTTAACGGCAGTTGTATTTGCCCTTCGGATTTGGAGACATTATCTTTTGGGGGAGAAGTTTCGATTGTTCACGGACCACAAGTCCCTACAGTACCTATTCACGCAGAAGGAGTTGAATATGCGACAACAGAGGTGGCTTGAGTTTGTGAAGGACTATCAGTTTGATATCCAATATCACCCGGGGAAGGCTAACGTGGTAGCAGACGCATTGAGTCGTAGGCCAGTAGATGAAGCAACAGGGGTGTGGAAGGCAAAGTGGAAAGAGTAGGGATACCAGGATGTAGTGGCCCAATCGTTCATGTCTGTGATGACTGTTACACCACAGATTGTCACGAAGGTGGTAAAGGCCCAGGCAAATGACTCGTTCTGTCAGGAGCAGATAGTTCAATTACTAGCAGAGGGAGCGGAGTCCTATACCGTTAGCTCAGACGGGGGATTACGCTTCAATGGGAGACTGGTAGTTCCGGAAGGGGAGGAATTGCGACACGAAGTGATGGCAGAGTCGCACGGCTCACGGTTCGCGGTACATCTCGGTGGGGACAAAATGTACCAAGACATGAGACGTCAGTTTTGGTGGAGCGGGATGAAAAGAGATATTGCCGTGTTTGTTTCTAAATGCGCCACTTGTCAGCTGGTAAAAGTGGACCATCAGAGACCGGCAGGACTTCTACAGCCATTAGAGGTCCCGATGTGGATGTGGGAGAGCATCTACATGGACTTTATCACGGGGTTACCTACGTCACAGAGGGGTCACGACTCCATTTGGGTAATTGTGGACAGGTTGACCAAATTTTCTCATTTTCTACCCGTAAGGACAGACTACACTACGGGACAGTATGCCCAGCTTTTTATTGCAGAAATAGTGAGACTTCACGGTGTGCCCCTAAATATCGTGTTTGACAGAGACAAGATATTCGTTTCACAGTTTTGGGAGAGTTTTCAAGAGGCCATGGGCGCGGAATTGCGGTTGAGTACGGCTTATCATCCGCAGACCGACGGGAAAACCGCGCGTACAAATCAGATGTTGGAGGACATGTTGCGTATGTGCATCATTGATTTTGGGGGTGGATGGGAGCAGTATCTTCCACTGGTGGAGTTTGCTTATAACAACTCCTACCAGTTCACCATTGGCATGGCTCCATTTGAGGCGTTGTACGGTAGACCTTGTCGTTCCCCAGCATGTTGGTTGGAGGTGGGGGACAACAAACTACTTGGGACGGAAGTGATTCAGGATACTTCGGCGAGGATAGAATTGATACGGGGTCGCATTCGGGTAGCTCAAGATCGGCAGAAGAGCTATGCTGATGCGAAGAGGTTCTTCAGGGAGTTCCAAGTGGGGGACCAGGTTTTACTCAGAGTATCTCCTATGAAGGGGATTATGCGATTTGGGAAGAAGGGGAAGTTGGCACCGAGATACGTGGGACCATTTCCTATCATCGAGCGGATTGGGTCTGTTGCGTATAGACTTGGGTTATCGGAGCATTTACACAGGATTCATGATGTGTTTCATATTTCCTCGCTAAGGAAATATCTTAGAGATGATTTGGCTCATTCTCATATTGCTTTGGAGGACATCGATCTCCAGCCCGATAGCTCCTACGAGGAGGGGCCGATTGCTATTTTGGACCGAAGTGAGCGGAAACAGCGGTCAAAGATAGTTCCGTTAGTGCGTGTTCAGTGGCGACATCATAATGTCGAGGAGTCCACATGGGAGCGCGAGGATGAGATGCGCGAACGTTATCCAGAGTTATTTTTACCAGGTACTTTCTAGTTCCGAATTTCGGGACGAAATTCTGTTATTAGTGTAATACCCCGCATTTTTATCGATATTTATTTATGGGATTAATTAAATTAAATGTGAATTAATTGAGAATTAATCCGGATAAAATACTAACGAGATGTGAGTTGGTATTTGATTATAATGTGTATATATGGCAGTATATGAATATTGAAAATATTGAAATTGTCGCGAGACTGAAATACGGCAATTTGGGAAATTTTGTTGGGACGCGCGTGACAGTCACGTCAGGAAGGTAATTATTTAAATTAATAAGTGAATTTTATTTTCATCAACCGTATGATCATTTTGAGTGCGGCAACGTGTCCGGAAGGGTCGAAATAGTCAGAAAACACTACCCGGGGGTTTAGTTTGGGTCCCGGGGCATTATTGGGCCATACCGGCAACTCAAAAGGGTATTTTGGTAATTTTGAAATTTGGGGATTTATGACCTACGAATTTTGGGAATTAAAAATAGGGAATTTAATAACCCACTAACCCATTACCAACACTTAAGTGATTAGAGGGCAACGGGAGTTAGAGGAGGAAGTTAGAGAGAGTTTCCAAAGAGAAAACACAACCTCCATCTTCAACCTTCAACCTTGGGAGAAAAAGAGAGAGTGCAACCTTCATCATTCTACACCAAATTCAGAGAATAATCCAAGGCAAGTGGTTTAATTACGTTAATTTCAAGCGAATGTTTCTTCCATGATTAGAAAATTATATTATCGCATTGTATTGGAAGATTTATAAAAAACCCATGAGATTGGAGTTATAAATTCAGATTTTGATATAGGTTTGCATGTAGAATTGTTATTGGGTGATTGAACTAAAAGAATTACTACTCTTTATGTTACAAAAACGGATTTATTTATGGAAATTTATGATTTTATATTCTAGGGTTCTTACTCATAAGATTTGGGGAAAAACTTTGGGAGATTTGATAATTAGGTGTTGTATAGGAAGATTTGTCCCATGAATGTGTTAAAATACGATCTAAGTATGTTTAAGAATGATTAGAAACCTTGAACTACTGTTGGAATGATGTTTAGATGAGATTAGAGGTGAAGAAAATTGGGAAAAAGAGATAGGAGAATTCTGGGCTCGAAACTGTCACCTCGTTAGAAGGCGTGCCCAGGTCGTTCGAACGAGCTCGTTCGAACGAGCTTCTAGCGAGTTGAAGGTTTGACTTCTAACGAGTTGGATGTTCGTTCGATGCCTTTCGTTTAGATGCCCACTTCGTTCGAACGAACTCTCGTTCGAACAACCTCGTTCAAACGAGACTTCTAACGAGTTGACAGTTTGGCCTTTTTGGCCTGATTTGGTTTCTAATGTCCCATAACCTGGTTTAATTGTAGAGATAACATTACCTTGATGAGTAATTGATATAGTTGGGATATTTTTGATATATTTAGGAGTGAAACATAGAAGTGTGATTTGAACCAAATGAAAATTGTGGATTAGGACGTGAGTGACTAATTACGATGTGAGAATAATTGACGATTTAAATGTTAGTATTAACAGGGGATATGTGAAGTATATCACTAATAAATTATGGTAATTACTAGGATGTGTGCATGCTTAGTATATGTATATGATTTTATGTGTATGACATACCTACCATTCTTGCTATCACGGGAGGTTTACGTTCGCTTAAGGCCATCTAATCTTTGTGTACCCGGATTTAGATTGGTACCTTAAGAACATAATGCTATAATGACTTATTTGTGAGTAAATAAGTCAGCTGACTATGGAGCGTAGGTATGTGCGTGACCCATGGATATGTTGAATTATGTTCGCCTCCATTTTTGTGTGTTGTGCTTATTCTAACAATTCCTGAGAGATTCGGAATTTGTAATCCTTATGTACGTGATGTACCGGGATGGATAGCAGAGTATGTGTGCACCACAGCTTAGCCTCGGGGTGCTTATATTGTATATTTATGATGTGAATAATATACGGTTAAATGAAAAGGAATTGTTATGTTTAATTGCGAGTATAATTGTAGTAACGTCTTGATATAGTTAAAAAGGGATAACCTGCTGTGAATTGTAATGCTAATAATTGCGAATCCGAGTTTAAGTAAAGCTATCTATTTAAGTGATGACGTTGATAATTTATATTATGAATCGAGTAAAAAGGTTAGAACTTATGTCGGTTTAGTTAGATATGGATATCACGTGTATGGGTACGGTACGTTAGGAGTACACAATTAGTCGAGAGGCGAGTATTTCATGTGAGAGCACGTCCTAACATGTATTTTGCATTCATTGTTTTAATGTTATTAAAGCACTTGCTGTTTTTAAAATACTCTCTACTTTCGGGCTCTGACCCGTTTGCTTTCAAATCTATTTTTGTAAAAACCTTTTTAGGTGCCCAGCCACAAGGACACCATGCATAGGATTTCTATTCAGGTGACGAGCTGTAGCTGTTTGTGGAAGTTACAGGGCCTTGCTAGTAGACGCTTCTTTCTAGTCTTGACTCCATATTCAATTTTATCATTTGTAGGGCATGTCGCCCATTTCCTTTAGAGACATTTTATATTTCAGTTATTCAGACTTTGGTTTGTAATTAATTCAGGATGCAGACTTGTTTTATTTATTTCCATATTGGGATTGTTGTGAGGAGTATTTCCTCCAGACTCATTATTATTTGTTGGTTACTCTTTTGAGACATTATCGTGAATGGTTGTGCTACATTTCTATAATTCATTTATTGCATGTTCATCAGATTTAATTTAAAATTTGGCAACTCACTTTTTAAATACTAGGTGGTTAGTAATCATAAAAATATTTTCGACAGTGATGCTATTAACTGAACCAACTTGGCATTTTGTATTGATTTAATAAAGGAGTATCTACCCGGTATGTAATTAGTCGGGGTGTCACACTTTGAAGCTTATTCGGTCAATAACAATTCGATCAGCACCATCAGATTCATTTCATACATGCCCAAATCTTGGGAATAGAGCTTCATACTTGACTTAATCGAGTTAAGAGAAGAGATACATGTAGGCCTTTCTAATTAAGAATTCAAATATCTATTCCTCAAACACTCGTACTGAGCTAAAGAACACATGTAGAAATTCCCAATTTAGAATTCAAACAGTTTCTTCAAAAGATATCTAGAGTCAAATATGGGAATAAATGTAGAAATTCATAATTGAAATGTCAACATATATTCTTCTTAAACACTTCAACTGAGTTAAATAATAGAAGCCATAAGTTACAAACTATGATAAATCTCATTGCTGTATCAAATTCCTAGGGGTGATACATAGCACACGACAAATAGAGTTCCTTAAAAGAAAGACTAGCTCCGACGCAACCATCAATCAGCCTGAATCATCCGTTGACCAGAAGATAGTGCACTTTATATTGAACAAATCAAGAAGGAAGATCAAGAATTTCATTATACACGAGCACCGAGCAACACTGCAGAATAAATACTCCATCCTTTCAGTGAACCATCAAGCATGGAGCATTGGGGGCTTTTGTTGAAGCAAAAATTCTCCGTTACGTGGACCAGTCAGAAAAGGACACCTGTCATCCTACGTGGCAATATTTATACTTGCTCAGCACCCGAGGAGAGTTGGTCGACACCCGAGGAGAGTTAGTCGGTACCCGAGGAGATTTGGTCGGTATACTAACTAATACACGACATACCAAGCAACTCAAGGAAGACCAACCACCCTAGAAGACCAATAGTTATATTCATTGTATTTAGATATAAATGTCTGAATATATAAAGACATTATATCTCTTTAATTCCCATCACTATAAATACATGCATCCCCTTAGCCAAATGGGGAGGAATCTGAACAACAAAGTAATTCTCTACAAACCCTTCTCTCTCTCTACACCATAATGTACTATTGTACACCCCTGGAAATAAAAGAACAGTGGACGTAGGCTTTCTTTTGTAGCCGAACCACTTTAAAAATCTTTGTCTCTTATATGTTTGATGTGAATATTTATCTTCATCTTCAATCTCATCCTCATCATTTACCCGCTATGCCGTTTTAGTGGCATCAACACCACACAAATACATGTTATTGTACCACAGGGACTAGATTTATAAACATGAAAACCACTGTCCTAAAAATCCAAACATATTTTAGTTTAAAAAATAGTATTTTAGTTTGCATATATTTAGACATATTTTAAGGTATGTACCATTTTAGTATTTTTAATAGTCTTGTTATGGTTAAAAATATTAAAATATATTAAAAAATGCTTAAACGCCCTTTGTCACCTAAGCCCCCCTAGGGTTCTAAAGTTTAAAGATTGGCCTTCACGCCTCACACCCTACATTTTTTAGAACATTGATACATATTGTTTTGGTTATTCCTATTCTTACAAAGTATTTAGACACTCCATTTTGCTCTCATATAATAGGAAATGACCATATACCCTTATATATTCATGTAATAAATTCCTCTCCCCTCTCTCTCTCTCTCTTACTTTCTCAAGTGGAATAACCCCCAAATATCGTAAAAATAAGTTTGAAAAAGTTTTAAAAAGCAGAATTTTAATTTGTCATATACCCAAAACAATAGTGGACTATACATGTATAATAATTTTTATATCAATATATAATTAATAAATATAAATATACAAATAATGACTCAATTAAATTGTGACACAACATTATACAACACAAAATCTAAATTTTTTTATATAACATGGACACCATTTAAATAAAAGATACATGACATGATATATTTTTTTTTACTTAACACAAAAACTTCCTTACAAAATTTTTATCTAGCTAGAACGGCACAAAAAAAACCAACATGCGATTTTTTTTACCAAACACGAACAACCCAATTATAAAAAGACACGATACATAACAGAAAATATTTATGTTTTACTTGCCCCGAACACAACCCAAATGAAAACAACAACACGGAAAATAAATCTTATTTTTTTATGAAACACAAAGACCGGTCAATTAAGAAAAGACATGACACATAACAAGAATTTTTCATTTTTAACTCGTATTGCTTTTATTTGAGTTGTGTTTGTGCTAGGTAAAAAATAAAGATCGGGTCCAACGTTTAAATGACCCCAAATATCTAGGTTAAATTTATAGTTTATCCTAATTTTTATATCAATATATAATTAATGAATATAAATACAAATAATTACTCAATTTGTTGAAAATGATGACCCCCAATTTTAATTTTACCAAAAGCAATTTCCTTCGAAGATACAGAATACGGGTGGCTCAAATAAAGGGACTAAACAATGCCAGATTCACAATTAAATTTATACAATTTTAATTCTTCCAAAATTAAAATTAAACTAAACAGGATTTTAATTTTCTCAAAATTAGAATTGCTCTTGAAAACAAACTTGTGAATATTTATTTTTTTTCCCAAAAGAAATTTAACCCAAGTCCTAGAAATTTGCCTAACAAATAATTAATCCATTTTTGCAAATTAGGCCAAACCAAAATTTTATCCAATAAAATGATGACTTGAATTAAATTAATTTTTACCCAAATTAATTTTGCACCAATTTAATTAATTGTGACAATCTAAACCAAATTTTATCTTGAATGATCTTAAGCATGCGTTCGAAGTTATTTTGAAAGATAAAAGTAAATCAGTCACACTGCGCCGCGATATACGAGGAAAACCCACAACAGGAAAAACCTCGGACGTCTCTAGCCTCAAATCCACTAAGTACGGTTTTACAAATACGAGACATTAAGACTTATAACACTCGACTTGACTTCGTCCAATCCTCGACGCTCCTTCTTATACACACATCTGCCTAGCGAATAACCACAGAGATTCCCCGCGGTCTCGAAATCCACCGATCGGACTTTTTCTGATCACCGCCACCCGAACAAGGAGCCTTTCTTCAAGTGAGTATGTCACAGCAAACAAGCTCTTCTTCTTTGTGGGATGTAGAAGCAAGCCCAAACTCTTTTTTACAGTAGAGATAAATCCGGTGCCAAACAAACTCTCCAAGAAAGAAGTATATATAAATAGATAGATAGAAACTTGGATTAAAACAAACAATTAGGTGTAAACTTGGTTTTGTTCTTTGAATAAATCAATTTGACTAACAAACACCAAGGGAACTTTTTATGAAAAAATTAAGCTCACAAAACCTCTCTTGGAGATGAAAAAAGTTCTTAGAAAAATTCTGGTCCCGAAGTCATTAAATTATGTGAAAGAGTAGTGGGACAAAGTAGTGAGAAAGTGCCAAAAAAACTGCCAAAAACTGTTCCCGCCGAAATCTCGTTCGAACGACATTTTCGTTCGAACGATATTTCATTCGAATGGACTTTCTAACGAAGTTCCAGTGGAAAGTCATTGGCAAACCTCATTCGAACGAAATTCTCGTTCGAACGATAATTCCGAACGAAATCCCAGAAAGCTTAAAATTCAATTTTTAGCCTAGAAACTTTACTTTAAAAGTTCTAAAATAACTTTATGAAAATAAAATTCATTTTAAATAAAATTACAGCCTTTATAAAATTATTCTAGGTCTCCTTATATATATATAGAAATGCATTCATACCCTTTGGAGACTATGGAATATGATGTTGATGACTGTTGATACCAAAATTAATATGCTGATGTGGACGAATAATACGAAGACACGTATCAATCTACGTGGCACAATAGCAGCGAGGAAGATCATTTCCCGACCAACCATGCTTCTTTCCGAGCAACGAGAATACGCCGAGGAACTCTATCACACCGAGGAACTCTATCACACCGAGGAACTCTAACGCACCGAGGAACTCTATAGCACCGAGGTACTCTAATGTTCCGAGGAACTCCTGATCAGCGAACAGCTATGGCGGTCCGAGCTGCATCTCGGTCGTATCATTAATTGCCAGATAATCAACAGTTCAGATATTCATTGAATGCTTATATTCTTGGCACGCATTCTGCATTAAATGTATTACCCTTTCATATGTATGCCATTTAATGTATCGAACCTTTCATGTACAGCCTCAAGGCTATAAATACCTTGTATCATCCTCATTCAAGGGGACCGGAATTTCTTGAGAGATCTTGTAATCAAGAATTCCACAAACACTCAGCAATAACATAACAGTGGACGTAGGCTTTATTCCTAGCCGAACCACTTTAAAAATCTTTGTCTTATTTATTTATCTGTGATTGAATAATTAGAGCAATCTAGTTTTTTTACATCAACAATGACGTAGAAACATGACACTTGAAACTCAGCAATGATGAGGTTTTATAAGTCTTGGCCGCTACGTCTTCAACTCTTACTATCCTATGACACAAATGTTTTTGTCTAGAATTGAGTCAACACTACATTAAGACTCAATTGAAAATTCGTGTCCTTACACAATTAAAATGTGACACAACATAATACGTCACAAATCTTAATTTTTTATCTAACAGAGAGATCACTCAAATAAAGGAGACATAACACGGTATCTTTTTGTTTTTTACTTTGCACGAACACATCCTTATTAAGACACGACATGCATTTTCACATTTTTACCTAGTACGAGTGACTCAAATAGAAGCCACACATGATTTCTTTTATCGAACACGTACGCCCCAATTATACAATGACTCATAACAGAAAATATTTTTTTTTACTTACCATGAACACAACCCAAATAAAAGCGACATGACACGGAAAAAAAATCTCATTTTTTATGAAATCCAAACACGAACCAATTAAAAAAACACAAGACATATAAGACGAAATCTTTATTTTTACTTGGCACAGACACAACTCAAATAAAAGCAACACCAGTTAAAAAATGAAGATATCCTGTTATGTGTCATGTCTTTTTTTAATTGACAGATGTTTGTGTTTCATAAAAAAATAAGATTTATATTTCATGTCGTGTCACTTTTATTTGGGTTGTATTCATGGTAAGTACAAAAAATAAATATTTTGTGTTTTGTCTTTGTATAATTAGGCCGTGCATGTTTGGTAAAAAAATCCCATGTCGCTTTAATTTGTGTCGTTCTAGCTTGATAAAAATGTAAAAAATATTGTAAGGATGCATTTGTGTTAAGTAAAAAAAAGATATTGCATCGTGTCTCTTATATTTGAGTGGTGTCCATGTTATATAAAAAATTAGGATTTTGTATTGTATGATGTCATGTCACGTTTCAATTAGGTCAGTTTCATCCTCGCCTGACCCTAAGGTCCATGGGGGGGGGGGGGACCATGAGGATTTGATATTGCGTACAACAGTGTATGCAGAGCATTTGCGAGTATAGAAAAATGGCGATGATATATTCCCGGAGGTTAATCCAATATCTTTGAAATGATTATTGGCCCATGAGGACCTTGAATATCCCGATCATAAGGATCGAATGATAATCCTCGTTTAAGGACATGAGGCCATATGTCCCTTTAGATCATCATGCATGTTTTTTTTGTCATATGATTGGGCACGTGATGGATGACTGCACACATCGCGATGTTCAGACCCAAAAGCCACCCATTGAGGGCCCACCCCAACATTTAGGAGAAGGAGGCCATATGTGTGCGCTCGAGTTGATTTGAATAACGACAATGATTGGGGTTGATGATATGGGTCAAGATCACTTGGGCTAACTCTTGCGGCTTTTGGCAAATAACTTGTATGGTGATATTTTAGTGGAGTTGCTCGTACTTAATGGGAGGACCTCGACGTTTTTATAGATTGGATTGACGATGTGGAAAAGGTATTTGAGTGTAAGGACCTCAAAGGGATTAAGTCCATGAGGTTGGTTGCCACCAAATTTCAGGGTTACACAAGAGTGTGGTGGAACGAGTTGTTGAGACAATCTGGGGCTGAAGGTTTAAAACCGGTGAGTATGTGGTTGGTGATGCATCAATCACTCCTTGAGAGGTCTTTATTTCTCACTCATACTCACGCATCCTCTTCACCCGCCTTCAGTCTCTATATCAAGGCTCCATCTCCGTTCTTGCATATACGGAGAAATTTAAGCTTCTATGTTCTCGTGCTAGCTTAAGGATGATGAAGAACACTTGATGACTCGTTAGATTCAGGGTCTCTAAACTTCTTTTGTATAGAGTATTAAACTTAAAGATACCACATTATTGAGAAACGTCATTGAGTACACCCTCCTTCTTGAGTAATACTTCCATCATTTCTTATGGAGGGCCATAATTTCTAAGTCGATATTTAGGCCTCTGATGTCCCAAGATGGGAATGTAAGGCCTCTGAACCCTTTAAATACTATTGAGTGTGGGGGTAGGATAAACTATGTCCAAGTGTCCTAAAAAGAAGATGTTGAGGCAAAGGACGCAAGAGAGGAGGTGTGTGAGGTCTCGGTAGCTCACATGGTGAGGATTCCACTTGATAGGGAGAGCTCAAGGAAGAGATATTTTGTACTCGGGGGAGTGACATATCGAAGGCATGAGTGGTATCTTTGTCGTTTGATTTTTTAAGTTATTATAAGGTCTTTATCTCTTTTTATGGTAATTTTCATGTTTTTACCACATTTTCTTTCATGAACATGGGTGTCCGGGCCATCTTTCTCTCACCCCGACTAATCCCATGGGTACCTAAAGTTAACGACTAAGTAAAACCTCAAATGACTTTAAGGGGACACGAACGGTGACCATTAAGGAGGAAACCCAAGGCCTAACCAACTGAGCTAACCCTTAGGTTTTTTTACCACTTCTTATAATCTAGTCCCTCAAATATCACTTTTTTGATTATTTTTTTTTTACTTTTTAGTCTTTTAGCTTTTCTTGAGTGTTGCCCTGGGCCCACTTCCCAAGGTTATTTAAATTATTGTAGTCCTCATTATTAGGCATTACATTTAGTAGAGAGAAGCGAGTTTATTAATTACATTCTAATATCGTTATTGCTCTTCTGTGCTAATTATTGAGTTACGTCACTAACTCCTAGACCTGATGATTCATTTTAAAAATGAGGAGGTTGATCTTTTTGTGGCAATGGAGCAAGACCAAAACAATAATTTTTTTTTACCTTTTTGAGGATATTGAAGCCGAATACGCAAGGAGATATATGAGAAGATATCCTAACTTTAAAATGGAAGATGGATTTGGTTGTGTTCCTTAATTGACTTGATTGCATAAAGTAAAATTTTGAGTACAAGGGGTAAGAGGAGATATGAGGAGGATAAGTGCGTTTGAGTTGTCGCAACCAAGTTGAAGAGGAATACGAAGATGAAAGGACAAGGAGAAGCTAATCATAACCTTGGCCAAGATGGAAAAGTAATATTGGGTTGCATTTGTTCCTAAGACATATAGATGTGATTTATTGACACGAGTGCAAAGCTGGAGACATAATTCATATATCAATGGTCTCCATTTGCAAATATAGTTCGGACTATACATGAGAGAGATCATGACTTTAGAGAAAACTGTGAAGTGTATGAAGAAGGTTGAGAAGTACTTTTGATTATCAAGCAACAATCAAATCTCTGAACAAGTAACCCGATAACTCCAGCTAGGACAAGACACTTGAGGTGTTGACGACGAATTTCAAATGCTTCGACCATGGGTCGTCGTATCCCCAAAGAAAAAATGGCGTAAAGTTCTTTCTATAGAGGGGTTCGATGTGAAAGTAGAAGTTTGTGAAGTTATTTAAGGTTAAGGTCTTGTGACTTTAAGTGCATGTTCTGCAGGAAGAAAGCAACGAGATTATCCACTAAAGCTCAAGGTCGAGTATTTTTCTGAAAAGAAGAGAATGATCTAAAAGGAATACTTGAGAGGAGTTGAATTTTTTTAGATAAGATAGGTTATAGATTTTATTAAATTAGGTATTATATTATAAGGTCATTTATTATTTGGATTGAGTAGTTTTCATTTGTTGGTTGGGGTTCAAAACTGATGGAAACCGTTAGTTAATTAGTTGACCCACATTTTCAACTAAAAAGATTATTTTACCCTTGAGTACATAATTATAATTGTATACTATACATTTATATTTTCAGCAAATACACCTAATATTAAAAATACATTAATATATTAATCTACATTCACATGTATACATTAGGCAGTATTATGACAAATAGTTTTTAAATGAAAATGTGACTCCTCGCTACTTTAATCACGGGTGATCAGTCCATTATAAAAATAAACAGGAATCACATTTCGTTCATTCTTAGCATCACTGTCGAAAACTATTCCTAACCTCTCTGTGTCAACCCCCTGTCTCTGCCCCCACTATCTATGTCGGTGTTGTCCTTCTCTCGAACCTGGTAGTCTTGGCTCCGATTGCTACCCCCTTGTTCCTTTGGCTCTACTAGCCTTGTGGAACACACTGCTGTACCTGACGACTAGACTGAATCCACCATCACTTAGAAGGAATTCTTTTGATTTAATTTGTTTAAATAGGTCCTCTGCTGGGTATACCCCTGTGGTGCCTCACTAGCACCATTAAATACAGTCTTACCCTTCTGGCTAGATTCTTCCACTCTCTTGGCTCACTTCACGTTGAAGCTTTAATCTTGCCCTTGGAAAAGTACGACGTTGACGACATCACCATCAGTCGTCTCAGCCATATTTTCCCTTAATGCTGGCGTATTCTACTCATGAGTCCATTATCAACTCAAAACCCCCCTCGCTGGGTAAAAAATTTGCCAAACAAGCAAATTCTTTCTCATGTTTGGCCACTGACCGATTCTCTTGCAATAAGTACTAGAATTTCTTTCTCCTCTCTATTTAAACACCTGATGAGGGGATTTGCACTCAAACTGCACTCCCAAGTTCCTTGCTATTCATGGTACATCTCCTTGGATCGAGTGACTGACTCCCACGACTACAATACTGCTCACATGAACTAAAACTTTTGTCTAAAAATTTAATCATAAATGTCACTGCCTTCCACCGTACACAATCTCTTTTGGATAATCTCCTTCCATTGGGAAATCACACTTCTGCACATTCCCAAACTCTTGTGGATGGCCTTTCAGAAAAACCCCTTCGACTATCTCCCTTACCGACTGAACTGGGTGAGTCTGAATTTCTGTCACCATTTGCTATGGTGGTACATGGTGAAAAAAACTATTATGCGCTAGCGGTTATCCCAACATCAACTACCTGAACTATAATAATGGTGACTTCTACTATGGTCACCATTCCCATAATTCCTCTATGGCTTCAGTTGAGCCTTTCCTCTTGTAGTCCATTTAACGGCCCTCATTGGTCGTCCTATATTGCTCAGTGTACGAAGCCCAACTGAACTCATATATGATTAGCATCATCTATACTTAATAGAAGGAAAACGTAAGTCGCATTATGAGTCAACAATCCTAAGCATAGGGCTCTATATCAAAGAAAAATAATGCTGAAAACGTAGTAAGTCCGCACAGATCTTAAAGACTCTAGAATCTGATGCTCTAATACCATGTATGACACCCCGTCTACTTTAATCACGGGTGATAAGTCCTTTATCAAATAAATAGGACGCTCATTTAGTTCATTCTTAGCATCACCATAAAAAAACCATTTTTAAATTACTAACCACCTATGTTAAATTAAATGAGTATCAATTATATCTTTCATTAACATAACCACATGCGGAAAAATAGAAATATAATAACTCATCCACAACAATTATAAGAGTCTGAATCATAATACGATAAATAGATAAATAATGAATATCAAATAAATCGTCGGTTCCCATAATAGAATCCAATCCATAAGTCTACTGAAATAAAACGAAATCCAAGTACATCGTCTGGAAAATATATCAATTGATAGGGGCAACATGCCCAAATGAACTACTGAATCAACATCCTAATCTAGGAATGAATAACCGAAGCATCTACACCAAGTTTGTCAAGCCTCCAAAAATGTTGTCGCTACGCATCCCTGGAATGAGTCCTTAAGCTTGACGTACTTGTGGCTGGAGGCCAAAAATATTTTAAAAAATATTTTTGACACGGGACAAATCCCAAAAACCATTTAAAAAATATATAGCAAGTAATTAAGATGCGATAGTTAAATATGCATTGACACTTTTCATATTTGTAACAACCCGCCCTTTTGGAGACGATTAAATTCCATAATTAAATATAAATTGGCAATTTGGGGATTTTTCCTAAATAGTAATTTTTGGGATTTTTGAGGATTAAATGATTTTCGAAGGATGTTGTAATTATTTTTGGGACTATATAGGTCGAAATATTTTAATTATATGTCGCCATTGAGTAAAGGGACATGATTTAAGATTTTTAATTGGAAAACCCGCATTTATTTATTTTGGGTTGGAATAGTGATTTGTGGTCAAGTATCTCGGATGGGAATTTCGACTGCTCCGTGAGTCTCGGAATGTCCGAGATAGTCGGAAAAGAGTGTCCGATTGTCGAAAATGAGTTTCGAGAAATTTTAGAGGTAAAAGTAACTTGTAATTGGGTAAACGAGTCGTTTTTACGTTTTAAGGGGTATAACCCTTTTTCTTTCTTTATAAAGAGAGGGAGAAGGAGAAAAAGAGAAGGTAAAGAAAGAAAAGATAGAGAAGAGAGAGAGGAAGGAGAAAAGAGGAAGAAAAAGGGAGATTCGGGCCAAACTCCGCGGGATTCGGCTCGAGGTCGTCGGATTTTATCCACGAGGCAAGTGTTTACTTGCTTTATTTATCTTTTTGCATAAATATCTCATACCGTAGTTTGGTATAAACAAACCCTAAAGGTTTTGAGGTGGGTTATCGTGGATAAAACGGGTTTTTGGGAGTTAAAACAATTAAACCCCAATAATATTTCAATTTGTGGAACTTAGGTTTTAACCTAAATTAATTGGTGGTTTAGGGTTCTAGGATGTTTAGAACCCTTAATATATGTGTATTTGTTGTTGATTGAGGTTGTAGGACATTGGGTGATGTGACAAAATCTTGGGAGAAGCTTTAATGGTCGAAATCGTCTCGGAGAAGATGATGAATAGTAACCTGTGACTTTAGGGGGCCATTTTGACCAAGAAAAGAATTTATTTAGCTTTCGGCCAAAACACGAAAGTTGTAGATCTTTTCGATATGGTCACGTGGGCATTGACCGCGTATTTTTTTTATTTTTCTACGACTTGATATGATTTTTACAATATGGCAGCTCTAGGTTGAAATCATCAACTCGGGAATTGGAAAAATTACGGCTAGAATTAATTTCGTAGATGTTCGGGATAATTTTTGGGGTAGTTTAGAAACCCCAAAAATGAATTTGGGTTGTTGGATAAGGGACTTGAGGATTTTAGTTTTGGAGACCTAGTGTGACCGGTCGACCGCGCCCCTAAGGCCGGTTGACCGCGTCAAGGAGAAAGGGCCTACTGCTTTGTTTAGTAGTCTTATTTGCAATCCGCGGTCGACCGGTGCCCTGTTTTCGGCCCAAGATTTTGGAGATTAGTATGACTTCTCCTCTTTGAGATTAAAGTTTAAGGGCCCTCTAAATTAGAGTATTATAGAGGGATATGTCCTAAAGGACTTGGGGAATTAGGAATGTATATATATATATATGTGTATATTCACTTAGAGTGAATTAATATAATTGGAGATATCCAAATGAATCCGTAGATGGGATTTTGGTATATATTACTTATTAAAGTAAGAAAATATTTTGAGTTTAGTATCATGCATATATGATTGCATGATTATGATTCTTTGAGAGAATCTTTGGGATTATTGGTCATCGATAGATGGTTTGGCAAATATGGCCATTTTTATATATTCAGGTAGGAATATATGGTACATATATATACTATGTGATTATGTATATACATGATATGATATAAATGATTTTGAAAATATATAGATGAATATTTTCAAAATGGGAAAAAGGTAAATGATTTTCATAATTAATAAATTATGGTTACACACCTCCCTCAATCGCTATCATAAGGGAAGTTGCGCGCGTTATGGTGATGCCCCCTGGCTAATGAATGCAGGGTGGCTATAGTCCTATAGGCCATATGAGCGGTTATTTGTTTTCAGCGCTGGTTAGGGGATTCTGGGTGTGGTCCTGACTTTCCCGCAGGCAATATGGCCGCTTCCCGACGTTGGTAGGTTCCCAGGTTATCTTGTATAGATAGGCCCTGGAAGATGATAGCCATTTAGGGGCGCGTCCAGTGGGGAAACCCGGAGGGGCGGTCTTAGTTTTATTAACACAATTTATGATAAGAAATTGGCTTTAATTTACAATTCCTGAGTATAAAAGGGAAATGGTATAAAGGTTTGGCTTCGATAACACTCCCGGATGGAAGAAGGGATGTGGAAGCATGATTTGATCAAAGCATTTTCATGATAATGGAAATGGCTTTGGGTACATTTCTTGAGTATAAAAAGGGAAATGGGATGACATATAAAGGAAAAGCATTTTTATGATAATAAAATTGGCTTTTAAAAGTATATGATTTGTTAAAGAAATTTATGATAATGAATTGGCTTTTATATTTACATTTCCTGAGTATAAAAAGGGAAATGGGAAGTTTTAAGAAAAATGAAAGTATTGATAAATACTTGATATATGAACTCTCAGTCCGGGAGATAGATCCGGATGGTTATGGTAAAATATGATTATATATATATATATATGGATGAATCGAGTGTCGAGGGTCTAATGGATCCCGATGATCGACCTTGCCGCATAGTAGTGTATCGGGGGGGTTCCTTGTTTGGATTTCGCTTTGCGAGACACCCCACGCACG
Source organism: Sambucus nigra (assembly GCA_949130495.1). Lineage (NCBI taxonomy): Eukaryota > Viridiplantae > Streptophyta > Magnoliopsida > Dipsacales > Adoxaceae > Sambucus > Sambucus nigra. The sequence continues at coordinate 138,018,736 of OX422224.1, read as the reverse complement.
AATATGGCAATGTGTTGAGACTTGGGAGAAGTTTCATCCTTAGTGCTCTTATATTGATATTTATTATATGATGTAAATATATATATATATATTCTGTACTGAGGGACTGGCGGATCTCGATGATCGAGCGTGCTGCGTAGTAGTGTATCAGGGGGGTTCCTTGTTTAGATTTCGCTTTGCGAGACACCCCACGCACGAACATGGCATAGCGTTGAGACTGGGGTGAAGTTTAGCCCTTAGTACATTTCTTGGACTATCTAGGGTTGATAGTGGTTGGATGATAGACTAGTTTAGCAGGGTAGCTTGACTATGATGTTTAGAGGGATGCGCTAGGAGTGCACTATTAGCGGAGAGGTGAGGGGTATCTCATGGGAGTGCGATACCAAACTTAAATATGAGATTAAACCTTTTTATAAAAAGAATGCATTTATGCACTTGCTAAATATTTTCAAAACTCGGGCTCTGACCCGTTTATCTACTTTTCCTTTCTTTCTATATTATATATATATATATTGGTGTCCAGACATAGGGACGCCTGGATGGCACTTCTTTCGAGTCAGACGTCAGCTACAGCAGCTGTGGATGCGTGCAGGTTTTTGATAGCCTCTTCCATTCTTGTAATCTAGATAGGAGGTACTGTATAAACATTTGGGCCAATGGTCCAATTGTTTTTATTTATTCTTTGCATGTTATTCGATATGGTTGTATAATTTGAACCGAGTGTTCGGTTATTTTAATTTATTCCATTTTCATTTCAGTTCATTTACGCATTAACTTGTGGATGTTTTATTTTAATGGTTTAAAAAGAGTAGTTAAGTAAAAGTTTTTAATGCTCGCCTAATAGGATATTAGTAATTAAATGGATTTTCGACAGTGATGCTAAGAATGATCCATATGTGACTCCTGTTTTAATTTGATATAAGAGTGATCGCCCGGTATCCCATTAGGCGGGTTATTACAGATGCTATCAGAGCATCAGGTTCTAGTGTCCTTAGGAATCTGTGCGGACGTACTACGCTTTCAGCGTTGCTCTCGATTTGATATAGAGCCTCAAGATTAAGATTATTGATTTCTCTTGTGAGATTTCGTTCTTCTGCCATATTATGAAATTATAGAAATCTTTTATGCGCTCGTTTGAGAATCGTGTGCGGAGCTTGGATTGTAGCAGGAGGTGAGGCTTAGCTGGAGCAGCTGGTAAAAGGTTAGGATGAGGACCTTAGTAGAGGTCACTCTCCTTATGGTAATTGTTAAGGATTTTGGCGGCGACTACTGAATAATGGTAGTTAGGAGTACCGCAGTACCACTCAAGTAGAGAGCGGTACTAAAGTCGAATTCCTTATTGAAATTGAGGGTTCGAAAGGGACCTTACGGATAGTTTTAATCGTGAGTCCCCATAATTTAGGCGGAGTGAGAAGGATGTTGTTATGAGTTTTATCTCAATCGAGGAGGTATATTTGGAGTGACTAGATAAAGTCGCGGTATTAGTTAGCCCTAGACTCGTGTGTGTAATTTGAGTTATGGCGGTCACGATAACATAATATCATGTATGTTTATGTGTTTTTCCGTGATAGCAGAATTTTGTTTTCATTCACTCGTCGTAGAGGTGAGTGTTTATATTTTGTATATATACGTATAATGTATTTGGTTGATCGGAGCGATAGCAGGCTAGGAATGGCAAGTCTATCGTGTCCATGGTTCCTGGAGGGAACGGGTTGTTGATGCGGTGTCTCACCTAGATATAGGTTGAGTTCACCCTATTTATTGTGGGTATATGGAACTTCGATGAGCAGAGGTTTCATTATTGTGATTTGGGTATATGGAGAACTTATTTATATGATTTAAGGCCGCATGATTAGTGTTGAACTGAAGATAAAGCTCATTACTATTTGCGCAAGGACTTAAAAATGAGTGCGAGCACAGGGTGGTATGACTCTTAGTTTGAGATAGGAGTTCAAACCACCTTTTTGTTGGATTAGGGGATAGGGATATCCCGGTTGCATGTTGAAATAATGGAACTCCATAACCAACGAAGTCAAGGGTTAATGTGTGGTGGGGTTCCTTGTTTGGATTTCTCTTTGCAAGACACTCCACACATGACTCTTAACGGCGTCGGGAGTGGGGAGATGTTATAGGATGCAAGGATGTTAGTTTTGTGGAAAAGGTCTTATAGTGTGGATGAACCACTATAGGCTATGAGCCACATGATGATGATTTACTTGTGGAGATATGGTGCTATGAAAAAGCACTAAAGTGGTCCCCTCGCCACAAGTGGGTGGATGAGGTTGGACTTAGAGAAATTGGTTTGAGGATAATAACCAGCCTTAATGAAAAGGCAAATTGTGAGAAGGTATGTTTGGGGTATTATGTACGTGACACTTTTACAAAAAGTGGGCACTTCAATTGATTAGGTTTCCTTCCGTATGGGCGAAAGGATAAGATAGTAGAGACGCGTTTGTAGGTTAGCGTAGGCAGGATTTAGGACATCCCGCTGGTGTGCCTTGGGCCGTTACATCTTAATGACCGACGGCGCGAGGGAGTTGTGTAACGGGAGGGTTCCTTGTTTGGATTTCGCCTTGGCGAGACGTCCCACGCACGAAACCGAGCAAATGTTGGAAGTTGAGAGAGGCCTTGGGCACTAGGGACATATTTAGGATACTTGTTTCGCCTGGGTAGGGTAACGCATAGATCGTAGCATTTTTAGGATGTAGGTTCGCTAGAGTTAGTGGCGCCGAGGTTACGAGGATTGAAATTTCGCTGGTCGGGAGGACCCATAGATGAGTATTACACCGAGGAAAGGAAATCCTTATTGGGAGAGAGTGTTACGTGTCAGATGTTCACTACGGCTGTGCAAATGTGCACAAGTTGGAAAGGTGTATGGGCACCTTGGTAAGATGGTTTTATATACCGCCTAAAATAGAAGGGGTGTAGTATATAAGGTTGAAATTCATGCCGTTAGGCATTATAGATGATGGGTATTACGTGACGTTTAAGAGTCACTTTACGATCGTGATAGTCGTGTAGCATATGGTTGGGAACCGTTGGGTTTGTATCGTTTCCCTTGAGGTATTAGGATTTGGAGTGATCCTAGTTAGATGGTGTAGGTTGTATACGAATTTCGAGGACGAAATTCCGTTGTAAGGGGGGGAGTATGTAACAACCCGCCCTTTTGGAGACGATTAAATTCCATAATTAAATATAAATTGGCAATTTGAGGATTTTTCCTAAATAGTAATTTTTGGGATTTTTGAGGATTAAATGATTTTCGAAAGATGTTGTGATTATTTTTGGGACTATATAGGTTGAAATATTTTAATTATATGTCGCCGTTGAGTAAAGGGACATGAGGTAAGATTTTTAATTGAAAAACTTGCATTTATTTATTTTGGGTTGGAATAGTGATTTGCGGTCAAGTACCTCGGATGGGAATTTCGACCGCGTCGTGAGTCTAGGAATGTCCGAGATAGTCGGAAAAGAGAGTCCAATTGTCGAAAATGAGTTTCGGGAAATTTTAGAGGTAAAAGTAACTCGTAATTGGGTAAACGAGTCGTTTTGAGGTTTTAAGGGATATAACCCTTTTTCTTTCTTTATAAAGAGGGGGAGAAGGAGAAAAAGAGAAAGGAAAGAAAGAAAAGAAAGAGAAGAGAGAGAGGAAGGAGAAAAGAGGAAGAAAAAGGGAGATTCAGGCCAAACTCCGGGGGATTCGGCTCGAGGTCGTCGAATTTTATCCACGAGGCAAGTGTTTACTTGCTTTATTTATCTTTTTGCATAAATATCTCATACCGTAGTTTGGTATAAACAAACCCTAAAGGTTTTGGGGTGGGTTATCGTGGATAAAACGGGTTTTTGGGAGATAAAAAAATTAAACCCCAATAATATTTCAATTTGTGGAACTTAGGTTTTAACCTATATTAATTGGTGGTTTGGGGTTCTAGGATGTTTAGAACCCTTAATATATGTGTATATTTAGTTGATTGAGGTTGTAGGACGTTGGGTGAGGTGACAAAATCTTGGGAGAAGCTTTAATGGCTGAAATCGTCTCGGAGAAGACGATAAATAGTAACACGTGACTTTAGGGGATTATTTTGACCAGGAAAAGAATTGATTTAGCTTTCGGCCAAAACACGAAAGTTGTAGATATTTTCCATACGGTTGCGTGGACGCCAACCGCGTATTTTTTTTTATTTTTCTACGATTTGATATGATTTTTGCAAGATGGCAGCTCTAGGTTGAAATCATCAACTCGGAAATCAAATAGGGAATTGGAAAAATTACGGCTAGAATTAATTTCGTAGATGTTCGGGATAATTTTTGGGATAGTTTAGAAACCTCGAAAATGAATTTGGGTTGTTGGATAAGGGACTTGAGGATTTTAGTTTTGGAGACCTAGTGTGACCGGTCGACCGCGCCCCTAAGGCCGGTTGACCACGTCAAGGAGAAAGGGCCTACTGCTTTGTTTCGTAGGATTATTTGCAACCCGCGGTCGACCGGGGGTCCAGGACCGGTCGACCGGTGCCCTGTTTTCAGCCTAAGATTTTGGAGATTAGTATGACTTCTCCTCTTTGAGATTAAAGTTTAAGGGCCCTCTAAATTAGAGTATTATAGATGGTTATGTCCTAAAGGACTTGGGGAATTGGGAATGTATATATATATGTGTATATTCACTTAGAGTGAGATAATATAATTGGAGATATCCAAATGAATCCGTAGATGGGATTTTGGTATATATTACTTGTTAAAGTAAGAAAATATTTTGGGTTTAGTATCATGCATATATGATTGCATGATTATGATTCTTTGAGAGAATCTTTGGGATTATTGGTCATCGATAGATGGTTTGGCAAATATGGCCATTTTTATATATTCAGGTAGGAATATATGGTACATATATATACTATGTGATTATGTATATACATGTTATGATATAAATGATTTTGAAAATATATAGATGAATATTTTCAAAATGGGAAAAAGGTAAATGATTTTCATAATTAATAAATTATGGTTACACACCTCCCTAAATAGCTATCATAAGGGAAGTTGCGCGCGTTATGGTGATGACCCCTAGCTAATGAATGCAGGGTGGCTATAGTCCTATAGGCCATATGGGCGGTTATTTGTTTTCTGCGCTGGTTAGGGGATTCTGGCTATAGTCCTGACTTTCCCGCAGGCAATATGGCCGCTTCCCGACGTTGGTAGGTTCCCAGGTTGTCTTGTATAGATAGTCCCTGGAGGATGATAGCCATTTAGGGGCGCGTCCAGTGGGGAAACCTGGAGGGGCGGTCTTATTTTTATTAAAGCAATTTATGATAAGATCAAAGCATGATTTGATCAAAGCATTTTCATGATAATGGAAATGGCTTTGGGTACATTTCCTGCGTATAAAAAGGGAAATGGGATGACATACAAAGGAAAAGCATTTTTATGATAATAAAATTGGCTTTTAAAAGTATATGATTTGTTAAAGCAATTGATGATAATGAATTGGCTTTTATATTTACATTTCCTGAGTATAAAAAGGGAAATGGGAAGTTTTAAGAAAAATGAAAGTATTGATAAATACTTGATATATGAACTCTCAGTCCGGGAGATAGATCCGGATGGTTATGGTAAAATATGATTATATATATATATGGATGAATCGAGTACCGAGGGTCTAATGGATCCCGACGATCGACCTTGCCGCATAGTAGTGTATCGGGGGGGGGGGGGTTCCTTGTTTGGATTTCGCTTCGCGAGACACCCCACGCACGAATATGGCAATGTGTTGAGACTTGGGAGAAGTTTCATCCTTAGTGCTCTTATATTGATATTTATTATATGATGTAAATATATATAGATATATATATATATATTCTGTACTGAGGGATTGGCGGATCTCGACGATCGACCGTGCCGCGTAGTAGTGTATCAGGGGGGTTCCTTGTTTGGATTTTGCTTTGCGAGACACCCCACGTACGAACATGGCATAGCCTTGAGACTGGGGTGAAGTTTAGCCCTTAGTACATTGCTTGGACTATCTAGGGTTGATAGTGGTTGGATGATAGACTAGTTTAACAGGGTAGCTTGACTATGATGTTTAGAGGGATGCGCTAGGAGTGCACTGTTAGCGGAGAGGTGAGGGGTATCTCATGGGAGTGCGATACCAAACTTAAATATGATATACAACCTTTTTCTAAAAATAAGGCATTTATGCACTTGCTAAATATTTTCAAAACTCGGGCTCTGACCCGTTTATCTACTTTTCCTTTCTTTCTATATTATATATATATATATAGGTGTCCAGACACAGGGATGCCTGGATGGCACTCCTTTGAGTCAGACATCAGCTGCAGCAGCTGTGGATGCGTTCAGGTTTTTGATAGCCGCTTCCATTCTTGTAATCTAGATAGGAGGTACTGTATAAACATTCAGGCCAATGGTCCAACTATTTTTATTTATTCTTTGCACGTTATTCGATATGGTTGTATAATTTGAACCGAGTGTTCGGTTATTTTAATTTATTCCATTTTCATTTCAGTTCATTTACGCATTAACTTGTGGATGTTTTATTTTAATGTTTTAAAAAAAGTAGTTAAGTAAAAGTTTTTAACGCTCGCCTAATAGGATATTAGTAATTAAATGGATTTTCGACGGTGATGCTAAGAATGATCCATATGTGACTCCTGTTTTAATTTGATATAGGAGTGATCACCCGGTATCCCATTAGGCGGGTTGTTACAATATTTAAGCGGGTGTCGCACTCCCTTGAGATATTACTGACCCTTCAACTATTGTACACACCTAACGCTTACCTTCTAACCTAACTAGTTATACTACCCTACGTAATTAGTCATGTTACAAATCATTCTATCACCCTACTCTACCCCGAGTACTTCCTCCCTTTGATTCGCAAGTTATTTTACCCATTAACTTATTTAATCATTCCCACTTTAATTGGTTATATAACATTCACACTAGTTATATAAATAATATATATTTATCTACTCTATTATATACATATAAATATACTACAACAATCACACACATATCGCGTATAATAACCATCCTCCCGAGTAATAACTCACGGATGTTTGTCTCTAAAATGCTATTATATCCCAGGTATACTCACTCTAACCCGGTCATTATAAGTCGATTAACTCACACCGAATTAGGTAAAAATCGTATACGTTGTTGAGGCGATCATATTTCTTCGAAAGAGAGACCGAATCATGTCCAAAAATCTCACCTCTAAAAGTAAAATACACAATAAAATAACCGGACGATATGACCTCAGGACTATACTCTCCCTACATTCACTAGCCAGGGGATTCACCCACATCGTGCAACCTCCCATGATAGCACTAGAGGAGTATGTTCTCACATAAATATCATGCACGCCAATATTTATAAATTACACACACACACACACACACACACACACACACACACACACACACATATATATATATATATATATATATATATATCAGACTAACCCATGCCTAACACCCGTACACAGGACAATAATCCCCGAGTCTATTTCTTCGACTCGTAATTTATTATAATTCACGTCCATCAAATAATCAATGTAGCTTCACTTGCTAAAATAGCCGGACTCACCCAATCTGCTTGTACTTAAATATTCATGAATTTATTTCACTCAATTCATTATTTAATTTCCTTCTTTTCTCACCTTTCTAGGCTCATATACATCCACCCATAACCCCTTGGTAAAATAATCCCGTGCATCCAATCCCAGATTTTTTTTCTGACTAAAGATTTCAATCTCGGATACCCTTTAGTAGAAAATTCATAACTAATTAAAAAATATAAGAAAAATACGAAACTAGGGGCCACGCGTTCATAATGAAAAGATCTATCTCTGTGACCAAAACCTAGGGTCATTAGAACAACATACCAGCTTCATTCGAATGAGAAAGACACATCGTTCGAATGATAATGCACAATCGTTCGAATAAGGTTCTGACCATGTTCTAATGAGATTGATGAAAACAATGGAGAAACCCAAATGGAAACAGTGAAGAAACCCAGATTTTCTTCTTCAAATCCAACCCAAACACCTTTTTCATGATATTATACATTCACCCAATCATATAGAACATAAGTGAAATATTCTTAGATTATTTTAACATCAAATATTCATCATAATACCAAAAATTAACTTCAATCACCTAGTTATACTACCCTACCAAAATATTGTGCATGCCTAACGCTTACCTTCTAACCTAACTAGTTATACTAACCTACCAAACTAGTCCTTTTACAAATATTTCTATCACCCTACTCTACCCTGAGTACTTCCTCCCTTTGATTTACAAGTTATTTTACTCATTAACTTATTAATCTTTCCCACTTTAATTGGTTATATAACATTCACACTAGTTATATAAATAATGCATTCACACTTCATGTTTTTAACTCGTATATAATTATCTAATCTATTATATATGTATAAATATACTACAATAATCGCACACATGTCGCGTATAATAGCCATCCTCTCGAGTAATAAGTCACTTGATGCTTGTCTCTAAAATGACATCACTTGCCAGGGGACTATACTCTCCCCGCATTCACTTGCCAAGGGATTCACCCACATCGTGCAACCTTCCATAACCTAGGTAAAATAACCCCGTGCATCCATACCTGGATTTATTTTCTGACTAAAAATTTCGATTTTAGACACCCTTTTGTAGAAAATTCATAATTAATTAAAAAAATTAGAAAAATACGAAACTGCCAACTGCGCGTTCATTATGAAAAGATCTATCTCTGTTATCAAAACCTAAGGTTGTTAGAATGACATACCAGCTTCGTTCGAACGAGAAGGCCACATTGTTCGAACGAGGTTCTGACCACTTTTTAACGAGATTGACAAAAAGAGTGTAGAAACCCCAATGGAAACAATGTAGAAATTTTAAATTTTCTTCTTCAAATCAAACCCAAACACCTTTTACATGATATTATACATTCACCAAATCATATAGAACATAAGATAAATATTCTTAGATTATTTTAACATTTAATAATCATCCTCATACCAAAAATTAACTTTAATCACCTAATTGATCCATTAAAATTGGTTTACATGGTAAACACCTCAAATAACCATAGATTTTATTCAAAGACCCAACTAATCATGATCAATCTAGGAATCTCTAACAAGGTTCAAATTTTAGCAATTATGATTTATTCAAAAACATTATATATGCATTTACTCTACAAGTTAAGGGATAATTTCTCAAAACCCCCTTTTTCATGTGAAACCCTTCACCAAACTAGTTTTGTTCTGCACCGACTATGATATGAACATGAGTTTTTACAATTTAAGATAGAAGAAAGTTAATCACTTGCCTTTCTAGGATCGTAGGGCCTGATTATGCATTGTAGAAGACGAATCGGTGTTAGAACTCCCCAATTCTCTTTGATTTTGGCCTCTAAAGTTCCCTTCTTTTTTTTCTTCTCTCTTATCTCAATTTCTAGGGTTTTGAATTTGAGTTGTGACTATCTCTAACTCTTAAATTAGGTTAAATATTTTTAATCCCAAAATTAGGATAACGGGCTAAGCCCATATGACCCGAATACCCTCGTGTGGGCCCGATTATGTCTAAAAAGGCCCCCGGTTCCAATTACTACCACCGGGTGGATCATTTTTTACTATCTTGACCCATTCGGAACCAATCGTGATCTCGAAGTCGCCATCTGATTCACTCAACATAATTTCTTATATCGACCTCCTATAGTCTACATGCGACTCCCGATTGAGATATAATGCTGTCACATCACTGTCACTCCCCATGACATAAAGTATTTATTTACTATTCGCTTATTAATTTTATTCCATAAATATTAATCATTATCTCTCCCGATTAATATTTTAATAAACAGATAATAATTAATTCAAATAAATTACGTCACACATGTAATTTAAAATAACCGAATTAATTTAATATTTAATACTCAGAAATATGGGATCTTATGGAAAATATGTAAAAAAAATTGTTTTGTATAAGTAAAAATGTTACAAAGCTATTTAAATAAATGTATTGTTCACATTAAAAAATTATTTTCTATAAGTAAAAATGTTTAAAACATCTTTTTTAAAAACTTCTTTGAACAAAGCACCTTAAAAACTATTTTGCACATGTCAAAAAATTATTTTCTTAGTTAAATAAAGTAGAAAACTATTTTTATAAAAAAAATTGTTTTGTATAAAATACGTTAAAAACTATTTTGTAAAAAAAACATTAAAAATATTTTATATATGTGAAAATGAACTAAAATTGTTTTTTTTCTCAAAACATATATTTTCTACAAAATACGTTAAAAATTGTTTTTTATATGTAAAGGAAACTCCTTAACATATACAAAACAATTTTTAACATATTTTGTATAAAACATTTTTTGTTTTTAAAATAAAACATTTTTTTTAACAATTTTACTTATAGAGCACAAAACCATTTAAAAAAAGAGTCTTAACATTTTTAATGTGTTTTTATACAAAAACAGTTTTTAAGTGTATTTTCTACAAAATCAACTGCAGGGTCATATGGATAGTTTGTATCCAAGGATACGCACTCAAAAGATACAATTTTTTAATCCAAATTTTATCTTGATTAGATTATGGTATGCATGCAAGATTAAGTCCAAATTAAATGACCCAATCACACAATCAAACCAAACACACAAAAGAAGAAGCTAAGGAAAAATTTATTTCGGGAAAAACCTAGATTTCAGCACTCTATTAGAATATGACAAACTCTATGACTTACAGACTACTTAGAGATCCATCAAATATAACACGTAGGTTTTCAAATTTTCTACACACATAGCATAATCTAGCATCATCCACAGGAAACAGTCTTCCCTCCAAAAGAATCCTTTTTATAAGAAAATACGATTTTCAAGGCGGCGGTTTCGTTCAAATGAAAATGCAACGTTATTTAGAAGAAAACAAGGTTTCATTCTAATGAGAACCATTCTCATTCGAACGAACACCTAATCTCGTTCGATTAACTTTTCAATGAGCTTCCGAAGAAAGTGTGTATGTTAAACATAACATTTTTCATTTGAAGTTCATTAGAGGGTCATTCCAATGAAATTAGCAGTCCGTTCTAATGACCTTTCACCTCATTTGAACGAGACAAGAATATTGTTCTAAGGAGATCAAAATTTTGCTCTAACAAAATAAAATTCAAAAAACATTTTATAAAAAGTGCATCCCTTAAAAAACAAACTTCCCATAATATAATTCAACTGAGAAATAATCAAAATCACAAATCTGTATACGTCCATAAAAAGTTCATCACGATTCTAATTACTTGTGTAGATGCAATTATTATGCAGCACAAATAAATATGAAAGAGGTGACAACCAAGAAAAAATAAATAAAAGACCAATCACACAACAACGAAGATACGTGGTTCAGCAAAGAAGTGCCTACGTCCACGGTGGTTCAGTCAGTGTTATTTCTCTATATTCTGAAGAGTAAGTACAGAGAATACAACTTGTGCTTTGCCCCGGACTTAGGGTTTAATTTATACATGTGTGTGTTGGTGTAGTGGGGGTGATGGGTTCCTCTTTATTAGCCATCTCCCTTTCATGGGATCATTTTCCCCCATAACTTCTCTTCATGGGATCGTGGAGTAAATGGATGAGTACCAGAGGTGACGGGCCTGGGCTTTGGGCCGCTGAAGAGGGGCTACTTGTCCAGGCCTTATAGTGATAAAAACGGGGTACCCACAATTGCCCCTAAATTTGTTGGGCCGTTCTTGCGGGTCTGATGAATTTAAATGATCAGCAATGATGGTTGATCTCTTTGAAAACTGTGAAGTTACTTTGGCGGCACCTGCTTCGCTGTCCGTGCGTTATGATTAGCTTTGAAGGCTTGTTGGAATAAGACACATTTTCTCTTCGTCGTTCCAGCTTTTCCATCAATCTTCTATTTTCTGAGAACTCTCAAGTTTTGTACCTTCTGTTTTCGGTCTCCACTCTCGTCGCTTCTTCGCCTTTTGGTCTGATCTTCTGTCCTGTAAGTCTTTCGTGCCCTTTTTCTTGGTTTTATAGTTTTTCCTGTATTTTTCCCAATGGCGAAGATTGGAAATAGGTCGGTAACTGAGTTTAGAAAATTCTGCGGTATTCCTGAGTGGGTAGAGATTGAGTGTTGTGCCTCGCCGCCTAGGAACGTCAGGGATATAGAGGATGCACATTGGATTCATGTCCTGTTGCTCTCCCAGGGGGGTCTTACCTTTCCCCCTAATGGTTTGTTTCTGCACTTTTTTAGTTATTTTGGTATTGTGCCTGCACAATGTTCACCCAATGTATGGAAAATAGTGAACGGTGTGCACAGGATAAATCAGTTGTACGGCACGAGGTTAGGGCTTGCCGAGGTCTGTTTTTGTTATTCTTTTTCTCGAACGAGTTCAGGTGTCTTGTACCTTAAGGCTAGGAGCCCTGATAGGGTATTGGTAGTAAATTTACCTGATTCCCATAAGGACTACTGGCAAGAAGGTTTTCTCATTAGGAATTGGCAATACTCCCCTCAATTTGAAGGGTCGAGGTCTGAGAGGTTCACTATTCCCTTTTATGGGGAAGAATATATAGGTAGATGTTGTATTGTTGTTTCAACGCTTGCTGACTTTGTGACTTGTCTAACTCCTCCTTGATTTCTCCTTTTCAGCGAAGATAAAGAACTTGGAGCCAGCTCTCAGCGAGGTTCGTATCTCGGAACTGGTGAAAGCTTGGAACATCAGGGAACCTTTGGGTGACGGCGAGCATCCTAGGTCTGCTGCTTTTCTGCTTGAATACAAAAACACAGGCTCGAGCTTCATAGCCCGACCTGTGGATAGTGTTCCAGATTTTGACTCTTCCGAAGAGATTTCAGCTGAGCCCATCCAATTGGACGAGGAGGAGAGCAGCTCGGAGAGCGAGCCTGCAGGTGTTGGGAGTAACTTGGGTGGAGGCAGTGCTGATAGTAGCAGTTCGTCGAGTACTACCAGCAGTCCAGGTGAAGAAATGCCTCCCAGGAAGAATCTAATCCGGGATGATGATGATGATGATGATGTGCTTCTTGCACAGAGGTCCAAAAAATTGAAGACTGTCTCCGGGGCCATAGCTACTGGTTCTCGGCCTCCCTCTCAAGAACAAGAGAACAAGAAGAGAGAGGAGGAGCAGGCGAGGGAGAGGGAGAAGAAAAAGGAGGAGGAGAGGAAGAAGGTGGAAGAGAGAAAGAGGAGGGAGAAGGAGAAGGAGGAGGAGAGGAGGAAGATGGAACTGAGGACCAAGACTGGTCAATCCTTGGTCCCAGTATCTGCTTTGCCTGAGGGGGCTTCGGTGGCCACCTCTCCTCAACTCGCCCCTGCGCTGCTTGAGAGGGAAGTCCTCCCTGCAGATCGCGAAAGGGCATCAGGGACTGATCAACTGGCCTTGCAAGCTAGCCAGAGGCTTGCCTTGGTAAGGTTTCTTTTCTACTTCTCAACTTCTTCTAATCTATTTTGGTGGTTTCTTCTTTCTGATCTTTCCCTTGTTTTCTGCAGTTTGTGACCGACTTCGCTGTGCTCTATCGCTCTCGCGACGAGCTGTTGAGAAGGAACAGCGAGCTGGAGCAGGCGAATTCTACTCTGGTGGCCAGGGGTTCTCAGCTGGAGGCCGATCTGAAGGCCTCTGATGCGGCTCGAGCTTCTTCTACCTTGGCCCTTGCTAATTCTGCTCGCGAGAGAGACAATGCTGTTACGGAGCTCGACGAGCTGAGGAAGTCGTATGACCAGGTCTGTTCTAGCAAGCTGGACTTTGTGGAGAAGAACAGGGTTCTTGCCGAGCAGCTGGAAGCGGAGAAGGCCCAGGCAGCCACTGTTAAAGAAGATTCATACAATTCTGGCTGGGCTGCTGCGTATGAAGACGCCGAGGTTCAGATAGGCTATATTAGCCGTCTGAACTTCAAGAAGGGGTGGAACAAGGCTCTTGTGGCTACAGGGATGGATGTTGTATCCCCACTTTTTGACGAACATGATCCAGGGCCCAAGCCAGTGGTGGATGAGGAGCCCGCTCCATCTGCTGAAGGGGTCAATCCTTCTTCTCAGGCGACTCTTGCTGATGCTTCTTTGGTCGAGGGGGCAGTGCACACCTCTGCAGAGGGTAACGCCCCTGCTGATGTTGATAAGGACGAGGGTCCGTCCACCGAGGTTGCTGAGTGATAGGGATTTCTTTGTAGTTTTTTTTTTTGTTCTGATGTAACCTCGCTCCTTATCAATAAAAAGGCTTCGTTTTTGTCTATGCTGATTTCTTTTTGATCTCTTCCTTTCTTTGTAGTTGGTTGATGTGGATGATTATATTCCTGTTACCTCCTAATTGGGTAGGACGCTGGGTCCTAATGCAAGCCCTGCAGTTCGCCAGGCTTTTGCTAGGCTCTGTAGGTTTGCTAAATCAAGGAACCAGAAGTATAAGGATCAGTCTGAGCTGGTGGCTAAATTGAAGGACAGGCTCCAGGAAATGGGAGAGATCGGAGCTTCAGTGCAAGAAGAAGTCAGCGAGCTGAGAGTAAAGTTATTGGAGGCTACCGAGATCAATCAGGTCGTGGAGTTTCTTCAGCGGGAGAATGACGACCTGAGGCGGGAGGTCTCGAAGCTTAAGGAGCATTCGCCGAGCACCTCTTCGGCAGTCCTGCGAGGTTCTTCATCGTCGCGAGCTGCTCGGCCACCCCTCCCGCGAGCTGGCAGGAGTACGCGGGGTAGGAGTAGGGAAACTGAGGAGCGGCATGAGAGGGAGATGGAGGAGCTGCGCGGCGATGTTCAGCGAGCTTACGTAACTGCTGCTGGGCTTCAGAGGGACGTCACCCGTTTGCGGCATTTATTTAAGAAGGGTCCTCGCCAAGTGTGGACTGATGGCTATGATCAGGGCTGGCTAGATGCTCCCACAAGATTATCAGAGTTCGAGGAGCTTTCCTTCATCAGGGGGTGGTTGAGTGCTCTCAAAGAGCTGCAGGTGCCGAGAAATTCAATATTGTGGTATCGGCATGAGATGTCTCCCTCTACTCTGATGCCCAATCCATTTAGGCGAGATGACCGATGGATTCCTATCGATGCTATTCCTCGGCGGCTACTGGAGTTGGACATAAATGAAGTTGTTGAGGAATTCGATCCTGCCCCTGATGACGGGAGGAGGGCTAAGGTTGTTGATTACCTTGCTCGGAGGCTTCCCTCTTCTTGATATATTTTTTTTTTAATAATTGTAAATGCTTTGGGCGAGTCTTTGCCGACTAAACATGTACCATTATTGTTTGTAAATATAAAAGATTAATGGAAAGTTTGAGTTTTGGGCGTTTTTGCCGACTAAACGTGTTTATCCAATCTCTGTTATATTTTTGCAGCTTCACAATCTTTATCTTGTCATGTGAGTGTCCGCCCAGTCCAGTATTAAGAATACCATTGTTCTCTTTCTTTACCTTTTAGGTCGTGTCGTCACACTCCCTTAGGTCTAAGAGGGGCAATTGGCGAGGACACACCTGTTTTTGGATGTCTTCATCCGGTCAGGATTTTGTTTAACCAAAGTAGGTTTGATGCCTAAGAATACTCTCTAGGGCTTCATATATTGCCATGGGCAATGCTAAGAGGTCTGTCGTGCTTCGTGACGATGACCTGAGGAGGGGTGTTCCCCTGCTGTGTCAACTATTATACCTGTGATTTGAAAAGGATGTGCAATAAGATATAATTGTTATACTTTTAGAGAGTAATCAACTGAGAGATTTTTATTGGTGAGTAGAGAAATAAACTGTCTTTTCCCAAAATGAGTACAATAAAAGATCTAACAATAGAACTCCTAAAAGTAGAATTTCTTGAGATTAGCTGCATTCCATGCTCGTGGTATCTCTCTGCCCTCCATCGTTTTCAAATGATAGGCACCTTGCAGGTCGTCTCTAATTATTTCATAAGGTCCTTCCCAGTTTGGGCCCAGTTTACCATCTGATGGCTTCACTGTGTTGCCAAGGATCTTTCTTAGGACATAGTCTCCAATTTCGAACTTCCTCGGATTGACCTTTTTGCTGTAGTGCTTCGCGATCTGTTGCTGATAACTTTCTAGTTTGACTAGGGCAAGTTCCCTGCGCTCGTCGGCCAAGTCGAGTTCAGCGAGCAAAGCCTGATCGTTCTGATTCTGCTCGACAAGCTCGGACCTCATTGTAGGCAATCCTGCTTCTAATGGGATGACCGCTTCCATACCATATGCTAGTGAGAATGGCGTCTGACCTGTGGCTCGTCTGGGAGTCGTTCTGTATGCCTATAGGACATGTGGTAGCTCGGTAGTCCACGCGCCTTTAGCTTGTTCTAACCGCTTTTTTAATCCAACGATCACTGTTTTGTTGGAAGCCTCAGCTTGTCCGTTGCTCTGAGGATAAGCTACCGAGCTGAAGTGGTGTCTGATTCCGTGTTGGTCGCAGAAGTCCTGAAAGGGGCCACTTTCGAACTGTGTCCCATTGTCAGTGACGATGGTTCTGGGGATCCCGAATCGAGTGATTATATTTTTCCATATGAATTTCATCATGTCAGCATCTCGGATGTTCGTCAGGGGTTCTACCTCGATCCACTTGGTAAAGTAATCGGTGGCGACCAACAGGTATTTGCGATTGCCGGCAGCGGTGGGTAGAGGTCCCACGATGTCCATTCCCCACTGGGCAAAAGGCCAGGGGCTGGTCAGGGATTTCAATTCGCTGGCAGGCTGGTGGACCATGGGGGTGTGAAGCTGGCATTTTAGGCATCTGCGGACATATACTGCGGAGTCCCTTTGCATATACGGCCACCAGTAACCTTCCTTCATTGCTCGGAAGGCTAGAGATCTTCCTCCGACGTGACTTCCGCAGATTCCTTCGTGGAGCTCGTGAAGCACTGTCTCGACCTCGCCTGGGTGGACGCATCTAAGGTAGGGGCCGGAGAAAGATCTTTTATACAAGTCGCCTCCCGTGGATAAGTGAAAGCGAGCAGCTTTGACTCTTATCTGGTGGGCGGTCCTTTTATCATCTGGGAGCGTTCCGTTCTTCAAATAGCCTCTTAAGGGATCCATCCAGCTAGGGGCTGATTCCAATTGGAGTATTTGTTTCGCTTTTGTTGGCTCGCGGTGAATGCTTGGGTAGCTAAGGAAATCGATAGGGATTATCCTTTTAAGGCTGGAATCGACTGTCGAGCTCAGGGCTGCCAAAGCGTCAGCGTGGCTGTTCTGCCCCCTGGGGAACTGCTGGATGTTGATTTCTTCAAAGTTTGTCATCAAGTTTCTTACCAACGAGAGGTAGGCTGCCATCCTTTCGTCCTTCGCGTTGTAGTCTCCACTTATCTGATTGGAAACTAGTTGCGAGTCTACGAATACCTGTAAATGTTTTGCTCCTAGAGTTTGCGCCCTTTGGAGACCTGTAATTAAGGCTTCGTATTCTGCTTCGTTGTTGGAGGCTGCAAATCCCAGCCTAATTCCTTGCTCGAGGACTGCGTTTTCTGGAGTGATGAGAACAATTCCTACTCCTGCCCCCTTTGAGTTGGAGGCTCCATCGACGAATAGCTTCCAGATTCCCCCTGTAGCCTGGCTGTTTTGTTCTGTTGGTTTAGGCTGGTCGAGAGGTTCTTCGCCCGTGAATTCAGCTATGAAGTCAGCGAGGACTTGACCCTTGATAGCTGTCCTTGGTTGAAATTGGATGTCAAACCGGCCGAGCTCGACTGACCACTTAGACAGCCTGCCTGACAGATCCGCCTTCCTTAGGACAGCCTTGAGGGGGTGTGATGTAAGGACGATGATCGTGTGAGCTTCGAAGTAATGCTTTAGTTTCCTTGATGACATTACTAGGGCGAATGCGAGTTTTTCCAGTGGCAGGTACCTCTGCTCGGCGTCTAGTAAGGTTTTGCTCGCGTAATAAACTGGATGTTGGATCCCTGTGACTTCACACATTAGCGCTGAGCTGATAGTATGGCTGGATACAGAGAGGTAGAGGTACAAAGGGTCCATTTGCTGTGGCATGACGAGCAGTGGTGGGGAGCATAGGTAGGATTTGAGCTCGCCTAATGCTTGCGAGCAATCTGGGGTCCATTCTACCGTTTTGCTGCCTTTTAAGAGTTGAAAGAAGGGCTTGCATCTCTCGGAGCATTTAGAAATGAAACGATTCAGAGCAGCGAGCATTCCAGTGAGCTTCTGTACATCGCGGATTGTGCGAGGAGGTTGCACCCGTTTAATTGCCTCAATCTGGTCTGGATTTGCTTCTATGCCACGCTTGCTGACCAAATACCCAAGGAACTTTCCTGACTGGACACCGAAGGAACACTTGCTCGCGTTGAGTTTCATTCGGTATTTCCTGAGGATTTCGAAGGTACTTGCCAGGTCAGAAAGGTGGTTTTCTTTCTCCTTGCTTTTGACGAGCATGTCGTCGATGTAGACTTCCATCGTGTTTCCCATCTGATTTTTGAACATTTTAGTAATCAGACGCTGATAGGTTGCCCCTGCATTTTTTAGCCCGAAAGGCATGACCTTGTAACAGTATAAACCAACCGTCGTGATAAACGCCGTTTTGTCTTGATCTGGGGCATATAAGGGAATCTGGTGATAACCCGAGTATGCGTCCAGGAAACTCATTCGCTCGTGAGCTGCAGTGGCGTCTACTAGTTGGTCTATTTTTGGAAGAGGGAAACTATCCTTGGGGCAGGCTTTGTTGAGGTCAGTGAAGTCTATGCAAACTCTCCACTTACCGTTGCTTTTTGGATTTACCACTGGGTTGGATAACCATTTGGGGAACTGCACTTCCCGTATGGATCCTGCATCCAGCAGTTTTTCGACTTCCTGTTCTATTGCTTTGGCTTTCTCGGGAGCAGTCCGTTGTGCCTTTTGTGCTATCGGTTTGAATGTGGGATTGACATGCAACCGATGGCAGACCATATTGGGGTCAATCCCTGGCAGCTCGTAGGGTTCCCAGGCGAAAACATCTATGTTGCTTCTGAGTAAGGTTAACAAATCCTTTTGCTCCTCGTCAGTGAGTGAGGTTTCGATCAGGAAGACTCTGCTGTTGTCGCCTTCTCTAGCAATGACTTTTACCAGGTCTTCTACAACCCGTCCGGAGGGGAGGAGCCTGGTTTCTTCCACTCCGGGCCTTCCATATTTTAATTGCTATTTGGAAGGGATTGCACCTTCCTCCACCTTCTCGCTGGTTCGAACGGCTTTTTTCTCTGGCTTCGGTCGGATAGCCGCTATGAAGCACTTTCTCACCATCGCCTGGTCGCCATGTATCTCCATCACTCCCCGCTCGGTGATATATTTGAGTTTCTGGTGGTAGGTCGAGGAGACTGCCTTCATTGCATGGAGCCATCCACTGCCGAGGATGGCTTGATACGGTGAGTCGATGTCGACCACCAAGAATTCGATCATTTTTGAAACACTCCCAGCGAGCACTGGTAGTACTATCTTGCCCAAAGGCATGGTCATTTTTCCAGCGAAGCCGACCAGAGGGACAGTGGTTCCTTTAAGGTCGGCGATGTCCAACTTCAATTTCCTGAACAGGTCGATGTACATTACTTCGGATGAGCTTCCTTGATCGATGAGCAGTCTGTCGATATCAAAGTTGGCTATCCTGAGTGTAATGACTAAGGCATCGTGATGTGGGGTCCTCACTCCCACAAGATCTTCATCCGTGAAGACAATATGCTTGTTGTAGTTGATGTCCTCTGCTCGGCGGCGTTTTCCTACCTGTGATTTAGCTGGATCAATTTGAAAAGCTTGCATTACTGCTGTCAGCTTCTTTACCTCCATCCGAGCTGAGTTGCCCTGGATTTGCTTAACATTGGATACTCCATGGATTACTGCGAATTCGTGTCCGGTGTCGTCTTCTAATACGTTGTCGGGTTTTGCCTCCTTGTGGACAGTCACTCTCTCTACCTTCCTTTCCACAAAGTTATTCAAATGTCCGGATTGGGCCAACTCCTCGAGGTGGGACTTAAGAGCCTTGCAGTGCTCGGTCTTATGTCCCTCCTCTTTGTGGAAGGTGCATC
The DNA here is from genome assembly GCA_949130495.1 of Sambucus nigra. Taxonomy (NCBI): domain Eukaryota; kingdom Viridiplantae; phylum Streptophyta; class Magnoliopsida; order Dipsacales; family Adoxaceae; genus Sambucus; species Sambucus nigra. The sequence goes on along the minus strand of OX422224.1, from coordinate 137,998,733 downwards.
TCAGCGCATTGTTTCTTTTCGATGGGTCTCCTCCCATTTTTCGGGGCCATTTGACGAACGGCTCATCCTTGATCTTAGCGAGAATTTTGTAAATTGGTTCTTTGAAGATGGTGTTGACTGCCTGGAACGACTTTGCAACGTCAGGGCCCCCTCCGCTTTTGGGGCCATTCTTGCTCCCATTCTTTCCTCCTTTTTTTTGGTTATCAACTTTCTCACTTCCCTTCGTGGCGAGCTTGGCTCGACCGTTTTCCCCTTCGTTAAGGCGGGTGACATCTTCCACCTTTGCGTATTTCTCAATCCGGGCCATCAGGTCATCAATGGTGGTTGCTTCCTTCTTTGTCAAGGATTGGTAGAGGAGGGAAGAGCTAGGTAGCCCAATTTTGAATGAAGCCACTGCCACCTCTTCTGCGCAGTCTTCGACTTCGTTGAATAACTCCCAGTACCTTTTCGCGTAGTCTCGAAGTGTCTCCTGAGGAGTTTTCTTCATCGTCAATAGAGCATCCATCCTTTTGGGATGGGAGCTGCTGGTGATGAACCTGGCCGTAAAGAGCTCGGCCAGGGATTTGAAATTTGTGATGGATCGGTGAGGGAGTTTCTCGAACCATTTCTGGGCCACGTCATGAAGGCTCTAGGGGAAAATATGGCACATCAACGCATCTCGGTGATTCCAGAGGGTCTTAGCCTGCTGGTACTGCCTGACATGATCAATGGGATCAGTCTTCCCGTCATAAATCTTGAACCTCGGAATAGTAAACTTTTTGGGAGCTTCTTCTTCTTCAATTTCCCTTGTGAAGGGCGATTTCATCTGGGTCCTGAGGGCTCTCCTGGCGAGTTCTCTGGTTGACCTGGTGCCGCGGTGAGCTGGATGTTGGTCCATTTCTCTGCGGACCAGGTTCCGTATGTTGTCGTCGCTGCGAGCAGGGCTCTGATAGCGGCGAGCTTTTATCAATTGCTCGTGGAGGTCGTTGTCTGAGTCGCCACCTTCGAGCCCTTGATGTTGCCGCCTAGGGCTCCTTCCTCGGCTGCGAGATTTGCTCGCCTGAGGGCTAGGAGTGCGATAGGGGCGTTTCCTGGTATCAGGACGTAGTTCTTTTTCCAGTTTTTCCAGTCTTCTTTTCAGGCGAGCATTCTCAGCCTCATACCTGCGAGAAGACTCTCTCTGCTCGTGGAGCCTTGCTTCGTATGCATCGATCAATCTGGATATCTGAGTGGACCTTGTTGGTCCTTGACTTTCTTCTGAGGCTGGCCTTTCTAAGCGAGCCCCTTGATCCGAACGTCGGACTTCAGACCTGATCCTGCGAGGAGCGGGTGGCTCCTGAATGTCTCCTGCTTGAGGAGCGTTGCTGCTGTGATCAGACATCTTAGATTTTTTCTTTTTGGTGTGGGCTCTTCTCAAGGAAAGATAAACGCTTCCCACAGACGGCGCCAATTGTAGATGCAATTATTATGCAGCACAAATAAATATGAAAGAGGTGACAACCAAGAAAAAATAAATAAAAGACCAATCACACAACAACGAAGATACGTGGTTCAGCAAAGAAGTGCCTACGTCCACGGTGGATCAGTCAGTGTTATTTCTCTATTTTATGAAGAGTAAGTACAGAGAATACAACTTGTGCTTTGCCCCGGACTTAGGGTTTAATTTATACATGTGTGTGTTGGTGTAGTGGGGGTGATGGGTTCCTCTTTATTAGCCATCTCCCTTTCATGGGATCATGTTCCCCCACAACTTCTCTTCATGGGATCGTGGAGTAAATGGATGAGTACCAGAGGTGACGGGCCTGGGCTTTGGGCCGCTGAAGAGGGGCTACTTGTCCAGGCCTTATAGTGATAAAAATGGGGTACCCACAACTTGAATATCGAATACGATGCTCAGTCACTAATAAGTCTTCAATGATCATGGAGGTGAATACGGATGCAGTGTTCGGTTTGTAGCAATGATTTATAACAGTATACGACAAAATACTTAATCTACGAGTAATTGTAAAATCTTGCTCTTAAAAATCTCCGCCTATGGCTATTCCGGTATAAAATAAAATAAAAAACCAAATTACACTAAAAACCTTAAGACAATGTATCCTAGTTTCCTCCCAAACCCAAAATGGAATGGCTTATGAGACTTTGTTTTCAACTTAAATTCTTCACCTTGTGTGATCCATGAAATCATCATCAAAGCGAAAGATACCTACACAAATGAAACAAAGGAATATTGTGTTTCGTACAAGTTTTAATGAAAATAAAACAATAAAACTCACCCTCAATTTGTTCTTCCCCTTTAAATCCATAATGGACAAAGGGTAAGAAACTAAGCATGAATATTAAGCATAACGTGAATTCAAAATAAATAACATCACAAAGATAATCAATTAAGAACATGCGTTGAGATTTCTAATAGGCATTCAAAACAACTATTTTTCATTTTTTTAAAGTATAAAAAGTATAAAAGATACATAAGAACACCATGGAATAACACTAAAATATCTGAATCGTGAAAGCGGAATGTAATTATGTGACCATTTTTCATGAGAAAATCAACAAAGGCATTCATAACATAGGCGCACAAAGTCAATAAGATACTTCTAAAGAAAGAACTCAATTTCAATCTTAGGTGCAAAAATGTTGAACTTAAGTGAAATTGACTCGACTTACGAAACATGCTGTAAATTTAAATGCTTTTCAAATCAATAACGCTAAACTATTTAATGTTTTTCAAGAGAGTCAGTTGTGCAAACACATTGATCTTCTACTTTATAACACTCTCAAAATATATCACATATATAAGTTCACCCTCAAATTTTGAAGATATCATAATGCTCATATATGTAGCAAAACATCAATGAATAAAAAAGTGCCCTTGCCACTTTTGTTTTTATGGGCCATTAATCTTTTAGGCTCTTTTTGCAAATGGATACTTTTAATGTAGAGAGAATTTTTCTCTTTTGTATCCCCTTGCCATTTCTTAATATATAACAATCTTTTTTGGTAAACAAAATTTGAGCAATGGTTCTTATAATCACAACTTATCTTTATTTATATCTAGTTCATTATTAAGAACGATTGAGCTGAGAACACCGTATTAGACATATGATAAGTAAGAAAAATGTTCATAAAGTTCATTCACATGTGCAATAAAGGTGATAAAGAGCCTAACATAAAGAAAGGAATCACCAATGAATAATGAAATGTTATCCACACATTATTAAGCACACTAAAGAAACGAAACCATGTCTCAAAACACCATGAAAAAGTCATATGAATAAATCGAATGTAGAGATGATTCGAACATATTAAATGCACATCCATATATGGTGAAAAAGAGAAAGTACTAAAATCTTTTTGACTTTTACAAAAAAATTATTAAAAATAAAATGTTTTTTCCTTTTTTAAATTTTTTTATCAAAAACTAAAACTTTTTGGAATATTTCAAACTTTTTCACAAAAACCGAAAATCTTTTTGGATTTTTCAAAATATATCAAAAATAAAATTCATGTATAAACATAACAATACAATAGGAATACAATCTAGTAATAGGGAAAAAGGATATAAACATGATAATCACCCTATGCTAGATGAAGTAACCCAACTCAATCATTGGTCTGGGATGTGTTTTCAATAGCAATGGTCATTTTTTCAAATTCCTCCATCAAGCTTTGACCAAAAACTCTACTTGCTCGTTAAGACTCACAAAATCTCTACGATCATGTGTGGTAGAATGAGTAGGAACATGTGTGGAAGTGCGTACAATAATATGTGTGGGAACTCGTGTGGGAGCATATAAGGAAACACGGGGATGTGAAACTCTTCCTAACATAAAACGAAACTCCCCCTAACATAAAACAAAACTCCCTAAGGTGACCTCTTTGTTTGCAATGGGAATAAACATAAATCGGCTTGATTCTACCTTAATAAAAACTCCTAGGACGCGTTCTCCTTAGTGGGTCTGGTCTCCCAAGTGAATTAGGATGAGGGCCATATATATCCATCATAAACTCAGGAACTGGATCGGGTGCGACATTATAAGTGGATTCATCGTCATAACCTATTCATTTCCTCTCGTTAAACCCTAACGCAGGAGTTAGGATCATCTTTCCAACCTTTTTAAATGTGTCCTCTAAAGTGACCTTGACCTTCTGAGCACGTTTGAGATCTTTATCGAGTTAGGATACACAAGCTTCAAGTTTCTCATGGGTCTCCAATGAGGCTTGAAGATCTCTCGTAAGACTAACAATAGTGTTGGTTAAATCGGTCTTCTCCTTACCAACCACAATCAATTGCTCACGCTACGAAACTTTCACCTTTTGGAGTTATCTTAGCAATACCTCACACTCTCTCGTTGCTATTACAACATTCTCTAAATCAAATACCCTAATAGTCAAACTTCTATTTTTATTTTTGGTTCTCAAAGACTATTTGTAAAGTTATGTGTATGCCTTTTTAAGACCAATTTCCCCCCACATGAAATCTCCTCTTCAGTCTCACTTTCTCAAGAATGGTTTATCAAAGTGTCGAAGCTATAACGTTTGGAAATATCCTCACCGACATGGGATGAACTAGAATTACTATGGTGACTAGGCATGAACACACATAAATTATGTTTATACGGTGATCCATCCCCAGAATTCACCGACTCGATGTCACTATGCTAAGATTGTCTTTGTATGCAACTTTGCTTTTTTCGTGTCTCTTTAACCTAATGGCACACTCGTGGACTTTATGACCATTGCCTTCATAATCAAAACATCTCACCTTTTCTTTCTTATAAATGTTCTTGTCCTCATTGCATTTTTATTTTTCTCAACATTTTTGTTTTCTTTGAAAGAGTTTTCTTTGTTAAATTTGATAAATATTTTGAAAATAAGGCAAGATCATCAAGCTCAAAACCAAATTTTAACTCAGAATCACAAACTTTTTCCTATTTCTTTTTAGACTTAGCCTTCAAAGCAATCCTTGTTTCCCTTTTATTTTTGGTTTTGGGTAATATATCGATTTAGTACATTTTAAGGTCTCCCTATAGTTCTTTTAACCTAAGAGTATCTAAGATTACCAAAGAATGTAGGACAATGACCTTAGGGATAAAACGGGATGGAAGGGATCTCAAAATCCTTTTCACGACTCTCGTCTCAGGAATTCTCTCACCTAAATTATAGCTAGAATTGACTATGTTAGGTTGATTTGCATAAAACTCATTAAAGGTCTCAGATTCTAGCATAGTGATGGTCTCAAACTGTGTGGTGAGATTCTGAAGCTTAGAATCTTTCACAGTTTTGGTACCCTTATGAGTGAGTTGGAGGATATCCCATGTTTCATTAGACGTGCTTCACATCATGATGAAACAGAACTCGTCAGGGGTGATGGCGCCATAATTAGCACTTAAGCCACGGGAAGTAAAATTACTCCACTTTAGTTATTCCTCTGTCCAAGTGATGACGGGTTCAGGAGTTCTGACATCGCCATTAATAACAAAGGGTGGTGTCCACCCTCTTTCACACACAAGCCAAACCTTTCATCAATATATATTTTAAAACAGACCTCGTCTAAGCTTTCTAGTAAGCATAATTTAACCCATAAAAAATTGGAACCCTATTATTGTAGCCTAATTAGGCCAAGTGGACCTGTAAAAGAGTTACACCCATCAACATTGCCACTAAAACCTTAAAATGGAGAATCTACTCGGTTGGCTCAAATATATCATCGTCGGCCATCCAGCTGACCAAACTTTGGAAGATGAATCATTAGTAATATGAGTAGCCACATGTGGGATACTCAGCCACCATGCACATGCACGTAAATAAATATCCAGATGCATATTATTGTATAAAGATATAAATCGCTCATTTATAAAGGCATTCCATCATTTTAACTTCCAACGACTATAAATGGACTACTCCTTCTCTTAGCCAGGGGAACAACTTCGTTCTAATCCTAAAACTATTAATAAGACTTATACTAAACCTTAAACAAAGAGTGACATTACCTTGGGGATGTAGGCACCATTCTTGGGTTGAACGACGTAAAATTCTTGTGCCTGTTTAAACTTTCTTTATTTTTCTACCATTACATATTATTTGTAATTATAAGTTATGGATATTTTTATCTAAGAACGTCCTCAAATATAAAGCCTAAATTTATACATTAATAGATTGGCGCCGTCTATGAGAATTTGAAAAGTTAATGGTGTTTCCTACCAATCTCTTTTAAAACTAACTTTTATAGCATAATCTTAAAGTATGGAAGATATACTAAAAATAGTATTACCGTCGGCAATGCATTCAGCCCTTTTGCTCCCCCGACATAGGAGGTCTTCAAGGGATCCTACTAAACATCGCTAAGGGGCATGAAGCAATGCAGGACATAATATAGCAATTTACTCAAACACTTTAAGCTAGGACGATTGATGTTCTATCTTCCAGGAGGAAAATGCCACCTCCAAGTTCTCGAAACGAAAGAACCAGAACTAGATGTAATACCCCCTATATTTATGACTTTTAATTTTGGGGATTTATTAAATTTAATTAGAGATATTAATTTAAAATTAATCCGAAAAATTATTTGAATACTTACTGGCGTGACGAGAGTTAGTAATTATTAGAATTTTGTTTTAAGTTACTTTATGAGCAAAGTAAGAGGTGTATTTAAATTTAGTAAAATTATCACGAGAATCTAAATTGATAATTTTAGAAATTTATCGGGACGCGCTTGTGTCGTGTCGGGATTAAATTCAGACTATTAAAAGTGAATAAATTATAAGTCACCCGTATGGTCATTTTGAGTGCGTCAATGTGTTCGGAAGGGTCGAGATAGTCAAAATAATGTACCCGGGGGTTTAGTTTGGGTCTCGGGACGTTTTTAGGCCTAATTAACATCCTGGGAGGGCGTTTTCGACATTTACATTTTTGGGCATGCAAACCCACGAAAATTCTAAGGGTATATCAGATGATAGGAGTCATCTTCTAGGGTAATATCATCCATAAACCTAAGAAGGCCATTGGAAGGGAAGAGAAGAAGATCTCCAAGGAGTTCAAGGCCAAGAACTCCACCGATTTCACCGCCGTCATCGACAAAAGTTAGATCGCGCAACAAGGATCACCACCACGCCAATATTTCCCACAAAATTAGAACCAAGAAATCCCAGGCAAGTATCTATCTGGCTCTATTTCAATTAATGCTTCAATAATATTAGTCTAGGATTGATTGGGACTAGTTTTTGTGAAAGAAAAACCTATTTTGGAGACTTGGATTTGCATGATGTATAGGTTATAGATGTACTCTGGAAACCAAATTCACATATAGAGGATTGAACCACGAAATTACAGTAAATTAAGAGCATGAAATCTGGTAAAAGAATGGGAAGAAACTAAACAAAGAAATTATTAGGATTCTTGAAATTTTTTGGATTTTAACCCGTTTAATCCATTATAATTGATGGAAATTCACATGCCTTATGTAGAATGTTCATTATTTCTAAGTATAACACTTGTGGTGTAATTGATTGGAAGTTTGGTAATAAAAAATGTTGATTTGAATGATTTTTGTGTAACATTCCCGTAACTGAAAGTTATGCGGATTCGCCATACCTGCTTGATCGATCGATCGAACCAGGAGTATCGATCGATCGACGCCTCGATCGATCGAGCACCTGCCATCGATCGATCGACCCATCCTGGAAAACTCAAATTCTTTTTTTTTTAAATAGGTGGTTCCAACTTAAATGAATAGAAATTCTTGTACATTATTGTTAGAATATTTTGGGAGGTAAAGAAGACCAGTACGACTTTATAAAAATGGAACCCTTAACCTAAGACGGGATTTAATACTTAACAGAGGTATTTTACACTTAAGAAACAATGGGAACGTGTGTTTAAAGGGTGGGACTCGTAAGGATGTTACGTTGTAAAATGAATAAGTACCTACTGAAATTACACTTGGGAAGATATGGATTTTACGAGTGATACTTAGTAAGTTGGAATAATCCCATAAATAAGAACAAAACAGATAAATCGTAATACGGGCTAATCTAGCAATGTGCAATGAGAATAAATATCACATGTATGGGTCGAGGGTGTACCTAAATTTGAAATGGGAATAGTAGTATACATATACGATTGTGTTTGTGTATATACTATGTACGTGTTAAAATCATGCCCGCGCTACTTGCTATCCCTGATGTTACCGCGCTGGGATAGTCTTATCTCGATGGGACCTTTATGAGGGATATTGACTCATGCCCTAGAACATAGGAATCCTTGGTACAGGCTATCGGATAGATAATCAGACGGTCCTAAGAGACGTGAGGGTATGTGCTGACCTCTTAGTGACTTGGAACTATGCTTCGCCTCAATTTGTATGTGTTTTATGTTAATACAGTTCGAGAGTGATTCCGAACTAGTATTTCCCTTAGTACGAGTGATACGGGGACTGGATAGCAGAGTATGCCAGCACCATAAATGTTATGTGGGGTGCCATTGTTATATATATATATATATATATATTATATGAGTAGTTAATATATATTTAAAACTTGAAAATTTGGAATCTACCTACTGTGACTATGGTAAGTAAGAAATGAATTATTATTTCAACTTGGGAATAAGTGTTTGTAAAGTATGATGCGTTACTAGGGAATTTTATAATCAAATGAGGTTTATGTGAGGACTTTGCTGTTAAATATAATTAACTTCCTTAACATTTGAAATAGTCGGCATGAAATCTTATGAGTAACTTAAGATAGGATAAGTTAAACGGTTGGGAGTATTAGTGCGATAGGGGTGCACATCAGTAGAGAGGTGAGAATTTCTCAAGGGAGTGCTGCACTAATATGACTGTTGCATTAGCTGGTAAGCATTTTGAATACTTGCTAAACTAATTTTAAACTGTTTTACAATCGGGCTCTGACCCATTTACTATTTTCTCTTCTCTATTGTATATATATGTATATATTACAGGTGCCCAGCCACAGGGGCGTCTTGCATAGGGTCCTTTAGATGGAACGTGCTGCAGCTTAGGTGGGACTTGCAGGCCTCTTGTTTAGACGACCTCATTATTAATTCCACTTTTAGCTCTATTTTATCCAGTTGGGCATGTGTTGCCCTTTTCTATTATTCAGTTGTTTTTGTCAGATATTGTGATTCGTTTATTTCCAGTATTTATACTTTGGGATTATTACGGCCAGGATGTTTTCCTTAAGTTTTAAAGTTGGAATTAATTAGTTTGATGCTTAATTGTTTGGATTATTTGTTCCAGTATAATTGTTGTCCGATTCTTAAACTATGGATTATGTAAGGTTTTAAATTAAAATTGGAAATTGAAGTCTAAAAATGGTTTTGTCACTTAGCTTAATTAATTAGGATATTTAATTGGAAAAGTTGTTTTTGCGACAGTGATGCTAAGAATGAACCAACCGTTCACCTTGATTTTAATTTAATAAAGGACTGATCGCCCGGTATTTAATTAGGCGGGGTGTCACACTAGATATCCCAGATCTTCAAACGATATGCCCTATCACCCTGGAGCCACCTCGTCCCTCAAATCCACCGATTACTATGATCGTCTTTCTCTCTCTTCAGATCGGTCGAGTGCCTTGGATACACTAAGCACGGGCTCTGCCTTCGATCGTCTAGGTCCTTGAGCAACCAGGGGCCACCATCATAGGGAATTATCTAGATGTAGAGACCTCCGAGAAGATTTTTTCAAGTCAAGAACTAGTATACAAGGATCCACATGATTGGAGAAGACTTCCGAGGAAGAGAGCCCAACAATAGCGCACGGTCGAGCCACTGCAACTACTTACCATAAAACTAATATAGATGGGCATCCCTGTGTAACAACCGACTTAATTAAATACCGGGTGGCCAAGACTTTATCATATTAATTTGAATTATTCATTTGGCTCATTCTTAGCATCAGTGTCGGAAAATAAATTTTTTTCTTTAATTATTAACCACCTAGTAATCAATTAATCTAGTGTTAAAACTTTTAATTTTAAATAATATTACTTTTTAACAATACCAACAAGTTATAATATAAACCATCTCACAACAATGAATAATGAATAAACATCATCACAACTTAATTAATGTAACTGGAATAAAATTCCTAGTTTCAAACATTTCAATACAATAAACCAAATAAAGTCAAACGTATCTAACACCGACACAAATAAAATCACTAACTGAGATAGAATGGAAATGACATGAATTCTTTAGCAACATGCCATAAAATAAATGACTACAAAGTACATTAATCAATAGAATGATACGTCTAATGCAAGGTCCACAACTCCATAGTATCCATAGCAAATAAATATCCAATCCTCTATGCTGGGCGTCCTTGTGGCCAGACACAAGATATAGAATATACAAGAGGGAAGAGAATATGCAAGAGAAAACGGGTCAGAGCCCGATTGTAAAAGATTTTAAAGACAACAAGTGAATAAATGCTACAATTAGCAATTACTAAATCCATGTTAGATCCTCGGACACTTACTTGAGATTCTCACCTCACCACTAATGTGCGTGCCCACCATATTCTCAATTTATTCTAGTTACTATTCCCACTTTCATTAGATTATCTCATTGTATCAACTAACCATAGCCCTTATCTTTCCCCACGTATTTCCTTCACAATACATGTAATAAATAAATATATTAATTCAAATCTCAATATGGTTAAGTGTTCTAATACTTAATTAATTTCAAACTTCTTTATTTTTCACGTCTACGTAAATCACACAGTAGATAATATCACATGTATGTATATACATTCACTATATTATATATATACAGTACTGCATCCCGAGACACTACAGCGGTGCACACACTACTCTGCTATCTAGTTCCAGTACATCTCGTCACTGTATAAAGGACTATTGGTTTAGTATCTCAATCGAACCATCATCACAAATCACACAGATTGGAGGCGAATATAGTTCTAAGTCTATGGGATATGCACATACCTATGAACCCATATGACTGTCATCACTATCATTATCACAGATAGCCCGTACCAAGGTTCTATATTCTGAGGCACAAGTAAACAATTCCCCCAAAGGCTCATCAGGATATTACTGTCGTCAGCGCGCAAACCTCCCGTCCATATTAAGTAAGCTAGGTATGTCATACACACAAATCATCATATACGTATACACTCAACCTATATATATATATCAGCAATAGGGCATAAGCATATCCCATATCACAAGTTTCATACGTAGTATACTTATATCTCGAATATGCTATGTATCATGGTATTTTAAACCACGATTATATTATTGGTATTTGATCCACCTATGTATATATATCAACAAATGGATGTACTCTCATCCCATATATAAATCCCACACGTAGTATATTTCAAGTTTATCCCATAATTGATAATTCACATTTTATTCACATTTCCCATGACTCTCATCTCATCTTGCGACGATCGCACCCAAGTGGGTTATTTGTGCAGTATATATCTACCCGCATTATGTACTAAGTACCAACTCATCTTTAATCTATGCAATAGTACTTTGTCCCCTATCTTTAACTAACAAGTAGGAGGACAACAAGGCTTACCGTGCATACCTCAACTGGCGACATGCCCACAAGTGAATTTATAGGTGTTTATTGTACACAAACTCCACGAATGGAAGGGACTACGCTCTTCCTCCCCTCAGATCCAAGGGTACATATATAATTTATTTCCCTACATCTGATTAGTCATCTTATTCTACCCATTCGTCTGCAGATGATAGACCGTACTCAATCACAACTCGGTACCTATGGCCTCGTGAACACTCTCCTAAAATCGAATGATAAAGATATTGTCCCAATCAGACACGAGATCAAGCGATACCCCATGTAACCTCACTATCTCAGTTATAAAGATCAACGCATACTGTCCCGTAGTATGATCAATCCTAACTGCCATAACGTGAGCTACTTCGGTCAACTGATCCACTATCACCTATATAGGATCGTAACCCCTCTAGGAAGTAGTTACCTTCGTGATAAAAATCTTGGAATGCTTTCCCCTTCTACTAGTTGAGAAATCCTTACTGGTTTCGGATGCTCCACTCTTTACCAACAGACAGGTGACCCATTGCAAATGAATTTAGCAATATTTCTCTTCGTTGCAGCCCATCACCATTGTCATTTTTAACCTAATACATCTTATATTCTCTCAAATGTACCTCTAATCGTGATCCATGTGACTTTGCCTCACTGTGTGTTAGAAGTCCTTTTCCTTCTCTAAAAATCATTTTATTGTGAAACGTAAGTTTCTGACAAATGTTACGGAATAAGCTTCGGGTTCCCTGGCAAAATGTTATCGAATTCACACGACAATCATAATCCACTTCCCAATTAAATAACCTATGGCGCCCATACACCCTATGTCTCGCCCATTATTTCCCCAATAATATGTACCACTCGTAAATCTATTCTCGCGCACTTGGCATGCTGATAGGATATAAGTACACTCAACCACCCCACTAGTCATAACTTAATCACTCTTTCAGTGGAATCATTGTTCTATTCACAATGATACCAGGACTAGGCATCTTTGCCAGTCTTAAGTTGTAATAGAATTATCAACTCTCAGTTATATTCTTGTATATATATAATGATAAAAGTACGAAACTTACGTACTATCGACTAAACTTCTCTCCAACTTCCAACGTTTGCTAGTTTCATGCATGGGATGTCTCGCAAAGAGAAATCCAAACAAGGAACCCTCCCGATACACTACTACCTAACATTGTCGATTGTCGAGAACTGTAAGGCCCTCAGTCCATAATATGTACCTTCACACAATCTCCGTATGTTAAAAAAAACCCTTAGAAGTAACATGAAACATGGACCTCTCACGAGCTATATTTTGCTACTCGATAAAGATCACAATGTATCCCGAGTCACATCGGTAAATAAATTCCTATACACTGGGTTTACATATAACTAGACAACATACTTACTAAAGTCGACGATTCCATGAAATTTTCATATGTCTTTTATAGGCCCAACCCTATTTCAGGTGGTGCCTCACCACAGTAATATTACTCACTCAGAATATCCAGCACGATAGTACTATCGTTCAAACATTCGGTGATTAATCCCTACACATTACCATAATAAGCTCTACTTTCCTAACTCAAAGTTCTAGTAAATTATAATGATAAAATATGTTCATAGTGCCCACCCGGTTCACTTACGGATGAAATCAAAAAGTCCCATTATCAATTATAAATACGTTTGCAACCCGACTGTTAAAAACATCATACCCACTCAACTTCACTCGCAAACAAATTTTTAGTGTTAATAATTTATATATTGTGACACACCCGTGCCACTTGAATTAATCCTTTACATACAAGGATGAAACAAAACTTCACCAGTCTTGCCCAATCGTAGGGTCCCAGTACTAAGCTGCCAACACGACCCATGAGCATCTGCAATCGTTATACATCTAGAATTTCAACCAATAGTTTTCCCCTCCTCGTAGTGGGCAAATTATTCTTTTCTACGGCTACACGCCCATCATTGAATCGCTGGTCCTGAATTTCTAGGCCTCAATTATGGCCTTATTGGCCTCCCTTTTACTTCCTGGGCCCCATCGACACTGAAATATGGTATGCTACAGTTGTTGAGGACTCCACTGGTCCTGCCTAATCGCACTACTCTTGGGATGGAAATTTTCTAGGCCCAATTCTCTTGACCCAATTCTTCCACTGGAAATTTCACTCCTTCAGTTGTTATGCCTAACTAGCATGGTTTACCATTCCTAAACTTATGGGTGTCACTTCTTAACATGAACACATTCAACACTAGTAGTCTCTCTTTCTACACATATTGCAATTTCCTTTGTAATTCTGTCGTTACTGGTCCTACTGACTATTTTGGAATGTCCTTCTCTTGGACTGGCCAGTCTTAGCTCCCAATTTGTATTTCCACTGTTCCTTTGGCTCTACTAGTCCCACTTATATTTCCAGGCAGGAGCACGTAAGTTATAATCCGTAGAGGAATACACCATCTTAATAATAGGTCTCTAAATCAAAGAACGCTACGCTGAAATGTTGAAAGCCGTACCGATCCTAAGGAAACTTGAACCTGATGCTTTGATACCACCTGTAACAACCCGCTTAATTAAATACCGGGTCGCCAATCCTTTATCCAATTAATTTGAATTATTCAGTTGGCTCATTCTTAGCATCAATGTCAAAAATAAATTTTTTCTTTCATTATTAACCACCTAGTAATCAATTAAGCTAGTGTTAAAAGTTTTAATTTTAAATAAAATTCCTTTATAACAATACCAACAAGTTATAATATAAACCATCTCACAACAATGAATAATGAATAAATATAATCACAACTTAATTAATGTAACTGGAATAAACTTCCCAGTTTCAAACATTTCAATACAATGAACCAAATAAAGCCAAAAGTATCCAACACCGACATAAATAAAACCACTGACTGAGATAGAATGGAAATGACACGAATCCTTTGCAACATGCCATAAAAGAAATGACTACAGAGTACATGAATCAATAGAATGATGCGTCTAATTAAAGGTCCACAACTCCAGAGTATCCATAGCAAATAAATATCCAATCCTCTAAGCTGGGCATCCCTATGGCCGGACACCAGATATAGAATATACAAGAGGGAAGAGAATATCCAAGACAAAATGGGTCAGAGTCCGATTGAAAAATATTTTAAAAACAGCAAGTGAATAAATGCTACAATTAGAAATCATTATATACATGTTAGATCCTCGGACTCTCACTTGAGATTCTCACCTCTCAACTAATGTGCACGCCTAACATATTCTTAATTTATTCTAGTTACTATTCCCACTTTCACTAGATTATCTCATTGTATCAACTAAGCATATCCCTTATCTTTCCCCACGTATTTACGTCACAATACATGTAATAAATAAATATATTAATTCAAATCTCAATATAATTAAGTGTTCTCATACTTAATTAATTTCATATTTCTTTATCTTTCACGCCTACATAAATCACACAGTAGATAATATCACATGTATATATATTCATTAACTCTATTATATATATACAATAATGTACCCCGAGACACAGTTACGGTGCACGCACTACTCTGCTATCTGGTCCCATTACATCTCATCACTGTATAAAGGACTATTGGTTCAGTATCTCACTCGAACCATCATAAAAAATCACACATATTGGAGGCGAATATAGTTTCAAGCCTATGGGCTATGCACATACCTACGCACCCATATGATCGTCATCACTATACCTAGGTTCTAGATTATGAGGCACAAGTCAAAAATTCACCCAAAGACTCATCAGGATATGTCTTTCCTTAACGCACAAACCTCCCATCCATAGCAAATAGGTTAGGTATGTCATACACACAAATCATCATATATATATATATATATATATATATATATATATATCAACAATAGGGCATAAGCACATCCCATATCACAAGTCTCATACGTAATATACTTATACCTCGAATATCCTACGTATCGTGGTATTTTAAACCTCAATTATATTATAGGTATTTGGTCTACCTATGTATATATATCAACAAATGGGTATACTCTCATCCCATATACAAATGCCACACGTAGTATATTTCAAGTTTATCCCATACTAATCATTCACATTTTATTCACATTTCCCATTACTCCTAACATCTCTTATTAACCGAAAGGATTTAATTAATTATTCCAGTAGCTACCTTTTATTGGTCCAAAACCCAGACTTGTTATAACAAGACTGGATTATATTTTAATTCCCAATAATCCTTTTTTTTGGAGAAACTTACAATCGACCCTGAAATAAAAATTACAAACTCCTTATAATTCATCCTCAAAACTTCAAATCATATAATTCATCCTCAAAACCTCCACCAAATGATCCCAAACTCCTTATAATTCATCCAAAACGATATATCCAAGTATGTACATGATTTATAACATCAAATCATATCAAAATCATCATGGAATTTCGATGAATCATACTAAACTTATTTTTAATTCAAGAAAATCTACATGATAGAATTCTTTCTCAAGAACACATATAAACCCAAAATTCCCTCATTAATTAAACCCAAAGTTTTATGGTGTTAATTTTAATTTCATCGAAGGAATAATCCTAAATAATTTCCATTTCAAGAATATCATCAAAAGCATCAAATTTTCATCTTTGAGCCAGGCAATGGTTAGGCCTCTAAATTGAGTCGGGCAAGCCCAAAGCCCACTTGTTCAGCCCGTTATTTTCAGGCTGAGCTTTATTCAAATTTGAGTCGAGCCGAGCGTGCGCCAAAATATCAAGATCGAATGAATTTAGGGCCGAGCTTGAGCCGAACTTTGCCATGATCGAATTGGGCCTGATGCCCGAAGTTTGAATAAATAAATAATAAATTATTTCATAAAATATAACATATTCATGTTAACTACTTTTATATGTATGAAATATAGTTAGTCTATGTAGGTTTTCATTCTTACTTCCATTTTTTAGTTTAATACATTTCATAATTATATACTTTATTTTATGAAATATTAATTACATTTTGGTGTGTACATTTTTTCCATGATGGAAACACAAGAAAAAATAATAATTCAAACTTTTTTTAACAAAAAAATTAAAATCGGCCTTCTTGAAATCGGGTCCGAAACCCGAAATATTTTCGAGCCGAGTTCGGGCTTGGGTAGAAAGTTTAAATTGGGCTGAGCTCAGGCTTGAGCCTGGGTAAGGCAGTTCGGGCCAAGCCTGAGCAACCTCCATCCCGGCTCACCCAACCCGATTTACAGCCCTAGTAACGGTGAAGTGTGAGAGTGGCATAAGGCATAAATAGAGTGAGGATAATGGAATAGTGGTGGTGGTGGTGTAATATCTGGTGAGGTATTAGGTTTAGGTGAATTGGGAAATAAGTCTACCAATGATTAATAAAGAATAAAGGTGTGTGTGAAGGAGATAACTGAAATTTAGACAATGAGGAAAACGTCTTATGTTCCTAGAAGACAATATGATGAGATACACGAAAATGTTTAGAGAAGGGATCCTAATACCTATATCATTTGTGTTATATCCCATAGCCTAAGAAGCCAGACAATCAGTATCGAGACTATAATTTTGTGCGTTTGTAGGGTTAAAGAAGAATGAAACAAGCACTACCAAAAATTCTGAGGTTACTATAGTGTAACACCCCATATTTTTGAGAACCTAAATAATTAAGTGATTAATTATTATTGTGGGATTAATTAAATTAATATGCGAGAATTAATTGGCAATTAATACGAATTTAAAAATAATTATTAACTAGTGTGACAAGGGTTAATACTTATTAATGAGAATTATTGAATATTACTGTGTGACATGTAATATGGAATTATGAAATTTGATAAATTGTCAAAAGTGACAAATACGACAGTTTGGTAATTTAAGTCTGACGCGCGTGTGAGTCATGTCGGGACTAATTGATCGGAATAAAAAGAGAATTTATTTTTATTAACTCCTATGGTCATTTCGAGTGCGCCGTTGAGTCTGGGAGGGTTGAGATAGTCAGAAAACACTACCCGAGTATTTTATTTGGACTCCGGAATATTTTAGGCCAAACCGGCACCCTGTAGGGGTAGTCTTGTAATTTGGAATTTTGGGGGTTTAATTAATGACGAAAATCATTAATTAAATAAGAAAGGTACGTGGTGAATACATTACTTATCAAATTCTAAACCTAAGTGAGAAAGAGGGAAAACCTAAGAGGGAGAAGAAGGACTCCATAGGTGTTCTTGGAGAAAGGCTCAAGCTTTTACACCGAAAATTCCTCCAACGTGTAGATCGCGAAGAGAGGAACGCGTCTAATCCAACATCACCAAAGGATCAGACCTTTGATTTAAGGCAAGTGTTTATTACTTGCGTGATTTAGTAATAACTATGTTCATGATTAGAGTAGGTAATAACCCATTAATTTATGAGATTTAATTTTGATGAAAACTTGATGATTTGATTCATATTAGGACTAAGATTATAAGAGATTGAATTCCTTCATGTAGATAGGATGTCATCCAAAAATTTATGATAATTTCCATGAGCAAATCTGGGTTATAGTAGTTCTTGAATTGAAATTGGAAGAACTAGGATTTCAATGGTTTAATTTGGGGATTTAGTATTAATTGATATATTATGAAGATTTAATGATTCTAGGTTGGTAGAAGTCATCTAAATATGTTAGTTAATTAATTGGGCTTGCTGTTTGGGTGTTTAGGAATGAATAGTAGAGGTTTTAGAGGTGTTAATGGTGGAAAAATGCAAAATTCTGAGGAAGAAGATGAAATAGTGCACGTCGTACGACGTCGCCTGTAGTCGTTTGAGCGAGATAGACATCTCGCGCGAAGTTGCTCGAGCAACACATGGAAGTCGTTCAAACGACGTTGCCATCTGGTTCGAGCGATGAGGTAAATTTCTGGGAATTTTCTTAGGGTCCAGTTTTGGAATTTTCAGTTTATTTGAGTGAGAGAAACTGCCAATTAATAAATTTGAAACAAGTGAGGTTTACGAGAAAGTGTGTGAAATTATTACTTTAAATATTTCGAAAAGAAAAATTACCTTGGAGATTACGAGAGAGCTATGGTAATCTAATAATATTATACAATACGTAACAATGAGAATAAAATACGTATGGCAAGTATGCAACTAGGTTAGGAGAATACCTATTAATTTTAATAGGATGTGTGTATGCCTATTATTTGATATTTTGTTAAGGGAACTAATGGGAGATAACCCGGGGGTGCAAGGTTATATTGTTAAATACACTAAAGGGTTATAACCCGAGGGTGTAAAGTTTTTATTAAGTGCACTAATGGGTGATGACCCGAGAGTGCAAGGATATTGTATTAAGTGTACTAATGGGTGATAACCTGGGGGTACATGATCATTTTATTAATAGCACTAATGGGGTTTAAACCGAGGGTGCAGAACTGATATATATATATATATATATATATATATCCTTGAACTGATATATATATATATATATATATAGGGATGATATGGCTATATATATATATGTATAATTATGAGAAATTCTACTATGAGAAATTTGTAGTTATGGCAATGAGGACGAATGAATTAATCTTAATGAGGTAAAGACTTAAATATTCAAATAGTGAATATGATAGGTAGTAAAATGTGATAGACTACTTATGGGGTATTATATGGGTGATACGGGAATACTATTGTTGAATGTAGATAGTGTTATGTGACTTGGACTAGTTATCTTGGGTAGACTAACTAGTACTAAATAGAAGATGCGTTAGGAGTGCACAATAGAAGGGAGGTGAGATCTTCATGTGTGAGCACGAATCTAAGATGCACATAATACTTGCTTTAAGGCAGTTTTAAATACTTGTAAGAAAACATATTTTTACACATCGGGCTCTGACTCGTCTCTTGCATCTCTTTTCTCTCTTGCTATATATATATATTATATCAGGTGCTCAGTCACAGGGTCACCAAATTTAAAGATTTGGATTGCATGGCATGCTGCAGCTGCTGTGGAAGCTGTAGGTCTTTGCATTAGACGCTCCTATCTTTTCTCTCAGCTCATCTAGAATTTTCATTTAGGGCATGTGTCTCCCATTCCTTAGACATTTGATCTGAGATTGTATTTAGTTTACTTTCTATTAGTTTTAGTTGGATTTAGTATTCTATGGATTTGTGGTTTAGAGTTTTGAACTGGAATGTTTTGTCTATTCATTTTTATTTCTGCACTTGATTCAGTTACAGTATTTATTTTATTCAATTGAATGGTGAATGGTTTATATTTAAATTCTTGGACTTCTTAAATAAATGATTTTTGGTTACATTTTTAAAAGGAAAGTATTTTGGTACTAGCTTAATTTATATTAGGTGATTAATACCTTTAATGTTTTCGACAGTGATGCTAAGAATGAACCAACCGAACATTCTGTTTTAAATTTTTATAAAGGACTGATCACCCGATATATAATTGGGTAGGGTGTCACAGGTGGTATTAGAGAATCAGGTTCTAGAGTCCTTTAGGATCTGTACATCTTATTGTACTTTCAGTTTAGCGTCCTTTGATGTAGAGCCTTATCTTTAGGACTATTGTATTCTTGTTTATGCGATCACGTCTTCAGCTATTTGATATTTAACGA
Organism: Sambucus nigra; assembly: GCA_949130495.1. NCBI lineage: Eukaryota > Viridiplantae > Streptophyta > Magnoliopsida > Dipsacales > Adoxaceae > Sambucus > Sambucus nigra. The sequence continues at coordinate 137,978,572 of OX422224.1, read as the reverse complement.
TAACTATGGACTAATAAACTTCTTCCTCATCTCATATGCCTCCTCGACCTGCACCAAAGTACCGGAATGCCCATCTAAAGCCACAACCATCTCCATCTCGGGGCATGATGAATGCTACAGAAGTTGCTGCCATCGTTGCACAGGCAGTAAATGCAGCACTAGCAGTGGTACAGCAGGCACCACCATATGCACCAGTAGTGGTGCCAGCACCTGTTCCTATTTTCCCTACTGCATGGAAGAGAGTTAGGGATGCCTTTCGAAAGTGCATCCTCTAGAGTTCTGAGGCAGTTCAGATGTAGTGATGGCGAGTCAGTGGAAAAAGGATATACAAAGACACCTTCGTATGTACAAGTGCACTAAGGTACAGATGCAAGTTTTGGATACCTTTAAGCTGACAGGGGCATCCTTATAGTGGTGGGAGTCCACTACTACTTCAGAGGATCGGGATTTGATGTCGATTGCCGATTTATGGGTGCAGTTCGACCGCAAGTACTTTCCTTATGCCGTTAAGACTGAGATGAGGCAGAAACTCTTAGACCTCACCCAGGAAGGGAAGACAGTTGCAGAATATGAGGATGAGTTCATGCGATTGACTAATATGGTATTGAACGAGGTACCTTCTGAGGAGAAAAGAATCCAGATGCTCATAGATGGTTTGACTTGGAGGATCCGACAACATCTTCTGGGTAACCTTTCCTTACATTCCTACACAGATGTCCTAAATGCATCATTATTAAATTGTAAGGACAATTGCTTCCATGCTAAGGGAAGCAAGTGGGGAGGAGAGCCCAACCAGTTGGGCAAGTCAATGGGAGGTAATTCCAGTGGGGCTCCAGCTGATTAGAGTCAGAGGCAGGGTTCCGAGCAGGGGGATTCTGCTAAGAGGTTTCGTTCAGAGGGTTTCAGGCATGGTCAAGGGGGTTTCAGGCAGGGCCACTAGGGCAAGCAGCAGGGCCAGCGGCGCGGTCAGTAGTAGGGAAAATAGTAGGGAGGACAGCAGGGCCATCTGGGCCAATGTAGGGGTGGTAACGGCCAGTAGGGTTGAGGTTACCAGGGACAAAGGGGAGAAAATTTCACCGGCAAATGTTATATTTGTGGCAAGATTGGCCATAAGAAGCAGGATTTCCCCGACAGGGATAGGGTCCCTCGATAGTAGGGTGCTCACAAGGAGACCCAAATACCCATCTTTCCCACCGCCCTACCAGCTCCAATGCTAGTTCCATCCTTGCCCACAACTCCGGTGCAGCAAGGGAAACTTTAGTATGGATGGGTCTACAACCTCCATCAGGCCATGGTCCCACAAGCTTCACCCGCGATTGAGGGTATGTTTTATATTCAGGGGACTATGGGTCCTATTTTATTTGATACGGGGGCCACACATTATTTTATTTCCACGAGGTTTGCACGTACTATGGGATTATTAGATACAGCAGAGAGTACTGTTACATGTGTAAATTCTCCTTTGGGTAGTGGCTCACCGATTTTCTTTATATGTCGAGGGGTGGGTATAGAGATTGGGAGACTTACTTTACCTGCCAACATGCTTGTATTAAAGATGTCCGAGTATGATGCGATTATCGGTATGGATTGGCTAGTTGCATATAGGGCCATGATCGATTGTTTTAGTAGGAGTATTATTTTTGCTATACCTGGTCAGGAGATGTTCTTGGTGGCGATGCCTCATTCTGAGGGAGGATCTTCCACACATTTGTATTATATATAGGAGGAGACCTCTAAGGAGGTGGTGATACCTCTTAATTTGATACCGGTGGTTTGGGAGTTCGCTGATGTGTTCCAGGATATTTCAAGATTACCACCTAGCAGAGAGATAAACTTTGTTATAGATTTGACGCCAAGCACTCGACCGATAGCCCGCACACCTTACCGTATGGCTCCAGCGGAGATGAGGGAGTTACGAGATCAGATAGAACAACTGTTGGGTTAGGGGTTTATTCATAGGAGTACTTCACTTTTGGATGCCCCAGTACTATTCGTTAAAAAGAGAGATGGATCGTTACAGTTGTGTGTCGATTATCGTGGGTTGAATAAGGTCACGATACGGAATAAGTAACCATTACCATGAATCAATGACTAATTCTACCAGTTGAGATGAGATATTTTCTTATCGAAGATTGACTTGAGGTAGGGATACCATCAGTTATGGATAAGGGAGCAGGATGTGTCGAAGACTACCTTCTTGACGAGATATGGTTCATACGAGTTTAGGGTTATGCCTTTTGGGCTAACCAACGCCCCAGCCATGTTTATGGACATAATGAACAGGGTGTTCAGAGAGTTCTTAGATCAATTTGTCATTATCTTCATAGATGACATCCTGATTTACTCTCAGATGGAGGAGGAGCATGCCGAACATTTGAGGCAGGTTTTGCAGATAATACGTCAACACGAGTTGTATGCAAAATATGAGAAGTGTGGATTTTAGCTGAAGGAAGTTCAGTTTTTGGGACACATTATTTCAGATAGCGGGATATCCGCAGATCCGAGGAAAGTGTGAGCAGTGAGGGAGTGAGGACAACCCACGACGTCGACGGAGATATGTAGTTCCTTGGGCCTAGTAGGATACTATAGGAGGTTCATTCAAAGGTTCTCAAAGATAGCGGTTCCATTGACTTATTTGATGGGAAAAAGAGTGCCATTTACCTAGGATGATGCCTGTCAGTTGGCTTTTGATGAGCTAAAGGATAAGATGACTTCAACACTAGTGTTAGCACTGCATAGGCTGGGAGTGGAATATTTAGTCTACACTGATGCATCCTTACTAGGACTTGAGAGTGTGCTTTAACAGGAGGATAAGGCTATAGATTATGCTTCCCGAAATCTTAAGCCTCATGAGAAGAACTACCCAACACACGACTTAGAGCTAGCTGTAGTCGTATTTGCACAGAGGATTTGGAGGCATTACCTTTTGGGAGAGCAGTTTTGCCTATTTATAGACCATAAGTCACTAAAGTATTTGTTCACATAGAAGGAGTTGAATATACGTAAACGCAGGTGGTTAGAGTTTGTAAAAGATTATCAGTTTGAGATACACTATCACCCGAGAAAGGCTAACGTAATTGCAGATGCATTGAGCCGTAAGCCAGTAGATGAGAAGGCCGAGGTGTGGAAGGAGAAATGGAAGGAGCTAGGGCACCAGGATGCTGTGGCCAGATCATTTATGTCAGTTATGATCATCACATCGCAGATAGTGACGAGGGTGGTCTAGGCACAGGAGGTAGGCCATTTTTTCCAGGAGAGGATTAGACAGCTCTTAGCTAGTGGAGCCGACTCTTATTTGGTAAGTTTCGAGGGAGGCTTGCATTTGAACGAGAGACTTATGGTTCTAGAGGGGGAGGACCTTCTACATGCATTGATAATGGAGTCACATGGGTTTATATTTTTGGTACATCCCTATGGGGATAATATGTACTAGGATATGAGGCAAGAGTACTGGTGAAGTGGGATGAAGAGGGATATCGCAGAGTTCGTATCCAAGTATACCACTTGTCAACTAGTAAAAGCGGATCATTAGAGACCACCAGGTTTACTTCAGCCGTTAGAGATCCCTACGTGGAAATGGGAGGTAATTTTCATGGATTTTATTACTGGGTTTCCTACTTTGCAGAGGGGCCACGATTCTATACAGGTTATTGTGGACCGATTGACAAAAATAGCCCATTTTCTGTAGGAAAGGACAGACTATATAGCGGGATAGTATGCTCAGATATTTATTGCAAAGATAATAAGACTGCATGGTATGCCTCTTAATATCGTGTTAGATAGAGATAAGACATTTGTGTCTCAATTTTTGGAGAGTTTTTAAGAGGCTATGGGTACCGTGTTGCGATTGAGTACGGTGTATCACCCGCAGACCGATGGGCAGACTGATCATACTAACCAAATGCTTGAGGACATATTGCGCATGTGTATTATTGACTTTGGGGAAGGTTGGGAGAAATACATTCCACTGGTGGAATTTTCTTACAACAACTACTATCAGTTCACAATTGGCATGGCCCCATTCGAGGCATTATATGGGAGATCTTGTCGTTCTCCAGCCTGTTGGCTAGAGGTGGGAGACAACAAGTTACTTGGGATAGAGGTAATTCAGGATACATCGAGCAGGATCGAGATGATTCGAAGTCGCATACGGGTAGCCCAGGACAGATAAAAAAGCTACGCCGATGCTAATAGGTCCTTTAGAGAGTTCACAATTAGGGACCAAGTTTTGCTGAGAGTATCTCCTATGAAGGGGGTGATGAGGTTTGGGAAGAAGGGGAAATTGACTTCGAGATATGTAGGACCATTTCCTATTATCAAGAGGATCTGACTAGTGGATTACAGACTTGGGTTGCTAAAACACTTACACTGTATCCATGATGTGTTTCACATATCGTCACTGAGGCGGTATCTTCGGGATGAGTAGGCCCACACTCACATCGCGAGAGAGGAGATCGATTTGCAGCCCGACAGTTCTTATGAGGAGAGGCTCGTGGCTATCCTAAATCAGAGTGAGAGGAGACTGAGGTCAAAGGTAGTCCCACTTGTGCGGGTTCAGTGGCAGCATCACAATGTGGAGGAAGCCACTTGGTAGCGAGAGGCGAATATGCGTGAGAAGTACCCAGATTTATTTGTACCTGGTATGCCTTACTTTCTGAATTTCGGGACAAAGTTCCGTTACTAGGGCGAAAGTATGTAACACCCCGTATTTTTGAGAACCTAAATAATTATGTGATTAATTATTATAGTAGGATTAATTAAATTAATATGTGAGAATTAATTGGTAATTAATTCGAATTTAAAAATAATTATTAACTAGCATGACAAGGGTTAATACTAATTAATGAGAATTATTGAATATTACTGTGTGATATGTAATATGAAATTAGGAAATTTGATAAATTGTCGAAAGTGAGAAATACGACAGTTTGGTAATTTAAGTCTGACACGCAAGTGAGTCATGTCGGGACTAATTGATGGGAATAAAAAGAGAATTCATTTTTATTAACTCGTATGGTCATTTTGAGTGGTCCGTTGAGTCCAGGAGGGTTGAGATAGTCAGAAAACACTACCCAAGTATTTTATTTGGACTCCGAAATATTTTAGGCCAAACCGGCACTCCGTAGGGGTAGTTTTGTAATATGGATTTTTGGGGATTTAATTAATGACGAAAATCAGTAATTAAATAAGAAAGGTATGTGGGTAAGACATTACCTAACATATTATAAACCTAAGTGAGAAAGAGGGAAAACCTAAGAGGGAGAAGAAGGACACCATAGGTGTTCTTGGAGAAAGGCTTAAGCTTTTACACTAGAAATTCCACCAACGTGTAGATCGCGAAGAGAGGAACGCATCTATACCAACATCACCAAAGGATCAAACCCTCGATTTAAGGCAAGTGTTTATTACTTGCATGATTTAGTAATAATTATGTTCATGATTAGACTAGGTGATAACCAATTAATTTATGAGATTTAATTTTGATGAAAACTTGATGATTTGATTCATATTGGACTGAGATTATAAGAGATTAAATTCCTTCATGTAGATAGAACGTCATCCACGAATTTATGATAATTTCCATGAGCAAATCTGGGTTATAGTAGTTCTTGAATTAAAATTGGAAGAACTAGGGTTTTAATGGTTTAATTTGGGGATTTAGTATTTAATTGATGTATTGTGAAGATTTAGTGATTCTAGGTTGTTAGAAATTATCTAAATATGTTAGAACATTAATTGGCTTTGCTATCTGGGTGTTTGGGAATGAACACTAGAGGTTTTAGAGGTGTTAATGGTGGAAAAATGCAAAATTTTGGGGAAGAAGACGAAACAGTGCGTGTCGCGCGATGTAGTTCGAGCGATATATACATCTCGCGCAAAGTCGCTCGAGCGACATGTGGCAGTCATTCAAATGACGTTGCCATCTGGTTCGAGCAACGAGGTAAATTTTTGGGATTTTCCTTAGGGTCCAGTTTTGGAATTTTCAGTTTATTTGAGTGAGAGAAACTGCCAGTTAATAAATTTAAAACGAGTCAGGTTTACGAGAAAGTGTTTGAGATTATTACTTTAAATATTTCAGAAAGAGGAATTACCTTGGAGATTACGAGAGAGCTATGATGATCTAATAATATTATACAACACGTAACAATGAGAATAAAATATGTATGGCAAGTATGCAACTAGGTTGGGAGAATACCTATAAATTTTAATAGGATGTGTGTATGCCTATTAGTTGATATTGTGTTAAGGGAACTAATGGGCGATAACTCGAGGGTGAAAGGTTATATTGTTAAATACACTAAAGGGTGATAACCCGGGGTGAAAAGTTTTTATTAAATTCACTAATGGGTGATGACCCGGGGGTGCAAGGATATTGTATTAAGTTTACTAATGGGTGATAACCCGGGGGTATTGGATCATTTTATTAATAGCACTAATGGGGTTTAAGCCGGGGGTCCAGGACTAATGTGTGTGTGTGTGTGTGTGTGTATATATATATATACATATATATATATATGTATCATTATGAAAAATTCTACTAAGAGAAACTAGTAGTTATGGCATTGAGGACGCATGAATTAATCTTAATGAGGTAAAGACTTAAATATTCAAATAGTGAACATGATAGGTAGTAAAATGTGATAGACTACTTCTAGGGTATTGTATGGACGATACGAGAATACTATTGTTGAATGTAGAGAGTGTTACATGACTTGGACTAGTTAGCTTGGGTAGAGTTACTAGTACTAAATAGAAGATGTGTTAGGAGTGCACAATAGAAGAGAGGTGAGATCTTCACGTGAGAGCACGAATCTAGCATGCACATAATACTTGCTTTAAGGCAGTTTTAAATACTTGCAAGAAAACATATTTTTACACATCGGGCTCTGACCCCTCTCTTGCAGCTCTTTTCTCTCTTACTATATATATGTATTATATCAGGTGCTCAGTCACAGGGTCACCAGATTTAGAGACTTGGATTGCTTGGCGTGCTGCAGCTGCTGTGGAAGCTGTAGGTCTTTGCATTAGACGCTCCTGTCTTTTCTCTTAGCTCATCTATAATTTTTATTTAGGGCATGTGTCACCCACTCTTTAGTTATTTGATCAGAGATTGTATTTAGTTTACTTTCTATTCGTTTTAGTTGGATTTAGTATTCTATGGATTTATGTTTTAGAGTTTTGAACTGGAATGTTTTGTCCAGTCATTTTTATTTTAGCACTTGATTCAGTTACAATATTTATTTTATTCAGTTGAATGGTGAATGGTTTATAAATTCTTAGACTTCTTAAATAAATGATTTTTGGTTACATTTTTAAAAGGAAAGTATTTTGGCACTAGGTTAATTTATATTAGGTGATTAATATCGTTAATGTTTTCGACAGTGATGCTAAGAATGAACGAACCGAAGATTCTATTTTAAAATTTTATAAAGGACTGATCACCCAATATTTAATTGGGCGGGGTGTCACAAATAGTCAGGAGGGTGTTCGTGAAGACATTCATAGGGGTCCAGGTTTTAAATAGTGGAATATGAGACACAGTTTATGGTGTAGATGAAATGAGAGGAGATTTTCACCAAAAAGGTTCAGGACGTGAGGTGGAGATGATTATAGCACGAACAATGTTTAGGATATCTTGGTGTTTGTGTTCGGAATGCGTATTTTGTTGGGAATTTCTAGGATATGACTATTAAGAAATGGTACACTTATGGTGCAGAAATGTGATGACACGAGAATCGGTATATTAAGCGACATTGTTAGCACATAATACCTTAATTTTACGTGAAAATTGGGTATTGTCCAAAGTAGCAAAATCTATATAAAGTTGAGGAAGTTCAGAATGATTTTGCATAAGAAACAACCATGTATAGAATGAATAATCATCTACAAAAATAAAAAAACATTGAATTTTCCCATAGTAGCAGTGGGAGATGGGCCCCATACATCAAAATCTATTAAGCCAAAAGGATCATGAGACATATTAAACAAAAAAGGCGATTAATTTTCAAATTAACAAGGAAGACAATTAAATTTTTCATTATTAATAGACCCTAAGTGACTAGGAGAAAGTAAATACTTAAGACTACCAACATAAACATGGCCCAAACAGTTATACCACAAATTAAGAGAAGGTGTAGAGGATGCAGAGGCTACTCTCAGAACTGGAGTGGTTAGTGACTGTGGAATATGAAGGTTAACGAGCTCAAAGAGGCGCCCAACCTTACGGCCTATCCCAGGATTCTACTCACAACAACTCGAAGGTGAAAAGGTGATGGTTAAACCCAGATCACAATGTTGGCCAACATATATAAGATTTAGTGCAAGTTTGGGAATTAAATAAGTATTGAAAAAAAGGTATTTATATGGAGATTGTTCCAATGTGAGTGACTGACATATGTGAACCGTCGACAGTGTGAATAAGTTGTCTGTGATGAGCATAATAGGTGATGGAAAAGAGAGTAGGATCAGAAATAATGTGATTGCAACAGGCAGAATTAAAGAACCATAAAGAATTACCTGAAATGACTAGCAAAGCAGTAGATAGAGTATTACCTTAATGGACAAGACCTTATTTGAGGATATGCTCAAGATGATCAATCCTATCAGCAGAGTTAATGGGGGATGAACTGTCAATAGTAGCGACAACAAATTTATAGGAACTCCTTCGTGGGATGGACTAAGTAAAGGATTGCATATACGGTAACTTTGGGAAATCTCGATTGAGGTGACCACTTCCCATCACACGACATAACTTGCACATTCGAGTATGGCAATCAATAAGAAAATGATTTGTTAATTTACAGTAATTGGATGTATTAAAAGAATTCAAATATTTACCATGGGATTTGGATGGTGGACCTCTAGGAGTAGCAAGAATAACTTCAGGAGAGGAGGTCAAATGAGGAGAAATACTAGTTTTCTCTAAGAGAAGTTTTGACACCACTTACTCCAGTGTAATAAGAGGATATCTGTGAATAAAGAGATACATGAACATGCTAAAATGGGTCATGAAGAGACATAATAAAGACAGCCAATCGTCAATGATTTCGATAGTCGATAAAATTAGCAACATCGGTAGGATCCTTCTAGCTAGATTTCGAAGGGGTCAATTGGTCCCAGACAGAGTGCATATCGAAAAGAAAATTATTAACGGTTTGTTCGGATGGCTATTTCATGCGATGAAGGATTCCCACAAGTTGATATTAATTAACAAGACTGACACTAGTATATCTCTTTTGAAGAAAGTCCCAAAGAGATGTGGCGGTGAAAAATCTACTAAATTGGAGGCTAATTGTGGGTGAAGTGGAATTACAGAACCACATGATTACCTGATAATTTTTTCACTCCCACTCCTCAAGATGATCTTGAAACTCATCGTCAGCTTCCCCAGAGGCATGTGTGGGTTTAGTGACAGTCCCAGTGATATAACCCCATAGTTTACGGCCATTGAGAAAACTCGACATTGCTTGAGACCAGGGGATGTAATTGGTACCATCGAGAATGATAAATATGGGTTGGGTGATGTCTTGGTGGTCCATTACACTGAAAATGAAGAAAAATTGAAATTAAAGTTCTAGTTTATAAAAACAAGAGGTTGAAAATGGATTCAAAACATTTGAAAAACTCGAAAATGAATTCGGAATGGAGTAAAAATGGGCTAGATACCCAACTAAGCTCAAACATACCAAAAAAGAAGGTGGGTCAGATCTAAGATAATATGGGTTAGTTTGGGAGTTGAGGAACCAGTCGAATCTTAGGCCAAAAAAATTAGGCCAGCTCGTGAGTGATGGTGGCAGCGAGAGGAGAAAATTCTTGGTACAGGTATGAAATTCCCACCAACATAGGTTTTGTGGCGGAGACTTGAGCACTGCAGGGGGAAGTCCACCAGGACCGCTATAGATCTAATACCATGTTAAGATATTATATATATATATATATATATATATATATATATATATATATATATATATATATATATATATATATATATATAGAGAGAGAGAGAGAGAGAGAGAGCGGGGGGGGGGGGAAAGAGATATATTCAATTAATTTTGTGTAATTATACAAGGAGATACATGACCTATATATAGTTAAACTAGGAGTGTTATAGTACAATGCAGTAGTACAATTGTAGTACGATAGTATAGGTGTAATACGTCTGGTACAATAATATAAAGTACATGAAGTACACTAACACATGTAAACCTTATTCAACTTTTAGCATTATTTGGTTTTACAAGTTTCAAACTAAGGTAATTCAATCAATTGACATTTTCCTATTGGTTTATAATTCTTGATAACAGAAAAAAGCAGGCATTATAAGTAGACTTGGCAACCGATCTTTTCGAGTCCGGTCAGTATTAGTTTTTCGTATTAGAACAGGCGACTTTCGTTATCATGTGGAAAAACTATATTTAAACCCGGTCTATAAACTTTATGTGACATGTCATGTTCAGTTGACACATAACCCAATATTAAATACAATTCATCCCATTAATTCATTAACATTATAAAACTTTCACTTAGTAAAATTCAATGTGATTAAATTAACGTTAAGACATATAAACTCTTAAAAATATCCCACAATAGTTGTTATTTATGTAAATTACTGAATCTTAACGGGTGAAGAGGGTAAAAACCAAACCCGACTCGGTCACTATCGTTTTCTATTGGATTGAACCTAATGTATCTTAAAACCTTTAAGGTTCCACTCATTAACAACTAAACTGGTTCGTGTCGAACTATTTTTTCGTGTCTTATTTTGGTAGGTAAACTCTAATGATCAGTTGCTTAACAATCATATAATGGTATCATAAGTGCTACAAACAAAAGCAAGGGTCAAACATTGTAAATTGTGGAAATATAATCATGCTCTATTTCATAGAAAAAAAATCGAACATATGGTGGATGATATAGTTTTATGATATATTACGAACCAAATGAAGATAAAAAGCTGAAATCAAAGAATGAAAACATACCTGGATTATCTTATCTGGGCTTTGGTTAGTTGTCGTGTTTGTTTGCTTCGTTGCTGCAAATATTAGCTACAACAAAAATAGGAATGGTGGGTTTTAATCGAGTTTGAAATGGATCATAAAGAGAAAGTTTTATTTTTATCTATTTTAAATTGTTCATAATAGATAAAATGTGAAATGAAATTTTATTTTTATCTAGTTCATCCCAATACTTATTTAGCTATATTTTAAAAAATGACTGTATTTATATATAAAAAATGTACCTTATTTTTCTTAAAAAATATCAAACTTTTTTATATATATAAAAAAGTTATCATTTATAAAAACATATAAATCAAAAACTATTTTTTTCATAAACATAAAAATTGTCATTTTTTATAAAACAATTTCTTTATAACATTTTGATAAAACAATTTCATTTATAACTTTATTATTTGGTATTTTTTATTAAAAATAAAAAATATAGATAAAAACTAACTTTTTATGACAGTTTTTAATAAATTTAAAAAAATAGTTTTTATAACTTTGCAAAGTATTATTTAAATTTCTTTGTAAATATTTTATAATTTATTAACAAATAAATAGGACTTTTAATTAAAAAAGTCATTTTTCATAAATATTTTTTGAAAATTTTTAATAAAATAGTTTTATGGCGTTTTAAAAAAACAAAACCTTCTAACTAATTTTTTTTTTATAAATAAATAAAAAATTATAAGAAAAAGTTAAATTATTTTTTTAAATACAAAATAGTCAAAAAATAATATCTAGATTGTTTAAAATAAAAATGTCTAAATAAATAATAACATAAATTAAATAAAAATAATACTTTGTGTTCCCTTATATGTATTAAAAACAATTAAAAATAGTAGTTTTGAAACTAAAAAACTGTTGTTTATAAATAATAACACGAATTAAATAAAAAATCCCACATTTATCTTTTAAAATATATTTTGTGTGATTAAATTATTTTCTTCCTTATTCTTGAAACACATATTTGTATTAAACTAAACAATAAAATTTCGTGAGAGGCATGATATATATATATATATATATATATAAAGATATAAAGATGGATATATGCATGGGGGGGGGGGGGGGGGGGGGGTCGAGAAAAGACAAAGAGGTGATGGGGGATTTTTTTTTTGGGAAAACATAAAAAGATACTAACGCATGCCTAACAGTGTGAGTGATTTTGGTGCACACTCTATATTTGTATTAAACTAAAAAATAAAATTTCGTGAGAGGCATGATATATATATATATATATATATATATAGGGAGAAAGGATCAAGTGAGGCCCAGTTTGAGGACCCTGAATGAAGACCATTTTTTTAAATAGTAAAAAAAATATGTTTGGGTTGATTTTTTTTTAATGATTTTTAAACATTTCAATAAGACCATAAAAAATAATCAGCTTAAAATGATTTTTTTTGCTATTTTAAAAAAATCGGTCAAACTTTGTCAATTTTTAAGTTGTTAAAAACTGATAAAGTTAGACCAATTTTTTAAAATAGTAAAAAAAATCATTTTGAGCTGATTTTTTTATATGACCCTACTGAATTGTTTAAAAACTATATAATAAAAATTAGCTCAATTTTTTTTTACTATTTTATCAAAATTGTTCCGCGCCAGCGGTATGCAAATAGAGGTCCTCATGAGATCCTCTCTCTCTCTCTCTCTCTCTCTATATATATATATATATATATAAACCTGCTCTTGTGCGGACTAGTCCGCATTTTAAGAATGCGGACTGAACATGTGTCACCTGGCGGTGAGCTCAGAAAAGAGAGAGAGTGTGCCTATAATTTAGGCAATAATTTCTAGGTGAACCGTTAGGTGACACATGTCCGGTCCGCATTCTTAAAATGCAGAGTAGTCCGCACAAGAGCATATATATATATATAATAAAGTAGAAAACTTATGTATGTCATAAGATCAAAAAATGATGTCACAAAATGAATTTTGTTTATACATCCTATTTTGCCTTTGCAAAATATAGATTCCTCCTCTTTTACCATGTGTCACTTTTAAGGAATTTTTTTAGATTCCTCCTCTTTTGAAATCCCGCTCACTTTTTTTCAAATTTCAAATTTTATTACTTTTTTTATGTTGAAAGTACACCTATTTTCGTAGGGAGTGTGTATTGAACTTTTACCCCCAATCTTTTCAATTCCCCTTTTTTAACTTTTGGTTTTCTCAATCGATCTTCCTCTTCTCTCGCGGAGCGATAGTCTCTCTCTTTCTCCTCTCCTCTCCTCTCCTCATGATTCTAATCCTTTCATTTCCCCCTTTTTCTAATTCATTTTATTATTTGTAGGAAAAAACAACAATCGAAAGAACCACCCCACGTGAGCTTGAGAACATGAACTGAATCCATCCCTAGGAGATTTGATATGGAGGGGAGGTCTGAGGCCATATGGAATTGGGTCTGGGTCTTTGGTATGTAGTGGGTAAAGATTTTTTCTTTATTAATGTTGATATTTTGCACACATGCTCAGTCTACCCATGAATTTTTTATATTTGGGAACTCTCTGTCTTTATTTTTTTATGTTTATTTTGTTACAAAGACTTGACATGATACTTCTATGGTAAATCGGTGCTTTATTCATATTTTACGGCAAGTTTGGGAGAAATTAAACTTAGTTCTCAAGGCCATCTTACTTTTGCTAAAGCCTATGGACCATCTTTGTAGTGTCACTTCTTTGGGTTTGTGTGTTGATGTTTTTATTTTGTATTTTGGAGTTTATGTTTGTTTTGCAGATCAAAGCATATTCTTAATTTTTTCTCTTTCCCTCTTCAAAATAGGGTGGGATGGGTGTGTATAGAAAGGCCCTAAAGGGTATTCTGGGTTCGAGGTATGGATGGAGGATGGGTTTTGAAAGCCGGAATGGTGTAGGTGAGGAATGGGAGCAGGATGACTAGGGTTTAGTGAAAAGCCGCTGGTAAAGGGGAGTTTTTTGGGGATCTGGTAGTACGGACTGCCATCGGAGGAGTTGGGGAGGGTTAGCGACGGTGATCGAGGCCAGTAGGGGTGGATTCGGGGCCCGTTCGGGGTCTGATGTAGGGCGGGGAGGGCAGACGATAATGGTGGAGCTGGGAATGGGGACCTTAATAGGTTGGGTTTGGGCAGCCTCGGCTGATGTAACTGTCTCTCTCTCTCTCTCTCACCATTTTCTTTTATCTTGGGACACAAACTTACCAATCAAACCATCTATAACAGTAAAACCATCGGTTTAATCCGATCTCGGTTCAGTTTCGTGTGACGTACGGATATGTTGTTATTTAACATAGTTTAACCCGAGATCGTTTTCTCTCTCTCTCAGATCTAATGACCTAAGGTTTGTTCCCTTATGATGATGCTGGGAATCAGCACCACCAGGTGAGGTGTTTCCAAGCTCTATATGTACATAACAATGGCAACACAACTATATAAAGAGATAAGAGAAGGAGATGAGGATATGAGGAATCAACACCGGAATATAGGTGGTTCAGCCAGTCTGGCCTACGTCCACAGTGAGTGTGTGAGTAATATCACTGAAAGAAGGCACTAATGGCCATGGGTACAATTCCCTCAAGCTCTCTCTCTCTCTACTGTATATTTTGACAAGGTTTTTGCTAGGGTTGAATGAATGAACTCCTTTTGCAAGGTAGGGGATGACCCCTATATATAGTGTCTAGGGGGTGTAATGTACCCCCTATGCATGCAGTGAGCATGTGTGTGATATCCTCACCAATGTGGGAATGCCACCTGTCATTGTCACATGCAAGTAATGATGATGAAATATTCTCCCACATGTGGAGAATAATCTTGTTACAACTGATTTGTGCCCAGGTGTCCTTATCCAAATGTTAATAGATGCTCGGCAGTCATGTTGGTGAATGACCTCGGCCTGGGAGAGGCCGACCTGTAGAGGCTTGATGTCCACTCAATCCGAGAAGTGTCATAAGGAGTCTCGGCCTGATATCAGCCGAGACATTATGCTAGGTCGGCCCCAGCCGAGGTAGGGATAGTCCCAGGCTGGTGCTTACTAAGGCCTCTTATGACCTCGTCCCAAGCCGAGGTTGAACCGGTTCCAAGTTGAGGGTCGGCTCCCTGTCACCTCGGCCCACCCTTGGCCGAGGTTGCTATACCCGGAGTGCTATTGATGCCTGTGCTTCGTTAGCAGTACCCCTTCGCAGTGTAGAAGGTAGTCTCGGCTTGAGCCGAGGTAGGTCTGGCCGAGGGATGGTATCGCGGGCCCCTGGCCTTCATAGGGTCGATCAATGTTTCGGCCATCATCTCGGCCGAGGCAGGTGTCCCTAGGCCGAGGTCGGTGTGTCTGAGCCGAGGTACCACTTGGGGCATATCAATCACCCCCCAGCCCTTAGTCATATGCGAGAGCAAGTGGCTAGGGGATTGCTTCACCTCCGAGGCCTGTCCGTCCCAAGGTTAACACCTGCATGACACCTGTCCCAATCTAGGGCGTGCCAACTTGGCGTGTGCTGTCAGTAGTTGTCCCTTGGGTTTTCCCAAGGTAATGATGGGCCTTGGGAAGTGTGCCCAAGTATTTAAGGGTTAAACCCTTTCTTCCTCTTTCTTCTTCCTCTTTTCCCGCGCACGCTGTTTCCTACAAATTTCCTCTCTCAAAAGCCTCTTCAATCCAGCACTCTTTCTGCAGAAGGTTTCCTGTAGGTTTCTTATGGATTCTCTTGTTTAAGTTCGTCGATTCACTTCCAGGTACTCCTCCTTTTCCATTTCCTTTGTTTTTAACATTCAGTTAGCATTTTCCGGTGATCTTTTGAGTTTTTCGGTGGTTCACTTGAGTTTTCCGGCGAGCTTCATTGATTCAGGCGACCTGTGTTTTCTTGAAGTTCCTTAGTTTGATCTTCAAACCCCTTTATTTTATAAGCCAATCGTGTTTGTAGGTTTAGGAGTTTTCCTTAAGTTTAGGGTCGTTAGAAGTTTTGGGTCGTCCTCTGATGCTCAGACCCCTGTACCAGCTTCTTGAGGAATTCCCTTCTCTCAGAGAGAAGACCTTAGAGAAAATTAGGCAAATAGAGAGAGCTCAGGAAGAAGCTCATAGGTCACAGGAGTTCCCTGTCAGACCTATCTTTCCCCCACCTCTCAAGGTAGTATACCCTGATCCTCCTGAGAACTTCTATCAGACAGACGTCTCTGCTAACCCATTGCCGATGTATGAGTCTGAGTCTTCTACCTCAGACCCCATGTCTGTGGACTCTTTCCAAGAAACCATGGATTTTACACCTCGGACTGGTCAGGACCCTGACCAGGCTGAGGTTTCCAACCGAGCTTCGTCCTAAAATGGCTCAAGCACCTCAAATTCTTCTTCAGAGGTCGAACTTGTTTTGCCAAGTGTGGCTATGCCACCCATTCTAGATGCCATCCCTCTGTCGGCCGTTACCTGGGCCGAGTTTTCTCAGAGGTTCCTTGGTCACCCGTCTACGTCTGCTCCAGCCGACGTTGAGCTTGACGACGATGATGAGGATGCTGAAAGTGATGTTGACATATCTGAAGCGGCTGAGTTCGAGAGCACAGTCATTGAGGTAGACCTTCTGTGCTTTAGGTATTTATACTCCATTAGCCCCTCAATCAAATTAAGGAGACCTCTGAGGGAAGAGAGGGCCTACCACGGCCAAGATGGAGAAATCTGCTTGTACGAGCAGATGTTCAAGTTAGGGTTTCATCTACCCATTCACCCCGTCATCAGGTCCATTCTTTCCTTCATCAATTTGACCCCCTCGCAACTCTCTCCCAACGCTTGGAGAGTTATTATAGGATCCATCATCTTGTGGAGGGCAGTCCACCACTCTGACCTCCCAGTTCAGGTCTTTGCTGGTTGTTACGTCCCTACCTCGGTAAAAAACCATCCGAGCTACTATCACTTCATGGCTCGGAGGCCTGAAAAGAAGATGCTTAGGTCACTCAGACCTCGAATCACAATTGGAAGCCCCGGTATTTTTTCGCCTCGGGGCCATGGGAATTTGGCTCATCTGTTCCCTCTTCCACTTTTGAGCCGAGGATACCCCTCAGATGGGGTAAAGTCACCATGTCTGCCAGGGCCAATCCTGGCCTAAGTCTTCAAAATATTAAAAAGGTGAAGGCTCTGCAAGTCCAAGGGGCGCATGGTCTGTTTGTCAAATTCTAACATCTGGTGACCCCCCAGTATCTCTCGGGGACGAGCCTAGGTGGAAGTCCCCTTGACTTTGGTAAGGATTTTCCTTTTTGTTTCGAGTCTAACCCCTGATCATTCATGTTTAATTTCTAACTCTTATCTTTTCACTTTTGTAGAGAGACCACCAGGTGTCCCAGACGAGTTGTGGGAGATGGAAGCTCCGAGTTTGGCCAGACTTGCAAAGAATACTGGTTTGAATGCTCCTCCTCCAGCTCCCTCAACATCCAAATCCAAGAAGAGGGCCCCTGAGGTCCCAGCCTCTGAGGATCAGAGGCCGACAGTGAGGCAAAAGAAGGCCTCAGATGCTGCGATCCCCATCTCAGCCGACACCCTGTCGGCTCGTCTGGACCAGCTGAAGCTTACTGATAGCGTGGTCGGCAATAGCAGGTAGGCCATGGACGCAGTCACCAACGTGATGACCGAGGCGGACAAGCATTTTTACAAAGACATGGACACCGGTATGATGGTTGAGTTCGGCCTGCATAGAGCCATCCAGGTATGGCTTGTTTCTGGGTCAATAATTTTACAAGTTCAACGTCTGATTTTACTCCCCTCTAACCTCTTCATTATCTGTGCAGGGTGTGACTGCCATGTACCAGATATCTAACTGGGCCATGAGGAAATTTCCTCTCATTCAGAAGGGGCAGGAGGCTGAGAAGGTCGAGAGCGCCCTGAAGGCCGAGGTTGACCGTCTGAGGTCAGAGTTACATAATGCCGAGAATAAGGCCCAGAACTCTGAGAATAAGGCCCAGGGTTTGGAAAATGATATCTCTGCGCTCGTCCAAAGCTAGGCCCAGACCCTGAAGGATAAGGATGATGCTCTGTAGAGGAAGGTCAACGCGGCTGTGAAGGCTGCCCTTGCAGATGCCTCAGAGAGAATAATTTATGAATACAAAGTCTCTGAGGAGTTCATGGGTTTTGGTTTTGAATACCTCGAAAGAGGTATCAAAGCCACCACCAAATGGGCCGAGGTCAGAGAGAAGGAGGTTGGCACTATAAAGGCCTCCGACTTTGTGGGCCTTGGCTTCGCCGACCTTCAGTTTGCTCAGGCACTGCAAGAGATAGAAGATGAGGCTGCTGCCCCTGGTCAGACTGCTACTGTGGAAGGGACTGATCTCGGAGGGATTGACCCTGCTGATGATGTGGCTGAGGTGACCAATGCTGATCATGTCAACCCAGCCGAGACTGTCAATGCTCCCCCCTCAGACTTTTAACTTGTAACAAATTTTTATTTTGTAAATTGTAATTGAACTTGATTTGTAACACCTCTGAATGTTATGTAATGTCTTCTTTTTACTGAATGCCGATCTTCTTTTATTTTTATATCTGAATGCCTCTGAATGCTATTGAGCTCTGAAGTCATTATCTAATATGTTGTTCTCATAACCAACTTTACCAAATTAATGATGTTTAGGGTCTGAGGCCATCTAACCAAGGTGTCTGAGCTCAGACCTCGTCACCACCGAGTGATGTTATGAGGGTCTGGGGTCATCACCTAAGACGTTAGCCTCATAATAAATCTCACAAAATTAATGATGTTTAGGGTCTGAGGTCCTCTGCTAAGGTGTCTGAGCTCAGACCTCGTCACCGCCGAGTGATGTTATGAGGGTCTGATGTCATCACCTAAGAGGTTATCCCCATAATGAATATCACCAAATTAATGATGTTAAGGGTCTGAGGTCCTCTGTCAAGGTGTCTGAGCTCAGACCTCGTCACCACCGAGTGATGTTATGAGGGTCTGAGGTCATCACCTAAGAGGTTTGACTCATAATAAGTGTCACCAAATTAATGATGTTAAGAGTCTGAGGTCCTCTGTCAAGGTGTCTGAGCTCAGACCTCGTCACCACCGAGTGATGTTATGAGGGTCTGAGGTCATCACCTAAGAGGTTATCCCCATAATAAGTGTCACCAAATTAATGATGTTAAGAGTCTGAGGTCCTCTGCTAAGGTGTCTGAGCTCAGACCTCGTCACCACCGAGTGATGTTATGAGGGTCTGAAGTCATCACCTAAGAGGTTTGCCTCATAATAAATCTCCCCAAATTAATGATGTTTAGGGTCTGAGGTCCTCTGCTAAGGTGTCTGAGCTCAGACCTCGTCACCTTCGAGTGATGTTATGAGGGTCTGAGGCCATCACCTAAGAGGTTAGCCTCATAATAAGTCACCAAATTAATGATGTTAAGAGTCTGAGGTCATCTAACCAGGGTGTCTGAGCTCAGACCTCGTCACCACCGAGTGATGTTATGAGGGTCTGAGGTCATCACCTAAGAGGTTAGCCCCATAATAAACTTCTGGTCTAAAGAACGAAACAAGAACTTGATATGGAAACTGATCTTTATTAATAACCTTCTTTCAATAAGAGTACATTTTCATAAAATTCTATACATCATATGTAATATCTCTTGAGATGGTCAGCATTCCATGGGTTAGTGAAAGGTTCCCCTTCTAGGTTCTCTAGCCTGTAGGTGCCAGGCACAACCTCTTCTGTCACCTTGTAGGGGCCATGCCAGTTTGGGTGTAGCTTGTTTGTCTTTTGCAAGGTCTTCTTTAGCACTAGGTCTCCTACTGCAATGGGTCTTGATTTCACCCTTTGGTTGTAGAATTTCGCTGCCCTCTACTGGTAAGCTGCTTTCCTGACCTCTGCGTCCTCTCGTCTCTCTTCAATAAGATCCAGGTCTAGCCTCCTCTTCTCCCCATTCCTGTCAGGGTCGTAGGTCTGAATCCGATGAGTTGGTAGTCCTACCTCCATTGGTATGACGGCTTCTGAACCATGTGCCAGCATGAATGGGGTTTCTCCTGTGGGTGTCCTTGTTGTGGTCCTGTAAGCCCATAGCACAACTTAGACCTCTTCTATCCATCTCCCCTTCGCGTATTCTAATCTCTTCTTGATTCCATCCAAGATAGTCCTATTCGTGACCTCGGTCTGGCCATTTGCCTGAGGTCGACCTGGGGATGAGAAGAACTATTTAATCCCCACACTTTGGCAATACTTCTCTAAGGAGGAGTTCTTGAACTGGGTCCCATTATCCGAGATGAGTGTGTTTGGGAGGCCATACCTACATATGATGTTCTTCCAGATGAACTGAAAGGTCTTCTGCTCCGTAATTCTTATCATTGGTTCTGCCTCTACCCACTTTGAAAAGTAGTCAATGGCAACTATCAAGAATCTATAGTTGTTGACTGCTCTTAGTAAAGGTCCTACTAAGTCAATTCCCCACACCGCAAATGTCCATGGAGAAGAGATTGACGTCATAGGCTGATGGTGTTGATGAGGGATGGCGGCGAACCTCTGACATTTGTCACACCTCTTCACATAGTCAGCAGCGTCCTTAGACAAGGTAGGCCACCAGTATCCCTGAGTGACGATCCTCTTGGCTAAGGGCCTTCCCCCTATGTGGATAGAGAAAGAGCCTTCATGAACCTCCTATAAGATCCAGGGTACCTCCATGGGATGCACACATCTGAGGAGGGGCAAGAGAAACCCCTTTTTATACAAGACGTCTCCTACTAATGAGAACTTAGCCTCCCTATATCTCAATTTTCTTCTTTCCAGCCTAGACTCAGGTAGCTCCCCCTCGCTTAGGTATCTGACAAGCAAGTCAATCCACGAGTCTCCTAGGTTCACATTATGACAAGGGCTACATACCTCATCCTCCTCGATGCTTTCTTTTCCTAAGAGCTCGATTGGAATGGTCCTTCCCAAATCTGTCTTCATTGCCGAGGCCAGTCTTGCCAATGCATCAGCGTGGTTATTGCTCAGTCGAGGTACTCTCTTCATCTTTGCTTCTTCAAAATACTCTGGTAAACCTCTTACCTTCTTTAGGTATTTGGCCATCCTTTCATCTTTGGCCTCGAATGCCCCCAACACTTGATTGACAAACAACCTTGAGTCACTATGAAGTAGGAGTCGCTTTACTCGAAGAGTTGTTGCCAATGAGAGACCTGCTATCATGGCCTCATACTCAGACTCGTTGTTGGAGGCCTGGAAGTTGAATCTCAAGGCGTACTCAATGTTGGCACCATCTGGAGCCGAGAGTATTAACCCCGCGCCGCTTCCACTGTCACAGGAAGAGCCATCAACGAAGAGGCTCCAGACGTCTGCATCTGATGAGAAGACCCCTTCTCTCATAACCCCCTTTTCGAAGAGGTATCGATCCTCTTCATTTTCTTCTACTCTGCTTCGATTTTTGCCCGGGACAACCTCTTCTCAACCTCGGAAGACGTACGGGGCCGTCTCTTCCGAATCTCAGAAGACACTTTGGTTCGTCTCTTCGCTGTTATCTGAACCTTTCTCTGTCTCGACCTCTTCCCAAGTGAACTCTGCGATGAAGTCTGCGAGGGCCTTCCCTTTGATGGCTGTCCTGGGCTGGTAGGCAAGATCATACTCTCCTAGCTCGATGGCCCAGGTCATCAATCTTCCAGACTTCTCAGGCTTGTGCAGAACCTGTCTTAGTGGGGAGTCAGTGAGGACTACCATGGAGTGAGCTTGGAAGTAAGGCTTAATCTTCTTTGAGGCGTGTATCAGGGCATAAGCCAACTTCTCCATTCGGGGATAGTTTTGTTCAGACCCTTGAAGGGCCTTACTGTTGAAGTACACATGCCTCTGGATTCCATCCTCTTCCTGTACGATGGCTGCGCTGGTGGCTGACTCAGATACTGCCAGATACACAAACAACCTCTCCCCCGTGATGGGCCGAGACAGCAATAATGGAGATCCCAAGTAGGACTTGAGTTGGTCAAAAGCTTTTTCGCACTCTTCATCCCACTAGAAGGCCTTTCTCAGAACTTTAAAGAACGGAAGACACTTGTCCATTGCCCTGGAAACAAACCTATTAAGGGCTGCCACCCTTCTAGTGAGTCTCTGAACATCCTTGATACTCCTAGGAGTCTTCATGTATAGCAAGGCCTTGATCTTCTCAGGGTTTTCTTCAATCCCCCTCTGATTAACGATGAACCCCAAGAACTTCCCGGATCCTACCCCGAAGACACACTTCGCTGGGTTGAGCTTCATCCTGTACGAGTCCATGACATCAAAGGTCTTCTTAAGGTCTGCTATGTGAGTACATGCTTTCAGGATCTTCGTTAGCATATCATCCACATACACCTCCATGGTCTTACCTATCTGCTCCTCGAACATCTTATTGACAAGACGTTGATATGTTGCCCCCGTATTTTTCAGACCAAAGGGAATCACCTTATAACAGTACGTCCCCTTGTCAGTAATGAAGGCTGTCTTCTCAGAGTCTTCGGTATCCATAAAGATTTGGTTATAACCTGAATAAGCATCCATGAAACTCATAAGCTCATGCCCTGCCGTTTCATCCACCATCTGGTCTATCCTAGGTAAGGGATAGCTGTCTTTCGGGCAAAACCTATTCAGGTCTGTGAAATCTACACACATCCGCCACTTTCCATTGGCCTTAGGCACGATGACTGCATTTGAGAGCCACTCTGGATAAGTAACCTCTCTTATGAACTCGGCCTCTTCCAACTTCTTCACCTCTTCCCGGATGACCTCATAGTTCTCTCTGGAGTAGACTCTTCGCCTCTGTTTAATAGTCCTGGCATCTCTGTCCACGTTGAGCTTGTGGGTCATGATCTCAGGGTCGATACCAGGCATGTCTGCGTGACTCCATGCGAAGACACTCTGCCTCCTCCTGAGGAAGTTTATCAGCTCTTCCTTGATCCCTTGCTCCAGGGCCTTGCCGACCTGGACGGTTTTTTCCGGCTCGTCCTCATTGAGGACGATGGATTCTACCTCTTCTGTGGCCTCGCCCTTCTTCAATTTTGTTTCGTCTCTCGGATCAAGAGTGTCAATGCTGTAAGTGGCGGTTGCTCTCTTATGGGCCTCTCTCTCTTCGGCCGAGTTGAAATAACATTCTCGCACCGTGGTTTGGTCGCCTTGCACTTCCCCTACTCCATAAGGAGTCGGGAATTTTAGCATCTGGTGGACCGTCGACGGCACGGCTTCAAACTCTTTGAGGGCCACTCTTCCGATGATGAGGTTGTAGGCCGAGAAGACATTTTCGTCCATAACAAAAAAGTTTATCTTCTTGGTCAGCCTCTTAGGCCACTCATCTCCCATCCGTACATCCATTTCATACATGCCCAATGGGTGTACCTTCTCACCACTAAAGCCTATCAATGGGTGATGGTAGGGCACCAGCCTTGCCCTGCTAAGACCCAAGCTCTTGAAACAAGGCCAGAACATCACATCTGCTGAGCTTCCCCCATCTATGAGGATTCTCCCTACATCGCACCCATGCACCCTTGTTGTTATGACTAAAGGGTCATCATGGGGGGCTAAGATGCCCTTGAAGTCGAGTCTGGAGAACCCCACTATGAGGGTGTCCATGTCCACCTTCTTCCTCTTCTGCACTACGTCAGAAGACGTTAGATTCACAACCTCAGGTTTGACCACTGACTCGGCCTCCGATACATGAGCTTTCCTGTCGGCTACCTCAGAGCCACCTCCTGCGAATCCCCCACATATGGTGCTAACACCAAAGGAGATCATTCCGACCCTCTTCACTGGGGTGTTGTCATCCTTTGGTGGGAGATCCGGGTCATCTCCATCATCACCCTCTGAATCATCATGCCTTCTAGCCGGGACATCGCCACGGCACCTGTCATCTCTTTTCTTCCTAGGGTCTTCTCTTCCACCCTTTGGGGCCTTTCCATCCACGTACTTTCTCAGTTTCCCGGATTTCAGCATCTTCTCGATCTCGTCCTTCAGAGCGAAGCATTTATCTGTGACATGGCCGTGATCCTGATGGAACTCACACCAGAGGTTTTTATTCCTCTTATGTGGTGGGGCCTTCAATTTTTCTGGCCACCTCAGAGCCCGGTCAGTCTTGATCTCATTAAGGATGTGCTCACAGCTCACAGTCAGAGGAGTGTAATGAGCGAACTTGTCATCTGCTGACCTCTTCTTCCCCTCTTTCTTTCCCTGGGACCTCCCAGTGCTACCACGGTTCTCCTCCTCATATTTGGCGGCCATTGCCTCTTCCGCGTTCATCACTTTCAATGCGGTGGACAGCAGCTCTGCCATAGAATTGGGGGGATCTTCCGCCAGCTTCCACAATAGCTTCCCCTTTTGGAGGCCTCCTATCAGGGCGGTCATGGCTATGCTCTCTTCGTAATCCTCCACCTCCAACTTCTCCTTGTTGAATCTTGCTATGTAGTCTCTTAGGCTTTCACCCTTAGCTTGTTTGACATATAGGAGGTGGGTAGTCTTCTTTTGAGGTCTCACCCCGAAGCAGAAGTTATGGATGAACTGCTCAGCTAGGCCTTTGAAGTTTTCTATTGAGTTCTTCGGAAGAGAGGTGAACCAGCTATGCGCTGCCCCTGTCAAGGTTCCTGAGAAGGCCCTACACTTCATCTCATCAGGGATCGAGTAAATATCTGCTGCCGACTGATACATCTCGATATGGTGCACTGGGTTAGTGCTGCCATCGTATTTAGGAGTCACTGTAGGAGGCTTGAACTTAGCTGGGGTTGGGAACCCCACTATCCTAGCTACAAACGGGGAGCCCTCCGAGTAGCCCCTCTGTAATGGGTCCCTGCTCTTTATGAGGTCCCCTATCTTCTCCTCGAGATGTTGGATTGAGTCATTCCAGGGTCTTCTCTCTTCAACTTGGCCGAGGTTATCCCCTGCCACTTCTCTGCAATGGACAGAGGGTTCCCCAGCCACGACCCATTGACTGTTGACCTCTTCCTGCTCCCTAGCTCTTCTCTCTAAGGGTCGGCCTTGATCTGGCCGAGCCTGCCTATTTACTCTTTGAGAGCCTGCCACGCTCCTTGACCTCGATAGCCTCTGCCTCAGGTCATTGACTGGGCCCGGCCTCTCAAAGGCCGACCCTCTGCTCAACCTGTTAAAGGCCGACCCTCTCTGCTGGGCCTCATCTCTTCTTCGGCCGACACATCCTTGACTCTGCCTATCAAAGGCTGACCCTCTTTGTTGGGCCTCATCTCTTATTCAGCCGACACATCCTTGGCTCTGCCTAAGAGGTCGTATGGTGTTATCCGACACCTCATACGGCTCCCAGCAGTCCTCCGGGGCCTCTTCATCTTCTAGGTCATCATAAGCAATGTCCCTCCTCCGCTGGGGTGCAGGTTGTTCCTTCATGGGCGCCTGGGGTGGTCCCCTGGTGTCAGGATGAAGCTGAACTGCTGTCGGAGTTATCATGTCCGGTGAGACTCCAGGTGGCCTCATCATCATGGTTTGGCTGAGCTGGACAAATTGCTCCTTCATGGCTTGTTGCGTGGCAGCTAAAGATTTCAAAGCTGCTGCCACCTCCGCCATTTCGGACTGGGGAGGAGCCTGACTGGAACTAGCCCCTCCACCTCCAGGCGCTGGAAGAGGCGGTGGTAATTCTGGTGCCATGTATTATCAATAAAGAGCTTGAACAACAAGTGAGCTTAATACCTTAAAGGACCTCTTTCAATGGTGAAACAGCTCCACACAAGGGGTGGTTCCTGGTTCACCATCAGAGCCTCCGGTGAGGTAAAGCAGAAAAAGAGGAAGAGATAGCCTCTCGATTCCCACAGACGGCGCCAAAATGATGATGTTGGGAATCAGCACCACCAGGTGAGGTGTTTCCAAGCTCTATATGTATATAACAATGGCATCACATCAATATAAAGAGAGAAGAGAAGGAGATGAGGATATGAGGAATCAACACCGAAATATAGGTGGTTCAGCCAGTCTGGCCTACGTCCACAGTGAGTGTGTGAGTAATATCACTGAAAGAAGGCACCAATGGCAATGGGTACAATTCCCTCAAGCTCTCTCTCTCTCTCTACTGTATATTTTGACAGGGTTTTTTCTAGGGTTGAATGAATGAGATCCTTTTGCAAGGTAGGGTATGACCCCTATATATAGTGTCTAGGGGGTGTAATGTACCCCCCATGCATGCAGTGAGCATGTGTGTGATATCCTCACCAATGTGGGAATGCCACCTGTCATTGTCACATGCAAGTAATGATGATGAAATATTCTCCCACATGTGGAGAATAATCTTGTTACAACTGATTTGTGCCCAGGTGTCTTATTTAAATGTTAACAGATGCTTGACAGTCATGTTGGTGAATGACCTCTGCCTGGGAGAGGCCGAGCTGTAGAGGCTTGATGTCCGCTCAATCCGAGAAGTGTCATAAGGAGTCTCGGCCTGATCTCAGCCGAGACATTATGATAGGTCGGCCCTAGCCGAGGTAGGGATAGTCCCAGGCTGGTGCTTACTAAGGCCTCTTATGACCTCGTCCCAAGCCGAGGTTGAACCGGTTCCAAGTTGAGGGTCGGCTCCTTGTCACCTCGCCCCACCCTTGGCCGAGGTTGCTATACCCGGAGTTCTGTTGATGCCTGTGCTTCGTTAGCAGTACCCCTTGGCAGTGTAGAAGGTAGTGTCGGCCTGAGCCGAGGTAGGTCTGGCCGAGGGATGGTATCGCTGGCCCCTGGCCTTCATAGGGTCGATCAATGTTTCGTCCATCATCTCGACCGAGGCAGGTGTCCCTGGGCCGAGGTCGGTGTCTCTGAGCCGAGGTACCACTTGGGGCATATCACCTTAGTTTGTTTAGTTCTATTTTTTTAGTTAAGTTATTGTTCGTACTTTTAGAGGATGAGCTCCTGAACAAAAAGTGATATCATATTTTCAAGCAATAGTGTTTATGAATCTTTATAATATTCTTTTTTCAACTAATATTGTTTGTTTTTTGTTTTTTAATTATTTAAAAAAAATCGGATAGTTATTGGTGTTTATTTAATTATTTTTAAGAAAAGGGGGGTCAGCCCGAATCTAATTCAACATGGGATGATCCCAATCCTTTTCTCACACTTCCATAATTTTTCATTTACCCGGTCTATTATTGGAAATCTGATTTATTCTTTTTGGTTTCAGATTGTGGATTGTGAAGAAAGAGTCTTTAGATCCACTATTGCTATTGATTGAACTATTTTTCCTGTTCAAAGTGTAATCAAGTTAGCTCAGGAAGATTGTTTGTTATTTCAACGGAAGAATATTTATAATTACCACTGTCAAGATTGTTTAACATTCATTGAATCAGTTATAGTTTGACATTTAATTATTTTTCATCATTCACGTTTCTCTTTAATGAGTACTTGAGAGTATTAGATATGTGTAGCAGTGTTTCTATATCTGTTGTCAATATGCCTAGAAAATGTTGCATAATCATCTCGACTTGAAATAGTATTTTTTTAACCAATTTCAAACATTATCCAAGTTAAAGCAACAATATACAAAATGTTTTTTTATAAAATAAAAACAATTCTATCCAAAATAAACACGACACGATATGAAATACTATTGTATACCTATCTTGAATATGACTAAATGTTTTTTTCACCAAAATAAACATGACATAACACGATATGAGATTTTATTACCAATTACGAACACTGTCGTTTTATAGGGATAGTCCTATAAATATAGGATATTATGACCATTTTTTTTTAAAATTATACTTTGTTTTGTCCGGGAAATGTTTTTTTGCTGTTCTGTAATTACGCACTTTGAAAATTTTTGTCGTTTCGCGATAACGTAATTTGAAAGATTTTCGTCATGCCTTCAGGCACGGGCATACGCTAGTATATATATATAAAGATGAATATATGTGGGGGGGGGGGGGGGGGGGGGGGCGAGAAAAGATAGAGGTGATGGAGGATTTTTTTTTGGGAAAAGACAAAAAGATACATATTACCTAACGATGCGAGTGATTTTGGTGCACACTCTAATTTTTTCCACAACTGAGGTAAATTTTAATATCATATTACCAAACTGATATTGTGTCAAAATGACCATTGTTTTTTTTTATAAAATATGTGTTGGGTCTAATTATTTAAAAAAATTGGTTTAAGTAAAATATTGTGTTATCGAACTGGAATTTTGTGAAAATGACCCAATACTATTTTTAGGCTGAGGCTGAGGCCCCTGGAGAACTATTTTTGGACTCTTAGGTAAATGACCCTATTTCTCATGCGATAGGGCCTTCATATTAAATTCTAAGCCTTTATCTCTTTTACTTGTCTTTTAGTTTTGAAACTTTAAAATTGAATCTCCCAAAATATAATTTCAATTTACAAAATTTAGGGTAAATTGCAAATGTAATCTTGAGCTTTAGGGGTTTTGAAATGTAAGACAAACTCTTTCAATTTTTACAATTTTAACAACGTCATTTTCAATATGTGTTACATTGTCATTAGTAAATTATAAGACAGATTCCAACTAGGCATCTATAGTATCAAAATTTAACACATTGTCTAATAAGAAATTGCCATATGATCTAAAAATAATAATAAATTTTTTGCATTCAACTTGTTTAAATATAAAAAATACTAAAAACAACATAGACTATTAAAAGTTAAATCATTTGAAGAAGTTAAAAGGTTAGAAAAAAGTGGGATATCCGTGTAATCTCACTCCCTTTACCCACGCAACCCACCCACCACCGGAATTAACCATCACTCTATAATACCCCGTATAATTTTATACTTAGGTTGATCAAGTCTAAATATAAAATCATATGAGATCGCAATAAAAAAAGATCATTCTAAGCATGAAGAGATCAAATGAAAAATGGATAATAATTTTGAACCGATGAGAAGATTCTCAAGTATAACTCATAATATCCAATAACCAAATCTATAAATAATATTGTCTCAATAGTAATACATAATTACAATACCCAAGGAGTCTATAAATATTACAATCCATCTAAGTCACGACGTACAACTAGATATATCAATATAAGCTAGACTAAAAGATAAAGGATAATATAGAGATATATAATGTCTCTAGAGACAAAAGCCCTGAGAGATGTATATCACGCACTGACTGGATCGAAAGGCAATCTAAGTGTGAGGTCCAGCCTTAGCACCTAGTTTCTACAAAAAGGGGGTTAAAACCCTAGCAAGTAACTTAGCTACGCAACTCAAAGCAATTATATGCATACATGATAAAGTCACGATTTAATAATTTAATGAACAACCAAACACATAAACGTGTCTCATAGTATATTCGAGTTATCTCATTTCATACCATTAATTAATCATTCTCATTAACTAATCAATCAACAACCGAAATGCTCAAAAGTTCATTAACACGTAACCGACCGGTTTAAATAATTTATTAACACATGACTGACATGCACCAATTAATCTCGGCCATCTCATAAACATGCGATACGCCAAATTCAAATAATCACATTTATTAATCTCAATCACTTTCATTAGTCATTTATGCTCAATAATTCATTATCACGTAATCGACATGTGTCCCTTCATCTCGGCCATCTCATAAACATGTGGTAAGTTAAATTCAAATAATCACTTTTCATGCCCTGACACCTCCTGGTATTCGTATCGCCAGGAAAACACATAACACAATATTCATAAACATCATGTATCAGGCCTTGGCGTCACCTGGTATTCGCATGACTGGGAATAACATATCATACTAAACCATAAGCATCACGTTTTACGCCCTGACACCACCTCGTATTCACATGGTCGAGAATTTACACATCATAATATTGGGGTGTCTCCATGGTACCCACCCATTAATTTTCATCTTCGCAAGTTCAATTAATGGTTGCATTTTAACACGTAATCATTCACTCTGAAAAAACTACTCATAACTTAGTTATGCTAATTACCCCGATTTGGCTCTACTATTTAGGATTCATTATCTATAGTTTTAAACGGTTTTATAGAGAGCTAACGGGACAAACATAATGCAATTAATTCTTCGTAACACAAAGGGAAAAGTTGAAGGTTTATGATTTTTATTTATGATTTAAGTCATCACGATAACCCGTTTCTAAACTCCGTGCATAGAAGGTCTCACCGAAGTGAAATCCAAACAAGGAACCCTCCCAATTCAATAACGTTTAGATAGAGTAGTTGTTAAGACAAATTATTTAATGTTTATTATACGAAAGCAAAACATTTAAGCCATTACGATAACTCGTCTCTAAACTCCGTGAGTGGGACGTCTCACTGAAGTAAAATCCAAACAAGGAACCCTCCCGATACACTAAAGTTTAGATAGAGTAGTTGATAAGACAATCTATTTAAGGTTTATTATGCGACAGTAAGGCAAGAATTTAAATATGTATGCGTGAAATCTACGAATTAATCCACACTACTATTCTACAACCAAGCGAAATCACAATAATTTACCGTACTCATTCGAACTCCTACATAACAGAATGAACATCAACAATAGCATGGTTTCAAACTTGGGTTCATATTGAGTTCTACATAAATGGGACACGTAATTATTTTACGTGGGTACGCTACATCATAAAGGGTTCATTAATGCATATCAATTGTCCCAAGTCATTTATAATATTTCCATATTGGATATTATAACATGAACAAGAGTCTCGTAACTAATTTCATCGATTTTGAAAATACATATCAAAAGTACTACTCTTAAAGTGTAAGGTACAACCCTACTGAGCAATTGAACTATCCGGACATTTTAACTCTAAATTTATTTTGCATCGTCTATTTTCGTATCCCAGATCATCAATTTTTACTAACAAGGTAAAAATCTAAAATTATCATTTTCATGCGTTAGGGCAATATTTAGTTTTCGCACACTAATATGCTCGACATAATTTTTTTAGTATATATAACTATTCAAATTCACCTAATATAACATAAATTTGAATTTCATACTTTTCTAAGAGTCACTAGGTCAATAAGTAATTTTCGCAAATTAATAGGCTTGACATGAATTTTCTTTTTAAGTATAAAAAACTACTTAAATTCACTTAAGATGACATCAATTAAAATTGCACACCTTTCTAAGAGTTACTAATAAATTTTTGTCACAAAATTTCGTTTAAGTTAAATCAACAAATACACACATAAAAGGAGAGGAGTAAAAATTTACTTGCCTCAAAATGCATCCCAAATTTAATGTCTAATTTGGTGAAGATCCCTCTTGAAATCCTCCAAAAGAAATAGTCTCGAATACCTCTTTTAAATTATACGTGGCAGTTGGGGACAAATCTAAAATTTAGGTAAAGTGTGGGGAAAGATTGAGTGAATAAGGGTAAGATTTATGCCCATAAATTTCGGACGCTATGGCTGTCCATTTATCCTTTTGAACGAACCACATAATAAAAAATGATTTGCAAAGAGACATTTATTCCTCTTCCTTTGCCGCTGAAAAAAATACCCAAATAAAATAGAGGAAGGTACTCTTAGGTCTCTCACAAATAAATTTTAAATACTAAAGGAATTTTGACAAATTTTTAACACTTAGACCCACTAATTCTCTTCTTGTAAAAGTGAACGCTAGTGGCATAACAAGTGAACCTAATTGTAAATTATCCTTAAATATTTAAAAATTATTACCAAGGGACCTAATTGTAAATTGCCCAGTAAAATATCATTGTTGCTCTCCCTCTCTCCCTTGATTGCATCGAAATCTCCAAAAAGGCGTGCCTCGTTTTACTCTCACGCCTTGATTCAGTTGCCATTTTTTCTCACTCCTTGAGCTCTGTGCTTCTAAACAAAATGAAAGGAGAAGCCTTCTCCTTTTCTTTTCTTCCTTAACTACCACTATCCTCCCTTATGAGACAAATAGGAGCCTGTTGAAATCTCACGGCCCCCAACTCCTGTTGCCCCTCGATTTCGGTGTTGTTGACCCCTTTAATGAAACCAAATTTCTCACCCATCTTTAATACACACACACACACACACACACAGATATATATATATATATATGCATTTCTTCTCTTATGCTGACTAACCCGTATTTTAAGAATGTGGTCCTAACATGTGTCACGTGGCGGTGCCTAGAAAAGAGAGAGAGTGTGCCTATAATTTAGGCGATAATTTCTAGGTACACCGTTAGGTGACACATGTCTTCGCATTCTTAAAATGAGGAGTAGTTCTCACAAGAGCAGGACTGTATATATATATATATATATATATATATATATATATATATATATATATATATATATATATACAGTCCTGCTCTTGTGTGGACTAGTCCGCATTTTAAGAATGAGGACTGGACATGCGTCACCAGACGGTGAGCCCAAGAAGAGAGAGAGTGTGCCTATAATTTAGGCGATAATTTCTACGTTCACCGTTAGGTGACACATGTCTGGTCCGCATTCTTAAAATGCGGACTAGTTTGCACAAGAGCATTATATATATATATACTAGCGGAATGCCCATGCCTGAAGGCACGACAAAAATTTTCAAAGTATGTAATCGTAAAACAACGAAAATTTTCAAACTACATAATTGCAAAACGACAAAAATTTTGTTCCTAAAAAAACAAAGTGTATTTTAAAAAAAAATGGTCATATTCTCTTTTGTTTATAAGACTATACACACTGCTTAGGACATAACAAATTATCCAACAACATTCAAATAGTCAAAATTCGAGAATAATTTAAGTCAAAAATTTTATTTTACAACACAAAAGTCCACCCAGGACCTCATATAAAATAATCCACCCTGTTTAAGAAATAAAAAAATAACCCAACAACAATTTGTAACAATACTAATAGTCCACCCAGGACCTCATATAAACAAAATCACAAATATAGCTCAGATCGTGGAAATAGCACCAAGACATTTGAAAAATGTTTGAAAATTACACATATACGTTAATCAATGTAAAGTATTCAATGAAAAGTGGAAGACAATATAGCCATAAGTTAAAGAAGACATGATTGGTACAACCACTAATAACCTCTTAAACTACCATGTTCCTTCTATTCCATTTTCATGATTGAATTTTATAGCTAAGTACATGCTTCGTGGTTCTTTATTGCAGCACTGAACACCTAAATATCAAAAGAAAAAAATTATAGTTAAATATAAAAAAAAATGTCTTGAACCTACGCATGTGAATTTAAAGTAATATATACAGAGTTTAAAGTAACAAATGTCTTGAATGTTTGTAATTGTAAGAAATATAAAGGTGACAACTATGATTAGAACACCATAGCATGCAATTTCACAATTAATACCTTAATAACATGGCCTATGATTTGAATAGTCCAATAAAAATTTTGGTCCTTTCTACTTCGAACGATCACCACTACCTGAGGCATTTGTATATGATGTAAGAAGCAAGCCTAAGTGTTGCGTGATACACCTGCTGAACAAATTCATACGAGTCTTAAAAAAACATTAAAAAATAAATTAAGTAAAATGTGGAAGAACATATGTGCAACATTAACAATTATCAAGATGTGTTTACAATAGTGGTCGTGCGTACAACACTTTAATATCACAGAGATGTTCTTACTAAAAAAAAAACACATGGAAAAATATAAGATATGCCAACTAAGTTAATAAAACTTTAACTATGTTAGTGCAGTATGAATTGTTTCCTTTTTGTCACTAGATATTTTGGAAAAGACAACCCTTGATTTTTTTATGTTTTCCTTCCTAATTCTTTGGGGGTTTTGGGTTCTTCCGTGAGATTTGATTTTTCTTTTGGATGTGGTTTACAAATAGGTAAGATGATATATATGGTTAAAAAACATGAAGTTACCCCATGGAAATGAATAAAACTCAGTCAATTCTTATTAAAATTCAAGCATTAAGATTTTCATAAGATCGTCAATTAAAGCCACTTCAGAAGACAAATATAAACACTGATTATGATTAATACGTTGCGTTGGAACATTAGAGGTGTGGGGAACATTTGTGGAAATAGAAGATTAAACTATCTGGGCATGTATAACTATCTGAACAAAGGTGAAGAAATTGCCAAGAGTTATAACTATCTGAACAAAAGCTTCTATCTGGACATGTATAAGCATCCACAAAGTGAACAAAAGTGTCCATCGTTGCATCCTGTTCTGAAAAAAATAACCAAAATTGAATATCAAATCAACTGATATAAAAGTTGAATATCAAAATTGAATATCAAATCCTATTCTGAGATAAGTATCTAAACAGTGAGATAAAAGTTGATTATCTGAACAGTGAGATAACTATATCTGATATAACTATCTGAACAAAATTGAATACCAAAAGGAAGAATAAATAGGGGGAAGAGGACATCTTTGATTCGAGTGTTCTATTTCTCCTATAAGAAAAGCAATGGAAGTTTTTAGTGGCAAGAGGAATCCTAATGGCAATTCACACTGCCACGTTTAATACACATAACATAAACAACAAAAGACTGATTGGTGAAGCCCAATATAGAAGTAACTGGTTCTCCGAATCAATTATCAGACCAATAAGTAATGTTTTTACATGTCCCAATCAACCACTGAGAGAGTGAAGGTGGATATGTAAAATATTTGGTCCGTTCCATACAGAGCTCATTTTATAGCAGGAACAACCATCAAAAGGATTGAATCTGTCATAAATAAAAGAGGACTAAGATGATGGTCTAGAAATAATATTCTAGGAATGCTTAAAAATGGTTTCTTTATTAAGAGTGGCCAATCTTCTCAAATCCAGACCACGCTTAGAGATATCTCTACAAATATGTCTCCAAGCTAAACTGCCAGTCTAAATGATTTTTTACCTACTATTAAAGTTTTTTTAGAAGAGCTTGGACCATTTACAACCAATCTCCCATTGAATATCACCTATAAAATAAGTACAATCCTCTAATATAGAGAGAAAATGGCTTATGGATAGGTGGTTGGGTGGGCGCACGTATGTGCGAAGCCGCATGTGTATGCAAGCCAGTTGCAAAGAAAAGTCACTAATCCATTCAAATTCTAGAAGGAAATCACAAGGAATAAAAACTAAGGCAAGATCACTTTCATAATTGGAGTTTAAGAACTTGAAAAGTTACACTTCTCTACGCAACAAAATCACAAAATTCATTAAAACCCTTCAATATACTTAAATGTACATTATAAAAAACTGATGAATAAAGACAAAAGATTAAACCAAAGAAATCAAGGACTTTGGATTTGTTCTTTAATATTAGAAAATCTTAGACTGAATATAATAATATTAAAGACGAACGTCATTTAATTTACATGGGATTATAAAAATATAGTAGTTCAAAGATTTTCTTATTAAGTAACATTAACAATTATCCACTCTCTAAGTTCTGATAACAAATTTTTACAAACAGGGATATCCAATGTATCACATCTGGTATAAACTTATCAAACGTACACAAACATAAATACGAATAAAAGATATCCACCATTTCTTTTTATATCTATGAAAGATTTCACCTTTAATCATAAACTATATAAACACCAAACATCCATGATCTGGTTAAGAATACAAATTGTTAAATCCCACAGTTTGCTGTAAATAAAAAATAGAAATGCAAATGAAAAATGAAAAAATAAAAAAATAACAATAATACTTAAAACCATTAATTTGGAACCATAATTTGACTCCAAGACCTTAACTTGAGATCAGGCACAACAAAACGTTGAACCTTATATCATACTTAAGTTTCACTCAGATCACGTAAGAAGTAAAGACATCAAAAGTTTATTGTTTTCATTTCATTGAAAGTTTATTAAGTTGTGCAGTTAGTAAAATGGAATCCATAATTGAAATGGTTAAGAAAATAAAACAAAGGTAAGTACATTCGAGCGAGAGAAAGAGAGGTCAACGATGGGCTCCTATATGGCCAACAATTTTTGGAATTACAAATTTTCTTCGATTAGTGAAATGTAGCACCATTATTGTGGTTACTCTTCGAAGAAGAAGTGAACTATTTAGTTGGTACCCCACTGTTTAAACACCAAAAGTTGTATGACTATGTGAAGAATTCATAAAATAAAATAAATAAAATAAATATGTAATTCATTAATAAAGGATGCGGAAAATGGTATCTCAAAGTACAAAAATACAAAATGGATAGAAAATATAGCGCGAGGAAAAAATAGAAACAAAAATAGACCAAATCTTGCAGTGAAAATCGTGACGAACCACATGTAAACTCAATCTCAGCAACTACAAATAAATCACTTACTTTTTACACAAATGGTTAATAAAAAGGAAACAATTGCAAAATCAAGCTTAATCGGGAACCTTTTTTAATTTAGGATCCAATCGGCTCTGTACCCGAGTTTATAAACCATCCTGCACCATTGAAGTTTTACAGTGCAATTGAGTTCAACTTAATTTCTTTTACCAGCAAAAAAAGTCGGCCAATAATATATTATACATTAATACAACCCAATTAAATTATTAAAACAACTCGCAAATTGGAATCAACCAATTATTAAGGTGAAAAATGTTCCTGAAAAAAGGTCCTTCATACTCTCAACAGTCGCAAACATATAATCTATCAGTATTAAGTCAAGGTTTTTTGAAAATCTCTCATAAGCCTTTTCCTAGAAACAGTCTAAACTTGTTGAACATCCGACAAACTTCTGAATTTTATAGCCATTTCCTACCATCAGTCAAGGTGTATTAAAAATCTCTTATAAGACCTCTCCTAGCAGTAGTCTGGAGCCTTCTTCTAGCAGCAAATTCAGAACTTGCTCGCATACATATATCATTCTCATGATAAAGTTGGATGGTGCTACTTTCATATTCACGTCTAAGAAATGGTTGAAAAGGAAGCTTGAAAAAGTAAAATAGGGGTATTATATCATACAAAACACAATATGTTTTTTCAGAATGAGGGGGGCTTGAGCTACAACACAGGCACTTATGGTCAGTCGATCAAATATTGTGGGAACCGGAGTTGGACAAAGGCCAAACCGATTTTCTCAGCATGTTTTTAGACCTATTGATAAAAAAAACTGACTTAGATGATCCGTTAAATGATTTAGTTATTGCCAATGGTACAAATATAGTGTGTGATAATGTTGTGGATGAACCAACTTTCTTATCAGATAAAACTATGGACATGCAACTAAGTTTCTTATTAGATAAATATGAAACTAAAATGATATAAGGAATTAATAAAAAATGATAAAATGTCAACATATAAAACCACCAAATTTCCACCATCTTCAGACCATCACCAATCACCATAAAATCGCCATCGGTTAGCAACCTAACATCATCAAAGAAAAAAAGATAAACTAACCCAATTCATCTCCCTACGCCAGTTACAACGTTGTCGAAACTAGAACCAAACACCGCCTGCACAATCCAAGCACCAACAGTAACATGATCCAAGTCTAACCAAAATAAATTTAAAGCAAAAGTGAATGGCTAAAATTCCCACCGGTGGTCGAAAAGAGGCAATGCACTTAGGTTATTAACAGAGATAATTATGTTCCAGTTCCTTGCTTCCCATTAAGACTACGTCTACAAATATCTATAAAAATCACATTTTCACAGTTAATGGTGTTTTACAACACCACTTAAGGATTATGAAGGAAAGGGAAAAGTAAGAAAGTGTGTTAATAACTTAATTTACTAATGGAGATCTGCAAATATACTAATGAATATGCTGAACTTAAAATATGTGTAAGGATATTCGATTTCCATTCGAGAAAAGTAAAGCGCCTTCTTTAATGTAACATCTATATTATCCAATAACCAATATATTTGCAGAACATGTTGTGGTCATCTTCTAGAATACACTATTTTTAGTACTGCAAAAATAAAATTTAAGCACAAATAATACATATGTATGTGGTTGTCAAGAAAGAAATAAAGAAATGCATAAAGGAAAAGTCGAATAACATTGACAATGCCTTATAATCACATCACCATAGATAACACACACAGAGGATATTACCAAGTCCTAACGAATCTCTTAAAATCTTCTTCAAAGGCATGCATCATGTAGTTGTGAGAATGGAACTTCAGGATTTCCTTCCAACAGGTATGTAGAGTAAAAATAGAAAAAAATCCATCAAAACAGTATACATATGAGGGGCACACATTTAGTACCTGGAAAATGGGGAGATAACCATAAAAGTACCTGCTAAGATCTGTATAAAACAAATTCAGAAAACCCAATAACCATGTCATATTGTCGATTCATGAGTATACCAAAGTTCCTTCACAATATCATCTACCACTAAAAGTCCCTTCATAACGTCCACAAAGGTCCCTTCATATCATGCCAAAGTTAGTTCATATGTAAATAAGGGTTGCTTGATGATAAACACATGAACAAAGCATAGCTATAAAGTTTAGAACCACATACCAAAAACTCTAAACTGAGCAAAAGAAAGAACTTCAAAGTTTGCCTCTATTTTTCCTTGCATCAATTACACCCAAAATAGGGCTGAGCTCAAATACAAATCATAGCTATTAGTTGAGTTTGTAATAAGAATTAATTGAGTCTATAATAATAATTGAGTTCAAACTTATTCCTCCTGAATAAAATTGAGTCTTCGTGAGGGATTTTTAACGTCTTCAACATGTATTTCAATGACTTGAATAGCATCTATTACTATTGACATCCACAAAAGTAGTGATTCCAAGTGTGATTCAAGTGATCATAATCGATCACATGTCATTGATTCTATTGTCACCGGTGTCATCGATTGATGCAGACTCCTGTGGCGAGTGTCGCGGTGATAGCACGCTGTGAATCTGCATTACTTGCAGCATTCGATGTACTCTGCAACATTTGTCACGCCAAAGGCATTACCTGTAGCATTCGTTGTACTTTGCAACATTCGTAAGCGCCTTGAATCTGCAGTATCCACTATACTTCACAAATTAGGTATATAGTATACCTGAGTGTGAGAGATAGAGCAAATAGTATCTTAACAAAAGAATTAAATTTGTGCAAAAAATACAACATAATTGAAATGAAATAACCGCATCAAATTAATCAAAATATCTACAAAAGTTTAGTAAGTAAACAAACAAAACGAATCATACATGACAACAAATACAAAGTAACACTCCCATTTCAGCTAAATAATGTAGAACTCCCACTTCGTTTAAACACAAAGAAAAACTTCAACTCTTTTTTTTGCACTATAATTTAGCTTGATTGATGTAAAAACGATGAAGAAAAAATTAAAATACCAAATAAATGACGACAACGGTACTCTTATGCAAGCATTCAAATTCAAAAGAAGCTTAAAGCTGTTCATGTGAAGAACCACCACGACACATGGAAAATGGTACTCGTAGACCTGTCAAGAATAAAAAAGTATTCGTTGAAAGACACTGAGATAAGTCGGATCATATTGGTCGAGGAAACACTGATGAGTCGGAGTAGATTAGTGATGTTTACAAAATCATTCTACTAACTCAACATTAACTTTTTTGAGTTCATTCAAATATATAATATAATGCCGAAAATTTGGCTAAATATGATATTGAATCCTCAATCCGTTGCAGAAAATGACTTAAGAGAGTGTACTAATACTCTACAATAATACTAATACTCCGTGCTGGTCTGGACCTCTTATAAAAAACATAATCAATTACACAAAAGTTTATTTGGCATTCATATCATATACACTAAAAGTGGAGGAATAAATGAAATTCATTATATAAAGAATAAACGTAATGCTTTGTCAAAATAAAACATAAAGAATCCACTTGGAACCATAACTATAAAGACCATAAAATATAATAGACCGCACTGATCCTTCTTCCTTGATCCACTTGCTTTCAATCCGTAAACCTCATCCGCTCTTCTCGTGTTCCTCGTCTCCCTCGGACCATGCTTTTTAAGGCTGCAACAAACCAAAGATAATCAAATGTCAATTTGCATAAAGGTTTGTAATTAAAAATGTGAGAATAAGAAAACCATTGAGCTTCGTGCATTCAATAGCTATAGGATGATTACCTCGTAACCAATAACTAATGAACCCAAATTCTATGAGACAAAAAAAAGAAATTATTAGGTGGAAATGAAAATGAAAATGTTGACATTACAAAGCAGGTTTCATAAGTGAGAGAAACTCATAAATAAAGAGGATAAGAGATAAAAAAAAATGCATTGACACACCACTGCTTTTAGCCATTAATAATCAACAACCCCTTTTAGCCATCTGCGGGGACAAATATTTTCAACACATATAAATGAGAGAAGCGCAATCACCAATCAAAATAAGGAAAGTAAAATGCCAATCACACAACAAAAGATGTATGTGGTTCAGCAGGAATGCCTACGTCCACGGTGGTGCAGTCGATATTATTTCTATATACTCCGGGGAGTGATTACAGAGAATACAGTGTGTGTCCTTTGCCCCAGACTTAGGGTTTATTATATACATGCTTGTCTTCAGAGAGTGGGGGTGTTGGCCTCCCCCACGTTTACCATCTTCTCATGAAACATCTCTTTTCGAGAACATAGGATAAGACTCAATCGTAATTTTATTCAGTTTAGGTAAGGGGTCTGGACTTTGGGCCGCTCTAATTGGGATACTCGTCCGGGCCCATAATGCCAAATTCGGGTACCCACAATTGCCCCTAAATTTGTTGGGCCACAAGTTTGGCTCAATAAATTTAAATGATTTGTCATAATGGCTCTTGTGCATATCACGTAACTCTTCCCAATGTTTGAGGACTGATTTAGGCGGCAATTGCTTCGTGTCCTGTGCGCGATGATTAGTAACATTTAAAAGTCATTTTGAGCAGCATTTTATAGTTGTCGTTTCAAGCTTCTTAGTGTTCTTCCATTGTCTGCGAGTTTTAGCAATTTGTGCCCTCTTCTCCAAATATTCATTTTCTCTACTTTCGATCTCCCTCATCATTTGGGCTTGTGATATTGCATTGTCCAAGTCAAACTTTCATCTCGTAAGTCTCCTTTGCTGTCTCTTTGGGCTTTCTTTGAATTTGTAGTTTAGGGTTTACAAATGACAAAGATAGGTAATAGATCAGTGTTCGAGTTTAGGAAATTTTACAATATCCCAGAGTGGGTAGAGATTGAGTGCGCTTCTCTTCCTAAAAATGTTAGAGCGATAGAGGGCGCTCATTGGATTCACGTCTTTTTTCTTTCCCGGGGGGGTTACTTTTCCTCCAAATGATTTATTCTTGCATTTCTTTGGTTATTTCAACATTATTCCCTCACAATTTTCGCCCAATGTATGAAAGATAATCAATGGCATCCATAGAATAAATCAACTTTATGGCAGCAAATTAGGGCTCGTCGAAGTTTGTTTTTGCTACTCCTTTTCTCGAACTAGCTCTGGTGTTCTTTATCTCAAGGCTAGGAGTCCTGATAGGGTATTGGTAGTAAACCTACCTGATTCCCACAAGGATTACTGGTAGAATGGCTTTCTTGCTAAAAATTGGAAGCTCTCTGATGCGAGGGAAACCGAGTGTTCGTGTAGGGACACTATCGTTGATTTCGGCTCCCGCTCGACATGCAAAAGAATAAACCTAAGCTACAGCTACACTTGACAAGCAAGTAAAGCGGTAAGTCGGGTATCGAGAATCCACAGGGAGTTATTAAATCTCAGATGTTAATTGTTTAATTACTTCAGGAATAAAAGTGTAAAAGGTGATAGGTGGTTATGGTGACAAAAGAAAAGAGAAGTTAATGCTAAAATAAAGGAAAGCGAGGATCGGGATCGCATTCTACCAAACGGATCGAAACAACTACTAACTAGAGTTAAGGCTCGAAAGCAATCTAATCGAGCAATTACAATTAAGCGTAAACATCACACAATAAGGAATTTAAGCCAAAGTTGCGAGATTAAACATTTAATGGAAAATGGTCGCACGCGGATTAAATTCGGATTGTCGCTATAAACTCTAACGTTACATGACAAAGAAAGATAAACGCTTAGCAATCCAACTTTGATACGCGCGGTCTTAATTAAACGCGATTTTGCACTAAACCTAGTTTTCGGAGCTCGGGACCCGAAAATGGCGGAAATGAAATCCCGACCCTATTTATCTAAGGGTGCATGGTGAGTTAAACTAAATTATGCTAATTAGACTAAGAAAGCAAGAATTAAAACATGTAAACTAGTTAGAAAGCATTGAAACTAAATTACAAGGCAAGGGAAGAAGAAGAACAAACTATATAAATGGAGAGGAAGTGAATAGTTCAATCTTACAAACCCATGGGTTGTCAATCCAAGAAGAAGAAGAAAGGAAATATCCACACCAAACCCTAACTAAACTATCTAATCTCTATCTCTCTAAAAATATCCGGTCCCCCTTTTATTACAACCAAAACCAACTTATATAGTAAGTTGTAATAAAAGAAAATATCTGCAGGGGAGAAAACAGGGGATCGATCGATCGACCTCTGGTGTCGATCGATCGACAGTGTAATTCGTGGCAAAAATAATAAGGATCGATCGATCGATCCCTAGGCTTGATCGATCGATCAAGCAAGGGCAGCCTGCAATCCTCCCTGTTTTGGCATACAATCCAACGTTGCTCCAATCGCCGTAACTTTGTCGTTATGCATCGGAATCGCGCACCGTTCACGGCCACGCGAAGCTAGCGAGGAGGGCTACAACTTCCGTGTAGATGTCGGGCCAGGTGCCCAAGCTGTCAAAAGACTAAAATGCCCTTGCGCATGCGGTTGTGTACGAAAATCGAGCGAAACGCATCCGGACTTCACACTTAGCATCCAAATACCTACAAAAACTCAATTAACCCCTGCAAAACATGTTATCATAGAAATCCGAGGGTTGTCCGGTTAATGAGCATAAATATAGGGAATAAGATACCCGAGGGGGCTAATAACGCGTAGGTTAACGGGTGAAATACGCAATATTTCTGCCGTATCACTCTCCCCCCAAACTGAGGGGTCGAGGTCTGATAGGTTTACTGTTCCCTTTTATGGGGAAGAGTACATAGGCAGTCTTTGCTCTGCCCTTTCAATTTCTTTGTTAATGTGTGATATTTCTGACTGTTTCCTGTTTTCTTTTCAGCGAGGTCGAAGAACTTGGAGCCTTCCCTCAGCGAGGTTCGACTTTCAGAGTTGGTTAAAACTTGGAATATCAGGTAGCCCTTGGATGACGGTGAACATCCCCGATCTGCTACTTTCTTGCTCGAGTAAAAAAATGTTGGGTCTAGTTTTATAGCGAGGCCCGTGGTTAGCATTCCCGAGTTTGATACCTCCGAACAAGCTGTTGTCGATCTCATTCAGTTGGACAAGGAGGAGAGCAGTTCTGAGAGTGATATCAGGGGAGGTGTTGAAGGTGGCTCCGGTGAGGAGAGCTCTAGCAGTGACAGTTCTTCTAGATCAGAAGAAGTTTCTGAAGCCCAAGATCCTTTAAGTACATCTAGCACCTCTAGCGAGGAAATGGTTCCTCCAAGGAAAAACCTGATTCGTGATGATGATAATAATGATCTGCTCCTTGCTCAAAAGGCAAAGAAGCAAAAGTCCAGCAGTGGGGATGTTGCTACTGGTTCTCGATCTACTGCTTAGGAGGGAGAAGAAGAGGAAGGAATAAGAGTAGGCGAGAGAGGAAGAGGGAAAAAGAGAAGAAGAAGATTGAGTATAAGAATAAGGTTGAGGAGAAGAGGAGGATAGACAAGGAGAAGGAAAAGGAAGAGGCGAGGATAAAGGCAGGGCAGGCCTTAGTGCCTGTGTTCGCATTGCCAGAGGGTGCCTCG
Organism: Sambucus nigra; assembly: GCA_949130495.1. NCBI lineage: Eukaryota > Viridiplantae > Streptophyta > Magnoliopsida > Dipsacales > Adoxaceae > Sambucus > Sambucus nigra. The sequence goes on along the minus strand of OX422224.1, from coordinate 137,934,976 downwards.
GTCGCCACTTCTCCCCAGTTATCCCCGGCACTGCTCGAGTGAGCAGTCCTTCCTGCTGACTGCCAAAGGGCGATGGGGACTGACCAGTTAGCTCTGCAAGTGAGCCAGAGGCTAGCCTTGGTAAGTTTATTTCTCTTCTCTAATGTTTGCCCATTTCTGTGTGTTTCCTTCTTCTAATATCTTCTCTTACTTGCAGTTTGTGACTGATTTTGCTGTGCTCTAGCGCTCTCGCGACGAGCTGATCAATAAGAATGGCGAGCTAGATAAGCAGAATGCTAATTTGAGGGTAAAGAATGTCGAGCGTGATGCTAGCTTGAAGTCTGTTGATGCTTCCCAGACGTCCTCTGATTTGGCTCTTATTAAAGCTAACCGAGAAAGGGAGTCAGTGGTCAAAGAGCTGAATGAATTGCGGCAAGCCTACGATCTGGTCTGGCAAGATGGCTGTCGTGGAGGAGAACAAAGTGCTGATCGAGCAACTGAAGGAGAAGGAGTCTCAGTCAACCACCGTTAAGGAGGACTCATATAACTCCGAGTGGGCTGTCACGTATGAAGACGCTGAGGTTCAGATAGGCTACATTTGCCATTTGAACTTCAAAAAGGGATGGAACAAGGCCCTTTTAGCTGTAGGTGTGGATGTTGCCTCTCTTCTGTTCGATGAGCAAGATCCGAGCCCAAAGTCTGCCGTTGATGAAGTTCCTGCCCCAGCCATCGAAGGTGTTGACTCTGTTTCTCAGTCAATTCCTATTGTTGTCCTTCCTGCTCGAGCAACAGATGTTGTCCTTACGGAGGGTGATGCTCCTTTCGCTGCTGCTAAGGGGAAGCAACCATCTTCTTCTGAGCAACTCAAGGTCATCAGCTGATCTATCCTTAGGATTATTTTTATATTTTTGTTTGTAATGTTCCCTTCTGATTCTTCAATGTACTCTGATCTTTTTCATATGAATGAAATGAGAAGACTTTTTCCTTTAGTGTACTGAATAATTCTATCTTTTATTGCTTGTAGTTGATTGATATTGATAACTATATACTAGCCACTTCTAAATTAGGAATAATGCTTGGTCCTGATGTAAGTTCTGAAGTTCGTCATACCTTTGTGAGGATTTTCAAATCACTGCGATTAAGGAACAAGCGTTTCATAGAGCAGACTGAGCTCGTTGTTAAACTGAAAGACAGACTCCAAGATATGGAAGAAGTCGGTGCCTCAGTCCAAAAAGAGGTGAATACTCTGAGAGCAAGGCTTATAGATTCTTCTGAGATCAACCATGTTAGAGAAATTCTTCAGCAGGAGAATGAGGCTTTGAGGAGGGAAGTCTTGTGACTCAGGGAGCATACGCCGAGCATCGCTCCTGCAATATTACGAGGTTCTTCCTCATCATGAGATGGAGCTGGACCAAGCGATGTTCCTCTGGTGCTGCGAGGTTTTACCCCGTTTATTATTATGTGAGCTGGTACAAATGCAAGAAGTCCAGCTAGGGAAATGGAAGATCTCTGTGGTGATGTCCAACGAGCATATGTGATTGCTGCTGGGGTTCAAAGGGACGTCACTCGGCTGAGGCATCTGTTTAAGAGAGGACCTCGGTGAGTATGGTCCAATGATTATGACCAAGGTTGGCTAGATGCTCCGACGAGGCTGACAGAATTTGAAGAGCTCGCCTTTATCAGGGGATGGTTGCGTGCCCTAAAGGAGCTGCAATTCCCAAGGAACTCAATGCTCTGGTATCATTATGAGATCTTTCCTTCCACTCTAATGCCTAATCCCTTCTGGAGAGATGATCAGTGGATCCCTATTGATGTCATCCCTTGACAGCTTTTGGAGTCGGATGCGAATAAGTCGAGGAGGAACTAGTTCCTCATCCCGACGAAGGTCAAAGAGCTCAAGTGGCTGATTCTCTCGTTCAGAGGCCTCGACCTCATTGAGATTTTTCCAGTAGTAACTCTGTATATATTGTAAAGAAGTAATGTAATGTTTATGTTTTGGGCGAGCTCGCCGACTAAACATGGGTTGTATTTATTGTAAATGTGATGAAGTAATATAAAATATATTCTGGGCGAATTTACCGATTAAAAAAGTGTTGTATATTTTCCACATCTTTTAGACTTTGCTCAATAATCTTGGGCCTCTCTTGGTGGACTAGATTTGTAAGTTTTCATTGTCAAGTTAGTGTCCCTCCAGTCCGGTATGCTTATGAGATACCATTTTTCCCCACTTTACCTTTTAGGTCGTGTCGTCACACTCCCTTAGGCCTAAGTGTGGAAATTGGAGAGGACACACTTGGTGTTGGATGCTCTATCCGATCAGGATTTTATTAACCAAACATTGTTTGGCAACCAATTTTGACTTGGCCATATTGCCTAAGGATCTCCTGTAGGGCTTCATATATTTCCAGGGGCAATGCTAAGAGGTTTTTCCTGTTTCATAACGAAAACCTGAGGAGGATGATTTCCCTGCTATAGTGTAATGATTAGTGTGCCTGTCACTTGAAAAGGGTGTGTGAGTTATAAAGTTCATATACCAGTTAACTGATACTTTGTAGAATGCAACTGCTAAACAACTTTTATTAACGATAAGGAAATGAGCTATTAGTTTCATAAGTAAAGAACAAAAGAAGAATCTAGAAATAGAATTTCTTAAGATTGGATGCATTCCAAGATCGAGGTATCTCTCCTCCTTCCAGCATTTCTAAGTGATAGGTTCCTCGCAGATCATCTCTTGTTATCGTGAATGGTCCTTCCTAGTTTGTCCCTAACTTGTCGTCTGATGGTTTTACTGCGCTGCCCAGGACTATCCTCAGGAAATAGTCCCCAACTTATAATGCCCTTGGATTGACCTTCTTGTTATAGTGCTTTGCGAGATGTTGCTGATAGCTCGCTAGTTTCACTAAGGCAAGCTCTCGGAGTTCATCGGCTAGGTCAAGATCAGCGAGCAATGCTGCATCATTCTGGCCCTGGTCGACAAGGGTGGACCTCATAGTGGGTAAGCCGGCTTCCAATGGGATGACTGCTTCCATTCCATACGTTAGTGACAATGGGGTTTCCCCCGTTGCTCGACGTGGGGTAGTACGGTAGGCCCATATAATATGCAGTAGTTCATTCACCCATGAACCTTTGGCTCGTTCTAATCGTTTCTTTAACCCATCGATCATCGTCTTATTGGAAGCCTCAGCTTGGCCATTGCTCTAAGGATAAGCCACCGAGCTGAAATGATGTCTGATTTCGTGCTCATTACAGAAACTTTGAAAGGAACTGCTCTCAAGTTGTGTTCCATTGTCAGTGATGATGGTCCTGGGGATGCCAAAAAGGGTGATTATATTATTCTATATGAATCTTATCATATCTTCATCTCGAATGTTTGCCAGGGGTTTTGCCTCGATCCATGTGGTGAAGTAGTCAGTTACGACCAATAGATACTTGCGATTACCGACAACGGTAGGGAGAGGTCTGACAATGTCCATTCCCCATTGGGCAAATGGCCATGTGTTGGAAAGTGATCTTAGGTCGCTGGCAGGTTGGTGGACCATAGGAGCATGAAGTTGGCATTTCTTGCATTTGCGAACGTACACTGCAGAGTCTCTTTGCATATATGACCACCAATAGCCTTCCTTCATTGCTCGGAAATCTAGTGACCTTCCTCCAATATGGCCTCCATAGATTCCCTCATGGAGTTCATGTAGAATATGTTCGACATCCCTCGGGTGAAGACATTGAAGGTAGGGACCGGAGAATGATCTCTTATATAGATTACCCTCAGAAGATAAGTGAAAGTGTGCATCTTTTACTCTTATCTGGTGAGCGGTCTTCTTATCATCTGGAAGTGAACCATCTTTCAAATAGTCCTTTAGAGGATCCATCCAACTGGGTGCTGACTCAATTTGGAGCATATGCTCCACGCTTGGCAGCTCATTGTTACGGTTAATGCTCGGATGAGCGAGGAAATCGATGGCGATTGTTCTTTTTAAGTCAGAATCGATTGCCAAACTCAGGGCTGCTAGGGTGTCAGTATGGTTATTCTGTCCTCTAGGAAACTACTGGACACTGACTTCCTTGAAGTTGGCCATTAGCCTTTTTGCCAAGGCGAGGTAGGCTACCATTCTTTCATCGTTTGCATTATAGCCTCCACTTATATGATTGGAGATTAATTGTGAGTCACCGAACACCTGTAACTACTTTTCCCCCAAAGTCTGTGCCTTCTGGATGCCGACTATTAAAGCCTCATATTCTGCTTCGTTATTGGAGGCTTCAAATCCAAGCCTGATTCCTTGTTTGAGGATTGTATCGTCTGGAGTGAGAATCACAATGCCTACTCCTGCCCCCTTTAAATTAGAGGCTCCATCAACAAACAGCTTCTAGACTCCCTTTTTTGCGTGATTCTTTCTTTGCTTCACGGGTTAAAGTTGGTCAAGAGGCTGCTCGCCTGTGAATTCGGCTATGAAATCAGCAAGGACCTGCCCTTTGATTGCATTCCTTGGTTGAAATTGGATGTCAAATCTCTCGAGCTCGACTGACCATTTAGATAGTCTGCCCGACAAATCCTCTTTCCTCAGGGTTTCTTTAAGGGGGTGCGATGTAAGGACGATGATAGTGTGAGCTTCAAAGTAGTGCTTCAACTTCCTCGAAGCCACTACAAGTGCAAAGGCGAGCTTCTCTGGTGGTAGGTACCTCTGCTCAGCCTCTAATAAGGTCTTGCTCACATGATAAACGGGGTGCTGGATTCCTGCTTTTTCGCACATCAAGGCAGAACTGACAGTGTGGTGGGAAACGGCGAGGTATAAGTACAAGGAATTTGTTTCGTGGGGTATGACGAGAAGTGGTGGTGAGCTAAGGTAAGCCTTGAGCTCGTCCAATGCCCGCGAGCAATCTTGATTCCATTCTACTATTTTATTTCCCTTTAGGAACTAGAATAACGGTTTGCACTTCTCGGAGGACTTTGAGATAAGACGGTTCAAGGCAGCGAGCATGCCGATGAGCTTTTATACGTCCCGTACTGTGCGAGGAGGTTGTACCCTTTTGACTGCATCGATCTGGTTTGGATTAGCCTTGATGCCTCTCTTGCTGACCAAGTACACAAGAAATTTTCCTGACTGGACGCTGAGAGAACACTTGCTCGCGTTAAGTTTCATTCGATATTTTTTGAGGATTTCAATGGTTCTTGATAGGTCTGAGAGGTGGTCTTCTTTGTTCCTGCTTTTGACGAGCATATCGTCGATGTAGAATTCCATGGTGTCCCCCATTTGGTCCTTGAACATCTTGGTGATCTGTCGCTGGTAGGTTGCCCCTGTATTTTTTAGCCCGAAGGGCATGACCTTGTAACAGTATAACCCAACGGTGGTGATGAATGCTGTCTTATCTTGGTCTAGTGTGTACAGAGGGATCTGATGATACCCCGAGTATGCGTCCGAAAAACTCATTCCCTCGTGAGCTGCTGTGGCGTCTACTAATTGATCGATTTTTGGGAGAGGGAAATTGTCTTTAAGGCACGCCCTGTTTAGGTCAGTGAAGTCGATGTAGACTCTCTATTTCCCGTTATTCGTTGGAACTACTACTGGGTTGGATAACCATTTCGGGAATTGGACCTCCCGTATGGATCCTGCATCCAACAGTTTTTCAACTTTTTTTCCACGGCCTTTGCCTTCTCGGGCGTAGTTCGCCGTGCCTTCTGCGTGATTGGTTTGAAAGTGGGGTCGACATGCAGCTGATGACAAACCACACTAGGATCAATTCCAGGCAGCTCGTATGGTTCCCATGTGAAAACGTCTACATTCCTTCTCAGCAGAATCATCAACTCCTTCTTTTCCTGATCTGTGAGAGAAGCTCCAATCAAGAAGATCCTGTCATCGTCACTACCTCCAGCTGTAACTTCCTTTAGGTCCTCAACGACCCATTCAGAGGGGAGGAGCTGGTCTCCTCCACTCCGAGCCTTTCGTATTTTAACTGCTATTTCGAAGGTATCTGACCTTCTTGTTCTTCAACTTTCTCGTTGGGCTTGTAGGCCTCCTTCTCTGGTCTTGGGTGGATGGCCGCTATGAAGCACTTTCTTGCCATCTCTTGATCTCCATGGATCTCCATTACACCTCGCTCGGTCACATATTTATGTTTCTGATGATAGGTCGAGGAGACTGCCTTCATCGCGTGCAGCCATCCTTTATCGAGGATAGCTTGATGTGGTGAGTCAATGTCAACTACCAGAAACTCAATCATCTTAGAGACATTTCTTGCCCTTACTGGCAGCACGATCTTTCCCAAGGGCATAGTCACTTTTCCAGTGAAGCCAACTAAAGGGACAGTGGCTTCCTTAGGTCAACGATGCTTAACTTTAATTTTCTGAATTAGTCAAGATACATTACCTCGGATGAGATTCCTTGGTCGACGAGCAACTTGTCGACGTCATAGTTAGCAATCCTGAGAGTAATGATCAAATCATCATGATGTGGGGTTCTCACTCCCACCAGATCTTCATCTGTGAATACGATGTCCTTAATATAGTCGACGTCATCTGCTCGCCGACGCTTTCCTAATTATGTCTTTACTGGATCGATCTTAAAAGCTTGCATCACCGCTGTAAGCTTTTTTACCTCCATTCGAACTGAATTTCCTTGAATCTGCTTCACATCAGATGCCCCATGAATTACTGCAAATTTATGGCTGGCATCGTCTTTGAGTACGTTGTCAGGCTTTGCTTTTCCATTGGCAGGAACTTTTTTTGCCTTCTTTTCCATGATTTCGTTTAGATGCTGGGATTGGGCCAGCTCTTCGAGGTGGGACTTAAGAGCCTTATAATGCTCAGTCTTATGTCCTCCTTCTTTATGAAAAGCGCATCTCAGTGCCTTGTTTCTCTTTGAAAGATCTCCTCCCATCTTTCTGGGCCACTTAATAAATGGCTCTTCTTTGAGTTTTACGAGAATCTTATAAATCGGTTCCCTGAAGACAGTGTTGACTGCCTGAAATGATTTTGCCACATCGTTCCTGGCTCCGTTCTTGGAGCCATTATTGCCCCCATTCTTTCCTCATTTATTCTGGTTCTCCATTTTGTCACTGCCTTTGGCAGCGTTTGATCGTTCTCCCAAGTGCTGAGGCGGGTCACATCCTCCACCTTGGCGTATTTCTCGATGCGAGCCATCAGGTCGTCGATGGTCGTGGCCTCTTTCTTTGTCAGGGACTGGAATAGAAGGGAAGAGTTGGGTAGCCCAATTTTAAAGGAGGTCACTGTTACCTCCTCTGAGCAGTCTTCGACCTCGTTGAATAATTCCCAGTGCCTCTTCGCGTAGTCTCGGAGGGTCTCTTGAGATGTCTTCTTCATTGTTAGCAAAGCATGCATCCTTTTGGGATGGGAGCTACTAGTAATGAAGCAAGATATAAAAAGATCGGCCAGGGACTCAAAGCTCCTGATGGACCTGTGGGGGAGCCTTTCGAACCATTTCTGCGCTATGTCATGTAGGCTTGAAGGAAAAATCCAGCACATCAGTGCATCTCGGTGGTTCCAAAGGGCCATGGCTTGCCGGTACTGTCTAACGGAATCGAATATGTCATACAAAATATGTGAAACTAATATGCACAAATGATTTTTTTTTTAGTTTTTTAAATATTTTTTCAAAAGATAACACATGAAACAAAACTAAAAAGACATACAAAATCTTTTTGTATTTTTAATAAGACCCAATAAATAAAAAAACAAAAAATAAAAGAATCAAACCACACTCAACTTACAAACACATAGAACATGCAGCACCAAATAAAACATGAAGTACAAAAGGTAGTTTATGTAAATAAGAAAAATCATTCAGCCATTTGATTTAGCATGAGAAAAATCACGTGAAAGCATTTGAGAATCAAGAAGTCTAATATTTAGAGCCTCCAAATATGATTTCTAAACCCACATAGGTGTGACATGAATTTCTTAGGTTTTAGGAACCTCGGTGACTCTAGACTTATACTTACTAGAACCATTTCTCAAATCAAAGCAAAAAATCCTAAGTTTAATTTTCTTACTGCAATGTGTGCACGTTTAGACGCTAGGAATGTTACCCTTGGGTTAACCTTTTCTAATGATTCTAGTAACAGTTGACTCTCTCAAAATCATGGTCTTAGCTTTAGTAGTGGAACGATTTGGATCATTGAAACCAATCTCACAATTGTCATCTTTGATTCATAAGGTGCCTAAAGTTTTATTTAACTTTTTCAATCTAGAATCCAAATCAAATTTGACATTACTCGAGTCTCTCACTCTATCTTCTAACTCCACAATCTTAGACTCGAACAAAAGATGAGATTCATCAAAAACTAGGGAATCCTTCTTTAAAATCTCCATTAATCCCCAAAGGTTATCTCGCTTTCCCTCAAGAAATGCAAGATTTTCCCTAAGAGTCTATTCCTATGTCCTAAGATACTCAATCAAAATACTCTTATCATTAGCTACGGAACATTGTTTCAACCTAGCTTCCAACTTCAATTTAGCCTTTTTCAATTTCATCATCTTCACATAAAACTCACAAAAGGCAACTTGAAGTTCACTCTCCTTCCCCTTCATCATCTTTTTCTTTTTTTCTGCTCTATCCATTATCACTTATGTGGTAATCACAAAAAAAGGCCTTGGAATCATCATTATTAAAATGATCTTCATTGAAACATTTTTTATCAAGGCTCACATGACTAGTTATGAACACTGTAGTTGCGCTCAATGGGGGAATTGGGTTCCTCTTCTAGTTCACTATCCCTAAAGGTGGCATTGTATGCAATCAGTTCCTTTACCTCCTTCCTAGGATTAGTGGGACACTCAGTTGCCCTATGGACATAACTCTCACACCAAAAATATCTATCTGACTCATCCTTCTTAAAATTTTCATTACAATTTTTAGAGAATTTACAGCCTTGTTATACTTACTTTTCTCAAACAACTTTTCATTTTTCTATTATTTTTCAAGCTTGAGAATATTTTTTGAACTTCTTTGCAAACATGGACATAACATAAGAATCAATGTCAAACTCATCATGCAAAAAGCATGTTTCTCCCTTCTGGGCTTTCAAAGCAGTGTCATTATCTTTCTTAATCTTTTTGGAGGAAAACATCCTAATCTCATTAGTTTGAAGATCACCTACCATCTCTTCGAGTTTCGTAGAGTCCAAAGTACCAAAGGAATTTAAAACTATCACTTTTGAATTAAATATTTCAGGTAAGGATCTTAACATTTTCTTGACTACATGGGTTTTGAGCATTCTCTCTCCCAAGTTAAATGATGAGTTAACAATATTTGATAGTCTAGAATAGAACTCATCAAAGGATTCACTCTCCTCCATCGTGATGGTTTCAAACTGAGTGGTACAGTTTTAGAGTTTGGAAGCCTTAACAACACTAGTTCCTTCATGTGTGAGTTAAATTATGTCTTAAGAATCTTTAGACATTTTACATGTGATAATATGGCAAAACTCCTCGAGTGTGATGACATAAAACAAGGCATTCAAACCATGTCAGTTATAATTACACAACTTATGCTTGTCCTCACTCCAGGTTTTTACTGGCTTGGAAATTTTATAATCACCTACTAAGGATATGGCAAGGGACCAACCCTTAACAACCTATTTCCATACCCATTCATTTATCGACTTAAGTATTGATTTCATATGCGCTTTCCAGTATGCATAGTTAGACCCATCAAACAAAGGTGGTTTAGAAAACAATTGACCCTCCGCATAAATACTATAAAAATTCAGGCCTAAGCATGTCAATGTACGAGAAAAACCCTCAACGGGAAAGATATCGAAAGACCCAGCCACGTAAATTCACTATATATGGAATTATAAAGGACACGACGGTAGACTTACAACATAGACTCGACACCCTCATAAGCCTTGAAACTCTTCATTCCTCAATCTCCACACGGTGACATGTAGGAGTCCACCCATGCAGTTGCCACAATGTGTGAGCCTACACAGTCCTCAGTATGCACCGATAAGCATCGATAACCATCTACGGATTGGAACACGGAATCCACCTCTTCTTCATAGCAAGACCACACCACGAAGTCCACCATGTGTAAACAACAACAAATACGGATTGCACCATGCGAAACTAATATTCAGATGTGAAGAATATTGTGCCTAAACAAAGATCTCAAAGCATATATGCATTGAAACTTGCATCTTAAATAAGATGGATGAAACTAGGGTTCAGAGGCCTTTTGGAATTGTATAGGAAACTGATTTTTGCTAAAATTGCTACCAAGAACTAATGCCATGAACCCTTTATATAGAAAATACGTTTTTCAATGCGATAAAAAATTTAAGGGACCGTTCAAAAGAAAACAGGAGTTTGTTCGAACAAAGCAGTATATCTCATTCGAACCAAATAAAATTCAATCGAACAAACAACTAATCTCATCCGAATCGAATTCAAACGAACTTTAATTTAGGAAAATACAAACTTCTTTTGATGTTCATTTGAATATCATTCCAGCGACATGGCCATTTAGTTCCAATGAACTACATAAAGTCATTCGAATAACTGAAAGAATTAAAATATTTTTCATTTGAAATTTCTTTTGAAAATGGCCCTCAAACAAACTTTATAAAAATAACACCTGATGAAAAATCCAAGGATCAAAATATATATATTCCTACCCGAGAGATCCTCGGAACATAAAGACAAAAATAAGGCACGAAACTTGGTACGATAATGTGAATATGATATCTTGGTCACTATGCCTTCAATCAAACATGTCATAGGCTTAAAAGGTTAACACACTAAAGTCCTAATATATGACTCAAAATATTTTGTCCAGAATTAAGCCAATACATACAAGTTTAATGTATTGAAAATTTGTCCTTTCAATAAACATAGATTTGTATATTGATAAGCACCCAAAATTATTTTTTTATACCCAAAATTTCCTTAACTTAATTGCTAACTATTGTTAATTGGGCCATATATGCTTATTTATTGATTTTGTAGGTCAAGACATGAATTTGTAGATTTAAAATCTCCACTCAGAGTCATATGAGATAGAAACGTAGTTTAATCGCATCAAGTCAAATTTACCTCAAATTGACCTTAGACATCATGCAACCCAAATAGAATTCCATATGTATGCGTATTTTGTTGTATACATATAAATACTTGTGTTACATGTCTAAGTTTATTATTATTAGTATTATTATGTGTTATTTTATGTGTGTGTCTTTACTTATGTGTTATTTTATTATGTTAGTACGTGTGCATTTTATAGTATTATGTATTGTGAAGTTATATATTTGAGTGTATGTTTAGAATATTTATATAAGTGTGTTGGTACTCATTTTTATGTATTTACCTATTTATATTAATATTATATGTTTTACAATCTATTATATATTATTATTGTTATATTTATTATATATTAGCATAGATATTTATTTGTGTGGACTTCCTTTTTTTTTATGAGAGTGTGTGTGTGTGTGTGTGTGTGTTTTGTTTCTTTACAAATATATTTATGTATGTGTATTTATATGTGTGCATGTGTATGTGTGCATGTGCATGTGTATGTGTGTGTTTATAATTGTATAGTTTTATTTCATACTTAGATTTGTGTGCGTATTTTAATTTTTTAATATACCCATATACATAAGTATTTATGTATATATAATATAATAGAGACACACACCCCATTTCCTAAACTCATGAACCTCCATTCACACCTAGTCATGGACCTCACCTCCTCTCAATGGTACAACCCGATTAGCCTATTCCCTAACCTCTCATCCTTTTCTCTCCCTTCTTCCACGCAACCTAACAGTACCATACCCACTAAACCCGTGAAAAAACTTTTTCCATACTTACCCAAACATACCCATCTATCACCATCCTAACCTGCCACCCTAACCCATACCTACATGGATAATACCCAGGAGTGGTTCTTCCCTTTGACAACTTAGGCAAATGCCTAGGGCCCCTAATCAGAAAGGGCCTCAAAAAAATTAACCCATGATGCATATTTTATAGAAAAAATTTTAAAGTTTATTTTTCAAAGAAAAAGGTTGGGGTTAAATAAATGATAAATCAAACTTTATGTGAAAAAATGTCAAGATTTATATTGTTGTGTTCACAGATTTAATTTATATAGAAAAATATGATAGTCCAGATTTGCAATTAGGAACGAGAATTTGTGTTTTGTGTCATTTTTGATCTTTTCACAACATGCCACGATAAACCCCATTTAGTCATGAATACGACACAATATGAAATCATATTCTTTTACCCAACATTAACATAGACCTTTTAAACATGCCTAACACGGTTAATATTTTTCATTCTCAAAACACGAAACATGAGTAAAAATGTGAATGAGACAACACATTAATATGGCTAAAGTAATCCAAAACGTTCATATAAAGATGAGTCGACGTGACTTTTCACTAGAAAATCCTAACATGAACATGATATTGAAGCACCGTAGATAGTTAACTCCCTAGGTTTGCTTGAGTCTATATTATCTGCCAATCAACTCGTTTGGATAATTGTACAAAATATTTTATAGTTTGAGACCTCTCTAAATGGTAAATTATGTGAAAGCATCTTAAGAGTATAAGACTATTGAGATCAAGAAGCAACATCGTCAAGATAGGTGCAAAAAGTTAAAACCACCAAATAAACTGATTCACGCACTTCATGATCACACCATATATATGTTAAATATTTTTTTACCTTTTCCATATCTTTAATTGCATAAATTTTTTCATCACTCACATAAGTTTGGTGCATTTTAGTCGCTTGATAAGATTTTATATACAAGGGCGATTAATATTTAAAGCTTTGATCCAAGTGTGTTTTCACTAACCAATAGGAGGATTTTACCGACTATAATAAAATGGATTACTTTGTAAACATTTGTTCTTTGACTGTCACATCATTTGAATTCCTCATAGCCTTTTATTTTCCTAAATCTGATCGGTGGTAAGTGTTAGTAACCTGAGCTTTTTGTTTAGATTTATTTATTTTCAATTAAACCATTAATATCCATTAGTTTGAATTTTCATTTATTGGGTATTTTCTTCTAGATATTTAAGCATCCGATTTGTTCAATTATCATCCACTACATGTGATCGATTAGATCTATTGTTATAAAACATGAATTAAGAATAATACAAAAATAGTTTCTATATTAATTTCTTCTGAAAAATAGGATCTTGATCTTCTTAGGATTTATGCAGATTATTTGATGGAGATCCTACTATATATAGGGTAAGAGAGGGCCCAAATTTTCTTTGTAAACTATAATTCTACCATTCTTCACAGTTAGACTTTGATTAGGAAACTAACCCACTAAAACTCTTAAAAATCCCGATGACTTATCTATGTAACTCCTAAACAAATCTTATTTCTTAGTTGGACCACATCAAGTAAGACTCTTTTATTTAACCCATTAACTAATTTCGAAATTAATAATTGGATAAATATTCCTTATAGTCTCCCACTTGGTCCTAATAGGAATTCCCATAATTATTTGATTAATGGAACATAAGGCGTGCAATAATCTTTAGAATATTCATTAATAATTATTCATCTTAATTAAATACTCCCTGAATGTGAGTCGTGGAGGTTCCACACTAATTCAAGAGCATAGTTCCTTTCATATACTACGCCACTAATGTCATATTCAATTAGGTTTATAATGGGGGTTATCATAATGGGTCCCATAATATCCTTATAGAAAGACAATTTCTATCATAATAAATCATTCACATGCATGTATAAAATAAGACAGAAATGTGGAATTTAAAAACACCTTTATTGGTATCAAAATATGTAGTGTCAAATAATAGAGAAAACAGTAATCCCTACATAAACTACTCGAGACCCATCTCTTCAGTATGTTACACAAATATCTTCGAAAATAGTCCTTTCGTGAGAGGATATTCTATATTAACCCTCATACTAATCTGTTCGATTGATACTCATTGTTTTTTAACATCTTCTTTGATAGCTAGGTATTTTAACTCAATATGCTTACCTACTTTAGTATACCTATCGTTCTTTGAAAATAAGACTGTTTTGATATTATCACAATAAAGTTTCAGTGACATAGACATCAGACTAATAATTCTAAGTCTTGAAATAATGTTTTGCAACCATAATTAATGATTTTTAGTTTCTAAGCAATTTACGAACCTAACCTCCATAGTGGTTGAAGAAATAACACTCTGATTAGCACGCTTCCATGAGATGGTCCTCGTTAGAAGGAAAACATAACCTGAAGTTCTCTTTCTGCTATCAAGAAATCCCCTAAAATATGCATTTGAATACCCAACCACCTCAAGGTGATCAGCCTTCCTGTAAGTGCTCATGTATCCTTTAGTACCTTGTAGGTACCTTAACACTTTCTTTGCATCTTTCCAATTATAGTAACTCAGATTACTTTGATATCTACCTAGCATCCTAATGACAAAACCTAATATTCGGCCTCATGCAAACCTACTCATACATGAAACTCCCTATAAGAGAATCATAAGGAATGCTTTTAATGTCCTACCATTCTATTTATTTTGTGGACATTAACTTAAGATCAAATTCTCACCTTTCTGAATTGGATATTAATGGGATTACAATTTTTTATGCTAAATCTTTTTAAAACCTTGTTAATGTAAGATTTCTAAGACAATCCCAACAATTCACGGGATGTATCACGGAATATCTCTGTTCCGATTATGTAGGATGTCTCACCCATATCTTTTATTTCAATGTTATTCGAAGATAGTTCTTGGTTTCTTCTAGCAAACTAATATCACTTCTAGCTATAAGAAAGTCGTCCACATATAACACCGAAATTACAAACTGTCTCCCACTGATCTTCAGGTATATTCAACGACCAACAGTGTTTTCCTTAAACCCAAAGGAGATAATGGTATCATGAAACTTATGGTACCATTGCTAGAAAGCTTGTTTAAGTCCACATATTGATTTCCAAAACAATCAAACTATGTTTCCTTTCCTTATTTTATGAAGCCTTTTGGTTATGCCATATAGGAGTCTTCGAAACTCCCATTCAAATAAGTTATTTTCATATCCATTTGGTGCAAATCCAATCATAATGATCCACTAAAGCTAATATGATTCCACGAGAACCCTTCTTTGAAATGAGAGAAAAGAATTCTACACAATCATTGCCTTCTCTTTGATTAAAACCTCTGGTGACAAGTCTAGATTTATGTCATTCAATATTGCCCTTTGAGTCGCGTTTGGTCTTAGTGACCCATTTACACCCGACTTGCTTGTGTCCTTATAGTAATTTGACCAACTTCCAGACTTGATTCAAATCCATATATTTTATTTCCTCATCCATGAAATCAATCCATTTATTAGAATCCTTACTATTAATAACTTCTTCGTAAGTGAACGGGTCTTCAATAATCCCTATGTTAAATTTAATATCTTGTAACTAGACCACTTAATCATCCAAAATAGTTGATTTATTATTTCTTTAAGATCACCTTAATTCTACTTCTTGTGGTATTTATACAATAGGTTCATTGGTTATAGTATTATTATGTGGTTGATTGATTGGTTGATCATTTATGTGTTGTTCATCATTCTTAATTGGTTCAGTAATTGGGTCAACAATTACGTTAGGAGCAATAGGAACATTATTGTAATACCCCATATTTTTCCCAAATAATAAATAGAATATTACGTGTGCTTGAGTGACATGAATGTCATAACTTACTTATATGTATATAAATAAAGTTTGGAATTAAGAGAGAGTAAAAACATTAATAAATATTTTAATTATGATTTAAGAAAAATTATGACCAATGGGGATAATAATAGGTTATATGTTAATTTTTATTATTGTTTATGAGGATGATGGATTATATGGGTTATTAGAATGAGGCATTTTCGGATTAGCTACTTAAGACCTTAAATTAGACCCAAGACCAAATAGGTCTTTAATAGTAAGTATTGAACCATTAGGAGGATCATTTTAACAAAAACAAAAATTGGCGATTTGAGAACTTAAGGAGAAGAAGATTAAAAGGAAAAGAGAAGATTTAGAAGACTTTATCCTTGTTCTACATAATTGGAGGCAAGTTTAATTTTAATTATTGTATAATTGTATTTGTTGTAAATTATGCCTATTCATTTGAATTAAAACCCTAAAAAAGTTGCTAAAATATGATTTAGATGATTTAAATCATGTAATTTTGTAATTAACCCAATTAGGAAGTAATGGGGAGTGATTTATCACCAATATGAATGAATTTTTCAAATAATTGTTGCGTTTTCATTAGATTTTGAATGGGTTCTAATTTGTTATTATAATCTATTCAAAATCCTAGGATCTATTGTATAATATGTATATAATTTCAATCAGTCATCTGGGATTTGAAATGTGAGGGTTCTTGAGAGGGAAAATGGGTTTTAATTGAGTCTCGAACTTTCATAAGAATGTTGATGATATAATCGATTTCCAATCATGTATTATATGTGAAAACATCGTGTGTATATTATATGGAGCAGATATGAAGGTTATTCAGACATTAATGAAGGAGTGAATTGAATTTTCTAGTATTGGAGAAGCGAGTAAAACTTCAAAACATTAAAGCATGCGGTCGACCGGCCATTCCCTCACGATTGACTGGTGCCTTCAGTTATTTTGGCAATTTCTCTTATTTCTTTTTATTTGATAAATGGTATTTAAGAATTATTTCGGGATGACTTTTGACCTAAATTAATGCATATTATTTTTGTTTATAGTATGAACTGAATTACTTAAATGTAATATGATGGACATATTCCCTAATCCCTTTTAAAATGAAATTCAAGTGGAAAAACTTAGCTCCAGAATCAAATTTCGTAGCTACGATGGTTATAACTTTATGTCAATGATTATGTGATGCATACCATGCGTAAGTAATCGTGGCGAACATATTAAGGGGAATCCCATTTAAAAGGGATTCATATGACTCAAGCTACTATGGCACCTCGGTGACTAGACAAGATGACTTAGTCTATTTTTACCCCTGGGGCACACGTGTAGGTACACTTGTTTGAGATGGATTATGGGAATAGTTTTTTTTATATAGTCTTGGGTATGTTAGGCTATATCATTGATGGGTAGACATGGTAATTTATCCATTGTCTTGATGAGTTTTTATGTTCGGGACAACCTAAGACTATACCTAGAATGCGTAAGTGATCTGCGATGTCATTAGAGCTATGATTTTGTTACCTGATTTACTTATCTGATCCTTCAACTATAAAATGATCTTAATTGTTTCAAAACACTTGGTTAGTGTAATGTTATCATATATTTTAAAAGAGGATTTTCATTATATGTAGAAGAAAACTTAACCATGGGACCACTTGGGATTTGGGATCTTAGGTGTGCATGATATTAGGATTTCAGAGTAGGGTAATTCTAAAAAGATATTAAAGATATTAAAAAGCTAGAGGCAGATGCATAGTTATGACTTATTACAAATTTTGTTATACTTTTATTCTCTTTAAAATTATTTTTAACGTTGTTGATTTAATGTTTCAGGAACGACACATACCATTCCGTAGCCTTGATCAATAGTGTTGTTATCATTCATCCTTTTGTTGCCGATCTACATTAGGTTGTAGGTTCCATTGGCCTCCGTGCTAGATCTATCATTTCTTTTATTTTTCGTTATAGTGGAGAGAGTTACACATTCATATTCGTACATTTTGTACAACCTATAGTAGTTGTATTGTCATGTAAATTTGACTCATGTGGAGGATATTATAGTACTAGGGTATCTTTCTTTATGGTTATTTAGCTTTGATTGCAGTTTATTTCTTTCTTCATTCTTAAAATGGTACTAATTTGTTTAGACTTCTGTTCATTTGAATATAAAGTTGATCAATCCATTTTTAAATATTATGGGGTGTCACATTTGGTATCAGAGCATTCCAGGTTCTAGTGTCTTAGGGGTTATGAGTGTGCTCATCACTACTTTTGCATTTACGTTCTTTGATACTTTAAATCCCAACGTTTAGAAATTGAACTCCAAGTCTTCTCCAATTTATTAACGTATTTTGGATTACTATCTTTCTGAAGGTGAACCCTCGGAGACATCATAGGCGTCAGAGATCTACAGGAAGTGCTGAGTCTGAAGCCTATGCTCGTCAGTCGCCACATTAGCCACCACATTCTACACCGCAGGGCAGGCAATTGATATGGTACCGAATGATTTAGCCACTATTATAGCACATGCCATTGCAATGATAATGACAGCCCTCTAATAGCATTTACCACTGTTCATGGCCACATCTGTACATGCTCTTCAAGATACCATATATGCCAAGAAGCATTCTAGGAATGCCTTTACGAAGGGACACCCTACAAAGTTTATGGGATACTCTGATCCCATAATAGAATTTCAGTGGAAGCATCACATTGAGAAATATTTTAGGTTAGTTGATTATACAGATGTCCAACAACAAATCTTGGAAAGCTTCAGATTGGTGGGAGACCATTACCACCCAAGAGGAGAGGTCTCAGATTACTATATCGTAGTTTTGGGTCAAGTTTGAGGGATTGTACTTCCAATTTTCAAAGCAGAGGAAGCTCAGAGCATAGTTTAACATACTTAAGTAGAAGGATAGGACATTTGTTGAGTACGATTGAGAGTTCAATCGTCTTATACACTTTTCCGTAGAGGTGGAGAGATCTGATGATTTAAAGATGGACCAATTTGTGAGAGGTATAAATTGGAAGATTGAGCAGACGTTGCTAGGAAATTCGGTATTTCTCACATACCTTCGGATGGTAGATGTCGCTTTACTACATTGTGATGATCACCACAAGTTCTTAAAAAAAGAGAAGGAACCCAATAGGGAGAGATTTGGAGTCGACCAAGGTATTATAGAGTGGGGAGTAGGCTCTGGACAAGTACTTAGAGAACCACTGCAGGGGGATCATCCCCTAAAAAGATTAAGAGGTGATGACCATTGTCGACAGGGTGAACAGGGTTAGGGATAGAGTGAGTTTGGGCATTCGGGTCAGCATCTTTTAGGCCAGCTAAGCTAGAGAGGATATGTCTAGCAAGGCCAGATATAGTGTCAGTTTGACAGGTTTAAAGGCAGCATGATAGACAATGGGGTCACCCTTTTGATGGGGCATGTTATGCATGTGGGGATTTAGCCCCTCATTTAGGAGATGACCTAAGGGATTCAAGCCGACCTGATACAATTTCACCAGGGACGTCATGCAGAACTTCCTACACCACCTCAGTTTCAAGCCTTCCCACCCGCACCTTAGTACCCACCATTGCCTTATCCTAGAGATCGAGTGCATGGACGCCTTCAGTTATATCAGGGACATGTGTTCAATATCTACTCGCAGGACTTACCAATGCATCCATATGATATATAGGGTATGTTTTACGTTTGTAATAGTTATCCCTCAATGCTTTTTTATATGGGAGCTTCACACTCCTTTGCTAGTTCTGGATTCGTTGTTACATCGGTCATGATAGGTATATCTTCTGAGGTTGGTATTCATGTAGACATTCCAGAAGGAGGGGGAGTTGCATTATGCCAAATTTGTAAAGACATTGCTATGGAGATTGGCATGCTATGTTTCATCTCTGAAGTATTATTGTTATATATGGGTACTTACGATATTATATTGGGGATGGATTTGTTGGAAGCTTACCATACCAAGATTTATTATAGAGAGAAGACGATTACATTCACCATTCTAAGGCGGGAGATGTTCCTCATTGTCATGCCTATATTAGAGGGGGAGTCTAGCACCCATTTATGTTATATTGACATGGGTAAATCTTAGGAGGTTGTGATATCTCTAGATTATATCCCAATGGTCCAGGAGTTTTTGGACATATTTGAGGAGGTATTGGGGTTACCATCGATGAAAAAGATAGATTTTGTTATCGACCTAGCCCCAGGCACCTGACCTAATTCGAGAGCACCTTACGGTATGGATCCCGTGTAAATTCTAGAGTTACGGGCGCATATACAACAACTTATGAGTCAGGGGTTCATTAGGAGGATTACTTATCTATGGGGAGCTCGGTATTATTAGTAAAGAATAAGGATGGGGAACTTCAATTGTGAGTTAATTACTGGGAGTTGAATAAAGTCATGATACGGAATAAGTTCCCATTTCCCTGCATTGAAGACTTATTTGACCAATTAAGGGTCCCATCATTCTTTTTAAAAATAGATTTATGCACATGTTATCCCCGGTTAAGGATTAGGGAGGAAGACGTTCCATCTTTTCTCACTTGTTATGAGTCTTAGGAGTTTTGTGTCATGCCATTTGGACTGACCAAAGCATCTGTCATCTCTATAGAATTTATAAATCGTATATTTCTCCAATATCTAGATCATTTGGTTATTTTATTGACGACATATTGATATACTCTTGCTTGGAGGAGGAGCATACCCATTATTTGAGATTGGTGTTGTAGGCATTGAAGGGGAACAAGTTGTATGATAAGTTCTCCAAATGTAGTTTCTAGATCAAGGAAGCGTAGCTCCCAGGGCATATCATTCCACTGGTAAGGATTTCTATTGATCCTAGTAAAGTATCTATGGCGATGGAGTGAGGATAGCCTATGATGCCAATGGAGGTTAGGATCTTTTTGGGTTTGTCAGGATTTTATCATCAATTTGTTTAGGTCTTTTCAAGGATTGCAGGGTCATTGACCAACCTAATCCAGAAAGGGATATCATTTGTTTGGGATGCCAATTATTAGTGAGCGTTTGAGTAGATCATGGAGAGGCTCGACACGACTCTGATTCTTGTGTTGTATAGGGGAGGCATTGATTATATAGTATTTATGGATGCTTCACTTCAAGGTTTAGGTGGAGTTTTGATGCAAGAAGAGAGGCTTATAGATTATGCCTCTCAAAAGTTAAAAACACATGAGAATAATTACCCAATGCATGATTTGGAGTTAGTAACAGTGGTCTTTGCCCTGCGAATCTGGAGGCATTATTTGTTAAAAGAATAATTTTCACTATTCTCCGATTACCAAAAAGTCTCTAGTATTTTTTAAGCTGATGGATTTGAATATACGGCTGAGGGATGGTTGGAGTTCACAAAAGACTATCAGTTTTTTATCTAATACTACTCAAGGAAAGAAAATCTGGTGGTAGACGCGTTGAGTTGTAGGCCAGTGGCTACATTAACCTCTTTATGGGAGTAACATGAAGAGGTGCTTCCAGATTTATGGGTCGAGAGATGGAGTACTTTGAGAGAGATGGACTTAGATAATGTTTTTATGGTTGTAGTAACGGTTATCCTGACCATTATTGCACGTGTAGTTCAGGCCCAATTGATGTATCCTTTATGTCAGAGAAAGGTAAAGGATCTACAAGAGGGAAAAGTTCCTTCCTTATCTATCGTATTTGATGGGGTTTACAGTTCCAGGTATGGCTAGTAGTGCCCGAGGATCCCCAAGTACGAAGAGTAGTTTTAGTTGAGGCTTAAGGATTAAGGTACATAATGCATCTTAGAGGGGACAAGATGTATCAAGATATAAAGAAATCGTATTGGTGGGCCAAAATGAAGAGGGATATAACTGACAATATTTCCAGATATGCTACTTATCAGTTGGTAAAGTTGGCGAATTTATGACTAATAATAGAATTACAAAATTTTAAAATCCCTTAATGGAATTGGGAAAGCATCTTGATGGATTTTATTACTGGGTTACCGCGGTCACAGTACGATTATGATTCTATTTGTGTTATTGTGGATAGATTGACAACGGTGGACAATTTTCTACCCATTAGGACTGATTGCTCCACTGAGAATTTTGCATAGTTATTCATAGTTGAGATAGTAAGACTACATAGGGTGCCACTAGAAATTGTATCAGATATGGGTAGCACTTTTATCTCCAATTTTTAGAAGGCATTCCAGTATGAAATGGGAGTTTAGTTGAGTTTGAGCATGACTTCTCACCCACATTCAGATGGACAGAAGGAAAAGGGGGAATCGGGCGTTAGAGGACATGCTTAGGGTTTACGTGTTAGACCTCTAGGATGATTACTATGTAGATTTATTGCTTGTTGAGTTCGACTACAAGAATATCCATCAGAAGATGATCAGGATGACATCGTATGAGGGATTATACAGATGATAGTGTCATTTACCTAGTTGTTGGGCAAGATCATAGAAACATCGAATGTTGAACCAGACATTAACAAGGATATTTGGAGAAGGTGGCACTTATTTGGGAGAGAATGAAGATATCCGAGGATCATCAAAAAAATTATGCAGATAAGATGAGGAGTAAATTGGAGTTCCTAGTTGAAGATCAAATGTTGTTTAGAGTATCCTAAATGAAAGGGGTGGTTAGATTGGGAACAAAGGGGAAGTTGGTTCCCTGATACATAGTCCCTTTCATGATTATTGAGAGACTACGCCTAGTGGCATATCATCTTACATTAACCGATAACCTTTAGAGGGTACATAATGTTTTTCACAGATTCACGTTGAAGAAATTCTTAAGATGCAAGGATGAGTATTAACACATAGATTTAGTTGGGCTAGAGTTGCAATAGGATGCTAGTCATGAAGAGAGACCCAGAATATCCATGACCATAGAGGGACAACCTACGATTGAAGGTCCTTATAGTAGTGACAAATCAATAGGGACATCATAGTGAGGAAGAGCCCACCCGGGAGCACGAGGAGGGCATACGGGCGAGGTTTCCACAGTTATTCTAGCCAGCTATATTCCGAAATTTGAGGGTGAAATTTCATGAATAAGGGGGAGGAATGTAATACCCCGTATTTTCCCCATATAATAAATATAACATTACGTGTGCTTGAGTGATATGTAATGTCACAACTTACTTATACGTATATAAATAAATTTTGGAACTAACAACTAGTAAAAATATTAACAAATATTTTAATTATGATTTAAGAAAAAATATGACTAATGGGAGCAACAATAGGTTATGTGTTATTTTTTTTATTATTGGTTATGAGGATGATGGATTATAAGGTTTAAGACTATTTTAAAATGAGGCATTTTGGGATTAGCTACTTAAGACCCTAAATCAAGTCCATGCCCGAATAGGTATTTAATAGTTAGTATTGAACCATTAGGAGGGATCATTTTAACACAAAATACAAATTGGGATCTAAGGACTTAGAGAGAAGATGTCTAAAATGAAAAGAGAAGATTTTGATGATTTGAGTCTAGTTCTACATAATTGGAGGCAAATTTAATTTGAATTCTTGTATAATTGAATTTGTTTGTGTTGGAGAAGACAATACCTGTGTGTGTGTGTGTGGGGGGGGGGGGGGGGGGAACTTAGAAACACTTAATCATGAGGTCAACTGACCCTGCTCCCGCGGTCGACCGACGCTTTTGGCAATTTCTCTTTTTTTTTTATAAATGGTATTTTGTATTTGTTTCGGGATGACTCGTAACCTAAATTGATGCATATTATTTTTTTATAGTATATATTGGATGACTTAAATATAATGTATGTATTCCTCAATCATTTTTAGAATGAAATTAAAGTGGATAAACTTAGCTTGGGACTCGAATTTCATTGTTAATATGGTTATAAATTTATGGTGTTGTTTATGTGATGCATACCATGCTTGAATACTCATGGCGAACGTACGTAGGGGTGATTCCATTTAAAAAGGGGCATGTACCACTCTGACTGCTATGGTACCTTAGTTAGTAAACGAGATTCTTTTGTAAATTTTTACTCTTGAGTCACACGTGAAGGTACCAGTGTCCGAGATGGATTACGACGATATCTCTTTTATATAGCCTTGGGTATGGTAAGCTATATGATTGATCGCTAGAAGTGGTAATTTATCCCTTACCTTGATGAGTTGTTATGTTCCGGATGACCTAAAAATACATGCATTGCATGCGAGTGACGCCGAAGGCATTAGATCTAGGCCATTGTTACCTGATTTACTTATGTAATCCTTAAAATATAAAACTATGTTAATTGTTTCATAACACTTGACTTTGGTTAATGTAATGTTATCCCGAATTTTAAATAGTTATGTTCATTTGTGTAGAATAAAACTTAACCATGGGGTCACTTGGGATATGGGACCTTAAAAGTGCATGATATTAGGATTACAGGGTGGGGTAATTCTAAAAAGATGTTAAAAATAAAGAGGTATATGCATAGTTATGATTTATTACAACTTCCGTTGTACTTTTATTCTCTTTATACTTTTGTTAACGTTGTGGATTTTACATTTTAGGATCGAGATTGGCCCTTCATAGTCTTTACGATAGTGTTGTTCTCATTCATATTTTTGTTATAAATCTACATTTCGATGTAGGTGTCTATGTCCTGCGTGTCTGGCCTATCATTTTTTTTAATTTCAATTATAGTGTAGAAAGTTACACATTCGTATTCGTACATTTTGTATAGCCTATAGTAGTTGTATTGGCATGTAGAATTGACTCATGTGGGCGATATCAGATTACTGGGATATCTTTCTTTATGGATATTAAATTTTAAATTTAGTTTATTTCTTTTCTTGCATGCTTAGAATGGTATTGATTTGTTTAGACTTTTGTTCATTTAAATATAGAACTGATCAATATATTTTTAAATATTATGGGGTGTAACAATTATGAACTCGGGGTAAAGGGAATTATACATTGACTTCTTTTTATCACTCCCATTGGCTTCACTCTTTTCAATGAATTTAGTATTTCCAGTTTTAATAATACTAGTATGATTAAGATAATATAGTTTATATACCTTTGACTTCTTTAGATACCCAATAAAATGATTAGTCAACGTTCTAGGATCCAATTTCTATTCATATGGATTGTTAATACTTTCTTTCGCTAGGCAACCCCAAACACTAAAATGACATAAAGCGAGTTTCCAACCTTTTCATAGTTGGAATTGCCTTATAAGGAACACAAGTTAAGATATGTACAACGGTCATATGAGCATTCAACCAAAGGAATATAGGCAAATTAATTCTACTTAGCATGCTCCTAACCATTTCCATAAGGATACAATTACATCTTTCAGCGACACCATTCTGTCAAGGTGATCCCGACATTGGGTATTGTGCTAAAAAACCTAATAGTTCAAGGAGCTTAGAAAAAGGGAGGGTGTTCCCCCGACTCATCATATTTTCCACAAAATTTACCACATTTATTCGATCTAATAGTTTTCACCTTTTTTCCCAATTGTCTTTCAACCTCGGTAATATAATTTCAACCCGAATAACGGATTGAGATTTATCATGCAATAAGTACAAAGTGCAATAGAGTGAAAACTCATCAATATAGGTAATGCAATATTTTTCTCTACCAATAGTTGGAACATAGATTTCTCCACAAATGTCTCTATGAATAATTTCAAGAAGTTGTGTGCTCTTTATGGGTCCTTTCTTTGTGTGTTTTTTCTATTTGCCTTTAATACATCCCAATCAAGGTTAGGGAGAATCCATTTTTAATCAGCAATTCAATTCTTTCCCCCGAAATGTGACCAAATATTTTATACCGTAAGTAAGAAGATTTCTCATTTAATTGGACACATTTTGTTCCAACATTAGGATGCAAGGATAAAACGGATTCAGGAAAATTCTTTTCAAGATTTACTTGATATAAACCATTGACCAAAAATCCATACTCAATAAGAGAAGAATTTTTATATAAACTAAAACCATAAAGTCTTAAATAAAAAAATGAAGCCAATAAGAGCAAGTTTTGACAAGGAAATTAAGTTTCTAGAAACTATAGGAACATAAAGTGTTTTTTGTATATCTAAATAAAAACCGAACTCCAAAACTAATCTAAAAAGTCCAATGGCTTTTACTCTAGATTTTACTTGGTTCCCCATGTAAAGAAAGGCTTCACTTTATTTTGTTTTTTGGGTTGAAAGGTATCCTCACATCGAATTTGAAACATGGAAATTTTAACTAGAATAAATCCACCGAGTGTTAGAAGGAATCTCAGTTAAATTTGATTTGAAACATATTAAAGAACAAGGCTTATTTCTCATTTTATAACTACGCTTTACATTTTTTATAGTCTTTCTGATAGTACCCATTCTTTTTACAAAGTGACACATTTCATTCTTTTCCTTCTTAAAAACATGCGGGGTTGGTTCAGCATGATTGGATGGGTCGGGTCCACACTTAATGCCCTTTTCCAAACTTCTTCTTTCAATCTCCTTTGACCATCACATTATCCATCTTCCCTTTAGACACATGACCATTTTGTTATTTTAGCCTACCCTCTTCTTTCACCATCATACCCTGTAATTCATTAACTTTCCAGTTATCCCTTATAATGTTTTAATTAGTCTATAAGGGTCCATACTCAGGAGGTAGAGAGTTCAGGACAAATTAAAATAAAAAGAATCATCTGCAATCATTCCAAAACTCTTTAATTTAGAAGACAGATTGGTCATCTCAATAACGTGCTCATTCATGGTTTTAGTACCATCGAATCACATAATAGTTATGTCACTCATCAATTTTCTATCTAGGGACTTATAAGTAGTGCAAAAATGTTCTTTAATATTAATTAGATATTCTCTTGTGTTAAGTGCTGAAGGTAGGAAGGTTTTGATATTAGAAGCAATGAATATACTTATAATCATAAGTGCCAACCTGCAAAATTTAGACCATGCCAGATGAGTGGTATCCTCATCCTCGTTGCTTTGTTCAGTAAGTGCAGGAGCTTCTTCCACAAGGAGTGCCATGTTTAAATCCAGAATACTAAGGGTGAAGTCGATTTTTCACACCCTATTTCGAAAGGTTAGTGCCATAAAAATTTGGTAGGGATGAGGCATGTGAAAGTAGGTTAAGTGTGACTATAAAATATAATGCTCACTGTAATACCAAGTATTTTCTGCATATTTGAGATTTAATTAATTAAGTAATTAAATGATTTTTATTTTAAATTACGCAAAAAAAGGTTTAGAGGTTAGAAAACATAGAGAAGCCATTAGAGACCAATCTTGGAGCTTAAGGAAGGGTTCTTCAAAAATTCAAAGGAGTCTTGCACCATAAACACTTGGGAAGGAAGATTGGAGGAGAAAAACAATCAACCTAACTTCTAATCCACGAAATCAGACCCTAAAAACATAGAGGCAAGTGTTTTTTGCAAATATTTTTTAGTTATAATACCCATGTTATGAGGGTTGCATTATTTGATGATTATATACATATTCTTGGACGAAAGGAATAGTTTTAATGCATATTATGGGTAAGGATTGCATGCAGTATGATTCATATATGTAGATGAATGAAAATTAGTAGATGAGTAATTATCAATACGAATTGAACTTGTAGTTTATGTTGAAAATTGAGGAAGAACATATAAATCTAGGGTTTTGATGATTATGTGGATAAATCCCTTCTTGAGAAGGATTGGTAATGATTTAATGTTAAAATCATGTTAGGAATCATCCAACCGCGGGTAGAAAATGTTTGGTTTAGTTGGTTTTGAATTTGGTGAAGAATATTGTAAGACACATATAGTTTAATGGTGAGAAACGCAGGAAGAAAACCACTGAAGAAGATAAACTAGTATAAATCGAATCGATTCAGCCCAAGGAGAATCGATTCGGCTCCTGGAGAATCGATTCGATTTAGTAAAAACTGAAACTTTCCTTTTTAAGCCTAGAATTCCTAAATTTTGATAGGGGAAACTTTTAGTTCTTTGATGAAATGTGATGAGAGATGACTTACATTACAGTAGGCCTAAAGTAGGGTATTGGGCTTTGACTTAGTGAGAGGATTAACGCAATGTTAAATAGGCTTAATTGTGACGTAATTTAATTCATGAAGATGAGTATACAATTACAGGAAAACGTGAGTGAGCTTAATTGGATAGACCAATAGGGTAAGGATAAATTAGATACTGATATAAACAAAGAGCTAACGAGGGACCTTAGAGTAGAGAATAATACTCAATTGAATGCGATAGTGAGAATAATCATAATTTGAAAGCATGGTGAGTATTCGAGTGATATATACTTCATACGAATGATGATATTTAGGTTGTGTGGATACCTACTGAATATATACATATATAGGTTGTGTGTGTACCTATATGATTGATAATATGAGTTAGCATACCTACGCTAGTTGCTATCATCGGAGGTTCTTGCGTAGTGGACGATCCCTCCTTGACGATTCTAATGAGGTTTGGATTGGTTCCCCAGAACATAGAACTTAGGGTGGCTTGCTATGTGACATGTATTAGTGAGACCGGCGTATCATTTGGGTACATTAGGTATGTGCGTAGCCCAAAGTCTTAGAACTATGTTCGCCTCCACCATTGTTATTGATTTTGGGTTCGAGGAGACATTCCGAACTAATAGTTCCTTTCAATATGAGAGGTACTTGGAGTGATAGCAGAGTATGCCTATTTGTTTCACGGTGGTCCTATCGAGAAACACCATATTGATATATATATTAGAGACACCGTATTGATATGTATATATGTAGGAGAAGACTCACCTACATCATGCTCTATACATCACACCAAGTTGTAGGCTCTTAAAAACTTTTTTTTCCAATTTTTTTATTTTTTCCTTGAAATAAACCTTCCAATAAACCCATGTTCAAAAAATTAGATCAAAATACATTTTGTAGCTATTTTTAAAAAAATCCACAAAAAACTGCTCAAAATACCTTATTTAGAAGGGTCTGGGCTAGAAGTTTTTTGTGGATTTTTTAAAAATAGGTAAAAAAATGTATTTTTACCTAATGTTTTGAATATGGGTTGATTAAAAGGTTAATTTTAATAGAAAAATAATTTTTTTGGAGAAAAGGTTTCCTAGGATCTAGAATTAGGTGTGATGTATATATCATGATGTAGGTGAGCCTTCCTCCCTCTCTCTCTCTCTCTCTCTCTATATATATATATATATATATATATATATATATATATATATATATATGATTACTCTACTTATGTGTGTTAGTAGACTGATAGATAGTGTATATCTAATGAACGAATTAAGTAGTGAAACTTAATTATTGAACAAAAGAGAAGATAAATGAAATGATAATTTCAAAGCTTAACATACAAGAAATGTTAATTTGATTAGCGTACTCTATGGGAGGTAAGAGGAATTAGATGAGAGTAGTCCAAATAGATACTTAGGTTTAGCTAGCTTGGGTGGGCTAAGTAGAGAACGTTAGGCATGCACAGTGTTTGAGGAGTGAGGAAACTCAAGAGAGTGTACATGAACCTAACATATGTAATTAATAACCGATTTTGAACCGTGATAAGCTGTTGCTAAATATTTTAAAAATGTTTTTATTACTAACTCTTGCTATAAAAATATTTTTAAAACCTTTTAGGTGTCCAGCCATAGAACGCTCGACTTCATATTCTACTTCAGGAATACGCAGTTGCAGTAAAAGTGGATGCTTGAAGAGTTTTGGATTAGACGCATATATTCTTCATTCCTAATATATGAATTTATATCAGTTACAGTTTCAGTTGGGCGTATTTCCCCTTTCAGATTTATTATCTCAGTTAAAACTTGTTTTGGATTTTGTTATTGAAATATTATTTGGGTTTGATTTTAGCCGGTGGTTTATTCGGCAAATCATTATTTATCTATATCTTGTGATGGAGTAGACTTCATATTTTACATTAGTTTCTGCATGTTGTTATCTTTTTAATGAAAGAAATTGGCACCGGTTTAATTAACTACTCGATGATTAGTAATTAATTTGGTTTTCGATAGTGATGCTAAGAATGAACCCATTTGTAAATCCTGATTTAATTTGATAAAGGACTAGCGAGGTGTCACACTCACATTAATTAATTAACACACATCACAGTAATTTGCAAGGGGATGAATATAAAAATGACATCATATATATTTATATGGCATAATTATAATTAATTACAAAGGCATGAAATATCTGTTTGATGTCTCACAACTTGATTATTAAAATCTTCCCACCCATTAATTTTCATTCAATCACAGTCCCATAATTGTGGCATCCTTGTTTGATGTCCAACAGTTTCAATAATCGTGATTAAATGAACATATTATGTTGAACATTTAACATGCATACATTAAGTCTAAAGTTGTTAATTTCCAGAATGTAACCTATGTTTGGCATCTCATCTATCATAGTAACAGACCTTGGAGTGAAGTAAAACATTCATCTAATATTCATAAACTTGAACCGGTGGTCCGTGTTTAACATTAATTCAGCATAACATGAACATTAGTATTTAACAAGAAGTCATACATCTAATATCCATCCATATGAACTATTGGCGTGTGTTTACTACTCAATCTAACTAAAACAGGACATTAGAATAAGTATGAACAACTAGAACAATCCTTGTAGTGGAAAAATATTTAAAATTTGGGAAAAACTTATTCTTGCCAAAAAAGGAAGGTTTGAGTTTGCACCACAGGGGTGTAGAAAATCACTTTAGGATTTCAAACATATTGGAGAAATACAAAAATTATTTTTAAACGGTGAGATATGGCCTCCTACTTTATTACCAAATAAAAAAATTTGGAGTTTTGAGGGCCTAAACGACCTCAGATGGTCGAAAACACCTTAATTCGAGTATTGATCATTGGGCCATTTTTGGTCTGACTACAAAGTTTCAAAAAATTTCGAGCAAGTTGGTTTTGATTTCTACTATGCCGGACAAGCGGTAACGAAAAAAAATTAACTCAAAAAATAGCCCAGAAAAGCAATGCTTGAAAAATTGAGACGAAGAATAATTACCGATATAAATAAATCACTACGAAAGGTCCCAACACATAACTAAATTCATTTTTTATGGAATAATCATAAAGAAGAAGGAAAACGACACTAAAATAGGTATATGCCCTAGGCGGGAAATTTCCATTTTGTTCAATAATGGAAGTAGGCAATTTTTATAATGCAATAACATGAGATCCAAAACACTAAGTTCTTATACCACATGTAAAACATCAATTAAGAACAATAAAAAACAATTTCAACATTAATTTGTTCTTAAAATAGGACCTTGATCTTCATGTGATTCACAAGTTAAGTCTACATAATAATGAATGAAGAACACTAGCCTTTGTCTGTTGATTTCAAATTCAGTTGAGACACAATTTGTTATCTTGATTCCTCAATTAATTTCTCCAGAATTTACTCTCACTTTAACGAATTTTTTTCACTAAATGGAATATGAAAGTTTTCTCTCTCTAGCCCAATATATTACATGTTTCTGAAGATTATATGATGAAGAATAACATACTATATATAGGGTGAGAGAGGGACCGAATTTCCTATGTGAACTATAATTCTAGCATGCATCGCAATAAGGCTTTAATTAGGAAACTAATCCACCCAAACTCTTAAAAATTCCGATGACTTATTTGAAGGACACCAAACTAAATCAAGTAGTACTTATTTATTCAACCCATTAATTAATACCAAATTTCATTATTCTGAAATTAATAGTTGGATAAATATTCCTATCATTCATAACCTTTAGGGTATAGGTTTTCGGCATAAAGAAATTTCAAACCTTCAGATTAAAAGATGAATTGTATGCTTATTATCATTGTATTTTAATAAAATAAATTGATGTTTTACTAACTTCCCTTTAGTGGTTTTAGGTTATTCCAATACCATCCGTGTCTTCTTTATTAGAGGTATTTAGCAAGTGACCTACTATTTCTAGTTATCTTAATATGTAAGGTTGTTATCAACCTTTTCATCGTATTATTTCTAGATTTTACATCACAGTCCATCATTCCATTAGAATTTCTGGAGTATTCTTAACTTGAGTATATAACGCCATTTTATATCATTTGTTAGGTTCAGCCATAGAGCCAAGCACCCCATATTCCAAAGAGATAAAAATCGGAGAGGGTGTGGAGAGAGATGTGACACCCCACTTAAAATAATAATGGGTGGCCAACCCTATACTACATTAAATCAGGAATCTCAGATGGCTCAGTCTCCGCATCAACAGACTATAATATAATAGATAAGGCTAACTACCGGAAACCGTAAAAGTGGATGCCAAAAATTAAAATAAAACATACAGCAGACAACAAACCAACACTGTGATAATAGAAGTGCTAAACAATTTAAAATAAAAT
Source organism: Sambucus nigra (assembly GCA_949130495.1). NCBI lineage: Eukaryota > Viridiplantae > Streptophyta > Magnoliopsida > Dipsacales > Adoxaceae > Sambucus > Sambucus nigra. Next base: position 137,902,917 of record OX422224.1, on the reverse strand, counting down.
GAGTGCCCAATAAAAATATACCCGAATAAGCTGTCGGGTCATAGACAATACAAATAGTCATAAGAGAGAGAAACATAAACAACTACAAATTCCCATGGGTAAACCCGAGATACACATGAATGCTACCTAGATTTTCAAAGAAGTAGGAAGCGATTACAATCTAAATCCCTCCACAGTTCGCAACTGCTACAGCTCCTAAAACTCTGGATAAAAAAGCATCCAGTATCCCTGCGGTAGGACACCTGTAGTACAATATATATATAGCAGAAGAGAAAAATAAATAGGGCAGAGCCCGAGGTGTAAAAATGTTTTGCAAGTGTGTTAACCGTGTGTAATAAATATAAATGCACTATTTCATAATTTAAAGTGGAGTCGCACTCTCATGAAACCCCAAACTCATCTCTCATCTACTGCGTGCACCTAATCGCGTTCTGGAACCTTCATTAAGTTACTCAACCCATTCAAGGATAACCTACCTTAACCTACGCACGGCCTATTCCCACATGACATGTCATTCTAACATAACCCAAGAATCCTTTCCATTTTAATCGCACTTAAATATATACACATATATGCCTTACTGGGCTCTCGTGATTCCATTATTATTAACTTAAACCAGTTATAAGTCTTAATACGATTACCCATTAACATTAAAATTCGATATATGAGTTTATTACTCACATAAACATACATTCAATCACTAAGGACAAAACTTCTCTCCACTCTAAACATTGCACTGCGTTTTGTGCGTGGGGCGTCCCGCAAAGTGAAATCCAAACAAGGACCCCCCCCCCGATACACTACTCCTTGACAATGTTGATCGTAGGGATCCTTTATGTCATACACACAATTCCTATTTATGCAATTACTTAAATAATAAATATTATACCTAAGAACATAAATATAATCTCTATTAAATTCTTGGGTCGACAAATCCGTAATTGTCTCTAAGTACGATCCTTAGACCCTAATGAACTAGTGCACCATAATCTCCCAAGATGCACATCATCGAAACTTCATATCCTTATCACCTATAGGATATACAAATATATATATTTATACACTAAATATATATATATATATAAGCAACCATTCATTTCTATAACCACGCATACATGTCACACATAATGTACACTATGCCATACACATAACATAAACGGCTATAGGATGCCAAAATACTTCACCATGATATCATCTTCCAGGGCATCACTCACATACCATCCTCGGGAATTCGTGGTCAAAAAACAAATCACAATGTATGGGAAGCGGTCATGGTTCCTAACCGGCAAGTGAGAACTACTTATACTCAAGACTTCTCACCCCCAAAATATACAATCACACAAGTAAATAAAATGGACGACCATGACCTGGGGAATATCCACACCCTAATCCTCAAGCCAGGGGCTCACCCTCATCGCGTACGGGCCGGAATCTCCAAGCTTTTCTCTCTCTCTTTCTTTCCTCCTTTCTTCTTCTTCTCTCTTTCTTTCTCTTCTTTCCCTTTCTCTAGGGTTTTCTCTCTTTCTCACAAATGAGAATGGCTTATCCGTAAGCCCTTTAAAACATAACTCGCAGTTTAAAATGGTAATACACGCTTCAAATGACTCGTTTACTCCAATTCGAGTCAAACTAACTTAAAAATATTTCCGAGCCGAAATAAAACCCAATGACAATCATTTTGACTATCTCGACCCATCCGGAATCAATAGCTCACTCAGAATCGTCATCCGAAATACTTTGTAACGTCTTACATTTTTTTGGACCTCAATTGCCAAATTTTAAAATTCTTCGATTTAAATAAATTTTATTTCTCCCCAAAATTTAATTTCTCAGTCCCAAAATCATGGGGTGTTACAAGAGAAAATCCTTATTTCATGTGAGAGAAAATAGTAATGATAAAGAGGGTTTTAAGAGGTGGAAGGAGAAGGGAGAGAGACAGAGAGAGATTGATTAAATTTGTATCCACACTCCATAACAACTCCTGATTTGTCTTCTCCTAGCTATCAACTTCGATTTAGAGAAGTTCTTTAATTTTTTTTATAAACTTTGAGAATATCTCATTAAATCCTAAATTTCTCACACGCTGTTAAGATTTTTGTAAATCAAGTTTTTTAAAACTCTAAAAAGTTTTATAAATTACTTTTATTCTAAATACATTTAATAGCCTTATATTCCTTTGGGTCTAAGTTTGTATTATATTCCTTTGGGTATAAGTTTGTATGTAATATTTTTGTTGGGGTTCAAACTTTCTGTTGAATCAAAGCTTTTTAAGGACAAAAAGTTTTAGATTTGTGGTTGTGCATAGGAAATCTTTTAAATATTTTTGAAAAATTTCAAATCTGAAAATTTTCACATAGATCTGAAATAATGTGTAATATTATTTTAAGATCTAAAACCTAAATAAAATTATCTTAAGAATATTCTAATTTTACTTCTTGTAACAACTTATAGGTCATAAGTTGCATATTGACAAACTTGTAACTTATTTTTTGGATTTGTCTGTAATTGATAAGTGTGAGTGAGTTTTTCATGTACATATAGTTGTATATATACTTCACTACACAACTATGCATAAAACTTCACTAAACAATCTATTGAGTTGATATTTTAGAGAATAGGATACTCTAGTCGGCCTGAGTTGAAGGTTTGTTATCCACATCAAGGGATCAGAAAAGTTCCTAAAAAGGATCTCATTTTAGGTATATTCTTTTTCATTTGATCTTGTTTTGATTGTAATCTGTATCTATTATGGAAACCCCGATTTGTAATCGGGACTTGAGTATGTCACCCATTGACACACCGATAGCCCTAAAAGATTGGGAATGAAACATTATTATAATAAGAAGGGTTAAAATGCATATTTTAAAAAAAACCTTTGAAATTTTTTGGGTGAAATTAGGAATTTCCCTAAAAACAAGACAAAAAACCAAAGGGAAGAAGGAGTTAATCCAATAAACCTACAGTTATTAGCTCAAAAGGATAAATATATGTTATTAATCATTACCCATCTAATCCATTAATCTAATGATTAATCAAAATAGACACCTGTCCCTACAAGATTAACCCAACCTTATGTGTGTCCTTACTAATGTTGATCCACCCTAAAAATTTCCTCATGACTAATCGTATGGTTAACCATCCCATTAACCCTTTCTCTAGCACCTATAAAAAGAGTTCCCAACGACTTCAAAAGGCACCCACCAAAACCCAACATTGATTTGGTTTTCTAACTTTCTTCAACCCCGAGTATTTTTGAGTCTCGAGTTCTGTAAAAAATCCTACACTAAGTCTCGACTTTTCAAAAAGGTGCTTACTCCAAAATATAAAGTTAAACCTTTGCCCGCACCCTAAAAAAGTCGGTTCTTATAAATAAATCTCTACCTAATTGAATGGTGACACCTCATAGCGGACACCCCATGACAAAATTCATCTAACATTGCAAGGGTACATAAACTCTGCAGACGTTTCGACCCAATATCGTAAATCGAAACTTTGATATTGAACTATCCATATTTGTCTAGACTATCTAAACCTAACCCCTTTTAGGGGATCGCTTATTCACTTTATAACAATTACATTTTAATCTTTGTTTATATCGAACACCTTGATCCATTGATTTAGACAAACTATTCACACATTTAAATGCTAATCAATTGGTATAACTAAAGACTAACGTGAAAACATACTTTTCAAAATCATTCTCAGGAAAGTGTATATGAACCGATTCATTCCAAAACTTTGCTAAAACTAAAGTCTAAAATCTTAATATTCTTCATCACTTATTCGACCAAATATTCCCGTGTTGACAGTGGTACCCACTAATATATGTTTTCGTGGAATACTTATCAAACACATGTATTTGATAACATATTTTTAACACATAATTATATACTACAACTCATAACAAAAGTTCTATATGTGGACTAGTTCAATAAATACCATAATGATGTCTACCATATACCTAGTATCCCGTTATCTCTGCACATAGATATGCCCTATCTGTTGAACTATGTTGGATTCGATCTCATTACCTCTTGCGTACATAGGCACAATACCGAACTGTATTAATGATCCCAAGCCTTATAATACGTCCTTTAACATAATATCTATTAGGTATGCCTCCATTTCAAGTACAAACCCCATTTCTCATACGGTGGTCATCTCTATCACTTCATATCAGCCCGAGACCTATGATACCTCCAGTATTTTAGCCATATCGATAAGGGATACATGGATCTCTGGCAGTGACTTCTGGTCCACTCCAAATCCAAATACACCCCTCCTCTTTATATACTCATAGGCAGTGAAGGATGCTTAGAATATAACATTCTTCACATTACACCTGTAAACTAGTTTGAAGGATCAACAACACCTTCTTTCTAGTGATCACCCGACAATCATAACATGTATGTTATGTGACTTCGGTTGCACTGCAATTCTTAACCTCCATCGAGGCTACACTCTGTCTCATAGATATTTTCTCCTCCTCTTAATCCAAGTCCTCATACTTTCACACACATCACGTTGGAACCTTTCCTTGCGTCTTACCATAATAATCGAACTGAATATGCCTTGATCCGATAGGTACATGGGTACGTAGGTGCAATACGTAGTCCTTTTCGTGATCATAAGCCTCAACAATATGACTCGTGATATATTGTCCCCTAAAGATACACCCATATCACATATTACCTTTTAAACCCCCTCTAAACCCTGAACAAGATATCAAACTATCTCAAGTCATGACTCCTCGCGCATATCAACATAACACATGCTCGAATGTACACACTTTTAACGACCTCTCATTATACAAGTTGAGCTCCTTGGCATATGTATACATATTAACATCCACACGTTATCCTACTACACATTCACATACAATCACTCTTGTGTACCCACGTCGATTTAAGTGGTGTTCTTATACCTCTCACTGTTACCATTTTTATACCTAATCATATATTTACTTTTTAAAGGATTATGAAATTAAGGTCTCTCAATATGTTCTAAAATAAACTAAAAGGTAATAATAAATTTTAAATGAAATAACAAGTATATAGATAAGGAAGCATAAATAATAAGTGGGGTGCCTAATACCTTCTCCACTCATAACCCAGTTCTCGAATTCACAATAGGAATCTCTAGATCATTGGTAGGGCTTAAACTGTCTTAGGATTAGATCGAAAGGGATAACCCATAGTTTTATATAAAATAAATTAGAGATTCTGAACAACCGATAGCCCTTCACATGAAGACTTAGGCTTAAGCCTAAATAGGGGCCTGCAACAAAACTGGATATGGAGTTGAACAACTTACAGGGACAATTATACACAACTGAGACCCGACCTCAGAGGGAAATGATGTACCGAGAGACAAGAATTCTCCCCTTCCCCCAAGGGATCCAACAAAACAACAAAATAACGACATCGCCTCTTGTTTTTCTCTCCCATCAAGGGCCTATAACACCAGACCTATAACTCATTTTGTTTAGTGATTTTTTATTTTGGGGCGTAGAGGCCACCGTGGATGTTTACCCATTGGATGGGGTTTTACCACTTTAAATGTGTGTGTCTTTATTATAATCTGCATATTACTTGTTTGTATTATCTCCTACTATGTAACGAGCCAGGATCTTGAAGTTTTATTTCTTAAAACCTAATAAAGTTTTTCATAATCTAAAACCTAACTCAGGTTATTAGTTAATCTTGAACACAATTTCTTTTTTCTTAAACATGTTATATTTTAATACAAAAGAATTTACTCATACTAGGATGCAAATTAGACTTGAAGAAAGTTTACCTTTGTAAAAATTAGTCTTTAGGTATTTTCAAGCGGTATTAGAGATATTTTAAACTATTTGGATCATGTACCTACTCAAACTATTTTGTTACAAAATTGATGAGAAAAAATTGGAACCCTAAACATGCCACTAGTGTGCAATGTAAGCAATTTTCCATACTAGAAGTCACGAATGATTGCCTCCGTCTATGGAACACTAGGGGATAATGTTTGGGATATGATTAAAACCGGTTACACCCCACCAATAAAACATGTTCAGGAAGGTAGTACTAAGATGGTTAAGAAGGCTATAAGAAAATATACTAAAGAGGAGAAATAAATGTCTCGGTATAATAATAGAGGAAGAAATGCCATTTTTATATATGTTTATGAAAATGAATTTAAACGCATTTATTTTTCCACGACTTCGAAACAAGCTTGGTACATGCTTATCATAGCCCATGAAGGTAAAAAACAGGTTAAGGCAGGAATGACAAAAATTATGATACACCAATATAGTGACATAATGATTTCAGACAACATGACTTTTGGCGAATTTCATATTAAACTGATTGACATTTTTACAAAATTGCATGCTAATGGTGTAGACTATGATACGAAGGATATTGTTATGAAGATTTTAATATCCCTACCAGGAAATTTTGATTAAAAAATATACGAAATAGAGAAAATAAATGACTCAAACTTGACCCCGAAACTCTTATGTAGTAAACTTAGGACAGTTGAAATGGAGCTTGACTATAAAAAGAGGATATGATTTCTGGTTCAAAGAAAAATATAGGGTCAAACTTGGCCTTCACCTCTAAATTGAATTGGTATAAGTTTAAAATGTCGGACCTATACCTTGACTTAGATAATGATGAAATTAAAAGGTTAGACAGTGAAATTGCCAAGTTAGGCCCACGTTGATTATAAAGTTTAGAAACTCCCTAGTTTCTAAAGAAGGACAATTTCAAGGTTAAAACTCTCATTGTCCAAGATACCATGGAATAATATTGAACCAGACCAATGACATAGAAACGGAAAATAACAGACCTAAATGAGACTTGGCAAAGGTTAAGTGTCATAAATGTGGTAAGTTGGAGAATTATACAGATAGATGCAAATCTGAAATGAAAACCATGCCGAAGGCATGCTCAACCAAAATATGGGACGAGTCCCCCGAGTTTAAAAGAAACGAATATAGACCTAGTGACTATAATGGATCTTGCATGGCATTTTTTGCTAGAATTATTGAAAATGATTGTGATGCGTGATAATTTGATTATGAGTTTGAAGATGATGTAATTTGTAACTATGTTGTGATTTATGATGTTGTGAATGAAAATAATGTTGTTGGGTGTGTGACTCAAGGAGAAAGAAATATCGGTGAATTGAAAGGGTGTGTGAGTCCTACCATTTTAAGATCAAATCTGTAGGGGGCACTTCAACACACACTGCACTTAGCGATAGTGATGAGGATGAGGATGCTGATACACCTAATTTTCTTTATATGTATGTTAAAACTTTAAAAGGTGTTCAAAATTTGAGAAAATGGTATGAAATCATCCACCCAGGTTGATTTGTTAAATAAAGAGGTGAGGGAAAATGCCGAGGAATATACTAGTCAGTGCCAATCTCATGAAACTGAAAAACTTGATTTTCAAAAACTAAATAAAAGAACTTAAGACTCAAATAAAATTTTAGAATATTAATATATACCTACCTTCGCCTATCTTGAAAAATCCAAGAAAAAAGTTTCACATGTTTTGAAAAAATGTCATGATTTTTTAGTTTAGTGCAAAACAATTTGATCAACTTCTAAGTGTTAGCAAGACTAAGCAACATGACAAACGTGGGCTAGAATTTGATAAATGTACACTAATGATTATAAACAACAATATTTTTTTTTATTAAAGCTTCAAAAATGTTTTTAAATATCCAACATGAAAGAATTTTTATTGTTTCCTAAACCAAGAGTTCAACAAATTATATCTAAGGTGGCATAACTAATCAATATTCCACAATAAAAAAATGACTCGTTGGTGGACTCCTCCTCCTTGCTATCGTCACTAGAAGCGGCTTCCTATCTAGCTTGGTGAATGGCCCTTTGTGATGCGCTTTTGGTGAGGGTAAGCTGTCCAAAAGGATTTGGCAGATGTGGAAATCGAGTGGGTGGTTAAATGCACGCGTCAATAAGAAGGGATGAGATGAGCCGGGCATAAGGGAGCGGGGTAGTGCCTTTTTCATCCTTAGCGGCATGGAAAATGTAGCGGTATATTGTGCGGGCCAAGTGGATAGTGGAGTGTGGGTCATAGAGGTGGTAGACAAGCGTGACTTGAAGAGGGCGCATAATGGAATCGTTTAAAATTTGTAGAATGTTGGCGCAAATGATTTGGAAGGTGATGCGCGCCTTATCGTCCTTTGGCCGACGGGAAACGGGCCTCGGAGCCACTGACTTCTAGGGGAAATAAGGGCAATGTAGACATCCTTGTCTAGGGGAGGGCTATTATTAGGGTATTGGAATGGGGATGGGTGAGGGACATCCTTCTCCGTCAGCTTACGAATGAGGATGTCGAGTGAGAACGGGACAGGGGTTTGATCAACGTATGCCTCGGCTTGAAAATTGTCGGTGAGCACAAGGGACCCATAGAAGGAACACACCTAGTTGGCCCATACGGCATCGAATGGCTCATTGAGGAAACATCACCACCCGTTGGCGATGAATAAGGTAGTGACATTGGTGGGAAGCTATTCTCACAGAAACTGCCTCTCAATGTGTAGTTTGCGGGCGTGACTGAAGAAGCGATGACACTAATGTTGCTCCTCGTAGGAACAGAACAGGAGTGGCTTATTTTTCGTGATGACGGTGGAGTTGTATTTTTCTAGGGGTGGTTGGTTGGCAATGAAGGGTGAGTTTGGTGGAAATAGATGTTGAGATAGAGAGGAAGAGAGTTTGGTTAAGTGAAAGGTGTGGTGAAATAGGGTGGGATATGGTTGTATATATAGGTGGGGAAAGGGGAAGGTTTAGGAATTTGGAGGGATGTGTTTGGGAGGGAAAGGGGAAGGGTTTTCGGAGGGAAATTGGGTTGGGAAGAGGGAAGATATGAAATGGAGGGAGATGGATGAATTTGGGGAATGAATCTAGGGAGTTTTATAGTTGAAGGAACCGGACCAGTCCGCGTACCTAGGTGAGGATCAGTCCGTGTCCTATTTTTTTATTACTCCCATACGGACCGGTTCGGGGAGGATTGGTCCTTCTTCCCTAAATTTTCATAATCCTCTAATTACGGGAATGCTCTTTAGAATTGGTGCTTAGTGCTTACCCTTAACTTCTCAAAATGCAAAACTAAGACTCTAACGACCCTCACTTAATCACATCTATGATACACAAGATTTCACCCCATACACGTCGGGGGTGCGATGACCTCTCAGTTTTAGCTCATTCTACCCCGTAAATGAGTTTCGATAACCAGATGGTGTCGATCTCCTCTATGAACACCTCTAGATAGGGTTTTAGGCGTTGTCCATTGACTTTGAAGGTGTTCCTCCCTTTTTGATCATCCAACTCCACACCTCCATGGGGAAACACGGTTCTAACAACGAATGGACCAGTCTAATGGGACCGCAATTTACCTAGAAATAGATGAAGCCGGGAATTATAGAGGAGTACCTTTTGTCCAGGTTGAAACTCTTTTCGTCGAATAATCCTGTCATGCGTGAGTTTCATCCTTTATTTTAAAATCTTAGCATTCTCATACGCATCATTGCGTATCTCCTCCAACTCATTAAATTGAAGCTTGCGAGCTTCACCGACTTTGTTCATATCTCAATTTACCCTCATAATTGCCCAATACGCTTTGTGCTCCAACTCAACAGAAAAATGGCAAGGTTTTCCATACACAAAGTGAAATGGGGACATCCTGAGTGGGTTCTTATATGAGGTGCGATAGGCCCATTGCAAATCGTTCAATCAAAGGGACCAATCTTTTCGATCAGGATTGATGGTCTTCTCTAGTATGTGTTTGATTTCACGATTCACGAACTCGGCCTGTGTGACACCCCGACTAATTAAAAACCGGGTAGCTACTCCTTTATTAAATTAATTCAAAATGCCAAGTTGGATCGGTTAATAGCATCACTGACGAAAATATTTTATTATTACTAACCACCTAGTATTTAAAAAGTAAGTTGCCAATTTTAATTAAAGTTTGATTAACATGCAGTAAAAGATTAAAAGCAAGAATAATATCACCATTCACCATAACTAAATAATAGAATAACCAACACATGATATAAATAAATCCGGAGGGAAAACTCCTCACAACAAACTCCACAACTGAAATGAATAACTAAATACTGAATACTGAATCAATACATGCCAAAGTCTGAAAAACTGAAATGGAAATGTCTCTAATAGAATTTGGGCAACATGCCCTACAACTGAAGAATACTGAATATGGAATCCAAATGGTAGAAGCGTCTAAAAGCAAATCCCTGTAGCTTCCACAAACAGCTACAGATCGTCACCAGAATGAGTATCCTATGCATGGTGTCCTTGTGGCTGGGCACCTAAAATGGTTTTACAAAAAAATAGATTTGAAAGCAAACGGGTCAGAGCCCGAGTGTGGAGATATTTTAAAAACCTGCAAGTGCTTTAAAAACATTTAAAACATTAAATGAAAAGTACATGTTAGGACGTGCACTCACATGAAATTCTCACCTCTCGACTAAATGTGCACTCCTAACGTAAGTACCCATCTAAAATGACACTAATCCCTAGCTTAAGTGACATCATATCTAGCTAGACCGTCATAGGTTCGACTCTTATTACTCGGTTCCCATTAGCATTATAACGCTCGCAATTAAATATGGGGCTTAACATAAATTCAGGTTCTCACATAAAAGTAACACAACTCATTATAGATTATCCCTTTTATATTTTCCAAATTTATACACACAATACCATATGAAAGTTCCCATAATAAAGTGTATATTTTCCACGACATAAATATACAATATAAGCACCCCGAGACTAAGCTGCGGTTCACACATACTCTGCTATCCATCCCGGTACATCACGTACATAAGGATTACATATTCCGAATCTCTCAGGAATAGTTCAAAGATAACAACAAATCACAAGCAGTGGAGGCGAACACAGTCACATCACATGGGTCACGCACATACCTGCGCTCCCACGATCAGCAGACTTATTAACATCCCAATAAGTCCTTCTCTGACCTATGTTCATCGAGGTAACCAGTCTAAATCCGGGCAACACAAGGATTAGAGGGCCCTAAGCGAACGCAAACCTCCCGTGATAGCAAGTATGGTAGGTATGTCATACACACAAATCATATATCAATACTAAGTAAACACGCATCTTAGTAATCACCATAATCTAATTGTCGTACTTATCGCATTCTCGTACCATCTTATAATTTATACAATTTATATACTCCCGGTTCATAATCCTACACGCCATAATTTATTCTCACGTCGTAGTAGGCACTCACGTCTCAACTCAAAGTGTCTATTTGATTCGGTCCAAAATTATATAATTTACTCCGCATTATGTCCCAATTGTCCCAAGTATACCAATACATCATCAAAGGAATGTTATCTCTATCCTCGAACAAGTTTACGGGACTCCCAAAATCAAACAGGCCAAAAAGGCCTAAACTGCCAGCTCGTTAGAAGTTTCGTTCGAACGAGGCTGTTCGAACGAGATTTCATTCGAACGAACTGGGCTATCTAACGAGATCTCGTTCGAACGAGATTATCGAACGAACATCCCTCTCGTTAGAACCCCAAACTGTCAACTCGTTAGAAGCTCATTCGAACGAGCTCGTTCGAACGACCTGGGTAGATCTTCTAACGAGTGACCAGATTCAAGCCCAGAAATCCTATCTCGTTTTTCCAATTTCTCTACACCTCAAATCTCATCCAAACCTCAATCTAACAATTGTTTAAGGTCTCTAATCGTCCATAAACATGTTAAAGTCACATACTAACGTATTTTAAAGGGTTAATTCTTCCTACACATCATCAAATCACAAGTCTCTACTCTTTTCCCCAATTTTGCAAGAACATAAACCCTAGAATTTATCATCATCAATTCCCAGAATTTAATCCGTTTTTATATCACATAAATTTGTAATTCTCTTAATTCAATCTTCCAATAATGTTTCTACATGCAAACCTACATCCAAAATTAAACTAACTACTCCAATTCATGGGTTTTCCTTTATCTCCCAAACAAGAATGATTATCAAGATTTCTAACATGGAAGAAACATTTACTGCATAAAATGTAAATTAAACCACTTGCCTTGATTCAATCTCAGATCTTGATGACGATTTGAAGGAGTTCCCTCTCTCTTTCTGCAGAATTCCCTTATATTTCTCTCTCTCCAAGCTTCCTTCTCCAATGGCTATGGTTGCTAGGGTTTGTTTTGGGAAGATATTAGAAAACCTAATTTTAATAACCTATGCAGCCTTCTAGGTTAATATGGGTTGGTTAGTGGTTTACTGGGTCAAATCCACATCAGATAAAAACTCTTAATTTTCGTCACTTTTAATTCCCAAAAATACAAAATTACCAAAATACCCTTTATGTTGCTGGTATGGCCTAAAAATACCCCGGGATCCAAACTAAACCCCCGGCTAGTGTTTTCTGACTATCTCGACCCTTACGGACGCGTTGGCGCACTCAAAACGACCATACGGTTAATAGAATTTAAATTCACTTTTATAATTAAAATAATTATATCCTGAGCGACTGTCTCACGTGTCCCAATAAAATGTCCAAATTGCCGTATATCAATCTCATGACAAATTTCATAATTGAATATTCATATATCATCATATATACTCAATATAGTCAAATACCAACTCACATCTCGCTAGTATTTTATCCGAATTAATTCCCAATTAATTCTCATTTAATTAATTAATCCCAAAAATAAATATCGCCAAAAATACGGGGTATTACAGCCTGCCCATTCATTTGTGGGTAATAGGCCATTCCAATCTTATGAACGACACAATACGTTCTCATAATTTTCTTAAACGGCTTGTTGAAAAAGTGCATGCATTTATCACTGATGATTGCTTTTGGTGCACCAAAGCGAGAAAGTATGTGTTACTGCAGGAACTTTATCATCACTTTATTGTCATTAGTCTTCATAGCTATAGCTTCCACCCACTTAGAAACATAGTCTATCGCGACTAGGATATATAGGTATCTAAAGGACGGGGGAAAAGGGCCCATGAAGTCAATACCCCAGCAATCGAAGACCTCAATGATGAGAATCATGGTTAATGGCATCATGTCTCGTCGGGTGATTGCCCCCATCCGTTGACACATGTCGTAAGATTTGCAACAATTGTTTATATCCTGGAACATTGCGGGCCAATAAAAATCGCTTTGGAGAATTTTAGTTGTTATCTTTTTCACAAAAAAGTGGCCTCCACAAGCTTTCGAATGACAGAATTGGATGACTTTAGGAATTTCATCATCCGGTACGCATCGTCAGATGATTTGGTTGGCTAAATATTTAAAAAGGTATGGATCATCATAAAAAAACATGCGCGACCAAGTGATGAACCTCTTCTTATCTTGCGGTGTCTAATCGAGAGGGATGTCTCCCGTGACAAGATAATTCACTATATACACAAATCAGGGCAAAGAAGATGTGGCAAAGAGTTGTTCATCCGGAAAATACTCATCTACGAGTGTAGGATCACTAGGTACGTAGGACGAAAGCCGTGATAAGTGATAGGCAACGACATTTTCTACTCCTTTTTTGTATTTAATGGAGAGATTAAACTCTTGCAGGAGTAGGGACCACCTTATGAGGCGCAACTTTTCATCTTTCTTTGCAAGGAGATATTTTAAAACCGCATGGTCGGTGAAAAACGTGATGGGGGAACCAATAAGATAGGACCGAAATTTGTCTAGAGTAAAGACTATCGCTAGCAATTATTTATAAGTGGTGGAGTAATTAAGTTATGGTCCGGTGAGTGTCCGGCTAGCGTAGTAGATGACATGAGCCTTGTTGTCTTTTTTTTTTTGCCCAAAATAGCCTCTATTGCATAATCGCTAGTATCACACATGAGCTCAAATGGTAAGGACCAATCCGGAGCTTGTATAATGGGAGAGGACACAAGCATGTTTTTTAATTTTTCTAAATCACTTTGGCATGCTTCAGTCCACTCAAATGGGGTGTCCTTCATAAGAAGGGTGTTTAAGGGTAAAGTGATGACGTTAAAGTCCTTAATGAACCTTCTATAAACCCCCGTGTGGCCCAATAATGAGCGCACGTCCTTAAGCGATTTTGGTGGGGGTAGGTCAGCTATGACATCTATTTTTGCTCGATTAACCTCGATCCCTTTGGATGACACGATATGGCCAAGAACTATACCCTCAGTTACCATGAACTGACATTTCTCCTAATTTAGCACTAAGTTCTTTTCCATACATCGGGCTAGTACTTTCTCAAGATTGGCTAGACATAGGTCGAAAGAGGTGCCAAAAATACTAAAGTCATCCATAAACACCTCTAGCCCTATCTCAACCATGTCACTGAATAAGCTCAACATGCACCTTTTAAAGGTCTCCGGTACATTACACAAGTCGAATGGCATATGTTTGTAGGAAAACATTCTAAAGGGGAAAGTGATGGTTGTCTTCTCTTGATCAAGTACATCTACCTCAATCTGGTTATATCTGAAATAACCATGTAGAAAGAAATAGTAAGGGTGTACTACTACTCTTTCAAGCATTTGATCGATAAATGGTAAGGGGAAATGGTCTTTCCTAGTTCTCGCATTGAGTTTTTGGTAATCAATGCAAATGCGCCACTCAGTGGTGGTACATTGGGGAATTAGCTCTCCCTTAGCATTTCAATCATAGTCATGCCCGACTTCTTCGGGACGACTTGAATGGGGCTCACCCACTTGCTATTTGAGATTGGGTAGATAATCCCGACATCCAACAACTTTATGATTTCAGTTCTCACCAAATCTTTTATTGTGGGGTTTAGCCTGATTTGCATTTCTCTTGAGGGATTAACATCCTCCTGGAGGTGAATCTTATGGGTAAAAATCATAGGCATTATCTCCTTTATATAAGCTATACAATAACCAAAAGCACTCTGATTCTTCCTCAAAATCTTCAAAAGCTTACCATCCTGCTCTTCATCTAAGTTAGAGGAGATAATAATAGTAAATGTCTCACTTTCACCTATGAAAGCATATTTAATGTTGGAGGGTAATTTCCTCAACTCGAGAGTCAGGAATATGTCGCTAGAGGGAACCATGCATGCCTCCCTCGGTGGTTACTCTTCGAATCGAGAAATCCAACTGACATCTCTGACGTCCTCGTCCGATGCTATCTCATCGAGTAAGCCTATCAACTCCTCAATCTCTCTCTCAAACTCGGTGTAAGCTCCCTCGCTCTCATGACTAGAAACTAGGCATTCTTCTAAGGTGTCTCCATAGTAATTTTCCTCAATGTTCTCTTCTACGATTTTGTCAATTAAGCTCAATGCGTGAAGATCATCTTCTTCCCCTTCTTATTGGGCTATGTTGAAGATGTTTGTTTCTAAAGTCATATTCCCAAAAATGAGTTACATCTGCCCATTTAGAGTATTGATCAATGCATTATCCGTAGCTAAGAATGGGCTCCCAAGAATGATGGGAACATGATCTTTTTAGGGGAAGGAGGGTTCCGTGTCCCAAATGACAAAATCTACCGGGAAGTAAAAAGTGTCCACTTGGACTATCACGTCCTCAACTATACCTCTCGGTATCTTCACGATTAGATTCGCTAATTGGAGAGTGATCCTTGTGGGCTTAAGGTCGCCTAGATCAAGATGCCTATAAATTGAATAGGGGAGGATATTAAAACTTTCCCCCAAGTCGAGTAAGGCTCTTTTAATTTCATTCTCTCCAATGGTTCAAGAAATGGTGGGTGCACCGGGATCCTTATATTTAGGTGGGAGATCATTAAGATGAACAGAGATCACGTTATGTTCTAGAAACACTTTTTTATTTACCTTCATCCTTCACTTGAGAGTCAATAAATCTTTAATGACTTTTACATAAGCTGGAATTTACTTTAGTGCATCGAGGAAAGGTAAGTTCAATTTCACGGTTTTAAGTATCTATAGCACTTCATCACTTATGGTCCCTTTATGGTAAGGAATCAATCTTTGAGGAAATGGTGCAGCAGAGGGTGGCTTTATAACTACCTCGGGCTCACTAGTGTCTTCCTTTTCACTTTCGTTCAAGGGGATATCTTCGACCTCTTTCGTGTTGGGAGAATTCTCCTTGAAGTATCGTGTGGGGGAGGTGATAAATCAACTACTCTCCCTCTATTAAGAGTGGTTACAGATTGGCAATGCTCTTGCTGTTCTGTAGAGGTGGAGCTAACACTAGGTTGACCTTAGGGAGGTCTTTAGCTCGGGCAGGAATTTTTTCATTCTCTTGGATACTCAACGATGATTGCAACTTGGAGATGTGCGCATTAATGTCGGAAAACATGCGTTCATATATAGCATTGGTTGCACTTTGAGAATTTATGAATTGGTTTATTGTATCCTCGAGGCTCCTCCATGATGGAGTAATGTACGGAGATGGAGGAGGTGGTGCTTGCTGAAATTGAGGAGGCAGTGGAGGTGGAGGTGGGACAACTTGTGAATGTGGGTTCATTGCAACTTGTGGTTTTCCATAGTTAAAACCAGGATGGTTTCACCAAGAAGGTTGTATGAGTTCCTATGCGGGGCGTTAAAATTTCCTTTGAATCCTCTTATAGCATCCACATGCTCAGTGTTCAAGGCCTTGTAGGAAGAAATCGTCGAACATACCTTTGTGGAATGTCCCACCTCACAGATAGCACACATATTTTCTTTTAAAACTCGACTGGATCCGAAGATATCTCTCAACTGGCCATCAAACCAATCTTTCATATCTCTTTGAAACTGATCGAATTGGCGGTCTATTAAGGTATTACTATCCAAATGTTTTAGATCGGATGCAGTTGGAGTGATAGATGGTTGTCTAGGTCGGGCTTGGGTATTAGGATCAGATGTGTTCTATGCTTGAGTAGTCTCTGCGACATACTTAAGATGGGCCTTGGAATCGCTGGAGTTTAAATCCCAAAAAGGTCTTTCACACATTGTTTGTACAAGTTGTTTGGAAGCCATTATCAACCCATTATGGAAGAAAGAGATCACATGGTGTTTGTCAAAACCATGATGGGGGCATGTGCTTACCAACTCTTGGAAACGTTCCCAACACCTGTCAAAAGGCTCATTATCGTGTTGTCGAAAACCTCAGATTTGAGTTTTGGCAGAGTTAGTCTTGTTCTTTGGATAGAATTTTGAGATAAACTTGAATTGCATATCTCTCCAGGAAAGTACGGAGTTCGGGGGTAGAGACCATAGTCAAGTCTTGGCTTTTTCCTATAAGGAAAAAGGAAAAAGCTTTAGGCAAATGAAATCCTGCGTGCAAGCTTGGTCACTAAATGTGTCGCATGCCTCCTCGAACTCGCGAATATGCAGGTATATGGTTTCTCCGAATCCATGCGGGGAAACATAGGGAGAATCTGAATCACCCCATTGCTAAAGTGTAACTAACCGGCATTATACGAAAGTAGAATGCAACCATGGGTGACAGTCCGCTTAGGAAAAAGTAAATCTTTCAAGGGACGATAGGGTAGATCTCCCTCTCAAGTGTCGAAACTCGCTGCGTCAGACATCGTGCTCGCACTGTCTTCAAATGACTCGGAGTACTCACTCGGTGTCCTAGATGTGTAACTCGAGGGTTGACTCAGGGTGTAACTACCGATAGAGTTCTCAGGAGTAGTAAGTGGAACCCAAAATTGTGGAACGCGAGGTGTGTGGGGGTTTTTGAGAGTTATACTCAACAATCGAATTTTCTTTGATCCTGGTTGGAGTATTTTGAGGAGTTTGAGTATGATCAGGATTTTGTATTAAAGGCTTTTGAGAGATGATGATATTTTTTTTTGTATTTTGGGTCTAAGTTCAAGATTGACTTAATCTAACCTAAGTCTACCTAGTTCCCTAGCAACGGCGCCAAAAACTTGACGCGACCACAAATGTGTCAGTGTGCGTGCTATGTAGGCTCAAGTGCAAGCATGTCAATCAAGTAATAATCCGATAAGTTGGGTATCGATCCTCATGGAAAAAGGATGAACGAAGTCGTGACGACGTTGGAAAGATAAGGGTAACCTAGCTTTTACTCTAAAAAGAAGGAAAAGGTGATTTGGAATACGGAACAACTACAACTAGATGCAAATTTTAGAATGATTAACTAATGAAACAAAAATGAATAAAATGCAACTACACCAATTTAAACGAAAAGCTAATGACAGAAGGTTATACTAATTAACTATGAAATGAGAACAGTAGGCCGGGTTACAATCCCCCACACCCTAGTAATTCACTTCGTAGGATACTAGATTCGTAATTAGAATTTTAAATGAACCCGATGTTTAGTACTCCTAAGTATTACACATATGAGGGATCGCAGCCCGCACAGTATGTAAGCAAAGGACGAGTAAAGAGGTGTCGTATTAACCAATACGCGCGTCGCACTCTTAAGCCTCCCGGTTACCTAGGGAAAATGAGATCAAAAGTCCTATGAATGTTGCACCAGTTATACAACACGATTCATCTAATATTTTAATTCAAAAGTCTAACTCCACTATCGTGAATTACATCAGGTGGGTTTCATGCACCCCAACCCTTAGAAAATTAGCTAGACATGATTAACAGAAAGAAAAACAGGGTTTTTAAGAAATAAAACATTAACTCTAAAGGAACTAATTGAAAAGATAATTTCATATTCAAAACCAACAATTAAAACTAAAGAGCAATCGAAAATTAAAGGAAAGATGTTACTTGAATTGCAAAAATTAAACTCGAATCCTTACAGCAAAATCTTCTTATGAAAAACTAGGGTTTTTTACTACAAAAACCCTCTACTAATACTTAGCTAACCTAAAAACCGAACTCCTTTATCTAACAATAACTAGAGGTTAAATGCATTATGAAAAATCAGGAGTTGTAAATGAATCAAACTCTAAAATCAGAACAAGAAAATCAAGTTTATCCTCGACGAACCAGTGCGGGTCTTTAGTGGCGGATCGATCCTTTTTTGGGAAATAGGATCGGTCCTCCTTGTCAAATTTTCCAGTGCGTTATAGAGACCCGGATCGATCCTTTTTTCTAGAAATAGGATCGGTCCACTTTGTGATTTTGGCCAGTAGGTTTTGAGGGTCCAGACCGATCCTATTATTTTGGAATACGGATCGGTCTGCTTTGTGATTTTTAAGTATCTTCAATTTCTCTTCAATTTCTCGCAGCTTTGGAACCACATAACTTCTTCATTGGAACTTGAATTTGAACATCGTTTCTTCCTATGCACTTGTTGAATTGTGATCTCCAACTTTCATGTTGGGTCTTTTTTCGGATTTTGGATGAAAATTACGCTTTTGCCCTTCTGACTTTTCTTTTTTTGACTTATTCTTTTTCTTTGACTTTCTCCTTTCTTTCCTTAGCAATAAATAGTTGTAAATGACCTGGGAAAAGAACAAAACTCGCAATATTATGTAGAATGGTCAGTAGCATGGAAACGAGATAATTCAAGAGCAATTACACTATTCGGGATGTTAAAAGATATTGAATTAGGGATTAATATTGGAAGAATTACTGCCTAATCACCGGGATCACCTAGTGACCTCTAGATCGGTACTCGGAGTATGACCTTGGATTTATACTGAATGGGGAAGTGCTAGGGACCTAAGGAGAGTTTTAGGGGGATCCTAGATTGTCGTTTCTACAGTCCTACTTATAAAATGATGCAGATTTAGCTACATGACTTGTACATCCAACCCATAAACCAATCCACACTCACCCTCTCTCCAACTCCCTAATTACCACCTTTTATCCCACACCCTATACCATGCTTCCATGTTATCCCTGCAACTGCCCTACCCTCTTCAGCATACTTCAAGTCACTCTCACCATACTCGTGACCACCCTCCTGTAGATATATTTTCACCAAAATGTCCCAACAAAGCCTTATCTTATTTTATCTCTTTTACAAATTTCCAAAAGAATGCATGCCTAGGCCGACCATTTTCTCAACTTGTTGGTTAATGCAAAGGGAAGGAGAGGAATTCAGGATCCACCACATTAAAGAGAGAAGTTTATTTAGATTTTGAGAGGAGAGTAGTGTTATAGGGGGGGGGGGTTAGACCCCCATTTTCTTTCTTTCTTTTCCTTGTATTTATTTCTTTCCTTTTATTTTGGAGAGGATAATATGTGGTGAGAATTTACACTATTTTTAAGAGAGATTTTTTAGCAAAATGTTTCGTAATTTATTCTCACATTATTCTGTAATTTGGAGGAATATTAATGGAAACATTTTCATGTCATAAAATGTGTTCATATATTTTGAATTTAGGCTAACATCCATTTCCATGGGAGAAATGAAGCATCAATTACATTGGCAATTAATTTTTAATACCTATTACTAAATTTTAATGAATAATTTATAATAAATGATGCACTTTGAGAGAAAGCAATGAATTATATTCATGCCTTAAGAGAATGTGATTGATTTTCAATTATTCAAAAAATTTCCTTCCCATGAGGAATGTGGTAATCTAATCTTTGAGAAAGAACCCAATTTTTGAATTAATATTTTGTCTTAAGGATCAAACCAGAGATAGACTTTTCTTTAGTTAATTTTTTTTTTCTAAATATCACTTTTTGTGTTAAAATATTAAATGGTTGAAATGATAATTTATTGATTGATCCTCGAGAGAGGGTAACTGTAAATTGCTATTTTATCTCAAATTTAAAAAGAAGATATGAAAGACAATTCATATAAATTTCATAATGAGTAAATTATTATCTTGTATTAACTAGCATTAATATTGGATAAAAATGTATTCTTAAGGAATTTAAAATTTTGAAATTAATCTTCTCAATTATTTCAGTACAGTGAAAATTGATTATTTCTCATTAAAGTCTTCCACATTAATTCAAACCTTAGGGGGTCCTAAGGACCTAAGGAGAGGCTTAGAGGGAACCTATAATGTGGTGTTACAGAGACCGTCGACGGGTGAGCTTGGAACAAGTGAAAGCCATCGAATTGACACCGCATGGATGTTTGGGAAAGAGATCAATTATGTGAACCAAAGGGATGAGGATGGTCAGTTCAAGGGGTTGAGGTCGATTATGAGGACCTAAGTTTATGTTAGGGTGACCATATCTACCGGTCGAGGTCAATTCTGAGGACCTAAAGTTGGGACGACCAATTCTATGGGTCAAGGTCAATTTTGAGGACCTAAAGTTGTGACCACCAATTTTGTGGGTCGGGGTTAATTTTGAGAACCTAAAGTTGTGGAGACCGATTCTTCAAGTCAATGTCAATTCTGAGGACCTAAAGTTGTGACGACCAATTCTAGGTCGAGGTCAATTCTGAGGACCTAAAGTTGTGACGACCAATACTACGGGTCGAGGTCAATTTTGAGGACCTAAAGTTATGGTTACCAATTATGCGGATCAAGGTAATTTATGAGGACCTAAAGTTGTAGAGACCGATTCTGAGGGTCGAGGTCAATTATGAGGACCTAAAGTTGTGACAACCAATTGATTAGGCATAAATATTTCATATTTATCCCCTTAATTTCGGTTCTCTTATGGTCCCCTGCGATGTAAATAGACTCTATTTATCTCATATTCATGTTACTAACCCTTTTTGGTGAGTACTTTATGTTTTATGTATTTCTCATGTGTTATATAAGTAGTTCATGCAAGTAAATATGGGAGAGAAACCAAAAAAGTGAAGGAAACAAAGGAAAGGAAGTCAAAGGGCATTTTAGTAATTTTTCATCCAGAGTCTGGAGGTGGAGCCAACTTAAAAATTGAAGAATATGAAATCAAAAGAAGAATAGAAGAAACGACACCTTTATCCGAGGTACGAAGAAAAAGTTATATGACTTCAAAGTTGAGAAAGAAATCCAAAGAAAGAAGAGAAAACAAGATAAGGTAACAAGTTTTACAAAACCACACTCCAGACCGGTTTGACAGCAAACTAGTTCGGGTTACCTGATGAGAAAATTTTCATTTAAATGATGGGTTATTTAAGAGCTGTATTAGAGTTGGACTACTGCAAAAATGACCAAGTAGGGTTATAGTTTCATGTTAGACATAGTTTTTATCAGTTTTTAACCTAAGAATAGAGAGATAAGGAGGAAAGAACCATAGTTTTGAATTCATGCAATAAGATTACACAA
This sequence comes from Sambucus nigra, assembly GCA_949130495.1. Classification (NCBI taxonomy): domain Eukaryota; kingdom Viridiplantae; phylum Streptophyta; class Magnoliopsida; order Dipsacales; family Adoxaceae; genus Sambucus; species Sambucus nigra. The sequence goes on along the minus strand of OX422224.1, from coordinate 137,880,804 downwards.
TTGTGGATTAATTCTCAAGATTGAATACATAAAGTTTATCTTCTCTACTTTATTCTTGAATATTCTTCCTCTTTGCATGTTTTGTTTATTTTTTAGAAATTTAAAAACTCTATGCATGTTTAGATATAACTTCATCATGATTTCGATTACATGCAACGCTAGAATTTCGTTTATTACCCATGTCACCATGTCCGACTAAGCTATTAGAGGGTTGAGATACATGAACCCAACCTAGGTGTTACGAATAGATTTAAAAGTGAATAAAATTTAATTAACAATTCAAAGGGTTTATTTCTTATCTCCGTTTGCCCGAGGTAACTGGAATGTTTAAGGATAAAATATGAGTTTCAGTAATTATTCATTCCCGTTAAATAAAATTTTTGGTTTGATATTGTGAGGAGTAAAATCCTCATATGTCAAATGCTTAGAACATATTTGATGTTTCTTTGAATTCAGAATTAAGTTTTTGAAAGTTTTATATTATGAGTAATTATAGACGGTTCGAGGGAGTGTACTCTAACTCCATTTTCTCTCATTGATTTCAAATCACTTAGTTGTTATCGCATGCATAGTTAACTCACCAATTTAATTTATTTACATTAGTTAATTGAAAATTTTTTAAAAATAATCTTATTTTCCTTTTTTTTCTTAGTCAACCAAAATATTATTCATCTTTCCTACTCATCCTCATGTCTTATGTCCTATTCCCTATGTTCAATAGTCAACTTGCTTAGATTATTACTCATGTGATCGGCTTCAACTTGAGTTGATATAAGCACGCACAAGATACACTTTTAAAGATGCGTCAGGTTTATGTGTCGTTGCCGGGGACTGGGTAGACATTTTGGTTAGGTTGAATTAATCCTGAGTTTAACACTAATTCATTAAAAATCCAAAAACTCATTAAATCCACAATTAAAAAAAATCAAAAAAAGAAAAAGAAAAAAAAATATAGAATCTCTCAAATCCTTACATGCAAAATTCTCAACCAACTCCTCAATGTACCCTGACTAGAATTCATGAGAATCCAATAGTTGAGTACAACCCCGATAGTCTACACACCCCACGTGTTTCTCAGTTTTGGGTTCAACCTCCTTCACCGCCTAACTTCATCACGAATCACACTACGAGTCAGACTTCTAAGGCATCGAGTGAGGATATCGAGTCATTAACAAAGAGTGAGATGTCGAACAATGCTAGTTTTGATACGGGTGAGAGTGAGATGTAGTATTTCCTCATAAGGGACCTCTCGTAGCTCCGAGATGCATTATATTCTGTATAGTTTGGGAAAATTACACTTTCGTAATGGGATGATTCAGATTCTTCCCACTTTTCATGGTATGAAGTCGAAAAACCATACCTCCACATCCATGAGTTCAAAGAGGCATGCGAAACTTTTAGCGATCAAACGTGCTCTCAAGACATTGTTTACCTGATACTCTTTCCCTTATCTTTGAATGATAAGGGCAAGACTTGGTTATGGTCTTTGTCACTGAACTCGATTGGATCATGGAGAGATATGCAAGTCAAGTTTCTCCTTAAATTCTTTCCTCAACATTGAACCAATTCCATTAAAGCTCAAATTCAAACGTTTAAACAATAAGAAAATGAGCCCTTCGATAGATGTTGGGAGCAATTTAATGAGTTACTTAATATGTGCCTACACCACGGTTTTGAGAAGTGGAAACTTATCTCCTTCATTCATCACGAGCTAAACTTATGTTCCGAATAACTCATGGAAACCATATGCCAATAGGAATTTCTAGGATTAAATGCAGTTGATGTAGAGGCTCACCTTAAGTATGTGGACGAGACTATGTAACCATGGGACACATCTGATCTAAACACCCAATTTTGAGATCGACAGACATCCATAACTCCTTCTGCGTTTGAACTCTATTAATTAGACAAAGAAGCTGAGTTGAAGCTTCAAATCAACCAACTTTCTAAAAGATTGGAAGACGTAGTCATGTCGAGAGGAAAAGAAACATTCAGCTCCACTCGAGCATTGAGAGAGGAAGTGTGTGCAATTTGTTAGGCAGGACATTCAACAAAGGAATGCCCGATGATACCCGCCTACAAAGTTATGCTTCAAGAGTAAGTGTAAGAGGTAGGGGCATTTAAGGGTAATTTTAATTCCCCTCACGGGAATTCTAATAACCCTTCATAGAGGAACCATCTCGGTTTTAGTTATGGGCAACCACATGCAGTGTTGAATCCTACATCACAAGTTTCCCCTCCTCCACCACCGTCTCTGCATTTCCAACAAGCTCCACATATGCAAGAACTACCTCCAGCATTGTATATCTCCCCACCGTATAGAAATCTCGAGGATCCTTTTAGCCTATTTATGTAAGCTCAGTCGGCAATCAAAGCTCAAAATGCCCAAATTTTGGCAAAATTAAAAGAGTCGTTATCTAGATTGCAATATTCCTTAAGTGTCCAAGAGAAGTGCATGTTTCCGACTCAAGGCCAAAGACCTCCCCAAGGTCAAGTTAGTGTTAGCTCTAATTCTGATGATCATAATGAGCAATGCCAAGCCGTTACTACTCTACGTAGTCGGAGAGTCATTGATTTATCACCTCACCTACACGATGCGGCTAAAGACAAGGAGGTTTCGCCCGAAATGAAAGAGGACGAAGATGCCCCCTTGAATGAGAGTTAAAATGATGACACCATTAGGCCCGATGTTGTAGTGAAATCGCTCACTTATGCCCCTTTCCCTCTATGGTTGGTTCCTCCTCCTGAAGGAGCCTCCCGTGAAGATGTGCTAGATGTGCTAAAGAACGTAAATATGAATTTACCTTTTCTGAAGGCAATAAAGAAAATTCCCACCTGTGCTAAGTTCCTTAAGGAATTATTGATGGTGAAACATAGATTAAAGGTGAAAAGGAATGTTTTCCTAAAAAAAATGTGAGCTCATTTATTTTAAGTGACCTCCCACCAAAGTTTAAAGATCCGGGTGTACCGTCCATTTCGTGCATCATTGGAGAGAACCGCATCGAGACAACCTTATTAGATTTAGGGGCGAGTGTTAACATTCTCCCTTATTCCATCTATAAGCATTTAGATTTAGCGGACCTCAAGAACACTACAATAACTCTTCAAGTCACGAATTATAATGTGAAGATACCTCGAGGGATAGTTAAGGATGTCATAGTTCAAGTGGACACTTTCACTTTTTATATGGCAAGCCTTTCCATCTCCTAGTGGAGCTATAACATAAGGCATATTGGGCAATCAAGAGGTTGAATTACAACTTGGATCAAGATGGTGAAGAACGCAAGCTTCAATTGAATGATTTGGAAGAAATACACAACGATGCATATGAGAGTGCAAAAATATCCAAATAAAGGATGAAACTTTTACATGAGCTAACTATTCGTAGAGAGGAGTTTTATTCGGGTAGGAAAGTGCCACAAATCACGTTTACCCTTGTTTCCCCACAAGTTGCATTCGCGATGGACTGGCCCTTTTATTATAAGAGAAGTGTTTCCCCATGGAGCCGTTGAGTTAGAAAATCCTAAAGGGGAAGAAATGTTTAAAATGGATGGACAATACCTAAAACCATATTTAGAGGCGTGTGTTGAAGAAGATGACACAATTAAGTTGTTGGACCCCATTTACGAGGTTGAGTGAGCTTAAAGGAGAGTTTGTCGCACCCTCGACGTGAGTATGTGATGTATAGTAGTGGGTAGAGTTAGTTTTAAGGTAGTTTAGATTTCCATAGAGGTCGCGAGTTAGGAAGGGCTTTAGCACTACATTGAGTTTTCACGCACAGTAGTGCGCACACGCGTTACAAGAGTGAGGTTGAGGTTTCCTGGGGTCCCGAGTGTTTAGGTGGTCTTCAGATACATTAGAGAGGATAGTATGATGGTTGGAACACTTAGTATATGAAAAAGAAGGCTATTTTGAGTATTGAAGTAGAGAGTTTTTGCGAACCACAGGCCGAACTGGTTCGCAGGTGTACTGGTTCGCCTGCACTCCCGAACCGATTTGGGTGACCCTTTCCAAATTCTTCCCCCTTTCCAAATTCTTCCCCTTTCTCCCATTTCCCTCCCTACGAAAATTCCACCCCCATTCTTCCCCCAACCAATTTTTCCACCATTAAACTTCCCTCCACCCTTTCCTACCAAATCCCACCCCTCCCCACCTATAAATCCAACCACTTACCACCCTTTTTCCTCCACACCTAATCTCTTCTTAACCTCTACTCTACCATTCCTTAACTCTAAAAAATTCCTTCATACCAGGGATCCATGTCGCCACAATCGACCCCATAAATCTCACTCCACCACAATCCACCATGAGGGGGTCCACTATGACTTCCATTCACTAAAATAATGTGATTGGTTCCAAGCCTACTTCACGCCCCAATGCACCATTCATATCTAGCGTCGCATGAATTGGGATGAGCTGCCCAGCGAGGTCACCGCCCTCTTCCGCCTCCGAGGGTGGTGCACTTTCTACACCCCGTCGCACTATTGGGTATGTGATGAAGACGTGCGATATTTCAATGAAACTCTCGTTCACAAATCCCACACTCTATATGAGGCTTTTGTGAACAACATTCGCATCCCCTTATCCCTTATGATTATTGACGCGACTTTAAAAGTGTCTATAGTGCATGCTAATTATTGTTCAAGTGCAAATCGATCGCGTAAGTAATAAATCCAGTAACACAGGGTTGAATCCTCGTGGAAATAGCATGTAGAACGTAACGACAAATAGGAAAGATGCTTAACCCTCAGCTGAGTCAAAAAAGAAAGGAAAAGGTGATGAATTTTTAGTTTTACCTACGAACTAAATGAAAATTAATTGAATGAGTAATTAAACTACGTATGAAGAACTAACTATGAAATAAGGAATATGAAGGAGAAGACATAGGTTGGACTATAAAAATTAATTTTGAATTAGATAGTTAATTAAACCATAGACTTTATTAATTTCAAGCATCACATATATTAGGGTACAAGCCCGCATCATTTATAATCAAGAATAGAAATAAAGCGGTGTAGGAATAGCTGACACGCGCGTCAAACTCTTAAACACCCCGGTTACCTTAGGGAAACGAGGTTAAAAGTCCTATGACGATTGTAACAACTAATTAACGCAATTTAATCATTTATTTGATTCAGGAAATTACTTGTATATCCATGCAAACCACATCGGGTTGGGTTCATGCATTCCAACCCTTAGAAATCTAGTCAGAGATGGTTACGTGAGAAATAACACAAATCTTAAAGTTGCATGCGATGAAAATCATATTTATGTGAAAAGTGTAATGAAACATGCAAAGAAGAATTTTAATAAAGAAATAATCAATCACCAACTGAAAATATGAAAACAATTGAAAGCAACGAAGAAAATAATACTTGGAATGAAGAAGAATCTTAAATTAATCCAAATAGATGAAGAAAACGTTGAACAAGATGAATCCTAAAGTTCTTGGCTTCAAAAACCTTTCAAAACTAACGAAAAAAAAGTCTCCTAATGTCTGGTGTGACAAAGAATAATTACATCACATTATTTTAAGTGTTTTCACCATGCACAACTCTAATTTTTAGGAATAAAGAATTAACATTCAGTCCACACGAACAGCTTCGGTTCTCCTTCTTTACTAGGGGCGAATCTTCTTGGTGTATACCAGTTTGGGGAACTAGTTCTACTTCTTATTCATCAGTTCGATTTGGTGCTGTCACTGTGGTGAACTGGTTCGGTGATGATTTCATCGGCTCGGTTTGATGACTTATATTTTTCTTCCTTTTTTTCCTTGATTTCTTCTTAACTTCAAAGTTTCATAACTTTTCACATGGGACTCGTATTTGGATGTCGTTTCTTCCTACATGCTTATGGACTTGAGATCTTCGACTTTCCTTTAGGTTCTATGTCCGAAATCTTTGCATAAAATTAATGTTTTGTCCTTGACTCTTCTTTTTTTCTTTCTCTCTTGATTTTGAATTTTCTCTTTTCTTCACTTGTATAAAATATGTGCAAAATGTACGAGAAATATACGAAACTCAATGCACTTGATGGAAGATGTCAGTAGAAAGTATATGAGATAAATCAATACAAATTGCACTACCTAGGGCAATAAAAGTTTCTAAATTATGGGGATAAATCGGAAGAATTTATGCCTAATCAAACCCCCCTAACTTAGAACTTTGGTCTTCCTAAGCAATGTAAAATAATCAAAGCATGGCCCAAGACTTAACAAAGATTTTATATGGATATAATACCTCTTTCCCGGGCAAGCGATTGCATTTGGCATATGCAACAAGACTTTAAACCCCTAGGTCACCCAAGTAGGACAAGTTATGTCTCGTGAGGTTTTACAGTGAGTATACCCACAAAGTTCATTTTCGACTCAAAGAAAACTCAAGATATTTAAAAAATTTATAATTTAAACTCTCCAAAAATGGTCACCGTAAATTCATATTCAATGATCTCAAATCATAGTGTGAGTGTGTGTGTGTGTGTGTGTGTGTGCAAAGTCAAAAATTTAACCGCTAATTTCCATTGATTGATCATTACGCTACTTTTTCAAAAATTCGTTTTGACTTCAAATCTCACGAATGCACTCACAAATGAATCATTCAAAATGTGTCTATTTCTCTTGGTATGCGTGATTTATAAGAGTAAATATAATGGAACACAAATTCATGCACACATATTTTAAAGACAGAATTTTTATGGTGAAAAGATCTCATCATCGGAATATGGTCATTGGAAAATAGGACACATCGCCTCTTATTCACACCAATTAATCTCTCTTATTATATTTTTGTGTCTTAGCTTTCCACGTAGTAATTAATTTTTCAATTTGGACTCGATTAGGACTTTCTTGGGTTATAAGGTGCATTGGGTAAAAAGTTGGGAATGGTTGGGAAAATTTGGAGTTAGAAAATGCTCTTTACGTTGTCCGTTAGTACTTTTTGGGGCTTTTGCTCATTTTCCTTTTTTTTCTACTTTTTTTTCTATTTTCCATATTTTTCTTTTCTTGCTAGTTTTTCAGCATTGTTCTTTTTTTCTTCTTGCCCCCTTTTATTTCGGATGTAATTGATGAATTTTCAATTTTCACAACTCCGGGCTATTTGGGTTTTTTGAGGTTACAAACGAAACTGAAAAATTTATTTAGACACAAAATGGATAGCAAAAGGATAACTTTTCACAACTTTTTATGTCTCATATTTTTGGACAAACAAACAATATCCTAACTTCATTATCCGAATTTCTCATTATTTTACCATATGCGTCTCCAGAATATATTTAGTTTAGAGATATTTTAGCGCGTTTTCAAGACAACATCTCACACGTTTCCCGTAACCGATCAAAACAAAGCTATTGAGATCCTCAGTGACATTTTAAATGCTGAATTGAACTTTGAGTTAACCATTAACTCGGATTGATTTAATTACTCACAAAAATCGATAGGCTCGAAATCTCACCAGGTTGATTAATCTCCACACTTATTCGTAAAGTCGTCTATTTTCGCACAATTTCCATCTTTGGTCAATTATGTCTTAGTGCTCTTGATTTTTACAATTTGAGACTTCAAACAAACTTTTGTGACATTTTTGAATAATTTAAATTCCAACTTTTATTTATTTTGAAGAAAAGTATATTTGGATTTTTCAATATTTTTAAATTTCTTTGGAAATTTAATTTTTTTTTGAAGTTTTAAAAGACGCACTTGTCACCTCCCCTAACTTAGACTTTTGCATTGTCCTCAATCAAAAGGACTAAAATCTAAAGAAGAAAAATAATAAGTGCAAAAATAAAACAAAGACATATTAAAATGCAATAAGACACTATATAACTCTAACACATTACTCAAAAATACAACAAAATTCACCCCACACAAGTCGGTGGTGTGGCAACCTATCTCTCTCCTAAAACTCACCTGACTCTATGTACGGGGTTCGATGGCCTCCTTGTCTCTTCCTTCCTGACATCGTAAACCAATAGTCGGAACAAGTTGGGACCCTTACCATAGATAAGTGGGACACCTTGAGATTCATGATGATTGAAGTGAGTGATATCCTTATCGTGTTTGCTCTCCCTTTGACAAACATTTTTCGACTTTAAGAAACTATTTATCAGAAAATTGTTAGAACTTATTGAGCTTCTATTTATCATGGCTTCGGGGATGCATGGATTGGGTTCTAAATCAGACGAAACACTAGGCCTCCCCTCGATCGCATTTGAGGGATGAAGTGATATGGGTGGTTGGTCACGAAGAAGGAGGTTATCTAACCTATCTTTCCCTTCGATCTCTTCTAAGTGACTACATGAGTCCAATTGGGAATGGACTTCGATAGTGAGGCTCTCATCTACCGGCCCAATTTATTTGTCAAAGCCCTTTAGGATTCTATCTCCTAACTCTCGCTCTTTCTCAATCTTGAAATATTGTCTCTTACTCTCCTCAAATCTCTGTGTCCCGTTCACTAAACACGCCTCTTCCACCTCTCGATCAATGTCAGAATTATCTCTCTCACTTGGTGTAACAAGGAATACCCTAACAGATTTCTCGTGTGATTCCTCTCACGCTCATGTACTGTCTTCTCCATAAGTTCTATCTCCCGCGATTAGCCCTCATCACCCTCCGGCTTGGTGATGTTAAAGATATTTGTTTCAAGAGTCATGTTCCTGAAAGTGAGTTGCATTTTCCCATTTCGAGTGTTAATAAGTGCATTATCCGTAGCTAAGAATGGGCAGCCAAGGATCACGGGAACATGATTACTCAATACAATATAGGGCTCCTCATCCCAAATGACAAAATCCAATGGGAAGTAGAAAGTGTCAACTTGGACTATCACATCCTCTATGACTCCCTGAGGTATCTAAACGAAACAATTTGCAAGTTGGAGAGTCATATTTATGGGCTTAAGGTCCCCCAAACCTAATTTCTTATAGATGGGATAGGGAATCATGTTAACACTCGCCCCTAAATCTATTAGTGCTCTCTCAATTCGATTATTCCCCATGAGGCACAAAATGGTGAGTGCACTAGGATCTTTGAATTTTGGTGGAAGGCCGCTTGACAGTATTGAGCTGACGTCTTGTGCTAGGAACACATTTTTCTTTACCTTTATACTTCTTTTCACCATTAATAATTCCTTAAGGAGTTTAGCATAGGCAGGAATTTGCTTTATGGCATCGAGGAAAGGTAAATTCAGCTTTACTTACTTGAAGACATCTAACACATCTTCACGAGGGGGTCCCTTTGTAAGATGGAACCAATCATTGATGGAACGACGCAGCATTAGGGTGTTTCACTATGACTTTGGTCCCACTAGTGTTGTCCTCATTGTCACTCTCATTTAAGGGGGCATCTTCAGCCTCTTTTGTGTTGGGCGAAACCTCCTTATCTTTGGGTTCGTCGAGTGGAGGAGGTGATAAATCAACAATTCTCCCACTATGTAGAGTGGTAATTGCACTACATTGCTCTTGATGGTCATGGGATGTAGAGCTAACACTAGTTTAACCTTGATGAGGTCTTTGGCCATGGGTCGAAACTTACCCTTCTCATGGATACTTATCGTTGATTGCAACTTTGAGATGTTTGCATCAATATTGACCAACATGCAAGAATTTTGAGCATTGGTTGCATTTTGAGCATTGATGAATTGGTTCACATCATCCTCAAAAATTCTCCGCAGTGGCGTGATATATGGTACAGGAGGTGGTGCTTGTTGAAGGTGAGGAGACGGTAGTGGAGGAGGGGCAACATGTGAATTGGGATTCAACGCAGCATGTTGTTGCCCATAACTAAACCCAGGATGGTTCCTCTATGAAGGATTATAAGAATTACCATGTGTAAGGACACAAATTTCCAATTGAGTCCATATATAGTTTTGGCTCAATTCCGGACAAAAACATTTATTCATAGGATAGTGTGTAATTGTAATACTCTCAAGCCTATGAAGTGTTTGTTGAAGATGTAGCGGCAAAGAATATAAAGCTTCATCAAATGTGCCGATTTGCATGCCTCATTTCTACGTCATCAACCATAGTTCCATGCTCCCAAGGTATGAATGCAATATTATATATATAGGAGCTTCGAACAAGTTTTATTGGGTGTTAGGTTTTATAAAAATTGCTTTTTGTTTTAAGAAAGAATTTATTAAAACTTTAAATAAATGTTTATAAAGTTTTCTGGGCTAAAAATGAATTTTTCAAACTTTCTGGTGGTTCGTTAGATATGTCGTTCGAACGAGTTTTTTCGTTCGAACCAGATATCGTTCGAACGAGTTTGCCAATGAGGTTCCAGTATAGGCCTATGAAATGTCGTTCGATATGTCGTTCGAACGAACCTTCTGTTCGAACGAGATATCCAACGAGATTCTAACGAGTTCAATCTGGAACGTCATTAGTCGTTCGAACGAGATGCCAGGCGGGAACAGTTTTTGGCAGTTTTTTGGTAGTTTTGCACCCACGTCCCCACTTAGTTCTTAACCAACTTTTTCAGACTTTATCATGTGCGGGAAGGACATTTTCCAACTCAACATATCCATAACTTTTCCACAAGATTTTCATCTCTTAGAGAGAGTTTAGAGCAAATTGTTTTAAGGAAAATGTTCATGTTTTGAGTGAGATTTTTAAAGGAAAATTTCCATCACTCTAGTGTTCACACCCAAATGAGTTTATTCCATGTTCTTATATATATATAAATTTCTTGGAGTTTGGCACCGGTTTTCTCTACACTGAATTGAAGAGAAGTTTTGGGTTTTGCTTCTACCTCCCACAAAGAAAGAAGAAGTGTTTTTGTGTTGTTTTACCGGCTTGGAGAAAGGCTTCATGTACGGGTGACGGTGACCATATAAAGTCATATCGGTGGATTCCGAGACCGCGGTGGTGTTCCAAGGTTATTCGCTAGGAAGAGGTGTCTACAAGAAGAAGCATCGAGGCTTGAGAGGGATCGAGTCGTGTGTTGTAAGTCTTTTGTCTTGTACTTGTAATTCTGTATCTAGTGAATTTGTGGCTAGGGCCGTCCGAGGTTTTTTCCCGTCTTGGGTTTTTCCTCGTACATCGCGGCATAGTGTGATTGGTTTATTTTATCTTGCTATATCACCTAGATGCATGCTTAGGACTAAAAGATAAAATTAGTTCAAAATCAAAATCTATTTAATTTGGTGAAAATTTATTCTGCCAAGCCCGTTCCCTTGGCTGTGGTTTCGCTGGATAGTAGACAGGGACAGTGGGAATCTCGTTAATCCATTCATGCCCGTCAGTAATTAGATGACGAGGTATTTGGCTACCTTAAGAGAGTCATAGTTACTCCCGTCGTTTACCCGCGCTTGGTTGAATTTATTCAAGAAATTAAGATTCTGTTGTTTTAAAGTTGAACCATCTTTCAACGCTTCCGCATCGGTTTAAACAAAAAGGAAATAAACGTTTACAAACTGGTATCAGAGCCAAAAATGATAAATTATTTCGTTAAAGATCCTTAAATAATTTTTTTTTTTGGCTAAAATGGATTTTTCTCCATTTTCAAAATTTCCTATTTTCGATGGTTCTAACTACGCGTATTGGAAAGCGCGTATGAGATCGGCACTAAAATCTATCGACGAGAGAGTTTGGATGTCAGTTGTTAACGGGTGGTCCCCACCAACTGATTTAGTTGAAAATGAACGTGTTATCAAACCCACCGATAGATGGACTGAAAATGAGTTTAAACTTGCTAATTTTAATTCCCGTGGTTTGAATGCCTTATTTAGCGCTGTCACACCGGATGAATTCCGACGTATTATGACGTGTGAAACCGCTAAAGAAGCTTGGGATATTTTACAATTAACTCATGAAGGAACTAGTGTCGTTAAAGCTTCAAAACTCCAAAACCTCACCACTCAATTTGAAACTATCAAAATGAATGAAAAGGAAACCTTTGATGAATTTTATGCTAGACTTTCCGATATTGTTAATTCATCGTTTAACTTGGGAGAGAAAATACCTGACGACCGTGTTGTAAAGAAAATTTTAAGGTCCCTACCCGATAGATTCATTCCAAAGGTGACCGTTTTAAATTCTTTACCCACTTTAGCCTCTACGAAATTAGAAGAGCTTGTAGGTGATTTACAAACATATGAAATAGATATGTTTCCCTCTAAAACTGAAAAGAAAATAGAAAAGGGCGTTGCTTTAAAAGCCCAAAAATAGGTCAAACAAGTAGTAAAGAGCGAGAGTGATAGTAACTCGGAAGACATGGCTTTATTTGCTCGTAAATTTAGAAAATTTCTTAAAATTAACAAAGATAAACTTAAAAATGATTTTAAGAAATTTGATACTTCTAAACATGATAAAAGCGAGAAGATCCCTAAAGCCGAGAAGATCCCTAAACCTAGTAATGAAAATTTAGATAGGGACGAGTCTAATAAGTGTTTTGGTTGTGAAGGTTATGGCCATAGGGCTTATGAGTGCCCCACTAAACTAAGGAAAGAGGGTAAACGACTCACTGCATATAATGCGACCCTTAGTGATAGTGATAAGGAAGAGAAGCCCGATTCCCCCACTAAGAAAAATTTTGTTGCTTTTATGGCTAGTCATGTGAGTGATAGTGAGAACTCATCGATTGATGAAACTTTAACACATGACACTTCCAAGGTCATAGTTTATGATTCTCTTATTTTTTATGATAGTGAGAGTGGAGAAGAAAGAAAGAGTGAAAATGAAGAAGAGGTTAATGTGAGTGAACTTCAAAATGCTTTTCAAGAACTTTATAAAGAATCTATTAAATTAAAAAGAGCTAATTTGAAGTTAGAAGCTTGTTTAAGAGAAAGTGTCAAGGTCGTTGATGAAAATGTTTTAATAGAAGACTTTAGGACACGTGAGAGGACTCTTCGAGAGAAGCTAGAATATGTAGAAGGCGAAAGAGATAGCCTTAGGGGTTTAATGGAATCCTTGAAAAAGGAGCTTCTTGCTTTTGAAGAGCGAAATGTTTTACTAGAATCTAACATTTTAGAATTGGAAAATAAATTAAAAGATTCTAGTAATGTCAAATTTGATTTGGAGTGTCGTTCGGAAAAACTAGATAAAATGTTAGGAACGGTCCAAATTAAAAATGACACTTGTGGTTTAGGCTTCAATACTTGTAATGAATCTATTCATAAAGCCAAGACCAATGTTTTAGGAGAATCTACTAGGAATGCATTTAAAGATCACTCCTTAGGTAAATCTTTTCGACATGTTTTTGCTTGTACTCATTGTGGTCGAAAAGGTCATCTTAGGAAATTTTGTTTTGATCGTAAACGAATTCCTAGAAAATCCCATAGTAAAGTAACCACGGTAGTTAACGTTCCAACACCCCAAGATAGTCATTCTTCATTAATTTGGGTTAGGAAATCCGACTTGGTTGCCTTGCAAAATAGGGTTTTTGATTCTCATTTACTTTCACATGCTTCCTCCATTGCTAAATCAAAAGGATGAATGTGTTAGTGTTTGCATACTTTAGCGTTTGTATTTCATGATATATTCACATGCTAAATGTATGCTTGTTTGGTCATTTTCTAGTCATTGCCTCATTTCATATCATATGCTAGAAATTATTACTTGTTTATCTTTTTGTATTATATTTTTTGTTTGAATTAACTGAATAATATAACAAGATTTTTGTTTATCATTTGTGTTTTACCTGTTTCATTTGAGATTAATAAAAATTACAAATGATTTTTGTTTGTCCTTTTGAGTAAATATTTATTTTTGATTAAAAATGTTAAAAACTCAAAAAGATTTTTTTTGTGTGTATTTTTGTTTGACACACTTTATGTGGCATATATTTGTGTTTGAATCCCATCTTTTACGCTTCCACGTGGCTAGAACTTTTGGTCTAGATTTTCAATCCTTAAAATGTTCTTTACCATGTTATATATGGAGTAGTTGGATTTTGTATTGTTTAAATGGATTCTATTTTTATATGCCTCTTTTCACACATGCACGAGCTCTTTTGAAATCTTAATGTCACATGTTATATTTGAGCTTTTTGAGGTGTTCTCCTACCAATCTAGTCATCTACATATCTATGACCTAGGAGGACTAGTGCATGTCAAAATCCGTTGCACGTGAGCTTTGTGAGATAAAAATTATATATCTAAATGTGCATGGGGAAGGGCTCCGAAAGGATGAATTAAATCATTTGCGATAGTAAGCCACCGTTTATTGGATCTAAAAGAAATACCTGATCCAAAGGCCTAAAAACAGAATATTTGGCATTAAAAAGAAAACAATTGCCAAGGCCTATATTTGTTTGATATATTCATTCAAAAACAAAAGAATATATATGCTTATTGAGGGAGAATTGGATGGTATATCAACGGTTTGCACAATGTCCGTTTATCCTAGTTGTCTTTAATGTCATGACTCTATTTGGTTTGTAGAATCATCATCATGCTAGGCTTGTATGCATTGTGTATGTTTATTCATTGAGTTCAATCTTCATATTGTCACATGAGGTTATATTTAAATGTGATAAAGTTTGCAATCAAATGAGAACTCTGTGAATGTTCATTAAGTGTTTGGGTCTAAATTTAATTGTTGCTAGTTCACACCCCTACACTTCCGTTTCCATATGACACATTTTTGCCATACGAGTGTGAAAGACTCCTATTATATTTTGTGTGTGTCATGTGTGTGTTTATATCTATATATCTGTATGTGTGCATTTTTTTTTGCTATATTTATAGTACATATATATATATATATATATATATATATATATATATATATGATATTGTGTTTTGTCTTTGCCTTGCTTTTATTGCCCATATGCTTTCATGTCTTATCCCTAAAACATGTTGTTTATTAGTTCTTTATCCTTTGCCTATTCCTTAACAAAAAGGGGGAGAAATGATAGGGGAGAAATGGTATCTAATCATATTATTATCGTATCTTAGTTTGGGGGAGATTTATCTTAGGGGAGACGTCTTTATAAGTATGTCATTTGTTTGATAAAGGGGAGAATTCATTTAGGGGGAGTAATTAATTAAAATTACATTTAATACTTTGATATTCCCGATGCATTTGATGAGTTTGCTTAAGTGTGCAGGATTTCTTCTAAAGCGGCATTGTTTAATGGCAAAGCGTTTGATCCTTGGGTTGAGTTAAGTTTGGGCGGGTTATGTTTCGAGTCTAGTGAGCTTGACGGCCCTTTAGGATTTTTGTTTGGTTTTTATACCGGAATAGCCAAAGGGGGAGATTTGTAAGGACACAAATTTCCAATTGAGTCCATATATAGTTTTGGCTCAATTCCGGACAAAAACATTTATTCATAGGATAGTGTGTAATTGTAATACTCTTAAGCCTATGAAGTGTTTGTTGAAGACGTAGCGGCAAAGAATATAAAGCTTCATCAAATGTGCCGGTTTGCGTGCCTTATTTCTACGTCATCAACCATAGTTCCATGCTCCCAAGGTATGAATGCAATATTATATATATAGGAGCTTCGAACAAGTTTTATTGGGTGTTAGGTTTTATAAAAACTGCGTTTTGTTTTAAGAA
Organism: Sambucus nigra; assembly: GCA_949130495.1. Taxonomy (NCBI): domain Eukaryota; kingdom Viridiplantae; phylum Streptophyta; class Magnoliopsida; order Dipsacales; family Adoxaceae; genus Sambucus; species Sambucus nigra. The sequence continues at coordinate 137,865,312 of OX422224.1, read as the reverse complement.
AGAATTTATTAAAACTTTAAATAAATGTTTATAAAGTTTTCTGGGCTAAAAATCAATTTTTCAAACTTTCTGGTGGTTCGTTAGATATGTCGTTCGAACGAGTTTTTTCGTTCGAACCAGATATCATTAGAACGAGTTTGCCAACGAGGTTCCAGTATAGGCCTATGAAATGTCGTTCGATATGTCGTTCGAACGAACCTTCTGTTCGAACGAGATATCCAACGAGATTCTAACGAGTTCAATCTGGAACGTCGTTAGAAGTCTTGTTCGAACGAGATTTCGTTCGAACGAAATGTTGTTCGAACGAGATGCCAGGCGGGAACAGTTTTTGGCAATTTTTTGGAAGTTTTGCACCCACTTCCCCACTTAGTTTTTAACCAACTTTTTCAGACTTTATCATGTGCGGGAAGGACATTTTCCAACTCAACATTTCCATAACTTTTCCACAAGATTTTCATCTCTTAGAGAGAGTTTAAGAGAAAATTGTTTTAAGGAAAATGTTCATGTTTTGAGTGAGATTTTTAAAGAAAAATTTCCATCACTCTAGTGTTCACACCCAAATGAGTTTATTCCAAGTTCTTATATACATATAAATTTCTTGGAGTTTGGCACCGATTTTCTCTACACCGAATTGAAGAGAAGTTTTGGGTTTTGCTTCTACCTCCCACAAAGAAAGAAGAAGTGTTTTTGTGTTGTTTTACCCGCTTGGAGAAAGGCTTCATGTACGGGTGACGGTGACCATATAAAGTCCTATCGGTGGATTCCGAGACCGCGGTGGTGTTCCAAGGTTATTCGCTAGGAAGAGGTGTCTACAAGAAGAAGCATCGAGGCTTGAGAGGGATCGAGTCGTGTGTTGTAAGTCTTTTCTCTTGTACTTGTAATTCCGTATCTAGTGAATTTATGGCTAGGGCCGTCCGAGGTTTTTTCCCTTCTTGGGTTTTTCCTCATACATCGCGGAGTAGTGTGATTGGTTTATTTTATCTTGCTATATCACCTATATGCATGCTTAGGACTAAAAGATAAAATTAGTTCAAAATCAAAATCTATTTAATTTGGTGAAAATTTATTCTGCCAAGCCCGTTCCCTTGGCTGTGGTTTCGCTGGATAGTAGACAGGGACAGTGGGAATCTCGTTAATCCATTCATGCGTGTCACTAATTAGATGAAGAGGCATTTGGCTACCTTAAGAGATTCATAGTTACTCCCGCCGTTTACCCGCGCTTGGTTGAATTTGTTCAAGAAATTAAGATTCTGTTGTTTTAAAGTTGAACCATCTTTCAACGCTTCTGCATCGGTTTAAACAAAAAGGAAATACACGTTTACACCATGAGGGGCATTAAAATTATCCTTAAGATTTCCTATCTCTAACACTTTCTCTTAAAGCATAACTTGACAGGCGGGTATTGTCGAACATTCCTCTGTTGAATGACCCACCTCACAGATGGCACACACCTTCTCTTTCATAACTCGGGTGGATCCGGTTATTTTTTTAACCATGATTTGAGTACGCCTTCCAATTTTCGCTCAATTTAGTTAAATAGAAGGTTCCATGTAGCGTCCTTATCCACGTGATAGAGACCGAACACGGAAGGAGCACTGAACATCTGTCGAACCTAATTTTGGGTGTTAGGATCGGTTGTGTCCCATGCTTGAGTAGTCTCGGTGACTTACTTGAGATGGGTATCGGCATCATTCGCATCCAAATCCCAAAGTGGTCTCTCACATATAGTTTCAACGAGTTGTTTAGATGCTATACTTATCCCCTGGTGGAAGAATGAGATAAGGCGATACTTCTCAAATTTATGGTGTGGGCATGTGTTAAGAAACTCTTGGAAGCACTCCCAACATCGATCGAATGGTTCATTTTCTGGTTATTTAAAAGTTTGAATTTGAGCCATGATGGAATTTGTTCTATGTTGGGGGAAGAATTTTAAAAGAAACTTGGCTCGCATCTCCCTCCATAACCCGATTGAGTTCGGTGATAAAGACGAAAGCTAGGTCTTAGTTTTATCCTGTAAGGAAAAAGGAATTTTTTATAGGCAAATGACATCTTGAGTGAAAGCTTAATCACCAAATGTTTCGCATGCCTCTTCGAACTCACGAATGTGGAGGTAAGGCTTTTATGAATCCAACCCGTGAAACGTGGGAAGAATTTGTATCATCCCATTATGAAAATGGAATTGTCCCGCATTATACGGAAGTAGAATGCACCCTGGGGTGACGGTTCACTCGGGATATAGGAGTTCTTTCATGGGATGATACGGAACTTCACCCTCACCCATATCAAAACTAGCGCTATCCGACATGGCTCTCTCTCTAATTGATTCGAATTCCACACTCAAGACACTCAGAGTGTGACTCAATACGCTACTTGTGATAGAGTTAGGAGGTGTAGGAGGTGGAACTCATATTTGAGGAACGTTTGGAGTGTGTGGGCTATCGGGATTGTACTCTCCTAGAGGATTTTCTTGAATTTGTGTAGGAGTAGATTATGAAGTTTGTTGGATATTTTGCGTAAAAGGATTTTGAGAGATGCTATATTTTTTTTGTTCTTTTTATTTATTTGATTTTTTTTTTAATTTTAGGATTTTATGATTCTTTTTTGGCTTTTTAAGAATTGGAGTCCAATTTTATATTAACTAACCTAACCTAAAAGTCTACTTAGATCCTCGGAAATGGCGCCAAAAACTTTACACGCCTTTAAAACTGTCTCTAGAGCATGCTAATTACGGTTCAAGTGCAAACCGATCGCCAAAGTAATAAACTCGGTAAGACGGGGTTGAATCCACAGGGAAATAGGAAAGACGCTTAACCCTCAACTGACTTAGAAAAATAAAGGAAAAGGTAATGAATTTGAGTTTCATCTGCGAACTAAATGAAAATTAATTGAATGAGTAATTAAACTACATATGTAGAATTAAACTAACTATGAATTAAGGAATATGAAGGAGAAAATTTAGGTTGGACTACAATCCCCAGAACCTTAGTACGTTTACCGGATATAAAAATTAATTGTGAATTAGATAATTAACTATGCCACAGATTTTATAAATTTCAAGCATTACATATATGAGGGTACAAGCCCGCATCATACATAATCAAGAATAGAAATAAAGTGGTGTCAGAATAACTGGCACGCACGTTACACTCTTAAACACCCCGGTTACCTAGGGCAAACGAGGTTAAAAGTCCTATGGCGGTTATAACAACTAATCAAAGTGATTTAGTCATTTTTTTAATTCAATGAATAACTTTTATATCCATGCAAACCACATCGGGTTGAGTTCATGCATTCCAACCCTTAGAAATCTAACTGAACATGGTTACGTGAGAAATGACACAAATCTTAAAGTTTCATGTGAAGAAAATCATAATTATGTGAAAAGTATAATGAAACATGCAAAGAAGAATTTTAACTAAGAAATAATGAATCGCCAACTGAAAATATGAAAACATTTCAAAGCAACGAAGAAACTAATACTTGTAATGAAGAAGAACCTTGGATTAATCCAAAAAGATGAACAAAATGTTGAACGGGATGAATCTTAAAGTTCTTGGCTTCAAAAACCTCTCAAAACTAACTAAAAAGAAGCCTCCTAATGACTAGTGTGACAAAAGAATAAGTACATCACCTTATTTTAAGTATTTGCACCATGCACAACTCTATTTTTGAGGAATAAGGAATTAAAATCCATCCAGGTGAACCAGCTCAGTTCTCTTTTTTTACTGGGGCGAATCAGTTCAATGTATACCAGTTTGGGGAACCAGTTCTACTTCTTATTCATCAGTTCAGTTTGGTGCTGACAGTGTGGCGAACCGGTTCGGTGATGATTTCATAGGTTTGGTTTAGTGATTTTATATTTTTCATCCTTTTTTTCTTTATTTCTTCTCAACGTCAAAGTTTCATTACTTTTCACCTGAGACTCAGATTTGGATGTTGTTTCTTCCTACGTGCTTATGGACTTTAGGTCTTCAACTTTCCTTTAGGTTTTGTGTCCAGATTCCTAGTGTAAAATTGTTATTTTTCCCTTGACTTTTGTTCTTTTCTTTCTCTCTTGATTTTGAATTTTCTCTTTTCTTCACTTGCTTAAAATATGTACAAAATGTACGAGAAATACATGAAACTTGATGCACTTAATGGAAGATGTCAGTAGCAAGTACATGCGAGAAATAAATACAAATTACACTACTTAGGGAAATAAAAGTCTCTGAATTACTGGGATAAATCGGAAGAATTTATGCCTAATAAATTATCGAACGATAGATGCTCAGAAATGGTTTACTTTACCCGAACAATTTTCATATCCCAATAACAGAGCCCCGCGCACAAAATAAGAATGCATAGAGCAAATGGAACCAGGTGAGGAATGGATTGAAGATTCAATCCCAGTGGGGAGTCTACCAGAGACGGTGCGCTACGCGCACATCATCACTTGTGGCACAATTCTTCAAACTACCAACATCTCAGCAGACCGCCAATGCCGCATAAATTTTCTCTACCATTTCCTCGACCCGGAGAGAGCTATCAATATCGCCCAACTTTTCTGTACGAAAATCATCCATGATGCCTATGATGAAAAAGTAAAGAGGCCCTTGCGTATGCGCACCTCATCACCGACATCATGTATGATGCGGGGGTCCAGACCCCTAACTTGTAAATTAAAATTCCAAAACCGATTGGGGCCACTTCCATTACTCGAAGTGCCTAACAAATGCAAGTGGCCCACCCCGTACTGGCCTAGTATTGATAAAGAGGAGCATATGGAGCATGATGCCCAATGTGGTTAGTGATCCCGAGGAGGAAGAGTCGAATGAATCGACAAACACAAATTAAGAGCTCGACTCGACGGAGATCTACCGTCGCCTCGATAATTTGGATGCTCGTTTCGACACTTTTATGAGCAATTACGAGCGCAACATGAGCATGATGATTTGTCTCCAAGCGAAAATGTACCGTATGCAAGTCGGACCAAATGTTTTACTCTCGACATACGTTTACGATCCATACGACCCTTGCACACCCAGTACCTCACATTCGCCACCACAGTAGCTCTCCCGTTGATTGATGTTTTTTATGTTCATCTTTTATGTAGTTCGTTCATGTTTCAAATTGCTTATTTTGTGAAAGAACTATGTAGTTGCTCTATCCTTGTTTTTGTATGTATGTCGTCGTTCTATTTGAAAATTTTGCATTTTAAATATTTGCTTGTTTTATTTGTCCAACTTATTGTTTTTTCTTATTTAGATTTTAGTTTGTTTGAGGACAAATCAAAAGTCTAAGTTAGGAGGGTCACAAGTGCGTCTTTTAGAAAAACTTCACAAATTTTTTAAAATGCCCCAAAATATCGAAAAATGTAAAAAAGTTCAAAAAAATTAGAAAAATCCAAAAAGTAAAAAATAAATTCTTCAAAACAAATAAAAATTGGAATTTAAAATCTTCAAAAAGGTCAAGAAATTTGGAATTTGAAATTTTCAAAAATGTCAAGAAATTTTGTTTAAATTCCCAATTTGAAAAACCAAATCAAGAGCACTAAGGCGAAATTGACCAAAGATGGAAATTGGGCAAAAATTGACAACTTAATGAATAAATGTGGAGATTAATTAACCCGATGAGATTTTGAGCCTCTCGATATTTGTGAGCATTTAAATCAATCTGAGTCATAATTAACTCAATGTTCGAATTTAGTGTTTAACTAACTCGTTGAGGATCTCTATCCCTTTGTTTTGATCGCTTACGGGAAACGAGCATGATGTTGTCTCAAAAAATGTGTTGTAATTATATCTAAACTAAACTATTCTCGAGACGCATATGGTAAAATAATGAGTAATTTGGATAATGAAGTTAGACCCCCATTGTTTACCCAAAAATATTAGCCATAAAAAGTTGTGAAAAATTATCCTTTTGCAAGCCATTTTGAGCCTAATAAATATTTCCATGTTCGTTTGACAACTGAAAACCTCTTAGCCCGGGATCATGAAAATCAAAACTACATAATTAAGTCCAACAAGTGCACAAAGAGGGACAAGAGAAATAGAATAATGCTCAACATAAATAGCAAGAAAAGAAAAAGTAAAAAAAAGAGATAGAGAAAATGATTAAAAACCCGAAAAAGCACTAACGAACATCGTAAGAAAATTTTCCAATTCTGAATTTCCATACCATTCCCAATTTTTATCCAATACGCCTTAAACCCGAAAAAGTCCTAACCAAATCCGAATAACGAAATTAACTACTGTGTGAAGAGATAATATACGAAAAGATAATAAGAAATATTAATTGGTGTGAATAAGAGGCGATGTTTCCCATTTTCCAATAATCATATTCCAATGATGAGATCTTTTCACACATGTTTCCCATTTTAATGCCCCACATAGTCTTTCAGATTTGTGTGCGTGAATTCGTATTCCATTATATTTACTCTTATAAATCACACATGCCGAGATAATTTTCCACATTTTAACAGATTCTTTTGTGAGAGTATCCCATGAGCATTTGAATCAAAATGACTTTTCGAAAAAGTAACGTAATGTTTAATTGGTGGAAATTAGCGATTAAATTCTTGATTTGGTACACATAGAGAACGAATTGAGACTCTTGAATATGAATTTAAGGTGACTATTTTTGGGAAATATAAATTGTATAGTTTTTAAGTATTTTGATCATTTTCTTGAGTCATGTGAAAATTGAAATTTAAGGATATATTCACTTCAAACCCTCACGAGACACCACTCGTCCTACTAGGATAGCCTAGGGATTTAATGGCTTATTGCATACGCTAAATTCAATCGCTTGCTCGCGAAAAGGTATTCTATCCAAATAAAGTTTTTAAAAGGTCTTTAACTCATACTCTTATTCTTTTACATTGCTCGGGATGCACAACATTCTAACTTAGGGGTTTTTTATTAGGATTAAATATTTCATATTTATCCCCTTAATTTTAGTTCTTTAATGGTCACATGCGATGTAAATTGACTGGATTTATCTTGTATTCATGCTACTAACCCTTTTTAGTGAGTACTTCATGTTTTGTGTATTTTTAATGTGTTATATAGGTAGTTCATACAAGTAAATATGGGAGAGAAGCTGAAATAGTGAAGGAAACTAAGGAAAGGAAGTTGAAGGGCATTTTAGTAATTTTAAACCCATAGTCCGGAGGTAGATCCAACTAGAAAGTTAAAGAATATGAAATCACAAGAATACTAGAAGAAACAATGCCTTAATCCAAGATATGAAGAAAAAATTATGTGACAACGAAGTTGAGAATGAAATCTAAAGAAAGAAGAGAAAACAAGCAAAGGCAACAAGTTTTGCCAAATTGCACTCTAAATCGGTTCGACAACGAACCGGTTCACCAATGCACTTGAACTAGTTCGGGTTACCTGATGGATGAATTTTCATTTAAATTCGGACTTTTCGTAGAGTTGGACTCTTGGAAAAACGACCAAGTAGGATTGTAGTTTCATGCTAGACATAGTTTTATCAGTTTTTGACCTAGGAATAGAGAGATAAGGAGGCAAGAACCATATCTTTGAATTCATGCAATAAGATTACATTATTGTGAACCGATTCTCAAGATTTAATACATAAAGTTTTCTTATCTACTTTATTCTTGAATATTCTTCCTTTTTGCATGTTTTGTTTATTTTATAAAATTTAAGAACTCCACGAATGATTGGATATAACCTCATCATGATTTCGATTACATTCAACGCTAGAATTTTGTTTATTATCCATGTCACCATGTCTGGCTAAGCTATTAGAGGGTTAGGGTACATGAACACAACCTAGGTGATACGAATGGATTTAAAAGAGAATAAAATTTAATTAATAATTCAAAGGCTTGATTTTTTATCAAAGTAAAAATGGTAGACATTTTAATTCCGTTTGCCTTAAGTAATCGGAATGTTTAAGGATTTAATATGAGTTTCGGTAATTTTTCATTCCCGTTAAATACAATTTTTTATTTGATATTGTGAGGAATAAAATCCGCATATGTCAAACAATTAGAAAGTATTTGATGTTTCTTTGAATTGATCATTAGGTTTTTGAAGGTTTTGTGTTCTAAGTAATTACCGACGGTTAGGGGGAGTGTACTCCAACTCCATTTTCTCTCATTGATTTAAAATCACTCAGTTGTTATCTCATGCGTAGTTAATTCACTAGTTTATTTTATTTGCATTAGTAAATAGAAAAATCTCAAAAATAATCATCTTTTCCTTTTTTCTGAGTCAAACAAAAGATTATTCATCTTTCCTAGTTGTTATCACGTCTTATGTCTTAATCCATGTGTTCGATACCTGAATTTCTCGGATTATTATTTACGCGACCGACTTACACTTGAGCCTATATAATCACACACTAGAGACACTTATAAAGTCGTTTCATCATTCTGCGAGTCGAGGTCAATTCTGAGGACTAAAGTTATGACAACCAATTCTGCGAGTCGAGGTCAATTATGAGGACCTAAAGTTATAGAGAGCGATTATGTGTGTCGAGGTCAATTATGAGGACCTATGGTTGGAACAACCAATTTTGCAGGTCAAGGTCAATTTTGAGGACCTATAGTTAAGATGACCAATTCTGCGGGTCGAGGTCAATTTCGAGGACCTAAAGTTGTGATGACCAATTCTGCGGGTCGAGGTCAATTCTAAAGATCTAAAGTTGTGATTACCAATTTTGTGGATCGAGGTCAATTCTGAGGACCTAAAGTTGGGATGACCAATTTTGCAGGTCGAGGTTAATTTTGAGGACCTAAAGTTATGCGGACCGATTTCGTGGGTTGAGGTCAATTCTGAGGATCTAAAGTTATGACGTCGGGGGGGAGGTTGCTCTATTGGGAATCTTTAATTTGATTTTGGGAGTGTCGATTTTGTTATTTTGAGACTCTACTGGGGAGAGACATATGTCTAGGGATCATGTCTTTTTGAGAGGAGATAGTTTTATTAGGGATGCTAATATTTCTTATGGTGGATGGATTGGGAGAAAGTTTAGTCTGGAATTATTCTGGGGAATTTAGGGAGGATATTATATAATCCTATTGGGGAAGCATTTGATTTTGAGGTTTAGGTTCCTTTGGGGAATTGTGGTGGACTTTGGGATGCAGGCTCACCGTTTACGAAATATGTTTAGGGTTTATAATGGGGATAAAAATGTAGTTTTAAATTGGTTAGGGATTTTGGCAGCTTAAAAATGGTTTTCTAGGTGAAGAAATGTTCCAATATTTGTTTGGCATTTATACGAATTTTTTGAATAATTTTTGAATTTTTCTTGCATTTTTTATACAAAATTTCAGGGGGTATGCTGATTGGTAGGTTGTAAGGGTTGTCGTTTGGCAATGGAACGGACTCCTGGGCTTCCTTGAGAGGAAGATCAGGCATGTATCGATTGATATGTGCAGGCGTTCAGTAGCTACTGGGGATTTATTGCGATAGTGTTAAGATATATGTGGATCGTATTATTAGGGTGATGGGTATGCACGCATAGATACGACGATTGATTGCACACGAGTTCGGGTATACCTGGTACCTAGGAGAGATGGTTGTGGGTCAAATGAGGTGGCATTCAATTCTGGTTCTTTCATTTCAGTATTTTCTCGTAGATCTATCATTGACTGTGGGAGCTCGGCATTTAACCATATTTCATGCTTGATGTAGCAACATTGCCCCTGAAAAGAGACAAAAGGGGAAAAAAAGGTGCATATTATCTTGACTTAATGGCTTACTCTACATGCACTTTAATTTTCTTTTGCGAAAAAGTAAGAGATGTGTTTTTCATATTTTTTAATAGAGAGAGGCGTTGGAGGCATGGTGGCTAAGAGTTTTATTTTGAGGAAAAGTAGGAAAAATGAGTTTTCTTGGAATTTTTTTAGTAGAGGTAGGCCTTGGAGACGTGGTTGGTATACAGATGAGGAGATAGAAAACTTGATGTAAACAGGAGCTTGTCATCTTCGTTGGATTGTACGGGCCGAATCCCAGTGTATGAGGTTATGTTCTTTGTGGGATAATCGTCGATCGTCAACTCGTTCATCTCAATCCATAGGCAGGGTCTAAAATTTGTCCAAACACTATCTGAAATGGTTGTGGAAGCGAGTAGTGATGGAGATTTTGATGAAAGAGACTGACCAGAGGTGGTGACACAATAGAAGGGGGAGTAGTGGTTTTCTCCCAATTGTCCTGGGCTTATCTCTCCATGGAGTGTATTCAGAATACCAACCAAGCATGGGAACTTTGGGGACCTCCGGAGGCTCATGATGATGAGGCGGGATCTTTCAGCAGCTGCAAATAGGGTTTTTGTGAAGTTGGGATTATTTTGTGAAGCTTTTGTGTGACTGGGGTGTTTTTATATGTTATTTGGTTTTTTATATCTGGGATTTGGGAATATTTTTGTAAAGTTTGGTTAGGTTAGTTTAGGAGAAATTTGGTCAGCGGAGAGGGGTGGTTGGTTTGACTCCTTTTGCTAATACTTCGTGTAATAGTACTGAACTCCCTTATTTGAAATAAAAAGGATTTTGATCATATTGTTGTGCCTCTTAATGAGTTCTGAATTAAATTATCAATCGCTTAGGCATACATAATCCTTTTGTTCATGTAAATGATAAAATGAATTGTTATTTTTGGAGATTAAAAAAGAATAACATTTTGTGAAAAAGAAGGGGATCGTGTCCATGTTAGGTGTATGAGCTGCCTACGTACCTCTAAGGGTTTTAAAAATTTATGAGTTCCATTTTGAAAGTAAAAAGTCTCTTTTAGAGGATCAGGCCCCACATAGTTCTGGGTAAATAGAAAGAAAGAATTGTTTTTAGAATAGAAGGGAAATGAGAAGATTCGTAGCGCATCGAGATTTTGAACTAAGGGTAGAACTTCTTTACACGATACAGGTTGACTGTATTCCATTTTTTCACCGTCAAGGTCAGTGAGTGTAGTGGCGCCGCCTGACAAGATTTTCTTTACTATGTAGGGGATACTCCAATTTGGATTGAATCTCCCTCTGGGGTTCCAGACGGTTTTTGTGATTTCTTTTAGGTCCAAGTATCCTTCTTGGATGCCACGCGCCTTGACTCTTTGGTTGAATGATCGCACTATCTGGTGATGGTAACCTTATATGTGATATAGAACCTTCATCCTCTTTTCATCCAAGAGTGATAGTTTATCAAAGTGACTCTGATGTCAGTCTTCCTCACTGACTCTGCTATCGAGCATAGCACACAGTGAAGGTATTTCTAGCTCAATGGGTAAGAATGCTTCCATTTCATACACCAGAGAGTAAGTGGTAGCCCCAGTAGATGCCCTGGCTGAAGTGCGGTATCCGTAGAGGGCGTAAGGGATCTGATTGACCCAATCTTGATAACTTTCACTTATTTTTCTCATGATGGCTTTGAGGTTTTTATTGGTGGTTTCGACTTCATCGTTGGCTTGGGGTCGATAGGGGGAAGATTTTTGTCTCTGAATCCCATACTCGTCCACCAGTTCTGTGACCTCGGCTTCAAAATGTATCCCATTATCTGATACTCGCTCATTGGGAACCCCGTATCGGCATAAGATGTTCTTTCGGATAAACTTGGCTAACTTCTTGGAATTTAATACTGCGTATGACTCGGCTTTGACCCATTAGTGAAGTAATCTACCAGGATGAACTCATGATCGTTTAAAGCTTTGGGTGTGACCTTCCCTATGATATCAATGCCCCAAATAGAGAACGACTAGGGAAAAGTCATGTTGTACAATTCCTGATGAGGTAAGTGTTAGAGATTGGGAAAATGTTGGCATTTGAGGCATCTTCGGATGTAGGCGGTGCAATTCTGAACCATGGTGGTCCAATATTACCCCTGGAGAATAATATTTTTAGCTAACATATGTCCTTCATGCGGGGTCTACATGATCTTCTACATCATTTCTTCAATATCAGCTCCTGCAATAGAGTGAAAATGGGTTTTATCGAAGTTTCTCTTGAATAATTCTTTGTCGTAAATAATGTATTAGGGAACTAATTTGTGAAGGGTCTCACGGTCTTTCTTGTTAGCAGCCTGGGAATACCTACTGTGCTTGAGGAGGCGTAAAATGTCTTAGTAACAAAACTCAGCCATATTAGAGTCTTCCTCGGGCGTGTAGGCCATAGAGGCTAGGGTAGCAAAGGTGTCGACTAAGTTATTCTTTACTCGAGGAAAGTAGTGGAAGGTGATATCTTGGAACTGGGAGGCCTACTCTTCTAAGTGGGAGTGTAAGGGTAAGGGTTTATCATCTTTGACTTTCCATCTTCTAAGGAGCTATTCGATAGTGAGGGCACAGTCTCCGGAGACATTTAGGCTTCAGAAACCTTTCTTGCGAGTGACTTTGAGGCCTACGGTGCATGCCTCGTATTCGGTTATATTGTTGGTACAGGGAAAATCTATAGCTTTATAGGAATTGGAGTGTGATAGTCATCAAGAGTATCCCAATGTCGCACCCTTTCTTATCGGCAATGCCGTTAAAAAATATTTGCTATCGGAGATCTTCTTGAGAGGTGCAGAGGATATCTTCTTCTAGGAATTTAGAGAGCCAAACATCAAATTCTACCATGGGGTAGTCAGTAAGGTAGTAAAAAATGGCTCTCCCTTTTATGGCTTTCTCTATGATATACATGATATCGAACTCAGTTAGTAGCATCATCCATCGGTCCATTTAGCTAGACAGGGCAAGTTTCTCGAGCCGGTATTTTATAGTATACATTTGGGACACAAGTCTAATGAGAAAAGTGAGCATATAGTTCTATAACTTATAAGTGACCCAGACTAGGGCAACACACGTTTTCTCCAAGGCTATGTAGTTGACTTCGTACCTGGCCAATTTTTAACTAGCATAATAGGTGGCCCTCTCTTTATGGGTTTTTTCAATGTATTGGGCTAGCAAATCCCTTATTGCGGTATCCATTACGATCAAGTATAGGAGTAGAGGGAGACCAGGATGTGATAGGATGAGTATCAGAGGTCGAGTAAGATATTGATCGATTCTCTCGAAGGCTTCCTGACAGGCCTCATTCTAGACTTTGGTAGAATCTATTCAGAAGAGTTTGAAGAGGGGTTCGCAAATAGAAATAGGTTGATGAAGCATTTGAGATACTGTAATTTTTCCAAGAATCCGGGATTTCCTTCTCTATTCGGGGTTATGGCATTTTGAGAATGGCTTTTAGTTTGGCAGGGTCTACTTAGATTCCCTTCTTGCTAACCATGAATCCTAAAATATTTCCTTTGGTGATGCATAAAACAAATTTCTACGGGTTTATCCACATCTGGTATCATTGTAGTCATTTGAAAAACTTTCATAGGACGGGAATGTGACCTTCCCGAGTCTTAACTTAATGATCATGTAGTCTACGTAAACTTTGACCTCCTTATGTATAGATCATCCAAGATGGTTATGGCGTCCCTTTGGTAGGTAGCCCCAGCATTTTTAGCCCAAATGGCATAACCGTGTAGTAGAAGGTTCCCCAGGGGGTGATGAATACATTTTTTCTTGATGGTCAGGGTGCATCTTAATCTGATTGTATTCGGCAAACCTAACAATGAATGACTTAAAGGCTTGACAGGCTGTGTTGTCCATAATCATGTCGATGTTGGGCAATGAATAATCATCCTTCAGATATGCTTTATTCAAATCCTAAAAGTCGACGTACATGTGGACTTTTCCTTCCTGGTTTTGAAACATGTACAATGTTGGTAAGCCATGTGGGATATTCGATCACCCGGATGAATCCTACGTTAAATTTTTTTATTACTTCTTCTTCGAACTTGAGTGACCATTCGGTGTAAATCTTTTGGATTTTTTATTTGACCGATTTGCATTCGGGGAGATTTGAAATCTCATGCGGAACTATTTGAGGATCAATGCTGAGCATGTCGTCATAGGACCATAAGAAGACGTCCATAAATTCTTTCAATAATTCTTCGAATTGTGCATGCTCATGCTCATTAAGGGTGGACCCTATCCTGATCTCGCACAGTTTGCTACTAGAATTAAGACTTATAACAACAGTTTCATCCTTATTAATTTAAACGCAATTATTCTGTTTATTATCAATCTTATTAAGATCAGTTAAGAATTGTTCATTTGTAAAATCATCATCATCAAGAGTTTGATTAAAATCAAGACAATTAATGTAAGGCACACTAAGATACTCAAAATCCTCGTTTATTTCACTTTAGAGAGTCAAAAGAGGTCTCTATTACATTGTTATTAGAAAAAGGAGGAACAATAATAGATGAAGAGATAAGGTAAACAACAAGGTTGGGTTGCATTTTAGCAGGTGGAACTGGTATAGCATTCCAGTTGAGGAGAGGTGCATTAGTGGTCTTGATTAGAGTGGACAGGTCCGACGATGTAGTGCCTAATGGACCATGCACAATTTCAACACCAGTGTCTGCAGATTGATCCAATCTTCGGAATCACTTCCCTCGAAAGCTTCAATAATGGCTATAACTTTCTCAATGAGAGGTTGCACTTGATGCTGGCAGTCTTCGACCCAAAAATAGATATCTTAAAAGAATATTTCCATCCCTAGATTCATCTTCTTATCGACATGATCATACTATGGTTTGGAAAAGCCACAGTAGGGAAAGTCCTCACCCTCTTTAACGAGTCTCCCGTTAAAGTATTCCCTCGAAACATTCTTGGCACTTTTTAAACTTATCTTCAACCGTGGTTGGTGTTGAAACATTCTGAGTTCTTCTGATAAAGGTTGATAACCCAAACCACATGGAGGAAAGGCCTTTTTCAAGATTATGGGCTCTAGTATCCCCTATTTACGTCTCCCCATCCCCAGTCTGGGCATAAAGTGCATATTATTGAACATTTATATTACATTAATATTATCGTGAGGTTTGTGCTTTGGACAAACTCAGTCTTTGAAACCATCCCCTACTGGAACTAGAAGTGGTTCGACTCAAAATTCAAAAAGAAGCATGTCACTTGTCCCATGTTGTATTTGTAGTATCGAGTTGCTGGTGCCTACATTTTCAGTATTATCACCGTCTCCTAAAATGTTGATGACTTGTCCCTTAGCGAAGAGATTTAATTTTTGATAGATAGAGGAAGATACCCCCCATATATTATGAATCCATGGTCGACCAAGCAGTAGGTTAAAGCAAGCCGGTATGTTAATAACTTGGAACACGATTATGGGATTCATAGGGTCAGCTATTATTTTGAGTTTTATAGATCCCATCACCTCTCGATTGGTGTTATCATAGGCATGCACTGCAGCGAAAGTTGGAGTAAGGTCACTTACTTTCACACCCTGGCAATTGAAAGTTCTTAATTGAGAAACATTGAGAGTTTATTCGTTGTCGACGAGTGAGAGCGGGACAATCTTTCATATCACTTCAACGGAGATGTTAAGGTCATAGTTATGATTATGACCAAACTTTGGTATTTTTTCTTTGGAGAAGGAAAGTAATCTGGGGGAGCTCAAGGTCCCAACTAGGTTTATGGCTTATTCTAGAGTGGTGAAACGTGGGATTGTGGGCCCGATGAGGAACTTTATCAAATCATTTTGGTGTAATTGAGAAGATATGAAGAATCCCCATAAGGTGATGTTGGCCTGAGTTTTCTTGAGATGTTCAAGGATATTTCTTTCATTGATGGTCATTTATGGCATGGGGAGTTCCTTGACAACCCCATTTCCTTTATCTTTCCCTGTTGTCTGTAGATTCGGACTTTGGTAGTGTCTCCCAGATCTTGTTATATGGTTCACAGAGGAGGGGAAGAACAAAAACCTCATTTCTTCATCAATTTTGGGTTGCACGGCTACTTTATTGATTTCCCCTAGCAAATAATCAAAAGATATCAACCCACAAATGCTAATTACCAGAGTAAACTTTTCTTTACTTAGTTCTTCGTCTAAGATATCAAACTCGTCATCCCATTCGGTGGAAATGATGTCGTCTTGCCAAGAGAAATTAATGCATTCCATAACCTCAACGGCTTCTTCATATAAATCAACTCACTCAACGGGGAGGGGCAGAAGTGAAAGAACTAATAACCCTTGTAGCTTTAAAGTATTGAGTAGATCGAAAATGATGCAGATCTCACTAGTCTGTCGAAACATATCCACCATAATCTATACTACATCATCAAAACTAACTTCTTCAACAGGTACCGCCCAATTATCTGACTCCCGAGCCCACTTCTGAGCTTCCATGAACAGGATGTTGAACTTCTAATAGTTAGTGGTCATTTCAAAGGGCAATTTCAGCCTGAAATCTAAAAGTTGGTTCAGTACTGCTGATAACTCCATATCATTCCCATCGGACCGAGTTCGAATGGTAATAAAATCCCTCGTGAGGAGTGACAGAGTCTGGTCGATGAAGAAGGTAGGGTGTAGGAGAAAATATGGTCAAACTTTAAGGGGTTTGGTTGAAAATATGGGTATGATGGATGCTTTATTGGGCACAATTTGAGCAGATGGATTGAATTCCCGGTCATTCTCTAGGAAAATAACACTCGTATGGGTTAGAAATGGGTTATAAGTGGTGTTGGGTTTAGGATTGGCTGGTGGGGCGATGGCACCTGATAAATTAAACCTTGAATTATATTTTAAAGATGGAAGCACTAATCAGTATTATGGTCGACAGTTTGGTGAAAATTAAAATGGACGTTGGTTTTGAAATTATTGGGAAGTGGGTTTCGTAATGGATGAGGGTCCAAAGGTTTGATGAGGTTTCGACTCAATAAATCTTGGTAGACTTTAGAGAGGGGAGCATGAATCTCGGTGTATTCTTTTCGAATGGGAATAACACAGTTTTCTGGTGCCCAAGAGGTAGCGAGTGAGAAATGCTGTTAATGGTGGAGACTGTAGCAGGCTTCCCGTATTTTTTGGGAGTGAACTGTCCGGACACTTTCTTTAGCTCAGCTTATGTCTTGTTATCACTTTCTTCAATCTCCAAACCCGCTTCTCGAAGGGTTCAAAAGTGTGGGTAATATTGTCCTCCCATAGTCACTTAAATATGGGGCAAGAAGTTCTTCTTCACAATGTTGACCTGTTCTTCTTCGAAAGGCTGGTTGGTCATTATGGCAACTTTATCTCTCCATCTTGCTATGAAGTTATTAATGGTTTCCCTAGGGTCCTTCTTGAGAAGTTATAGATCACGGCATGTAACCTCTAACTCCTCATTGTATTTTTATTACAACATGAATTCTCAGGCAACATCCTCGTAACTGTGGATCCTGGATTCTTTTAGGGATAGAAACTAACGGAGAGCACTTCTTTTAGAGTTTGTTGGAACATTTAGGCCATTATCTCTTCAGAGGCACCAAAGAGATTCATGGCTCAGTGATAGCTTTGAAGGTGAGCAATTGGGGGCCCGTTTCCCCCGAACTTCTCATTGTCTGGCATCTTGAACATCTCTTATAGTCTTTCTTTATGGTAGGGAGACATATAGGTGTAATCCATGTAGTTCCTGGATATTCCGGCTTGGTCAAACTTCATGGATATCAGTTTGAGGTCCTCCTTAACCCTATTTAACTTTTCCTCCTTTGGATCAAAATACTGGTAGGTTAGCCCTTGGCTCGGCTAGGTTCGACATAGGGAGATAAGCTGGTTCCGGACCATTGGCAGGCGGGGCACATGGACTGTGCTGATATTTTTTTGAGACACAAACAGGCTTGGGAGCAGGTGGATCCATGGCATGAGGAAAGAGGACCCTGGGTTCTTCAGGAATCTAGACCCGGTTTCGCTGCATCTGATGAACCTCGATTTGAAGGTTGTCAATCTTGGCACTAAGTTGGATTAGGACCGCCATCACATCAGGCTGCACATTCGATACTTAGTTTGCGTACTCCATGGAGAGTTGGTGAAGGTAGATTCCAGACTCAGATAAAGTAGCAAGGGAACTGGCAGATCTTTGGGACGGTTCGACAAAAGATCGACGCCAATAGGGAGTCAGGTCAAGAATTGGGTGTGCAATCGACTTGAGAAGAAAAATAATTTGAATTTATTTTTGAAAAATAGAAGGAAGAATTATTTTTATTGAGATAGAGGGAAAATATTTTTGACATTTTTTGTAAGAAGAAGGTAAGAATGTTTTTGGTATTTTTGATAATAGGAGGGGAAAATGTGTTGGGCATTTTTTATAAAAGGAAGAATTTTTTTTTTGGTATTTTTGATAAAAGGAGGAAAAATATTTTTGGTATTTTGGTAATATATATTAAATATTTTGGATTATTTTGTATTTAACATTAATTTACTGTTCTTTCATTTTTTTACATCCTCATTTTTTAGAACAAAAAATATACCTCACTCTGTTTACCCATCCTATTATGGATGGCCTTAACATTTTTTTAATTTTACAACATATAAAACAATTTTTGTATTTCTTGAAACGTTTTAAAATGTAAGAATAATTTTATTTATTTATTTATATTAGACTAAATTTTATTTTTTTTAAAACATTTTTTTCCTAAAAAAATATATTTTTATATTAAAACATTGTTTTTAACATTGTTTTTAATTTATAAAAAATTCTTTTATAATAAAATAGTTTTTTAATTAAAAAAAGCCAAATACCCTATAAAAAACTATATCATATTTTCTTTAAAAAAAAAACTCCTCCCTTAGTCACATGTTCACCTCATGAGAGAGAAGCAAATAAATGAGAAAAGGAGCTCCCTGTACTCCCCGACGTTATTGCCCATGTAGTGTATCGCTACTCTTTAAAAAGATATTGAGGTAACTCAAGGTATCCCGACTCCCACTTTACGGGCAGTGGCGGGGGGACTGTGTACGTTGGGGGGCTAGTGCCCCACCCAGAGATTTTGAAAAAAGAAATTAATTATTTCGGGATAAAATTTAATTATAACAAAAAGTGGGGTCAAACTGAAATATTATAATTAGTTAACCTAAAAAACCCGCTCTTAGTTAAAAAGGAAAATTGTCGGCCTTTGTTAAAACAAAAACCTTCTCTTTCCTCTATTAAAAAAGACCACTGCCTCTGCCAGTGTTGCCCTCAACAACACTGTTGCCTTTCATCGCTTCCCTCAACACCTCTGGTCGACCTCAGGCTCCTTCCTCCATTGTTGTGTAAGGACTCCTTCCTCCATTATTGTTTATATTTGCTACATCTACCCTTTTTTGTTATTTATATTTTATGTTTAGATTTCAATGGGAAGATAGTTATTTTTGTTGTTCCTTTTCCACCATTTGTTGTTTAAATTTGTTGTATATATTTCAATGGGATAGTTAAAAAAAGACCGAACAAATGCCTACTTTTGTTGTTTACATCCGAGTTCATGATTTGTTATGATTTAATTTTTATTTTTTATCATTTCTTTGTTTTTAAGGATTTGCAATTTTATTTAAACTTGCAACTTGTATTTTTTTTTTAATTTAATGTTTGGTGAGCTAAAATAATTTAATGTTTTAAATCTAGTATTGTCTATTTTGAAAATTTTCTACTTTTGTATGAATATTTCAAGATATGTTCATTTCTTTTTTAGTAATGAATTATAATTGTATTCAATGTTGTTTTATTTGAATGGTAATTGTCTAAAAATATAAATTATCAATTAAATATTTGTAAAAATATAAAAATAAGTCTAATATTTTTTTCAGGGGCTACCGCTCCCAAATTCCCAACAATGGATTGTGCCCCATCTAGGCTAAATTACAGGCTTCGCCACTGTTTGTGGAAGGATAGAGTATGTGACAATGTTGTGGATGATGAGATAAGTGACATCGAGTTCGAACTAAGGAATCCTTTAGCTTTCAAAATTTGTCACCACTTGGCCTCTAATAAAGTTGATGCACTCAATGGGATGAAACATTGGTTACTTTGTCCATTTATGCGAAACATGGATACACCACACAAAAAACTCAATAGGAACATTTTTAGATCGTGTCTAATTTAATTTGGAACGCCTACAAACCGCTCCAATTTGATACATACCAAATAATTTTGTACAGTTTTAAACAATGCCAATTAAAGTCAAACAATGTGAAACTTAAGACTCTCGTCTACCCTTTTACTTAATTTGGCACACTTATTGCGTATATTTAAATCGTGCCACTTTTTTATACACACGTTCATCTATAAAGGGTCTATGTTACCTAACAACAACGCCACATGTACAAAGGCGATTTTTCCTCCCGTCCCTTATTTTTTAAAATTAAATAGTTTGGGACACTATTGAAAAGGTTTTGAACCGTACCAAAATATATTCTTTATTAAAAAATATTATTTGTGCTTAATTTCCAACCCCAAAATTATTCTATACTATCTATCTCAATATTAGGCCTTTGATTTTTGCCCGAAAGGATTTTTCAAGATTCATAACACATGACAATACAATTAACATTTTTATCACCATATATTGTTTAAAAACTCAAAAGGCAAATACAAAAGAAAAAATCTTTAACACAAATCATAGATAAGAAAAAAAGAGGAGAAAAACTAATATTCGCCCATAGGTTGATAAGGAAGTTGAAGTCCAAGTTCTAGCCAAGTCCAAATACTTCATTAAAGTCAGTTGCTTTATCCATGACCATAGCCTGTTCCGCATTAATACTTTAATCCATGCTGATTTTGATGATAGATTGTGACAACCCGCCTAATGGGATACCGGGTGATCACTCCTATATCAAATTAAAACAGGAGTCCCATATGGATCATTTTAGCATCACTCTCGAAAGTCCATTTAATTACTAATATCCTATTAGGTGAGCGTTAAAAACTTTTACTGAACTACTCTTTTTACGATCAAATTAAAACATCCACAATTATATGCATAAATGAAACTGAAATAAATTAAAATAATCCAACACTCGGTTCAAATATACAACCATATCGAATGTTGTACCGAAAGAATAAATAAATGCAGTTGAGCCATTGGCTCGAATGTTTATACAGTACCTCCTATCTAGAGTACAACGATGGAAGCGGCTATCAAAAACCTGCACGCATCCACAGCTGCTGCAGCTGACATCTGACTCGAAAGAATTTTCATCCAGGCGTCCCTGTGTCTGGACACCTATATATATACAGTATAGAGAAAGAAAGGAGAGTAGACAAACGTGTCAGAGCCCGAATGTTTGAAAATATTTTGCAATTGCATAAATGCTTTATTTTTAAAAAAATAGTTTTATCTCATATTTAAGTTTGGTATCGCACTCCCAAGAGATACCCCTCACCTCTCCGCTAACAGTGCACTCCTAGCGCATCTATCTAGAACATTCTAGTCAAGCTACCCTGCTAGACTAGTCTAACACCCAACCACTATCTACCCTAGATAGTCCAAGTAATGTACTAAGGGCTAAGCTTCACCCCAGTCTCAACGCTATGCCATGTTCGTGCGTGGGGTGTCTCGCAAAGCGAAATCCAAACAAGGAACCCCCCTGATACACTACTATGCGGCAAGGTCGATCGTCGAGATCCACCAGTCCCTAAGTACGGAAAGATATATAATAATATATGTACAATAAGAATTAATAATATAAGAGCACTAAGGATTAAACTTCTACCCAGTCTCAACACACTTCCATATTCGTGCGTGGGGTGTCTCGCGAAGCGAAATCCAAAGAAGGAACCCTCCCGATACACTACTATGCGTCAAGGTCGATCGTCGGGATCCATTAGACCCTCGGTACTCGATTCAATCCATATATACATATTCATTTTACAATATACATCCGGATCTATCTCCCGGACTGAGGATTTATGTACAAGTATATATCAATACTTTTCATTTTCTCAAAACTTCCCATTTCCCTTCTCATATCCAGGAGATGTATTTAAAGCCAATTCATTGTCATGAATTGCTTTACCAAAACATATACCTTTTTAAAAGCCAATTTTATTAACATAAAAAAAATGCTTTTCCTTACAAAATCATTCCATTTCCCTTTTTAGACTCAGGAAATGTACCCAAAGCCATTTTCATTATCATGAAAATGCTTTGATCATAACATATGCTTCCACATCCCTTCTTACATCCGGGAGTGTTACCGAAGCCAAACCTTTATCCCATTTCCCTTTTCTTTTTATACTCAGGAAATGTAAATTAAAGACAATCCGTTATCATGAATTGCTTTAATAAATCTAAGACCGTCCCTCCGGGTATCCCCACTGGACGCGCCCCTAAATGGCTATCATCTTCCAGGGCCTCCAAGACAACCTGGGAACCTAACAACGTCGGGAAGCGGTCATATGCCTACGGGATAGTCAAGACCACACCCGGAATCTCCTAACCAGCGCAGTACAAATAAACGCCCATATGGCCTAGGGACTATATCCAACCTGCTCAACAACCAGGAAGGCTTCACCACAACGCGCGCGACTTCCCTTATGATAGCGATTTAGGGAGGTGCGTACAATCCATAATTTATTAATTATGAAAAACATTTTTCATTCCATTTTGAAAATATTCATTTTTATATTTTCAAAATCATTTCCATCATAACACATATATATACCTAAATCACACAGTATATACATATCCTATATATTCTTCCTAGAATATATATAAACAGCCATAGTGGCCTATAGCATCTAGCGATGACCACAAATCCCAAGGATTCTCTCAAAGAATCATAATCATGCTTTCATATAAGCATGATACTAAATCCAAAGTATTTTCTTACTTCGACAAATAATAATAACCTTAATCATCTCTTTAGGATGTAGAGGATATTTACAACTATACTAATTCACTCTAAGTGAGTATACACACACACATATATATATATATGCTCCCAAATCCACAAGTCACTTAGCACATAACCCTCTAATATACTTTAATTTAGAAGGCCCTTAAACTTAATCTCAAAGAGGAGAAATAATAATAATCTCCAAAATCTTGGGCTGAAAACAGGGCACCGGTCGACCGGTCATAGACCCCCGGTCGATCGCGGGTTGCAATTAAGCCTACGAAACAAAGCAGTAGGCCCTTTTCTCCTTGACGCGGTCGACCGGCCATAGGGGCGCGGTCGACCGGTCACACCAGGTCTCCCAAAATTAAAATCCTTAAGTCCCTTAACCAACAACCCAAATTCATTTTCGGGGTTTCTAAACTACCCCAAAAATTATCCCGAACATCTACGACATTAATTCTAGCCGTAGATTTTCCAATTCCCGATTTGATTTCCGAGTTGCTAATTTCAACCCGGAGCTGTCATCTTGTAAAAATCATATCAAATCGTAGAAAAATCAGAAAAATACGCAGTTGGCGCCCACGCGACCGTATCGAAAAGATCTACAACTTTTGTGTTTTGGCAGAAATATAAATCATTTATCTTCTTGGCCTAAAATGACCCCAAAGGCTACGGGTTCACTATTCATTATCTTCCCCAAACTCCCAAACTCCATTTTTCTCCATTTTTGTTGTTTCTAACCTTATCCAACAGCTCAACAAACATCTAATCTATGTTTTACAACTAACACATCAATTATTTTGGGGTATTAAATCATTTCTCTTAGTTTTAAACCCTAAAACCATAAAAAACCCAACTTAGCATTTCAACCCATTTTATACTCCATTAACATGGTTTTGATACTAAAAATCATTAAGATTTTACACTGCATCAATGTGTAAACTCATAATCAACTTTTACCCAATTTATTTTAAGGGTTCTAACCCTAAAATCATGTTTATACCAAATGTGATATGAGAGGATTGCAAAAATAAAATAAAGCAAGTAAACACTTGTCTCGTGGATAAAATCCGACAACCTCGAGTCGAATTCGGCGGAGTTTGGCCCGAATCTCCCTTTTCCTCCTCTTTTCATATTCCTCTCTCTCTTCTCTTTCTTTCTTTCTTCTTTCCTTTCCCTTTCTCCCTCTTTAAATAAGAAGAAAGGGGTTATACCTCTTAAAACCCAAAAACGACTCGTTTACCCAATTACGAGTTACTTTTACCTCTAAAATTAACCGAAACTCATTTCCGACAATCGGACACTCTTTTCCGACTATCTCGGCCATTCCGAGAATTATGGTGCAGTCGAAATTCCCATCCGAGGTACTTGACCGTAAATCACTATTCCAACCCAAACTAAATAAATGCGGGTTTTCCAATTAAAAATCTTACCTCGTGTCGCTTTTCTCCACGACGACATATAATTAAAATATTTCGACCTATATAGTCCCAAAAATAATCAAAACATCCTTCGAAAATCATTCAATCCTCGAAAATCCCAAAAATTTCTATTTAGGAAAATTCCCCAAATTCCAATTTATATCCAATTATGGAATTTAATTGTCTCCAAAAGGACGGGTTGTTACATACTTCCCCCCTTACAACGGAATTTCGTCCTCGAAATTCAGATTTGACCTACACCACCAATCCTAGGATCACTCCAAATCCTAATACCTCAAAGGGAATGACACTAATGGTTCCCAACCATGTACAATACGACTACCACGATCGTAAAGTGACTCTTATACGTCACTGAATACCCATCATCTATAATGCCTATCGGCATGAATTTCAACCTTATATACTACGCCCATTCAATTTCAGGCGGTATATAATCCAACTTACCAAGGTGCCCATACACCTTCCTAACTTGTGCACATCTGCACATCCGTAGTGAACGTCTGACACGTAACACTCTTTCCCAATAAGGATCTCCTTTCCTCGGTGTAAGACTCACCTATGGGTCCTTCCAACCCGCGAAATTCCAAACTCCTAACCTCGGTATCACTAAATCTAGCGAGCCTACATCCTACAATGTTACTATCTATGCGTTACCCTACCTACACGAAACTAATATAATCCTAAGTATGTCCCTAGTGCCCAAGGCCTCTCTCGAATCCCGACATTTGCTCGGCTTCGTGCGTGGGACGTCTCGCCAAGGCGAAATCCAAACAAGGAACCCTCCCGTTACACTACTCCCTCGCGTAGTCGGTCATCGAGATATAGCGACCTAAGGCACACCAGCGGGACGTCCTAGATCCTACCTACGCTAACCTATGAACGCGTTCTTACTATCTTATCCTTCCGCCCAAACAAAAGGAAACCTAATCCATCGAAGTGCCCACTTTCTGTAGAAAGTGTCACGAACATAATACCCAAATTGTATCTCCTCAAAATTTGCCTTTTCATTAAGGCTGGTTATGTTCCTCAACCCAATTTCTCCAAATTTGCCTTCTTATTAAGACAGGGATATCATCCTCAAATCAAATTCTCTAAGTCCCACTCTACCCAACTACTTGTGGTGAGAGGACCAATTTAGTGCTTTTCCATAGCACAATATTTCCATAAACATACCATCATCACAGGGCTCGTAGTCTATAGTGGTTCATCCACACTATAAGACTAACCCACATCCTTGCATCCTATAATAGCTCTCCACGCCCGACGCCGTTAAGAGTAACGTGTGGAGTGTCTCGCAAAGCGAAATCCAAACAAGGAACCCCTCCACACATTAACCCTTGACTTCGTCGGTCACGGAGTCCCGTTATTTCAGACATGCAATCGGGATAATCATATCCCTAAACAGCAAAAGGTGGTCTGAACTCCTATCTCTAACTAAGAGTCACACCACCCAGTGCTCGCACTATTTCTAAGTCCTTGCGCAAACCGGTACTGAGCTAAACCTTACCGCTCAACAATAATCCTGTGGGCCTTAAATTATATCTATAAGGTTGCCACATATACCAACCAAAATAAGGAAGCCTCTGCTCATTGAGGTTCCATCATTCCATAATAATAAAGGTGAACTCAACCTTTATCAAGGTGAGACACCAAAATAAAAACCTGTTCCCTCGAGGAACCATGGACACGATAGTCTTGCCATCATTAGCCGGCTATCGCTCCGAAAATACCAATACATATATATACACCATAATACCATACTCGTATAGACATATAAAACGAGTATCACAACCCAGATATATATATGTATATAGATATACATATATATACACAACATATCAACACCCGCCTCTATGGAGAATGAAGGAAAAATAAAATTCCGCTATTGCGGAAAACGCATAAACACATATGATATTATGTTATCGTGACCGCCATAACTCAAATTACACACACGAGTCCAGGGCTAACTAATACCGCGACTTTATCTAGTCACGCCAAATATACCTCCTCAAAATTGAGGTAAAACTCATAAAAACATCTTCACCTTTATTCACTGTCGGCCTCTAGTCGAACCTTATGTGAATAACCCAAAACAGCATTCTTCTCATTCATGCTGAATCATGGTGACTCACGGTTAGAACTATCCGTAAAATCCCTTTGGAACCCTTATCTCCACGGGGTAATCCAACTTGAGTACCACTTCCTATCACAGTAGTACTTGGTTTCTCATAACTACTATACTTTAGTAGTCGTCGCAACAATCCTTAGCATTTGCCACAAGGAAAGTGGCATCTACTAAGGTCCTCGTCCCCAACTTCTACCAGCTTCCCCAGCTAAGCTCCAACTCCTGTTGCCATCCGAGCTCTGCACAAGATTCTCAACGAGCGCGTAAAAGATTTATATAATCTTCTAACATGGCAGGAGAACGCAATCTCACAAGAGATATCAACAATCCTAATCCTGGGGCTCTATAACAAATCGAGAGCAACGCTGAAAGCGTAGTACGTCCGCACAGATTCCTAAGGACACTAGAACCTGATGCTCTGATACCATCTGTGGCAACCCGCCTAATGGGATACCGGGCGATCACTCCTATATCAAATTAAAACAGGAGTCCCATATGGATCATTCTTAGCATCACTGTCGAAAGTCCATTTAATTACTAATATCCTATTAGGTGAGCGTTAAAACTTTTACTTAACTACTCTTTTTACGATCAAATTAAAACATCCACAATTATATGCGTAAATGAAACTGAAATAAATTAAAATAACCGAACACTCGGTTCAAATATACAACCATATCGAATGTTGTACCGAAAGAATAAATAAATGCAGTTGAGCCATTGGCTCGAATGTTTATACAGTACCTCATATCTAGAGTACAACGATGGAAGCGGCTATCAAAAACCTGCACGCATCCACAGCTGCTGCAGCTGACGTCTGACTCGAAAGAATTTTCATCCAGGCGTCCCTGTGTCTGGACACCTATATATATACAGTATAGAGAAACAAAGGAGAGTAGACAAACGGGTCAGATCCCGAATGTTTGAAAATATTTTGCAAGTGCATAAATGCTTTATTTTTAGAAAAATAGTTTTATCTCATATTTAAGTTTGGTATCGCACTCCCATGAGATACCCCTCACCTCTCCGCTAATAGTTCACTCCTAGCGCATCTATCTAGAACATTCTAGTCAAGCTACCCTGCTAGACTAGTCTAACACCCAACCACTATCTACCCTAGATAGTCCAAGTAATGTACTAAGGGCTAAGCTTCACCCCAGTCTCAACGCTATGCCATGTTCGTGCGTGGGGTGTCTCGCAAAGCGAAATCCAAACAAGGAACCCCCCCGATACACTACTATGCGGCAAGGTCGATCGTCGAGATCCGCTAGTCCCTAAGTACGGAAAGATATATAATAATATATGTACCATAAGAATTAATAATATAAGAGCACTAAGGATTAAACTTCTCCCCAGTCTCAACACACTGCCATATTCGTGCGTGGGGTGTCTCGCGAAGCGAAATCCAAACAAGGAACCCCCCCGATACACTACTATGCGGCAAGGTCGAATGTCGGGATCCATTAGACCCTCAGTACTCGATTCAATCCATATATACATATTCATTTTACAATATACGTCCGGATCTATCTCCCGGACTGAGGATTTATATACAAGTATATATCAATACTTTTCATTTTCTCAAAACTTCCCATTTCCCTTCTCATATCCAGGAGATGTATTTAAAGCCAATTCATTGTCATGAATTGCTTTACCAAAACATATACCTTTTTAAAAGCCAATTTTATTAACATAAAAAAAATGCTTTTCCTTATAAAATCATTCCATTTCCCTTTTTAGACTCAGGAAATGTACCCAAAGCCATTTTCATTATCATGAAAATGCTTTGATCATAACATATGCTTCCACATCCCTTCTTACATCCGGGAGTGTTACCGAAGCCAAACCTTTATCCTATTTCCCTTTTCTTTTTATACTCAGGAAATGTAAATTAAAGACAATCCGTTATCATGAATTGCTTTAATAAATCTAAGACCGTCCCTCCGGGTATCCTCACTGGACGCGCCCCTAAATGGCTATCATCTTCCAGGGCCTCCAAGACAACCTGGTAACCTAACAACGTCGGGAAGCGGCCATATGCCTGCGGGATAGTCAAGACCACACCCGGAATCTCCTAACCAGCGCAGTACAAATAAACGCCCATATGGCCTAGGGAATATATCCAACCTGCTCAACAGCCAGGAAGGCTTCACCACAACGCGCGCGACTTCCTTTATGATAGCGATTTAGGGAGGTGTGTACAATCCATAAATTATTAATTATGAAAAACATTTTTCAGTCCATTTTGAAAATATTCATTTTTATATTTTCAAAATCATTTCCATCATAACACATATATATACCTAAATCACACAGTATATACATATCCTATATATTCTTCCTAGAATATATATAAACAACCATAGTGGCCTATAGCATCTAGCGATGACCACAAATCCCAAGGATTCTCTCAAAGAATCATAATCATGCTTTCATATAAGCATGATACTAAATCCAAAGTATTTTCTTACTTCGACAAATAATAATAACCTTAATCATCTCTTAAGGATGTAGAGGATATTTACAACTATACTAATTCACTCTAAGTGAATATACATATATATATATATATATATATGCTCCCAAATCCACAAGTCCCTTAGCACATAACCCTCTAATATACTTTAATTTAGAAGGCCCTTAAACTTAATCTCAAAGAGGAGAAATAATAATAATCCCCAAAATCTTGGGCTGAAAACAGGGCACCGGTCGACCGGTCATAGACCCCCGGTCGATCGCGGGTTGCAATTAAGCCTACGAAACAAAGCAGTAGGCCCTTTCTCCTTGACGCGGTCGACCGGCCATAGGGGCGCGGTCGACCGGTCACACCAGGTCTCCCAAAATTAAAATCCTTAAGTCCCTTAACCAACAACCCAAATTCATTTTCGGGGTTTCTAAACTACCCCAAAAATTATCCCGAACATCTACGACATTAATTCTAGCCGTAGATTTTCCAATTCCCGATTTGATTTCCGAGTTGCTAATTTCAACCCGGAGCTGTCATCTTGTAAAAATCATATCAAATCGTAGAAAAATCAGAAAAATACGCAGTTGGCGCCCACGCGACCGTATCGAAAAGATCTACAACTTTTGTGTTTTGGCAGAAATCTAAATCATTTATCTTCTTGGCCGAAAATGACCCCAAAGGCTACGGGTTCACTATTCATTATCTTCCCCAAACTCCCAAACTCCATTTTTCTCCATTTTTGTTGTTTCTAACCTTATCCAACAGCTCAACAAACATCTAATCTATGTTTTACAACTAACACATCAATTATTTTGGGGTATTAAATCATTTCTCTTAGTTTTAAACCCTAAAACCATAAAAACCCCAACTTAGCATTTCAACCCATTTTATACTCCATTAACATGGTTTTGATACCAAAAATCATTAAGAGTTTACACTACATCAATGTGTAAACTCATAATCAACTTTTACCCAATTTATTTTAAGGGTTTTAACCCTAAAATCATGTTTATACCAAATGTGATATGAGAGGATTGTAAAAATAAAATAAAGCAAGTAAGCACTTGCCTCGTGGATAAAATCCGACAACCTCGAGTCGAATTCGGCGGAGTTTGGCCCGAATCTCCCTTTTCCTCCTCTTTTCTTCTTGCTCTCTCTCTTCTCTCTCTTTTCTTTCTTTATTTCTTCTTTCCTTTCCCTTTCTCCCTCTTTAAATAAGAAGAAAGGGGTTATACCTCTTAAAACCCAAAAACGACTCGTTTACCCAATTACGAGTTACTTTTACCTCTAAAATTAACCGAAACTCATTTCCGACAATCGGACACTCTTTTCCGACTATCTCGGCCATTCCGAGAATTATGGTGCTGTCGAAATTCCCATCCGAGGTACTCGACCGCAAATCACTATTCCAACCCAAAATAAATAAATGCGGGTTTTCCAATTAAAAATCTTACCTCGTGTCGCTTTTCTCCACGAAGACATATAATTAAAATATTTCGACCTATATAGTCCCAAAAATAATCACAACATCCTTCGAAAATCATTCAATCCTCGAAAATCCCAAAAATTTCTATTTAGGAAAATTCCCCAAATTCCAATTTATATCCAATTATGGAATTTAATGGTCTCCAAAAGGACGGCTTGTTACATAGATAAGGAAAAAAGTGTAGGAATATTTGTTTAGTGTGACTAATATGATGGTTCCACAACTAGTAAATGATGATTTAAACTTTATTCGAACGATATGGGAAAATGAATGGGGTTGAGAGGCCATAAATCACAGAATAAATGAATTTCACAACCATGTCTTAGTTTTTCGACTACTTGACATGGTCTTTAAAGGGTATTTATTTAAATGGACCAATAAGAGAGAAGGGACAAAAAATTTATATGAGACAATCTATGGGGATTTTTTTAACGTTAAATGGAGAGAAAATTGTGTTGTGACTAAAATCAAAATGAAAAATAATGATGAAAATTACTGAAAAAATAAATGACAATGACGTAAGAAAGAGACAAAAGATTTAATGTGGTTCACCTAATGTAGGCTATGTCCGTAAAAGGGAAGAGTTTGGTTTCACTATGAAAATAATTGATGTTTGAATACACACGCACTCTCTCAATAATTTTAACTCTCCACAGCAAAGATATACACCCTTTAAATCCTCTCTAAATAAAATATCTCTTCATGTACAACACATTTTGTATATATAGCCTCCCTCAATTGTGAATCTCAACCTTTTATTTCCCTAAATATATAAAGATAGCTTGTGAGACATCACATTTATTGAATAATACATCAATTAATGTTATCCTTGTATTTTCTTTGCCGAGCAAAGAACGTTAGGAGTAAAACCTTTATAGCCTACTATTTATCCAAACTATAATAATGATGTCCACACTTGTTTTGACTTGGGCTTGAAATATGGAGAGACAAACTTCAATAATCTCCACCTTGGATATACCAAGAAATTGTTGAGAAAACAATTCCACCAGACTCATAGAACTCCACCAACCGTGGAGTTACCTCCACCTTTAATAAGAAGTGAAATGTACTTAATCTTCAATACTATGACAAATTCTTTATTAATAAGGCATTTATTTTCTATGACCAAAAATATCTTTGATTGATCTTCCCAGTAATAGCTGTAACACCCCGCGCATTCTGACGTCGGACGTTACTAAATTAAATACAATTCTTAGCATGTGACACATATATGAAACATTTAAAAAATTCCACCAAATATCCTCAAGTTTCCAATAAATATAAGCATTCATGAAATATTAAAATTCATCACTATGTTATCTTCAAAATAAATCCAACTCAAATTTTATAAAATAATATCCAATATATAATCCCCCTACAAATATCTAACTGAAATCCATAAACAAATATAGATCCATATACAATTGTGAACCGAATGGCCGACCAAAAATCCATAAATAAATGTCTCAAAATAAAACAACGGAATGGAAAGTAAATCTAAGCTACTAAAGTAGACACAATAAATCTCCAATTGCGCTCCAAACATCTCCTATGAAGATACTCCCACACAACCTATGAAGATACTCCCACACCTATACCCTACATGTTAGTCAATGCTATAGGTCAGAGCCCACCACATGGATACAAGCTACTCCTCCCAATAAGGGTCTGTAAACCCAGATGATAACATTATACATGATAAACATTACAATCGATCATTTTAAATTCAACGATATATATATATATATATATATATATATATATATATATTGACATGCGAGTAAAGATAAACTACCACTATCTACCCACATAACTAAGGCACCCCAATGTTCAAATCCAATTATGAAATTACGATCATTCAATAATACCAAAGCCATCAATTTACTTAAATTCGTTTAACCAAATTTTATTATAGTTGTAACGTCATATCCAGCCAACCTTTCAATTAGTCCTGTACTTTTTCGGGTCTGTTTGAAGTTGTACACGATACACATTTCCCCTCGCTATAGCCAACCGACCCAATTTTGTTAGCCCTTCAGTTATTGATGAGGTTTCACACACGACACATAAAATAGCCAGCCAACCCATATTTTGCCAGCCTTGCTCTTATTGGTGACGCCAACACCCACCCACACCGCTATAGCCAGCCAACTCATATTCTTTTAGCCCTTCTCTTATTGGCAACGCAATTTCATTTTAATACCCGTTTATTATCTTAGGCGTTAATTCTAAAATTTTCTCAAGTTCTCATTATTTTCTATTAACCCCACCATTTTATCGGGCACTAATTCCTCAACCTACCCCTAGTCCCATACCTAGAGGTCTCCAAAATGCAAGTGTATTCTAGCCTAAGCTTTCGAAAGAATACCTAACACTAACTACTACCTAGCCTCGCACCTAGGCTCACGATCCAATAAAAATGACGTATAAACCATCCCCACCCCGGAATACCCATCCGTCAAAATCTACACTAATTAGTCCTACACCTAGCAAGCGTTACCAACAACTAAGGCCTATTTACTCGTCCCATACCTAGAAAGCAGCCTAAAATAAGGTGAGAGCAATAACTATCCTAACAATCTCGTCGTCCACGCGGTGTCGAATATTTATTATGATTAACGAGTCACATGTGGCATATTTTCAACTTATCACAATAATTCGTTAAATTAATTTTCAAGATTCCAATTTAACCAATATACGTCCATTTAATTTTAATATTAATTAAATAATTCATTTTCTCATCAATTTATAGAATTTCTATTGACATGCATAACTTTTGGGAGCACACAATCAATAAATCTCTACTCTAGAAGATGCACATAATTAACTTGATTTTATATGTCGAAATAAATTTATAACATCCTTACGATTAATTCTATATGCCAACGTCATAAATTTTAACGAAATCCCAATCTCTAATTTGATCATGTAAAGGTTTTGAGTCTTAATTCGTATTAATGATTTGAATAAAAAAAAGTCCCAAATTTAGTTTTACTTTCCCTACTTAATCTTTCTAATTTATTTTAGGAAAATAATAATTATTAGTGTTTAGGCAACATTTAAAACGCATAATACTAAAGGGGAACAATAGAAGTATTCATGCCTGAAAAGAAGTCGTCTTTAAAATCTAATTGCACAGTTACGTTTCTCTCGCAAAAATAGCAAAGACACCTTCTTGGTTGTTCTTGAGAAAACTTGATTTAGATCTTTAAAACTTGGGTGGAAAGTTGTGTTTAATGGGGTTTAGATTTTGTAGATGAGAGGAGATAATAATTTGAAAGGCTAGTTATTTTTTAGAAGGATTAAAAGTGTTTTAAAAGTCCTAAACCCGTCACTTTATGTTTATATACCAAAAAGAATTTGATTCCTAATCAAATACAAGCACTAAAAAAACATTACGGATGATCAAACGGTCAGAATTGGTTGAAACTTTGATATGATGTAGCTGATGGCGATACGAAGCTGCTGAAAAAAAATTTAGCTCGATCGGAAAGTCAATTTATATTTTATTTTTTATCAATTCTCTTTTGACCAGATCTTGTCTCGATTTTTGTATAAAAATTTAGAATTCTTAAATTTTAATCATGATTTAACTTTCACTTAAAACCTTATTTTTATATATAAAAATCAGCATTTCTACATATCAAAATTAAATACATTCCAAAAATTATTTTTTCAAAAATTTTTAATTTAACAAAAGTTTTTAGAGCTCAAAAATCACAGAGTGTTACATACTCCCCCACTGATACATGAATTTCTTCCTCGAAATTCGATGAAGTGTAAACGTCAAACGTAAAGTCGTGCAAATAAAATAAGGCCTATATATTGTATCTTTGTTCGTGGGGTATGTGCGTGTTGGATTGGGTGTATGGGCGCCTAATCGTAGCATTTATATATATATATATATATATATATATATATATATATATATATATATATATATGTGTGTGTGTGTGTGTGTGTGTGTGTGTGTGTGTGTGTGTGTACGGATAACTATGAAAAATAATTATGTACCACGCTCTCTCAGAAATTACCACTCGATTCTATCTACAAAAGACATCGCAAGCTTAAATTCTCTAATCAAATCACATCACTGCCTCGATACTAGACATACCCAAAATTTATACTAACGATATGCTAAATAAATATTGTCTCCAAAATCAACTCTAAGGATCCTCACATCAAGATTACTATTTCTAACCTCAATGCCTACAACGTCCTTAACACAAAACTCCTTATCTCTAAGAAACACAACTACCACATATGCTAGACCCAATACCTTAAGGACTACAAATCAACAAAGGGGATCAAAGATCGATAACGCGAAAGCCAAATGAACTTACAATCTACGAGACCTAAAACCATGCTCTGATATCATATGTAACACCCCGCGTAGTTTGGCGTCAATCGCCACCAAAATATGCCAGATGTTACTAATTAAATACCATTCTTAGCATACAACACATATATGAGACATTTAAAAAAATTTCACAAGATATCCTTAAATTTCCAACAAATATAACCATTCATGAAATATTAAAAATCCATCACCATGCTATCTCCAAAATAAATCCAACTCAAATTTTATGAAATGATATCCAATATATAATCCCGCTACAAATCTCTAACTGAAATCCATAAAAAATTGTGGAACTGAATGGCCCACCAAAAATCCATAAATAACTTTCTCAAAATAAAACGAAGGAATGAAAAGTAAATATAAACTACTAAAGCAAATAAAATATATATCCAGCTGTGCTCCAAAGATCTCCAATGCATCCTATTCAGATACTCCCACAACTATACCTGAAATGTTAGTCAACGCAATGGGTCAGATCCCACCACATGAATACTAGCTACGCCTTCCAATTAGGGTCTGAAAACTAAGACAATATCATTATAGACGATAAACATCATAATAGAGTATTTTAAATTAAACGATATATATATATATATATATATTAACATGCGAGTAAAGAGGAACTACCATTATCTACCCACATAACTGAGACACTCCAATGTTCAAGTCCAATTATAAAATTATGATCATTTAATTATACTAAATCTATCAATTTACTTAAATTCATTTAACCAAATTTTATTATAGAGGTGCCGTCATAGCCAATCGACATTTCTATTGGTCCTACACTTATTCGGGCTTGTCTAAAGTTCTACACCATAGACATTTCCCCTTGATATATCCAATCGATCCAATTTCGCTAGTCATGCACTTATTGACGAGGTTCCACATACGACACGTCACAATAGCCAGCCAGACCGTATTCTGTCAGCCGTGCACTTTTTGGTGACGCCAACACACACCCATGTCGCTATAGCAAGCCAGTCGTGCATTATTGGCGACGCAAATTCATTTTAATACGTGTTTATTATCTTAGGCATCAATTCTCAAATTTTCTCAAGTTCTCATTATTTTCTATTATCCCCACCCTTTTGTCGGGCTCTTATTCCTCAACCTACCCCTAGTCCCATACCTAGAGGTCTCCAAAATGAAAGAGTATCCTAGACTAACCTTTTGGAAGAATACCTACCACTAGTTACTTCCTAGCCTCGAACCTAGGCTCACGCTCTAACGAAAACGACGTATAAATCAGCCCCTCATCGAAATACCTATCTGTAAAAGTCGACACTAACTAGTCCCATACCTAGCAAGCATTACCAACAACTAAGGCTTACCTACTAGTCTCATACCTAGAAAGCAACGTAAAATAATTTGAGAGTAATAACTATCCCAACAATCGCGTCGTCCCCGCAGTGTCCAATTTTTATTATTATTAACGAGTCACATATGGCATATCTTCAAATTATCACAACAATTCGTTAAATTAAATTCCAATATTCTAATTTAACCAATATATGTCTATTTAATTTTAATATTAATTAAACAATTTGTTTTATCATCAATTTATAGAATTTCTGAGCTTACAATCAATAAATCTCTACTCTACAAGATGCACATAATTAACGTGATTTTATATGTCGAAATCAATTTATAACGTCCATACGATTTATTCTATATGACAACGTCATAAATTCTAACGAAATCGCCACTTCTAATCTAATCATGCAAGGGTTTTGAGTCATAATTCGTATTAAATATTTGAATAAAAACAGTACCAAAGTTAGTTTCACTTTCCCTAATTAGTCTTTGAAATTTATTTTAGAAAAATAATAATTATTAGTGTTTAGGCAACATTTAAAACGTATAATACCAAAAAGGAACAATATAAGTACTTGTTGATGTAAAAAACTTGACTTGATCTAATTAATTAATCACAGATAAATATGAATAAATAAATAAGACAAATGATTTTTAAAGTGGTTCAGCCTTAATGATAATGGCCTATGTCCACTGTTTTGTATTGCTGGGCGTCTTGCCTTAATCTTGATTATGTTCGCTAATGGTCGCTTGCCCCGCTATGGGGGTGTTACAAAGTATTTATAGCCCTTAGGCTGTCAATATGAATAGACAATATGTCGTTATTTAATAGACATATAGATTTGTATATGTTAATAATGTTCATTGAATCCTGTCTTTGTCGTTTCGTCTTCCTGACTAGATGCTCGGTGAGCTGAGTAGCTCGGTATATTAAGTGGCTTGGTGCTTTAAGTTATTTAGTAATTACATTTGCGCCATGTTGGATGAAACGTGTCTTCATATAATTTGTTCATGTCAGCTGACTAATTTTTGTATCAACAGAAGCCCCCAATGTTTTACATTTGAAGTTAGGTGAGAGTGTGGAATATTATATCCGAAAGTTGCTCAGGCATGATTACCCAGTCTTGTTGGACTGCAGACCTCCAATACTTGTTAAAATTTTCTTTTATCTTAAAAGTTTTGAGCGCAAAATGGAAAATTTGTAAATATTTTGAATCTTTGACGAACGATTGGGTATTTGCGTTTTTATCATCATTTAGCCGCCGAAAACGTAATCGCTGTCTCTAATGATCATTACTTTTACCATTTTCCAAAGCAGTGTATTTAAAGATGATAGAATTAGATTGTATTTTACGTTTTGCCTTTTAGATTTCCAAACTTTTTGCCTTCTCACTTTTTCTTCTTACGATCGTTCTTTATGTCATCTGCCTTAGCTGAATTCTTGACTTTTTGTAAGAATTTCTTCTTTCTTCTCTCTTTGCTTTAGTCACCATGGTTTACCTTATCGAATCATTGGATAAGTTTAGTGATGTTTTTGCGATTCCTTCTTTGGTTATTCTGGAAGAACCTCTTTTACAATTTGATTTATTTTCTCTAGCTGAGGGACACTGGTTTCCCTCCATTTTTTTAGCGGAATGTGGTTTTTCTTTCCCGCCTAATCCCTTGTGTTTGGAATTTTGCTAATATTTTGATATTGTTCCTACAAAAGTAGTTCCAAATACATGGAGGTAGTTAATGGCGTACACAGATTGAATCAAATTCATGGAACTAGTTTAGTGATTCCTGAAACTATGTACTGTTATAAATGGGTTACCAGCGACACCACTTTTTATTTAAAAACTAGGTTTTCTAAAAGAGCTTTAGTGGTCAATCTCCCTGATGCTAATAGATTTATTTTGAGCATGGGGTTGTGATGAAAAATTAGCAACACCCCCCACTAAAGGGAAAAGACGTGTAACAAGGTCCCAGATGTCCACTTTATGGCAATGGGATAGGTTGTTTTGTTTTTCAAATTAGCTCTGCTTTTATTTGATAAAATGTGTCACTGACATTTATTTTCGGTTTTACAGTTGATAATAAGAGAAAAACCCCAAAAGAGAGTGATATTAATATAAAAGATTTGAAACTCATCTGGAGTTTGCATCAATCAATTGCAGGGGAGCATGTGAGAGAGGCCTCCTATTTGCTAAGATATAAGAACATTACTTCTTTTTTTACTGCTCTCCCTCTTGTTCCTCCCTTGGTGATTAATCTTGAGCGAGTTCCAGCATCTTCTTCAATTGTTGAAGAATCTTCCTCTGACTTGAGTACCTCTATTGCTGACCTGATGACGAAGAAGAGAAGAATTCCTAACCTCTTTGCCAAGGTTGTCCCTGGTGCTGATGGGGCAAAGAACAATAAAGAGGATGTCCCAGCTGAAGGAGCTAATAAAAAAGATGTTACTCCATCTGGGGGAGCAGTTACAACTATTAAGGAGGTCATCAAGAAGCCCCCTGTTACTCCAAAAGAGGGGGTACCTTTGATTGAAGCTCCTATTATAAAAGAGCCAACACCTTTGATTAAAGCTCCTGTTATTCAAGAAGAGGCAGCATATGTGATTAAAAATTCTCCTCTGAGAAGATTGAGAAGGGGTCTTGCTGAGAAGCCTATGGACACGGCTACCCAGCCTACTGAGGTTAGAATTTATTCTTTGAGGGCTAGTTCTCCGTCCATCGTTACTCCTGTCTTGGCCAAGAAATTGATCTGGTCTGGAACTCTCCCTGATTATCGAGTTGCTGAAACTTATACTCCTCAGGATAAAGTCACTGATTTGGCAGCCTTACACCTTGCATCAATAAGTGTTATTATGTTTTTCCTTTTGGTTCTTCGTACAATATCCATATTCTGATTTGAACTTCTCTTCATCTTGCAGTTTTTGCTGTATTTTAATAATATCGTCGAGAAGGATGAGGCTATTAAAGTTTCAACTTCATCCAGTGGAGTAGAGGAAGCCCTTGTTGGCTTATCAAAATCTTTGGCGGAATTTCGAAATAAGTACGAAGAAGACAAAGCTTCATGGGAGAATAAGATTCAATCTGCTGAGACAGCTCGATAAAAAGTTGTTGAAGCTGCCAAGGGGGCTGACACAACTCGATAGGAGGCTGATACAGCTCGATAACAAGCTGTAAATGCTTCCAAAGAGGCATAGGAGAAATTGAAGGTTGCCATTTCCAGTAAGGTGGAAGTTGATGGCAATCTTGAAGAGGCTGAACGGCGTAAGAAAGACCTTTAGGAGAAAGTGAAGCCTGTTGAAGAGCTTTTAAGGGAAAACACTTCCTCGGAGAGGGTGAAGAGAAAAGCTACTATGAAGAAGTCTTTTAGCTCTGGATGGGACAAAGGGTGGAACAAAGCCAGAATTTCTTATTCTACTCAAATGGAGTATGCAAGTTTGAAGTTATTTAGGGATGGATGGGTTGTAGCGTTGAAGGGATTGAACGTTGCTAAGGATTCTGAACTATTTCAGAAACACATTCACAGCCCTCCTCCTGCTATTGGAGAAGAAAACAAAGATGAAGTTGGATCTGATGAATTTTCTTTGTTAGTTGTAGAACAAACACTTGCTGCTACTATCCCTCAATCCTTCGAGAAAGTCCAGTAGAGAACAACTTCTGTCGGGCAACACCATATACCCACCTAGCAACCAACTCCTTCTGCACAATCGGCTGAGGATGTTGTAGGGAATAAAGAGAAGGTGTAAAGTTGTTCGAAATTTTTTTTTTCTTTATTTTCCCTTTTGTTTTGTCTCTTTGGTAATACCCTCTCTTTTGTGATCAATAAAATGGACTTCGTTATTTTATACTGAGTTCCCCTTTTACTTATTCAATATTGTTGTACTGTTGTTGATTGTTTTTACTTTTCCTTGCTAGTTTATCACCGGGATGGAATGTGACACCCCGCCTAATTAATCCCGGGTGATCAGTCCTAAATCAAGTTAGAACAGGTTTCTCATTTGGTCCATTCTTAGCATCACTGTCGTTTTATTAAATTACTAACCACCTAAGTGAGAAAAATAGACTGGTGTCAATTTTTATCTTTCATTAATTAAACTAAAACCCATGCGGAAAATAAAGCAATATAACCATCAGAGATAATTGAACTAATCATTCCACAAGTAAAAAATAATTAACCGAATAAACCATCGGTCCAAATAATAAATCCCATAAAGACAAGAATAGAATCCCAACAATCTAAGAAACAAATAAATGGAAAGTGAGCGACATGCTCGAATAAATAATAATGAGTCTCTACATTATGAATGAAAGAAAGAGGCGTCTATCAAGGGTCCCGCAACATCCACATATGCTGCAGCAACGGACTTCCTGGAATCGAGTCAGGTCTGGCGTCCCTGTGGCTGGACACCTAAAAGGTTTTTAAAAATTTTTATAGCAAGGGTTAGTACCCAAAACATTTGAAAACATTTAGCAAATGATTAACTTGCAGTAATAATAAATATGCATGCTCTTCATATTTTAGTTAGTGTCGCACTCTCTTGAGAACTTCCTTGCCCCTCCTCTAATGTGCACCACTAACGCTTTAATTATCACCTAGTTATCTATCTCATGACTAGATAATTATTAAAGTCTCCTTATACTCCTCCCCTACTCTAACCTGAGTAAAATGTGATTATGATTTTTAAGTCATTAGCAACATCAACTTAATTAAATCATTTCCCTTTTTAATTCATATAACTACTCCACTCGTTATACATATACAACAACACATGCTTGTATTTATTTAGTCCGTATGTAATAATCACCCTATTATATACTTAGAATATTGCAGCATTCACACACACACTGGAATACATAAACCACTAATATCCACCCGAGTAAAAGTACTCCCCGGATATAATTTCTCTAAAGTGCTAGTACACTAGGTATATTCACATATCCTAGTTATCCAAGTTAGAATCTCTCACTAACTTGGTTTAGTATACGATTGGAGGCGGTCATATTCCTTCCCGGAAAGTGAGATGCCCCTCACCCCCTGTAACGGACGCTATGACCTGGGAATCTACTCGCCCTACTCCTCAAGCTAGGGGATTCATCCACTGCGCGTAACCTCCCCCTATAGCACTAGAGTATAATAATATCTAACCACTGATATTAAGGCATACACCATATATATATACTATCACACACCGTATATATATATATACATATATAAAAATGTTCTAGCTACACCGTGTACCAAACCCGTGACACAAGCCTATTCCATTTTTATTATGAGGTTATTACCCAACTCGAATTATTAATTAATTTGCACATTAATAATTTCAGTTGCTTTTGATGTTGCCCTCACCATTTAATTGGACTCAATCTCATAGCCCGAATTAACCTCACCCGAGTCTAAATCCCAACTCTAAATTTCTTAGTCCATTACTACGTAATATAATTCACCTCGATGTCACTCAACCAATTTTGACGTGTCATCCAAATTTCTCCTCCCATTTCCTAATTAATTCACTCACATTTAATTAGGTAACCCCATGCATTAATTTCTCAACAATAATTAATTGCATAACAACTTTTATATAAATCTCTTCCTATATAAATAAAAC
Source organism: Sambucus nigra (assembly GCA_949130495.1). Classification (NCBI taxonomy): domain Eukaryota; kingdom Viridiplantae; phylum Streptophyta; class Magnoliopsida; order Dipsacales; family Adoxaceae; genus Sambucus; species Sambucus nigra. The sequence continues at coordinate 137,823,905 of OX422224.1, read as the reverse complement.
TGGGCGAACTGCCAGTTTCTGCCGACCGTCGATCGATCGACTTCATGGTGTCGATCGATCGATCGAACAGGTACTCGTCTTCTTCGCGAAGACTGACAGCCATGGGCGAAAATCTGCAAACCCTAATTTCCTTCTACACTGAAACTAAGTCTCTTTTAGCATTTGTACATATTAGGAAACTCATTAAGGATCTCCAGAGTATTCAACAACATCAATAATTCGTCCATTAACTCGAATTTCTAAATTTGGGGAAAGTTTCATCATTAACCCTAGGTCCATTTATACCCCAAATTTCATCATCAAATTCGTTTCCAAATATGCAGATAACATTCTTATCATATATGCAATAACTCACCATTATCAGATTTTATAAGAAACATCACCCCAAATTTCGTAAATCAGAATTGTTGTTTTCAAAATCCCATGTTCATTCCATTAACACCCAAAAACGGATTTCTACATAATCACTACACATGAATATGAATCGAAAACAGATTTAATGCTATTGCAAGTTATCCACTTGCCTTAAGGTTCGTAGAGTCTGAATTGGAGCTAAATCCCAAGGTTGAAGATGACCTTTGATGGCTCTCTTTGATCCCCAATTTGGCTTTGGCTGCTGTTAGGGTTTCCTAACCCTTAATTTGTTTTCTCTAATTAAGTTCAGCCACCCCCTTATTTCTTTTTATTAGATTAATTACTTAATCCCGTTTTTTGACTAATGGGCCAAGCCCAAGTGACCCAAATGTCCCCGAGTGGGCCCGGCTATGTCTAAAAACGTCCCGTGACCCGTTTACTACCCCCGGGTACACTTTTCCGACTATCTCGGCCCATCCGGACTCAACTGTACCTTCAGAATTTGCATCCGAGTTAATTTCTAAAAATACTTATCCCCCACCTAATACAGTCTATACCGACTTTCGGATGCGATAAGTACATACCTCGTCATTAATACTCTAGACGACATAATTACATTATTACTATTCGCTTAGTAAATAAGTTTTCCCTAAATATTAACCATTCAATCCCAGATTAATATTTATATATTATTCTGTTCTAATTAATTCATTAAATTACAACACACTAACTAATTTAAAATCTCCGAATTAATTAAATTAAATGTACCAAAAATACGGGGTGTTACATGGAACTCTTGTAAGCTCATGATATAGAGTTGATGAAGAAGTGTACTTATTACATCAAAGCTGGTCGTACAGACTTTACTGAGACACAAATAGTTGATATCCTTAGATTTGATACTTCTGAGCGAGCAATTGATGCTTACCAATATTTAAAGTGTCTGCTTGATCGGGTTGTGGCAAGTAATGTGGCTTATTATGAAATAATTAAAGATCTTCAAGGAATGATAGAGGAACTTCAACTTCAACACAAAGAAGCTACTGCGCTTCTGTATGAAGATTACGAGAAAAAATACCAATAGTTAAGCGTTGATTGGGGCTATGATAAATTTATCTCAGCCCATAAGAAGAGAGAAAGTGTGCTAAAACTTGAAGTTGAGGAACACAGAAATATTGCCAAACTACTGGAGGAGGAAAATATTACCTTACGAGAAGAGTTGAGATAACTAAAATCTGTTGCTTCTTCTAGAGCTCTGGTCTCGATTAATGATGAAGGTTTCTCCTTTTTGGAGACTAAGAATGCCTCATTAAGAGAAGAATTAGAAACTTTGAAAATAGCCAGGCCTATATCTTCTTCGTGGGGTAGAGCAAGAGTTGGTCGGAACAACATTGAAGAGACTAGGAGTCAACAGGCTTTAGCAAATCAAGATGTTCAACTGAAGGAAAAAAATCAAGCTTTAGCTGAGATGTCCCACAAAATTCAAAGTCTTACAGAGCAGCTTTCGAATCAGACTTCTATGTTGGAGAGTAAAGAAAACTTGGTGAAGAGGCTTCATCATCATGTTGAGAGACTGACTTATCAATTCCACAAGAAGCCTTAAGATTTTTGGATGGGGGGATATGATGAAGCTTTATGCCATTTTGATGTCGGGTTGAAGCAATCAAACAATGAAGGATACAAACAAGGATGGTTGAATGCTCTAGCTGTGATGCATGTTGATAAAGGAACAGAGCTGTGGGATTAGTATAAGCTTGGATTTCTTGATCTGCCAGTACCTCCTTTTAAACTAGATGTTAGCTAGATTCTAGTTAGATCAATTCCTCAATGTTTGATCTCCAAATACCTCGGTGATTACGATCTTCATGAATATTTTGAGATATCCTGACCTCCTCACTTGCTTGACCCACTAAGTTCGAGCAATACTAGAATGCTACGAGATTTGAATTTTATCAACTCTTCTTCTTCTTTAGATGATCCTCCATCTAGAATGGATCATGTACCTAAGTCTAAATCTGAAGGAAAGAAACCAATATAATAGGGCATTTGTATATCGTTAATGATCATTTAATGAAGAAAAATCATCTTTTTTATAATGTTGTTTCCTTGGAAATATGTATGATGTTTATCATTCTTTATGAGATCAACTATAACAATGATATACTTTGATGAGTATATATATTTATAAGGTGAAAATTTGTCCTGTATTGATTTGATTGCCTAGACAATGGAACTTTTCCCCATTTGTTTGCCTAGTTGTAGTGAATTATCACCCATAAGTTCCTAAGCAATGGAATATTTTATCCCATGTATCTGCTTAGTTGTAACAATCTTATCTAGATTGCCTTCGTGCCTAGGCACTGGATATTTTACCCATCTTCTTGCCTAGTTTTAGATGCCACTTGGGTCACCCATAATCAAATAGGACTTGCCTTGTTTGGTTGTTATACCAACATTGTTGGTTATGTTGATGTAGACCAACTTTGTTAGTGTTCGTGCTGATATTGACCAACTGTGCTGGTGTTTACTGATGTTGCTGATGTCGATTTTTGTTGCTGCCAAAGTTAAGTGTAATGTGTAGCACGAGTACTCTGAAAAATAAAATAAACAAATATTGAGGAATCATCATTTTCATTTATACTGAAATAATAGGGTACATGTGTAGCTACATTACTGATAGTACTTCCGTAAGTGCTCTACATTCCAAGCGTTTTTGAATTCTTCCCCTTCTAGAGTTTCTATTCTGGAGGTGCCAGGTCGAACAATAGTTATGATACGATAGGGCCCATTCCAGTTAGCTTCCAACTTGTTATGTTTTTGAATTACTTTCTTGGCCAAATAATCTCCCTCCTTGAGGTCACATGTCTTGACTCTTTTATTGTAGAACATGGCGATTCTTTACTGATAAGAGGCATTTCGAATTGATGCGTCTTCTCTGACTTCTTCGAGCATGTCCAGGTCTAGGCGTCTCATCAAATTGCTTACCGGAGAATTAAAATTAAGAACCCTATAAGTAGGTAATCCTAATTCAACAGGTATGATTGATTCACTCCCGAAGGCCAACATATAGGGAGATTCCCCAGTTGCTGTTCGGGGAATTCTTCGCTAAGCCCATAGTACTGAATGCAACTCGTTGATACAGTTTCCTTTAGCATCATCCAATCTTTTATTCAACCCATTCAATAGAGTTATGTTCGTCACTAATATTTACCAGTTACTTTGGGGATGACCTGGAGTAGAATGAATCTTTTGAACGTTAGACTGTTAACAGTACACAACGAACTCCTCATTATCAAATTGGGTCCCATGATCAGTGATGAAAGCATGTGGCAAACCATATCTGCAAATAATGTTCTTCTAGATGAACTGATAGACCATTTCATTGGCCATATCAATGACAGGTTCAACTTCAACCCATTTTGTAAAATAATCAACAGTGACCACCAAATATTTGAATCGTCCTCTTGTAGTTGGCAAAGGCCCGACCAAGTCTATTCCCCCAATAGTAAATGGCCAAGGTGAGATGATTGGTGTTAATAACGCCAGGGGATTTCTTCGTATGGTAGAAAATTGCTAACACTTATCGCATTTCTTGGCATAAGTTGTACAGTCAGCGCGCATCGTTGGCCAATAATATCCCTGTGTAGTTATTCTCAGCAAAAGAGTTTGAACTGCAATGTGAGCTCCACAAGATCCTTCATTAACTTCTTCTATAAGATCTTTGACTTCCACAAGATGAACACATCTTTGCAGACCTTCTATTACACCCCTTCTATACATAATTCCATTATTTAAGACATATCTAGCAGCTTTAAACTTAAACCTCTAGGTTGTAAGCTGGTGGGCTGGTAAAATGTCTTCTTCGATATAAGCCCTGATGGGATCCATCTAGGAAGCTCCCATATCCAAAGTGATAAACTTCACCATCAAATCTTAATCGATACTTATATTTGCAAGTATCTCAACAGGAATTATTCTTCGTAGCTCGGTGCGAGTAGCTGAGGCTAACCGAGCTAGTGCATCGACCCTTGCATTCTCCAGTCTTGGTATTCTAATCATTTGGATAGCTTCTAAATTGGCTATAATCTCCATATCTTTGGTTAGATACCTAGACATGAATTCTCCTTTTTCTGCGTAAAGACTGAGCATCTGATTTACCATTAATTGTGAATCACTGAATACCGTAACTTGCTCTTCATTCAATGATTTAGCTAAGTTGAGTCCCACAATTATGTCTTCATACTCAGCTTCATTGTTGGAAGCTTTGAATTGGAAACGCAAAGCATATTCTATGTCTAATCCGTCTGGACTATAAAGAATTATTCCAGCTCCGAAACCTGTTGCACACGAGGAACCATCAATATATAAACTCCATGTAGGGATATTTTCATCAAATCCTTCGTCGAATAAAATCTCTTTATGGAATATATTGTGTTTCCTTTCATCCTCCTTCAATTTGATCCCTTTACCAGATGATTCTGGTTGATCGGATACCCGTTCTTCAGTTTGGTCTGCTACCAAGAGTTGGTCAGGGGCCGCTTCTAATGATCCTCTAGCATCCTTAAGTTGCTCTGCATTAGCCCCATATTGGTCTGATCTATCTGGGCAGGTGAATTCAGCAATGAAATCCTCCACTGCCTGCCCTTTGAGGGAAAATTTTGGCTCATAGATAATGTCATACTCCCCTAATTCCACTGCCCAATACATCAATCTTCTAGATTTTTCTGTCTTATGTAAAGCCTGTCTGAGTGGCATGTCAGTATATACCACTATTGTATAGGCTTGAAAATAGGGTTTTATCCTCCTTTCCTTAATCAACACCAATGCTAACTTCTCCAGTTTTAAGTATCTGATATTCGCTCCCCTGAATGTGTTGCTCATATAATACACTAGTTTTTGCACTTCTCTTTCTACTCTTATCAAAGCTGAACTGACTGCACTTTCTGAGATAGCTAAGTACAAGTATAATTTTTCTCCTAATACCGGCCTAGACAGCAAATGAGGTGTCCCCAAATATCTCTTCAACTATTGGAATGCCTTTTCACACTCGTCATTCCACTCAAAGGTCTTTTTCAGCACCTTGAAGAATGGGAGACATCTATCAGTTGCTCGTGAGATGAATTTGTTGAGAGATACGACACGCCCCGTAAGGCTTTGCACTTCCTTCTTAGTGGTTGGAAATTATAATTCTAGCAACTCTTTGATTTTGTCAGGATTTGCCTCAATACCTCGTTGATTTATAATATACCCGAGGAACATATCTTCTTGTACGCTAAAAATGCACTTGGTCGAGTTCAGATTCATTTGGTATTTCTCTAATTGATCAAATGTTTGGCTCAGATCAGCTATGTGGTCAGCATCTTTCTTGCTTTTGGTTAACATATTATCGACATATACCTCCATATTTTTGCCAATCTGTTCTATGAATACCTTATTCATCAGCCATTGATACGTAGCACCTGCATTTTTAAGACCAAAATGCATAACATTGTAACAATATGTTCCTCGTGGGGTAATGAAAGAGGTATTTTCCCTATCTTCCGGCTTCATTTTAATTTGATTGTATCCGGAGTAAGCATCCATGAAGCTTAGCAACTCATGCCCTGAAGTTGCATCTACCAGATGATCTATTTTGGTAACGGGAAATGATCTTTTAGGCAGGCTTTATTCAGGTTCGTGAATTCCACTCACATCCTCCACTTGTTGTTCTTCTTCTTCATCATCACAATGTTAGCCAACCAGTCAGGATATTTAACGTCTTCAATTAAAGAATCTTTCTGCAATTTTTCTACTTCCTCTTGAATAGCTTGATTCTTTTCTAGGATAAAGACTCTTCTTCATTATTTTACTGTCTTGATTTCTTTGTTGACATTAAGCTCGTGACACAGGAAGGCTGGGTCTATCCCCGACATATTTTCATGACTCCATGCGAATGCTTATTTTTTGTGCCTTAAAAATGCCACCAGTTCCTGCTTTAATATCGGATCAAATGAAGCACCAATATGGGTTGTTCTTTCTGGTTTCTCATCATCCAGAACAATGCTTTTCGTTGCCTCCATAACTTGGCCTTTAACGATTTTGGTTTCATCTCTTGGGTCTAAGGTTTCAATCTCAGACTCATCAGATTTATCAACTTGGTAAGTGGTGGTCTTCTTCCAGGCATCCTCCATCTTTTCTTGTTCGACAGATTAGTAATATCACTCCTGAGCTACTTTCTGATCATCCTTCACAATTCCCACCCCAAAGTTGGTCAAGAATTTCAAACACTAATGTACAGTGGATGGAACTGATTCAAACTTTTTTAGACCTACCCTTCCCATGATTATATTGTAGGCTGATTGGATATTTTTATCCATCACAAAAAAGCATACCTTTTCTGATCTGTAAGCGTGCCAAGTACCAATCAGCATGTCCAACTTGATCGTCCTAAGTGAAAAAACTTTTTCGCCACAGAAACTGATGAGGGGCCTCTGATATGGCTCCAACTGGGTGAGTTTTAAGTTCAAACTGTCAAAGCAAGGGTAGAACATGATGTTTGCTGAGCTACCATTATCCACCAATACTCTTGAGATGATTACATCCTTCATCCTTATTTTGATCACTAGAGGATCGTCGTGAGGATATAAAACTCCTTCCAAGTCATTTTTGTAAAAACCAATAACTAGCTTGTCTTTATTACCTTTCCTCGGGCAATCTTCCTCTGCCAGATTTATTCGTTGTATGTAAGAACAAGATTGGGACTCATTGAGGTAAGCCTTTCTTTCAGTTGTATGATCACCTCCTCCTGCATCTACACATGTAATCATATTATAATCAAATGAACCAAAACGGATTGAAAATACCTCACACTCTGGCTGCCTTGGCTTTTTTAGGATATCGGGGTCATCATCCGGTTCATCCTCATAGTCCTTTTTCTTATCATCTCTTGGTCGATGAGGAGATTTGGACCTTTGTCATGCTCTGTTGTTAGTCTTCCCACCATTTCGGTGATCAACAAACTTGTTGAACTTCACTCATCTAATGAGTTCTTCTATCTCATTTTGGAGAGCTACGCATTGCTTGGTGGTGTGACGATGATCCTTATGGAACTCGCAATACTTGGACTTATCTCTTCTTTCGAGAGTTGTCCTCAGTTTTTCTGGACAATTTAGTTCCTCGCTGTTCTTGATTTCCTCCAGAACAAGGTTTATATCCACCTTTAAGGGGGTATAACTTGCATATTTCCTCAAGTGCTCCAGCATTTCCTTGCCTTTCGACTACTTGTTCCCTCTATTAGGCTTATGATCTTTCCTCTCCATCCTGCCTTCATCTTTAGTTTCGAATTTTGCCTCAGCATTCTTCTTCATAGCAATAGCTTCTTTCGACATTCATAATCTTAGCTGCTTTGTCCATCAACTCTGCTATGGATTTGGGGGGATCCTTGGCCAAAGTGTAATACAACTTATATGGTAAAAGACCACTCATGAGAGCTGTAATGGATATCTTCTTTTCATAATCAATGACCTCCAGTTTCTCGTTATTAAAATGAGTGATGTAGTCCCTGGTACTTTCTCCCGCCCTTTGCCTTACACTCATCAGATGTGCTACCCTCTTGACTGGTTTTGCACCAAAACAGAAGTTTCCTATAAAGAGCTCTGTCAGCTGATGGAAGGTGGCGATCTGCCCCCGAGAAAGGTTGTTGTACCATATTTGAGAAGATCCAGTGATGGTTCCTGAGAATTCCCTGCACCTCATCTCATCTAGGACTGCATAAATATCTGTAGCGTCTCGGTACTTCTCTATGTGAAGAACAAGATAAGTTTTTCCATTGTACTTCGGCGTGACTACAGAAGCCTTAAACATTAAGGGTGTTGGAAAATTCATAATTTCTTGGATAAATGGAGATCATTTGATAACGATTCTTTGGAGAGGGTTTTTGGCCTTAGCCATCTCCCCTAACCTATCTTCCAATCTCTGAATGGAACCCTTCCATGCATCATTTCCAGCCTCTGATTTATTCGCTCGAGCAACAGATTGTGCTGAGTTCACTTCTTGGGATCTTTCTGTGCGAGCTGAAGGATATGATTAGTAATAACCTTCCCCTAAATCATTTGGTCGTTGAGAATTCCTCGATACAATCTGAGAAGGATTTTTATTCCTCCTAGGGCCCAAAAGGTCAAAGGGGGAGGCTCTACTCAACCTTTCCAGAGAGATTGTTCATTATGGAGTTAGAGTGATATTTTCTTGAGAACCTATAATTCTTATAGAGGATGTCAGACAGGGATGATAGGAGGGATCACTGGAAATTCAGGTATGATGGAATTTAGTACGTCTGGACCATGAAGTATGAGGGAGTTTAGTACGTCTGGATCGTGAAGACGGTGGGTGCATGTTTCTATGAATGCTCCGTTCATCTGATTGAGCGGACGCTCCATTTTGAACAATCTGAATGAGCTATCGCATGGTCTCCTGCATAGCTATTTGTCCTTTGGATAAGTTTGCCAATGTTCCTCTGATATCATGGACATTTGAAAGAGTGGACTGGTTGGGAGGAACCCCATCATCGTTCATATTGCTGGATTCTAGGATCTCAGCCATGTATGATAAATTTTTTAGCTAAAAAGGCTACGTATATTCATTCCCATAGATGGCGCCAATTTGTTGATGTAAAAAACTAGACTTGATCTAATTAATTAATCACAGATAAATATGAATAAAGAAATAAGACAAATGATTTTTAAAGTCGTTCAGCCTTAATGATAATGGCCTACGTCCACTATTTTGTATTGTTGGGTGTCTTGCCTTAATCTTGATTATGTTCGCTAATGATCGCTTGCCCCACTGTGGGGGTGTTACAAAGTATTTATAGCCCTTAGGATGTCAATATGAATAGACAATATGCCGTTATTTAATAGACATATACATCTGCACATGGTAAGAATGTTCATTGAATCCTATCTTCGTCATTTCGTCTTCCTGACTAGATGCTCGGTGCGCTGAGTAGCTCGGTATATTGAGTATCTTGGCGATTTAAATTATTTGGAATTACATTTGCGTCATGTTGGATAACACGTGTCTTCATATAATTTTTCCACGCCAGCTGACTAATTTTTGTATCAACAATACTCATGCCTGAAAATAAGTCATCTTGAAAATCTGATTGCACAATGATGTTTCTCTCGTAAAAATAACAAAGACACCTTCTTGGTTGTTCTTGAGAAAACTTAATTTAGATCTTTAAAATTTGGGTGAGAAATTATGTTTAATGGGATTTAGGTTTTGTAGATGAGAGTAGATAATCATTTGGAAGGCTACTGCTTTTTTAAAAGGGATAAAAGTGTTTTAAAATCCTAACCCCATCACTTTTTTATTTATAAACCAACACTAAAAGCATATTACGGATGATCGGCTTGTCGGAATTGGCTGAAATTTTAATATCTTGTAGCTGATGGCGAGACGAAGTTGCTGAAATAAATTCAGCTCGATCATATGGTCAAATTTTATTTTATTTTTTATTTATTCTCCTTAGGCCAGATCCTCCCACGATTTTTATATAAAAAGTTATCATTTCCAAATTTTAATCCTAATTTAAAATTCACTTAAAACCTTATTTTTATATATAAAAACCAACATTTTTACCTACCAAGATTAAATAGATTCCAAAAATTATTTTTTCGAAATTTCCAATTTAAAAAAGGTTTTTACGTCTCAAAAATCACTGGGTGTTACAATATCTACACACATCACACATTCTTAATTAAACATTATCCTAACACTTCTTGATTCATCAATGGATGATGCATGTCTGCAATAACCTCGAGTAAAAAAATATTCATTAACTTTGTAAGGGAATAATGAGTTATCCCTTCCCTTAGTAGGCATCTTTCTCCTAGCATTGTCTGTTGTCGTTAAAATTGTAGTTGATCTGTTTGCTTTATCCATAATGGAGACATTGTTCGAGTCATAAATCCTATATCTTTCTCTGGTATCTCCTCTTCATATGTAAATTCTGCAATTAAATTTGCCACTGCCTGCCCTTTGATCGCTGTCATCCACTCATAAACAATATTGAACTCTCCCATCTCGAAGACCCATGCCATAATCCTACCAAACTTCTTAGGCTTGTGAATAGCCAATCTAAGGGGATGATCAATGTACAACACAATTGTGTGAGCCTAAAAGTGAGGTTTCAATGTCCTCGACACTTCAATAAGGGCCAAGATCAACTTCTCCAGCCTCGAATATTTGATCCCCATGCCTTTATGGGCCATTCTAGTGCAGTTATTGGCTTTAGATATTCATCTTCATTCCTCACTAGTGCGAAACCAAAAGCTGACTAGGATATAACTAAGTACAAGTACAACTTCTCCCCTAAGATTGTCCTAAAGATTAGAGGCGAGGATCCTAAATAATGCTTCAGTTCTTTAAATGATACTTCACAATCCACATTCCACATTCCATTTAAACGTTTTTCTCAACACTTTTAAGAATGGGAGGCATCCATTCGTGGCTCTAGACACAAATCAATTAAAATAACCTACTTGGCTCGTGAGTTGAATTTCCTTCTTATTCTTTAGAGATTATATATTGGTGAGAGCCTTTTAATATTGTTTAGATTTACCTCTATGACCCTCTGGTTGATTATAAATCCCAAAACCTTATTGGCCCTGATGCCAAACACTCATTTTACAAAATTCAGCTTCATCTTATACCTATTAATAACATTAAAAGTTTGGTCAAGGTCCCATATGTTGTCATCATTCGTCATGATCTTTGTGAGCATGTCACCTACATTAGCCTACATATTGATCCTAATTGGATCTTTGAAAATCGAGTTCACCAACTTCTGGTATTTTCCTCCGCGTTCTTCATCCCAAAGAGCATCACATTGTAGCAAAAATTTCCCTTCCTAGTTATGAATGAGATATTATCTCTATTTGTTGACTTTATTGAGATGTGCTTATAACTTGAGTAGGCACCCATAAAACCAAGGATTTCATGCCCAACTATAGCGTCCACTAACTAGTCAATTTTGGGCAAGGGGTAGTGGTCTTTAGGACAAGCTTTATTTAGATCTGTAAAGTCCACACACATTTACAATTTCTAATCCGGCTTCTTCACCACTACCAAGTTTGACAACCAGGTAGGATATTTGATATTCTCAATAATTTTTACCTTTCTAAGCTTATCCACCTCGACTTATATATCTACATTCTCTTATCGAAAAAGTCTCTCATCTTTTTCTTTGTGAGTTTTTCATCCTTCAGCACACTTAGATCATGGAACAATACCTCTAGATTTATTCCTGACATGTCCTCATGGCTCCATGTGAACACATTGCACCGCGACCTAAGAAACTCTGTTAGATCCTTCTTGAGTCTCAACTTTAGATGAGCTAATATGAATTACCCTCTTTTGGTGTTCATCATCCAACATAACAGGGTCAATCTCTTCAGCCACTTCACTGTTGACAAACTTTTCTTCTTCATGAGGGTCCATAATTTCTATATGGTTAGTTGTCTTGAATATCTCTCATTATTCAATCGAAGTCAAATATCGAGAATTTCATTACTTGATGAACGGTTGAGGCCACAACCTTAAATTTTTTCCAACCCATACGATCGAGGATGATATTGTAAGTTGAGGATACATTCTTATCAAGGATGAAGAACCTCATTATCTGAGTGTTGTAGGTCGGATATGTCCCTATCATCACCTTTAGCTTCATCGTTCCCATGGGGAACACGTTCTCCTCTAAAAAATTGATAAGGGGATGGTCATAGACCTGAATCTTTCTCTCTGGTGGTTTTAACCGCTTAAAGCACTCGTAAAATAACACATTAGTAGGGATTCAATTATCCACTAAAAATCGTGTGCGTTATGTACTTGTACACAATCAGGTTCACCACCAAAGGATCTTCTTGTGGGTATAAGAGGCCACTCAGTTCTGCCTTCGAGAAACCCATGATGAGGTGATCTCTTTTTGCTTTGCATCTATAAACTCTACAAAATTGACCTTGACTCAGCTACTATCTAACAAATCTTAGCCTTTTTCAAGTATACTTTCCTCTTGATCGGCCTTTTTCTTCATCTAACAACTCTCCTCATATTGAAGTTAACACCGAATGAGATTATGTTGATGATCTCTTTCAATTATTTTGGAGTCTTTGGGATATCGTCTACAGTTCCTTCATTATAACTACAATTATCATTTCGCTCCTGCTTTTCCTTTTTATAATTATCTCTTGCACACGAGAACGTCATCTCTATCGTGAATAATCTATTCGCTTCACTTAGGCCTTAATGATCAACATACTTTTTTAGCTCGCCCCTCCTAATTAAAGATTCAATTTTATCATTCAACATTATATATTTTTTTTGTATGACCATGGTATTTGTGAAATTCACACCATTTCTTTTTATTGCTTCCTTCAGTAAGGGTTTTGAGCTTCTCTAACCATCTCAACTCCTCCGTATCTCTAATTTCCTATAAAATATAGTGAACTTTAATAGTGACTGGGGTATATTCATTGAACTTCTTACCATAATTTTATAGTGAATGCCTCTTAGGTTTGTCCTTATTATCCAAGTTAGTTCTAGCTTCAGCCTTGGCCTGGTTCGACTGTTTGACATCCATCGACTATTCTGCATTGATAATATTCTCAGTTTTAACCTAGAGTTAGTCTATCATGGTTGGCGGTTCTTTCTCCAGAGTCTAATAAAAATTTCCTTGATGCAAGCCAATCATAATGTTGTGATCGACATTTTCTCATCATAATCGATGAACTCCAACTTATCATTATTAAATCTTGTGATGTACTCTGGTAATCTCATCCTCTTTTTTCCTGACACTCTAGAGATGAGCTACCCTCTAGGATAGTATCTTGTTAAAACATAAATTATTGATGAGCATATCGTCCAGCTGTCTAACAGTTGTAATTTTCCCCTTGGGATCCAAGTATACGAAATATGGGTCGAGCTAGTCAAAGTACTAGATAATCCGATGCATCGCATATCATCGTGGATAAAATAAATATTAGAAGTTGTTTGATATTGCTCAATATAATGCACGATGGTAATTAAGGGAGTGAACTTGGCAAGATCGAGGTAACTTAATATTAATGCAACAAATGGTGATCCTTCAACATAACCCCTTTGAATTGGGTTATTATTTTTAATGAGATCTCCCAACTTATCCATAAGCCGTTGGATAGAATATCTATCCCATATTTCCATATCTGGTCCTTCATTGTCTATTCTGCTTGGATTTTGAATGTATTCTAGTCTTTCTTCTCGCCTCTATTCTCTTGTTCGACCCGGGGTGATCATTATACACTTTGGATTGAATTCTATAAGAAGGAGTCCTCTTTAGTCATCGGTTGTAAGGATTCCTCTCGATGTCTCCTTCCTAATTCTCCCTTTGAGACCCTAGGGGTTAGGACCCATATGATCAAATGAACTTCCCCTAGTGAACCTTTTAAAAGAGATAAGGCATAGTGTCTTAATCGTGTAGCTTCTTTCCTCAATTATTTTGAAGGTGAAGGTTCTCCATAGCTTGTAATATCCATCCCAATGCTCATAATTGAACTTTTGATATGTAGAATCCAGTTTTAGACTTTATGAATTTTCCATGGAATGCTCCCTGAAGGAGTATCCTATGTCCTTATGCAGAGAAGGTGGAGGCATCTCTCTATGCCTCTCATATTCTTCTATAATTGATGGAGTAATTGAGTACAACACCTGTTGGGGCTGGATAGGCTAGACTTGTCCAATAATAAGGCTCTAGTATGAGTCTTCATGGTTTCCGTCATTGCTAGTCTTTTGACAATTTTCAGAGGATTCCCTATTAAATAAACCACTAAAATATGAGGCGATGGAGCTACCCTCTCCTCTGCGTTGTTAATTTTTAGGTCGTCGAAAATTTCCACAACACAACACGAGTTTTTTAAATTGGGGTTTGCAATAAGGAAATATACAATATAAAAAAAGATCTAATAGAGATGTAGCTAAATTCTATGAATCAAGCAAAATTAAATCTAGAATATAGCTCTAACCCCTTATAACTCAAGCAAGTCAAATCGCGATTTATTGGTACGAATGATATGGGTATCCTTAAGCCCTATAGGCAAAATTTATGGAAAAATAACATGGATATGTAGTTTCTCATAGATGTCGCCAAACTATTGTTGCTAAAAATGGTAATAAGTTTATCTTAACTGAATTATGTTAATAAACTAGCAATCTAACCACTTAAAAAAACTACTAAATGATAAGCATAAAAATGAATTAAAGTGAAAAGAGGGACACATGGAGACCTGACGTTACATGGTTCGGCCCAATTAGACGCCTACCTCCACATATGTTGTGATCTTTATTCCTTTAGCTAATAATCACCATGGAAATACAGTTGAATACGTGCTCTCTCCCTCTCTCTCTCTCTCTCTCTCTCTCTCTCTCTCTCTCTCTCACCACAATTTAATAGCATAACAGTACTATAACATCCAGCTCTATTGAGACTAATAGGCTTTTATTTATAGGCTACTGAGAATAAGAGAAAATGGACACGTGTCACACCTTTATAATTCAGGTGAGATCACGTTTCACAAGTTGAGTGAGTGAATAATAATAATATTTCATATTTTCTTCCATTGCATGTGTATCTGGATGCTGACGTGATCTAGTCATATGGTTCACATTATTTAGACGACGTTAAATAACAAAGTTACCTTTTCTGTTTACTCTAGGCGAACGTCGACCCGAATGATCTGACTTTATACCCAAGCCTCGGCTACTCCTATGAACTAATTCAATTGGCTTGGTTAGCCCTTATGATGTGTGTCATCTTGTGATAGTTCCACTAAGTAAACTATATTTAGGGTACAATACTATCTTCAAATACTTTACTCATGACTTTGGATGTGATGTAGATCTCTTGAAAAGTGGGACCTTCTAGGGGTATGTGCTGAGATTAAAGTGAGTAAAGATTTTCCTTGTGACCTATCATCATCTCGACTCCTCTTCCTCATCCCAATCCTAACTTATGCCTTGTGTGATTTCAAAATACATGGTATGAAACCTTCCACGTGTCACTCATCGGTTAAAAAGTCATGTCATCATTAATGTGTGTGTGCATTGAGCAAGGCACGATTAGTCTTTGACTGGTTGGACATTTCCTAATGCCACTTGCAATATGTTTACCTCAACACGATCATTACTTTTCCTAACCTATTTAGGCCACCATTTCCCATTATTTCACCTTTTCAAAACCCAAAAACTCTTCACTGCCTTCGAGAGAGAAATTCCCAAGTCTACTTTCGATTATTCTCCATTGTTCGCTTTCAATTCTGGCAAGGTTTTCTTCTTTACTTTCGATCGTCATTATCTTCAGTGGAGTTCAGGTACCATCCATCCCTTAGTCTCCAATGTTCTAGTTTTGTTTTTATATTTTTATGGTTTTTCTTGTGGGAAATTCATTTTATGGTTATATTTTGTGCAACTTGGTTATTGATTGGTTGGGTGGTTATTTGGTTCGAGGTTTCGATTTCCATTAAAATGACTGACATAGAATTTATTAGGTATTTAGCGTTTAAAGCTTTTTGTAATACCCCGTATTTTTACGCATATTTATTTTATTATGAAATTATGGAAATTGGGATTAATTAATTTAAAGGTAGAAAATTTAATTTATAATTAATTCGACTTAATGGTAATAATTACTAGCTTGATGAGAGTTAGTAGTTATCAGAAATAATTATGTTGAAATCATGTTGAGTAATAACTTGTGACACCCCGACTAATTAAATATCGGGTAGCTACTCCTTTATTCAAATTAATACAAAATGTCAACTTGGATGCGTCCATAGCATCACTGTCGAAAGCATTTTAAACAATTACTAGCCACCTAATATTTAAAAAGTGAGTTGCCAAATTTTATTAAATTAAATTAACATGCAACCAATCAAATTATAAGCTAACTATACCACATCCACATCACAATCATAATAGAATAATAATGAAATAAATAAAATGAATCTGGAGTAACACTCCCCCGGATAATCCAAATACAGAATAAATCCCAATACAAAAGTCAGAATAAATAAATAAATCCAAAACTAAAATGAAACTGAAAGTCTGAGAATGCTATCTCTAAATGGAATGGGCGACATAACCTAACTGATGAATGACCCTTAATAGAATCAATTGTAGAATGTGGAGGCATCTAATACCGAGATCCAGTAACTTCCATAAGAGCTACAGTACGTCAATGTAATGGAACTCCTATGCTTGGCGTCCCTGTGGCTAGGCACCTAAAAAGGTTTTACAAGAAAAAAAAATAGATTTGAAAGAAAATGGGTCAGAACCCGAGGTGAAAACAGTTTAAAAATATAGCAAGTGTTTAATTGCATTAAACAGTAAATATTATATACATGTTAGTTACGTGCTCTCGCATGAGTTCCCTCAACTAATGTGCACGCCTAATGTATACCCTTAACCTATCCCAGTTATGTTGTTAGCTAACTAGCCTGTACCACTTCCTGACTTCACATTATAATGTAGGGTCTATTCGTATCATGCTAATATATATTGCGTGTAACTCTCCTTTACTTTAATCAGATTATTTTATATCAATTACGATAGGAATTCTCACATTTTTAATCTCATTCAAAGACCTTAATTTATTCGTATTCGCAATTTAATAATGAGTTCGTTATAAGTACAGGTATATCACTCACAACCTAAATATACAAATATGGCACCCCTAGGCTAAATTGCGGTGCACGCATACTCTGCTATCGAATCCAGGTACATCACGTACATAAGGACTACGTGTTCTAAATAACTTAGGAACCCTTTCAATAAACATAATCACACATATTGGAGGCGAACATAGTTCACATACCCATGGGTCCGTACATACCTACGCTCCCATGGTTAGCTGACTTATCAACTCACAGATAAGCCGTTCACAGCCCTATGTCCTTAAGGTACCAATCTAAATCCCCTCGTATGCACACAAAGATCAGATGGTCCTATTCCGAAAGTCGACCTCCCGTGATAGCAAGTATGGTAGGTATGTCATACACACAATAGTCCATATACTAAGCATTCACACAACTTAGGTAATTATATTATTAAAGGTATATTTTCATTCCCTATACCATTAGTCTTATTCATATGTCATTATCATTCCAACTTTTATAAAATACGCTTTGCTAGTAAATCTCACGTCGTATCTTTTCGAGTACTTAAACCTATCTCGAAAAAGTTACTAAGTCTCCTACGTATCTCACATATAAATTCAGTACTCTGAGGTTCATCATTTCTGTCTCAAACCCTAACTCATCACTCATACGAACTTAAGTCATGCTCTCAAATTTTAAAATGGTAAAATACTCGCCGAACACTCGTAAGTTCAACACTACATTCCAAACCAATTATAATATAATTTGGGCTTCAATTACATCCTTACTGGTCTCCCTAAACTCCTAATGTATTCACATAATCCCCACCTATAAATTTCAATCGCAGAAATTGGTTAAATCCCCCAAAGAAAAAAGTTCACAGTTTCTAGGGAGGTCGATCGATCGACCTATGAATGTCAATCGATCAATCAAGCAGGTGCAGGTCTCGAATTTCTGCATTTTCATCCCTAGTTTTGACCCAGTTTCTCATTAAAAAAAGTTAAATCCTAAAGTAAACATATTGGGTAATCATACAACTTAAACACATGATTCTTAACGTTACAGAATTTCTAAATCATCATCAATAGACTTTTCTTAGATCAAATCATCCTATTATCTTGAAAACCCTATTTTTCTATTTTCTTCAAGAATCATCATATACCTCTTCATAAATCTATTTTTAACTAAGAATGGTTTATGATTTCATTAATAGAATACTTCCATAATCAAACTACATACAAATCCTACCCAGGATTAAGGTTTCATCTCCAAGTTTCATGAGTTTCAATATTTTTCATGGTTATCATCAAATTCTATACTATCATGGATAAATTATTTGTTGAATCTTAACGAATCAAATCACTTGCCTGGAAATTCGATGTTTTGATCCTTTGATGACGATGAGGGTTGGTTCTCTTCCTCTCTCCGATCACAAATTCAGAGATAGTGGTGGTGTGTGGTGGTTATGGCCTTGAAAACTTCCTTGGAACTTCTCATTTCTTCTCATGTTGCCCAGTACTTGATTTTGACAAATAATGGCCCTGATATTGGCGGATAAATAAAGCCTAAATTTCGTAAATCAATTTTCCTTAAAAACTGAAATGACTAGAATACCCTCCCGGGTTGCCAGTTTGGCCTAAAAATGCCTCGAGACCCAAACTAAAATCCCAGCTAGTGTTTTCTGACTATCTCGACCCTTCCGAATCCGGGTTGCCGATTTGGCCTAAAAATGTCGGGGACCCCAACTAAACCCTTGACTAGTATTTTCTGACTTTCTCGACTCTTTCGGACACGCTGGCGCACTCGAAATAACCATACGAATGATACAAATCTAATTTACTTTTAAATCCATTTAAATTGGTTTCGGACACGGCTGACACATGCGTCCCAACTTAATTTCTGAATTATCGTATTTATGATTGGTGACAATTTTAATAAATTCAATAATCATATATTACCATATTCACTGAGTAATATTCAACATTATTATCATAATCAAATACCAACTCTCGTCTCGCTAGTATTTAAATCTGGATTAATTTCCAAATAGATATCCCATTTAATTTAATTAATCCCATTAAATAAAATCAATAAAATTACGGGGTATTACATACTTCCCCCTAATAATAGAATTTCGTCTGGAAATTCGAAAATAAAAATATACCTGGAAAAAATAACTCTGGATAATGCTCGCGCGTCTCATCCTCGCGCTCGCAGGTAGACTCCTCAGCATTATGATGCCACCACTGAACACGTACTAACGGTACTGTTGTCGATCTCAATTTCCTAGAATAGCAACTAGCCTCTCCTCATAGGAACTATCAGGCTGTAGATCAATATCCTCTAAAGCAATGTGAGTATGGGCCAAATCATCTCGAAGATATCTCCCCAGTGAGGAAATATGGAACACGTCATGGACTCTATGAAAGTGTTCCGGTAATCCAAGTCTATACGCAACTGGTCCAATTCGCTCGATGATAGGGAATGGCCCCACGTATCTAGGTGCCAACTTCCCCTTCTTCTCGAAACGCATGATCCCCTTCATAGGTGACACTCTGAGAAGCACCTGGTCCACCACATTGAACTCACGAAAGACCTCTTGGCATCGACGTAACTCTCCGATCGGTCCTGAGCAACCCGAATATGGCTTCGTATCATCTCTATCCTTGACGAAGTATCCTGAATCACCTCTGGCCCAAGGATCTTATTATCCCCCACCTCTAGCCAACA
The DNA here is from genome assembly GCA_949130495.1 of Sambucus nigra. Taxonomy (NCBI): domain Eukaryota; kingdom Viridiplantae; phylum Streptophyta; class Magnoliopsida; order Dipsacales; family Adoxaceae; genus Sambucus; species Sambucus nigra. The sequence goes on along the minus strand of OX422224.1, from coordinate 137,804,160 downwards.
TGCTGGGGAACGAAAAGGTTTACCATACAATGCCTCGAATGAAGCCATCCCAATAGTGAACTAGTAGGATTTATTATAGGCAAACTCCACCAGTGGAAGATACTTCTCCCAACCACCTCCAAAGTCGAGGATGCACATACGCAACATGTCCTCTAACATCTGATTCGTTCGCTCGGTCTGCCCATCTGGATGCGGGTGATATACTGTGCTCAACCGCAACTCTTTACCCATGGTTTCCTAGAAACTATCCCAAAACCGTGACACAAAGATTTTGTCCCTGTTAGACGCGATATTGAGAGGCACCCCATGGAGTCTCACAATTTCAGCTATGAAGATCTAGGTGTACTATCCCGTAGTGTAGTATGTCCATGCTGGTAGAAAATGAGCAACCTTGGTCAAACGATCAATGATCACCCATATGGAGTCATGACCTCTCTGCGATGTAGGTAATCCCATGATGAAGTTCGTAGAAATGCTCTCCCATTTCCATATAGGAACCTCTAATGGTTGTAAAAGTCATGTCGGTCTCTGATGGTCCAACTTTACTAGCTGGGAAGTGGCACATTTCGAAATGAGCTCAGAAATATCCCTCTTCATTCCGTTCCACCAGTACTGCAGCCTCATATCCTGGTACATCTTATCCCTACCAGGAAGTACGGCGAATCACGAACCGTGCGAATCTGTCATTACCTCGTGTCACAAGTCTTCCCCCTCAGGAACAACTAACCTCCTATTGAAGCGTAAGCCCTCGTCTGAACTAATGGTATAAGACTCGGCTCCCTCTACTAGGAATAGTACTATCTGCTCTTGACAGAACGTATCCGCTGCCTGAGCCTGTATCACTCTCGTAAGGATCTGGGGCGTAACTGTCATCACAGACATGAATGATCGGGCCATTGCGTCCTTGTGTCCCAACTCCTTCCACCTCTTTCTCCACACCTCGACCACCTCACCTGCTGGTCTACGGGTCAATGCGTCTGCTACCACGTTAGCCTTCCCTGGGTGGTATTGGATATCGAACTGATAATACTTTACAAACTCAAGCCACCGGGCGTTGATTCATATTCAGCTCCTTCTGTATGAAGAGGTACTGTGGGGACTTGTGTTCTGTGAATAAACAAAATTTATTCCCCAGGAGATAATGTCTCCAAATCCGAAGTGCAAATACGACTGCAGCTACCTCCAAGTCGTGGGTGGGGTAATTCTTCTCGTGAGGCTTAAGCTTACGGGAAGCATAAGCTATAGTCTGACTCTCCTGTTGCAGTACACCCCCAAGTCCTAGTAAGGACGCATCAGTGTAGACTAGATACTCCACTCCCGGCCTGAGAAATTCTAACACTGGTGCTAAGGTCAACTTGTCTTTCAACTCGTCGAAAGCTAACTGGCAGGCATCACTCCAGATAAATGGCACCACCTTGTGCGTCAAATGTGTCAAAGAACCTGCTATCTTTGAGAACCCACGAATAAACCTTCTGCAGTATCTTGTCAGGCATAAGAAACTACGTATTTATGTTGGTGTCGTGGGTTGTCCCCACTCCCTCACTGCTGATACTTTCCCCGAATCAACAGATATCCCCCTGTCTGAAATGATATGCCCCAAAAACTGAACCTCCTTCAGCCAAAACCCACACTTCTCATATTTTGCATACAACTCGTGCTGACGTAGTGTCTGTACAACCTGCCTCAAGTGATCGTCATGCTCCTCCTCTGTCTGGGAGTAAACCCGGATGTCATCAATAAAGACAATGACTAACTAGTCTAGGAACTCTCTGAACACCCTATTCATCAAGTCCATAAATACGGCTGGGCGTTGGTTAGGGAAAAAAGCATAACCCTGAACTCGTAGGAAGCATATCTCGTCAAGAAGGCAGTCTTTGAGACATCCTACTCCCTGATACGTAACTGATGGTACCCCAACCTCAGTCAATCTTTGAGAAGAAGTCAGCTCCTCTCAACTAGTCAAATAAGTCATCGATTCGGGGTAACGGATACTTATTCCATATCGTGACTTCATTCAACTCCCGATAATCAACACACAACCTCAAAGATCCATCCTTCTCTTAACGAACAGCACAGGGGCACCCCATGGTGAAGTAATCCTACGGATAAACCCCTGACCCAACAACTTCTCTATCTGATCACGTAGCTCCCTCATCTCTACTGGAGCCATTTGGTAAGGTGAACGGGATATCGGCCGAGTGCCCGACGTCAAATCTATAACAAAGTCTATCTCTATACTAGGAGGTAATCCCGAAATATCCTAGAATACATCAGCGAACTCCCTAACAACTGGAATCGAATCAAGTGGTATTACCACCTCCTTAGAGGTCTCCTCCTCTATGTTGTACAAGTGAGTGGACGATCCTCCCTCAGGGTGAGGCATCGCCACTAGGAACATCTCCTGATCGGGTATGGAAAAAATAATACTTCTACTATAACAATCAATCATGGGTCGATACGTCACCAGCCAATTTATACTAATAATTGCATCGTACTCAGTCATATCTAGTACTAACATGTCGGCAGGTAAAGTAAATCTCCCAATCTCTACACACACACCTCTACAAATAAAGGAAATCACAGAACCCCTACCCAATGGTGAATCTACACAAGTGATAGTGCACTCTGCTATATCTAATAATCCCATAGAGCATGCAAATCTCGTGGAAATAAAATAGTGTGTGGACCCTATGTCAAATAAAATATGCCCCATTGTCCCCTTAATAGAAAACATACCCTCAATTGCAGGTGGATCCTACGGGCCTGCGGCCTGCTGAAGCTGGTAAACTCGACTGTACTGAAGTTGTCCCTACTGAACTGGGACTGCTGGGATAGGTGGTAGTGCTAGCATCTGTGGTGGCGCTGGGAGGGCGACGGGAAACAAAGGTCTCTGGGGCTCATGTCAAGAACCCTATTGCTACTGATGCGGGACCTGCCCCTTTCAGGACACTCCTGGCGTTTGTGTCCAATCTTGCCACAAATAAAACATTTCCCTACGAATTTCCCCCCACTCTGACCCTGCTTCCCACGGCCCTGATGGTCATTACCACCCCTACCCTGGCCCTGCTAAAACTACTGCTGGCCCTCCTGGTCCTGATAGCCCTGATGGCCATGCTAACCCTGTTGGCCATGCCTAAAACCTCCCTGGCCATGTCTGAAACCTCCTAATCTAAATCTCTTAGAATCCCCCTACTAGGAACTCTAATCACCCTGCCTGTGCTGACCCTGAGCTGACAGTGCTCCGCTGGTACCATTACCCCCTGTCCTGCCCTACTGGATGGACTCTCCTGCTCGTTTACCCTCTGACAAATGAAAGAGGTGGTCCTGGTAGTGAAGTAATGTTGCGTTAACCACATCTGAATAGGTGACCAACGAGAGATTACCTAGCAGGTGCTAACGAATCCTCCACGTCAACCTATCTATGAACTTCTGGATCTTCTTCTCTTCCGTAAGGATATCATTGGGAATGATGTTCAGAAGATTGGTGAACTTGGCCTCATACTCTGCCACTGTCCTCCCTTCCTGCTTAAGGTTCATCAATTTTCGCCTCATCTCGGTGTGAACTGCTGAGGGGAAATATTTGTGGTCGAACCGCACCTAGAACTCTAGAATAGAAAGAACATCTCTCTCCTCTGTGGTGGTAATGGACTCCTACCACTGCAATTATGCTCCTACCAGCTTAAAAGTAGCCAGTATTTGCCTCTGCACATCTGTACACTCATACATCCTCAAGTGTCTTTGTATGTCCTTCCACTGGCTTGAGACAACGACATCAGAGCTCCCTATAAACTCCAGAGGGTGCGCCTTCTAAAAGGCATTATGGACACGTTCCCAAGCAGAAAGGAATTCATGATCCTGGAATGGGGCTACCACAGGTGCCTCAGGTGGCGCCTGCTACACAACTGGTAACACGACATTTACCGCCTAGGCTACAATGGCAGCAACTTCAGCAGCGTTCATAGAACCCTGAACTGGTGCAGGCTGAGGTTCAGGTTGGGCACCCTCGGGAACTCGTTGTGCACATCGAGGAGGCATATGAAATGAGAGAGAATTTTTATAAGTCCACATTTAATATCTCTAAATATCGAAAGAACGTAAAATACACAAAAGAGTACAACAATCCTAAAATATAGGGCTCTATATAAAAGGATGCTACGCGGAAACATAACAAGCCGTACAAGTCCTAAGGACTCTAGAACCTGATGCTGTGTAACAACCTGTGACACCCCGACTAATTAAATACCGGGTAGCTACTCCTTTATTCAAATTAATATAAAATGTCGGGTTGGTTCAGTTCGTAGCATCACTGTTGAAAGCATTTTAGACAATTACTAGCCACCGAATATTTAAAAAGTGAGTTGCCAAATTTTATTAAATTAAATTAACATGCAACCAATTAAATTATCACCTAATATACCATATCCACATCACAATCACAATATAATAATAAGTAAATAAATAAAATGAATCTATAGTAACACTCCCCCGAATAATCCAAATACAGAATAAATCCCAATACAAAAGTCTCAATAAATAAATAAATCCAAAACTAATATGAAACTGAAAGTCTGAGAATGCTATCTCTAAATGGAAATGGGCAATATGCCCTAACTGATGAGTGACCCTGAATAGAATCAAATGCAGAATGTGGAGGCGTCTAATACCAAGATCCTGTAACTTTCACAACAGCTACAACACATCAATGTAATGGAACTCCTATGATTGACATCTCTGTGGCTGGGCACCTAAAAAGGTTTTACAATAAAAATATAGGTTTGAAAGCAAACGGGTCAGAGCCCGAGGTGAAAATAGTTGTAAAATATAGCAAGTGTTTAATTTCATTAAACAGTAAATATTATATACATGTTAGTTATGTGCTCTCGCATGAGTTCCTCACCCCTTAACTAATGTGCATGCCTAACGTATAACTTTAACCCATCCTAGTTATATCGTTAACTAACTAGTCTGTACCACTTACTGACTTCACATTATAATGTAGGGTCTATTCATATCATGCTAATATATACTCGTGTAACTCTCCTTTACGTTAATCAGATTATTTTATATCAATTACAATAGAAATTCTCACATTTTTAATCCCATTCAAAGACCTCAATTATTCGTATTGACAATTTAACAATGAGTTCGTTATAAGTACAAGTATATCATTCACATCCTAAATATACAAATATGGCACCCCTAGGCTATATTACGGTGCACGCATACTCTTCTATCGAATCTGAGTACATCACGTACATAATACTACGTGTTCCGAATCGCTCAGAAACTGTTTCAATAAACATAATCACACATATTGAAGGTGAACATAGTTCACATACCCATGGGTCATGCACATACCTACACTCCCATGGTCAGCTGACTTATCAACTCACAAATAAGTCATTCACAGACCTATGTCCTTAAGGTACCAATATAAATCCCCCCATAGGCACACAAATATTAGATGGTCCTATTCTGAAAGCCGACCTCCCGTGATAGCATGTATGGTAGGTATGTCATACACACAATAGTCCATATACTAAACAGCACTACCAGATAAGGTGTTAACAAGTCCACTGTCCAGGTGAGTGTAAATATCACTATCAAATGAGGCTCTAATGGCCTTAGTAATACAATCACTCCTCTTTTTCTCTCCACTGTAAATGCAACAGAGTTTTGGCTAGGTTTATATTTTCGGATCCCCTTTCAAGGTAGAGGATGACCTCTATATATAGTGCTTTAGGGGTGTAATGTACCCCCCAAGCATGCAATCATCATGTGCATGAAGATCTAACCAGTGTGTCGATGACACATGGATGATCTTAAGTAAACAATGATGACCTCAATATTACCTCACGTGGAGGGAATGATTTAGTTATAACAGATTTGTCCACATGTACCAAACTATGTATGTCCTTGTAGATACTTGGAGTTCTTTGATTGGTCCAACCTCGGCCTGGTAGAGTAAGAGGTTGGTGAAGCCCAACTGTTGCTTTGCTCCGAGGTTATTCATAAGGACCTCAGCCAGCTGGGCTAGCCGAGGTTAGGTATGTGTAGTTATAACGTCGACTTGGGATGATGATCAAGTTGCAAGATGATTGATCCCATGTAACATTACTCATCTCAGCTAATGATTTGTAACGTCGGCCTAGGCCGAAACCCATGAGTTCTTACTGTCCTTGGCTGATGCCCAACCGAGGTTAATGTACAAGATAGTTGCAATGTCGACTGATGTCGACCTTCTGAGTGATGACCTTAATAATGGTTGACAGGCTTTTGGTCACCTCGTCTATGAGGTTAGCCGAGGTTAGTTTCTCTGAGCAGGAGGGTGCACTTTGGGCATATCCCTAAGCATTCACACAACTTAGGTAATTATATTATTAAAGGCATATTTTCAACCCCTATTCCATTAGTCTTATTCATACGTCATTGTCATTCCAACTTATATATAATATGTTTTGCCATTAAATCTCACGTCATATCGTTTCGAGTACTTAAACCTATCCCTAAAAGGTTACTAAGTCTCCCACATATCTCACATATCAATTCAGTATTCTGAGGTTCATCATTTCTGTCTCAAACCCTAACTCATCACTCATAAGAACTTAAGTCATGCTCTTGCATTTTAAAATGGTAAAATACTCGTCGGACACTCGTAATTTCAACACTACGTTCCAAACTAATTCTAATATAATTCGGGCTTCAATTACATACCTACCGGTCCCCTTAAAGTCCTAATGTATTCACATAATCCCTACCTACAAATTTCAATGGTCGGAATCAGATAAATCCCAAAAAGAAAAATTTCACAGTTTCTGGGATGGTCGATCTATCGACCTATGAATGCCGATCGATCGATCGACCTACCTGTGACTGTCGATGGATCGATCAAGCAGGTGCAAGTCTCGAATTTCTGCATTTCGCCCTAGTTTTGACCCAATTTCTCATTACAAGATGTTAAATCCCAAAGTAAACATATTGGGTAATCATACAACCTAATCACATGATTCTTAACGTTCCAAAATTTCTAAATCATCATCAATTAGACTTTTCTTGGATCATATCATCCTATTATCAAGAAAACCCTATTTTTCTATTTTTTTCAAGAATCATCATATACCTCTTCATATATTTGTTTTTAACTAAGCATGGTTTATGATTTCATTAATAGAATACTTCCAGAATCAAACTACATACAAATCCTACCCAGAATTAAGGTTTAATCTCCAAGTTTCTTGAGTTTCAATATTTTTCATGGCTATCATCAAATCCTACAATATCATGGATAAATTATTTGCTGAATCTTAACGAATCAAATCACTTGCCTGGAAATTTGATGTTCTGGTCCTTTGATGACGATGAGGGTTGGTTCTCTTCCTCTCTCCGGTCACAAATTTGGAGATAGTGGTGGTATGTGGTGGTTATGGCCTTGAAAACTTCCTTGGAACTTCTCATTTCTTCTCACGTTACCCACTACTTGATTTTGACAGATAATGGCCCTGATATTGGCTGATAAATAAATAAAGCCTAAATTTCGTGGATCAATATTCCCTAAAAACTAAAATGAATAAAATACCCTCCCGAGTTTCCGGTTTGGCCTAAAAATTCCCCGGAACCCAAACTAAACACCCGTCTAGTGTTTTCTAACTATCTCGACCCTTCTGGACCCGGGTTGTCGGTTTAGCCTAAAAATGCCTCGGGACCCAAACTAAACCCCTGGCTAGTGTTTTCAGACTATCTTGACCCTTTCGGACACGGTGGCGCACTCTAAATGACCATACAGAAGATACAAATCTAATTTACTTTTAAATCCATTTAAATTGGTTCCTGACACGACTGACACGTGCGTCCCAACTTAATTTCTGAATTTTCGTATTAATGACTCATGACAATTTTAATAAATTCAATAATCATATATTACCATATTCACTCAGTAATATTCAACATTATTATCATAATCAAATAGCAACTCTCGTCTCGCTAGTATTTAAATTCGGATTAATTTCCAAATAAATATCCCATTTAATTTAATTAATCCCATTAAATAAAATCAATAAAATTATGGGGTATTACATAACTATGTTGAACATTACATAGTGAGTAACGTAATAGATGGTTTTGGAAATAATAATATGCCCGGGGGCGAGATACACAGAAGTTAATATATAATTATTTGGGATGCACGTATGAGTCACGTCACTATTATACATTTGGGGAGGTAAAAAGGCAAATTATTTTTATATAACTCGAATGACTATTTTGAGTGCACCAGTGTGTCCAAAGGGTCAAAATAGTCAGAAAACACTACTCGAGGGTTTTACTTGGAGTCCATGACATTTTATCCCAAAACGACACCCTAGAGGGGTATTTGGGTCTTTTGAGGTTTTTGAGAAAATAAATGGAAGAAAATTAAGATTAAAATAAAAGCTACATGGGTTAGAGGTTACTGTCAGTTTCAACCTATGTGAAAGATAGATAGATAGATAGATAGATAGATAGATAGATAGATAGATAGATAGATAGATAGAGAGAGAGAGAGAGAGAGAGAGAGAACCAAAGAGGAAGAAGACCTCATAGGAGAACTAAGCCAAGAACTCAAGATTTCTTACCAAGAATTACACCAAAGTGTATATCGCGACGAGAGGATCAACCACATATCAATTTCAACCCGAGAATCAGAAATTCATTCCCAGGAAAGTGTTTATCTTGCTATTTTATTTAGCATACATTGTTCATGTTAAACTATGTTGATGATTTAGACATAATATGATGAAATTTGGGTTTCATTAGGTTTAATCGTAAAGGAACATTAGACTTTGGTGATGGTTTGCATGTAGAGGATTTACCCCATTTGTAGGCTATTAAATCTGGAGATTGTATGTGCAAATCACGAATTAAATTAATGGTTTGAATAATTAAAGTCCTGGGTTCATTATATGAGAATTCTTAGAGATTTTAGAAATTATTTGTTTTCCTTTTGAAAACATAAATATTTGAACACTAATTTGTGTTATAATGTTCCCCATAATGATTAGGGATAGTTTAGAACCATCTAAACTGATGTTGGACGAAATTAGGATTGAGTTTGAGGTTTGGAATGTTGGAAAAATGATTTTTGGGGAAGAACAGGTCCAGTTCGGAACTCTCGTTCGAAGACCTGACCATGTCGTTCGAACGAGAATTCTAACGAGTCACTCAACGAGATTTTGAGTTCATTTGCAAGAACAGAAATTTTCAATTGAGTCTTATGTAGTGTTGGCTCAATTCCGAACAAAAATAGTTGAGTCATAGGATAGAGTTCATGAGTATCCTCCAAGCCTATTACATTTGAAGTTTCAGTTGTAGACGTAGCGTCCTGCATTTAAAAGCAAAGATATCAAAGTATCAAGTTTCAAGTGCCATGTTTCTACGTCAACGACAATTGATTCCATAGTCTCCAAAAAGGTATGAATGCATTTATATCTATATATGGATACTTGGAATAATTTTATTAAAGGTGTAATTTTATTTTTAAATGAATTTTATTTTTAAATGAATTTTATTTTCAGAAGGTTATCTTAGAACTATTAATAAAAAGTGTTTGGGCTTAAAATGAAATTTGAACTTTCTGGGATTTCGTTCGAAATTTTCGTTCGAACGAGCTTGCCAACGATTTTTTCCATTTTGGCCACTGGACTATCGTTCGATAGTCGTTCGAACGAAACTTTGTTCGAACGAGATTTCTGGTGGGAATTTTTTTTTGCACTTTTCTCCATGTTCCCACTAACTTTTTGCCAGATTTTATATGTGCGGGAACCAAACTTTTTAAGATAACTTTTGACACACTTTGTAAGAGAGAAATTGAGAGAGAATTTCCAAAATCAAAAGTTCATGTTTTTGTGTTTTCAAGCCTTCATGAATTAATCTCTACCAAAATACATACACCCATCCGTTTATGTTTATTCCAAGTTCTTAAATATATATCTTGCTTGAAGTTTGTTTAGCACCAGGTTCTACTCTACCGTTTGATGAGTTGTTTGGGTTTACTTATACATCCCGGAAAGAAGAAGAAGCTTTTGTTTTGTTATGGCATTCTCACATGGTGAAAGGCACCATGTGTGGTTGATGGTTGCCAGGTCTCAATTGGTGGACTCCAAGGTTTCGGTGGACTCCGGGATTATTCTCTAGGCGGAGGTGTTTACAAAAAGGAGCGTCAAGGCTTGGACGGACTTAAGTTTGTGGTGTAAGTCTACCTGTCTTGTAATTTATAATCCCATACTTAGTGAATTTGTTAGGCCAGGGTCGTCCGAGGTTTTTCCCGTTGTGGATTTTCCTCGTACATCGCCGTGTAGTGGTTTGTTTATTTTACCTTTTGCAAAATTCACCTTAGATGCATGCTTAGGTAAAAAGATAAAATTTGGTTTAAATCACTACTTGTTTAATTTGGTGCAAAGATTAAATTGGGTGAAAATTATGTTAATTTAATTCAAGTCGGTAATTTAATTTGTTAAATTTGATTTGGCCTAATTTGGTAATATTGAAAATATTGTGTAGGTAAATTTTGGGACTCGTGTTAAATTAATTTTGGGCTAAACGTAAATTTCTCATAGTTAACTTCAACTGTTATTTTTGTTTGTGAGAAAATTCAAATAAATTGGTTTGTGTGAATTTGTGTGTATGTGTGTGTTCATCATAATTTACTTATTCAGGTTTAATTGTTATTTTGTTTTTAGAAATTAAAATTTGTGTTTAATTTAATTTTTCATCTTTTAAGGAAAAGAAAATTAAATAAATTTCGGAAAATTAGATTGTGTTATGTGTGAACCATCCTATTCTGCATTTAAAGAAAATTGATTTTAAAAAGAAGTCTAAAATTGGGGGTCTACATTTCCATCAAGTGGTATCATAGCGGGAGCGCTAATTTATTGCGTTAAGGTCTTTTTAAATATTTTTAGTTAAAAACGGAATTTTCCCCATTTTCAAAATTTTCTGTTTTCGATGGTTCCAATTACGCATATTGGAAGGCGCGTAAGAAATCGGCACTAAAGTCTATCGATGAGAGAGTTTGGCTGTCAGTTGTTAATGGGTAGTATCCACCCACATATTTGGTAGAAAATGAGCGTGTTCTCAAACCCGTAGATAGATGGAGTGAGAATGAATTTAAACTTGCTAATTTTAATTCTCGAGGTTTAAATGCCTTGTTTAACGCAGTCACACTGGATGAATTCCGACATATCATGACGTGTGAAACCGCTAAGGAAGCTTGAGATATATTTCAACTCACTCACGAGGTAACTAGTATCGTTAAAGCTTCTAAACTCCAAAACCTCACCACTCAATTTGAAACCATCAAAATGAATGAAAAAGAAATATTTGATGAATTTTATGCTAGACTTTCCGATATAGTCAATTCATTTTTTAATTTGGGAGAGAAAATACCCGACGACCGTGTATTAAAGAAAAATTTAAGTTGTGGTTGATGAGAGTGATAGTGACTCGGAGAACATGGCTATATTTGCTAGGAAATTTTGAAATTTTCATAAATTTAATAAAGATAAGTTTAAAAATGATTTTAAGAAATTTGAAAATTCTATGCATGACAAAGCCGAAAAGATCCCTAAAACTTTTAATGAAAACCTTAATAGGGACGAGTCTAAAAGGTGTTATGGTTGTGAGGGTTATGGCCATAGGGCTTTTGAATGCCCCACTAAACTAAGGAAAGAGAGTAAACAACTAATTTCATATAATGCTACCCTTAGTGATAGTGATAAGGAAGAGGGACCCACTTTCCCCATTGAGCGCAACTTTACCGCGTTCATGGCTAGTCATGTTAGTGAGTGTGAGATATTATCCGATAATGACACCTTAAAACATGACACTTCCAAGGCCTTTGTTTGTGAATCTCTAAAAGAAGATGGTAGTGAGAGTGGAGAAGAGAGAGAGAGAATGAAAGTGAAAATGAGGTTTATGTGAGTGAACTTAAATTTGCATTTCAATAATTATATGCCAAATCTATAAAATTAAAGAGGGAAAATTTGAAGTTAAAAGCTAGTTTAAAGGAACATGTCAAGGTCGTTGATGAGAGTGCCTTAGTAGAAGACCTTAGGACACAAGAGAGAGATCTTCGAGGGAAGCTTGAGTATGTAGAAGGAGAGAGAGATAGCCTTAAGGGCTGAATGAAATCCTTAAAAAAGGAGTTTCTCGCGTTTGAAGAGCGCAATGTTTTATTAGAGTCTTACATTTTAGATTTAGAAAATAAATTGAAAGACTCTAGTAAAGTAAAATTTGATTTGCAGCGTTGTTCGGAGAAATTATATAAAATATTAGGAATGGTCCAAATTAAAAATGAAACGTGTGGTTTAAGCTTCGATACTTGTAACGGGTCTACTCATAAATCCAAAACCAATTTTCTAGGAGAATCCTCTAAGAACAATGTTAAAGATCATTTCTTAGGTAAATATTTTCGTCGAGACTGTAGGTGTTCATATTGTGGTCAAAAAGGTCATCTTAGGAAGTTTTGTTTTGATCTTAAACGAGATCCTAGAAAATCCCAAAGTAAGGCAACCAAGGTAGCCAAGATTCTTATATCCCGAGATCGTCATTCATCATTAATTTGGGTTAGGATATTCGACTTGGTAGCTTTACAAGATAGGATTTTTTTATTCTCATTTACTTTCACACGATACCTCCCTTGCAAAATCTAAAGGTTGAATGTGTTAGTTGTTTGCATACTTTAGCTTTTGTGCTTCATGCTATATTATCATGCTAATTGTATGCTTGTTTATCATTTTCTAGTCATTGCTTTATCACATATCTCATGCTAGAATTATGATCTTTGTTTATCTTTTGTATTATAGTTCCTTCATTTTAGTTTGCATTAAATGAAAAATACAAAAATATTTTTGTATATCATTTGTGTTTTATCTTATGAGTTATTTAGGCTTAATGAAAAATACAAAATGATTTTGTTTGTCTTTGAGTAAATATTTTTATTTTTGGTTAAAAATTTTCAAAAACTCAAAAAGATGTTTGTTTTGTGTGTATTTTAGTTTGACACACTTTATGTGGCATATACTTGTGTTTGAATCCCTTCTTTTTCACTTCCATGTGGCTAGAACGTTTGGTTAAGATTGTCAATCCTTAAGATGTTATTTACCATGCTTACATGGAGTAGTTTGATTTTGTGTTGCTTAATGGATTCTATTTTTATATGCCTCTTTTCACACATGCACGAGCTCATTTGAAATTTAATTGTCACATGTATATTTGAGCTAAGTAAGATGTTCTCCTATCAATTTAGTCATCTACATTTGGCTATGACTATGGAGTATTTGTGCATGTAATAAATGTTTTCCGAATTTAAAAATAGAAAATATGTTTATCCGGCGTAGTAGTTTATCAATGGAATCGGGTTGCGAAAGAAAAAATTACTTTGCGTGAAAAGCCACCATTGAATTTTAGGCCTTAAAAATATGGCATTAAAAAGAATATTTTCCAAGGCCAAAATAGTTTAGTTAATATGTTCAAAAGAAAAGAAAAAGAAAATTATGAGGAGTTTGGTTGGATATATTAATGGGTTTGCACAATGACTTTGAATCCTAGTTAAGCTTTTATTGTCATAACATTATTGATTAGTAGAATCATCAAAATTCTAGGCTAATGTGCATTGTGTATGTTTGTTCATTGAGTTCAATTTATATTGTCACATGAGGCTATATCCAAATGTGATAAAGTTTTGCAATCAAATGAGAACTCCGTGAACATGTTTTAAGTGATTGGGTCAAATTTTAATTGTTACTAGTTCACACCCCTACACTTCCGTTTACCACATGTATTTGGACACATTTTTTCCATACGAGTGTGAAAGCTTAATGTATTTTGTGTCATGTGTGGTGTTTATACCTATGTATATGTGCTTGTGCGTTAGTGCTATTCATTATGTCTACATATATATGGTATTTTTTGTTTTTGAGTTTTTGTCATGTCTAGCTATTCCATTTATGCTTTTAATTCATAATTGGTATTCATCATTGGGAATTTTGTTTGATATCCCATGCTTATTATCTTATATGTCAAATTGGTATCATTTTTTTTGCATCATATGTTGGTATCTTTTTATCCTTGTCGTGGATTAGCTCATGCTATTGTTGCCCATATGTTTTCATGTCCTTATCACCTTATGCTCATTCATGTTTACTTGCTTTCCCATATTTATATCCCTTGTGTATTTTTTTAGGGGGAGAAATTACTTAGTTAGATTGGGGGAGAATGAGTAATTAATTAATTCCTAATCCTTTGTCTATTCTTGAACAAAAAGGGGGAGACGTGGTTTCCAAACCTTTAGTTTAGGAGATTTAACTTAGGGGGAGTCGCGACCTTATTAGGTAGATCATAGTGGATACATGGGGAGAATTAATTTGGGGGGAGTATTTATTTTAATTGCATTTAAAATTTTGATATTCCATATTCATTTAATGTTTTGCTCAAGTGTGAAGGAATTATTCTAACTGTAACTTTCATCGACAAAGATAGTAATCATCATTGGGTTTTTGAGTCAAACCTGTATTTTTTAGTTTTGGGTGGGATGTTTTTGAGTCTAGTAGAGCTTGACGCCCCTTTAGGATTTTGTTTTGGTTTTTGTCTCGGAATAGGCAAAGGGGTAGATTTGTAAGGACACAAATTTCCAATTGAGTCTTATGTAGTGTTGGCTCAATTCCGGACAAAAACAGTTGAGTCATAGGATAAAGTTCATGAGTATCCTCCAAGCCTATGACGTTTGATGTTTTAGTTGTAGACGTAGCGGCCTATATTTAAAATCAAAGATATCAAAGTTCCGAGTTTCAAGTGCCATGTTTCTACGTCAACAACAATTGATTCCATAGTCTCCAAAAAGGTATAAAGGCATTTTTATATATATAGGGAGACTTGGAATAATTTTATTAAGAGAGTAATTTTATTTTAAATTAATTTTATTTTCATAAGGTTATCTTAGAACTTTGAATAAAAAGTTTTTGGGCTTAAAATAAAATTTGAATTTTCTGGGATTTCGTTCGAAATTGTCGCTCGAACGAGTTTGTCGTTCGAATGAGAATTTCGTTCGAATGAGCTTGCCAACGATTTTTCCCATTTTGGCCACTGGACTATCGTTATATAGTCATTCAAACGAGACTCTCATTCGAACGAAAATCTCTGGCAGGAATTTTTTTGGCAGTTTTCTCCATGTTTCCACTAACTTTTTCCCAGATTTTATATGTGCAGGAACCAACCTTTTTCAGATAACGTTTGACACACTTTGAGAGAGAGAAATTGAGAGAGAATTTCCAAAATCAAAAGTTCATGTTTTGTGTTTTCAAGCCTTCATGAATTAATTTCTACCAAAACACATACACCCATCCGTTTATGTTTATTCCAAGTTCTTAATATATATATATATATATATATATATATATATCTTGCTTGGAGTTTGTTTGGCACTGGGTTCTACTCTACTGTTTGAAGAGTTATTTGGGTTTAATTCTACATCCCGCTAAGAAGAAGAAGAAGCTTTTGTTTTGCTGTGGCATTCTCACATGGTGAAAGGCACCATGTGTGGTTGATGGTTGCTTGGTCTCAATTGGTGGACTCCAAGGTTCCGGTGGACTCCAGGATTATTTTCTAGGAGGAGGTGTTTACAAGAAGGACCTTCAAGGCTTGGACGGACTCAAGTTTGTGGTCTAAGTCTACATGTCTTGAAATTTGTAATTCCATACTTAGTGAATTTGTTAGGCCAGGGCCATCTGAGGGTTTTTTCATTGTGGATTTTCCTCGTACATCGCCGTGTAGTGGTTTGTTTATTTTACCTTTTGCAAAATTCACCTTAGATGCATGCTTAGGTAAAAAGATAAAATTTGGTTTAAATCATTACTTATTTAATTTGGTGCAAAACTTAAATTCGGTGAAATTTAAGTTAATTTAATTCAAGTAGGTAATTTAATTTGTTAAATTTCATTTGGCCTAATTTGGTATTATTGAAAATATTGTGTAGGAAAATTTTGGGACTTGTTGATGTAAAAAATTAGATTATCTCTAATTATTTAATCAGAGATAAAAAAATAAATAAGACAAGAGATTTTAAATTGGTTCAGCCTTGAACGAATGGCCTACATCCACTGTTTGTATTATTATTAACTATTTGGGAATTCTCGAGGTAGGATTTATCTCAAGAAATTCCGCTCCCCCCACAATGAGGATGATACAATGTATTTATAGCCATGAGGTTGTACATGAGAACGGGTAATACATAGCTATTCCATAAGCGTATACATCTGTATGATAATAATCAGCATTTAATGTGCATTTAATCCTCTTAATTATCTGATAATAAATGCTCTGATCGAGGTGCAGCTCGGACCACCTAAGCTGCTCGGACCACCTAAGTATCTCGGTATCCATGAGTTTCTAGGTGCAGTAAAGTTCCTCAGTGAGCATCTACTGCTCAGAGTATCTGAGTTGGTCGGGGAAATTGAGTTCCTCGAAGTCAAGGTATTGTTCAGAAATGTTTGTTAGTGCCATGTAGATTGACACGGGTCTCTACTTAACTGAGCCATGTCAGCAGACTAGATTTGGTATCAACAGAAGCCCCCAATGTTTCACAGTTCGAGACTGGGGAGTGTGGAACATTCTTCTAGAAATATGGCGGGATTAAACGGTCATCCTGAATTTTAGGAGTGTTTTCTTTGCATTTATTTTTCTTTTCGAATTCATAGAATCAGACTTTTCGAATTTTTCTAACTGCTTCGGTCTCCGCGCCCTTTTAGTCGCCGGTAGCGTAAATGTCTCCCTTTATAATCATTATTTTTGCCTTTTCCCAAGGTAAGGTATTTAAGCGTTGCAGAAAATCATATCGTCTTTTACTTTTTCAAATCTGTATCTTTGAGTTTTCCGTTTTCTCTCTCTCTTGTGCATTCATCCCTTTCATCGTTCGTTGTCAACAAATCCATCCTTTTCTTATAAGATCTTCTTCCTTCTCTTTATTTTCCTTTAGTCATCATGGTTTACCTTGTTGAGTCGCTTGATAAGTTTCGTTCTGATTTCTCTATTCCTTCATGGGTTGTTCTGGAGGAACTTTCTGAACCTTCAG
Source organism: Sambucus nigra (assembly GCA_949130495.1). Lineage (NCBI taxonomy): Eukaryota > Viridiplantae > Streptophyta > Magnoliopsida > Dipsacales > Adoxaceae > Sambucus > Sambucus nigra. Next base: position 137,787,062 of record OX422224.1, on the reverse strand, counting down.
ATTATTTTCGTTTGGCTGAGGGACATTGGTTCCTCAGTCTCTTTGTGGCTGAATGTGGCTTTTCTTTTCCCCCAAACCCTTTGTGTCTGGAATTCTGTCAATATTTTGGCGTGGTTCCTACAAAAATAGCCCCCAATACATGGAGAATAGTTAATGGAGTTCATATACTAAATCAGATTCATGGAACTCGTATTGTAATTCCACAAATTATGTTTTTCTATAGATGGGCTGTCGGTGACAGTACTTTTTACTTGAAAACTAGGTTTTTAAATAGAGCTTCAGTGGTCAATCTCCCAGATGCCAATAGGGGTTTTTCGAGCATGGTGTTGTTATGAAAAATTAGCAACATGCTCCACTAACTGGAAATGATGTGTATCAGGGTCCCAGATGCCCTCCTCATGGCAATGGGATAGGTTGTTTTTACTTTACTTTATTTTTGAAATTATTCTTTCTTTGTGTTTGATAAAATGTGTCACTGATATTTTAATTTTCATTTATTTGCAGTTTACAGCAAAAGAAGGTCTCCAAAAGAGACAGAAGTTAATTTAAAACATCTGAAACTTATCTGGGGTTTGCATCAGACTATTATCGACGAGAATATCATATCATCTTCATATTTGTTGTAGTATAAGAGTTACACCTCATCTTTTACTGCTCGTCCGGTGATAAGTGACGTAGAACCAGTACCAGCTTCTATAAGTTCTTCACCTGAGTCACATATTCCTCTGAGTGAAAGAATGAAGAGACGAAGAGCTCCTGCCCTCTTCGAGAAATCTTCCTCTATTGATGGAGAGGCAAAAAAAATAAAATATGATGTGCCAGAAGAAAGGACAAGGAAAATCGATGCACCTCCTCCGGCTGCTACTGTGAAGGTTGCCGAGAAGCCCCCAGTGGCTCCGAGCAAGGTCGCTGCTCCAAGCGATATTATAGTCATATCCCCGACTAAGACTACATCCTTGGTCGAGACCGTTGATGCTCCTCCGAGGAGGCTGAAGAAGAGCTCCTCGGTCAATTTGGCTGAATCCATCTCTCAGCCTCCAACTACAGGAAGTGGTGTTCCCACTTTCATTGCTCCGAGCTCTACCATGAGCTCGGTGAAATCTTGGATCATCCCTGAGATCCAAGGTATTGAAGAACATCTTTCTCGGGATATGGTTACCACATTGGCTGCTTGTCATATTACTTCTGTAAGTATTATTGTCCTAAACTTTCATTTTTCCATTATTATATCTTTGTACTGACTTGCTATTATTTTTCTTTTCCCAGTTGGTAACCTGTTTCAATACAATTTTGAAAAAAGATGATGCTATTAAACCTTCAAGTTCCTCTTTAGTTGTAGAGGAAGCTTTGGTGGGTCTGATGCAGTCTCTGAAGGATTCTCGTTAGAAGTATGTTAATGATAAAGCTGCCTGGGAGAAGCAGCTCAATTCGACCGAGCAGGAGAGGGATCAGGCTATTGAGGTCTCCAAGGGATTGGAGAAGAAAATAAAAGAATTGGAAAGTAAGAATAAAGAGCTCGAGGGGAAGCTCTAAAATACTGGGGAGCTTGAAGGTAAGCTCAAGGCTTCTGAGGAAGAGTTGGGCAAAAACTTCGTGAGGTGGATCGCCAGAGGGACGAGGTAGAAAAGAAATTAAAAGCTGTCGAGGAACTCATGACTGAGAAGATTTCCTCAGAGAAAGTGAAAAGGAAAATGGATATTAAGAAGTCCTTCAGCGTTGGTTGGGATAAAGGATGGAATAAGGGTCTGGCTTCCATGATGTCGCAGGTGGAATATGGTAGCCTTAAGTACTTTAGGGATGGCTGGGTCCCTGCTCTGAAAGAGATGAATGTTGATGAAAATTCTGACCTATTTCAGTGACACACCCTGGCCCCCCTCCAACTCTTGAAGAAGAAGAAGAGGACGAAGCTACCTTTGAGGAATCCTCCATGGTGATGGGAGATCAAATTTCTCATCCTCCAGTTGTCCAGTCCTCTTGCGAGCAACTTCAACCATCCATTATTTCAATCGAGCAGCTTCCAGAATCCACCGAGCAACCATCTGTGCCATCCGATCAACCTACCTCCTCGTCCCAGCCTCCCGAGAAAGTTTTGGGAGACAAGGAGAAGGTGTAGAGTTGTTCGGATTTTTCTCTCTGATTATTTTTGCCAATTGTAACTCTGAACTATGTACTTCTCTTTTATGATGTAATAAAATTTGAAATTTTGACTATTCATTGATTCTCTTCCTCTTGCTCCTTATTGATTCTTGCTATCTCTTCTTTTTACTATTTTATGGCCAGGATGGAATTGTTATCTACTCATGATACAAAATTGTTGAGGCAATGCAATGAGTACTTCAAAGCTGGTCATACAGATATGACTGATGCTCAGATTGTTGATATCCTCGGTCCAAATGCTTCAGAACAAGCAATCGAAGCCTACCAGTACTTAAAGTGTCTGCTCGACCGGGCAGTGGCTAATAATGTAGCATATTATGAGATGATTGAAGACCTCCAGGGCACTCTCGAGGAGCTTCAACAATAATACAAGGAATCTTCATCCCTTTTGCACCAAGGATATGAGAAGAAGTATCAGCAACTGAATGCTGATAAGGCATATGATAAGTTGTTTGCTACTTATGATGTGAGGGAGAGAACTTTGAAGACCGAGGTCGAGGAGTACAGGCAAATAGCCAAGTTACTGGAGCAGGAAAACAATAACTTGCGATGAGAGGTATCCCAGCTGAGGTCTGCAGCCTCTACATCAAACGCTTTGGTCCCTGTAAACGACGAGGGAATCTCTTTCTTGGAGGTCGAAAATGCCAATCTTAGAGATGAATTAAAAACCTTGAAGAGGATTGGGCCTTCTACCTCTGCACGGGGACGAGCAAGAGCTTCTTGGGGACGAGCAAGAGCTACTCGGATTACTGTTGAGGAATAAAGAACTCAATCGGCTCTGGGGAACCAATACTTCCAATTGATGGCAAAGAACCAGGCATTGGCTGAGATGTCTAAGAAAATCCAAACTTTAGACGAGCAATTGGATGCCCAAAATTCTACCTTGGAGAATAAAACGAATTTGGTGAAGAATCTCCACGAGCAATTAGAAATATTAACCTACCAATTCCACAAACAGCCTAGGGAGTTCTGGATGGCTGGTTATAATGAAGCCCTCTACCATCTAGATGATCGGATCCAGAATGCAAATAATGTGGGTTATAAGCATGGATGGCTAAATGCTTTGGGCATGCTGAAGTTGGAACAAGGTCATTACTTGTGGGATTACCACAATTCTGGGTTGCTCGACCTACCAGTGCCTCCTTTCAAGCTTGATATGAGCTGGATTCCTGCTCGGGCCATTCCACAATGCCTAATTTCCAAGTATCTCGGCGACTATAGTCTTCACTCCAACTTTGAGATATCTCACCCAGAGCACCTTCTTGATCGGCCATCAGTTATGAACATCAGGATGCTTAAAGATTTGAACTTTATAAACTCCCCCTATGCCTTAGACGATTCTCCTGCTGGTGAAGAACCTGTTTCAAAGGCAGAGGGGAAGAAACCCATAGAATAGGATTCCTGATGTAATAATTTTTTTATGTATTTTATTCCCAATGTATTTTGTTTTGGATTTAATGAAAAACTTCTATTTTTCTTTGAAATCTTGATTGCCATTGTCTTGTAATTATTTTGTAAAATACTTTACTTATTTACTAATGAATTTGCATGTATATCTGTTAAAAAGATAACAACATTGTGTTATTTTCCGACCAATTAAAGTTGGTGAAATTTATTATTGACTATCTTAAATTGATAATAATCATTTGTCGACCAACCAGAGTTGATGATATTTTGTTTCTCGACCAACTTGGTGAAATATTTCAAGTATTAAAATTGTGTTTGATAACTTTTTAATTCTAAGCCATTATTTGTTTAACCAACTATTTCCGACCAAAGAGAGTTGGTGTTTTTAATTCTCGACCAACCTTAGTTGGTAAAAAAAAATTATTCCCGACCAACTATAGTGGGTGAATCTTCTTCCCAACCAACCAAAGTTGGTATTCTGGGAAATATTTTTATTCCCGACCAACCGGAGTTGGTGGATTTTCTTCCCAACCAACCGGAGTTGGTATTTCTAGGAAATATTTTTATTCCCGACCAACCGGAGTTGGTGGATTTTCTTCCCAACCAACCGGAGTTGGTATTTCTGGGAAATATTTTTATTCCCGACTAATCGGAGTTGGTGAATTTTCTTCCCAACCAACCGGAGTTGGTATTTCTAGGAAATATTTTTATTTTCGACCAACCAGAGTTGGTGGATTTTCTTCCCAACCAACCGGAGTTGGTATTTTGGGGAAATTGTTTTATTCCCAACCAACCGGAGTTGGTGGATTTTGCCGAGTAGTGTGTAACACTAGTATTCCGCAAAAAAAATTCAATAAAAGGAGAGAATTGGGTAGAATATTCACATTTTATTCATACTGATGAAATTGCATTACATGAGGGTTTACATTATTGATAATATTTGCGCAGGTGCTCTGCATTCCATGCATTCTTAAACTCCTACCCTTCTAAAGTTTCTATTCTATAGGTTCCTGATCGAACAACTTCTGTAACTCGGTAAGGTCCATGCCAGTTCGCTTCCAGTTTGTTATGCTTTTGGGGATGGCCTGGTGCCGAGTGGATTTTCAAGATATTTGACTGATGACAATAGGCAGCGAACTCCCCGTTGTCAAATTGTGTTCCATGGTCGGTGATGAATGCATGGGGAAGACCATAACTACAAATGACATTTTTCCAAACAAATTGGTACACCTTTTCGTACGTCATATCGACAAGAGGCTCGGCTTCAACCCACTTAGTAAAGTAATCCACTGCGATGATGAGATATTTAAATCTTCCTCTGGTCGTTGGAAGTGGCCCAACCAAGTCAACTCCCTACATGGAAAATGGCCAAGGGGAAGTAATGGGTGTCAACAATGCTTGGGCAGTTCTTCGGATAGTGGAGAAGCGTTGACACTTGTCACATTTCTTGGCATAGGCTATACAATCAGCCCTCATTATTGGCCAATAGTATCCTTGCGTCGTCACTCTTTGCATAAGTATCTGACCTGCTACATGGGCTCCACAAGACCCTTCATGGACTTCTTCAATCAAATCCTTCACCTCGGCGGGATGTACACACCTCTGCAAGCCAGCTATGATTCCTCGTTTGTATAGAATACCATTAGTTAGTACATAACGAGCAGCTTTAAACTTCAATTTCTTGGCTGCGAGTTTGTCAATCGGTAACTCTCCCTCCTAAATATATGCCCTGATGGGATCCATCCAAGATGGCCGTAAATCAAGGGTAATAAAATTCATCGTCAGATCTTCATCTATGCTCCGACCAGCTAGAACTTCAATTGGTATTGTTCTTCGTAGCTCGGTACGAGTAGCCGATGCTAATCGAGCTAAAGCATCTTCTTTGCATTCTCCATTCTTGGTATTCTGACCAGTTGAAGAGTAAGAAATTCCGATATCAATTCCATTGCCATTGCATGTTACTTAATCATCAACTCTCCTTTTATTGTATATACACCAAGCATTTGGTTTACAATCAACTGTGAGTCACTACATACGATTACTTGTTATGCCTTCATGATTTTTGCCAGACTAAGACCTACAATCATCGCTTTATATTCGGCCTCATTATTAGAAGCTTGAAATTGAAAGCGCAGAGCATATTCTATATCGACCTCGTCTGGACTTTTCAATACAATCCCAGCTCCACTACCTGAGGTGCATGATGAGCCATCCACATATAGGTTCCATACAGGTATTTCGTCCTCAAACTTCTTATTGGACAAAGTTCCTCGATGGAATATTTGTTGCTCCTTTATCTCCATTTCTACCACACTTTGCTGCTCATCGACCTTCTCCTCTTGCTCTCCGACCAACTTAAGTTGATCGGGGTTTAAATTTGATGATCCTGTGACATCCACAGGTTGGTCAGTGTTCAGCTTTTGCTCCTCGGGGGTATCAGGATAAGTGAACTCTGCTATAAAATCTGCTACTTCTTGCCCTTTTAGTGATGATCTAGGTTCATAAATTATATCATATTCACCGAGTTCTATTGCCCAATACATCAATCTCCCTGATTTTTTTGGTTTATAAAGAGCTTGCCTCAATGGCATATCGGTATATACGACTATGGTATGAGCCTGGAAGTATGGCTTCATTCTTCTACTCGCTTCGATCAGTGCCAGTGCCAGTGCCAACTTTTCTAGTTTTGGATATCTGATCTATGCTCCTCGAAAGGCCTTACTAGTGTAATAAATTGGTTTTTTTACTCCATCCTCTACTCTTATTAATGGCGAGCTAACTGCATTTTCTGAAACTGCCAGATACAGGTACAACCTTTCTGCCATCATCGGTCTGGACAACAGTGGAGGTGCTCCCAAATATTTCTTCAATTCTTGAAAAGCTTTCTCGCATTCTTCATTCCATTCAAAAGTCTTTCGGAGGGTTTTGAAGAATGGGAGGCATCTATCAGTTGCTCGCGATACGAATCTGTTAAGTGCTGTTACTCGACCTGTAAGACTTTGCACTTCTTTTTTCGTCGTTGGAGATCGTAGTCCCAATAGAGCTTTGATCTTTTCAGGGTTTGCTTCAATGCCTCGTTGAATGATAATATACCCGAGAAACATGACTTCTCATACTCCAAATATGCACTTAGTCGGGTTTAACTTTATTTGATATTTATCTAATTGATCAAAGTTCTCGCCTAAGTCAACTAGATGGTTAGCAGCTTTCTTTCTCTTTGTCATCATATCATCAACATAGACTTCCATATTGCAACTGATTTGTTCTGCAAACACCTTGTTCATCAGCTGCTGATATGTCGCACCTGCATTTTTCAAACCAAAAGGCATAACATTATAATAATAAGTTCCCCTAGGGGTAATGAAAGAAGTACTCTCCCTGTCTTCAGGTTTCATTTTAATCTGGTTGTAACCAGAATAAGCATCCATGAAGCTCAGCAGCTCGTGTCCCGAGGTAGCATCCACTAGTTGATCAATTCGGGGTAAGGGAAAATGATCCTTTGGACATGCCTTGTTGAGGTCGATAAATTATACACACATCCTCCAATTGTTGTTCTTCTTATTCACCATCACTACATTTGCTAACCAGTCTGGATATTTAACATCTTTAATAAAGCAAGATTTCTGGAGCTTTTCGACCTCCTCCTGTATAGCTTGGTTCTTCTCGGGGATGAACACTCTTCTTCTTTGCTTCACTGGCTTGATTTCCTTATTCACATTGAGCTCGTGACATAAGAAATTTGGGTCTATTCTGGGCATATCCTCATGACTCCAAGAAAAAGTTTATTTTCTGCTTTTTAAGAAAACTATCAACTCCTATTTTAGTGAGGCATCTAACGACGAACCTATCTGAGTTGTTCGTTCAGGGTGCTCGTCATCCAGAATGATGTTTTCAGTAGCTTCCACCACCTGACCTTTCACGAGTTGCGACTCGTCTCTAGGATCCAATATTTTAATTTCTGCACCCTCATCTACCTGATAGGTAGTAGTCTTTTTCCTAGATTCCTCCAGTTCCTCCTGCTCGGTAGATGAATAGTAGCATTCTCGAGCTACTTTTTTATCACCCTTCACAACTCCTACTCCAAAATTGGTTGGAAATTTTAGGCATTGATGTACCGTAGATGGTACTGCTTCGAACTTCTTCAATCCTACCCTTCCCATGATGATATTGTAGGCTGATTGAACATTCTTATCCATAACAAAGAAGCGTACTCTTTCTGTTCGACAAGCAGGCCATGTACTAATGAACATATCCAACTTGATCGTCCCAAGTGGAAAAACTTTCTCGCCAAAAACATCGAGGAGGGGCCTATGATAAGGCTCCAACTGAGACAACTTTAGATTTAAGCTGTCGAAGCACGAGTAGAACATAATATCAGTCGAGCTACCATTATCAACCAGTACTCTCGAGATCATCACTTCCTTCATTCTCATTTTTATCACCAATGGGTCATCATGAGGATACAGCACACTTGCGAGGTCGTTTTTTGAGAAATCGATGACCAATTTTTCTTTGTTGACCTTCCTCGGGCGATCATCTTCAGCCAAGTTTATTCGTTGAATATATGAACAGGCTTGAGCCTCATTGAGGTAAGATTTTCTTTCTGTAGTAAGTTCTCCACCTCGTGCATCTCCACCTGTAATAACATTGCAATCAAATGATCCAAAACGTATTGAAAATACCTCACGTTCTGGCTGCCTTGGTCTTTTGGGAAGATCGGGGTCATCTTCTGGATCATTTTCATGGTCTCTTTTCTTATTCTCCTCTGCTCGACGAGGACATCTAGACCTCTCTCTTGCTCGGTCTTTGTTTCTTCTTTCATTTCTACGATCAACATACTTTGTCAGTTTTCCTCGTCTAATGAGTGCTTCGATCTCATTCTGGAGAGCTATGCAATTTTTGGTCGTGTGGCCAGGATCCTTGTGGAACTCGTAATATTTGGCCTTATTCCTCTTGTCAGGGTCTGACTTCATTTTCTCTGGCCAGTTTAACTCCTCGCTGTTCTTGATTTGTTCTACAACATGGTTGATGTCTACCTTCAAAGGAGTATAATTCTCAAATTTCTTTAATACCTCCCATGATGTCTTTGTTTTTAAGTGCTTGTCACCACCATTGTTCTTATGCTCTTTCTTTTTGGCCTTATCAACCTCCACCTTGATTTCTTTGGTATCCATATTCTTTTTTGCAGCCATAGCCTCCTCGGCATTCATGATCTTGGTCACTTTTGCCATCAATTCTGACATGGTTCTGGGTGGATCTTTAGCCAAAGTGTAGTACAACTTGTTGGGCAACAGCCCACTCATCAGAGCAGTAATCGCTGTCTTTTCCTCGTAATCAATAACTTCGAGTTTCTCGTTATTGAAATGAGTTATATAATCCCTGGTGCTCTCACCCGCCTTTTGTCTAACACTTAACAAGTGTGCTACTCGTTTAACAGGTTTTGCTCCAAAATAGAAGTTTACAATGAAGAGCTCGGCCAGTTGAAAGAAAGTTGAAATCTTAACCCGAGGAAGATTATTGTACCATATTTGAGTAGATCCTGTAAGAGTTCCCAATAATGCCCTGCATCTCATCTCATCTGGCACATCATAGATGTCGCCAGCATCTTGGTATTGCTCTATATGAAGGACAAGGTCGGTTTTTCCATCATGTTTAGGAGTCACAACAGGTGCTTTGAACTTTGATGGTGTGGGAAAATTCACAATTGCTTGGACAAAAGGTGTCCCTTGGACAAAAGTTCTTTGTAGAGGATTCTTGGCCTTAGCCATTTCCCCTAATCTATCCTCCAACCTCTGAATAGATCCTTTCCATGCATCATTTCCCTCATTGGGCCTACTGGTCCAAGCAATCGATCGTATTGAAGTCGCTTCCTGGGATCCATCTTGTCGAGCAGCTGGTTGTGATTGGGCAGAACCCTCTCTTAGATCAAATGGTCTTCGAAAGCTTCTTGACATAGCTTTAGGAGGACTTTTATTCTTCCTAGGGCCTAATCGATCTAAAGGAAAGACCTTACTTAATCTTTCCAGTGCACTGGTCCTTTATGGAGAGAGAGTGATGTGTTGTTCAGTATCTGTGGCTCGTACTGACGAAGTTTGACCCGGTTGATAAGAAAAATCTTCAAATTTCTCAGTGCGATATGAATCGCTTTGCCTAATGCGTGAAGAAAGTAAACGAGTATTTCTTTGAACACTTCGTTGTCCTGAATAGGTTGATGCTCCACCCTGGATAGTTTGCATGAGTTGTCGCATTGTTTCTTGCATGGTTGTCTGACCTTGAGCCAAACTGGCCATGATTCCAGCCAGATCTTGGATATTTGGAGGAGCGAATGGATTTCGGGGGTTTCCAGCATTTCGATTGCTGGATTCAGGATTGTCAGCCATTGGTGATAAATTATTTTTGGTGAAAAATGAAAATTACAGTCATTTCCCACAGACGGCGCCAATCTGTTGATGTAAAAAATTAGATTATCTCTAATTATTTAATCACAGATAAAAAATAAATAAGACAACAGATTTTAAAGTGGTTTAGCCTTGAACGAATGGCCTACATCCACTGTTTGTGTTATTATTGACTGTTTGGGAATTCTCGAGGTAGGATTTATCTCAAGAAATTCCGCTCCCCCCACAATGAGGATGATACAATGTATTTATAGCCATGAGGCTGTACATGTGAATGGGTAATACATAGCTGTTCCATAAGCGTATACATCTGTATGATAATAATCAGCATTTAATGCGCATTTAATCCTCTTAATTATCTGATAATAAATGCTCTGATCGAGGTGCAGCTCGGACCACCTAAGTATCTCGGTATCCATGAGTTGCTCGGTGCAGTAAAGTTCCTCGGTGAGCATCAACTACTCGGAGTATCTGTCTTGGTCGGGGAAATTGAGTTCCTCGAAGTCAAGGTATTGTTCAGAAATGTTTGTTAGTGCCATATAGATTGACACGTGTCTCCACTTAACTGAGCCATGTCAGCAGACTAGATTTGGTATCAACTTGTGTTAAATTAATTTTGGGCTAAAAGTAAATTTCTCATAGTTAACTTCAAGTGTTATTTTTGTTTGTAAGAAAATCCAACTAAATTTGTTTGTGTCTGTGTGTCTTCACCATAATTCACTTATTCAGGTTTAATTTTTATTTTGTTTTTAGAAATTAAAATTTGTGTTTAATTTAATTTTTCATCTTTTAAAGAAAAGAAAATAAAATAATTTTGGAAAATTAAATTATGTTATGGGTGAACCATCTTATTCCGCATTTAAAGGAAATTGATTTTAAAAAGAAGTCTAAAATTGGGGGTCTACGTTTCCAACATCGTCTGAAGCGAGGAGTTCGTTCGAACGACCTCGTTCGAACGAGAATCCCTTGAATTCTACTGAGATTTCATAATACACTTTTTGAGTCCGGTTTGGTTAAAAATCATCCTAGGGTTATCCAAGTGAGAGAAATAACCTACATGAATGACGAGTGACCTAAAGTACGAGTTAATATTGAATTGGGAGTGTGATTATTATTGAGATGTAGAAAGTTCATAGAACCGAGGAGAGTTAGGTTCAAGAGAGTATATACATATATATATGATCTACGGTGAGGGTAGAAATAATAATACTACTTACGTATTATGGTAACCTTACTTTCGATGGATCGGATCGATTGCCCAGTCAACTGTGTTCTATTGCTAGTGCGTATGCAAACCTCTGGATCAACGAACCGCGGAACCAAAGGCGAACCAGCTGGGCGAGCTCAGAAGCGACTGGTAACTACTCAACAGCTTTCCCTGACCGCCCCTTGGCAGGAGTGCAAGTACCGGTATTCAACTTACTCTTCTTCACCCTCTCCTGGCTCTCCAAATTCATCTGTTTCTCTGGCCACTGCTTCCCTTCTATTTATGCATCTAAATCCCAAGAGAACTGAGCTGGCCTAAAAAGCGCTTGGGTGCTCTACGTAGGATGTAGACTCCATCAGATACATCTCAATTTCTTTCTGATGGATCAAGAATAGATAGTTGTCTCATCAATAGATAGAAATAGGAGATTTCCCCTTATTCTTAATAGATTCCCTCTCTATCTCTTTCGATCTATCAGAACAGATCAGGATATCTATCAATCGATTTGAAAATAGCACGTTCGTATCGCTTTTCGTTCATTTTCGCCACGCCAACATAGCCTCCATAATAAGAAGCAGGCGAAGCAGCTAGAAGCGTTCGCTTCACGCCCTTGAATTCTTATTTACGAATGAATTGGGAAAGCCAATAGAAAGATCCGATTCTGACTTCGTAGAGTCGGTGCTGCTGTTGCCTGCGCGTAGGGTCGTCCCCCACTCCCGTCCCGGGGCGCTAAGGGGCTTTTGTTTTTGGAACAGACGGCAATGTTTTGCTGACGCCTCAAATCAAGATTTTGTTGTGACATGCTATGTTTTCTCCCCCATTGCTAGTAGGTTGATGGGTCGCACGCCCGGCACACATATTTTGGCTTTTGTGTCCATAACCGCGTGAATGCCTATTAAGTTGTATAAGTTGTGTGCATGCTTATTACTTGGAATATTATGTGTATAACATACCTAGCTACTGGCTATCGAATGGAGGTTAGCGCGTTATGGACGACCATATCTTGTGTGCCTTCGGAGATTTTGAGTCGTGCCACTGGAGCATGGAACCTAGGTACGGGATATCTGTGAGAAGGATAGTGGTGACGGTCATATGGGTGCGTAGGTATGTGCATATCCCATCGGCTTGGGACTATGTTCGCCAATAATATGTGTGTATGTTTTATTGGTTCTTAAGAGACTGAACTTGTTGTCCTTTATGCGTGAGCATTGCAATGGGACTGGAGAGCTGAGTATGCCTAGCACCGGGGGTTTCTTAACTATGGGTGCAGTATATATATATATATGTATGTATACATAGTGAGATTTATATATGTATATTGAGTTCCTATTCTATGTTTCATGTTGGCTATTTTATTAGAGTATATACTTATTGGGTCACCGATTGAGAATTAAGAATGCTATGAGAATTAGTTAAAGCATCTTTAAATCTATTCCTAATTAATAGAAATATATTGTCTTCGGGTTATTTAGATATTTTATCCAGCATAGTGGTTATACTACATATAGTCAGGGAGAGTATCGAGACTAGTATGGGTAGTTAGGATCACTAAGTGTGAACATTAGATGAGAGGTGAGCATACCAAGTGAGTACGCTAAGTTAACATGAATAATATTTGTGCTAATTAACTAATTTAAGCAATTGCTATATTGAAATCGTTTTCTACTCGGGCTCTGGCCCATTTTTCTGCAATCTCTTTTCTTGTTCTATTATTTTAGGTACTCAGCCACAGGGATTCCATTCATTTGCCGAGTTGTAGCTGCTGTGGAAGCTACAGGATGTTGCTAGTAGACGCTTTTGAGTTTATTCCTCATCATCTATCAGTTATTTACTTTAGTTGGACATATTGTCCCTCCTATTTTACATTAAGAGATTTAGAGTTGTTTTATTCTATCATTAGATTTTGATTTCATGATATTGGATTATTGTATGGAATTTTGACTACAAGTGTTTACTCCAATTCTTTATTTAAATTCAGTTAGTTCTTTCCTTATGTTATTGTGATGTATGGTGATGATTAAATAGTACCCTTTAATGATGTTAGCTAATAACAAGATAAAATTTTGGCACCAACCTTTTTAAATATTAGGTGGTTAGTTTTATTAAATTAAAATTTGAGTCTTTCGATGGTGATGCATTATCTTAACCAACTTGATATTCTGAAATTAATTCATTAAGGACTGATCACTCAGTAATTAATTAGGCGGGGTGTCACACTTTTATCTTTTTTCCCATTGTGGCAGGTGAACCTTTAGGTTCCTATCCTATTTTTTGTGCCTTACCCCTTATGAGTGTGAGTGAATGGATAGAAAGAGTTTTGAGGTAATTGTTTGAAGCCAGTAGGAACATCCCAGAGCCTTTTAAACCTATGCCCGTAGTTGTAGTATCACCGCCATTCATATAGGGAAGGCCTCTAAACCATCCTAAGGTAATTGAATGTGACTCTTCCAAGTTTCATATTTCTACACCTCAACCTCCTGATATTCAATATGGCACGTCTGAATTCAAGGCCTCTAAAAGCATTAATTTAAATGGTAAAAGTGAATATGGTTGGAGTAAATGGGTAGACGAGATGTCATCTAAGTTTGTTTCCTCTCCACTTGTTGATTCGACCAACGGGGCTATTTATTCTCGTTTCCCCTCAACCTCTCACAGCTCTCCAGTTGAGTTGTCCATAAAGCCTGATGAGGATACTCCTTATGCATCCACCAGTTCTTATGAACCTCCCAAAATTATGGTATTAATTGTACATGTGATATTACCGCACCGGAATTATTGGAGTATGTTGACCTGTGAAGCATTCCTCTAAGTATCAGTTGTAGCAAACCATATGAACATGAGAGATAGAGATCTCCTAGCCTATCCTATATGTTGGGATTTATCCTCCCTTTCACCCTCATCAACTGAGGCATTACGAGGGGTTATGGCATACCCACCCCCCACCCCCCAGCTCAAGACAAATGCTCACAAGATAATCCTGAGGTCTATGATTATATCAAAGATAAGTGTTTAGGGAGGAAAATTATGAGACGATCTTTATGTACATTCACATCCTGAAAGATAATGTAGAATCCCTAAGCTTCTATTACATCTCCCAAAAAACACTCATAAGAAATTGTTTAGGTTCGCACAGACCAATACCATTTTCAGAAGCATAATTTTTTTATCAAGGGTTGTGAGTTCGGATCAAAGAAGATCGAGAAAATAATGAGAATTTCTCCTGACTCGATCCGTACATTAATATTTGTGTCTTTTTATTACTTAGACAACATTTATTTACCTTTTGTGTTTTTCCTCCAGTATTTTCTTTATTTTCTTATTGACAGCGAAACTTTCAGCTCAACTCACTACTGTCGAGAAGAGGTTGTCGGATAAATTATGTCGACCCGACCCTTCGGTGTTTGAGGATTTTTTTTTAAATATCAAACAGTTCAGAAATTATTCAGCTGGTGTTCGAACCGAGGCTGATGTTGAAGCCTAAACCTAAGATGAAGAGAGTTAAGTGACAATTTTTTCCAAATATTGGTTTATATCTTTCCAATTCATCTTATACTAACATAAGTTCTTATTTATTAAGCTCCATCCACATCTTCATTCCAAACTCAATACACTTGGGTAATGGTACCCAAGTCTTATGATTTTAATCCCCTTGTCATTCACAAAAAACAGTACGATGAAGCTAAGAAAACACTTATTGAAGCTATAACTATCCCCGCCCCCAAGAAGACCAAAACTGCTCCAGAGCCTAAGAATAATAATCGGGACATAATTACTATTAATGGGGTGGCTCAAGACACCTCGTGAAAGAGATTTGCCCTAATGTGCCAGTGAATGAGGTGTCCGAGCATCATCCTTGATGATGCTGGGAACAACACCACCCTTCAAAGTGTTTGTAAGCTCACTTCAGTGATAACCATGGCAGCTCGATTATATACTAAATATATTGAGATGGGGAGAGGAGGATGAACACCAATATATAAGTGGTTCATCCATTTAGGCCTACGTCCACTATGCAAGTGAGTGAATAAGGTCACCGGAATAAGGCACTAACGGCTATAGATACAATCTCTCGAGCTTTCTCTCTCTACTATATGATTGAACATAATTTTAGCTAGGGTTGTTGATTTCGGATCCCCCTGCATGTAGGAGAAGGCAAGTATATATATTGTGTGGGGGGTGTAATGCACCCCCCATTCATGTAATGAGCATTTGTGAGTTGATCTGGCCAATCTAATGAAGACATCTGTCACTATCACATGTAGAGAATGATGATGAAATATTCCCTCACGTGAGGGGATTGATTCAGTTACAACTAACTTTATACACGTGTTCCTATCCTTGCACACGCTTGTCAATGCTCGGTCATCTTTAATTGATGCAACCTGGGCCTGGAAGAGTACGAGGTTGGTGAAGTTTGGTTGCAGCTGCCCAATCCGAAGTTATTCGTGATGGTCTCGGCTCAGCAGAAATCTGAAGCAAGGCAGGTGAGGTTATAACGTCGGCCTGGGCCGGGGTTATGTGGGAGTAGTTGGAACGTCGGCTGATTCCCAACCGAGGTTGATTACGATGATGGTGTAGTCCTTTCTCCCTCGGCTTGTACCCAGCCAAGGTTGATGTATGAAGTAGGCGTGATGTCGGCCCCGGATGACCTGATGGATAACTACCCCCATGGATCATGAAGACCTCAGTTGTTGCCTAACTATGAGGCAACTAGTAACGTCGGCCATAGCCGACCTTGCTTAGGATGAGATCGCTGGTTGCTAATCGGGGGCCCTTGTTACCTTGGCCATCTTCTGGGCTGACGTTGATGTCCTTGAGCTGTTAAGTACATTTAGGGCATATCAATCACCCTCTAGCCCTCAGTTGCCTATGTGAACAGGTTACTAAGGGGTATATATGTTCAAGGTTGGATTTATTTATGTGCCAATATTTTCTTGACAAGTGTCAGCTTATGAAATAGGTTGCGTGCTTGGCAAGTTCAATGATGATGGTCTTTTGGGCTCCCAAGGCAATGATGGGCCTTGGGGTGCGTGCAAGTGGATTTTGAGGGTTTTAACCCTTTTCTCTCTTTTCTTCTTCATTTCCTTCCCTTTCTCTTCCAGAGCTTGATCGAGGGTGCGTTTTGTGGATTTTTCTTGCCAATCTTCTTATTCTTCTCCTCGTATTTCATCAGGTATTGCTCATTACCTCTTCTTTGCCATTTTAATATCCTTGTTTTTCCATTTGTTGCATTTTTTGGTGAGTTTATGAGTTTTTCGGTGAGCTATTCTTAACTATTTTTGGTTGGCTTTCTTTTCAAATAGCCACATTTGATCTTTAACCGTTGTGTCATCCTATTTGTTTTTAGCTTGAGTCCGTAAGTGTAAGGTCATACCCATATTCTCAGACCCCTTTATCAACTCTTAGAGGAATTCCCTTCTCTTAGGTAGAAAACCTTAGATAAGAGTAGACAAATAGAGCAAGCCCAAGAGGAAGCTCGTATAGCAGAGGCATTCCCTCCCAAGCCTATATTCCCACCCCCTTTGAAAGTGATATATCCTGAGCCATCTATGCCTGCAGAGGTCCCAGTAGAACCTGTTCCGATGTCTGAGTCTGAGTCGTCTACCTCAGAGCCTATGTCTGTGGATTCTTTCCAAGAGGCTATGGATTATTCCGTCCGGATGGAACAGGCCCCTGACCAAGACGAGGTTTCCAGCCGTGCCTCGTCTAACAATAGTTTTAGCACCTCGCATTCTTCCTCCAATGTCGAAATTGTTGGACCTAGTGTGGCTATTCCCCCAATCCTTGACGCTATTCCCCTATCAGCCGTCATAGGAGATGAGTTTGCTCAGAGGTTCCCTGATGGTGCCCCCTCGTCTGCTTAAGCCGATGTTGACTAGGATGAGGATGATGGTAGCGAAAGCAATGTTGACACCTCGGAGGCAGCTGAGATAGAGATCACTATCAGCGAACTCGACCTCCTAGCTTTCACACGTCTGTATTCTATAAGTCCATCCATAAAACTTAGGAGTCCTCTGAGGGACGAGAGGGCCTTTGGCGGCCGAGATTGTGAGATCTACTTATATGAGCAGATGTTTAAGTTAGGATTTGGTCTTCCCATTCATCCAATAATTAGGGCTATATTGTCCTACATTAACTTGGCTCCTTCCCAATTATCCCCAAATGCTTGGAGGATGATAATTGGAGCTATAGTCTTATGGAGGGCAGTCCATCATTCAGACCTTCCTGTCACAGGGTGCTACGTCCCCTCCTCTGCTAGGAATCATCCGAGTTATTACCACTTATTGGCTCGAAAGTCCAATAAGAAGATGTTATTGGTTACCCAGACTTTGAACCATAACTGGAAACCACGATACTTCTTCACCTCAGGGTCATGGGAGTTTGGTCCATGTGCCCCCTCTTCATCCTTAGAGCCGAGAATACCCCTGAGATGGGGAAAGGTGTCCATGGCTGCTAGAGATGACCCTGGGTTAAGCTAGAATAACCTTCAGAAGTTCAAAGACCTTCAAAATCAGGGGGACCATGGTCTGTTGGTCAAGTACGAGCATTTGATGGCCCCTACTACCTCTCTGAAACTGGTCTTGGGGGGAGTCCTTTGACCGAGCTCCGTAAGTTACTTTATTATTTCAACAAGTTATACCTCTGATTTTGTTATGTCTCTGATCTTTTAACTCAGATCTTTCTATATGCAGAGCGTCCCAAAGGAATTTTGGACGACCTTTAGGAGATGGCAGCCCCTAGTCATACAAAACTTATGAAAAAAGCAGGTCTAACTGCGCCTCCTCCTCCTACTACTACTTCAAGGGTCGAGGCCTCCAAGAAGAGGAGATCCACTGATCCTGCCTCTGAGGATCAGAGGCAGAAGAAGAAAACTTCCAAGGTGGATCGCGAGATCCCCATCTCCTCTGAGGACGCATTAGTTTCTCATCTAGAGCAACTAAAAATCGACGACACTCTTATCGGTTAGAGTCTGAAGGCCTTGGATGCTATTGGCTCCGTCATGACCAACTCTGACAAACAGTTTTGTCGTTCTCTAGACACCCCTCTGTTGGCCGAGTTCGCCCTCCATCAATCAATCCAAGTAAGAATTTTTTCTTTTACTGAGTAAGTGTAACATCGGCTTTGAATTATACCACGTCTTGAACTGACATTTCTGCACATGCTTTGTAGGGTCTTCTCACCTTGTACCAGTTCATTGACTGGACTCTGAGGAAACTTCCTCTGATTGAGAAAGGCAAGGAGGCCCAAAAAACTGAGGTTGCTCTGAATACTGAAGTGGAGCATCTGAAGGCTTTCGAAGAGAAGTCTATGGCTAATGTTAAACGGCTGGAGAAGGACATGGACAAGCTTAAGAAGGATCATAGCTTTGCCCTCAAGACTCAGGCTGACTCTCTTCAACACAAGGTCGATGTCGCTGTGAAGGCTTCTTTGGATGACGCCTCAGAGAAGAGTTTGGAGGAGTATAAGGTCTCTAACGAATTTGTCAGCTTTGGCTTTCAATACCTCAAAAGGGGTGTTAAGGCCACTAGAAAATGGGTTGCAATGAAGGAGAAAGAGTCAGGGATCCTGGCAGCCTCTGACTTTGTCAGTCTAGGTTATGCCGATCCTCGGTTTGCTCAGGCCTTACAAGAGTTTAAGGAGGAAGGAGGTGCCGCACCTATTGAGACTGTTCTACAAGAAGATACCAGGACTGAAGACGTTAGTCCTCAAGATGATGGGGTAGAAGTGACCAACCTCGGCCAAGGAGATGGGGGCATGACTACTAACCCAGAGATTGCAGATACTTAAATCCATTTTGTGAAGCCTTTATAATTTTTATTTCTGATCCATATCGATCTGTAACTTCTGATAACATTTTATGTTAGCTCTTGACATGTAATTCTTAACTTCATGCTATATCAACCTCTGAAGAGGGCTTTATTTCTTTTGCTGAATGTTCTTTAAATGGTTCTCTATGTCATGCAATGTGTTTGTATGAAGGTTTAAAGTCTTAATATAATGGTGTCTCTATCAGCCTTTTAATATTATTTTACGTTCTGAGGTCATCAACTAAGATGTTACCCCCATAAAATATTCACCAAATTAATGATGTTTAAGGTCTAAGGTCTTCAACTAAGATGTTACCCCCATAAACTATTCACCAAATTAATGATGTTTAAGGTCTGAGGTCATCCACTAAGATGTTACCCCCATAAAATATTCACCAAATTAATGATGTTTAAGGTCTAAGGCCATCAACTAAGATGTTACCCCCATAAAATATTCACCAAATTAATGATGTTTAAGGTCTGAGGCCATCAACTAAGATGTTACCCCCATAAAATATTCACCAAATTAATGATGTTTAAGGTCTGAGGTCATCCAAGTGTGATGTTCACCTCAGACCTTGTCACCAAACTATGATGTTTTAAGGTCTGAGGTCATCAACTAAGATGTTACCCCCATAAAATATTCACTAAATTAATGATGTTTAAGGTCTAAGGTCATCCAAGTGTGATGTTCACCTCAGACCTTGTCACCAAACTATGATGTTTTAAGGTCTGAGGTCATCAACTAAGATGTTACCCCCACAAGATATTCACCAAATTAATGATGTTTAAGGTCTGAGGTCATCAACTAAGATGTTACCCTCATAAAATATTCACCAAATTAATATGTTTAAGGTCTGAGGTCATTCAAGTGTGATGTTCACCTATAACCTTGTCACCAAACTATGATGTTTTAAGGTCTGAGGTCATCAACTAAGATGTTACCCCCATAAAATATTCACCAAATTAATGAACCAAGAGTTGACACAGGAACTGATCTTCTCATTAATAATATCCTCATAAGCTGATACATTTACATAAGAATCATTGCAACATCATATGTAATAAGTTTTGAAATGATCAGCATTCCATGGATTGGGAAAAGGTTCCCCCTCAAGGTTTTCCAACCTATAGGTCCCGGGTACAACCTCTTCGATTACTTTGTAAGGGCCATGCCAATTTGGGTGAAGCTTGTTTGCCTTCTGCAACGTCTTCTCAATACTAGGTCTCCCACGGCTATGGGTGTTGATTTCACCCATTGATTATAGAACTTTGCTCTTCTCTATTGGTAGGCTGCCTATCTGATCTCTGCATCTTCCCTTCTCTCTTCAATCAAATCTAGGTCAAGTCTTCTCTCCTCCCTATTCTTCTCAGGGTCATAGGTCTGAACCCTGTGAGTGGGTAGTCCTACCTCTGTTCGTATGACAGCTTCTCAGCCGTATGCTAACATAAATGGGGTTTCCCCTATAGGTGTCCTAGCTGTTGTTCTGTAGGCCCATAATACATCATAAACCTCTTTAGTCCATTTCCCCTTAGCTTTTTCTAACCTCTTCTTAATCCCGTCGAGGATTGTTCTGTTTGTGACTTCGGTCTAATCGTTTGCCTGAGGTCATCCTGGAGAAGAGAAAAATTACTTGATCCCAACTTTCTCGCAATACTTTTCTAAGGGAGAATTCTTGAACTGGGTTTTGTTGTCCGAGATGAGGGTGTTTGGAAGGCCATGCCTGCATAGGATTCCCTTCCAGATAAATTGGAAGGTCTTCTTCTCTGTAACCATGATCATCGATTCATCCTCTACCCATTGGGAGAAATAGTCAATGGTAACTATTAAAAACCTGTAGTTGTTCGCAGCTCTTGGTAAGGGACCCATCAAATCGATTCCCCATACTGCAAATAGCCAAGGAGAACTTATTGACGTCATAGGCTGATGTGGTTGATGGGGGATAGTGGAGAATCTTTGGCATTTGTCACATCTCTTCACATATGCTGTAACATCCTTGACCAGGGTCGGACACCAGTATCCTTACGTAATAATCCTCTTTTCCAAAGGTCTTCCTCCTATGTGACTGGAGAAAGAACCCTTGTGTACCTCTTGTAGGACGCGGGGAACTTCTGTGGGATGAACAGATCTGAGGAGAGGTAATAGGAATCCTTTCTTATACAAGATATCTCCTATTATTGAGAACTTCACAGCTCTGTATCTCAGTTTCCTCCTCTCTATCTTTGATTCTGTCAGTTCTCCCTCTCTGATATATCTAATAAGGGGGTCCATCCATGAGTCCCCTGGGTTCAATTTGAGGCAAGGGTTACTAACCTCTTCTTCTTCAATGGTCGGCTTGAGTAGGATCTCGACTGGAACTGTCCTTCTGATATCTGTCCTTATTGCTGAAGCCAACCGTGCTAGTGCATCTGCGTGGCTGTTATTTTGTTGAGGTACCCTCTTCATCTTTACCTCTTCGAAACCTTCTAGCATCATTCTTACCCTCTTCAGGTATTTGGTCATCCTTCCATCCTTGGCCTCATAAACTCCAAACACTTGGTTAGTAAGTAACCTTGAGTCACTATAAAGCAGGAGTCGTCTTATCTTAAGGGTCTTTCCCAAGGAGAGGCCCGTTATTATGGCCTCATATTCTGACTCGTTGTTTGATGCCTTGAAGTTAAACCTTAGTGCGTATTCAATGTTGGTACCATCCGGAGCTGAGAGTATCAGCCCTGCATCGCTTCCACTTTCGCAAGAAGTCCTGTCAATAAAGAGGTTCCAGATATCTTTATCTGATGAGAATCTCCCCTCTGACATGATTCCTTGCTTGAAGAGGTACCGATCTTCCTCATTCTCGGCTATTCCATTTCTGGCTCTGTTGGACACAACCTCTTTCGGGTCTTAGAAGATGTTGTTGTTTGATCCCTCTGCGGTCTCTAGGTTATTCTCAACCTCGGCCTCTTCCCATGTGAACTCAGCAATAAAATCTGCAAGTGCCTGCCCTTTAATGGCCACCCTGGGTTGATAAATAAGGTCATACTCTCCCAACTCAATAGCCCATGTCATCAATCTACTCGACTTCTCAGGTTTGTGGAGGACCTGTCTTAATGGGGAGTCAGTGAGGATGACCATAGAATGGGCTTGAAAGTAGGGCTTCATCTTCCTAAAAGCATGTATCAAAGCGTAGGCCAACTTTTCCATTCGAGGATAGTTCTGTTCAGACCCTTGGCGGGCCTTACTATTGAAGTATACAGGTCTTTGGACCCCAACGACTTCCCGTACTATGGCTGCACTTATAGCTGACTCAGAGACTGCTAGATAAACATAAAACTTCTCTCCCATTATGGGCCGAGATAAGATCAAGGGAGATTCTAGGTAGGACTTGAGATGATTAAAAGCCTCATCACACTTTTTGTCCCATTCGAAAGCCTTTCTCAGCACCTTAAAGAACGGAAGACACTTGTCCGTCGCTCTAAAAACAAATCTGTTGAGTGTCACCACTCTTCCAGTGAGACTCTAAATGTCCTTGATACTTCTTAGTGTCTTCATATCAAGCAAGGCCTTGATTTTCTCAGGGTTCGCCTCTGTTCCCCTCTGATTGACAATAAATCCAAGAAATTTCCCAGCCCCTACACCGAAGACACACTTCGCTGGATTGAGTTTCATTCTATACAAGTCCATGGTATCGAAGGTCTTTTCTAGGTCTGCCACGTGAGTGCGGGCCTTTAAGTTTTTCGTCAACATATAGTCTACATACACCTCCATAGTCTTGCCTATTTGATTTTCAAACATCTTATTCACAAGACGTTGATACGTTGCCCCTGCATTTTTCAAGCTGAAGGGCATAACCTTGTAGCAATATATCCCCTTGTCAGTGATGAAAGTTGTCTTCTATGAGTATTTAGCATCCATGAAGATCTGATTGTATCCTGAATATGCATCCATTAAGCTTATGAGCTCATGCCCTGTAGTGGCATCTACCATCTGATCGATCTGAGGTAAGGGATAGTTGTCTTTTGGGCAAGACTTGTTCAGATCGGTAAAATCTATGCACATCCTCTATTTTTCGTTTTCTTTGGGCACAATGACTACATTTCATAACCATTTCAAATATATGACTTCCCTGATAAACTCAGCCTCTTCCAACTTTCTAACTTCTTCCCGAATGACGTCGTACTTCTCCTTAGAGTAAACTCTTCATCTTTGTTTGATTGGCCTGGCATCCTTAGTCACGTTGAGTTTGTGGTACATAACCTCAGGGTTGATGCCAGGCATGTCCCCATGGATCTAAGTGAAGACACTCTGCCTCTTCCTTAAGAAGTTTATCAGCTCTTTCTTGGTCTCCTCTTTTAAGGCTTTTCCAACCAGGATGGTTTTTTATGTTTCGTCCTCATTGAGGACGATGGATTCTACCTCTTCCATGGCCTCTTCTTTCTAAAACTTCATTTCATCTATAGGGTCAAGTGTATTAATGTTATACGTGGTAGTTGCTCTCTTATGAGCCTCTCTCTCTTCGGATGAGTTGAAGTAGCATTCTCTTGCTATGGTCTGGTCACCATTCACTTCCCCTACCCCATAGGGCGTCGAGAATTTTAGCATTTGGTGGATCGTCGATGGTACGGCCTCAAACTCCTGAAAGTCTACTCTTCCTATGATGAGGTTATAGGTCGAGAAGATGTTCTCGTCCATAACGAAAAAATTAATCTTCCAGGTCAACCTCCTAGGCCACTCGTCGCCCATTCGCACGTACATCTCATACATGCCCAATGAATGGACCTTTTCGCCGATGAAGCCCATTAATGGATGATGATAGAGTACCATCCTAGCTCTACTAAGGCCTAGGCTTTTGAAGCAGGGCCAGAACATCACATCTGCTGAACTTCCTTTATCTACGAGAATTATCTGTACCTCGCATCCATGCACTCTTATTGTGATTACCAAAGGGTCGTCATGTGGAGCTAGGATGCCTTTGAAGTCGAGTCGGAAGAACCTGACTATAAGAGTGTCCATATCCACTTTCTTTCTCTTCTACTTATTTTCTGAGGATGTGAGATTTACCACTTCTAGGTTGGTCACTAACTTAGCCTCTTCCACATGATCTTTTCGGTCAGCCACTTTTGAGCCACCCCTGCTAGTCCTTCGCATATGGTGTTAACACCGAAGGAGATCATACCAACCCTCTTCACAGGGGCGTTGTCATCTTTTGGTGGGAGGTCTGGATCGTCTTCATCATCACCATCCGAGTCATCGTCTCTTCTTGCTGGAGTATCGTCATGACATCTATCGTTTCTCTTATTTTTAGGATCATCTCTTCCCCTCTTAGGAGCCTTGCCATCAATATACTTCCTTAACTTTTCAGATTTCAACATCTTCTCGATCTCATCCTTTAAGGTGAAGCATTTGTCTGTAACATGGCCATGATCTTGGTGGAACTCTTACCACAAGTTCTTGTTCCTCTTATGCGAAGGAGCCTTCAGCTTCTCTGGCCATCTCAGAGACCGGTCATTCTTGATCTCATTGAGGATGTGTTCACAGCTCACAGTTAGAGGGGTATAGTGCGCAAACTTATCGTCAGCTGACCTCTCCTTTTCGTCCTTCTTTCTTTGGAACTTCCCGCTGCTACCGCCACTTTCATCCTCATACTTTGAGGCCATGGCCTCTTCAGCGTTCATGACCTTCCCCACCGATGCCAATAGCTCTGCCATGGACTTAGGAGCGTCTTCCATAATTTTCCACAACAATTTCCCTTTCTGAAGACCTCCTATGAGGGTTGTCATGGCTATATTCTCTTCGTAGTCTTCAACCTCGAGTTTTTCTTTGTTGAATCTAGAAATGTAGTATCTTAGGCTCTCGTTCTTGCCTTTCTTGACATATAATAGATGGGTGGTCTTCTTTTGAGGTCTTACCCCAAAACAGAAATTGTGAATGAATCGTTCATCCAAGCCCTTGAAGTTCACAATTGAATTCTTCAGAAGAGAAGTAAACCAGATGTGTGTTGCTCCCGTCAATGTCCCGGAGAAGGCTCGACACTTCATCTCATCTGGTATTCAATAAATGTCCTCCGCTGACTGATACATCTCAATATAATGTACATGGTTGGTGCTACCGTCATACTTGGGAGACACCATGGGTGGTTTGAACTTAGCAGGGGTTGGAAAACTCACTATCATGGACACGAATGGGGAGCCTTCTGAGAAGCCTCTTTGCAGCGGGTCTCGACTTTTGATGAGGTCCCCTATCTTTTCTTCAAGACGTTGGATGGAGTTGTTCCATGGCCTCGCAACGTCGTCCTGTCCAAGGTTATCCCCAGATACCTCTAAGGGGTGGACTGAGGGTTCCCCAGCCGCAGCACAATGTCGGCTGTTGACCTCTTCTTGGTCTCTGCCTCGTCCTATGTGCGTCGACGTTCCCTCTCTTCCCTTTATGATTCGACTACACTTCTCGATCTGGATAACCTCTGTCTCAGGTCATTTACTGGGCCGAGCCTTTTAAAGGCCAACCCTCTGCTCAATCGATCAAAAGTTAACCCTCTTTGTTGGGCTTCTTCACCTCTTCTACCTCCACAACCTCGGCTCTATGGGATAGGGCGCACTGTCTCATTTAAAACCTCATACGGCTCCCAACAATCTTCTGGAACCTCTTCTGCCTCCAAATCGTCATACCTCTCCAGGGCAAAGGGTGTCCTTGCCTCCCCAAACGTAAATGCCTAGGGTCATCAATGTCCCTCCTACGATGAGGTGTAGGTTAGTCTTTTCACTATGCCTGGGGTGGTCCCCTGGCTTCAGGATGGGGCTGAGTAGGCGCTGGAGTAATCATCTCCGGTGAGACCCCAGGCGGTCTCATCATATTTTGACTGAGCTGTGCAAATTGCTCCCTCATTGCTTATTGCGTTGCAGTCAAAGACCTCAAGGCTGCTGCCACCTCCGCCATTTCGAACTGAGGCAGTGCCTGGCTGGAACTAGATCCTCCAGCACCAGGTGGTGGAAGAGGTGGTGGTAACTCTGATGCCATGTATTAACACTAAGGATCTTGTGGAGTAGATGAGCTTTTTACCTTAATGGACCTCTTTCAATGGTGAAACAGCTCCACACAAGGGGTGAGGCCTGGTTCACCACCAGAGTCTCCGGTGAGGTTAAGCAGAAAATGAGGAAGAGATAGCTTCTCGATTCCCACAGACAACACCAAAATGATGATGTTGGTAACAGCACCACCCTTCAAAGTGTTTGTAAGCTCATTTCAGTGATAACCATGGCAGCTCGATTATATACTAAATATAAGAGACTGAGATGAGGAGAGGAGGATGAACACCAATATATAAGTAGTTAAGCCATTTAGGCCTACGTCCACTATGCAAGTGAGTGAATAAGGTCACCGAAATAAGGCACTAACGACCAGATATACAATCTCTCAATCTTTCTCTCTCTACTGTATGATTGAACAGAGTTTCAGCTAGGGTTTTTGATTTCGGATCCCCCTCCATGCAGGAGAAGACAAGTATATATATTGTGTGGGGGGTGTAATGCACCCCCCATTCATGTAATGAGCATGTGTGAGTTGATCTGGCCAATCTAATGAAGTCATCTGTCACTATCACATATAGAGAATGATGATGAAATATTCCCTCACGTGGGGGGATTGATTCAGTTACAACTGACTTTGTATACGTGTTCCTATCCCGGCATACCCTTGTCAATGCTCGGTCATCTTTGATTGATGCAACCTAAGCCTGAAAGAGTACGAGGTTGGTGAAGTCTGGATGCTGCTACCTAATTCGAAGTTATTCGTGATGGTCTTGGCTCAGCAAAAAACTGAAGCAAGGCAGGTGAGATTATAACGTCGGCCTATGCCAGGGTTATGTGGGAGTAGTTGGAACGTCGGTTGATTCCCAGTCAACGTTGATTACGATGATGGTGTAGTCCTTTCTCCCTCAGCTTGTACCCAGCCGAGGTTGATGTATGAAGTAAGCGTGATGTCGTCTCTGAACGACTTGATGGATAACTGCCCCTATGGATCATGAGGACCTCAGCTGTTGCCTGACTGTGAGGCAACTAGTAACGTCAGCCATAGCCGACCTTGCTAAGGACGAGATCGTTGGTGGCCAATCTGGGGCCCTTGTTACCTCGGCCATCTTCTGGGCTGAGGTTGGTGTCCTTGAGATGTTAGGTACATTTAGGGCATATCAGTCCTTATATAAAAAATCTCACTCTTCTTGTCTCTTACGAGAATCTAAGGAAGAAAAAGAAAAAAAATTGGGCCAACTCTACCAATGCCATTGACCACCTCGGTTATTATGGGTATGATCTAGATTATAAGTACCTTAGGTCCCTGGATACCACTGCCTTGTGGTATTATTCTCAACATAGGTACATACAGGTAACAATCTGTCATTTATTCCTGTGTTTTTTACTTGTAATATTATTCCCTATTACCTTACGCTTGTCTTTATAATAAAAACCTATATTGTCGACCATACCATAGGTAAGAACCTAGGTCTTCAAGGAGCACGTCAAGACCTTTGAGATAAAGAAAAAAATGAACATCGATCTCTAGAATAAGGGGCCTAACTTAGAGAGAAATTAATTGATGTTGAGATAAAGGTAACTGAGGTTGAAGACAAACTCAAAGACGTAGAAATTATGAAAAAGAGATTAAGGCTAAGAAATATTAAGATGCTATCATCATATAGAGTCTGAGGGATGGCTTCGTATTAATCCTCCTCATAATGCACTTTGGAAAATATGGCATACTTTATTGCCTAGTATGTCAAGCTTAAGAAGAGATTATCCAAGAACCACATTGATATTGTTAGGGTTGTTAAGACCTGTGAAGGTTATGATGAAGAAGCCATGGCCCTGGCTGAGGCCAAGGAGATAGAGGTTGAAACTCTTGCCCTGTGGACCAATATCGTTGCACCAACCATAATCTTAGATTTTGAGGGACGTGATCCATCTACTAGTTAAGCCTCCATTGTTGTTAACCCTTCATTTATTACTCCCTCCAACACCTCAATCTTTGTGAAGATTTCTAATTGTTGGTCCTCCTTTATTTGTAATTTCTATAATTTTTTAACGGTCTTGTCAAGGCCTTCGTATTAATTTTAGATATCCTTACTTTTGAATGAATGAAATAGTATTTTCCTTTGAATTGGTTGCAATGTCAAATTCCCTTAAATGAATATTTCATTTTTGCATTTTTGGTTATTTGTCCACTAATTAGTTTTAACCTTCTACACAATTATGTTCTAGGTTTTAATTGACATATAATTATTCTAGTAAAGTAATTTACATGTATGTCTTAGGATTTTTAATTCTCCATGCCATGCTTATTTAAGCTAATGTTTTAGGATCGGCTTAATGCCTTATTCATTTGTCATCCCTTAAGCTATATCTAGCCGACCTGACTTATTAATAGCACTAGCTACCGGTGGATGAACCAATTTCATGTCCTGATTTATCATAGGTATGAGATTTCTTATGAAATGTTGTCCTGGTGAGGTTCTTATAAATGAGAGGTCTATTATATCTTGATATCTTTCTCACTTATATTTCCCTCAACAATCTATGTGTATGCATTATCTTTGTCTGAGGATGAGGACAATAACTTTAGGCATATTTAGTTTCTTTTGAGCACGTGTTAACCTATATAGTCGGTCACTAGTTCGTAGGAACACAACAAGTATCAAGGAATGATTTCCACTTAAGGTGTAATGCCAGTTATGTAATTATTTTCCAGCCTCCTTGAAATGCTGTAATACCCCGTATTTTTGAAGACTTAAATAATTGTGTGATTTATTAATAATTATGTGATTTATTATTTCTGTGGGATTAATTAAATTAAAAATGTGAGAATTAATTGTTAATCCGGATTAAAATTGAATGTTTACTAGCATGACGAGAAGTTAGTAATTATTAATATTACTGTGAGAATAAGTAATATGGAATGATGATTTTATATAACTGTCGTAAGAAAGAAACACGACAGTTTGATATATTAAGTCGGAATACGGGTGTGAGTCGTGTCAGGACTAATTAAGTGTAATATAAAGGTAAATTATTTTTACGTAACTTGTATGTTCATTTCGAGTGCTCCATTGAGTCTGGAAGGGTCGAGATAGTAAAAAAACTCTACCCGAGTATTTTATTTGGACTCCGGGACATTTTTAGGCCAAGCCGGCACCTGGTGGGGGTAGTTTTCTAATTTGGATTTTTGGAGGAATTAAATAGACGAAAATTAGAGGAATATTATATCAGAAAATTGGAGACAATTAGGGTTAGGTTAAACCAAAATCAAGAGAGAGACACAGTGGGTGCGGGAGAGCAATTTCCAAAGGAGGAGAAGCTATTTTCACCACCTTGCACAACCACCACCACCACCATCGTGTAGATCGAAACGCAAGGAGCCCATCCATACCAACACCAATGGATCAGACCTTCGAAATCGAGGCAAGTGTTTATTACTTGCTTTCTTTAGCGATAATTATGTTCATGTTAGTCTAGGTAAATAAACCTATGTTATGAAAGTTAATTCGGGTGAAAATTTGAGATTTAATTTATGATTATGGGCTGATTGGTTTAGTAGTTTAATTCCTTCATGTATGTTGAGGTTTTATCACGAAATTGGAAATAAAATTGATGAACGAATTACGGTTGGTCACGTTCTTTAATTGAAAATTTGGAAACTAGGGTTCTTATGAATTAATTTGGGGGTTTCATGTAATCTTGATGATTTATGACGAATTAACGATCCTAGGATGGTATGAATGATATATCATCTTGTTATTATTGATTTGGGGTTGATGATGAGAAGATGGGGAAAAAATACTATAGAGGTTTTTAGGCTTAAAAATGGAGGAAATCGCAGAAATCTGGTGAAGGAGATGACACAGCGCAGGTCGCGCGATGTCGCGCGTAATGGTTCGAACGAGATTGGTATCTCGCGAGAAGTGGTTCGAACGATAATGGAATGTCGCGTGAAGTCTGGCTTGAGCGAGATTTACATCTCGCGTGATGTAGTTCAAGCAACAACTTGATCTCGTTTGAACGATATCAAATCTAGTTCAAGCGACAATTTACATTTTTGGCAATTTCCAGAATTGTCCAAATTAGTGTGGCACAGTAATCTGAATGAGGAAATTATATTTTGGAGAAATCAGTATAGTACAAGATTTTTAAGAAGTATACGAGGGTAAATACTTTAAATATTTGGAACGGTGAGTTTAGCTTAAAGATTTCGAGAGAGATAATCGTAATTGTAAATGCATTGAGAGTATTAAGTGAGAAATACTTATGATATTAGCTCTAAAGATATGGAACTTATAAGAATAAAAAGTAGTGGTTACTTTTGGGGACATCTTATGATTATGAATTAAGGATTTTTGGGTGACATATTATCCTTATATATTTTACGAGATAGGGAATATCGTAAATTAAAAATACGTTGATAGTATTTAGTGATGAAAATACTACGTATGGAATATGCCATTTGATTTTGTATACCGTTTGATTGTATGTTTTGTGTGTATACCTATATTTCATATTATGTGTATGACATACCTAGCTGCTTGCTATCGCGGGGGGTTGTGTAGAGACAGTCTTATCCTGAATGACCTTTAGAGGGATATTTGACTTGTCCTCGGAACATGGAACTGTGAAGACTTATTTGTGAGTTGATAAGTCGCTGACTATGGGAGCGTAGATATGTGCGTGACCCATAGGTATGTGGACTATGTTCGCCGTCAATATGTGTGATTTGTTTATATGGTTCGTGGGAGATTTCCGAACCGATAGTCCTTGTTTGAGTACGAGATGTACCGGGACATGATAGCAGAGTATGCAATGCACTATAGGTATATCCTTGGGGTGTTATTTCAGTATATATATAATAGTGGTGGATAATTATATATACTTGTGTTATACTTACAATGTGATCATTGTAGGATATTAAGATTGGGTTAATACATATATAATAGTGAAAGATATATATGTATGCTTTTGGTATATCTAAAATGAGACAATATCAGATTATTAAGATAGTGAAATCTTCAGTAACGTAAATAATTAATACTTGACTTTAGCGTGATAACACTTATTTATAATGATAAACGTTGTGATGTAAAATTGGAATAATATTACGAGTGGTAATTAGATGGATAAGCCTTTCGCCTAGTTAGAAGTGGGTTAGATGGCTAGGTTTGATTAGATGTACATTAGGCATGCACACTAGATGAGAGGTGAGAATCTCATGTGAGGTTCGAACTAACATGCATATAATACTTGCTTTAATGCAGTTTTAAATACTTGTTAATAAATATTTTTACACATCGGGCTCTGGCCCGTCTCTTGCATTTCTTCTCTCTTTTACTATATATATATATATATATATATATATATATATATATATATATATATATATATATATGTTTTAGTACAGGTGTCAAGCCACAGGGACACCGGTTCTAGATACTTGGATGGTTTGCCAAGATGCAGCTGTTGTGGAAGTTGCGGGTTACTTAAGATTAGACGCTTCTCTTATTTCATTCAGTTCCTAGTTCAGATATCTCGGTTAAGGCTTGTGTTGCCCATTCTCATTAGCAGAGTTATACTCAATTTCCTTTGTAGTTCTTCTTAGTTGGTTTGAGTATTTATTATGGTCTGGTTTGTAACTGTGAACTGAAAGGTTTTATCCAGTCTTATCTATTCAGTATTTGATTCAGTCAACACTTAATTATTGTGTATGGTTTATATTTACATGTTCAGAATTTATTAAATTAATTGGTTTCAAGTTTAATTGGAAAATGTTTTGACACAAGCTTAATTAAATGTTAGTTAATTAATTGGATTTAAGTTTTCACAGTGATGCTAAGAATGAACCAACCGAACATTATGTTATAAATCTTATAAAGGATTGATCACCCGATATTTAATTGGGTGGGGTGTCACAGGTGGTATCAAAGCATCAGGTTCTAGTGTCCTTTAGGATCTGTACGTCTTATTATGTTTCAGCTTAGCGTTCTTTGATGTAGAGCCTTATTCTAGGATTGCTGTATTCCACTGTGTATACGATTTGTGCTCTCATGCGATTTAGTTTAGTGAAGTCAATTAAAATGCGAGAGTGATTGGACTTCGTACTCTGAGCAATATGGGACAACAAGGGAAGTTCGTTAGCGGGGCTGCAGGAGGAGAAAAACAATTGAGAGTTGTGAAGCATTCGGGGAATGGTGATCGCGGTAGAAGTCACCAACAATAATATCTAAGTATGATGGACCAATAGAGGGAGCTAATCCAAAAGCAATAATGTAAAGTAGAGTGTTCTACACTCAGAATTTTAAATTCATAAGAAATTTTTTTTTGCTCAGAGAAACAGCAAAGAGTAAAAATAGTCGATCAGACCGAGATATTGGGTACGGGTTGACCATTTAAAATTTTCCATCTTCTGGTCAGACAGAGATATGGAAGAGATGTTGAACTTATCACCAGTAGGTCGGGTAGAGACCGACCGTAAAGGATGAGTTAACTTGGTAAGCTAACTTCGTAACCGAAGTAGGAGTCACGGAAGATAAAAGGGTCCGTAAGTTGAAAATGGACTCGTGGGTGGAATTCTCTAGCATAAATGGGAGGTGAAACTAAGGTGACTAGTGTCAATGTCATCAAAATATATGTTTATTAGAATATGTCAACACCCCAGAAGAAAGGGAGCCAGTCGAGCTGTGATACCTAGCCGAAGGGCAAGGTTGAATTCAATAGTGATAGTAGAATATCACCAGAAGGTATACCCAGTGGGGGGAAACCTATATAATGATATGATTGAACCTTAACGGAATGGTGATGGATTCAGTCAAGACCAACGGGTCGATCATGTGTTCCATATGCGCTGTAGAGCACAAGGAACAATGAAAATAACAACTACGAGTTAAGACTACCAGGTCTGAGAGAAGGACATCCCAACAAGTCCAGAAGACTAGTGAAAAGGAAATTACCCTGTATGTATAGATAAGGGTTACCAGCATGGAATATCAGGAATTATAAATCGTGCCTGTAAGGCATACTAATTGGAAAAGTAAAACATCCAATGTGAGAATCGGGTCAAGAGAATTGGACCCAGGAATTAATAACCCGAGAGTAGTATGTTTAGACAGGACAAACGTAGTCCTCAATAACTATAGCATACCGTATTTCAGGGTCGACGAGGCCCAGGGAAATCAAGGGAAGGCCAGTGAGGCCATATTTGAGGCCTAGGAATATGAGTCAAATGTATCAATTTCGGGCGGGTGAGCCGTAAAATAGACTAAGGCACGAGGAAGGGAAATTCTAATGAATGGAATTCGAAAGGTATAATGATTGATAATTATGGGTTGCAAAAAGTGCGTGCGGGGACCCTACGGTCAGGCTAGACTGATAAAGCTCCGTTTCATCCTTGTGAAATGGGGGTGAGTTCCAGTGACGTGGGTGTGTCATAACATATGTGAATAGTTAGCACTGAGAATTTGAGTGTGCATTCGGTTTAGTGGGTACGCTGGCGACAACAGCCTTATTATGTAAATGACTACCATTTGGTAGCGAGATTTTTCGTGCCACCTGCGAGGAGGAGCAAGTGTGGGCACTAAGAGAAATTTGTATATGTATTATGTAACGATTCGTGCTCCTTTGAGCGTTATGATGGTAGAGCATATTATTATTATATTTTATGGTTACTTGTTAGTCAGGATTTGAACGGTATAAATTGTGTGATAAGACTATTGTACTAAAAAATTTAAATTTTAAATATATGGTTTTAAAGAGGCATCACTTGAAAGACGATTGGGCATGTACATGTGTTGTATTGTATTGTAGACTTCAGTGAGTATGTTGTCTTACTATGTTGATCCCGGTGAGCAGGGATGTTTTACTGATGTGATTCAGGATATATTGAATTATTGTAGAGCGGAGAGATATAGCTCGTAAATTATATAGCTCTAATAACTTGTGATAGTGAGAGCCTTGCGTTGTATATTGTCTTTAGTAACCTGAGAGTGGACGAGTAGACTTCTTATGTCGCAAACGAAAATTCAGGGATGTATGTTATGGACTAAGGACTTAGCAGATCTCGATGACCAGCAGTGTTAGGTAGTAGTGTATCGGGGGTTCCTTATTTCGATTTCGCTTTGCGAGACATCCCACGCATGAAACTTAGTGAACGTTAGAAGTTGGGAGAAGTTTGTCTTCAGTACATGGATTTAGTATCATAATGATTACCCATATACGTAGTTATAACCGTGAGATAAGGATTATGTTACAAATTAAGGCCAATGGGGCCGTCTAAGAATAATATGTAATAATGTTACAAATCGTTGACACCATGAGCAGACCGGTGGGACAACCTAAGATATGATTAGGTGGAAAAGGTAGGGTGACAGAGTAGGACCTTACCAGATAGTCATGCCAAGTATGTGGGGCATAAATTATTATTTATATTTATAACACGTCTAGTGCGGTGGTAATGCAATGCACCAAGCATAGGGTGTATGGGCGTCCTAGATATTTGGGTAATAAATTTTTCTTCCTTAAGTGAAAGATTGTGAGACAACACGTATTGTGAGAGTTACTAAAGGTAGAAGAGTGTGACTTCAGCATTTGGCTATTTGATGGGTTAGGGCAGTCAGGACCGTCAATTCCCAGATTTACCACAAGGATGGTATAGGAAGAATCGGATAAAGTTTAACTCGGGGAAGTTGAAACTTACTTGATAGGACATGGAGATAATATGTTTCACGAGAATCTGAAGTTTAAAGGGAGAGACAAGGACTGGCGACATGCACTGATGACACTGTCGCCTAAGCCATAGATATAGATGTAGTTATAAGAAAGGTAAAATGCATATCGATATAAAGTCGTAGTAGTGATGTCTTAGGTAAAGCAAAACATTTTTGAGCTCCAATTGGAAGTGGACCACCAGGAAGTAATAGAGTTCCTTTAGCATTAGGAATTCCTTGGTAGTAATGGGAGAATAAATCCACGCACAATTACAGAGTTAATTACTTTGCAATGGAATCTCGACCCTATGTGGGTGAAAGTGGGTCGGGTAATTAAAGTAGCTCACGTTATGCAAAGTTAGGACAAATGATAAGGTGTAACAGTAAACCCTAACCATTATTCCTGGGATAGTAAGGTTATATGGGGTACAAATAGAGTTTTTGTCCGAAAGAGTCAAGAGAGTTATGACTCGATTATTGGGAGGAGTTTTCGGTAGGCCATGAATATCGAGATGCGAATATATGCGGCCTAACACACTCGCAGGTGGATGGTAAGTCTGAGAGTTTTAGTTGCACATTGCGAGGTATGTTATATCTCAAATTATGGGAAGGTTTAGTGTAATATCTTCCACTGGTGGAGTTAGTGTAAGACGACTCCCCTCAACTTTTTATCGGTAGAATTCCATTCGATGCGTTATAATCCTTGTTATCCTGGTGCTTATTGGGTAGAAGGGAGGACAATAATCTACTAGGTCCAGAGGAATTTTAGGGTCGTCAACCAGGGTGGAAATGATTGAAAGTTGCATTATTACATGTTGGAATGAGGAAATTGGTACCGAGTGATATGGGATTTTTTTTCATATTATTATTAAGTTGATCCGGTAGCGTACAGGCTTAGGTTCCATAGTCCTTTGCGGAGGCAGTATGGCAAAAATGTGTTAACATTTATAGTATATATTGTGTGTAAGACAAATTTGAATATGTCTAAATATCACTTAACCTACTGGTGCGAGTAGTAGGCAGCTAGATAGTGACTATATATAAGTTAAGTGGTGAAACTTAAATGGTAAGGCATGGAGAGTAATTAACCAGTGAGGTGTTCATTATTAAGGGAATTCGGTAATGTACTGTATGGGCGGTACTGCGTAGATTCATGAGATGTGAGGTAAATACCCGGAGTTTTCCTTACCAGAAATGCCTTATTTTCCGAATTTCGGGATGAAATTCCGTTATTAGGGGGAAGTATGTAATACCCCGTATTTTTGAAGACTAAAATAATTGTGTGATTTATTAATAATTATGTGATTTATTATTTTTGCGGGATTAATTAAATTAAAAATGTGAGAATTAATTGTTAATCCGGATTAAAATTGAATGTTTACTAGCATAACGAGAAGTTAGTAATTATTAATATTACTATGAGAATAAGTAATATGGAATGATGATTTTATATAACTTGTCGTAAGAAAGAAATACGACAGTTCGGTATATTTAGTCGAAACGCTCGTATGAGTCGTATCAGGACTAATTAAGTGGAATATAAAGGTAAATTATTTTTAAGTAACTCGTATGTTCATTTCGAGTGCACCATTGAGTCCGAAAGGGTCGAGATAGTCAGAAAACTCTAATCGGGTATTTTATTTGGACTCCGGAACATTTTTAGACCAAGCCGGCACCCGGTGGGGGTAGTTTTGTAATTTGGATTTTTGGAGGAATTAAATGGACGAAAATTAGAGGAATATTATATCAGCTAATTGGAGACAATTAGGGTTAGGTTAAAACAAAATCAAGAGAGAGCCACAGTGGGTGTGGAAGAGAAATTTTCAAAGGAGGAGAAGCTATTTTCACCACCTTGCACAACCACCACCACCATCGTGTAGATCGGAGCGCAAGGATCCCATCCATACCAACAACACCAATGGATCAGTCCTTCGAAATCGAGGCAAGTGTTTATTGCTTTCTTTCTTTAGCGATAATTATGTTCAAGTTAGTCTAGGTTAATAAACCTATGTTATGAAAGTTAATTCGGGTGAAAATTGGAGAATTAATTTATCATTATGAGTTGATTGATTTAGTAGTTTAATTCCTTCATGTATGTTGAGGTTTTATCACGATTGGAAATAAAATTGATGAACGAGTTAGGGTTGGTCAGGTTCTTTAATTGAAAATTTGGAAACTAGGGTTCTTATGAATTAATTTGGGGGTTTCATGTAATCTTGATGATTTATGACGAATTAACGATACTAATGATATATCATATTGTTATTATTGATTTGGGGTTGATGATGAGAAGATGGGGATTAAACTATAGAGGTTTTTAGGCTTAAAAATGGAGGAAATCGCAGAAATCTGGTGAAGGAGACGACACAGTGCAGGTCGCGCGATGTCGCGTGTAATGGTTCGAACGAGATTGGTATCTCGCGAGAAGTGGTTCGAACGACAATGGAATGTCGTGTGAAGTATGGTTCGAGCGAGATTGACATCTCGCGTGATGTGGTTCAAGCGACAACTTGATCTCGTTTGAACGAGATCAAATCTGGTTCGAGCGATAATTTACATTTTTGGGAATTTGCAGAATGGTCCAAATTAGTGTGGCATAGTAATCTGAATGAGGAAATGATATTTTGGGTAAATCAGTATAGTACAAGATTGTTAAGAAGTATACGAGGGTAAATACTTTAAATATTTGGAACGGTGAGTTTAGCTTAAAAATTTCGGGAGAGAGATAATCGTAATTGTAAATGCGTCGAGAGTATTAAGTGATAAATACTTACGATATTAGCTCTAGCGATATGGAACTTATAAGAATAAAAAGTAGTGGTTATTTTTGGGGACATCTTATGATTATGAATTAAGGATTTTCGGTTGACATATTATCCTTATATATTTTGCGAGATAGGGAATATCGCAAATTAAAAATACGTTGATAGTATTTAGTGATGAAAATACTACGTATGGAATATGACATTTGGTTGTGTATACCGTTTGATTGGATGTTTTGTGTGTATACCTATATTTGATATTATGTGTATGACATACCTAGCTGCTTGCTATCGCGGGGGGTTGTGTAGAGACAGTCTTATCCTGAGTGACCTTTAAAAGGATATTTGACTTGTCCTCAGAACATGGAACTGTGAAGACTTATTTGTGAGTTGATAAGTCGCTGACTATGGGAGCGTAGATATGTGCGTGACCCATAGGTATGTGGACTATGTTCTCCGCCAATATGTGTGATTTGTTTATATGGTTCGTGGGAGATCTCCGAACCGATAGTCCTTATTTGAGTACGAGATGTACCGGGACATGATAGCAAAGTATGCAATGCACTATAGGTATATCCTTGGGGTGCTGTGTTAGTATATATATAATAGTGGTGGATAATTATATATACTTGTGTTATACTTACAATGTGATAATTGTAGGCTATTAAGATTGGGTTAATACATATATAATATTGAAAGATATATATGTATGCGTTTGGTATATCTAAAATGAGACAATATCAGATTATTAAGATAGTGAAATCTTCAGTAACGTAAATAGTGAATACTTGACTTTAGTGTGATAACACTTATTTAAAATGATAAACGTTGAGATCTATGTGACAACTTGTGATCCGAAATAGGGCTGGCCAGCCCGATACTCCAATATAACAAGAATCATGGATGGAATCATTCTCAGCATCACAACAATATACAAAGTATATGGGATAACCACTCCATATTTCAGATAAACGGGTTGCAAAAAATTTTGATTCTCAAGTAAGGAAAGAATTTAAACAACCCAATTTAAAAAGAAAGTGGAAACCCAGAAGAAGTAATAATACATACACATTAAGTATACAATGAGGGACCGGATATGCTGTCGATCAACAGACTCATACAATAATACTAAACAAGTTTAATAAATTACAATATACATTACATTAAGCAAATACAATCGTTTGGGTCACACTCCCGAATAAAAGACCCGATCTTGACTAGAAAACAATGATGACGACGTCTATTGCAATATGTCCCGTAATACCCGCAAAGCATCACGACTCGCCAAAATTCACCGGGTTTGGAAAGTCAGAACAGGCATCCTCGCGGCGGAGCACCTGAGCGGAAACAAGATGCATGCATAATTAGAAATATGAATGGGTCACGGCCCAGTTTTATACGATCACCAGATGAATAAAAAGTATGACACTTATGAATAAAAAAAATCATGCTAAAAAAGATAAAAATCTACCTACATAGTTTTAAAAAATGAACTAAGGGAATCAGATGATCATAAAATTTAAATTTAATTATAAATAAAAATATGATTAACATTAATTAAAAACCTCCATCATTTTATATTGTTCCATTTCATTGTTATGTTCCTTAGCAGGAACTCATAACTACAAAAAAAATTATGCTCTTTCTAGCATTCCATTCCTTGTCAGGAATATAATCATCATCAAATGCTCTTTGTGGCATTTCATTATGCTCTTTATGGAACTTCATCATGCTCTTTATGGCATATCTCATACATCAACTCTCACTTGATTATGAATAGTTATATTTATATACATATAACGATTCTAAGACCGCCCCTCCGAGTTTCCCCACTGGGCGCGCCCCTAAATAACCATCATCTTCTAGGGGCCTATCAAACAAGGCAGCCTGGGCACCTATCGCAACGTTGGGAAGCGACCATATGCCTGCAGGAGAGTCATAACCACACCAGGAATTACCTCACCAGTGCAGAAAATATACAACAACCCTGATATGGCCTGAGATTATATCCACCCTGCATTCACTAGCCAGGGGGCATCACCTCAAGCACGAAACTTCCCTTATGATGGCATTTAGAGAGGTGTGTTTAAGTAAATTAGCATTTACCATATTTACGATTAAGTAAATTATCATTTACCATCATCATTACCATTTCCATTTCATTTTCAATTCCAATATACGTTGTATGTTTCTTTTTATCCGAAACCATATTCATTTACATTTTTACAAATACCTCATATTTTACCCGAAGCCGTACTTAATACATCTTATCATTGTAACCTCAATAAATGAATAAACTTTCAATTTATTCTCCCAAGATTCATTTGTGGTGTTATTGTAAACCATTAAGACTAACATAGCTCAATTGAGCTTTTAAAGTCTCCCAAACATAACGCTACAACTCCTAGTTTCATAACAATTAACTAGAAGAAAAGAATGCCCTAACATCAATTGGCATACCCCCGAAACAACCCCATATAATTCGTTTCTATTCTAGGATAGTTATCCAACTCATGTAGGACTCTAGGACTCTAAGTTTACTTCATATAAAAAGGTTCCTAGGTCCTAAGGCTAAAGAAAAGGGTTGGAATTGAACTAAGAAAATTTACTCAAAAGTATCGTTTCGGCCTGGCCGAATCGATTCGGTCATAAAGGCGAATCGATTCGGACCATTCGAATCGATTCGGTCGGGAAATCTGACTTGCTGCATAATTGCCGAATCGATTCGGACAGGCCGAATTGATTTGTCCCATTCAGACCTGTAAGTTGCCCCTTGGGTGAATCGATTCGGATAAGCCGAATCGATTCGGCCCTGCGAATTTGACAAGAAGGGTTATGGGTTATAAACCCTAGTTTTACCCAAAATCTTAAATCTCTTCCATTTATACACACCTCCCAACACTATTAAACTACCCCAAGTCATCCTACATGATTAATAACCACTATAATCCCCAATTTCATCAACCTAAAACATAATTAGGGCTTAAACATCACAAATTCCATTTTTGATCCATAATTGTTAATACACAACTATCACACAATTTACTCATCTTAAATAATATATTAGCAAGTAGAAAACTTGCCTTAAGCTTGCAAATTCAGATTTCTTTGTGTTAGGAGCAATCCCAATCTTCAATCTTCAATCTCCTAATCTCTCTTCTTTCTCCTTTTTTTCTCTTCCTCTCTCTTTCTCTCTATGTTTAAGATATGAAATAGGGAAATTAAGGGATTTAGAAGACTAAAATCGGGGCTTAAGTCTAAATTTCCCAACTTAAATAGTTAATACCACATTAAAATGACTCCCAAATACACATTTAAATTAAAACCAGTCAAAAGTTCCCGGAACCTAAAAATACAATATGGCACTTATTTTGACTGTCTCGCACATTCCGGGACTAACTACACCCTCTAAACTGGCATCCAGTAATTTTATAATTTATTTCAAATTCCGATTTTATTTAAACCAAAGTGTCATTTAAAACACAT
The DNA here is from genome assembly GCA_949130495.1 of Sambucus nigra. Classification (NCBI taxonomy): domain Eukaryota; kingdom Viridiplantae; phylum Streptophyta; class Magnoliopsida; order Dipsacales; family Adoxaceae; genus Sambucus; species Sambucus nigra. The sequence goes on along the minus strand of OX422224.1, from coordinate 137,746,130 downwards.
GTCACTATGAAACATGCAACATGATGATATTTACTTACACATATAGTAAATATGTAACGATCCAGTAAATATTAACTTTCAACTCCTTAAATTAATATTTACTCGAGTTCCAACATTTTTATATAATTACGTTATGCTTAATATAAAATTAGCCTCCTAAAAGCGAGGGTTGTTACATACTCCCCCCCTTAGGAGGGAATTTTGCCCTCAAAATTCAGGCGTACCCTAATCATATAAAGGGTATACTATCCTAAACTATCATTCTATCACTCTTCACAACCCCTCAATATTGTGGCATCCCAAATGGACTCGGACTAAGGTCATCACTATCGATCTCAGTCTACAGTCTTCGTGCTCTCATATAGCACAAAGCGTTCCTCACAAACTATCGATCCTATCTTCCTGCGGCGGAAGATGATAACCACACGACTCGGCGCAAATCGTCTTACATCTTGAATCGCGTTACATCCCACCTCAGGGGTACTCACACCAACGCTAAATGGCTTAACCCCAACACTACTCAACTTCTCCTCGCATAGGCGTAGCCCTTCAAAGCATATGGCTCAAAAGCCCAATCATTAAGGAAATGTTCCGGGACCCCACCAAGTCCAAGGAACCTATTGTTCGCCGGTCTCATCCAAAGAGTATGCGAATTACTCATCCGGCTACAAAAAGGCCACTCATGGTTCCATACCGTAAAAAAAATGATCTGAATTATTATACGGAAATTTCCATCCATACAAACTACAGCTACCATCATCCATTTAGCCTAAGGCGCACCTTCAAGGTATGCCTTTCGTCCTGACGTTAACTTCCTCTATTCCTCCATCCACTTTAGGGTGGTTAGATATACGCCATTTCCATACGGTTCCCATTACTTCCTGGAAACTTTACCAAACCTTCGACACGAATATCTTGTCTCAGTCCACCACTATTGTTAGGCACTTCACACGGTTTTAATTACCACCCCTTCGTAAAATGCGGTCGTACTCCTCTACATATCGTCCACCCATAATGGCCGGAAAAACAACGTTTTGGTCAAACGATCAACAATTTTATCAGATAGGATCATGACCCGTTTGGTGCCGGTAATTCAATGCAGACGTCTATGAATATACCCTTCTTCGTTCCACCACTACTCTCTTCACACGAGTAGGTGAAATGGTCAATCATAGATCGGAATGCTCTTGTTACAAAGTTTTTCGAGTTTTGCCCGTTTCATTTGGGTTTCCATGCCATCACAAATATCTCCGACGGGTTTCCTACTCGACGCATCTACTACCCCAATCTCATTCCCTTAGAGAATGAGAATATCCAATCAATAGTCCGTTATGAACTCCAAACACCAACTCTATTACTCCCATAACATATTGCAACAACTTGTTGCTCGCGAGAAAGACCAAATTTCCTGCCCAGGAAGTAGTGCCTCCATCTCCTTAAGGCGATCACTACCACAATGAATTTTAATTCAAGCATGGGATAATACTTCCCACAAGTTAAAGCTTGCGAGACGCATAAACAATGGGTCCATGCTCCAGTATTATTACTCCCCATCTTGGCAGAGACTTGTTCGTTAAATCCACCCTGAGCTTACTTACATGGGCTCAGGAGTGAAGGTCAACTCATCCTTTTAACTCCCTGGAAGTTAAGTTACCAATGTAACACTTTAACTAAGAGAGGTCTCATCTCCTTCGCTTAATCTTCGAAATCTCTCGGGATTCCATACTTCTCGTTTCTAGGGACCCACTCCCCCTTGGAGTTAACCCACGACCTATTTGTGGTCAACTCCCTATAGCCTTCCTAGATCAACATCACATTCCCTAAAGGCCTTGCGTCCTAAAGATCCTAAGGTCGATCTATATATATCCTATCTAAGTCATATACCTATGATAATAAGTATATCCCTAGTGTCCCAGACCTTTCTCAACTCCTAACATTCGCTCGGTTTCATGCGTGGGACGTCTCGCCGAAGCGAAATCCAAACACGGAACCCTCCCGTTACACTACTACCTCGCATCATCGGTCATCAAGATATAACGGTCTAAAACATATGATCGGGATCGAAAAAGTTCTAACTCTTAACCCTACTAATAAGATTCTACTTCTATGTCTTACCATAACAATTAATTAAGGATTTCAACTAACCGGACATTTACTTTCAGTAAAGTCTTACAAATATTTATCCCATAACATATATACATCTTTTCAAATAGCCTTCTTATCAAGGCATAACCCGAAGTCTCAATTCGACTTCATATTTCAGTCTCCCTCACATCGATTAGAGGACAGAACTATATTCAGTGCTTCTATCTCGCACTTCAATAGCCCTTAATCACTCTTCTACGTGATTCTCGGCTAAACCTTTTAACCCAACTTCTAACAACGAAATAAAATAAAACAAAAGAAGGAAGAATAGCCTCTCTCAACTCCCGGCGTCGTTAAGTATTCATTCACAGAGTGTCTCGCAAAGCGAAATCCAAACAAGGAACCCCTCCGACACATGCCTACTTAACTTGTTGTTCGTGGAGAAAAGGCATAACAAACACAACAAAGCAAACAAGCAATCAAACACTCAAGCAAGATAACACAACAAGTAATAAAAAAAAACTCCTACTTACCTCAACCACCCCTATAAAGTCTCAACCTGTATCCAGGAGAGATATTATAGGACAACTAGTTCCATCCTGAAAGTATAAGTAAGATAGCCTCGCAAATTTATTTGCTTGCTATCACCCCAATCAAACCAAAATATCTTTACTCGTATAGTACAAAACATACAAGTAGTACAAAACGCACATAATATTTAAAAAAAAAACATATATCATCACTCTCTTTATAACGAGTGAAGGAAAATATAAAACTTCCCTACCACGGAAGTCATATAATTACCCTATTTAGTAGCGTCGATACTACCCCAAGCTCGATATACACACTCGAATCTAGAGTAAACACAATACTACTCTATCTTATCACGGGGGATGCACCACCCACTGCTAAGGTGGAATTCCCACCAACATTCTTACTAATCACCCCGAGTCAATACTAATGGTTCTCAGACTCCGTACTTGAGTCTTATCTGAACCAACATTACTTCCGTCAACTCCCTAGCTAGGCACTTTATTCTTGCCCTTGTTCTCCAAATAAATAGAATTTCAATGAGTGGTTCTACACTCCACATCATAACCATTGTTCCGTCCCTAGTTGCCAAATAATTGCCCACGCAGTACTTTTTGCTTTCTCAACAGAAAACACGCTATCGGCCTCCCCTACCTTAGTTCAATGAATCCTCCCCGGGTGGATATCCACCATTGGGGTTCATGAACACTGTTCCTTCAGAAGTGTTAACGACACTTATTCGGGAGCCTATCATTCAACTGAAGGGCTCTTTCTTCCTTATACCAACCTTATTGTGGTATACGGCCTCCCTAACCGTATAACTCTTTATTCACTGTCGGACTCGGATCGAACCTCGTGTGAACGTTTGAGAATTCACCTTCTCCTCAGTCCAATTATCCCAGAGAAACTTGATGTTGATAATGTCCACCGGGTTTCTCCATGGGCAAAACTTTCTGCGCCCACAAATATGGTGACTACGCTCCCACCATTTTAACACTTCTACTACGGGTGAAGGATTTTCCTCCATCCTTTTTGTCTGGGCACTTCTATACCCCTCTCTAGGCCAAAACTCCTGGACCTTACACTTGTAACAATTGAGGATGCATTTCCTCCATCTTACTTCAACGTGTTGCCCTTATCTTGGGCTCTTCTCAACTTCGATTTAACGTCGCTTGGAATACCAAGCTTAGTACAACCTTTTACTTCTAGCGGTACACGAAAAACTATATCTACTGTAATTAGTAGTCGTAGAAGCAAGATAAGAAAATGCTATAAAAGGGAGCGACCTCCAAAGCGGTTCTCATGCCCGACCACAACTTACAGTTCCTAGTATTCCCATCTCGCGACGCCTTCACAATGACCTTCTCTGGCGCCCTTCTTCAATCGACCTACTAATCTCACACGAATGCGCAACAGATTATATAGGTTCTACCTCATGGTAGAAGGACGAAATCTCACAAGATAAATCAAAGATCTTAATCCTAAGGCTCTACGTCCAATCGAAAGCAACGCTGAAAGCGCAAAGCATTCACAAAGACCCCTAAGGACTCTAGAACCTGATGCTCTGATACCATCTGTGACAACTCGTGACCAGAAATAGGGGGTGACCAGCCCGATACTCCAATATAACAGGAATCATGGATGGAATCATTCTCAGCATCACAACAATATACAAAGTATAGGGGACAACCACTCCATATTTCAGAAAAATGGGTTGCCAAAAATTTTGATTTTAAAGTAAGGAAAGAATTTAAACAACCCAATTTAAAAAGAAAGTGGAAACCTAGAAGAAGTAATAATACATACACATTAAGTATACAATGAGGGACCGAATATGCTGTGGGTCAACAGACTCATACAATAATACTAAACAAGTTTAATAAATTACAATATACATTACATTAAGCAAATACAACCGTTCGGGCCACGCGCCCGAATAAAAGACCCGATCTTGACTAGAGAATAATGATGACGACGTCGATTACAATATGTCCCGTAACACCCGCAAAGCATCACGGCTCGCCAAAATTCACCGGGTTTGGAAAGTCAAAATAGGCGTCCTTGCGGCGGAGCACCTGAGCGAAAACAAGATGCATGCAGAATAAGAAATATGAATGGGTCAGGGCCCGGTTTTATATGATCACCAGATAAATAAAAAGTATGACAGTTATGAATAAAAAAAATCATGCTAGAAAAGATAAAAATCTACCTACACAATTTTAAAACATGAACTAAGGGAATCAGATGATCATAAAATTTAAATTTAATTATACATAAAAATATGATTAACATTAATTAAAAACCTCCATCATTTTATATTATTCCATTTCATTGTTATGTTCCTTAGCAGGAACTCATAACTACAAATTTTTTTATGCTCTTTCTAGCATTCCATTCCTTATCAGGAATATAATCATCATCAAATGCTCTTTGTGGCATTTCATTGTGCTCTATATGGCACTTCATCATACTCTTTATGGCATATCTCATACATCATGTCCCACTTGATTATGAATAGTTATATTTATATACATCTAAAGATTCTAAGACCACACCTCCGAGTTTCCCCACTGGGCGCGCCCCTAAATAACCATCATCTTCCAGGGGCCTATCAAACAAGGCAGCCTGGGTACCTTCGCAACATTGGGAAGAGGCCATATGCCTGCGGGAGAGTCATAATCACACCCGGAATTACCTCACCAGCACAGAAAATATACAACAACGCTCATATGGCCTGGGACTATATCCACCCTACATTCACTAGCCAGGGGTCATCACCTCACGAACGAAACTTCCCTTATGATGGCACTTAGAGAGGTGTGTTTAAGTAAATTAGCATTTACCATATTTACAATTAAGTAAATTATCATTTACCATCATCATTACCATTTCCATTTCATTTTCAATTCCAATTTACGTTGTATGTTTCTTTTTATCCGAAACCATATTCATTTACATTTTTGCAAATACCTCATATTTTACCCGGAGCCGTACTTAATACATATTATCATTGTAACCTCAATAAATGAATAACCTTTCAATTTATTCTCCCAAGATTCGTTTGTGGTGTTATTGTAAACCATCAAGACTAACATAGCTCAATTGAGCTTCTAAAGTCTCCCAAACATAACGCTACAACTCCTAGTTTCATAACAATTAACTAGAAGAAAAGAATGCCTTAACATCTATTGGCATACCCCCGAAACAACCCTATATAATTCGTTTCTATTCTAGGATAGTTACCCAACTCATCTAGGACTCTAAGTTTACTTCGTATAAAAAGGTTCCTAGGTCCTAAGACTAAAGAAAAGGGTTGGAATTGAACTAAGAAAATTCACTCCAAAGTGAAGGATTTTCGAATCGATTCGGTCAGGAAATCTGACTTTCTGCATAATTGCCGAATCGATTCAGACTGGCCGAATCGATTCGGCCCATTTAGATCTGTAAGTTGCCCCTTGGGCGAATCGATTCGGATAGGCCGAATCGATTTGGCCCTGCGAATTTGCCAAGAAGGGTTATGGGTTATAAACCCTAGTTTTACCCCCAAATATTAAATCTCTTTCATTTATACACACCTCCAACACTATTAAACTACCCCAAATCATCCTACATGATTAATAACCACTATAATCCCCAATTTCATCAACTTAAAACATAATTAGGGCTTAAACATCATAAATTCCATTTTTGATCCATAAATGTTAATACACAACTATCACACAATTTACTCATCTTAAATCATATATTAGCAAGTAGAAAACTTGCCTTAAGCTTGCAAATTCAGATTTCTTTGTGGTAGGAGCAATCTCAATCTTCAATCTCCAAATCTCTCTTCTTTCTCCTCTTTTCTCTTCCTCTCTCTTTCTCTCTATGTTTAAGATATGAAATAGGGAAATTAAGGGATTTAGAAGACTAAAATCGAGGCTTAAGTCTAAAATTCCCAACTTAAATGGTTAATACCACATTAAAATGACTCCCAAATACGCATTTAAATTAAAACCAGTCAGAAGTGCCCGGAACCTAAAAATACAATATGACACTTATTTTGACTGTTTCGCACATTCCGGGACTAACTACACCCTCTAAACTGGCATCCGGTAATTTTATAATTTATTTCAAATTCCGGTTTCATTTAAACCAAAGTGTCATTTAAAACACATGACACTATGAAACATGCAACATGATGATATTTACTTACACATATAGTAAATATGTAACGATCCAATAAATATTAACTTTCAACTCCTTAAATTAATATTTACTCCAGTTAAAACATTTTTATATAATTACCTTATGCGGTAAATTAATATAAAATTACCCTCCTAATAGAGAGGGTTGTTACAATGTAAAATCGGAATAATATTACGAGTGGTAATTAGATGGATAAGCCTTTCACATAGTTAGAAGTGGGTTAGATGGCTAGGTTGGATTAGATATACATTAGGCGTGCACACTAGACGAGAGGTGAAAATCTCATGTGAGAGTTCGAACTAACATGCATATAATACTTGCTTTAATGCAATTTTAAATACTTGTTAATAAATATTTTTACACATCGGACTCTGACCAGTCTCTTACGTTTCTTCTCTCTTTTGCTATATATATATATATATATATATATATATATATATTAGTACAGATGCCCAACCACAGGGACACCGGGTCTAGATACTTGGCTGGTTTGCCGAGCTGCAACTGTTGTGAAAGTTACGGGTTACTTGAGATTAGACGCTTTTCTCATTTCATTCAGTTCCTAGTTCAGATATCTCAGTTAAGGCATGTGTCGCCCATTCTCATTAGTAGAGTTATACTCAGTTTTCGTTGTAGTTCTTCTCAGTTGGTTTGAGTATTTATTATGGTTTGGTTTGTAACTGTGAACTGGAAGTTTTATCCAGTCTTATCTATTCAGTATTTGATTCAGTCACCATTTAAATCTTGTGTATGGTTTATGTTTACATGTTCAGAATTTATTAAATTAATTGGTTTCAAGTTTAATTGGAAAATGTTTTGACACTAGCTTAATTAAATGTTAGGTAATTAATTGGATTTAAGTTTTCGATAGTGATGCTAAGAATGAATCATCCGAACATTCTGTTTTAAATTTTATAAAGGACTAATCACCCGATATTTAATTGGGCGGGGTGTCACAAATGCCTTCTGCCAAAGCCTTTTGCCCATATCTTGAGGCTTGACTCTTAACCGACTATAAGACACAAAGAGAATTGAACATTAATAAGTGTTGAGGAAAATGAAATCATTTTCATTTATGATAAGATATGTTCTCATTACATTATCATTTTATATTACATGGAATCAGAATAGTGATAATACTTTCGTTGGTGCTCGTTAAGGCATGAATTTTCAAATGCGTCCCTCCTTCAGTGTTTTTATTCAGTAGGTCCCTAGTCAGACCACCAAACTGACTATGTATGTCAAATGCCAATTGGACTCCAATTTATTTCCCATTCATATAAATTTCTTCAAAATGAAACCCCTTCTTCCATGTCCTCGACATAACCCCTTTTTGTAGTATCGAAATGTTATCTACTATAGCTACCACAATGAGTGCAGCCTCGTCCCTTACTTCTTCGGCCAGGTCCAAATCGAGTCACTTTATGAAATCACTCACTAGAAAGTTAAAGTTTAGTACTCGGTGGTTGGGCAAGATAACCTCCATTGGTACCACACCCACAAATCCAAATGCCAATATAAAGGGAGTCTCTCAAGTGGGGGTTCTAGGGTTTGTATTGTATGTCCACTGGACACTATGGAGTTCATTAATCTAGTTGGCTTTTTATCCTCGAGGTGCTTCTTAAATCCATCCAATATAGTCTTGTTGGTGACTTTCGTCTATCTAAATCATTGCGGATATCTTAGAGTAAATTTTAGGCATTTAATAAGGTTTTGATGTGGTAATTCCCAAAATAATCAGTATCAAATTGTATACCGTGATCTGTGATAAATTAATTTAGAATACACTATTTGCAAATAATGTTATTCCGGAAGAATTGGAATGTCTTTAGTTGACTAATTTCTATCCGCGGCTCGGCCTCCACCCATTTGGAGAAGTAGCCAACTGCTACCACTAGATCTTCAAACTTCCTTTGGTTTTGGGCACGGGTTTCACCAGATCTATACCCTATTGGGAGAATGGCCATGGAGCAGTGATCAGGGTCAAAGCCTCCATGGGTTATCGACTTATTACAACATTCCTCTAAAACTTTTCACATTTCTTTGCATGCTCAGTGCACATTTCCTTCATCAAAGGCCAGTAATAGCCCTTTTTTACGATTTCTCAGTGATCTCTTGATTGCGATTTCCTAGTAATAAAACCCTCGTATACCTCTTTGATTAAAGCCTATACTTCAGTGGGGTGAACACACCGAAGGAATAACAACACAAAAACCTTGCTTGAACAATATGCCACAATAGATCACATAGCGCAACCTTATAGCTTCTTTAGGGTTTGCTCGGACTTCACCCGTATGCAAATAAGATGATATTAGGTCTATCAAGGATAGATCCAATTTATACCTGTTCCACTAGGACAATACTCATCTACTCGAATCAATTTAACGATGCAAGATGACATAAAGTGCTGGCTCTCAAATTTCTTGTCCGTTTTATCCTGACCATCTTCACTATAGTAAAATTTGGACACAACTTTCTTACTTTGCTCCAAACTTTTGCATTTTTCGTTTGTCGTCTCATCTTAACCCAAAACTTGGTTTACAACCAACTGTGAATGACTATAAGGCGATATATGCAAAGCCCTAAGAGATGAATCTGAACCCAGTCCTACAATTAAGACTTTTTTTGTCTAATTTTTTAAATATATTTAAAACTAGTCACGGTTCTAAGCCACAACCATCTCTAACTGTTATCACGCATAAAGAGGGTCATGGGTTAGGGACGTGACTATATTTTGTAAGGACAAAGCATGGGTCGCAGCCTTGAGCCATGACTATTGTGGTGACCATTGAGATATTATTAAGGATGGGTCATGGCTGAGGGCCTTGACCAGAGCCGTGACCGGTCTCATATATTAAAGGATGGTCCACGACTAAAGGTCGTGACCAGGTGTGTGTTTGGGTCACGGTTAAGGTCGATAACCATCTACCGTGACTCCCAAGGTTCGTGACCCCTTCGATGGTCAGGGATTTGGGCTGTAACCCACAAAAATGGTCACGCCCCTTGGCGCAACCCATAGTACTGGTTAGGTACTTTAGCCGTGACCATTCGCCTAATATGGTGTAGTGCCTCCTCTTTCTGGTGGAGTTAATCTTCATAAGCGTCAACCAGTCGTAAGATATGTGTTGCCCTGGGTTGCTCTTTGCTCTCCTTAGAAAGATGCTCCTCTGGGAGAAATATTGGATTTATGTCTCGATGAATTTCACTTTTAACTTTGAGTAAAGATAGCTCAGCTCGTAAGTCACCAACAATGGGTGAAGTGTATGGGAGAGACATTGTTTTCACTCTTTGGTTTCAAATTTCTTTTAGAAAAGAGAATCGTTGCCACAGATGGCGCCAATTGGGAGTACAAGAAATCATAAATAACAATTCCAAAAGCAAAGGAATTTGATGAGTAAGTAAAGATCACAACACACGGGATTTATGTGTTTCGACAACTGTCTATGTCCACATAGGGTTTCTCAATTTTTATGAATTCTTTCAGAGGTTCAGAATTACATGCCCCCATTGCCTCGGGGAGGTAGTTTTATTTATAGTGCTAAGAGTGGTTGAGTTGTATAAAAACTCTCCCATCTCCTTATTGGCTCATTGACTGATCCTTGTTTATTACCTTCGAGAATGTAAGTAATTAAGATGAGTATTTATAATTATCCACGTGATACGTCTTCATAATTATCCACATGATGCTAAATCTGACTTGGGCAGCATGTTAAGCCTATTTGGGCTGTCGAATATTAGGCTATTATGGTTTTGCACCCAAAGTGGTCATCAACCTTATTTCACTTCTTGAGCATGTCATCAACATACACCTCCGCATTAACCTCAATCTTCTCTTTGAAAATCGGGTTCACTAGCCTCTGGTATGTTTTCCCCGCATTCTTCAGCACAAAAAGCATCACATTATAGTAATAAGTTCCCTTGCTTGTTATAAATGATGTTCTCTCTCTATCCTCTATCTTCATTGAGATGTGGTTATAACCTGAACATGCATCCATGAAACTGAGGAGTTCATGTTCGACTATAACACCCACTAACTGGTTAATTCTAGGCAAGGGGTAGTGGTCTTTAGGACAAACTTTGTTTTTATCTGGAAATTCCACACACATTCACCATTTTCCATTCGGTCTCTTCATTATTACCACGTTTGATAACCAAGTAGGATATTTTATATCCTCAATAATTTTTTCCTTTATGTGCTTATCCACCTCGACTTTTATATGTATATTTCTCTCCTCACTAAAAACTTACCTCTTCTGCTTTATGGGTTTTGCTTCCTTCAGTATGCTGAGCTCGTGGAACAATACCTTTGAATGTACATGACATGTCTTAATGGCTCCATGCAAACACATCTTGTCATTTTCTATCGTTGTTTAGATGAAGTGAAATAACATTCCCTAAAGATCATTTGATTACCCTTAACTTATCTTACGCCAAAGTCGATCAAGAATTTCATTACTTGATAAACAGTTGAGGCCACCGCCTCAAATTTCTTCAAATCCACGCGACCGAAGATGATGTTTTAAGAAAATGTCAAATTCTTATCAAGGATGAAGAACCTCGTCATCTGAGTGTTGTAGGTCGTTCATATCCCTGTCGTCACCTTTATCTCTATCGTTCTTAAGAGGAACACCTTCTCCCTTGAAAAACTTATCAGGGGATAGTGATAGGCTTGCAAATTTCTCTCTTACAGTTTTAACTTCTTGAAGCATTATAAAATAACATATTGGCAGAGCTTCTATTATCCACCAAAACACTTTGTATCATGCATTCGTGAACCATTAGGTTCCCACCAAAGTATCAATGTATGGGTACAAGAGGTCACTCAGGTATGCATTTGAGAAACCCACGATTAAGTGATCTCTATTTTCTTTGCGTCTACTGCCTCAACTAAGTCGACCTTGACCCGGATATTATCTACACAGGCCTTACCTTCGTTCAGGTACGCATCTCGATCACGCTATATGCCCTTTAGCAACTCCCTCGGCAATGAAGTTAAAACTGAATGAGATCATATTGATTATATGTTTTGGTGATTTTAGTTTTTTAGCAACTCTCTTGTAGTTCCTTCATTAAAAATAATTATCATTGCCCATGCTTTGCCCCTCTATCTTGGTCTCTTACATACAACCTAAACCGACATCTCTACTTTGTATCATCCTCTAGCTCTGCACCTCATCCTGAACAACTAACATACTTTTTCATCTTTCCCCTCCTAATCAAGGCTTCAATTTCATCCTTCAATGCCATATTTGTATGTTGTATGACTATGGTCTTTGTGGAACTCACACTGTTTCTTCCTATTCCTCATTTTGGCAAGGTTTTGAGCTTTTCCATCTATTTCAACTTTTGCGTATCTTGGATTTCCTCCCAAATATGGTGGACCCCAATAGTTCAGTGGGGTATATTCATCAAACCTCTTGTCATAATTTTTTAAATGGCACTTCTTAGGTTTGTCCTTCTTATCCGAGCATGTTCTAGTTTCAGCCTCGGTCTGACCCACTATTTAGCCGCCATGGCCTCATTTGCATTCATAATTTTTATAGCCTTAGCCTAGAATTTAGCTATCATGTTTTTTTTCCATAGTTTAATACAATTTTCCTGACTGCAAATCGTTCATAATGATCGTGATAATAATTTTCTCGTCATAGTCGATAACCTCCAACTTCTCATTGTTGAATCATATGGTGTACTCTCTTATAGTCGCATCCTCTTTTTTCCTGACAATCAAGATATGATTTACCCTCTTGGTCGGTCTCGTGACAAAATATAAATTATTGATGAACAGAACAACTAGTTGCTTGAAGGTTGAATCAACCTCGTTGGGAGTCCCATGTGCCACATACGGGCCTAGTTGATCAAAGTACTAGAGAATCCTATGCATATCATCTCATTGGGGATAGAATAAAGGAAAATGGTACACTTACCCGAAAATTACCTCAAAATTACCAAATTTTGGCTTTATTGGTTTGTACTCTGGTTTGGGTCCCGCCAGGGTACAAACCAATAAAGCACAAATTCAGTAATTTTGGGGTAATTTTAGGGTAAGTGTATCATTACTCTAGAATAAATATCAAAAGTCGCTTGATATTGTTCTATATGGTTGATGGGATCTGTCTTCCCATCATATCTTGTTGTGATAGCTAGTAGTGTGCAAAAAAATCGGCCAACCCGTAAACTGAATCGAACCGAAACGGACGATTTTTTTTAGCCCGATTCGACCTATGGTTTGCGGATATAAAAAATCGATCATGTCGGTTTGGTTGACGATTTATACATGGGAAAAACCGATTCAAACCGAACCAACCCGAAATCAATACTCAACTCAACTCAACAAAGCCTTTTCCCAATTATTTGGGGTCGGCTACATGAATCCTATTTTTCCATTCCATTCTGTCCAGTGCAATATCTTCGGTTACACCACATGATATCATGTCATTTTTTATAATATCCCACCAAGTTAATTTAGGCCTACCTCTACCCCTTGGGTTACTATCAATACTAACTAAATCACTATTCCTTACAGGAGCATCCATTGGTCTACGCTTGACGTGTCCAAACCATCGAAGTCGATTTTCTCTCAATTTATCTTCTATAGGAGCTACTTTCACCGTTTTACGAATTTGTTCATAGTCGATTCGGTTTCGACCTGACCATTTCTAAAACCGAACCGATCGGTTCGGTTTGAATTAGGATCCAAAACCGACCCGAATCAACCCAGAAGACTCCTAGTGATAGCTGCCGATATCAATTTATCAAATGGTGATCCTTTTTTAGTTAGAACCTAAGCGATCAAATGCACTTCCCTTACCATGGCACCCTCCCAGAAGGAGCATCTCATGTCCTTATGCGGAGAAAGTGGTGGCATCTCTCTATCCATGTCAGTTTCTTCAACAATTGTTAGAGTGACTGGGTTTAGCTTCTGGTGGGGCTGGGCTGGACCTGTTCAGTGAAAATACTCCAGGTAAGATTCGCTACAAATTATCCATTCCAATCGGAGGCAACGACGCTACCGTCTCCGTCGCGTTGCTACTTTCCACAGTGTCAGACATTTCCACAACACAACAACCATTTTCCAAATTGGGGTTCGCAAAATACACAAGAAAAATAGAGATGTAGCTAAATTGTATGAATCAAACAAAATTAGCTCCAGAAAACAGCTTTAAACCCTCATAACTCAAGCAAATTAGATCGCCATGAGCGATAGGAGCGAAATTTGGGGAAACAAACGAGGGTATGTCGTTTCCCATAAATGGAACCAAACTGTTATTGCTAGAAATTGATATTAAGATTGCGTTTGTTTTTTCATTTGAATTTGGAGTCCGAATCTGAAATCTAAAGACTAACGGTTCGTTTGTTTTTGCCTCTTAAGTCTGAATCTGAACCATTCAGACTTAAGAGGTACCAAAAAGTGTTTGTTTTTTTAAGTGATTAAGAGGCTAACGGTTATATTTGGCTCTTAATGATTAAGAGGTAGAGTTACGTCTGAAGTCTGAATCTGAACTCTGAATCAGTCTAAATACATTCATTCAGAAGTACATTCAGACATAAAAACAAACATATTTTTCAGATTCAGATTTCAGACTTCAGATTCAGTCTTCAGAGTTCAGATTCAGAATTCAGATAAAAAAACAAACGCAACCTAAATCTGAAGTCTGAAATCTGAATCTGAAAAATATGTTTGTTTTTATGTTTGAATGTACCTCTGAATGAATGTATTTAGACCGATTCAGACTTCAGATTCAGACTTCAGAGGTAACTCTACCTCTTAATCATTAAGAACTAAATATAACTGTTAGCCTCTTAATCATTTAAAAAAATAAATACTTTTTGGTACCTCTTAAGTCTGAATGGTTCAGATTCAGACTTAAGACGTAAAAACAAACAACACCTTATCAATAAACTACCAAGCTAACCTGTTAAAGAGATAAAATACTCAATGATACGCATGTAAATGAAGTGAAAAGCAAGAGGGAAAAAAGGAGACCCCAATCACAAGTTAATTATGGAATATGGGGGAGAATATCTTCATATCTTCTTCTGTTGCTAACATCACCCAATCACATGGTTCACTCTCCCCCAACAGATGTTAATTGATGGAGTTACCTTTTCTATTTACTCTAGGCCGAGGCTGACCACGAATGAGCCGACCTCATACCTAGTCCTCGACTCCTCCTGTGCAATAAGTCACCTGGATTTGTTACCCTTTGTGACAGGTTTCATCTCTAAAATTTTATTCTCCCGCAT
This sequence comes from Sambucus nigra, assembly GCA_949130495.1. Taxonomy (NCBI): domain Eukaryota; kingdom Viridiplantae; phylum Streptophyta; class Magnoliopsida; order Dipsacales; family Adoxaceae; genus Sambucus; species Sambucus nigra. The sequence continues at coordinate 137,731,079 of OX422224.1, read as the reverse complement.
ATATTATCGACGAACCATCGGAGTCGCGTCTATCATTTTTTAAAGGACAATCATGTTTTATATAATAGCACTCCTTGCACTTGTAATATTGTCAACCTTTTTCATCACCTCTTAATCTAAACCTACTTCCTCCACTAAATCTCTAATTGGTATTCCTTTCCCGATTTCAACCTTGAACGAACATAATTGAGCCCGAATTATCCTCCCCTAAAGATTTTCTCTTTGCACGTTCTTGTATGAATCTGAAAGAGAGGTAAGAGGAAATAAGCCCCGATCTTCTTTCTCAATCATTACATCAACTTTTTTTAGTTGATCGAAAAGCCATGAAAAATACTCATGTGATTCATGAGGTCCTCGCTCTCCTCCATCTTCAAACGGTAAATCTCCCACTAATGATTGAGATTTATTATGGAACTCTTAGCTAGATAAAGTTTTTTTTTAACTTTTCCCACAATTTTATTGGTGTATCATCATCAGTGACATTATTGATGATATTATCATCGATATTGATTAACATCGTGCTCAAGAACCTTAAATCAACACCTTCCAAATATCATCAGCCTTTTTTCGTGATACCTTTTCCATTGAATGGGTCCACCTTGTAATGAACCACAATATTTTTTGCCATGGTTGAAAGTAAATTACCCAAGATTTCAAAAAACTATTGGTTTAACACCAAAGTCTAAATATCGATTTCGTCAAACAACTTGTGTGTACCACAAGCTCTGATACCAATTATTGTACCAAAATCTTTTATACCAACTTCAGCTATAAGATTATCTCCAAAACCTTAGATAACCGGCTCAAACCTATCCTCGAAATTTATTCCCCCCCGCGCCGCGCCACACACAAAAGAAGCATTTGTCTCCCAAAGGTTTATTCAAGGAACTATCATTAGAGACCCTGAAGCTTTTCATCACTTGAAGATTAAAAAAAAGAAAAGAAATGGATTTCTAATTGACTCTAAACAAGGCCTACATCAGAGTTGAATAGGAATTCTTGGAGAAAATGCAAAATTTCAAAGTTATTCTATATTGCGAGCCTTTCATAATCCAGAGAGGGTCTTTGTTAAGGTGATCTATTACCTCCTTACCCTTTTAATTAGTTTACAATGTGCTCTCTTACGTTAATGAAATCTCTGGAGGTTGTGAGAGAGAATACAGATAAGTCCTTCATCTATTAAAGAAATATGGAATAACCTTAGTGAGTGAGGGGAATAACCTCTAGACTGGACCTAAAATCAAAAAACATATTTTTTTTTGAGGTTATGAGGCTTTAGGGAAGAGTTTAATAGGGTGAAAAGGCACTCTTTAGTTTAATGGTTATCCAATGAAGTTAAAGGTAGAGAGTCAATGACGAGTAACTGAAATAAATGAACATTTTGGATCTGTCATTGTCATCTTAAGGAATTTGAGTCACACTCTACTACTCCACTAAAAAAATTCGTAAAAAAATATTAATGAATCCTGATAACAAATTATGAACAAACTTAACAAAATGCATAGAATATATTGTGGACCTACATATTTGAACGGGTCAACTACACAAACTACGTGATTCCATCAGAACAAATGCGTTTTTCATTACCATATTGACATTCTTATAACAATCCTTAGAAATACTAGTTCAAAACGCAAAAGAGATAGATCCCACTAAGTTCAACCCAACCCAAAAGAGATAACTCCCACTAAGTTCAATCCAAACTACTATGAAGCAGCCGAAGAGAAGCGAGTAGCAACCATGTTATCAGAACGTGATATCAAGTTGATGTTCACGTCTTCAGTAAGTTAAAAACCTCTAAGCAAATTATATCAGGAGAACTCAATCTGATATGGCTTTGAACACTTTGGAAGCTTTATTTGTTCAACAACACCCTTCATCTTTATTATAGTCTTCTCCAAAACCTTGGCATTCTCTACAAAGTACCTCAACTGTTCAACTCCATTGTTCGACCCCAATCTCGTAATTTCGATTGTCTTTAGGTGTGATCTCAAACAATCGGGCACATTCCATTCCAACCACGATGTCCCGACATTGCCACAAGAAAATGAAAAACCGTGATTTAAGAACGAAACAATATCTCCATATCATCAATATTTCAAACTCTACACTATAATTAGTTGGAAGGTGATGTTATTATTCAACCTTGTATCACCTCAAAAATAAGAAACTCCAACATAGGACAGCTCTTGAGAAATTCCAGTACCAAGTTCCAGTTCCAGGAAACAATTTCATCGGCAAAGAACTTCAAACAAGTCAAATTATGAAACTTTGGCAGATTATAAGAATTAACCACCGCAAGAGACTGCACAGTACGGAGAAAGAGACTTTAGAAATGATTCAAAATAATATATAGAAATTTATTCAAGAAACAACAACATAGACAAAATGTGGCTTACCGACATGGTAAAACATGATAATGAAAGAGACGTAACGTTGGAAATCCTTCTAAGAAGTTTATATAAACATGTGACATAATGGGCCGAAGCTTGAAATGCAGGGTAAGTTTTTGAAACACGAAGATGTGCTTGGCATATGGAAGACATGTCTCTTACCACATAATCCTTTGTCACCTTATCGTCAATAGATAAAAATTCGAGAGCAGGGGCATCAATTACAATTTTCTATAAATCAGCATGGTGCATAAATTCCACGGATAACCTTTTTAGTGATTGAGAAATGACATTTGAAAATTTCAAATTATCCCATATTTCTCCAATTACAACCAAATCATCGAGAACGGGACAACTAGAGAAGAGATTTTTTGCTGAATTATCATCTTTATATGCAACTGCTTTTAATTCAAGGACCTTCAGACTTGGAAAGCACATGAAAGGCACGGGGAAATTAAGAACCATATCCACATTTAATTTCAAAACTACTAGTGTATTGCAAGAAAATAAACTTTGTGGCAAGTTCTGAAACTCATGATGTGTTTCGATATCGCAACAAAACTTGATGTGGAGCTCGCGAACCTTCCGTTCTACGGCATGACATATCCATGACTCTATACGAGAAAAATGACGATCACAGTCTATGGAAACCTTTCCAAGAAAATGCATACTCGGATCCATCAAGACTCTATTTACAAATTTAAAGAACCTGGCGTCTATATTTTTTTGGTCCTCAACCTATCTTCCTGAACCCCAACTTTTGCTTGCTTATGCTTTTCTCGTCTTCTGTGACTTATTATCATGATTCTGTATTGAATTCAAAAGAAAAAAGTCACTAGTCACACAATCTCATAACAAAACCGTAAAAAAAATGTGTTATACATGAACTTTCATGCCATTTGTTTTCATTTAATCCCATTTTGTCTGCAAACAGAATGAAGAAAAGTAAAGCAAAACTAAGTTATGAGTATCGACAACTTCACTATAAAAAGAACTTATTATATATGACAAATTTATGCAGAAAAAAATACTATCATAAAGAAATAGGAGAAATAACTTGTTTGTTCAGGTGCGGTAGAGCAAGAGAGAGAGAGAGAGAGAGAGAGAAGCTGGTGAGCCACTCAGAGTGAAGGTTTTAGAGCATAATTCCAAAATCTAATCAAAGATATTAGATTATCAATCCTTTGTTCAAGGTCAAATTTTGGGGATGGAGTCTCCAATGTCTATTTCTAGTTGTGTGGTTTGCAAATGAAATTGGGAGTGTGAAGTCGTGAGTAATGATCTTCAGTTTTTGCATCGCGAAGTCCTGCACCCCAACTTCATGGCAGGCATAATTATGACAGCCGTGTGTATGCCAAATGTGATGGTTTATGGAATTTGCTGGAAGATATTTCTGTGAATACGCACTGATCCTGGCTGGTAGGGGGTGAATTTAACATAGTGCTTGAAGCCCAGATGAAATTTGAGGGTAATGGAATTGATTAGTATATGGGAGAGATATGGGTCTCACTTTACTTGGTGTAACAATCATGAGGGTCCGACTAGAATATGGGAGATTAGATTGAATTTTGTTTACTGTCCTCTTGTAGTATCCAATTTGAACAAGCGAGATTATTTTCCACGACCATTGTGAACTCATCATCATAACTTTCTTCAGGTGGTGAAGGATAATCGGGACGAGCCATGAAAGGAAAGCCCTTTGAAGTTTTCCCTTAAGCTGAAACAACTGAGGGGGACTCTGAGGCTCCGAAACAAATCTGAGTTCAAAGACCTGTGGAAAGGAATAAAGGGCTTTCACATGAATTGTTTGTTAAGGAGAGAGACTTGAAGAGGGAAGACTCTATTTTGGCTAACAAAGCTAAATCCTTTCCACAAAGGAAGCTTGCTTGAGAGGAGAATTATTGGTGTCAAAAACTAAAGGTAAGTGGTTGGAGGGGAATGCAAACACTCGGGTTTTCACTCTCTGGATATGTATCGCTCAAATAAACATTAAATTCACCGTATTAAAAATGAGGATGACCATTGGACCTCAGATGAGTCCCGGGTGGGTGACGTTTGGCTCAGTTTTTCCAAGATTTGCTTACTGCAGAATCAGTACAGCATGTTGAACAGGAGCTTCTGGGTGTTAGTTCAAAAATGTTAAGTGAGGAGGATATTGTGCGGTTGAGTTGTGTACCAAAAATAGAGGAGATCGAGAATATTTTTTTTCCATTGATGGGGACAGTGCGTTGGAGCCGGATAGGCTTAACGGTTGTTTTTACAAGTTCTGTTGATAAGTGATTCGTGCTGATTTGTTCAATGCAGTGGAAAGTTTCTCTCAGGCCAATGCTTTCCTAAAAGTTGGTCGAGTACATCTTTGGTCCATTTTCCAAAGGTGGATAATACGCAAATTTGTGGGGTTTACATGCAATTAGCCTATGTAATTTTTCTAACATTTTTGTGTCCAGGTTGAGTTTCATTCTTCCGAAAATATTTTTTTACTCAATCCGGTGCCGTCAAGGCTAGATCAATTACGGATGATGTCATTCTAGCCCAAGAAATCATGCATGGCCTTAAAAAACATGTTGGAGGTTTAATGTTGCTATTACGCTTGATATAGCAGAAGCGTATGATTGTTTCTCATGGTAGTTTGCATTAAAGGTTATGCGTGCTTTCTGATTGAATAAAAATTAGATTGATATGATGTGATGGAGTATCTCAAATTGTTTGTACTCCATAATTCTAACTGGGAAAACTCGGATTCTTTTAAGTCTAGTTGTGGAGTTCGTCAATGTGATCCTCGCTCGCATGGTTTATTTGTCATCACTTTGTTCTTAACGTGTGGTATTGATGATTTAATGTCAAGGGGGGAAATTGTTCCTTTTTCTCATGGGGCAGGCAGCCCACTTATTATGTCCTCTCCTTTGCCAACGATATCTTGATTTTCTCTAAAGCCAAAAGAGATCGCTGTGGAAACTAATGGAATTTTCAGACAGATACAAGAGGAACTCAGGCCAATTAGTTATTAGAGTTGCTAGATTGTTTCGGCCAAAGTTTCTTCTACCCCCTGGCATATTATTGAGGGGTCGACGGGTTTTCTTCAAAAGAATTTGCCCATAAATCTCTGGGCATTACTTTGGCTGTGGGATGTGGGAAGGAAGAAGAGATCTATTTTTCATGAATTGGTTGAGAAGAATAGAGCTAAAATTGCCGGCTGGCACAGTAGGACTTTCGCGTGGTGGCAAGTTAATTCTTGTAAAGCATGTTTTTCAATCTTTTTCTTCTGATTTATTTGCATCTCTTGACCCTCCACTTTCCGTCATTAACGAGCTGGAGCGAATCACAGAAGAGATTTGATTAATTGGGATTTGGGACCAAGTTTGCTAGCCAAAGGAGTTATTGGGATTTGGGACCAAGTTTGCTAGCCAAAGGAGGAAGGTGGATTGGGAGTACGTCACTTTCAAGATACTGTTAAAGCTTATTTTTTACAGCTTTGGTGGCTGACTTGCTCAAAATTATTCACTTAGGGAGAACTATATGCATTCTAAATATATCAAAGGTGGAAATCTATCTGAATCAACCACCTTCTAGGTGTTAAGATTGAAGCCATGCAATGCCTGGACATAGACACGCATGTCTTTAGGTGGAAGAAAGCTCATTGATCCTTCTCCTTGAGTTCAGTGTAAGACATTATGAGATGCAGAGAGTTGGGGGCCTGTCTTTAAAATTCATTTGGAATCACCGGATTCCTCTAAAAAATTATATTTTCCTTTGAAAGTGATTTCAGTAGATGATGTTGTTTGTACTCTTGGTATTCAGTTAGTTTCAATATGTAGATGTTGCATGGAGAGAATCCATTGAACATCTTCTCTCTGCAAGCTCCACTGCCAGAAAGTAAGGTCTCATTATGAAGGTAGTTTTTTAGTTAAAGTTCATCGCTTGACCATCCATTCTACGCTTATTTTGTGGTGGTTATTAGCCAGTTCGGAAAAAAAATTACCATTGTCTCTGATGTTTTGCCAGCCTTCGTCTCCTGGGGTGATTAGGAAAGCTCGTAATAAGGCCATTTTTTATGGTACCACTGTAACAGTCTGGTCGCACGTTGCATTATACACTTGGGGATGAAGTTGATTGAAGACACTTGTAAAGCTTTTCGTTACAAAGGTAGAATCACACTTTATAACACAGATTTGCTTCATGAGTTGCACATCTCTTTTGTGGGGTTTAGACAATTAAAATAGGCTATGTAGTTATTTTTTTGTTGCTTTTCGCTTGAGGTCAGGGATATATCCCGTCTTTTTAGCCCTTGTAAGCCACCAAGGAGAAGTATTTCCCCCTCTTTTTTTTAATTAAACGGGTGTCGTCTCCTCTCCATTTAGGGGAAAAAAACTCAAATGACCCATAACTATCATTCACTACATTTTCAGCCATCCAATTAACAAACAGTGTTCTAAAATAATCCTTCTATCTCTTTCGTCCACTAGCCCCATAGAAATTAGCCACATGTGACACAAATAATTTGTTCAAGGACAATTTGTCAAAAGAACCATGATGACCAATAAATAAGAATAACAAGCAATTTAAAATAAATTTATTTATGGATTTACAGATGAACAAAAAACCTTAATTGCCTAACTGGACAACTTCATGCCAATGGCACGGTCGTAGTTTTAGCCCAGATCCTGGTTTGAATTTACGGCTCACCCATATGTCACATTTCCGTAAGGTCTTCTGTCGATCTGTGTTTTTAGTTTTTATATAATATTGCAATTGCTTGATTAAAAGGTAAAGGAGTAATTTTAAAATTGATGTTGTGAGCCCCATACTCATACAACATGCACAGAGAACCATTCCTGGTACACTTGAAATGACTCAACTCTCGAGAATATAACACCCACCCCCTATATGTCCTCTCAACCACTCGTATGCATTGGAACAAATTATACATAACATTGACCCCTTTACAACTTACTGATAATAATGAACATGGAAGTGACTTAAAAGACAGTAACCGATCAGAGCATTTTTTTCAAAACAATTGAATGACATTTACCAAGACTTTTCCTCGTATAAATTCAAATCCAGCTCAAAACGAAGAGAGGAATTTATGCAACACATTTCATAAAAAGTCACGGATATCCTTGTTCACTTCATAAGACACTAGGAAACTGTGTTACAAACAAATATATATTTCTCAAAAAAAAAAATATATATATATATATAATGTATAGTCAGACTCACTTAAATCATCCTCTATACATCACCCCTAGGCTCTAAAATTTTTTTTTTTTTCAAATTTTATATTTTTTCCCTGAAATTAACCTTTCAATCAATCCATATGCAAATAATTAGGACAAAATGCATTTTGTAGTTATTTTTAAAAAATTCACAAAAAACTGCTAAAAATACATTATTAATAAGGGCTTTAATAACGTATTTTTAGCAGTTTTTTGTGAATTTTTTAAAAAAATAACTACAAAATACATTTTGACCTAATTTTTTGCATGTGGGTTGATTGGAAGGTTAATTTTAAGAGAAAAATATAAAATTTGAAAAAAAGGTTTTCTAGGGCCTAAAATTAGAAATGATGTAGGTGAGTCTGCCTCTCTCTCTCTCTCTCTCTCTCTCTCTCTCTCTCTCTCTCTCTATATATATATATATATATATATATATAAAATAATACTCTTGTGCGAACTAGTCCTCATTTTTAGAATGCGGACTAGACATGTGCTACCTAACGGTGCGCTGAGAAATTATCCCCTAAATTATAGGCACACTCTTTCTTTTTTGGGCTTACCGTCAGGTGACACGTGTCCGGTCGGCACTCTTAAAACGCGGACTAGTCCGCACAAGAGCAGGACTATATATATATATATATATATATATATATATATATATATACACCATCAAAATGTACTGGGGTGTTGAAACAAGTGATAGGTGTGGTCAAGCTTGTTGGAGATGTCTTGGAATAGTGGTAGAGTGTCTCAATATGAAAAAGAAGACGCTCTTAATTTGCGTTGTTTTATATATTCTTTGATGATAATATGTTACTTATGTTATCAACACAGCAAACAAGAGGAAATTTCCAAGTCTAGCGTAAGGACAACCCATTATAGAGTATAAGTAAGAGTTCACAAATTTGTCATTGTTAGCCCCGGATAAGGTGAACACCGAGGCGAAGAAAAACTTGTGTTTTACTGTAAATGTTCCCTTGGTGTGCCATCTCAACGGAAAACCATTCGGCGGCATACCTTTTATGGTGTTCAAGCGAGCTATCAAGCACGGACTCGTAATACGCATTTCGACATGTGACACGCGACACATGATTCTTCCAAAAACTAGCAGGAAAGGGCTTTTAGTTATAAGTTGTAGGTCATGGGTCCCCTTGTGTGTGTGTGGGGGGGGGGGGGACTTTTTTCTTTTACCTTGATGCAATGACAAGGGTCTTCACATAAGCTTCGAGTTCGAGATATGGAAGCAACCTCGCCATATTCATATATGGGAGTAAGGGTAGCCGACATTTGCCTCTCCCTGACCCTGCAGTTAAGCGAGAGCCTTGTGCACTGGGTACGACCTTTTATATGTGTTTATTGATTTGATTTATTCTAGAGGTATTGCATGATATAAGCTTGTAAATCTAGTTGGGAGGTTATTTCAAAGACCTTGGCCAATAGACTCAAGCCCATCATGAGCCACATTATTTCTCCTGGTCAGGTAGCTTTTGTCCCGAATAGAATGATCCAAGATAGCATAATTTTGGCCCATGAGGCTTTCCATCACATGAAGGTTAGAAAAAATGGTAGAACCCAAAGCCTAGCAATAAAATTGAACTTAAACAAGGCTTACGATAGAGTGAAATGGGGCTTTTTCATAGCTGCCATGGATAAAATGGATTTTGGCCAATAAAAATTGACAGCTCTAAATCGTTAATAAATATGTATTTGGGATCTCCATATCCATTCTTTAAGGGCGTGCAAAAATTGACAAGAAGAGTAGCAGATCTAAATCGCTTTGTTTCTCGAGCTACCGATAAATGTCTTCCATTCTTTAAGATGCTCAAAAAGACCTTTGAGTGAAATGACGAATGAGAGAGAGCTTTTATGGAATTAAATAAGTATTTGGGATCTCCACCTCTTTTAGCCCGACTAGTTTAGGAGAAAAATCATATATGTATGTAGCAATTTCTGAGTCATCTATTAGCTTGGTTTTATTCAAACTAGAGGGAGGAATTCAAAAGCCTATGCACTACACTAGCAAATCACTCTGAGGAGAAGAAATTAGATACCCACTCTTTGTGAAGTTGCATTGGCACTCATTGAAGCTTCCAGAAGAATGAGCCCATACTTTCAAGCCCATACCATTATAGAGTACACTGACTTACCTCTGCGACAAACTTTGCACAAGCCTGAAAAGTCAGGGAGGTTAATATCTTAAACAGTTGAGCTTGGAGAGTATGAAATTGTTTATGAGCCCAAAATTGCATTGAAAAGGAAAGCGGTGGCAAACTTCATAGTAGAGTTCACATATGCAGAAGTGCCAAATAATCTAAGTTTGCCTGATGAGCATACTTCTTTGGAAGAGAGCTTAGTTCAAAAGCAAACTGAGATTGCGACCGATCAACAAGAATCGTCGGCTAATCTAGAAAGGATTCAGCGAATGGCAAAGCAACGTAAAAAGATGTTTGAATATGGAGTGTTGATAGAAGTAGATTTCTCTAATGAAATTCCAATCTGACAATTGTTTGTAGATGAATCCTCATACGCTAATGGCAGCGGAGCTGGCCTCATTATCAACACTCCAGACAACTTGGATGTGGAATATGCTTTGAGATTTCAATTTCAGGCTTTCAACAATGAGGCTGAATACGAAGCATTAATCACTGGACTCTAATTAGATTCATCACTAGTTGCCGAGAAAGCGTTAGAACATAGTGATTCTCAGCTTATTGTTAATCAGATGCAACAAATATATGGAGTTAAAGGAGAAACGATGGTGAGATATAAAAAAAAAGCTATGAAGGTCATCTATTTGTTCCTTGCGGTCAGGGTGGGGAGGATTCCAAGGGTAGAGAATGCCCGAGCAGATCTATTACTTGGCTAGCCTCAGCAACTCAGATAGAGCTCAGGCGAATAATTTCACTAGAAATTCTTGCCCATTGAAGCATTGATGGAACATATATCAGTATATTCTCTATGGAATTAGGTCCTTCTTGGATGGATCCGATTAGATATTACATCAAAAGAGGATCACTGCTCTCAACCCAGAAAGAAGCTAGGAAGATGAGGTATAAAGCAGCTAGTTATGTTCTGGAAAAAAGTGTTTTGTATAGGAGAGGCTACACTATCTCCTTACTTAGTTATGTTCATCCAAACGAAGTGAATGATATCATCAAAGAAGTACATGAAGGCTCATGTGGAGCTCATTCAGCTGGTCGATCACTAACACAGATGATAGCAATATAAGGCTATTATTGGCCGATGATGAAGGCCAATTGCGTTTCTTTTCCCAAAAAATGTGATAAGTTCCAAAAACTCGCCACCATCTATAGAAAAACGAGGGGATACTCTAACACCTATCACTTCTCTATAGCCGTTTTCTCTTGGGGGAATAGACTTGGTCGAACCATTATTGACTACCAAAGGAAGGTTCAAATATCTGGTGGTAGCAGTGGATTACTTCACGAGATGGGTGGCGCCTTTGATAGAAATAACTTATCAGAGGGTTTTCAAGTTTATATGGAAACAGATCATCTGTCGTTATGGAATGCTTTATAATTTCATCATTGACCATAGCACCCAGAGTATTGCATTAGATCTGGCATTCAATAGATTCATTTAGCACCTAAAATCCATAGTGTAATGGTCAGGCATAAATCACTAACAAGACTTTTATCGATGGATTGAAGAAAAAGGTTAGAAGATGCTAAAGGCAATTGGATCAATAAACTGCATAGTGTCCTTTGGGCCAATAGGACCACTCCAAGAACAGCAATAGGGGAAACCCCATACATGCTCGATTTATAAACTAAGGTAGTTCTACCAGCTGAAATAGGTCTATCGATCTACAAAGTGTTGAATTTTGATTCACCTAAAGGTGATCTCATGAGGCGACTAGATTTGGACATAGTAGAGGAAGTCATAGAAGATGTTGTTATTCGGATGGTTGTTTATCAAAAAAGGACTGCTAGGTTTTATAATTGGAGGGTCAAGTCGATCAACTTGAAACATGAAGATTAGGTACTTAAGAAGATAATTCAGAAGAGCAACAAGATAGAGCCCAATTGGCATGGTCCATACCGTATCTCGACAGTTATATGACCATGAAGTTATCGCTTGGAAACATTGGAAGTTAAAGAGTTTAGGAATCCTTGGAACGTAGACCATCTTCGTAAATATTATCAGTAATATTGTTTTGATGTAATCAAATATTCAGTTCAATGATGTTCTAACTTTCCAATATTTATGCTTGCTTTTTTTTTCCGGAGTATATGGTGCTACTCACACTATATAAAAAATAATGATAATTCAAACTTTCCCAACTTCAAAAAAGATCATTTTTGGTTCAAACTTTTCCAATTTCAGAAAAGTTCACTTTTGCTTCAAACTTTTTCTACTTCTGAAAAGTTCACTTTTAGTTCAAACTTTTCCAACTTTAGAAAAGTTCACTCTTAGTTAAAAATCTTCCAACTTTAGGAAAGTTAAAAAAATAATTATAAACTTAATGTATGATTTCATCTTCGAAAAATCAAGAACAGGAAGTCAGTAAAACTTTATGTAAGACTCAAAGTCAAACATAAGAGGTTTTACCTGACCAAGTTAAAAAAATAGGGATAACTATACATTCCTAATACACTTGGTTTCCACTGATAACTAATGCAACAACTTAGTTCAACAAAACTATTTACATATTTATCTAAGAGCATTAGTTGAATTTATGGCATTACAAATAAGATTCAACCATTAATCAAGCATTTAACATTTAAGCATCTTATCTAGTCAATGAGCCGATTAACTAATCATTAGGTAGATCACATAGTTGGCAATAAGATTAATATTAACTACAAGCTTAAATAAAGAAGACACAGGATGAGACATAATTTCATTTCATTCCAATAAAGGTGTATTATAAATTAATGATCCACAGAGCAACAAATACAAGTCTATCCTATTAGGCACTTTCCTTAATCCTTTCTCATCCCAACAAGAGGTTCATCAAGGGTGCTCAGATGATTAATAGATCTAAAATCTTTCCTCCTAGTATGTTTGTTGCTTCTCGGCCGATCAAGTAGATGCTGGGGACAAACATACTCAACTTTTCCTCAAGATCAAAATCCCTAACGTACTTTCTGATTAATCTTTGAGGAATGGCACCAGGAGGAATCTCACTAATGTCAATTGAAAAAGGAGAATCAGAATACTCCAACATTCCTGGGTATCTTCATCGGGCTAAGCAGGTATCCAACCCGATTTATATCCCTCATTCCTGGCCAGCTCCATGTGCTTATCCAAATAAATTAAGGCCTCATCATACCCGTCCATCCAAACAGCTTGGCTACTTATGAAAGTGGAAAGTCAGTCAGTCCGCACTATCTTGAAACTTTTTTATGGCCTTGTCCTACTCTTTGAGCATTGCAACTTGGTCGCCTAAGGTTTTCTTGGTTTTCTCTTCATCAATGGTTAGTCGAACAACAATGCTTTATCTAGAAGATTAGAAAGACTTAGTTTTCTTCTTCTGCAAGACCTCTAACTCTCTCAATAGCTTGTAATTCCTAGTCTTTAAAAAGGACACCCCCTTATTTGGACCAATGTTAGCTAATTTCTTCAAATTTTCCAGCTCATTCCTCAAAGCATTATTCTCTCTCTAAAATAATGCAGCTATTGATCGGGCGTTCTCAGCTTTTTGGGTCAACGCCAACTCTTTTTTATTCAAAGTCAAGGTGATATCTTACAGTTTTTTTATCAAAACCCCAACTTTCATTTAAGGCATGATACCTAGCCTCAAAATCATAGTGCAACAAAGCTATAGAGAGCTTGTAATTGTCTTGTATTTGCTCAATCATTTCATAACAACCGGCCTTATTCGCCACTGCTCTGTCTAGAAGGCAATGCAGATGAATATACGACTCCTTCACTTGGTCGGAGGCATCTGGGTCATAAACCCCATCAAATCTTCCTCGATCAATGGGATATGGCCAGCCTCAAGAAGATTCCTACATCGCCTGAGTAGGTCGGATTCAGTAGAGACTATCATTTTCTTCGTGGCATCAAACTAGAAATTTACAAGTATAAGTTTATGGGGATGACCAATAAAAATAAATAGTATAAACAATATTGAAGACAACAAGCAACAAATAAATCAACATCACATGAAGTGGGGAGAAATTGAGTAGAAATGTGTCTTTTCATTAATCATTTCATGGTTACAAAGTTGATTACATCACAAAAGACAAAGATAAAGAAATGAAAAATACATAAAGGAAAAAGAAAAAAATAAACTAACTAAAGACAGTTAAACCTTCTCCTTATCTTTCTCCTGCTCTTAGTCTTATCTTGGTCAGCAGCAGGTAGGTCTCCATGGTCAATAAGCACCATGGAAGACTCCTCAGAACCCTCATCTTCATCATAAAAGTCTTTATCCAGGTTGGGAGGAGTTCTTGGGTCATATCTCTGAATCAGTTCAGAGTCTGCCTAAGTGACAACTTCCTTTAAAGCTTCAGACCAACTTTCTTTGAAGGACTGCTTCCTGGTGTACTCTATCTGGACGGTTGCAACAATAAACGATTTTCCCCATTCCTTATTTATAGCCTCTTCCTTATATTTCTTTCCCTTAGTCATTATATCATAGTTATCAGCAGTTAGGCCAATAATCTTATCTTCAGTAGCCTTTTCTTGGCGCTCAGCTTTTGTAATTATTAACTTGGCCTAGGTTAACTCATCAACAACAGTCTTTTTTGCCGCCTCTGCTACTCTGGCCTAGTCTTTGGTAGTTTTAATTTTGTCCCTCCAAGCTTGTTTTTCTCTCTTCAGGGCTTTGCCTGATGCTTGTAAGGAATTTTGTAAACCCTCAAGAGATTTATCAATATCAGCCGAGGAGGAGAACCTTATTTGGCCATCCTTCTCCATCATCTGATTGAAGTCAACTAGGAACTGTAAGAAAATGAATGAGTTATAAGTTTAGATAAAAGGCATTAAAAATCAATAAATGTCAAATAAAAAGGTTAAGAATTTACCAAAGTCAAAGTGTGAGAAGCCCTTTTAGTTAACAGGGCTCTGGTCAGGGGGATTGTAGTTGACCTATATGCAATCAGAGTCCCAACCTTTATCAACTCCCTAAATAGCCTAGGGTTGATCACCACCGAAGTATTTTCAATTCTGCCTTGCTCGACAACAGACTTCTTGGCTAACTCTGTAGATTTGGCCAACTTAGCAGATTTTTTGGCCCGGTCTTAACGGCCGTGCAAACCTTTCTTCAACCTCTTTAATTGAGATTCTTTAGTTCAATCTTTCTCAATATTAAGAACCTGCGGTCTCTTCTCAGTGGCTTGAGACCTCTTGTCGGCAGGGATGGTTTTCTTAGCAGTAGGGGGAGGGGACTTGGTCAGCAAGTTTGGAAATTTTCTTTTCACCATCTCGACAGAAGGAGATGTGGGGATAGTGGTGATATCCAAAGACTTAAAAAAAGAAGAGGTTCCTCTTTGAATAAGCTCAACTCCAGCTAATTCTACACTTGAAAAAGTGGATACAAGTTCCTCGTCTAAGTTGATTGGAATCTAAGGCAATGCAAGTGGTGATCGGGCAATAAAAAATGTGATTGAGCTCTTGTACTCTAGTAGTACAGAAGAAGTTCT
The DNA here is from genome assembly GCA_949130495.1 of Sambucus nigra. Classification (NCBI taxonomy): domain Eukaryota; kingdom Viridiplantae; phylum Streptophyta; class Magnoliopsida; order Dipsacales; family Adoxaceae; genus Sambucus; species Sambucus nigra. Next base: position 137,715,857 of record OX422224.1, on the reverse strand, counting down.
TGGATTTTTCTTCTCTTACCCTTTGATTGAGACCCCACAAGAATCTGAGATCGTCAAGATTAATCTCACCCTCCTTGAGACCCTTCTTCTTACTCTCCTCTGCACAAAAAATAAAATAAGAAAGTTAGTTGGTAAATCTGGGAGAGGATAATAAACAGAAGAAAGTTAAGAATTAAGTTATAACTTATGCCACACCCTTCTTGGGGGCACCTGGGACTAGTGTATGATACCCCCTCGGGAAGGGGGGCATATTGCCAATTCTTGACAAACACACCATAATTCCCATAGTCTTTGTTAAAATATGGCAAATTAACTACTAAAGTCCTATTGGTTTGCCTAGTCTTCAAATAGTATGTATTGTCTCCAATGGTTCCCTATTTATAGCAGAACATCAACTCAGGTATCATAATATGAGTCCCATAGATCTCATTCAACCTGCTTACTCCATTCACCACCCTCTATGTGTTTGGATCTATTCTAGTAGGAATGACATCAAAATATTGACAAAACTGAAGAAAAAATTTATTTGGGGGAAACGTAATACCGCACTCAATAATAAAAAGAGTGGAAATTCAATGACCTTATGCAAGAGAATACGCGTCCAGTGGACCGTGAGCTATGTTTAACCTATCTAACCAGGTATTTTCCCTATCTCTCTAAATTCCTCCAAGGAATTATCCTCTACAATTAAACTATGACTGAAACAAAGGAAAAACAGAGAAAAGAGGGGAAAGAAAGATTACAGAGATCTAGAGACAGTAAGAAGGATTGAAAAACGATGGTGGATAAGAAGTAGCAAAAGATCGTAGAAAGAAATCTTGAAAACGAAAGAAAGTAGTAAGTGAAGGTGATTTGAGGTAAGATGAATGGATGGAAATTTTCATCCATTTATAGGTTGCCTTAATAACTGGGAAAAGATTATTAAGTGCGCGAATGGTTGAACTACCGCCGGTTTCACGCTTTCAAACGAGAAAAATGACTAGTATATACCCTTTAGCGGTTCAAAAAAGTTTGAGCTATTTACAAAAATAGCCTTATCAATAGTACTCGTAAAAACATTTACAAATATCGGAGGTCGGCTGTCGACCAGCACTCAGAAAGTACGCTAAGCAACATTTTGAACAAACACCTCATGCTTTCTATCAATTATCAAGCATGGAGTATTAGGGGTTCTTGTTGTATGTACAAATTACTCTCTTACGTGGATTAATGAACAATAGACACATGTCATCCTACGTGGCCATTCAGCTACCTTGATCGGCACCAGAGACACTTAGTCGGGTGGAATGTCGACCAAATCCCAGAATGTGAACCATCAGGAATAACAAAGGCTACTCAGATGGAATGGCGACCATCACTGAATTTCAAGAGTCCTATTTATTGTATACGGATGTAAATGCCTGGAAATATAACGGCATTCCGTCTTTAAGGTTTCACACCGTTATAAATACATAATCTCCCTTAGCTCAGGGGACAATTCATTCAATCACAAGCACACCATACGAAGCTATTGTAACAACCTAAATAATACCAACAGTGGACGTAGGCTTTCTTCATAGATGAACCACTTCAAAAACCTTGCGTCTTGTGTGTTTGTTTAGTTGCTTAACATAATATATATGTGATTATAAATATGGACTCTATCTATTTTTAGACATCAACAAACATAAAGTTTTTTAACTAAAACCAAATAAAAATATGCATAATTTTTTTTATATATAAAATACATATAGTTTTTTTTGTGGTTTTTATTTATAAAAAATAGTTTTTAAGTTAAAAAAAGTTTTCAACTTTTCAAAATTGTTTTTCATATAAATAAAAAATGTTTTTGGTTATAAAATTATTTTAGCATTTTGTTTATAGAAAAAACTTTAAGTTTTGTATCTGTAAATGACATACAGTTTTTTAAACTAAAAACAATTAAAAATATGTATATTTTTTTTTTATATAAAACATGTGCAATTGTTTTGAAGTTTTTATTTATAAAAAATCATTTTTATATAATAAAAATGTTTATAAATAATAGACAAATTTTATTTATGAAAAGATTAACCTTTTATAATGGCTTTAAGATAAGATATTGAATTTATGATATATACTAATTTTTATAATGATCATTATATTTGTTTATTGTACATCGTCTGTGCATTGCACGGGTTGTATGCTAGTGTATGAAAAAATGAGTGTAAAAATCCAATTTAATGTTATGATTGTTGTATGTAAAAATTACTCTCTTGCGTGGACCAATGACAAATATACACATGTCTTCCTATGTGGTTGTCCATCTATCTTGATCGACATTAGAGATACCTAGTTGGCTGGAGGGCCGACCAAGTCCACAATATGAACCATCAAGAATGAAAAAGGTTACTCGGATGGAATGGTGACCAACATTGAATGTCAAGAGTCTCATTTATTGTAATATATATGTAAATTCCTGGAGATTCCGTCTCTATTTTTTCACACAATTATAAATAGTCCCTTAGCTCAAGGGACAATTGGATTAGTCATAAAAACATCATATTAAGCTACTATAACCCTATAAAATAATAGCAACCGTGAATTGAGGAATTCTTCTTAGCTGAACCACTTTAAAAATCATGTCTCTTGTGTGTTTGAATATATTAACTTATCATATTTCATCTATGATTATAAATGTGATTTTAGTCCATTTTTAGACATCAATAGATTGCACCGTCTGTGGGAACGATTGTTCATAATCGTTCTCTACTCTTGTTTACTTGTTTTGATTCATTCTCTAAAGAATGATTAATCTTCCAGAAAGCATCTTAGCAGCAACAGGTATAACCCAAATCCATATGCTCCTCCAATGGGATAAATCTTGAAGGAATATTTCTTAACTTGGCTAGAGGATAGGAAGCCATGCAAGAATCAGTTAAGCAATTGGCTCGCAATGATGCAAGACAAGGCTTCTAATTATAGGAGAGATATACCACCCCACTAGCTAGGAATGAGAAGAGTCATCATTCCAGGTCTTCTCATGACAGGTCTTCCAGCCTTGTAGCAACATCTTTTTTTCTTTCGATGAATTACTATGATGGTAGATCTTTTTCCAATGAAAGACCAAGCATGTTCAAAAGACTAAGTAGGGAATATGCTTTTGATTGTTTGGCTCCCCGAGCAACCAAAGATCATATCAGGGAGCAGGAACGTCATCGTGAGCATAGAGATGGATCCACACAATCTAGGGCTAGTGTGAGAGGCTCTGTGCATTCTTATCAGACTTCTCAAGAAGAGAGTTTAGCACATGCACACAGTATAGCCACAAAAGCTTCATCAACTAAATCTAAATCAAAGGAGCATTCTTGGAAACGATCCATGCAGTGATTGGAAAATTGACTAGGAGAAATGGCCAAAACAAAGAACCCTTTACCAAGGAGTTTGATTAAAGGATCACCTTTCATTTAGGCCATTATGGACTACCCCACACCTTCCAAGTTCAATCCACCAAGTGATACTCCCAAGTATGATGGGAAAATTGATCAAATCCTTCACATTGAACAATATCAAGTTATTGTTGATATTTATTCAGTCCCCGATGAAATGAGGTGTAGATCTTTCTCTAATTTTATTACAAGACCAACCCAGATATGGTATACCAATCTCTCAAGAGGTAAAATCTCTAGTTTTCATCAGTTAGCTGAATTATTCATTGATAACTTTTTCTTGGGGGATAAGTCGATCAAGAGTGTTACTCATCTCTTGACTGTGCGTCAAAAGTTGAGAGAAAATACTCGGGAGTACATCACATGTTTTAAAAAATGAGAAACTAGAGGTGGTAGATTATGAGGAGAAGACAGCCATTGCAGCATTGATAAGTGGGTTGCTCGCCAAAGATCTTTATTATGCTTTACCAAAGAATCGACCAAAAATTATGACAGAACTGATGGCTAAGGCTGGAAAAATTATAAACGTCGGGGAGGTTATGGCTACTAAGGAAGTTACGGAGACAAAGGGTGAAAGTCAAAAGAACAGTTCATTTAAAAAGGATTAAAAATACAAAAAGAATGATCAGATCAAGAAATATAATTAGTATACCCCACTCACCAAAGGTGTCCATGACATACTAGAGGAAACCAAGGGAAATAGAGACTTGAACTATCCTGGAAAGCTAAGGTCACCCCCAAAAAGAGGGATAAATTTAAGTATTGTGAATTTCATAGGGATCATGGGCCCAATACTGATAGTTGTATTGAAGAATGAGGTTGAAAATCTTATTCGAAGAGGAAAATTGAATAAGTTTGTTGATCAAAATGCAACCAAGATGCTCGAAGAAGGTATGAATCTCCTGGATGAGCAAAGGAGGACACTAAAAGAGCACGAAATAATAATTTTAAAGAAGATCCTGACTTGACGAAGAAGCCTGATGAACCTGAGGTGGAAGAAGGAATGATATCCTTTGGCTGTCACTTCATCGCAGGAGGAGATACTGGAGGGGGAGATGAGATTGCAGAAAGGAAAAATTATTTAAACAAATCCAAAGCCTGCCCAATTATCAGATATATTGTTATGTCTGAGTCCACCGATGGTCGACAAAGGAAAATCAACACAGATACCCTGGTTATCGGATTCTCTAAAAACTGTTTGAGTGGGGTGCTTTATCCTTATGATGATCTGTTAGTTATTACGTGTTGGGTCCATCACAGTAGAGTTATAAGGATACTCATTTATAATGGGAGTTCTTTAGATGTCATGTTCTGTAACTGTTACAATAACTTAGGGCTACGAGACAGTAAGCTAGAACCATATCACAGACCTCTCATAGGATTTTCAGACGAGAAGGTATATCCCATGGGAACCATCAAGTTAGATGTATTGGTCGGCACCTATAGCCGAAAAATAAGAAATAAAGAATTTATTTCTTTGTGTTAGATAAAAATGTCCCATCAGCTTACATATCATCTTGGGCAGAGTGGGAATGAAGTAGTTAGAGGTTGTGCCATCTACCATGCATCAGTTCATGAAATTTCCTACGAATTATATAGTCGGTATAGTGAATGGTAACCAGATGGAAGCTAGGGAATGTTATTATACATCAGCTGACCAACAGGAAGTACATATAAAAGGAACAAATACATTCCATATTGACACTCTGGATCCTCTGGTAGAGGAAGAATCGATAAAGGGGCAAGTTATGGAAGAAATAGAAACTATTATGCCTGACGACGAGAAGACAGAAAGAACCACCCAAATCGGTTCAAGGTTGATTCCTTCTCTCAAATAGGAATTGATTACATTCCTTAGAGAAAAGATGAACATGTTCGCATGGAGACACGAAAATATGCCAAGGATTGATCCAAACTTCATTTTCCATGAGATTAATATATTTCCAGACTCTAAGCCGATCAAAGAGAAATGCTGAGTTTTCAGTCCCGAGAAGAACATGGCAATCCAGGAGGAAGTGGAAAAATTTTAGCGAGCACAATTCATTTAAGATGTCAAGTATCCAAGTTGGCTGGCCAATATGGTTATGGTAAAAAAGAATAATAACAAATGGTGCATGTGCGTTAACTATACAGATCTCAATAAATCATGTCCAAAAGATCACTTTCCTTTATTAAGGATTATCAATTCGTAGGTGAAACTGAAGGTCACGAACTGCTCAATTTTATGGATTCTTATTCCAATTATAGTCAGAATAAGATAAAACCTGAAGACAAGGAAAGCACGTCCTTTATTACCAGTTGAGGAACTTACTGTTACAATGTTATGCCCTTTGGGTTAATGAACGTTGGAGTGACTTATTAAAGGTTAGTAATCAAGGTGTTTAAAGACTTGGTAAGAATATGGAAGTGTACTTAGATGACATACTCACCAAGAGAAAATTTGTTATTAACCATATTACGGACTAGCTCGAACCTTTTATCAGCTAGAGAAACATTGAATGAAGATCAATTCGACCAAACGTATCTTTAGAGTACATGAAGTAATGTTCCTAGGTTACATCATCAATTAAAGGGGAATAGAAGAAAATCCCGCTAAAATCAAGCCTTATTGAAAATGCAGTTCTCGGCTAACAAAAAAGACGTGCAAAAATTGACAGGAAGAGTGGCAGCAGTGAACCGCTTCGTTTTCAAGCTAAAAATAAATGTATTTTATTATTTAAGGTTCTTAACAAGATATTTGAGTGGAATGAAGAATATGAAAAATATTTTCTAGATTTGAAGAAGTATTTGGGGCCTCCACCTCTCCTCTCCTGACTAGTTTTGGGAGAGAAATTATACCTGTTTTTAGCTGTTTCAGAGTCAACAGTTAGCTCAGCTTTTATCTGACTAAAAGGAAGAATTCAACAACATGTGTATTATACTAGCAAAGTATTTCAAGGTGTGGAAATCAGATATCCATGCTTGGAGAAGTTAGCATAAGCACTTATTGAAGCTTCGAGAAGAATGAGACCATATTTTCAAACCCACAATTACATAAACTTGAAAAGTCTGGGAGGTTAATGTCTTAGGCAGTCGATCTCGGAGAGTATGAAATTATTAATGAACCCAGAATCTCACTAAATGATCATGCAGTGGAATATTTCATAGCAGAGTTCACATATGTAGAAGTGCAACATAATCCAAGTTTGCCTGTCGAGTAGACTTCTTCAAAAGAGATATTAACTCAAAAGAAAACTAAGATTGTGGTCGATCAACCAGATTTGTCGCTTAATAAGGAAAGAATTCAACGAAGGGATAAATAGATAAATAATATGTTTAAACATGGAGTACTAACAAAGGAAGATTTCTCCAATGACACCCCGATCTGGTAATTTTTTGTAGATAGATCTTGATGTGCTACCGACAGTGGATCCGACCTCATTATTAACACTCCGGACTTGGATGTAAAATAATATTTGAGATTCAATTCCAGACTTCCAATAATGAGGCTGAATATGAATCATTGATCACAAGATTGGAATTAGCTTCATCACTACGTGCCGGCCAGGTACTAGCACATAGTGATTCTTAGCTAATTGTTAATCAGATACAATAAATCTATGGAGTTAAAGGAGAAACGATGTTAAGATATCACAAAAAAGCTATAAAGGTTTTCTCTTTATTTATATCAGTTAGTATGGAAAGAATTTCTAGGATAGAGAACACCCGAGCATATGCTCTTTCTTGGCTAGCTTCATCAATCTAGACTTAACTCAGGCAAACAATTCTAGTTGAAATTCTTGCCAATAGAAGCATTGATGGGATAGAAGTCAGTATTATCTCTGTGGAGTTAGGTCCTTCTTGGATGGACCCAATTAGAGAATACATTGAAAGAGGAACACTACCATCTGACTAGAAAAAAAATAAGAAGATGAGTTACAAAGTAGCTTATTACGTGCTAGAAAAAGGTGAGTTGTATACGAGAGGATACACTGTCTACTTACTTCATTGTGTTCATCCAAACAAATTGAATTATCTGATCAAATAGGTACATAAAGTCTCATGTGGAGCTCACACAACTGGGAGATCATTAAGACAATAGATAGCAATGCAGAGCTATTACTAGCCGACGAAGAAGGCAGACTGTGTTTCCTTTGCCAAAAATTATGATAAGTGCCAAAAAAATTCCACCATCTAAAGAAGACTATGGGAAAATATAACTCCTATCACTTCTCCATAGCCTTTTACTATTTGGGGGATATACATGGTCGGACCAAGGGAAGGTTTCAATATCTAGTTGTAGCAGTTGATTATTTCACCAAATGGGTGGAGGCTGACGCTTTGATTGATATGACCCATGAGAGAATTTTCCAATTTACATGGAAACAAATCATTTGCCATTATGGCATGACTTATGCCTTCATCACTGACCATGGCACTCAATTTGATAATCAATAATTTTAAAGAGTATTGCATCAGGTTTGGCATCGAAAAGCTTCATTCAGTGCTTGGACACCCACAGTGCAATGGTCAAACAAAAATCACCAACAAAACTTTCTCGATGGATTGAAGAAAAGGTTGGACGATGCTAAAGACAACTGGATCAATGAACTCTACAGTGTCCTTTGGGATTATAGGATCACTCCCATAACAATAACAGGGTAAACATCGCACATGCTTGCCTTTGGCACTGAAGTAGTGGTACCTGTTGAAAAAGGTTTGCCGACTCACAGATTGTTGAATTTTAATTCACTCAAAATTGATCTTGTGAGGTGATTTGATCTAGACTTAATAGAGGAAGTCAAAAAAGTTACTGTTATTCGAATAGCTTCTTATTATCAAAAGACTGATAGTTTTATAAGTAGAGGGTCAGCTCGACCAGCTTGAAATAAGGGGATTTGGTTCTCAAGAAGGTAATTCATAAGAGAAACAAGCTAGAGCCTAATTGGCATGGTCCATACCGTATCTCGACGATTATTCGGCCAGGAACTTATTGCTTAGAAACATTAGAAGGTGAAAAGTTCAAGAATCCTTGGAACGCAGACCATCTACGCACATATTATCAGTAATTTTGGTTTCATGTAATCCAATTTCTAATTCAATAAAGTGAAAAAATTTCCCATGCTTACTCTTCCTTTTTTGTTTCTATTTTTTCGAAGTATGATGCTATGTTACTCATAACATTTTTTACTTCAAATTTTTCCAACTTTAGAAAAGTTAAACTTCATGTACTATTTTGTCTTTGGCAAATCAAGAATAAGAAGTCAGTAAAATTTCTTGTAAGACTCAAAGTCAAACACTAGAGATTTTACCCGACAAGGTTAAAACACGGGAATAATTATACATTGCTAATACACTTGGTCGCCCCTGATAACTAATGAAATAACTTAGTTTAATAAAACTATTTACAGTTTTATTTAGGAGCATTAGTATAATCGAAGTCATTACAGACATATTTAAAGCATGAATCAAACATTTAGCTTTAAAGAATGTTATTTAGTCAATAAGCTGATTAACTAGTTGTTATAACAGATTACCTAGTCGATAATAAGATTAATACTAACCATAAGCTTAAATAAAGAACACCTAATAAAAAATAATTCTATTTCATTCATTCATCAATGTGTATAATAAAGTAAAGATTAATAGAGCATGAAACACAAGTCTATTCTATTAGGCATTTTCCATCAGCGTTGGTCATCCCAATAAGAGGATCGTAAAGGGTGCTCGGATGATTGATAGATCTAAAATATATCCTCCTAGTACGCCTGCTCCTACTCGACTGATCAAAAAGATGTTAGGGATGAACATATTCCACTGCTCCCTCAAGGCCAAAATCTCCAATGTATTTTCTAACCAAGCTCTGAGGAATGGAATCAGGAGGAATCCAACTGAAATCAATTAAGAAAGGAGGATTAGGGTATTCCAACATCCCTGGGTCATGCCAATACCACCGTTCATTGCCTTTGGGTATTTTCATCAAAGCATTCAAATTCATCCAGCCCCATTTATATCCTTCATTCCTGGCCTGCTCCATATGCTTATCCAAGTAGGTCAAAACGTCATCATACACATCCATCCAAATAACTTGGGGATTCTTATGGAAGTGAAAAGTTAATCGGTCAACATTTTCCTAAAGCTTTTTGATGGCCTTGTCCTTCTCTTTGAGCATGGAAAACTGGTCGGCCAAGGCTTTCTTGATCCTTTCCTCATCAATGGTTAGGCGAACAACAATGCGCTATCTAGAAGATTTTCCAGACTTAATTTTCTTCTTCTATAAGGCCTCCAACTCTTCTAACAGTCTAGCATTTTCAGTCTCTAAAAAGGATACTCCCTCATTTGGACCAGAGCTAACTAATTTTTTCAAATTTTCCAATTTTTTCCTCAAAGCATTATTCTCTATCTCTAAAAATGTCGCTATTGATCAGGTATTTTTAGCTAATTGGGTCTACACCAACTCTTTTTTATGCAAATAAGAGGTGATATCTAGCAGCTTTTTATCAAATCCACAACCTTCATTCAAGGCATGATACCTGGCTTCATAATCAGAGTTGAGCAAGGCCAAGGAGAGTTTTTGGTTTTCTTGAATATAAGATTCCCTCACTTGGTCGAATGCATCTTGGGCGAGCAAACCCATCAAATCTTCCATAAATAAAGGAACATGGCCAGCCTCAAGAATATTCCTGTTGTGGGACAATCCCAGGATCTGCTCCTCTCTCCACGCCTCGAGAGGAAACACTACACCAAAACGCTCATTTAGTAACAAACTATTTTTGTTATTACTAACAGTATTATACCATTACTATTTCTCTCAATACATTACCGTTAGTAATCTCACATAAGTGTTACTAATATTAGTTCAATATTTTAAAATTATTTTTTTCTTAGAAAGAAGGGTTAATTTTCCCTCTCCCAAAGAATTACCCCGTCTACACATACTTTCTCTCCAAAAGATACCTCTTCTCCAAACCGAGATCTTTTCTTCTTGTCCAAATCGTTCCCTTCTCCAAATCGAGTCCTCTTCCTCTTTTCCAAATCGCAACCTCCTCCTCTTCTCCAAATCACGACCTCTTTCTCTTCCTCTTCTCTAAATCGCGACTTAGGGGTTGGAAGAATCGTGACCTAGGGTTTGGTGTGTTTCTCTCTCTCTATAGATCTGATGTTTATTTATTTGAGTTCAACAACTTGTTTGCTGATTTATGTTATATTATATTGTTCGTTGATTTTATTGTGATTATAGATCTTTTGTTTTCCTTGATTTGTAGTTGAGTTATGAAAATGTTAGAAAAGGTTTTGGATATGTAAATATGGAGACCCATTGATTTTATATTTGTTTTTATGAATTAAAACACTATACTGACATAAATTACTATCTATTAGGCTTTACTTTATCTAGAATATACTGATAACGGGCTCAGTACTTTCATTGTTAATGTTTGAGAACCATTTGTGAGCTTTTGGGTGGTTAGGATGGGTACGAAATATCTTTTAATTCAGTGTATCTTCATTTCGTTCTCTTTTTGTGTGAGTAAATGTCTCAAAGTGCTTCAGTTTCTCTATGAGTAGTCTTCCAATTCCATGATCTTATTTACAACTTTTATCTTTTGGTATTAAAAGATAAACCTCTTTTGTATTACTTATCAATTTGGGGCGTTCGTTCGATATTATATGTGAATTTGAGTATTCAAGTTCTTTATAATCATGTACTTTAGTCATTTTATTTAAAATTTTCTTAACCAATTTAGAGATGATGTATGTGAGTTTTCTTTTTATCTGTCTATGCAATCCCAATTAAAAAGTTTTAATTTAGAGGAAACATATTGTTGTTGTTTTACATCCTAATGCTACTTTAACTTATTATTGCAACATATCTTTTTATTATTGCAAATGGGGGTGATGAGATGGGCCTACTAAGATCACTAAGAAGAAAAGTATTTTGTTTGTACTACTACAAACATATACCTTACCATGGAGCATATCACAGAAGGTAAAATTTTAGCCGTAAGTTAACATTTAACTTTATTTTATATTGTTGTGTTTTTCATTCTATTTTTTTTGTATATAATGGATGGAATCTGTTTGTTATACAATTACCACGCCTCACAATTGAATCTAATATAATTGTTGATACCAAATTTAATCTGCTGGCATGGAACAATCATATGAAGACACGTGGCTATCTACATGACTACAACAAGTACGTCCGAGGTGATCACACGCTCCGAGAAACCATGTTACTCCGAGGAACTCATACGCTCCGAGGAACAGACCTCTCCGAGGAACTCTTTAGCAGCGAGAAGCTTAAGCGGTCCGAGCAACTCAGGCGGTCCGAGTTGCACCTCGAAACAAGATACCAGCAGTTTAACTGCTCATTAAATGCTTATCATTCAGACGCACACGCAAAAAGGGCATTAAATGTATTACCCTTTCATATGTATATCATTTAATGTATTACCCTTTCACATTATAACCTCAGGGCTATAAATACATTGTACAATCCTCATTGTAAAGGGACCCCGAATCCATAAGGGAATTTCTTGATAAAACTTATAATCAAGAATTCCCAAACACTCAGCAATAAAGCAACAGTGGACGTAGGCCATTCTTATAAGGCTGAACCACTTTAAAATTCTTTGTCTCATTTATTTATCTGTGATTGAATAATTAGAGTAATCTAATTTTTTACATCAACAGATTGGCGCCGTCTGTGGGAAACGATTGATAATATCGTTTTTCATCAAAAACAATCCATTACCAACGGCTGATATCCCTGAATCCAGCAATCGAAACGCTGGAACCCTTCCAAATCCATCTGCTCCACCAATTATTCCAGATCTGACTGGAATAATGGCAAATCTGGCTCAGGGCCAGACCTCCATGCAAGAAACAATACGACAACTCATCCAAACCCTCCATGGCAGTGCATTAGCCCATTCCGGACCACGAAGCATTCAAAGAAATACCCGTACGCCTTCTCTGCGTACTAGGCATACTAATTCATATCGCAATGAGGAATCTGAAGATTTTTCTTATCAACCTGGAGGAACTTTGTCAGTGCGGGCCACAGATACTGAACAACGTGTCACTCTCTCCCCAGAAAGGACCAGTGCATTGGAAAGATTAAGTAGGGTTTCTCATTTCGACCGATTAGGCCTTAGGAGGAATAAAAGTCCTCTTAATGCAGCGTCGAGGAGCTTTCGACAACCATCAGATTTAAGGGAAGGATCTTCCCAGTCGCGACCAGCTGCTCGTCAAGATAAATCCTATGACCGACCAGCTGCTCGTCAAGATAAATCCCAGGAAGCCACTTCAACGCGATCAATTGCTCGAACCAATAGGCCCGAGGAAGGAAATGATGCATGGAAAGGATCTATTCAGAGGATGGAGGATAGATTAGGGGAAATGGCTAAGGCCAAGAACCCTCTACAACGAACCTTTATTCGAGGAACACCTTTTGTCCAGGAAATTGTTGATTTTCCAACACCATCAAAGTTCAAAGCACCTGTTGTGACTCCCAAGTATGATGGAAAGACTGACCCTGTCCTTCATATTGAACAATACCAAGCTGTAACCGACATTTATGCTGTCCCAGATGAGATGAGATGAGATGCAGAGCATTCTCGGGAACACTTACCGGATCTGCTCAAATATGGTATAATAATCTTCCTCGGGGTAAGATTTCAACCTTTCTTTAACTGGCCGAGTTATTCATTGGGAATTTCTGCTTTGGAGCAAAGCCAGTTAAACGAGTAGCACATTTGTTAAGTGTTAGACAAAAAGCTTGTGAGAGTACCAGAGATTATATAACTCGTTTTAATAACGAGAAACTCGAAGTCATTGATTATGAGGAGAAGACAGCGATTACCGCTTTGATGAGTGGATTATTGCCAAACAAGTTGTACTACACTTTGGCCAAAGATCCACCTCAAACCATGTCAGACCTGATGGGAAAAGCGTCCAAGATTATGAATGCCAAGGAGGCTATGTCTGCGAAGAAGAATATGAACGCCAAAGAAACCAAGGTGGAAGGTGATAAAGTTAAGAAGAAAGAACATAAGAACAATGGTGGTGACAAACAATCCAAAAATAGGTCGTCATGGGAGGTCTTGAGGAAATTTGATAAGTACACACCTTTGAAGGCAAATATCAACCACGTCCTGTAAGAAATTAAGAATAGCGAGGAGTTAAACTGGCCAAATAAAATGAAGGCAGACCGTGACACGAGGAATAGGGAAAAATATTGCGAGTTCCACAAGGATCATGGCCATATGACCAAAAATTTCATAGCTCTTCAGAATGAGATTGAAACACTCATCCGACGAGGAAAGCTAGCAAAGTATGTTGATCGGGGAGGCGAAAGAAGAAACAACGACCGAACTAGAGAGAGGTCTAGATCTCCTCATCGAGCAGAGGAGAACAAGAAGAGAAACCATGAAGTTGATCCAGAGGATGACCCCGATCTTCCCAAGAAACCAAGGCAGCCAGAACGAGAGGTATTTTCAATACGCTTTGGGTCATTTGATTGTAATGTTATTACAGGAGGAGATGCAGGAGGAGGAGACCTTATTGCAGAAAGAAAAGCTTACCTCGGTGAGGCTCAAGCTTGCTGGTACATTCAGCGAATAAATCTAGCTGAGGAAGATCGCCCGAGAAAGGTGAACAAGGAGAAATTGGTCATCGGTTTTTCAAAAAATGACCTTGCAGGTATTTTATATCCTCATGATGACCCACTGGTGATTAAAATGATAATGAAGGAGGTAATGATTTCAAGAATACTGGACGACAATGGTAGGCAGACATCATGTTCTACTCGTGCTTCGATAGTTTAAATCTAAAGCTATCTCAACTGGAGCCTTACCACAGACCCCTCATTGATTTTGCTGGCGAGAAAGTATTTCCACTTGGGACGATCAAGTTGGATATATTCATTGGTACGTGGCCTGCTTGTCAGACAGAAAGAATACGTTTCTTCGTGATGGATAAGAATGTCCAATCATCGTACAATATCATCATGGGAAGAGTAGGATTAAAGTAGTTCGAGGCTGTACCATCTACAGTGCATCAATGCCTAAAATTTCCAACAAACTTTTGAGTAGGAGTTGTGAAAGGTGATCAGAAGTAGCTCGGGAATGCTATTATTCATCCTCCGAGCAAGAAGAATTGGAGGAATCAAAGAAAAAGACTACTACCTATCAAGTCGATGAATGTGCAGAGATTGAAACATTGGATCCTCGAGATGAGTCGCAACTCGTGAAGGGTCAAGTGGTGGAAGCTACTGTAAACATCATTCTGGACGATGAACACCCTGAGCGAACTACTCAAATAGGTTCATCGTTGGAAGCCTCATTAAAACAGGAATTGATAACTTTCCTGAGAAGCAGAAGACAAACTTTTGCATAGAGTCATGAAGATATATGACCGGGATAGACCCAAACTTCTTATGTCACGAGCTCAATGTGAATAAGGAGATCAAGCCAGTGAAGCAGAGAAGAAGAGTATTCATCCCCGAGAAGAATCAAGCTATACAGGAGGAAATCGAGAAGCTCCATAAAACTTGTTTCATTGAAGATGTTAAATATCCAGACTGGTTGTCTAACGTGGTAATGGTAAAGAAGAAAAACAACAAGTGGAGGATGTGTGTAGACTTCACCGACGTCAACAAAGCATGCCCAAAGGATCACTTTCCATTGCCCTGAATTGATCAGCTGGTGGATGCTACCTCGGAACACGAGCTACTGAGCTTCATGGATGCTTATTCTGGCTACAATCAGATTAAAATGAAACCTGAAGACAGGGAGAGTACTTCTTTCATTACCCCTAGAGGAACTTATTGTTATAATGTTATGCCTTTTGATTTGAAAAATGCAGGTGCGACATATCAGCGGCTGATGAACAAAGTCTTTGCTGAGCAAATCAGTTGCAATATGGAAGTCTATGTTGACGATATGCTGACGAAAAGTAAGAAAGATGCCGATCATCTAGTTGATTTAAGTCAGACTTTTAATCAACTGGATAAATATCAAATGACGCTGAACCCGACGAAGTGCATATTTGGAGTACGAGAAGGCATGTTCCTCGGATACATTGTCAATCAGCGAGGCATTAAGGCAAATCCTAAAAAGATCAAAGCTCTATTAGGGCTACGATCTCCAACGATGAAGAAGGAAGTACAGAGTCTCACATGACGAGTAGCAGCACTCAACAGATTTGTGTCAGGAGCAACTGATAGATGTCTCCCATTCTTTAAGACACTCAGAAGGACTTTTGAGTGGAATGATGAATACGAGAAGGCTTTTCAAGACTTGAAGAAATACTTGGGAGCACCTCCACTGTTGTCCAGGCCGGTGATGGGAGAAAAATTGTATTTGTACCTTGTAGTGTCCGAGAATGCAGTTAGCTCGACATTGATCAGAGTGGAGAATGGAATACAAAAGCCAATTTACTATACAAGTAAGGCCTTCCGAGGAGCAGAGATCAGATATCCAAGGATGGAAAAATTGGCACTGGCGCTGATTGAGGCGAGTAGGAGAATGAGGCCATACTTCCAGGCTCATACCATAGTAGTATATACTGATATGCTGTTGAGACAAGCCCTTCATAAGCCAGAAAAATCAGGGAGATTGATGTACTGGGAAATAGAGCTCGGTGAATATGATATAGTCTATGAACCCAGATCATCGCTTAAAGGGAAGGCTGTAGCAGATTTTATAGCGGAGTTCACCTATCCTGATAGCTCCGAGGAACAAGAGTTGCTCGCTGATCAACCTGTGGATGTTACAGGATCAACAAACACAGGCTCAGACCAATTCCGATTGGTAAAAGGACATGTGGATGTTATAGGATGTGACGCAGAGATAGTTGTGAGGACTCCGGATGAGAAACAATAGTTGCTCGCTGATCAACCTGTGGATGTTACAGGATCAACAAACACTAGCTCAGGCCAACTCTGGTTGGTAAAAGGGCAAGTGGATGCTACAAGATCATTAAATTCAGGCTCAGACCAACTCCGATTGGTAAAAGGGCAAGAAGAAATGATCGACGAAGAGTAAGAAAAATCCGAGGAAAGGAAGCAGCAAATATTTCATCGAGGAATTCTGACTGATTAGAAATTTGAAGAAGAGTTACCTATATAGAGACTATATGTAGATGGCTCATCTTTCATTGCAGGATGCGGCGCGGGGATAGTTTTGAGCACTCCGGATGAGGTCGAAATGGAATACGCCTTGCGTTTCCAATTCAAAGCTTCCAACAATGAGGCTGAGTATGAGGCCATAATTGCAGGACTTAGTTTGGCAAAAATTATGGAGGCGCAACAGGTCATTGTTTTCAGTGATTCTCAACTGATCATAAACCAAATGATGGGAGTATATGCAGTTAGAGGAGAATTAATGATCAGATATCATGCAAAGGCAAAAGAGCTGGTGTCAAAATTCGCCGCTATTCAGCTGGTCAGAATACCAAGAATGGAGAATGCGAGAGCAGACGCCTTAGCTCGATTAGCATCAGCTACTCGTACCGAGCTACGACGAACAATTCCAATTAAAGTTTTAGCTGGTCAGAGTATAGATGAAGATCTGGCGATGAACTTTATTACCCTTGATTTAGGACCATCTTGGATGGATCCCATCAGGGCATATATTGCTGAAGGAGAATTGCCAATTGAAAATTTCGCAGCCAAGAAATTGAAGTTTAAAGCTACTCGGTATGTATTAACTAACGGTATTCTTTATAGACGAGGAATTATGGAAGGTTTGCAGAGATGTGTACATCCCTCCGAGGTAAAAGAATTAATTGAAGAGATCCATGAAGGGTCATGTGGAGCACATGTAGTAAGTCGGACGCTTTTACAAAGGTTGATGACGCAGGGATACTACTGGCCGACGATGAAGGCTGATTGTGTAGCCTATGCAAAGAAATGTGACAAGTCCCAGCACTTTTCCTCCATCCGAAGAACTCCACAAGCATTGTTGACACCCATAACTTCCTCTTGGCCATTTTCCATGTGGGGAATTGACTTGGTTGGGCCACTGCCAATGACCCGAGGAAGGTTCAAGCACCTCGTCGTCGCAGTGGATTATTTTACTAAGTGGGTAGAAGCTGAGCCACTCATTGATATGACGTACGAGAAGGTGTACCAATTTGTTTGGAAGAA
This sequence comes from Sambucus nigra, assembly GCA_949130495.1. Taxonomy (NCBI): domain Eukaryota; kingdom Viridiplantae; phylum Streptophyta; class Magnoliopsida; order Dipsacales; family Adoxaceae; genus Sambucus; species Sambucus nigra. The sequence goes on along the minus strand of OX422224.1, from coordinate 137,698,319 downwards.
CATCATTTGTCGATATGGTCTTCCCCATGCTTTCATCACAGACCATGGAACACAATTTGATAACGAGGAGTTCACGGCCTATTATCATCAATCAAATATTTTGAAAGTCCACTCAGCACCAGGCCATCCTCAAAGCAATGGACAAACTGAAGTGACAAATAGAACGCTGCTAAATGGTTTGAAGAAAAGATTGGATGATGCGAAAGAAAACTGGATCAACGAGTTACAATCAGTACTTTGGGCTTACCGAACTACTCCCCGAGTACCTACTGGAGAATCACCATACATGCTGGCGTTTGGAAGTGAAGCTGTAATACCTGCCGAGTTGGGCCTCCCAACACACAGGGTACTGAATTTCAATTCCCCTGTCAGCGACTTAATGAGAAGGCTGGATTTAAACATGATCGAGGAAGTCAGAGAAGAAGCAGCCATCAGAAATGCTGCATACCAACAACGAACAACTCTATTCTACAATAAGAGGGTGAAGAAGTGCGACCTGAAAGAAGGGGACTATGTGCTGAAGAAAGTAATCCAAAAGCACAACAAACTGGAGGCAAATTGTCATGGACCATACCGAGTTGCAGAGGTGGTTCGACCAGGAACTTATCGAATAGCAACTCTAGAGGGAGAGGAGTTTAAGAATGCGTGGAACGCAGAGAACCTACGCAAGAATTATCAGTGATATATATTCCCATGTAATACAGCTCCATCATTATGAATAAAATGAAGATATTCTGCTAAAGTTCTTCCTTTTATTGAGAATTTTTCGGGGAATACTAGTGTTACACACTACTCGGCAAAGCTACAGACTGCTCAGCAAAATATTCCTAAAAATGCCAACTTCGGTTGGTTAGGAAACCAAATATTCCTAAAAATGCCAACTTCGGTTGGCTAGGAAACAAAATATTCCTAAAAATGCCAACCTGTTTGGCTAGGAAACACAATATTCCTAAAAATGCCAACCTGTTTGGCTAGGAAACAAAATATTCCTAAAAATGCCAACCTGTTTGGCTAGAAAACAAAATATGCTCGTAAATGCCAACTTATGTTGGTCGGGAGGTAAGATTACATCCAGAAAGCGATAAAAGTCTACTAACTATGGCTGGTCGGAGATAAAAACCCACCAACTTTAGTTAGTCGACAAGCAAAATTTACCGATCTTGGTTGGTCGAAAACATTTTATGGGTAAAATTATTTCAAAAAGACTAACTATAGCTGGTCGGGGATAAAAACCCACTAACTGTAGTTGGTCGACATGGACAATCTAACAACCTTGGTTGGTTGGAAACATTTTAAACAACATTTTTATACTCATTGCTTTATTATTAAATGATCGAGCAATAGTATTGATACTTATAACTTTTTAATTATTACTGAGTTGGTTGACAAACAACATAATATTGTTATCTTTTTAACAAATATGCACAAATATAAAGTGTTTGATAATTACAAGACAAAAGCAATCAAGATTTGCAAACAAAAATGAAAGTATTTCATTGAATTCAAAATAATTTACAAAATGAAAAGTACATTGATATTGAAATGCCAACTAACTATTACATCAAAAATTCCTATTCTACTGGTCTCTTCCCCTCTGCTTTTGACACAGGTTCCTCACCAGCAGGCGGATCATTTAAAGACAAAGGAGAATTGATGAAGTTGAGATCCTTCAACATCCTGACATTCATCATGTTTGGCCAATCTAAGAGATGCTCGGGACGAGATACCTCAGTTTGAGAATATAAATTGTAGTCACTGAGATACTTTGAAATTAGTCTCTGAGGAATGGCCCGAGCAGGGATCCAACTCATGTCCAATTTGTATGGTGGCACAGGCAAGTCGAGCAACCCGGGATCATGGTAGTCCCACAGATAATGACCTTGTTCGAGCTTCAACACACCTAAGGCATTCATCTAGCCTTGCTAATAGCCCTCATTGTTGGCATTCTGGATACGATCGTCCAAGTGGTATAGTGCTTCGTTGTATCCAACCATCCAGAACTCCCTGGGCTGTTTGTGGAACTGATATGTTAGCCTCTCCATCTGCTCGTGGAGATTCTTGTTTAAAAGCTCCTTATTCTCCAAGACTGACTTCTATGCAGAGAGCTATTTTTCCAGGTCCCTAATCTTCTTTGACATATCAGACAACGTCTGGTTCTTCGCCATTAATTGGAAAGCTTGGTTCTCTAAGGCAAACTAAGTCCTCTGGTCCTCGACAAGAACCCGAGCTGCTCTTGCTCGTCCCCGAGGAATTCTTGCTCGACCACGAGAAGATGAAGAGGTGCCAGAGCTCTTCAAAGTCTCCAACTCGTCCCTCAACTTGATGTTCTCAACCTCTAAGAACAAAAATCCCTCGTCGGTCACTAGGATCAAGGCACTAGAAGTGGAAGCTGCAGACTTCAATTGTGACAACTCTTTTTGCAGGTTGTTGTTTTCCTTTTCCAGCAACTCAGCAATTTGTCTGCATTCTTCGACCTCACCTCTCAAGGTTATCTCCCTTACATCATACCTAGCAAAAAGCTTCTCATAGCCCTTGTCGGCAATGATCTGCTGGTACTTCTTCTCGTACCCCTCATGTAACAAGGCAGTGGATTCTTTGTATTGAAGCTGAAGGTCTTCGAGGGTGCTTTGAAGATCATCGATCATTTCATAATAGGCAACGTTATTATCCACTGCTCGATCGAGTAGACACTTCAGATATTGACATGCTTCAACTCCCTGTGCTGAAGCTTCCTGGCCAAGGATGTCGATAACTTGTGCTGCACTCAGGTCTGTGTGACCAGCTTTGAAGTATTCATTACATTGTCACAGCAACTTTGTATCATGGGCAGATAGCTGTTCCATCCTAGCCAGAAACTAGCAGAGAAAGAAGAGCAATCATCAATAAGAATAAGCAAAGTATGAATGGAAGATAGACAACAATATGCAAAAAGTTCAATTTTTATTAGATCATAGTTCAAAGTTACATCTTCTGGGTTACATTTGATAAAGAGAAACAAAATAAAGAGAAACTCGAACAACACTACACCTTTTCCTTATCTCCCAAAACCTTCTTGGGAGGTTGGGATGAAGAGGTAGGTTGCTCGGAGGGAAGGGATAGTTGCTCGAGGAGAGTAGGCAGTTGCTCGGAGGAAGAAACGATTTGCTGATTTTCCTCGACAGTAGGCGGGATGGCTAGGGCATGATCTCCCATCACCATCGAAGACTCTTCGGAGGTAGCTTCGTCCTCTTCTAACTCTTCTGGAGTTGGAGGGGGACCAGGGATATGTCTCTGGAAGAGCTCGGAAGACTCGTCGACCTTCATCTCCTGAAGGGCAGCAACCCATCTATCCCTAAAGTATTTGAGACTACCATAGTCCACTTGCTACACCATGGCAACCAACCCCTTGTTCCACCCCTTGTCCGATCCAGAACTGAAAGACTTCTTCATAGCCATCTTCCTCTTCAATTTCTCAGAGGAGAGCTTCTCGGACAGCAGGTTCTCAGCAGCTTTCAATTTATTTTCTGTTTCCTCCTTCTGCCGACCTACTTCCCGAAGTTGAGCCAACTCCTCCTCGGAAGCTTTGAGTTTATCTTCAAACTCTCCAACAGTTATAAGCCTCTCCTCAAGCTCCTTATTTTCCATCTCCAGGGCATTTATTCTCTTCTCCAACTCCTTGGAGGCATCAACAGCCCGAGCTTTTTCTTGCTCGGAGGAAGCAAACTTCTTCTCCCATACAACTTTGTCATCAGCATATTTCTGGCGAGAATCTGCCAGAGACTTGGTAGCTTCTTCCAGAGCTCCCTCCACACTGGACGAGGAGCAAGAAGCCTTAATCGCTTCATCCTTCTTCAGTATTATATTGAAGCAGCTCGTTAACTGTGAACAGAAAAAGAAAGCAAGTTAGAAACAGAAATGACAAAGTAAATATGAAAAATTCAAAGTAAAGAGACTTACAGAAGCAAGGTGATGAGCAGCTAGCGAGGTGACCATATCCCGAGTAAGGTTTTCTTCAGTACCTTGGACCCCGGGAATGATCCAAGATTTTACCGAGCTCATGGAAGAGCTCGGAGGAAAAAAAGTTGGAACCCCAGTTCCAGCAACTGGGGGCTGAGTGATGGTATCAGCCAAATTGACCGAGGAGATTTTCTTCAGCCTCCTCGGGGGAACAGGAATGGATTCAACCAAGGAAGAACCCTTGGTCGGTGATATCACAATCACCTCTCCAGGAGCAGCAGACCTTCTCGGAGCCACTGCGGGCTTCTCAGCAACCTTCACAACTGCAGCAGCTGAGAAAGGTGCATCATTCTTCTTTGTCCCCTCCCTTGGTACATCAATCCTACTCCTTTTTACCTCCCCAGAACCGGAGGTAGTTTTCTCAAACAGGGTAGGAGGTCTTCTCTTCTTCATCCTTTCACTTAAAGGAATATGGGATTCAGGCGATGAGCTAGTGGAAGCTGGTACTGGCTCTAATTCACTTATCACTGGACGAGCAGTGAAAGAAGTGGTGTAGCTCTTGTACTGGAGCATATATGAAGCCGACCTAATGTGCTCGTCGGCAACACTCTGATGCAGACTCCAGATAAGTTTTAGATGTCTTATATTAACATCTGGTTCCTTTGGGCACTTTCTTTTGTTATCAACTGCAAATAAACAAACATTGAGATATCAGTGGCACATTTTATCAAACATAAAAGAAACATGATTTCAAAATAAATAAAATGAAATAAAAATAACCTATCCCATTGCCATAAGGAGGGCATCTGGGACCCTGGTAAACCTCATCTCCAGTTAATGGAGGGTGTTGCCAATTTTTTATGACAACCCCATGTTCAAAATAATCCCTATTGGCATCAGGGAGATTGACTACTAAGGCTTTATTTAAAAATCTAGTTTTTAAATAAAAAATATTATCATTAACTGCCCATCTATAGCAGTACATGATTTCTAGAATTCCTATGCGAGTTCCATGGACTTGATTTAATTTATGCACCCCATTAACTATTCTCCATGTGTTGGGGGCTATTCTTTCAGGAACGAAATCAAAATAATGACAGAATTCCAGACACAAGGGATTTGATGGAAAAAAAATCCACACTCAGCAATAAAAAGGCTGGGTAACCAATGTCCCTCAGCCAAATTGAAATAATTAGAAGGCTCGGAAAGCTCTTCCAAGACAACCCGAGAGGGAATGGAAAAATCAGAGCGAAACTTTTCAAGAGACTCAACAGGGTAAACCATGATGATGAATAAAAGAAATGAAGAAGAAAGAAGAAGATCTTACAGGAAAAGAGTAGAGCTGTTGACAACGAACGAGGGAAGAGATGAACACACAAGAAAGTAGAAGACAATGAAAAATTCGAAAACACAAATTTGAAAAGTAGAAGACGATGGGAGTATTTGTGAAGTTTAAATACCTTGCATTGGGAAATGGTGAAGTAATGATTACAAAAAAGGATGATTACGTTACCAGCGGCTAAAAAGATGAAAAGTGACGCGGGAATCAGAGCGGGCAACAGCGGCTAAAAAGACGAAAAGCCACGCGGGAATCGAAGCACGCAGAAAAGTCTAAAAAAGCATGATTCTACGAATTGGGAAGGAGAAATAAATACAAGGGAAACGCTCCTAAAAATCAGGAAGACTATTTAAAGCTACCATATTCGGAGAAAGAATGTTCCATACTCCTCAAATTTCGAACTATGAAACATTGGGAGCTTCTGTTGATACCAAATTTAATCTGCTGACATGGACCAATCATATGAAGACACGTGGCTATCTACATGACTACAACAAGTACGTCCGAGATGATCACACGCTCCGAGGAACCATGTTACTCCGAGGAACTCATACGCTCCGAGGAACAGACCTCTCCGAGGAACTCTTTAGCACCGAGAAGATTAAGCGGTCCGAGCAACTCAGGCGGTCCGAGCTGCACCTCGAAACAGGATACCAACAGTTTAATTGCTCATTAAATGCTTATCATTCAGATGTACACGCAAAAAGGGCATTAAATGTATTTACCCTTTCATATGTATATCATTTAATGTATTACCCTTTCATATTATAACCTCAGGGCTATAAATACATTGTACAATCCTCATTGTAAAGGGACCCCAAATCCATAAGGGAATTTCTTGATAGAACTTATAATCGAGAATTCCCAAACACTCAGCAATAAAGCAACAGTGGACGTAGGCCATTCTTATAAGGCTAAGCCACTCTAAAATTCTTTGTCTCATTTATTTATCTGTGATTAAATAATTAGAGTAATCTAATTTTTACATCAACAATAATCATTAACCGAAATCGTTGGATGCAACAAATTGCAAAAGGTATTAGGTCCCAACTCTGTTTCAATCTTATGCTTATGAATAAAAATGATGATTATTTAGTACAATTCAAATGGGCGCTTCTTATATAGAGAATTTACTCTTTTGAGATCGATGGGGGAAAACTTGTTTGGCATAATGGAAAAAATCAACTTTCTTTAAGTCTTCTTTTCACTTTTTTCAAAAACTTCGACATAAGACTGCTCAATTTGAACAAAAATCCACAAATTCGTAAACCCAAATCCACAAATCACTCACGAGGAAGTGGAATGACTAGAGCGTCTGGTGGTTAAGGATCTCCAGAGCCACCGTGTTCCTAACTACGGTGGTAGTGAAGGATCGATCATATCACTTCCACCACTCACAAACTGACACTCCCTAATTACCCGTAACATTACTTTTTTTTATATTACTTGCTACCAATCACAAGTTTAATAATTGGTTGTAGTTTCATTAGAAAAAAAAGGAAGTTTTCCCTCCTGCCTAAAAGATAAGCCTTTACTCTAACACACCCAAACGAAAAGTCCCAGCGCATCACCTAGGGTTCTCTTACCCCTTTGCTATTCTCATCCCGTCGAAACCGTTTAAAGCATTGGAGCAACTATTTTGTTATCTTAAGTGATATTTGGGGCCAGTGGTTATCCTCAGTTTCTTATATTTGATTAATTTTCAGAAACTTGGAGGGCAGGAGGTGTATAACAATATCTCGTTCTTTTGGAAATCGCACGATAAAGAATTCTTTGTGGCAGATTCAAGTAAATCTCTAAAACCATTATGTATTTCTAGTAGAGTACATCAATGGTGAATATTGATATAGCTTCTATACATGGTATGTAGCTTATGGTGATATTTACCCTCTTGGCGTATTTCTTTTTATTCACTATAGTTGGTTTATGTTGGCCTTTTGGTATTCATTGATATTTTCAAATCAAGAATAGCACTAGGATGATAAATGATTAATTTTTCTCTCTCGATGTGTGTATATATGTGTATTTAGACGCACTATGATATATGTGTTACTTACGGTGATATTTGCCCTCTACACTAATACTATTTTTTGTTGAACAAATATTTTATGTCTTGGGACACTAAATGCAATAAATTGAATCGATTTGATGTGAATCAATACCATGTCACATACGACGCTTATTTTTAGTCTTAAAATAGTAAGGATAACGATATAAGATCAAGATTTACTCCTATGAATTATACGTGAGAATCTTGTCCTTTTTAAGTTGTGTATGGGACTTGGAGATAACCCTTTCTCATTTATTGGTCATTGGATTTTGAGTTATTGTATTGCTTAACCTTTATATATCAGTTATGCTCTGTTTAGTTATCATTAGATGTTTAACACTTAATATTTTCTCCACACTGATTATAAATGTTGATACTAGTTCTTTAACACTTAGTATTTTCTCCACACTTATATTGTGGATATTTTATTATTTATATGTACGTTTCTAATTATAAACTCAATTATGACGACTTTTCTACTTAAACTTACTTTTATCGGTTGTATATTCTTTAGTTTGATTTATCTTAGTGTTTATACTTTTAGTATCCAAATATGTTCTTACTTTGGAGAGTATAAAAGAAGTGTCGATTGAGCGTCCAAAGTTACGAATTTGTATATAAACATACTTTCCCGATAATGTGTATGATTTGATCCACTGTGAAAGATGCAGGGTTCACTGGGATGCATATGGTACATTATAGATCGCGCTGTACTTCTTTCATGTATTACTAATTTATCTTAACTATATTGTAATCCTATTAGTTGATAACTGTAGGGGGAAACCATTATTGGAACTCAATAGGATTCTTAGGCCAGGAGGTTTTTTTATATGGGCTGCTACACCAGTGTACCGCAATAATGAAAGAGATCAGAATGCCTGTAATGGTTTGTAATCCTCTTTTTTTTTTTAAATAATCATCAGTTTTCTTAATTTATAGTGTCACGTCCCTAAAATGAGTTTTTCTAATTTATTCGACTCAGGTCTGAATCACATTTTACATTTTCTCTCTATTTTTACTATGGATTACATTGCCCCCCACTTCCTCCCCTCCTCCCCCCCCCCCCCCCACCCCACCCCCACCCCCACAAAAAAGAGAGATTTATTTTCTATGTTGTAATATAAGTTGGATGATCATATCCTTTGTTTATTGCAGCTATGGTAGCTCTGACTGAAGCTATGTGCTGGAAGGTAGTGCCCAAGAAGTCTGATTCATCTGGATTTGGGCTGGTTATATATCAGAAGTCTATTTCATCTTCCTGCTATGAAACACGCACAGAAAATAATCCACCTTTGTGTGATCATAATAGGTGGCAGAACAGTTCATGGTATGTTTTTAAGGCGCCGATTCTGTATGACCTAATTAGTCTTTATAATCACCATCATCATTTTTATTCTTCTTCTTGGATAGGTACATTCCCCTCGAGAGCTATCTTCCACCACTAACAGTAACAAGCATGTATAATTCATACAAATGGCCCACACCCTGGCCCAAAAGGCTCAGCAGTAAACCTCAAAGCATCTCAACGGAGCCAGATGCTGAAGAAATCTTCTTCCAGGACACCAAACACTGGTATGCACTTGTCTCAAATGTTTATCTTGGAGGCCTTCCCATAAACTAGTCAAGCGTGAGGAATGTGATGGATATGAAAGCCGGTTATGGAGGGTAAGAATTTTTGTTCACTGAATGAGCAGATTCCACTACCATTTTTCTCCATTATTGTCTCTAATGTTTTCTACGCTGGTTAGATTTGCTGCTGCACTTTTTGGTCCCGAATGAAGCCAAGTACCCGAGGAGATGATTCGGTAAGTCTTTCATCTAATTTAATAAAACATACTCCTTCCGTCGTCGTCGTCGTCGTTTGAATACATCTCTTGGAATATGTATTGGGGAGTGGTTTTCTGAGAGATTATGTGTCTGTCTATACATTGTATACATTGTGATGATCATTTAAATGCAATATTTTATGCCAGTCATTAAATTTGCATATATATATATATATATATATATATATATATATATATATATATATTATCTTTATCACATTAATTATTATCTCATCAACCCCATAGCAGGTATTTGACACTTTAATAAGCCTTCTGTCAGGTTGAATTTTTTGTTGTTTGAGTTATAATATTTCTCACTCTTATGCAATGTGCTATATATATATATATATATATCCATACTACTCTATGAAAGTTGTGCATTTGAGATTCATGTTATAATTATAAATTGTGCAATTTCAAGCTTTGATGGCCGAGCACATAAAAATGCGGAGGTTCTAAGTCGTAGCTGCATCTCCCTTATGAATCATCTTTGCATTTATATCCCTGACGTATATGCTGAATTATATAGTTTCTTGACCAGTCGTATTGATTTGCAAATAATCAGTTAAGATTGATTTTAACTTTGGATTTGAAATGATATTTGAGAGATTGCTCTAGCTTTTCTGCATGATTATTCTTCTCTATCTGTTTACGCGAGCACATGCTATTCTTCCGCTGCATTACATAATTACTAATTATAATTATAAAACCACTTATCTGATCTGAAAAGCTTAAACAAAATAGGCAATTTCCTGTATTGGTCACATTGATATATTTTAGTTGGCGTGGATTGAATTTTAACTTGATATTTGGCATATCTACTAAAAAATTGTCACAATCAAAGCTGGACATGCTCTGGCTTGGTAGCTCGAGCAGTGGACTCCCCTAGTTTGAAAAGTTGACTAAGAGACTACTTTCATTATTGGGTGGACTATGGAGTTTTTTCAGGATGTAACTTTATTACCCCTTCACCCCACCCCACACATGTAAAAATAAAGAAGTAAAAGTCCGAGCTTTTTTATTTCACCAGTTCAAGGAATCTGTCGATTTTTGTTGGGCAAGTTCTTACGACAAATTTTCTCTTTGTCAAGATTTTGAATGGCTTCATTTCGTTTTCCTTCTAGATGGCGCTGATAACATATCAATTGTAGCTTAAACTTGGTTTTGATCTCAACTTGCTAATCTGAATTTTGCAGACACACAACACTAGTTTCATGGGACTGGTCATTTCTATAGGAGTTGGACCTCAATGATAAGGTTGTTGGTGCAGTTTTGGACTCATGGTGAGGACGAGATTGTTGCCCTGGACGGAAATACAAGAACTACTTCAATTTCACCAACCCATTCATATCATCTAACATGGATTATGATCTATGTGGATGGTTGTACTGGATGAACATCTTTGATCTTGATGCTTGGAGGAAGACCAACATCACCATAACTTATCATTGTTACCTTAAACTTGTGAGTATCTTCTGTCTAATTAGTTCAATTTTCTGGTAATTAGTTGATGCCTCAATCAGAAGTTTGTTCGGGATAAAACCTATTATTGGGACATAAAAGACTTAGATAAAACATGTTATTAAGGTTGTGCATGATTCTCTACTATTATTGAATTTTGTTTATATTGAGGTTGTGCGGGATTTTATAGGCTGTGAAAACTTTTGTATTATTATTGAACTTTTATTTATATATGGCTGTGCTAATATTAATTAGGTTTGGAAGAGTTTAAGGCTGATCCCCTTAAACTGTGCATTTTGTTCCAAATTATTTCCTCTTGTGACTTTTTCGCGATAATAATTGGGTTCAAGGGCTTTTCGCATTACAAATAGGACTTTCTTGCAAGATTTGCATAATTCAGAGGAGTTATATGAAGTTGACTTATTGATTATTGGTTGTGTGCAGCTGTGATATATTATTGATGCCCTCGAGATTCAAGCCATGTGGTTTAAACCAATTATATGCAATTTGATATGGCACTGTACCTGTAGTTCACAGCACCGGTGGACTTAAAGTGAGTTAACATTTCAAGTGTTCTTTTTCTTATATTAAAAAATGGTAATAATTCTCAACTAGTTATTTTCTTATATTTGGAGTTGCAACTGAGGTTACTGTACATCAACAATAATCCACCAAGACAATTCCTTACATCTTCGTCATATCTGCAGATTTTATATGTTTTTTATTTTTTTAATTTATAGATTCAAATACATCACTACCAGAGGGCATTAAGCCAGTTGAGGCTACATCACTTGCCCAGTGTTACGTTGGAAGCCTGCGTGAGCCTTTAACAACGTTTGAGCCACACGAGGAAATCAGGGGTGCATGTTCCAGCATACAAGTGATGAGAAACATATTGAAGAGGCTTCCCACGGTTAACTACATGACACTAGAATTAATTACTGAACACTACTGCTATGTGTTAGTGAGAAGTCACTTCTTAGGATGTTATATTGGATGCTTTTATTAAAATAATGTAACTTTCGGGGCGATTGTATTACGATATTTCATTTGTTTGGTTTAAGTTTCTTTTGTAAATAAAGAGTGAACGCTTATATAAATGTAAATGTTGAATATAATGCCCTTGTTTTTGTGGACTATTTTTGTATATGTTCTTAGGATTTAAATAGCGTGGTAAGAATAATTGAATTAGTTTAAATTCAGGATATTGGATCTTGAAAAATATATTTTTTTAAAATGTGTTAATATTAGTAACAGAATTTTACCGTTACTATTAGTAGCAAAACTTTACCGTTACTAAATTTTTGTTATTGTTACTATTAGTAACCCAATTTACCGTTACTAATTTTTATTTTACCATTACTATAAGTAACCAAATTTTACCGTTACTAATTTTTCATTTTTCCGTTACTAATAGTAACATAATTTTACCGTTATTAATTCTGAATTTATCCGTTACTATTAGTAACAGAATTTTACCGTTACTAGCTTCGTGCCCCACGCCTTTTTTCTAATGGAAAAATTGTGTTACTAATATTTTTAGTAATGGTAAAATTGCGTTACTAATGGTGTGTTTTGGTGTATATGCGAAGGTTTGGCACTCGCGCGCATAAGGATAGAGAGATAAAGGTCTCATGCCAGTTCTCAGGGTGCTTTGATCGTCATCGATTTTTGGGTGATGTAAAAAGATAGAGTCGCCAACCTATTTTATATAAATAAAAAAGGCAAAAAAAACATGCTGCCGCCTCGAGAGAACAGCATTAAAGACAACTGATGCATGCAAAACCAATAGTTCAGAGGTTCAGGGGCTAAGTTACGGATTGGAAGGTGTTTAGAACCCATCCCGCCCTTTCGATATCTCATGGGCTTATGTTATTATTCTCCTCAATTAATCCGTAAAGTGTGTGTGTGTGTGTGTGTGTGTATAAATGGAGATCGGAATCGTTCTACTCATGTCATTGAAAGAGACGGAGCGAGGTCATCCATAGGAGTGTTTCCAAAATAATAATTAAACATATGATATGTGCACTTATCGAGACATCAATCATTATAAAGAACGATGATTTGTGTAAGATAAGATGCGAATATAAGTCACAAGTATAACATATAGAAATGATATATGGGAAAAAAGAGTCAAATAGAAAATAGAAAAATAGGACTCGAGTCTTGGGTTTTATCCCGAGATTGCTACATAGCCTATAAAGGCATCAAGGTCCACGTAGTTCGCATGTGATATGAGGGTGAGGTTTATCCCATTAATTCAAATGGGAATTTATTTTATATATATATATATATATATATGTGTGTGTGTGTGTGTGTGTGTGTGTAGAAAAGATATATCTAATTTTTAGAAAATGTGATGAAGAATCCCGTTGGAATTTATAGGTATAACACTCTTTTTCTTTCTTTTTTTTTGGGGGGGGGGGGGGGGAGGATATATAAAATAAATTGGGTGCAATATGACTAATAAAGGATGAGATATTAATGTGTATCATTTAATGAAAATAAAGAACTAAATTAAAATTTTATATAACTAATGCGAGAGTAAAGGAAATTAAACAGAGAGAAGGATGTTTGGACCTTCGTTGGAGACTTGAGGCTTGATCTTGATCCTTGAGGAACTTCCTTACAAGTTGGGATGAATGTAGGATGAGAGAGAAGGAGATTTTTACTAAATTGGGTATGAAATTGGTGAGAATGAAAGGTGAAGAGGAATTTCACACAAGGAAACTTCGTTGATTGCAAAAGAATGTTGTTGAGATCACTGAAATTGATGGTTCCTAGTTGTCTCAATGTGAGATCATGCTCTCCTTATATAGGGTCAGGGGATTGCAAATCGAAATTGTCTTTGTCCTACCTATCGGTAGGTAACCCTAAACACACTCTCGATTGGCAGGTAAATGGACCTGCCAATTGGCAGTCTCGTCTAGATTTTAATGCTAGTAAAATGTAATCCGTATATCCGAATCGTGCATAGATTATACTATTGGAGAGGTAATTCAAAGACCTTTGAGAATCCTTTGGGCCTCTCCTAGGTCCAGGAGTTGACTTTGGGTCAAACGGGGCTCGGAAGCCCCTATCGGTCCTTTGAACAGGAGATTGTCGTACGATAATGGACCGTTAGTCTAAATAGTAAGTCTGAATCATGCAAGGGGTGGACCATTGGAAAGATAATGCAAGTTACTTCTATGTTCTAAAGATCTTCACTATGTTCAAAGAGTTGACTCTCGTCAAACTACGCCCGAAAGTGCTCGGAGACCCTTCGGAGTTAAATAGGTTGTTCATCCGAACCATAACACTGATTTGCGCACAGGGTGGACCATGAAAAGGGTATTCCCTGAACTTTGAAGATTCATTCAGTATCGTTTGATCTGAAGAGTTGACTTTGGTCAAATGGATCTCGGTACTACCCAGTGGCTTCCGAATCAATTTTTGAGGGAAAGTGGTCCATTCATCCAAACCATTATGCCGTTTCGTGCATGGAGAAGATCATTGGAAAGGGGATTCCGTTCCATTCAAATATTCCTTGAGTTTTTGCTATGATGATGAAGTTGATCGAAGTTAAACAGGGCCGGAAGGCGCGTGGTAGCTCCTAGATTAATTTTCAATAGTAAAATGGATCATTCATTCGAGCTGTTATGTCGTTTCATGTAGTGGGTTGACCATTGGAAAGGGGATTCAGAGACCTTTAAAGATTCAATGAACTTTTGCTCTAATTATGGAGTTAACCAGAGTCAAATAAGGCCCGGATGTTCCCGATGGCCACTATATTAGTTTTCAATAGAATAATGGGCCGTTCATCCAAACTACTATGTTGTTTCATGCATGGGGTGGACTATTGGAAAGGATATTCAGATCCTTTCAAAGATTTATTGAGCTTTCACTCTAATGATGGAGTTTACTGGAGTCAAATGGAGCCCGGTGGCCCTTAGATCGGTTTTTAATAGTAAAATAAATCTTTCATCCAAATCGTTATGTCATTTCATACATGGGGCAAACCATTGGAAAGTGGATTCAGATCCCTTCAAAGATTCATTGATATTTCTCACTGATGATGGATCTTCATGGAGTCAAACGGGGCCTAAAGGCTCCTAGTGGTCCCTAGATCGATACTCAGAATATGACCCAGGGTTTATGGTGAATGGGGAGGTGATAGGGAGCTAAGGAGAAACGTAGGGAGTCCTAGAATGTGGTGTCTATAGATCCCCTCTACGAGTGAGCTTAGAATAATTGAAAGCCGTCGAATAGACACCACATGGATGTTTAGGAAATAAGTCAATTATGCAGACCTAAAAGGATGATGTTGACCGATTTAGAGGATCAAGGTCGATTCTGAGGACTTAGGGTTTACGGGACCTCTTTTGTGTGTTTAGGTAAATTTTAAGGACCTAAAGTAAAGTCGATCGATTTTGAGGGTCGAGATCAATTTTGAGGACCTTAAAGTAGAGGCGACCAATTCTGAGGGTCGAGGTCAATTCTGAGAACCTAAAGTAAAGGGGACCAAATTCGAGGGTCGAGGTCGACCTTAAAGTAGAGGCAACCAATTATGACGTTCAAGGTCATTTCTTAGAACCTTTTTATTGGAGAGACCAATTCTGAGGATCGAGGTCAATTTTGAGGGTCAAGGTCAATTCTGAGGACCTTGAGTAGGGATGACCAATTCTGAGGGTTGAGGTCAATTTTGAGGACCTTTTTATTTGAGCGACCAATTCTGAAGGTCGAGGTCAATTCTAAGGGACTTAAGTAGGGTGACCAATTCTGAGGGGCGAGGTCAATTATGAGGACCTTAAGTAGGGGCGACAAATTTAGAGGGTCAATGTCAATTATGGGGACCTTAAGTAGAGGAAACCAATTCTGAGGGTCGAGGTCAATTCTGAGGACCTAAAGTGGGACTACCAATTCTGAGGATCGAGGTCAATTCTGAGGACCTTAAAGTATAGGCGACCAATTCTGAGGGTCGAGGCCAATTTTGATACCTTAAGTAAGGGAAACAAATTCTGAGGGTTGAGGTCAATTCTGAGGACCTTGGGTAGGGGCAACCAATTCTGAGGGTCAAGGTTAATTTTGAGGATCTTTTTATTAGAGTGACCAATTCCGAGGGTCGATGTCAATTATGAGAACTTTAAGTAGTGGCGACCAATTCTGAGGGTCGAGGTCAATTTTGAGGACCTTAAGGTGGGGCGACCAATTTTAAGGGTCGAGGTTAATTCTGAGGACCTTTTTATTGGAGCGACTAATTTTGAGGGTCGAGGAAAATTATGAGGACCTTAAGGTATGGGCTACCAATTCTGAGCGTTGAGGTCAATTCTGAGGACATTAAGTGGGGGGTTTCTTTCTCGGGAGCTTTTTAACTTTGGGGTTTTAGATGCACTTGTGATCCCGCTGGGGAGCGTGTTTTTTGGAGCCGCCGTTGGGGAGAGTTGTCCAGTTAGGACTTGTAACTCTGCTGGTGAAGTGGGAATTTTTATGGGAGAAAGTTTAATTCGATAATTATGCTGGGGAAATGGGTAGGATATTATGTGGTCATACTAGAGGGATTTTTTATTTTTGAGGGTTTGATTTCTGGTGGGATAACTTGAAGTTTCAGGAATCCGCTGGGGAATTATAGTGAGCTCCGGGACGTGAGCGCACCGATTTTTAGGATTTAAACTGGGGATAAATGTGATATTAATTCGACTGGGGATTTGGGGGTCTGGAAATTGTTTTTCTTGGTGAAGAAATATTCTAATATTTGTTTGGTAATTTTAGGAATCTTCCGGGGAATTTTTAGAATTTTCTAGCATTTCTCAGAATTTTTGTACGAAATTTTAGAGGGACAGTCGATCAGTGGGTGGCAGGCGTTACCATTTGGTAGTGGAACAGTCTTCTGGGTTTCCTTGATAAGGGGAAGAGGTAGGTACCGATAAGCATACCCCTTGGCCTCCTATAAAACAGAGTGAGTTCTCCGCATTTTTCAAAGCTCTAAGCTTTCTTGTCTTTTTCTCTTTTCGTCTGCAATCCGTTTTTAGGATATTTCTTTTCCTGTGTTTTCAAGATTTGGCGGATTTGTCGTGTAGCAAGACCCACATAGCATGGTTAGGAGTCGATGATTGGGCGAACCGGGAGTGGCGGGCTAGGGTACCCTTAGAATTGGGCATCGAGAATGCTTTTGATTTTTTCGAGCTCGTTAGTGAGGACCAATTTCTACTGCGTGAGACCTCACATCATCGGTCGTCTAGGGTGAGGAACCCTTGTATCTATGTAAGTATTACTTGGCCTTTGGCATTCTTTCTCTTCCTATTATCTTTGTTGTTTCTTCGAATTTTGACAAAGTTGTTTTTTTCTTTTTTTCCTTTTTATTTTGACAAACTAACATCGCTACTATGAACCTTAGTTCCTAGGGGACGAAGGGTTTTAAGGATGTGTGGGAGCATCTTCCGGT
This sequence comes from Sambucus nigra, assembly GCA_949130495.1. Classification (NCBI taxonomy): domain Eukaryota; kingdom Viridiplantae; phylum Streptophyta; class Magnoliopsida; order Dipsacales; family Adoxaceae; genus Sambucus; species Sambucus nigra. The sequence goes on along the minus strand of OX422224.1, from coordinate 137,681,286 downwards.
GGTGGTACACTAGGTAGTTTCTTCAGTGGGTTTCGACCTCTTGGCGTCTGCTCTGGATGAGACTTTGTGCTCTATGGCTATCGTTTACGCATTGGGGGAGAGGTGGTGGGACACTAGCCACACCATTCATTTGGGATTCGAAAATATGACAGTGACTCCCATTGATGTTCAGGAGCTGCTGGGGATCGACTGCGATGGTATATAGATAGAGGCGAACCGATCTTTGTGGATGACACCTGCGGCGATTGGTGTTGCGCCGAGCGATCTGGGGAGGATAGTCTCGGGGGATTCGATCTGGAATTATCTTCTCAGGGAGGTTTTGCTTAGCCGGTAGATCGATGAGGCTGAAATGCTATAGGTTAGACAGATGGCCTATTTATTCATCCTTCTTTTGTTGGGGTGTTTCTTGGTGGCGTTGAGTGGCGAAGTCGTCCACTTATGCCATTTATCATTTTTGAGAGTATTTTTTAATATCCCTCTTTATGATTGGGGGATCCTTACCTTGGCGGCCATCTATTCTTCTTTGGATGCTTTCAGTCGGTGCTAGCGGTAGAGTTTTACTGGAGCCACATATCTTTTGGAGGTAACTCTCTTATTTCTCTTTACATATTTTCTTGCATTTTTTCTTTTGGTTTTCTTCTTCTGATGATTCCTGTCTTTTTGCGGATGTGATTTTATGAGGTGATTGTTCTCAATGCCCGTTTGATAGGCTTGTGTGATGAGTCAGTGGGGGGATCCTGTTGGATGTACCATTGGCGAAAGTCCAACCGAATGTCGAAGCAGTTCCTTTCTTTGCCAGTGGTGCGTCAGGCTTTGAATGTCCTGACTAGTGATCAAGTTATTTACTCTTTTATCTTGAATCCCGTTTTTTGGCATTTTGTTTGTGTAAATAATGATCTTTATTTGGGAAAAGAAAGTGACTTTCTATCCCTGGAGGGTTCTATCCAACACATTGGTGTGTAGCGTTGAATGTGCAGATGCGTTGACTGCTGGCGCACGAGCTCAGCTATTCTTTTTATTTGGGAGATAGAGTAATTCGAAAGATTTTGGATGACGAGGTTGTGGTCCCACTAACGATGTCCTCGAGGTACATGAGGAGGGTGAGAGATATTTCGGAGGACGCTAGGGCAGTAGTGATGCTGAGTGAGCCTTACTCGTCCTATACTGACAAGATGGCGCCCTACGACTATCTTGATTTTGTGACGAACTGGTTGATGCCCCTTAATATTTATAATGTGATGATCATTCCTCCGCCTCCTGTGGCTTTGGGCAGGGGTACGAGTCAACCAGTGGGCTATGCCCATAACACTGGTGGTGTGTTATCGTCGGCAGCTACAACGGAGGTTCCATTCATTCAACTTTCTCCTCCTATTTATAATTTCTTACTAACTAGAGGGAGATCACTGAGTATGCAGCACCGCCCTCATGCAATAGACTCGGCGATGTTGGGGCTGACGGACGATGTCCTTCAGCCAGAGGTATATTTTTCCTTTTATTTATCCTTTGTCTAACTTTTTCCTTCTCTTTAGACCGAATGATTTACCTTTTGGCTTCTAACGCTTTATTTTCAGCCTGTTCGGATGTCAACTACTTAGCTTAGGGATATTCGGGACTGGGTGGCCTCCGCGATGTCCTATATCAGGGACCAGGTCCCAATTTCTTCCTGTATGTTGTCGTCTGCTACTTTTGAGGAGGGATTTGGATTGGGGATTCGGGGCTCCACAACTCGTCGTCGGAGGAAGCGTGCTCATCGTAGGGATGGGGGCTCTTAGAGAGAGAGAGAGAGAGAGCTTGGGTTTTTGGGCTGAGTCCCAATGTTTTTATTTTCTTTTTTTCCCTAAAAAATTATGTTAATGGAAATATATATAAAATGAATTGGATTTTTTTATTTATCTCTTGCTTAAAGGACTTATTCTACATGCACTTTTTACTTTGTTTCTAAGACCGTAAAAAGGATGGGACATTTTTTATTTTTGAAAAGAGAGAAATGATTTATTTTTGAGAAATGATGGGTAAAAATGAATAATATAGGAAGGAAGATCCTGGAGGTTCTTTGAATTTAAGATTTATTTTTGTAATATTTTGAATTTGACAAATAAGGAAAGATAGCATTTTCTAAAAATAGGGGTTTGCTGATCGGCATACCCCTAGTCCTGCCTATCGGCATATGGGTCATGTCAAATCACTCTAGGTCTTTAATTACACTTCCCTACAGTTTTGAGTACTTTGGTGGGGCAGGCATTCATTTGAATTTTTAGACTTCTTATTTTTATCCAAAGTTTTCATGTATAAACATGGGGTAGGGGGTGTTATCTTTCATTCATCTTTTCTTTCTCCTTCTTACTTTATATTTCTTGCTTTCTTCTTCCCTAATTTCAGAATGGCTCTTCCAGTTACTGCAGAGTTTGCCTCTTATCTTGAGAGATTGGAATCCACGTGTCTGTATAATGTGGAATATGGCGCTTTTAACTTGCTCTAGGTTTCTATGTGGCACAATAGGCCCATAGATTGGAATGTGCTGGCAGCGGTGGCTCAATTCTGGTATTACAAGGACCACGTCTTCCACTTTGGTCTTTATGAGGTTTTCTTGACCTATGAGGAGTTTTCGAACATATTGAGGGTTAATCACAGTGTGGCAACGGATATGCCCAATCTTTCCCATTATTCTCGGGTGTTATTGGCAGGGTTACTCCATATTTATACTTCGGCGGCTCAACCGTTGATTACTAGAGGGATGATTTATATCCCCACTATCATGCATTCTTTACATCTGAGGAGTTTTGATGGTGCCGATTATGCTGGAGTTATTGTCTTGGGCCTAACTTCTAGGCTCTTGCTAGTGATAGGGGAACTATTGGTGGAATTTTAGTTGGCCGCAATTACATCATGGATGTCCTAACATTATAATCTTGCGGCCTCAATACTCGCAGAGACCTTGAACGGTCTTAATTCTTGGCGGGTAGGTCGTTGTGACTTTATTAGAGGAAGCCCAGTGATGCCGTTCATGTGGCTTGACAAGAGATTCTATCTAGAAGTTCCTCCCGAGTATCCTTGTCAGCTGTGCCAAATTTCTTCACCCGCTATCTTTTCAATTTCTTCCCATCTGTGGAGAATTGAGTCAACTGGTTCGTGGAGCATGGAGCCCGATGTCTTCGTTGGTCAGTTCCACGATGGGTAGACATGAAACCTATCCTTAATCTAGGAGAATACCGGTATGCTCGAATAGTTGGCCTTCGACAGAATTCCTTTTACTTTCTTTAGAGACTTTCACACCAAGTCGGATGAGAGAAAATTGTGCCTCCCCGTACCCTGGATTTCTTTCTTGTAGAGGATTTTACTAAAGCCCCGTGCATGCGGTCAAGTTCTGTATAGGAAAGTCATCGGCTGACAACCCGTCCATCTCAATCTGTCGGTAAGGTTTGGCGTGTTTATGGACCTACCTGAAATGTCTCTTGAAGAGGGCTATGATGAAAGTGTTGGAAGAGGAGATCGGGCAGAGGTGGTTCATCATGTTTGATACCTTAGAAGGGGGAGTAGTGGTTTTCTCTTGGCTGGTCCAGGCTTATCGTTCCATGGAGCATCTTCAAAATAATAACCGAGTCGGGGAAGTTTAGGAACATCAGGGATTTGATGATGATGAGGTGGGATCTTTCGGTAGTTGTGGATTGGGCTTTGGTTTACTTTGTGAAGGTTTTGCATGGAATAGGGTGTTTTTGTAATTTTTTGGTTTTTGTGACTTAGGAATAATTCTTGTAGGATTTTTTTTATTTAGGAATCGGTTAGCAGAGGGGTGGTTGTTTTGACTCCGCTCGCTGATACTTCCTGTAATAGTACCGAAATCCCCTAATTGAAATAATAAATATTTTGATCATCTAATTGCGCCTCTGGATGAGTTTTGCATTAAATTGTCTATACCAATCGCTAAGGAATACATAATTCTTGTGTTCACGCAAATGATAAAAGGAACCATCATTCTCGGAGATAAAAAATTTTTTATGAAAAATAATGGGATCATGCCCATGTAATGGGTGTGATCTGCTTACGTACCTCTGTGGGTTTTAAAAATTCACGAGTTCCATTTTGAAAGTAAAAAGGTTCTTTTAAAGGATCAGGCCCCACATTGTTCTAATTAGAGAGAAATGAAGATTTTTTTTAGAATAGAAGGGGGATGAGAAGGGTCATAGAAGCCAAGATTTCAGACTAGGTTTAGAATTTCTTAAGATGGTCCAGGTTAACTGGACGTGCCATCTCTTCTCCGTCAAGGTTATTGATCATATCGGCGCCATTGGACATGGTCTTCTTACTATGTAGGGTCCACTCCAATTTTGCTTGAATTTCCATCTTGGGTCCTAAACGGGTTCTATGATTTCTTTGAGGGATAAGTCCCCTTCTTGGACACCACGTTCCTTGACCTTTACTTTAAATTATCTTGCAATCCTGCAATGGTACCATTGTATATAATATAGAGCCTTTAGCCTCATTTCATCTAAGAGTTAAAACTTGTCGAAATGGCTTTGATGCGAATCTTCCTCGTTGACTTTTCACTCAATCATAATGCGTAATGAAGGTATTTCTATCTCAACGAGTAGGAATACTTCCATGCTGTATACCAAAGAGTAAAGGGTATCCTCTATAGATGTGCGAACTGAAGTGCGGTAGCCCTAGAGAGCGTAAAGGATTCGATCGGCCCAATTTCGGCAACTCTTGGTCATCTTGTTGATGATTTCTTTGAGGTTCTTATTGGAGGCCTGGGGATACCTACCATGCTTGAGGAGGCACCAAATATCGTAATACTATAAACTAACAGTATCGGAGTCCCCTTCTGTGACGAGCTCAATGTGGTAGCAGTGGAATGGCATGGAGGCCAAGGTAGCAAGAACATTGGCTAAGTTTTTCCTTGCTCGGGGCAAGTAGTGAAAGGTGATATCCCGAAACTAGGAGGCCAGCTCTTCTAGGTGGGTGTGGAAGGGTAAGATATTTTCATCTTTGACTTTCCATTTTCTAAGGACTTAGTCGATAATGAGGGCAAAATCTCCGAGGGCAAAATCTCCGTAGACATCTATACATTGGATACCTTTCTTGAGAGCGACTTTACACTACACCAAAAGGGAAAAATTGTCACTTTTGAGCCATTCAGTCTTGTCATGGTCATTGACCGTGACAAAAAAATATGCATTTTTTATCACGGTGAAAGACCTTGACAGGTCCGTGATAACTTTCTTTACTAAAAACCCTACCGCCTCTTTTTTTCCCACCGCTTTCAATTTCCACCAAATTTCTCTCTCTCTCTCTCTCTCTCTCTCTCTCTCTCTCTCTCTCTCTCTCTCTCTCTCTTTCTACATTTCAGGTATTTTTTCTCTCTTTACTTTGTATATGTGTGTGTATATGTATATGTGCGTGTGTGTAGGACTGCATGTGTGTAGGTGTGTGTGTGTGGATGTAGGTGGGTCTGCGTGTGTGGGTGTGTGTGTGTGTAAGTGTGTGGGGTGGGGGCAGTAATGGTGGTAGGGGCGGCAATGGGGGTGGGGGTAGGGTGTGTGTGTGTGTGTTCATGTGTGTGGGGGTGTGGGGGGACAGGGGGTAGGGGTAGTGGCTAGGGGGTGTGTGCGACGGGAGGGGGCAGTGTGTGTGCATGTGTGAATTAGTGTGTGGGGGTTTCAATATTTGTCACGCGAACCTTATTTATGCCATGTAATAATATTTTAAATGATTGGGGACATTTTAAATATATTGATGGACCTCCTTATGACATAGCACACCCTTGTAAAATAATTATGTGTTCCTCTTTATGCAAGAACACAGTATGAACCCTTACTTGAGAACTTGTTATTGTTAATATTTTTTTGTCGTGTAGAGGATATAAGGGGTACGGGATACATATTGATTCTTTATTTTGTTAATGGTTTGGTTAATAAACTTTTTAATTTGTATACATTGTAATTCTATAGGACTTGTTTCTCTAAATTGAAATTGAAATTGAATTTGAATTGGTATTGATATTGGTATAAATTGAAATTGAATTTGAATTTGAATTGGTATTGAATTGGTATAAGTTTTAGTTCTTATGCATACTTTAAATTAAATGAAACATACTTTAAATTACATATAGTGGGCATAGATACTATCCTTCTAGTTCTTATGCGTACGCATTCAATAGCCCTTAGACCCGTTCGAGAGTCATTACCCCTGTAATGAGATCTCTCGAATTGTCCCATTTGGACAGTTTGGGACTGCATAGTTTATGTATAATAATATTCTTTGTGACTTAAACCTATTACTTTTGGGTGAAATTCTACAGTTGTATCATAATGTTCTCTGGGTACATACTAGATGATGCGATGTAAGTGTTATTTCAATTGATAAATTGAAACAACACTCACACTTGCAAATCTATATCATGTACTTGGAGAACTATGGGGATATTCTATCGAATTTTCCTCAAATTGGCACAATGTGCATGAGTTGTTAAGTATATATAAAAAATATGTGGTCTTGAATGAGATAGGACCACTCACCCTTTAGAGGAGATGGAGGAAATAAGAATTAATATTATAAATTGAATTTTAATTTCAATTTCAATTTCAAATTAAAATTGAATTTGAATTTGAATTTGAATGCATGAATAAATTTACGCATAGAAACTAGCCTTCTAGTTCTTATGCGTACGCATTCAAAAGGTGATTGTTTATACTAATAGGAACTAAATATTCACACTTTTGTTTATGCTAATCCATGAATATATTCTTCTTACCCATAATAGGTGATTGTTTGTAGTAGCTGTGATGGGATATCCTAAATACAAAGAGTGGATGGGTGAGACAAATAGATTAGGGGATGTGTTTCCTAGGGGTGCTAATGAATTTGTGAAATACGTAAGTGATTTCATAATGATGAAGAGTTTTTGTGTCCGTGTTCTAGGTGTAAGAATGATAAGGTGTTTGAGTAAAAAGGAGTTGAACTATATTTGTTAAGATGGGGTATGTAAAATAGTTATCGAATTTGAGTTTTTCACGGGGAATCGAAAATTCCTTTTGGCCCCGATCAACCTTCACAATAACCTTCAATAAGTAAGATAGATGTACAAGGGGAGGATGACAATGTAGATTATAATATGCTAGAAGATTTAGTTTATGACGTATATGGAGTTCATGAAGTGGAAAAGAATGAGGCCACTGACGATGTACAAGGTTCAGGTTCTCATGATGATATTGGGATAAACCTTGACGATGACTACCAAAGTTTAAGGTGAGCCAGTCGTTATACTATGGTTGTGAGAAATATCAAACAACTTTACATGCCATGGTTGGTTTTCTTAGTTTGAATACCCAATATGGTTTGTCTAGAAATAACGTAACAGGAATTTTGAATTGGGTGAAGGGCTTTCTACCCAAGTAGAATACGCTTCCAAACAGCTATCCTACTATGACAAACAGTTTGATAGGTTTGGGAATGAAGTATAAATCAATTCATGCTTGTGTTTATGACTTTATGCTATACCAAAAGGAGTATGAAAATCTCGATCGGTGTCCAGTATGCGATGAATATAGATTTGTCCAATCTACTGGCAAGGAAGGCATAGGCTCAAAAGTGCCTCAAAAATTGTTGAAATATTTTCTCGTTGGGCCTAGATTAAAGCAGTTTTTCATAGTACCATGGATAGTGGAGGCAATGACTTGGCATGCTAGGAGGAAGTAGGGAATAATCTCATGCGTCATCCTATTGATTCTACAGCTTGGAAGAGGTTGAGTTTTGAGTATCCCAATTTTTCTCGAGAATAACGTAAATTCATTTGGCAATATCAACAAATGGTTTCTATCCATTTGGAAATCTAAATTCCAATCAGAGTGTATGGACAGTGATCCTAGCCCCAGTCAAACTCCCTCCTTCAAAGTGTATGAGACTTGAATTTTTGATGTTGTCTTTATTGATAGTTGGGCCACATGCACCAAGTGAGGACATCGATGTCTACCTAGATCCTTTGGTAGCATAATTAAATGAGTTATGGTAAGAGGGTGTGCAAGTATTTGACTCTTTTAGAAAATAAGAGTTTACACTGAAAGTTGTGTTGATGTGGGCAATTCATGATTTTCCAGCTTATGGGACATTATCCGGTTATATAGTATATGGTTATTTGGGGTGTCCTATTTGTGGAGAGAAGAACCCTCTAGCTCAAAAAATGTATACCATTTCCATAGGAGGTTTTTACCCCCCACTCATAGGATTAGATTTGAGAAAGGTTTCAATTTTTTTTTCGGGCGGGGTTGAACATAGGCTACCGTCAAGAAAACTCTTAGGCTCAAAAATTGAAAGTAAATCTTTCGATTGTGGCCCTAATATGATAGGTAAGAATCCTAAATTTAATAATGTCAAGCATAAGAAGACCCCAACTGGAAATTAAACTGAGATAAGAAAGGCATGGTCGAGGAGGTAAATTTCATTTGACTTTCCTTATTGGAAGTATAACCTGGTGCACATGTATTAGATGTGATGCATGCAGAGAATAACATTGCTAAACATATTGTGGGCACATGACTTCGGGGGAGTCATTCGAAGGATGGAGAAAATGCATGAAAAGACCTTAAAGCGTTGAAACTTAAGCCACAACTATAGTTGAAAGAAGATAGCAGGGGGAGGATAATAATTCCCCATGGTGCATTTACTTTAATGAGTGAGGAAAGGAAGGTTATTTTAGACACAATATATAATTTGAAAGTTCCATCAAATTTTTCATCCAACTTGCAAAGGATTGTGAAGTATTCTACCCATGATTTACATAAGTGTAAGTCCCACGATTGGCATGAGATCATGCAATTGGTTCCTCTATTGTTTAAGCACTATTTCTCCAAGCACAAGGATTTACAGAGGGATATTATGCAAATTTGTATCTACTTCTCACTTTTATGTGAGAAGGTAGTCAATCGAGATCACATAGTGGACACAAAATTGGTGCTGAACGAAGCTATTTGTGTCTTGGAAAAGTATTTTCCCTCATCTTTCTTTGACATAATTGTTCACTTGTTGGTACACCTATGCAACGAGGCATTTCATTGAGGCTAAGTTAGATATTAGTGGATGTATCTGTTTGAAAGACTGATGAATTTTTTTAAGATTACGTCAAGAATACACGATACATTGAAGGATCAATTGTAGAGGAATACATCACCGTGGAGTCATCAATCTACACTCGGGAATATATGCCTGACTCGACCAGCGTGGATGACAATGATGAGTTCATCGATAAGGGTGGTCATGTGATGGGAAAACGAGTGAAATTAACAAATTTGCAACATGAACAAGTAGCTCGTTATCTATTTGACATACATGAAGATGTCGAAGAATGGGAAAAGTAAGTTTAAAGTATTACAACTTTTACATTATTTTAATTTTTACATGATTAATTTTTTAATATGTTCGTCACGATCTATGCAAAAAATATGAAGCCTGTGAGAATAATAAAAAATGAAAAATAATGGCACAATCAGACAACGAATTTAGGTTGTGGCTGTCACATGAGGTAATTATAATGAAAATGATTGTTATTAAATGTCACATTACAAGAAAGCTTTACAACTAACCTAATCAATTTATCTATATTCTCATCTCTTAAAGACGGGTGATACGACATCAAGGCTTTCTTATCTAGCCACTGGACTCTTGTTCATGGCACAAGAGTACAAAAAGTATCGATTGAACGATTACGTATTGGTGCAAGGGTGTATGAGAAAAATACAAATGTACATAACTCGGGCATTTCATACACGACTCTTACTTTCTTTTGAGCGAGCGCGAAAGATAAAGACCTCGTTGAAGCTGAAATGACTTACTATGCTGCAATTTGAAATATATTTGAATTGGACTATGTAAGCTTCAAATAGGTTGTATTTTACTGTGATTGGGTAAGAGTTGAGGATAAAATGCTTGTGAAGTTGATCTTGGCACCAATTTGATGATGGTTGACTTGTCCAAGTTGAAAAGTAACGAACACGTGAGCAATGAGCTATTTGTTTGTGCTTTTAAAAAGGTCAAGCAAGTGTTTTACTCGGAGTATATCAATAACGAGTCGTGGTTAATCGTCCAACATGCGTCGAAGCGTCTAAACAGTTGTGTGGATGACTTGGTTGCTCCTATCGAATATCAATCCATTTTTTATGATAATTCGAATTTGAAACAATTTTTAGGTTTGTCACAAGTATTCAAATTATTTGTAATGACCAGTGGTTGTATTATTCTAGTGCTTTATTGTTATCGGATGACAATTTAATGCTTTTTATTCATTTGTACTTGATCATTTTAATGCTTGTAATAACCAAGTAAATATGTTAATTAGGATTTTAATCAGTTTAAGCATTAATTCAAAGTCCATGACTCGGGGGTGTGCGTGCATGGGGTGGGGTGGGGGGGGTGGGGGGGGCAGTGTGCGTGTGTGCAAATTGAATTTGGTATTGGTATAAATTAGTATTGGTATAAATTGATATTGGTATTGGTATGTATTGTAATTATTGAATTTGAGCATTAATTTAAAGTTCATGACCCGGAATTGATATAATTTGATATTGGTATTGGTATGTATTGTTATTGTCGAATTTGAGCATTAATTCAAAGTCCATGACCTAGGAGTGTGTGTGTGTGGGGGGGGGGGGGTGTAAATTGAATTTGGTATTGGTATGAATTGAAATTTATATAAATTGATATTGGTATTGGTATGTATTTTTATTATCGAATTTGAGCATTAATTAAAAGTCCATATACATGTTTGTACTAATAACATTTTTTGCAGAAAATGACTTCATCCAAGCACGGTAGTGGAGGTAACGAGGGTTCCTCGGCTAGTAGGCCTCCAAAATGGGGCAAATTAGGGTCCGTATTCGAGAATAAGACGATATTATTGGCTAGAGCGCTAGAGTTGCTGAAGGCGATCGTTGGCCTGGGATACCCTGATTGGAGGACCGTTCCTATTGACCTCATGATGAACATCGGGGAGGCACTTCAAGTAGTGTATTTATATTTATATTTATATTTATATTTATATTTATATTTATATGAAACTAACAATTACTTTCCTTTTGGTTTGTATTTGTTTGACAGGAATAATTTGTCCTGCCCCCACATATCCGCGACTCCATGCTGGAATAATTGAGGGATCAATATAAGACGTGGAAGAAGAATATGCGGGCACGGCACTTTCGGAATACCCGAGAGTCCATTCTGAGAGTACGTGAAATCGTCCCCCCGGAGGAGCCGATCTCATTGGCACATTGGAAAAAGTTTGTCGACAATGTGATGGATGAGCGGCAATTGGCATCTCGCCAATCAGGGAGGGACAACCAGGCGAAAAAGTTGGACGAGCACTACTCCGGGCGGATGTATGTTATTCTAATTTAGCATTAGTTTTCGTTACTTACTAATTCTGTATTATATTATTTCACGACACGAGGAGTGGCCTTGGGGGTAGTCCACATAAGATCGATGTCTAGTTGGTAATTCAGACGAAAAAGGGCAAGGACAAGGCCAAAGCATCGCAACCACCATTGTAAGTTATAAATGTTTAATATTTTTAATTACGTTATAATTTTTTTATTTACTTAATTAACTAATCGTGTATTTTTTATCTTTTCAGGAAAAAGCTTAAGGAAGTGCATGAGTCGCAGTCCGAAGCCGAAAAAGCATCTTTGGCTATGGACGAACTCAACTAAGTGCTCGGGTGGATCGCAAGGGGAGGACTAGGGGTGAGCTCGCAGGTGGGGAAGTCGAGGATCATCGGAATGGAGACGACTAACACCAGGTTGGCACATAAGGTGGATACCCATGACGATAAGCTATCAAGGTTGGAGGTGACGATCCTAGATATGTACGCCTTCATGATGCGTCAGTTGGGCAAGGGAAAGGGAAAGGGCAAGGGGACGGAGAATGAGGTAGAGGTAGATGAGGACGAGGACAAGGACGAGGACGTCACTGCTTCATCGTCGATACGCATGGACTCGACGCCATATGATGATCCATTTCCTATCGTGACCCCCGTCGAGCGACCTATGTCAACAATCGGTTGGCCGAGCATGTTTCTACTCGACATATATTGTGGGGAGACGATAGCGAGGGGTTGAGGGACCCAAGCTTCGGCCCGGGTATGCTGGTTCATGGACATCCCCTCCAAGACATTGAGATAAGAGTACGCGTCACGCATGTGGTGGATAAAAAGGAAAACTCACCATTGTGGTTGTGCGTACGATGCGGCATTGAGCATATTGAGGGGTGTCTCAATTCATATGTCATGTGGCCCTCATTCCTCCTCTGACCTGCTCAAGACCCTTCTTCATGACGTTATTTCTATTTTTTATATTTGGATATTGGATTGTATTTGAATTTTTTTTTATTTTGGTACATGTTGGTTTGGATATGGATATTTTCATTTCTATTTTATTTGGATATGGATATATGTCATGATTTGGTACATTATTTCTATTTTATTTGGATATATGCTGCTTGAACATGTACAATTTTCCTATAACAGGTACAAATATATTATTGGACAATGGCAGTGGCCATACTGCCTAGCAGTTGTATTTAAAATTTTGCCTAGAATCATCATGATCTTTGAGCATAACAAAGACAGTTGTCACCCCCAGACTTGTCACGGTCAAAGACCTTGACAAGTCAGCTATTTTGGTGTTGTGTTTAAGTCCTACGGTGCATGCCTCGTATTCAGTCATACAGTTGGTGCATGGAAAATCTAGTTTAATTGCAATAGCAGTTCGAGAGTTATCAGGATTATCCTAGTGTCGTATCCTTTTTTGTTGGCAGCACCATCAAAGAACATTTTCCAAGTGATGTCCTCCTGAGAGGTGCAGATAATGTCTTCATCTGGGAAATCAGAGATCCAAATGTCGGCTTCTTCCATGGGATAGTCAGCAAGGCAGTCTGAGATGGCTCTTCCTTTCATGGCATTCTGCGTGACATACACAATATCAAACTCGGCTAACAACATAAACCATCGGGCCTTTCGGCTAGACGGGGTTGGCTTCTTAATAAGGTATTTGATAGGATCCATTCGGGACACAAGTCTGATGGGAAATGCGAGCATGTAGTGTCGTAATTTTTGAGTGACCCAGACAAGGGAGATACATTCTTTCTCCAAGATAGTGTAGTTGACTTTATACCTGACTATTTTACGACTAGCGTAATAGTTGGCCGTTTCTTTATTGGATTCTTTAATTTATTGGTCTGGCAAAGAAACAGCTGTAGTATCTGTTCTGACTAAGTATAGGAGTAGAGGGAGACCAAGCAGTGGTGGCATGAGTACCAGAGGTCGGGTAAGGTTTTGCTTGATTCTATCAAAGGTTTCCTGACAGGCTTCATTCCAGACTTTGGTGGAATATTTTCAGAGGAGTTTGAAGATGGGTTCGGAAATAGAATTCAATTGGCTTACGAACCGGCTGGTATATTGTAATTTTTCCAAAAATTATCGAACTTCCTTCTCTGTCAGGGGTGGTGACATTTCGAGAATGGCTTTCAATTTAGCTGGGTATATTTCAATTCCCTTTTCGCTAACTATGAACCCTAAAACTTTTCCTTTGGTAACGTCAAAAATGCATTTATGCAGTCGCATCGGGTATAGCCATAGTCGTTCGAAGAACTTTCGAAGGGAAGGAACGTGACCTCCCCGAGTTTTACACTTAATGATCATATCGTCCATGTAGACCTCGAATTCTTTGTGTATCAGATCATGCAATATGGTTGTGGCGGCCCTTTAGTTAGTAGGCCTTGATTTCTTAAGACCGAATGGCATAAATGTGTAACAAAAAGTTCCCCGAGGGTGATGAATGCAGTTTTTTTCTTGATCATCAGGGTATATATTGATTTGATTGTATCAGGCAAACCCATCGACAAATGGCTTGAGAGCATGACTGGTCGTGTTATCCATAATAATATCGATATTGGAAAATAATTAATTATCTTTCGGAGTTTCTTTGTTCAAATCCTAGTAGTCGACGCACATGTGGACTTTCCATCTTGATTTCGTCACGAGTATAATTTTGGCTAGCTATGTGTGATATTCGATCACCGAAATGAAGCATACGTTTAATTGTTTGATCACTTCTTTCTTAACCATGATGTACCATTCGATGTAGAGCTTTCGCAGTTTCTAGTTAACCGAATTCATTCCCAGAGGGTTGGAATCTCATATTAAGCTATTTTGGGATCAATGTCGGGCATGTCATCATAGGACCATGCAAAAACATCCATAAATTACGTCAAAAATTCTTCAAGTTTCATGCACTCATGCTTGTCAAGGGTGGACCCCATCCTAATCTTATGAAGTTGGCTAATAAAATCGAGATTGATAACAACAGCTTCTTCGTCATTAATTTGAACGTCGTTATGCTATTTTTTATTAACCTTATTAAGATCAGGTAAGAATTGTTCATTTGCAAAAATAATCATCATTAATAGTTTGATTAGAATCAAGACTGTTTAATGTAAGGCATAATAAGATATTCAAAATTCTCGTTTATTTCACTTTTGGGAAAAACAGCATTGAGAACCTCATCAAAAGAGGTCTCGATTACATTGTTACCAGAAAAAGAAGAAACAAAAGTAGAAGAAGACATAGGATAAACATTTGGGTTGGGTTTCATTTCAGCAGGTAGTACTGGTGTAGCATTCCAGTTGAGTAAGGGTGCATCAACAGTCTTGATTAGAGAGGACGAGTTCGACGATGTAGCACTTGAGTGGATTATGAAAAGTGTCAGCCCCAATGTTTGTAGATTAAATGAGTCCTCAGAGCCACTTTCCTCAGAAACCTCGGCAACAGCTATAGTTTTCTCAACAAGTGGTTGCACTTCATGCTGGGAACTTTAGGCCCAAGAGTAACTGTCTTAGATGAAGATTTCCATTCCTGGATCCATCCACATGATCATACCATGGTTCAAGAAAACCACAGAAGGGGAAATATTTGCCTTCTCTGATGAATCTTTCATTCAAGGAATCCTCCAAAATAATCATTGCGCTTTCTAAACCTATCTTCAACCGTGATTGGCAGAGCATTCTGAGTTATTATGATAATGTCTGATAACTCAGGCCACATGGAGGAAAAGTCTTCTTTAGGATTATGGGTTCCAGTATTCCTTATTATTGTAGTTCGAGCCCCAGTACGGGCATGAAGTGCATATTTTTGAACATTTGTATCACGTTGACATTGACCTGTGAGTTATTCTCAACACAGACTTTATCTTTGAAATCATCCCCTACTGGGAGTGGAAGAGGTTTAACTCGAAAGCCAAAAAGAAGAATGTCACTCGTCCTATGCTATATCTCCAGTATCGGGTTACTGGTGCTTGTATTATCGGTATCATCATTATCTCCCATAATGGTGATGACCTGCCCTTTGGCGAAGAACTTTATTTTTTTATGGAGAGAGGAAGATACCCCCTTGATGCGGTGAAGTAATGGTCGATCGATCAACAGATTAAAATAAGTGAGTATGTTTATAACTTGAAACCCGGTAATGGTATTGATAGGGTCATCCCCTATTATAATATTTATAAATCCCTCTACCTCATGGTAAGTGTTGTCATAATTGTGCACTGTGATGAAAGTTGAAGCAAGGTCCCTCACTTTTAGACCCAAGCAGTTGAACGTTCTTAATGGGCAAACGTTGAGTGATGAATAGTTGTCTACTAGTGAGAGAGGAATGATTTTCCCCATTGCATCGACAAAGATGTTAATGGCATATTTATAATTAGGTACAAACTTTGGGATTTCTTCTTTAGAAAATAAGAGTAATCTAGTATAGGTTAGAGATCTGACCAGGTTCACGGCCTCTTTGGGAAGGGTGGAATGAGGGACTACGGGCCTATGAGAAATTTTATCAAGGCGTTTCAATGCAAATAGGAAGACATTAAGAGTCCCCACAGTTGGTCGAGGATCTTGCTCTCCTCGATGGTCATTTTTAGGATGGGGAGTTCCTCGATAACTCCCTTCCCTTTATCCATCACTTATGACTGAGCATTCGAACTCTGGTGGTGTCTCCCAGATCTTGTCATGTGATTCACAAAGGAGTGGAAGAATAAAAACTCTGTTTCTTCATCTATCTCGAGTTGTAAGGCCACCTTGTTGATTTCTCCTTGAAAATCTTCAAACAATATCATCCAACACACACTGATTATGGGTCTAACCTTTTCTTGGTTAGGCTCTTCATCTGAACTATCAAACTTATCTCCCCATACGATGGTGATGATGTCATCTTTCCACGAGAAGTCAATGCATTCTATAACCTCAACGGCTTTTTCGTATAGATCCTCCCACTCAATGGGGAGGTGAAGACATGAAAGGACGAACCACCATTGTAGCTTTAAGGCATCAAGTAGCTCGGATATACTCTCATCGTTCTATCAAAACAAGTTTACCATGATCTAAAATGCATCATCTAAACATACTTTATCGATAGGTACCACCCATTTATTTTATTTGTGAGCCCAGTTCCAAGCTTCCATGGATAATGTGATGAACTTCTGGCAGTCAATGGGAATTTTATAGGATAACTTCAACCTAAACTCTAGAAGATGATTCAGTATTACTGGAAATTCCATATCTTTCCCTTCAAAATGGGTACGACCAGCAATGCACCCTCTTGTGAGAAGCGATAAAGCTTGGTCGGCAAAACAGGTAGGGTGTTGGAGAAAATATGGGCATATTTTTAGGGGTTTGGGTGAAAATATGGACATTATGTGTGATTTACGGGGTACCATCTGGGTAGATGGATCAAATTTCGGGTCATTTTCTAGGAAATGGCATTTGTATGGTTTGGAAGAGGATTGTGAGAGGTGTTTGGTTTGGGATTGGATGGTGGGGCGATGATACCATAGTCAATTAGACTTTGGATTACATTTCAAGGATGGAAGCATTGATCAGTGGTATGGCCAAAATTTTGATGGAAATCACAATGGTCATCGGGTTTAATATTTTTGGGAAGTGGGTTTGGTAGCGGACGAGGGTCCAATGGTTTGATGAGATTTTGACTCAATGAGACCTGGTAGACTTTGAAGAGGGGTGCATGAATCTCGGTATAATCTTTTTTGACTAGACTAGCACGATTTTTTGACCCCCAAGAGGTAGCGAGCTGAGAGATGTTATTGATAGTTGATATTGCAACAGGCTTCTCACATTTCCTCGGAGTGAACTTTCGAGATACATTCTTCGGCTCATCCTCTGTTTGGATAATTCTTTCTTCAATCTCCACTCCTGCCTCCTGGAGGGCTAAAAAATGTGGGTAATAATGTTCTCCCATCGTCGCTCAAACATAGGGTGAGAAGTTCTTCTTCACGATATAGGGTAAGAAGTTCGTCTTCACAATACTAACTTGTTCCTCTTCGGAAGGCCGGTTGGTCATGGTGGATGCTTTCTCTCTACGCCTTTCTATGAAACTACTAATGGATTCCCTGGCGTTATTTTTAAGAAGTACTAGATCATGGCGAGTAACCTCCAACTCCTCATTATATTTGAACTTCGACATTGACTCATGGATCACATCCTCCCAACTATGAATTTGGCACTCCTCTAAGGACAGAAACCAATGAAGAGCACTTTCTTTCAAAGTTTTCTAGAACAATTGGACCATTATTTACTCACAGGACTCAAGGAGAGGTATGTCTTTGTGGTAGCTTTGAATATTAACAATTGGGGGCCCGCTTCCCACTAACTTCTCAATATTGGGCATTTTAAACTTTTTTAGAAGCCTTGCTTTAGGGTAGGGAGACATAAGGGTAAAATACATGTAGTTCATATAGATTTAGACCTGGTCAAACTTCTTAGTCAACAACTTAAAATCCTCTTTAACCTTATTCAACTCTTCTTCCTTCGAATTGACAAGTAGTGGGAGGTAAGCCCCTGGATGGGCAAGATTTGGCATATGAAGATGTGCTGGTGGCAGACCATTGGTAGGAGGGGCACATGGAACGTGCTGATATTATTTTGAGACTAAAATAGGTTCAGGTACAGGTAGACCCATGTCATGAAGGAAAAGGACCTCAGGTTCTTTAGGGATATGGATCCGATTTTGCTACATCTCGTGAACCTCGGACTAAAGTTTATCGATCTTGGTGGTAAGTTGGACTAGAATAGTCATCAAATCAGGCTGCACATTTGTCACTTGGTCTGCGTTCTACATGTGAAGTTGGTTAGGATGGATTCCGAATTCGGATGAAGTAGCAGGAGCTCTGACAAAGCTTCACGGTTGTTCGATGAAAGATCGAAGCCAGCAGGGAGCCAGGCCAAGGATTGGGTATGCGGTCGACCTGAGAAGAAAATGATTCAACTTTATATTATAAAGAGAATAAGGAATGGTTATTTTATTAAAAATGAGGGAAAATATTTTTGACATCTTTGATAAAAGGAAGGGAAAGTATTTTGGTATTTTTGATAAGAGGGATAGAAATGCTTTGAATTTTATGAAAGAAGGAAGAGAAATGTTTTTTTGTATTTTTAATAAAATAAGGAAAAATGTTTTTTGATATTTTTTTTATAAAAGGAGAGAAGGAATGAAAAGACCAAGGGAAGAATCTCGACATGATTTATTATGTATTATGTTCTCACTTTTATTAGGTTTTCTTAAATGAAAAAATAAATGTTGGACGCGATTTGAGCCTGGGAAAATTGGGTTTTGAGAAATATGTAAAAACATGGTTTGACTTGTTGCCGGAGTCATGGTCAGGGTTCCATTTTGAAAAATAATGAAATTGCGCAAAAAATTAGGTGGCATGCCAACCCAGAATTTCGACAGAGTTTCATGTGGTAACCGACAAACTAAATATGAGTGCCCTAGGATTGACACCTATATGAGGGCATATAGTTGTTGGGTTAGTGGAAAGGTTCCCCCTTTAGAATGAGTTCCACGATATACTACTTGATTTTAAGGGAAATATCGGTACATGTGGATAAACCATTTGATATACCTGAGTGTATGACAATTGCCTCACTATATACCTCGTGGGGATGGCACATGTGAGAGAGAGTTTAATATACTTGACGTACATGAATGAGTTCCCTGCTATACACCTCCCTTCATGACTTTGGTCAAGAGGTACAATGCAGGGGGAACCGTTTGATATATGTTGAAGGTACTAGTCCAATGGAAGGTGAGAGTCATATTGCTTAGGCTAACTACCTCCTACCGAACCAGCGCCCATCACAAAGTGACCCTCTAGTACGGGATAATTTTTTATCAATATAGCAATGCTCTTGGTGATGTAGTGTGAATAAATTCATGAATCTTAATTAGTATATTATGGAGAGAATTTTTTATTTGGCATGATGAGTAAGAGGAACAATGAGGAAATGTAAATCTAGCATGGATGGTGAAGATTAAACTAATCATGTATATATGTAAGTGATTATATCTACAAGTGAATGAGTGGTAGTGAACCTAACCATGGATCAATTAAGTGGGGTGTGGTAAGTGATCATGGACAAGTGTGATAAGTGGTGGTGTGTGCTACTGAAGCCTACACATGGATATTCTAAGTGGTGTGTGAAGCATGTGAGCATAAGTGACCTTATATACAAGTGTAAGTAGTTTGAGGTGTACATGGAGAGTATTTACAAGTGTGTGAAATGAAAAATGTGTGAGAGGTGATATAAACATGAGGTAGATATATACAAGAAATAATAGATGAGAAAACGGAATATATAGGTAGGTACATACGCACACAAGAAGAAAGTTGATAACACCCATGCAAATAGAGGCTAACCCTCTTATGACAAAACAATCTCCCCAAAAGAGTCGCCACCGTAGCCATCACAGGATCTACCCCTCTCTCCACACCTCGGGGAGGGGGGATGCGGGATTCTGACGCTCCCGCATACGGGGAGAGGGTGATAGAGGTCTCGTGCCCATTATCGGGACGCTTCGGCCATCATCGGTTTTGGGGTGATGTAAAGAGATAGAGTCGCCATCCTGTTTTACTCAAAATCGAAAAAAGAACATGTTGCCTTGTGGAGAGAACGGCATCAAAGAAAATTAATGCTTGCAAAACCAATAGTTCAGAGGTTCGGGGGCTAAGTTACGGAATGGGAAGGTGTTAGTCACCCATCCCGCCCTTTCGGTCTCTAATAGACTTATGTTTTTATTCTCCTTAATTTCTCCATGAAGTGTGTGTGCATGTATATATAAATGGAGATCGAAATCATTCGACTCATGTCATTGAAATAGAAAGAGTGAGGTCATCCATAGGAGTGTGCCCAAAATAATAATTAAAGATATGATATGTGCACTTATCAAGATATCAATCGTTATGATGAAACGATGATTTGTGTTAGATAAGACGCGAATATGAGTCCCGATTATTATAATAGAAATGATATATGGGTAAAAAGAGTCAAATACAAAATAGGAAAATAGGACTCGAGTCTCGGGTTTTATCCTCGGACGTCTACATAGACTATAAAGGCATCAAAGTCCACGTAGTTCACATGCGGTATGAGAGTGGGGTTTATCCCATAAATTCAAACAAAAATTATTGTGTGTGTGTGTGTGTAGAAAATATATTTCTAGTTTTTAGAAAATGTGATGAAGAATCCCATTTGAATTTATAGGTATAATCCTCTTTTTCTTTGTTTGGTTTTTTTATAGAAAATAAATTGGGTGAAATACTATTAATAAAGGATGAGATATTAATGTGTATGATTTAATGAGTATAAATAACTAAAGTAAGAATTTATATAGTTAATACGAGAATAAAGGAAATTAAAGAGAAAGGAGGATGTTTGAACCTTCTTTAGAGATTTGAGGCTTGATCTTGATCCTTGATGAACTTCCTTGCAAGTTGGGATGAATGTAGGATAAGAGAAAAGGCGATTTTTACTTAATTGGGTATGAAAGTGATGGGAATGAAGGCTGGAGAGAAAATTCACACAAGGAAACTTCACTAATTGTAGAAGAATGTTCCTGAGATCACTGAAATTGATGGTTATGAGGTGTCTCAAGGTGAGATTATGCTCTCCTTATATAGGGTCAGGGGACTATCAATCGACATTTTCCTTCTCCTGCCTATCGACCGTGTCTATCAATTGGCAGGTAAATGTACCTGCCAATTGGCAGTCCCATACAGAGTTTTTGAAAAAATGGTTGTAAAACGCAATCCGTATAGTCGAATTATGCACGGGGAATACCATTGGAAAGGTAATTCAGAGACCTTTAAGAATCCTTGGGCAGCTCCCGGGCCTGGGATTTGACTTTGGGTCAAATGGGGATCGGAAGCACCCATCGGTCCTTTAAATAGGAGACAGTCGGACGGTGATGGACCATTCCTACAAACCGTAAATCTGAATCCTGAACGAACTGGACCATTGGAAAGGTTATGCAAGTTACTTCGACTTTCCAAAGAGCTTCACTCAGTTCGGAGAGTTCACTTTGGCCAAACAGGGCCCAAATTTTCTCGATGACCTTTCGGAGTAAAACAGGTTGTTCATTTAAATCGTAAGGCTAATTCATGAATGGGACAAATCATTGAAAAGGTCATTCAGTGACCTTTGAAGATTTATTCAGTCTCATTTAATATGAAGAGTTGACATTGTTTAAACGGATCTCGGGAGCTCGCAGTGGGTTTCAAAATAGTTTTTAAGGGAAAATAGTTCATTCATCTTAATCATTAGGTTGTTTCATGCACAGGGCAGACCATTGTAAAGGGGATTTAGAGCCTTTTGAAGATTCATTGAGCTTTCACTCTGATGATGGAGTTGACCAGAGTCAAATGGGGCCCAAAGGCGCCCGATGGCCCCTAAATCAATTTTTGATAGTAAAATTGATCATTCGTCTGAACTGTTATGTCATTTTGCACATGGGGTGGACCATTAGAAAGGGAATTTAGTGCCTTTGAAGATTCATTGAGTTTTTACTCGGATGATGGATTTTACTAGAGTCAAATGGGGACCGAAGGCGTTCGATGTCCCCTAAATCAGTTTTTGATAGTAAAATGGATCATTCATCTGAACCGTTATGCCATTTCATGCATGGGGAAGATAATTAAAAAATGGATTCAGAGCCCTTCGATTATTTATTGAGTTTTTGCTCTAATGATGGAGTTTATTAGAGTAAAACGGGGCCTGGAGGCGCCTGGTGGCCCCTAAATCGGTACTCGGAGTATGAGTTGGGGTTTATGGTGAATGGGGAGCTGCTAGGGACCTAAAGAAAGACTTAGGGGCTCTTAGAATGTGGTGTCTACACCTTCATTGCCTAAGTAAGTCATTTTCAGCAAAAACTATTGCTTTCTTCCTAGCATCAAACTATAAATTTACAAGCATAATTTTATATGGTCGATAAAAAAACACACAGTGTAAATGATATTGAATACAGCAAATGACAAGAAATCAACATCACATGAAGTTGTAAGAAATTGGGCAAAAATTATGTCTTTTCATTGATAATTCTTCGATTACAGCGTTGTTTACAATGTAAAAGACAAATTGACAGAAATGGAAAATACATAAAGGAAAAAAGGCAAAATAAACTAGCTAAAAGGAGTTAAATCATCTCCTTATCTTTATCTTTACCCTGCTCCTTAGCCTTATCCTGATCGATAGCTGGTAAGTCGGTGTGAATAACCGGCATCAAAGAGGATTCCCCAGAACCCTCATCATCATCATCATCATCATCATCATCATCATCAATGTCTTCATCTAGGTTGGGAGAATTCCTAGATCGTGTCTCTAAAAAAGTTTGGTCTTCTTGTGTAATAACCTCCTTCAAGGCTTTTGACCAACCTTCCTTTAAGGATTTCATCCCAGCATACTCAATCTGGATGGCTACATCAGTTAAGGCTTTATACCATCCATTATTCGCAGCCTCTTCCTTATCCTTTTTTCCCCAGGCCTATGGGGCAGAGTTATCAGCAGTCAAGATAACCACCTTGTCATCAACTTCTTTTGCACGACACTCAACTTAAGTAATGGTAAACTTGGCCCAGTTTAACTCATCAACAGTAGCTTATCGGGCGTTCACGGTTGTATTAAGCTTGCCTTCCCAAGTTTTTTCTCTCTGTCTAGGGTTTCACCAGAGGCTTGTAATGATTTTTACAAACCCTCAAAGTCTTCCAATACATTAGTCGAGGAAGAGGATCTTATTTAGTCATCCTTCTCCATCATCTAATTGAAGTCAACTAAGAACTACAAGAAAATGAATGTATTATCAAGTTAATGGAAAGGCATTAAAATAATAGTAAATCTTAAATAGAATGATCAAATATTTATGAAGGCCAAGGTGTGAGTATCCCTCTCAATTAAATGGGCTCTGGCCATAAAGGTACAGCTAACCAGTCTGCAGGAAAAGTCTCAGCCTTTATCAAACCCCTAACTAACTTGGGGTTGAGGATCATAGATGCATCTTCGAGTTCGCCTTGCTCATCAAAAAACTTCTTGGCTAACTCCGCACGTTTGGCCAACTCAGTAGATTTTTTGGTCTGATTAGGCAAATATTTTTTTAACCTCTTGAATTGAGGTTCTTCGATTAGGGCTTCCTCGATATTAAGAACCTGAGGTCGCTTATGTGGATTGATACCTTTTGTCGGCAGGGTTGGTTTTCTTAGCAACATGGGATGGGGATCTGGCCAATAGGTTTGGAACTTTTCTTAACACCATTTCAGCAAAAGGGGATGTTGGGATATTGGTAATATCCAAAGATTCAAATAAGGATGAGGTTCCTCCTTGAAAAAAACTCAACTCTAGTCAATTCTATCTCCAAGGAAATGGATACAAGCTCCTCGTCTAAGTTGATTGGAATTTAAGGCAGAGTAGGTGTTGGTCGAGCCACAAAAGATGTGATTGATCTCTTGTACTTTAGCAGCACAGAAGTAGTTCTGGGACATTCTTATCCAACTCTTTGATTGATACACCACAAATATTTTAGATCTTCAATGTTAACCTCTCCCTCCTTAGGACACTTCTTCTTACTCTCCTCTGCACCAAAATCAAACAGTAAAGTTAGTCGATAAAACTCAAGAACGAATAATAAACAGAGAAAAAATCAGAGTAGAATTATAACCTATGCCACACCCTTCTTGGGGGCACCTGGGACCAGTGTAAGACACCCCTTCAGGAAGAGGAGCATGATACTAGTTCTTGACAACAATACCATAATCCCAATAGTCCTTATTGGAGTCTAGTAGATTAACTACTAAAGCCATGTTGGCTTGCCTAGTCTTCAAATAGTAGGTGCTTCCTCTAATAGTGCCCCACTAATAGTCAAACATCAACTCAAGGATCGTAATATGAGTCCCATAGATCTTATTTAACCTATTAACTCCATTTTCCACCCTCCATGTGTTTGGATCTATTCTAGTAGTAATGTCATCAAAATGTTAACAAAATTGAAGAAAAAATGGGTTTGGGGGAAAGGTGATGCAACACTCAGCAATAAATAGAGTTGAAATCCAATTATCCTCAGCAATAGAATACACGTCCACTAGATCGTGTGCTATCTCTAAACCTACCCAGACATGATTTTTTCTCTTTTCCCTATATTCCTCTAAAGAACCACCATCCCTGATATAAACCATGACTGAAACAAAGAAAAAATAGAAAAAAGAGAGGAAATAAGGCTTACAAGAATCTAAAGACGATAGTAAGAAGTGAAAAATGATGGCAGATAAGATGTCACTAAAGGATCGTACCAAGAAAACTTGAAAAACAAGAGAAAACTCGAAGTGTGGATGATTTGAGGTAAGAAAAATGGCGGGACGTTTATAGCCATTCATAGGTTGCCTCAACAATTAGGAAAAATGATTAACTGAATGAATGATTAAACTATCGTTGGTTGCACTCTTTTCAACGTGCTAAAAGACTAGTCTGTCCCTTATCAATTCGAAAAAATTTGAATTATTTAAAAAAATGTCATTATCAATAGTACCAATGATAAAATTCTACAAGTCCAGGAGGTGGATGCCAACCATCGCTCAGACATTACACCGAGCAACATTTTGAACAAAACATTCTATACTTTTAATCAATCATCAAGCTTGAAGTATTGTGGGCTTTTGTTGTATGTAAAAATTACTTTCTTACATGGACCAATGAAAAATATACACCTGTCCTCCTATGTGGTCATCCAGCTATCGTGTTTGGCATCAGAGACACCTAGTCGACTGGAAGGCCGACCAACTCCAAAATGTGAACCATCAAGAATGACAAAGGTTACTCGGATGGAATAGTGACTGTAACACCCCGTGTTTTTATAATTAATTTATTTAATTGAATGGGAATTTTTGAGAAAAATAAAATTTTAGATTTTTGGATTTTTATTAATTAATTATGTTGTTTTTATTATTTGGCAAGTATAATTTCAAACGGAATTGAAATCGGATTTAAAATGAAGTTTTTATGAGAGTTTTATGTTTAGCTTTTTAAAAAATTGAAAAAATATTTGTCACGGATTTAGGCCGTGACTCATGGAAAATTTGATTTTCAGTTAAATGGAATTAAACGAAGGGGAATGGCAATGACTGCATACCTGATCGATCGACTATACGAGATTTGATGCGGTTCCGTGATTTTATTTGTAGTGTTAGAGTGGGATTAGGATTCCTAATTAGTATATAAGACTAATAATCCATAGGGGGACTTCTCATAATCATTTTTTCACAAGTTTTTCTCTAGAGAACACTTCAAAATATTTTTCCTCTAAACCATAATCATAAACCTCCAACATAATCAAGTTTTTGTCACAAGTTTTGGAAGGACTAATTAGGATTTAATCAAGTTTGTTCAAGAACACTTCTTTGTTAATTTTTCAAGAGGAATCCAACCGTGATACTAGTTTTTCTTCAATTTATTCTCATACTTGAATACTCTATTCCTTTCTTTTAGTATTATGCATTTTAAGTGTCGCCTAAACCCTTAATCATGTGTTTTTATTAAAATTAATTAGCAATCTAATTAGAGAAAGTGGACACATAAAACTTGGTGTTGTTTTTATGAAATATTTTAATAGAATAATATTCACAACCCTTGGGTACATAGGATTTATGAGTGGATTTTGGGTTTTATTGGTGTAGGTTGCATGTAGAAAAAACCCTAGTTTTGAATTAAATGAATTTGGGGTCGTATAACTCATGTAAATTGTGTAAAGATAATGAAATTGGAAATATGAGGTATTAATGATGAAATCTCGATGTATTTAATTTAAAATAATTAAATGGGATTAATTGGGTGTTTATGACGATGTGTTAATTAAATTAAGATTTAATTGAATTGGACTATTATGCATAGTTTTATACGTTGATTTATTTATGATTATTTATGTGACTTGTGGGTATCATTAAATTTCCATTGTGATGACGGGTTATTGAGTATTTTTTCTCTCCCTATATTTTAGGATGCCATGGGACTAGTGAGGGTAGATTATTACAACTTTATTATGTCGGGGGTGGGATGATTTTTGATATTTTATCGTCGTTACGTTAGTCGAGGCATGAGACTAGAACGAGGTTTATGTTGGAAATTCATCATATACATAGGGTAGGATGTATTAATAACTTCGGGACCCTTAGGTATGGGACTAAAGGGTATTTTGGAGATCTCACATCGATTAAAAGGGTGGCGAACTTATAAATTGATAAAATAAGAAATTGAGAATTAATGCCTAAGATAAAAACAGGTATCAAAACTTGTGGCAACATAATGTGTCGAGGCCGACAGTTTAAATGGGTCAAAGGACGATTTATGTCATGTCATGTGTGGAACCTTGTCAAATTGTGGGAGATCGAGAGTTTAAACGGATTCAACTGGCGCTTTGGCAAGGGGAAGTGTGACATATTTGATGAATTATCATCCGTGGCGGGAGGACCACTATAATGCATTTTGGTGAATTATCACCCGCTGTGGGAGGACCACCATACCTAATAATTATTGAAGTAAGAACATAAATAATTGATCAATTTGGTAATTTGGGTTAATTAATAAAAGTTTAACTCTGCGGGACTTGGGAATTTAAAATCATATTGGTGTGTTCTTTTGAAATGGGGATCTCCGCAGGTAGTTAGTGATTTATCGCGTTTAATTATTCATTTAATTAAAATATTCTATTATGATATTTATTACGTATAGTGCTACTATCTGGGTTCACGAATCCTATTTGAGGGGAGTAGTGTGTATTCATGCTTGGGTCTCTGACCTCTTGCATTGACTAACTTTTCAGGAAATAGTATTAAGAGAAGCTGCATAGATTTATTTGGATAATTTCTTGGAGGTCCAGTTGGAGTGGCTCTACCTTATGTGTATTATTTAGTTTAGTTTTCCATTCCTTCGCATTTACTTTGAGACATCGTTAATGGTTTTGATTGGGCCATTCTGTTCCAAAGTTGTATGGGTATTATTCAGTTATGTCACTATATTTAGTTGGAGATTAGTCAGTTTCATATTAATAAGAGATTGGATTTATTTTGGGTTTAGCATGGAGATGGATATTTTATCGCTTAGTTGGATTGTTTACCTTTTGGGATTGATTATATTTTACCTTGTGGATTAATTTTATATGTCTCGTACCTGTATCTTGCTAAGAATGGTATTTTATTTACTCACACCCGGCTTAGTTTTGGTGGCGACCGACGCCAGAATTACGCAGGGTGTGACAGTGACCAGCACTCAATGTCAAGAGTATCATTTATTGTAATATAGATGTAAATACCTGAAGATATAAAGACATTCCGTCTTTTGGGTTTCACACCATTAAAAATCCTCTCTCAACTCAAGGGACAATTGGATCAATCATAGGCAAATCATAATGATATATTGTAACCCTACAAAATAATACCAACAGTGGATATAGGCTTTTTTCCAAAACGTTACGGCTTTAATTGTTTGATAAATCATTATCTTTTTAATAAAATAATTCCAAAACATAGTTGCTTTAATAAAATTAAAATGTCGGTAAATCTAGAGCATCGATTATTGACAATTAAATATGATCGTTAATTGGGGTTTTGTTCGTTCACAAAATGAAACTTCTAATCGGGGGAAACAACAATTGTTGTTGTGAGTTATGTTATTCAAAATTATGTGTTCTTTAATATTGTTCTAATACATGTATTTTTGTTTTTATCAAATTAGATGATGAAACAAATCATATATGTGCAATAAAAATTAGATCAGCAGAAAACTTACAAACGAAGAAGATGACCGAGTCGAGTGTTGGACACTTTCTTCGTAAGACAAAATTCGCTCCCACTACAGTGCTTACGGCAAAGAACAATTAGTGTTTGTCTCCCCGGATGAAATTGTCTTGACGAATCACATCAATGTGAGTGTCCCACGAATCAATTTTATTTTGGCAATCTATAATTAGGTTCCTTGTTGATAAGTTTTAAACATTTAAGGACAACTTACTATTAGATCCACTTGTTATGCCACTAGCGCGGACTTGTACAAGAAGAGAATTAGAAGACCTAAGTGTTTAAAATTTGTCAAAATTCCTTCAGTGTTTAAAATTTGTTTGCGAGGGACCTAAGAGTACTTTGATATCATATTTTATACTCTCTTCGACTTGATTAGGAATGGAAAGTATTGAAAAATATTTTCTCTTTCCTTCAAAATGAAGACAATTCATGAATGTGAAGGAAACAAAGTGTTGTTTCGTGAAAAGATGTGTCTTTTTCCTAACAATCACTTTAGGAACATTCACAACTAATGGTGAAAAATCAAGACCTTTAGTGACAGTTCTGAAAAACAGTCACTATGTAGCGAACATTCATATCCCTTAGCGACAATTTTTAAAAATTCGTCCCAGGAAATTAAAAAAAATTCCTAATAATTTTAATACATAAATGGGGCACTTTGAAACCAAATTTCTTATTTATCATTTGTTCGTTTTTAATAAATGAATATATCACGTAACTCGTCTTGCTACAAGAAACGCATACGTACTTGGTCCCACCACTTTTAAAGTGTGGGTCCTACTTTTATAATGGCTCAAAGTTGACCAATATATTAATTTGGTCAAAATATTAATTTATGTAAAAACGCAATATTTTCTAATAAATTATGTCACATCCAACATTCAACTCGATCTTCTTCTTCAATTCTTGGTGTTGTAATAATCACAAACTGTAAGTCTGTTCATCTTCCTATTTTTCTACTCATGTTTGTTGGTATAATTTAGTAAAATAGTAGTACTGGATTAACAATCTCAAGACAATTTTTTTACGCTTGATAGTTTAATTTTCTCCCACAAATGCCTACTATTTAACAAAATTTTTTTTTACTTTAAGACATTTGTAATTACCTATTTTTTTACTTTAATACATTTTTTTAATAAACCATTAGAGACTGCTAATTAAAAAAGATTTCAAAATTAGGAAAAATAAAAAATAATTTAAAAAGGAAAAATCTAAAGAGAAAAGGAAAATGAATAAAAGGAAAAAAACAGAATATAAAAATAGAAACATTCACCCACACGTCCCCCCCCCCCCCCAAAAAAAAAAATGTCTTCATTTGCCAAGCTCCTCCTTTCAATGACCCAATCCTAATGCCCCTTCCCACCCCCGCTGCCCTCACCCCCACCCTGCCACCCCCCACATACACTAACTGTGTGTGTGTGTGTGTGTGTGTATACGCGCAAATTCCAAACCACTTACCACCACCTCCCTCCACCCCAATCACCTTTAAATTGAACACTTACTCAATATATTTTAATGTCAATCCAACCCTTTATTTTGAATCCATTTTAACCCTAAGGATGTGTTTGATTGACATGGAAAAAATTTCCATTGAAAATAGTTGTTTGACTCATATTTTGCCTTTATAATACCTTGGTTGAAAACAAGATCAATAGGAATAACATTATGCACATACCAAGTGTTCCATCCAAAACCTCATTTTAACTGTAAAATATTTCTTATCCACTAGCCAAAGAATTGCTTTCCATGGAAAATAGAAAAATTAAGAGAAAAAACTCATATCTTTTCCCACTCATTTTCCAACTTCTCATCGAAATGAACTATTTTCTAACGATTTTCCAACTTTGTAATCAAACATACCCTAACTTCATTTTGAAATAGAGCACCACAAAATTTGGCTGAGGCAGTGTTGATTACGTATGTTCATGTATATTCAGTGTGTGTGTGTATGGAGAGAGGTGTAATGGTTTTTCTTATTTTTTTTACCTGTTATTCTATGGCGGAGGGGTGGAGGTGTTGGCGCAGGGTTAGGGGTGGTGTAGAGTGGGGGTAGATGTTAGCTTTGGTTGGGTGGGGGTGAAATGTTGAAGATAATTTGTCCTCTTGTCTTCATTTTCTATTTCTTATTTTTTGTTTTCTGATGTTTTATTTTCTACCATTTTCCCCACATGGACATTAAAGAGTAAGTACACTAGGAAATGCTCAAGCCAGGGGGAGGTGCTTCACAAAAGTCCAAAGAAAAGTTCTTCAACAAGAATGATGCTTAAGCAAACATGACCAAAGTCGAGGAACAATTTGGTGATGTTTTCGACATACATTTTTTTGACAATTGTCTTTAAAAAAAATATATTGAGGAATGCCCAAGAATGGTGGGTTGATACCACTCTTACAGTCCACATTTTCTTGAACAAGAAGATGTTCACTACTTACCAACCAAAAGAAAATGGAAAATAACTATTTATACACTCTTTCATTTCCAAAGTTGAATGAAAACTAAAGGTTTTGTTAGAAATGACTTTGGGAAAGGACCCCACTATAAACGATGTGCTACATGTGTCGAACATTTGCAATGATCTTATCACTGAATCCTGATTGTTTGTGTGGTTTTCACTTGGCTTGGTTAATGGATTTAATTGTGAGCGCGGCAATCAAGGTTGTGGTCTTATCAACCAAAATATCTTTGCCAAGTGATAATATTAGACGATTGTGTCTCGTTCGATGCTTCAATTGAGAAGGCATATGCTTCCCTTAGGGAAGACTTTGGCATGAATGCTAAATTATTACCATTAACCAGAACAAAAGAAGTTGTAAATTGCATAAACTAAAATAAAAGTAAAGCGTTAGAATTAAAGAAAAGTAAATGACATAAAGTAAAGGATTACACTACGAAATGTAAAGCAAGGAAGTAAAATAAATCAAATGTAAAGGAAAGAAACTTGTAATAAACTTTGAAAGAAAGTTAAAATATGCTTATAATGAAAGAAAAATGGTAAATAAATGAAAACAAAATAAGGGAAAATGAGTAAATGAGTAAATGTAATTTTTGGTGAGAGGTTCCTTTTTTTCTTTATATGTTCGTTGCTTATTTATAAAGTTTTTTCCATGAAACATAATTTGACACCCCACCTAATTAAATACCGGGCGATCACTCCTTTATTAAATTAAATCAAGGTAAACAGTTGGTTCATTCTCAGCATCACTGTCGATAAGAATAAATTTTCCAATTTAACACCCTAAATAATTAAGCTAAGTGTCAAAACCATTTTCATACATAACTTTCCAAATTTTATTTAAAGAAAATCATTTATTTTGTTAACAACATTCAATAAGTAAGAATCACGCCACATTAAATATTTGTAACATAGTCCAATGAATTTAAAACATTCGTCAATCGAATGTCAACATGCGAAATATAAAGTAACACAATCCAAACTGAATAAATCCCATAGTAACAATACTGGAAGTAACAGAAATACAAATGTACAATAACAACGGAATAATGGAAAGAGCTACACATGCTCAACTAAATGAAAGTGCTAAGAGTGTATCCGAATGAACGAAGTCGTCTATTCAAAAGACCTGCAACTCCCACCTAAGATGCAGCGCGTGCCTTCCAAGAGATCCTAAGCAAGACGCCCCTATGGATGGGCACCTGTAATACATACATATATATACAAGAGAGAGAGAGAGAGAGAGAGAGAGAGAGAGAGAGAGAGAGAGAGAGAGAGAAACGGGTCAGAGCCCGAAAGTGTGTTTGATTTAAAATACGTTTAGCAAGCATTTAAATTGATACAGGCCAATACAACAACATATTAGAGCGACACTCTCTTGAGAAATTCTCACCTCTCTTCTAATGTGCACGGCTATCGTACTAAACTTCCCAACGATTTATCTTATCATTTTATCATACTAACCTTCCCAATGATTTAACTTATCTTAACTTACTCATAAGATTTCAAAACCGAACAATATCATTGTTTAAAAAGAATACTTCCAAATAGCAGCACAACTCTCGTTTTAGCTGTATTAATTTATAAAGTTTCCTAGTGTCATATTATACTTTCACGAAACAAGTATTTACTATTTGAGTCATCAACCATGTCCTACTTATCAAATCACAGTAGGCAGTTTCAAATTTCCAAATCTCATATATATATTAACTACTCGTATAATATATATAAAATAACAGCACCCCACATAAAACTATGGTGCGTGCATACTTCTACTATCAAAACCCCATACCACTCATATCAAGGGGAATACCAATTCGGAATCACTCTCGAATTGTATTAACACATACACAAACAATATCGAGGCGAAGCATAGATTCCAAGTCTCTAAGAGGATGGCACATACTCGCGTCTCTTAGTACCGTCTGAACTATCAATTCGATAGCCTGTACCAAGGATATCTATCTTCTAGGGTACAAGTCAATATCCCCCATAAAGGTCCCATCGAGATAAGACTGTCCCAGCGCGGTAACCTCAAGGATAGCAAGTAGCGCGGTATGTTTTTCACATGTATATAATATATGTACACACAATCATATAAATATACCACTTTTATCAATTTAATATAGGTTCCTCTCGTCACCCATAATTACAACATTTATCCTTAATTTCACATTATTAGTGTTACGTATAAGGTTTCATCTCTAACTTTAACTCGAAGGGTTTTCTCACTTATTACGTGACACTCGTGGACTCTATCCTTCCAAGTATAAAATTCAGTAGGTATACCTTTATTCACTATCGTAGCTATTCTCCGTAATCTCTCACTTGAAATACGTAGTTTCATCATTCATTATATAATTATCCCAAAAGCAAAATTCTCGTCTTATAATAAAGTTCCCAACGCTTATTCATGTCCTACTGGTCTTTCCTATCTCCCAAAACATTTTATTAAGAATACCCAAGAACTATTTCACGATAAATTTAATTTAACTAATTAAACAAGGGAAATAGGAGTCTGCCAGGAGGGGTCGATCGATCGAGGTCTGGGGCTCGATCGATTGAATCTTCGATTGATCGAAGCTCTATGCTCGATCGATCGATCAAGCAGGTATTATGATTTCTGCAGAATTACAGTTACGGGTTCTACCACTTTTCTTCATCCAAATCCATATTTTTCCAAACCCAAACGTCCCAAAATGCTACTACTAACATTATAACAATATATCAGATGTTTCCAACGTAAGGCATGGGTATTTCTATCATTTAATCAAGGATTAACATCCCCAAAAGTTAATTAATCATCAAGAACACTAAAATTCTCTTAAACAGGTTTCTAACCAATTTTCTTCAGAAATTCCTTCTTATAATTATCAAAATTTTGTGGTTACATTCCTCTACATGGCAAGGTTTCCATAATTTCCATATAAATCAATACTACATGGGTTTTCCTATCACAAATTGGGTTTTCTTCCATATTTTTCATCTCTAATTATTCCTAAACTAATATGAATATTGCACCAACGAAAATACGCAAGATAAATAGTTGCTTGGGATTTTCAGAAGTCTGGATTGCTGCTGATTTTGGTGTGGTTGCGTTCCCCTTATCGCGATCTACGCGTTGGTGGTGGCGGCGGTGCAAACCGGTGAATTTTTGGCCTTGAATTGCCTTGAGGTCTCTCTCCTCTCTTCTCCAATGGACGTTCTAGGGTTCTGAATATTCTAAAACTAAATGACTAACCTAAATGGCTTATATAGGTTGCTGAATTTCGTGGGTTTAATTACCCAAATATGTAAAATGACTAAAATGCCCTCCCGGGGTACCAATTAGGCCAAAAAAACGCCCCGAGACCCAAACTACACCCCCGGGTACACTTTTCTGACTATCTCGAACCTTCCGGATGCGTTGGTGCACTCAAAACGACCATACGGGCAACTTATAAAATATTTACTTTTTATTTATCAAAATTTAGTTCCGACGCGACACGAGCGCGTTCCGACTTAAATTTTCGAAATTGTCATTTAACTCACTCATGACATTCAATATAACCAATATAATATATTACTTTGCTCATTAGTAATATTCAACAAATTTCCCATAATTACTAAATCTCGTCACGTTAATAATTATAACATAATTAATTTTTGAATTTTTATTAAATAATACATTCACATTAACTTTAATAAATCCCCAAATTAATATAGCATAAAAATACGGGGTATTACATACTTCCCCCCTAATAATGGAATTTCGTCCCAAAATTCGGAAAATAAGGCATACCTGGTAAAAAACTATGGATATCTCTCGCGTATATCTGCCTCGCTCTCCCATGTTGATTCCTCCACATTATGATGCTCCCATTGGACCCACACAAGTGGAACTATCTTTGACCTAAATCTTCTCTCACTATAGTCTAGGATAGCAACCGGCCTCTCCTCGTAAGAGCTATCAGGCTATAAGTCGATCTCATCTATTGCAATGTGAGTATGGGCCATATCATCCCGAAGATATTGTCTCAACAACGAGATGTGGAATACATCGTGGATGTGATGTAAATGTTCTGGCAGTCCCAACCTGTTTGCAACCGGCCCAATCCTCTCGATGATGGGAAATGGTCCCACGTACCTCGGAGCCAACTTCCCCTTCTTCCCGAACCTCATCACTCCCTTCATAGGAAATACACGCAATAACACTTAGTCCCCCACACTAAGCTCCTGAAAGAACCGTTTCGCATCGGCGTAGCTCTTTTGCCAGTCCTGGGCTACCCGAATGCGACTCCTGATCATCTCAATCCTCGCGGAGGTCTCCTGAATCACCTCTGGTCCAAACAACTTGTTATCCCCCACTTCGAGCCAACAAGCTAGGGAACGACAAAGCCTGCCGTACAAAGCCTCAAATGGAGCCATACCAATCGTAAACTGATAAGAGTTATTATAAGCAAACTCTACCAGTGGAAGACGTGGCTCCTAACCTCCTCCAAAATCGAGAACACACATGCGTAGCATATCCTCTAACATCTGATTAGTACGCTCTGCTTGTCCATCTGTCTGTGGGTGGTAAGCTGAACTCAACCTCAACTCAGTACCCATAGCCTCATGAAAGCTTTCCCAAAAACGTGACACGAAAATCTTGTCCCTATCTAACATAATATTCAGGGGCACCCCGTGTAATCGGACAATCTCAGCGATGAACAACTGAGCATACTGACCCGTGGTATAATCTGTCCGCACCGGTAGAAAATGAGCCACCTTGGTCAAACGGTCTACAATCACCCAGATAGAATCGTGGCCCCGCTGCGATGTAGGCAACCCTGTAATAAAATCCATGGAAATACTCTCCCACTTCCACGCGGGTACTTCCAATGGCTGAAGTAATCCTGACGGTTTCTGATGGTCCACCTTCACCAGCTGGCAGGTAGAACACTTGGACACGAACTCAGCAATGTCCTTCTTCATCCCACTCCACGAGTATTGTCGCCTCATATCCTGGTACATCTTATTGCCTCCCGGATGTACTGCAAATCGGGACCCATGAGAATGAGTCATCACAGCATGACGTAATACTGCTCCTTCTGGAACCACCAATCTCCCATTAAACCGCAAACCTCCATCGAAACTAACAGAATAGGACTCAGCGCCCTCGGCTAGGAGTCGCACAATCTGCTCTTGGCAAAATGGGTCTGTGTTCTGTGCCTGTATCACCCTCGTAACAATCTCGGGTGTGACTGACATCACGGACATGAAAGAACGTGCTACTGCTTCCTGATGACCCAACTCCTTCCACTTTGCTTTCCAGACGTCTGCTACTTCGTCTACCGGTCTATGACTCAACGCATCAGCAACTACGTTGGCCTTTCCCGGATGATACTGTATATCGAACTGGTAGTCCTTCACAAACTCTAGCCACCTGCGCTGATGCATATTCAGCTCTCGCTGAGTGAACAGGTACTGCAATGACTTGTGGTCTGTGAACAAACGAAATTTCTCTCCCAACAAATAGTGCCTCCATATCCTCAATGCAAAGACGACCGCTGCTAACTCCAGGTCGTGGGTGGGGTAATTCTTTTCATTCGGCTTAATCTTGCGGGAGGCAAAAGCTATAGCCTTCTCTTCCTGCTGAAGTACTCCCCCAAGTCCCCGTAAGGACGCATCGGTGTAAACCAGGTACTCCACACCCGGCTTCGGTAACGCAAGGACTGGCGCTGAAGTAAGCTTGTCTTTCAGCTCGTCGAAAGCCAACTGACAAGCGTCATCCCAAACATATAGTACCCCCTTGCAAGTCAGATTCATCAATGGACCCGCTATTTTGGAGAATCCCGGAATGAATCTCCTGTAGTAACCAGCTAACCCCAAGAAACTACGCACTTTCGTCGGTGTCGTGGGTTGTCCCCACTCCCTCGCCGCTGATACTTTACTCGGGTCAACTGCTATCCCCTGCTCAGAAACAACATGCCCCAAGAACTGTACCTCTCGCAACTAGAATCCGCACTTTTCGTACTTAGCATACAACTGATGCTCTCGTAGAGTCTGAAGAACCTGCCTCAAGTGCTCGGCAT
Organism: Sambucus nigra; assembly: GCA_949130495.1. Classification (NCBI taxonomy): domain Eukaryota; kingdom Viridiplantae; phylum Streptophyta; class Magnoliopsida; order Dipsacales; family Adoxaceae; genus Sambucus; species Sambucus nigra. The sequence continues at coordinate 137,644,626 of OX422224.1, read as the reverse complement.
GCTCCTCCTCGGAGTGTGAATATATCAAGATGTCATCTATGAAGACGATGACAAACTGATCCAAGAACTCTCTGAATACTCGGTTCATCAAGTCCATGAAAACGGCTGGGGCATTTGTGAGTCCGAACGACATCACCCTGAACTCATAGGACCCATATCTCGACAAGAAGGCAGTCTTCGAAACATCCTGCTCCCTAATACGTAGCTGATGGTACCCCGACCTCAGATCTATCTTCGAAAAGAAAGTTGCTCCCCTTAACTGGTCGAACAGATCATCGATTCGAGGCAACGGATACTTATTCCATATCGTGACCTTGTTCAGCTCCCGGTAGTCCACACACAATCTCAGTGAACCATCTCTCTTCTTCACGAACAAAACTGGAGCGCCCCAAGGTAAGGTACTCCTGCGAATGAAGCCCTGACCTAACAGCTGCTCTATCTGATCCCGTAGCTCTCGCATCTCTGCCGGATCCATACGGTGCGCGTGCTATAGGTCTCGTATCTGGAAGTAAATCTATGACAAAGTCTATCTCTCGAATGGGGGGTTGGCCTGGTATCTCCTGGAACACATCAGAATACTCCCTGAAAACTGGGATCGAATCTAAGGGAATCACAACCTCCTTAGAGGTATCCTCCTCTATGTAATACAAATGAGCGGTCGAGCCTCCCTCTGGGCGAGGCATCACCACTACAAACATCTTTTGCCCCAGAATGTAAAAAATAATGCTCCCACCGAATCAATCAATCATGGCTCTATAAGTTACGAGACAATCCATACCAATAATCACATCATGCTCGTGCATGTCTAAGACTAACATGTCCGTATGTAATACCAAACTACCGATCTCTACGCCCACTCCCCGGCATATAAAGAAAATAAGTGACCCACTCCCCAGTAGTGAGTCCACACACGTCACTGTGCTCTCTGTTGTGGCTAACAACCCTAAGGCCTTCGCAAAATGCGTAGCAATAAAACAATGTGTTGCCCCCGTATCAAACAAAACCCGACCTATAGTACCATGGATAGGAAACATACCCTCAATCGTGGGTGGTGCCTGTGGAGCTGCTGCCTAGTGGACGTTATAGACACGTCCATACTGTAATTTCCCCTGCTGCACTGGAGCTGTTGGAATGGCTAGTAGGGATGGAACCTGGGCTAGAGCTGGGAGTGGAGCCGGAAAAGTGGTCTCTGTGGCTCATTACGGGCACCCTGCTGCTGTGGGGCCCTATCTCCCTCCGAACAATCCTGGCGCCTATGGCCGTGTCTGCCACATCCAAAACATCGGCCCTTGAAGTTACCTCCCCTCTGTCCCTACTGACCACGGCCCTGCTGGGCGTTACCTCCTCGCCCCTGTCCCTGTTGGCCCTGATTAGCACCCTGCTGGCCCTGCTGCTGTCGGTGTTGGCCCTGCTGGCCCTGCTGATTCGGCTGGCCCTACCTATAGCCCCCATATCCCTGCCAAGAATCACCCGAATGAAATCGCTTAGCAGGGTCCCCCTGATGGGAACTCTGCTCGTGCTGATGAGTTTGTCCATGAGATGGTGCCCCACTAGCACCGTTTCCCCCGGTCATGCCCTGCTGGCTGGACTCTCCTGCTCTATTGCTTCCCTGAAGATGGAAGTGGTGATCCTGGAAATGTAGTAATGCGACATTGAGTACATCAGTGAAAGTACTCAGGGATAAATTCCCAATAAGGTGCTGACGGATCCTCCAAGCTAACCCGTCGACAAACAGCAAAATCTTCTTGCTCTCAGTAGGTGCCTCATCTGGCACAATGGTGATAAGTCTCGTGAAATCCTCCTCATACTCAACTACAGTAAGATTCTCCTGCTTTAGATTCAGTAGTTTCCTCCTCATCTCAGTCTGCACGACGGGTGGAAAATACTTATGGCCAAACCGCTCCCAGAACAACTGAATAGGGATAGTGTTCCTCTCCTCCAAAGTGGTAGTGGACTCCCACCACTGCAATGAGGCTCCCACCATCTTAAAGGAAACCAATAACTGCTTTTGCACATCAGTGCACTCATACATACGGAGGTGCCGCTGGATGTATTTCTTCCATTGGCTAACTGTGACAATATCGGAGCTACCAGAGAACTCAGGGGGATGCGCTTTCTGAAAAGCATCCCGAACCCTCTCCCATGCAGATGGAAGTTGTGCTGGTACTGGCGCCACAGCTTGAACTTGGGGTGGAGCCTACTGAATCACCGTTATCGCGGCATTCACCGCTTGAGCAACAATGGCGGCTACTTCATTTGCATTCATTGTGCCTGGTGCCGGAGCTGCTGGCCGCTCGGCCTGGGCACGCCTATCTTTCGGAGCACGTCTCGGAGGCATATGAAATGTGAACAAGTTTATTAGTCTACATTTATTATCAAATCTCAAATAGCTAAAGACTTAAACATAAAAGCAAGAATACAACAATCCTAAAAATAGGGCTCTATAACAATAACGTTAAAATGAAAACGAAAGTAAGTCGTACAGATCCTATGGACACTAGAACCTGATGCTCTGATACCACCTGTGACACCCCGCCTAATTAAATACCCGGCTATCACTCCTTTATTAAATTAAATCAAGGTAAACAGTTGGTTCATTCTCAGCATCACTGTCGATAAGAATAAATTTTACAATTTAACACCCTAAATAATTAAGCCCTCTGTCAAAACCATTTTCATACATAACTTTCCAAATTTTATTTAAAGAAAATCATTTATTTTGTTAACAACATTCAATAACTAAGAGTCACGCAACATTAAATATCTGTAACATAGTCCAATGAATTTAAAACATTCGTCAATCGAATGTCAACATGCGAAATATAAAGTAACACAATCCAAACTGAATAAATCCCATAGTAACAATACTGGAAATAACTGAAATACAAATGTCCAATAACAACGGAATAATGGAAAGATCTACACATGCTCAACTACATGAAAGTGCTAAGAGTGGATCCGAATGAACGAAGTCGTCTATTCAAAAGACCTGCAACTCCCACCTAAGCTGCAACGCGTGCCTTCCAAGAGATCCTAAGCAAGACTCCCCTGTGGTTGGGCACATGTAATACATACATATATATGCAAGAGAGAGAGAGAGAGAGAGAGAGAGAGAGAGAGAGAGAGAGAGAGAGAGAAACGGGTCAGAGCCCGAAAGTGTGTTTGATTTAAAATACGTTTAGCAAGTATTTAAATTGATACAGGCCAATGCAACAACATATTAGAGAGACACTCTCTTGAGAAATTCTCACCTCTCTTCTAATGTGCATGCCTATTGTACTAACCTTCCCAACGGTTTATCTTATCATTTTATCATACTAACCTTCCCAAACCTTCCCAATGATTTAACTTATCTTAACTTACTCATAAGATTTCAAAACCGAACAATATCATTGTTTAAAAAAAATACTTCCAAATAGCAGCACAACTCTCGTTTTAGCTTTATTAATTTATAAAGTTTCCCAGTGTCACATTATACTTTCACGAAACAAGTATTTACTATTTGAGTCATCAACCATGTCCTACTTATCAAATCACAGTAGGCAGTTTCAAATTTCCAAATCTCATATATATATTGACTACTCGTATAATATATATAAAATAACAGCACCCCACATAAAACTATGGTGCGTGCATACTTCTACTATCCAAACCCCATACCACTCATATCAAGGGGAATACCAATTCGGAATCACTCTCGAATTGTATTAACACATACACAAATAATATCGAGGCGAAGCATAGATTCCAAGTCTCTAAGAGGATGGCACATACTCGCGTCTCTTAGGACCGTCTGAACTATCAATTCGATAGCCTGTACCAAGGATATCTACCTTCTAGGGTACAAGTCAATATCCCCCATAAAGGTCCCATCGAGATAAGACTGTCCCAGCGCGGTAACCTCAAGGATAGCAAGTAGCGCGGTATGTTTTTCACATGTATATAATATATGTACACACAATCATATAAATATACCACTTTTATCAATTTAATATAGGTTCCTCTCATCACCCATAATTACAACATTTATCCTTAATTTCACATTATTAGTGTTATGTATAAGGTTTCATCTCTAACCTTAACTCAAAGGGTTTTCTCACTTATTACGTGACACTCGTGGACTCTATCATTCCAAGTAGAAAATTCAGTAGGTATACCTCTATTCACTATCGTAGCTAGTCGCCGTAATCTCTCACTTGAAATACGTAGTTTCATCGTTCATTATATAATTATCCCAAAAGAAAAATTCTCGTCTTATAATAAAGTTCCCAACACTTATTCATGTCCTACTGGTCTTTCCTATCTCCCAAATTTTTTTATTAAGAATACCCAAGAACTATTTCACGATAAATTTAATTTAACTAATTAAACAAGGGAAATAGGAGTCTGCCAGGAGGGGTCGATCGATCGAGGTCTGGGGCTCGATCGATCGAATCTTCGATCGATCAAAGCTCTATGCTCGATCGATCGATCAAGCAGGTATTTTGATTTCTGCAGAATTGCAATTACGGGTTCTACAACTTTTCTTCATCCAAATCCATATTTTTCCAAACCCAAATGTCCCAAAATGCTACTACTAACATTATAACAATATATCAGATGTTTCCAACGTAAGCCATGGGTTTTTCTATCATTTAATCAAGGATTAACAGCCCCAAAAGTTAATTAATCATCAAGAACACTAAAATTCTCTTAAATAGATTTCTAACCAATTTTCTTCAGAAATTCCTTCTTATAATTATCAAAATTTCGTGGTTACATTCCTCTACATGGCAAGGTTTCCAGAATTTCCATATAAATCAATACTACATGGGTTTTCCTATCACAAATTGGGTTTTCTTCCATATTTTTCATCTCTAATTATTCTTAAACTAATATGAATATTGCACCAAAGAAAATACGCAAGATAAATACTTGCCTAGGATTTTCAGTAGTTTGGATTGCGGCTGATTTTGGTGTGGTTGCGTTCCCCTTCTCGCGATCTACGCGTCGGTGGTGGCGGCGGTGCAAACCGGTGACTTTTTGGCCTTGAATTGCCTTGCGGGCTCTCTCCTCTCTTCTCCAATGGCCGTTCTAGGGTTCTGAATATTCTAACCCTAAATGACTAACCTAAATGGCTGATATAGGTTGCTGAATTTCGTGGGTTTAATTACCCAAATATGTAAAATGTCTAAAATGCCCTCCCCGGGTACCAATTAGGCCAAAAAACGCCCCGAGACCCAAACTACACCCCCGGGTACACTTTTCTGACTATCTCGACCCTTCCGGATGTGTTGGCGCACTCAAAATGACCATACGGGCAACTTATAAAATATTCACTTTTTATTTATCAAAATTTAGTCTCAACGCGACACGAGCACGTTCCGATTTAAATTTCCGAAATTGTCATTTAACTCACTCATGACATTCAATATAACCAATATAATATATTACTTTGCTCATTAGTAATATTCAACAAATTTCCCATAATTACTAACTCTTGTCACGTTAATAATTATAACATAATTAATTTTCGGATTTTTATTAAATAATACATTCACATTAACTTTAATAAATCCCCAAATTAATATAGCATAAAAATACGGGGTATTACACATAACTGCCTCGTAACTGCTGGGTGGCTACACATCCTTATTCTCTCCCTCCTAGGTGCACTAACGCCACCCATTTATATCACTTTCCTCTGTTTTCTACATCACGTCCATAACCATGACACGTGTCATGCATGCAAGTTGCCATTAACTTTGAGCTAGTATATTATAGTTTGATTATTGTTACCGTTTTATAATCTATGTGATAATACCTCATTAGACGGTGATAATGCGGTGTAAATATACTCCCCACACTAATTGATTTTTGGAAAAAAAATTAATTAGTGGATTGTGAAGCTTCTCATGCCACCACTCCACGTCTGATCATCATTATTCAGTAACATAAGTATGTGTCTTATGGAGATGATAACATTTCCATCCCGATCAATCAACACTCTGGTCTTTCACCGAAGAAACTTATCTCTTTGTCTTCTTTCTCTTCTCTGCACAAAAATGGCTCTTTTAGATAACAACAATAGTGGTTCCAAGAGAACTTATGAGACTGGTTCCACATCAAACTCGACCAACATTGTTTAAGACCCCTGGCCCCTAGTTATTGTTGTTGCTCATTTTTTCAATGATGTAAATCAAACTGATGTTGATGGCTGAGACTTGGGATGAAACCATTCCTTTTGAGTGTGATTCAATCTTAGAACCTATTATTCCTCCTCTATCCATTTTGTATGGATTTCTTACTATAAATCCTTCTTCGCAGGTTCCTCCTGAGCCTATTGTTATATATGACAAAATCCCTTTTTTGGATTTTGAAGACTGGGTTGTTCACAGCTTTGATTTTCCTCTTTCATATGGTGAACCTAAGTCCTTTTTTGTGATAAAAAAACCTCGATCTAATGGGGCTAAAGCTCTTGAAGAGGTTAAGGTTAGGGAAACTAAACAGGGTCCTAATAAACCTATTGATGAAGGTTGCCTTCCTATCGCGGTTGATTGTGGCTCACTACCATCTCCTCTTGATGAGATGGGCATCAATCGCACTGTCATATGCCCTTTATTTCCCTTTAAGTACTTTCCTCAAGTGGTATACCCTTCATTAAATCATTAATTTAGGGTGGATTAAGATAGGTCACTCCCAGTCAAAACCTTTAGTCCCTTTAGGCATGATGCCAATGAGTATCTGAAAATTTTGTCTTTTTAGCATTGTACCACCTATGATTCTCTTAGGTATGGCTAAGTTGGCCCTCCCTCTTACACTTTTGTTCAGCCATCATACTAGATTGTCTCAAATGGTATGTTTAGTTCTTTTATTTTATCTAAGTATATATGTGACCTAGATTCCTTTGAATCCCTGGTCACTTAAATTATCTTGTATATTGATCCTCTTTATGATCTAATCTCCTACCCTTACAACTTGGAGTAGAATCCTTTCAAGAACTTAGAAAATTATATTAATAATGGCTTTCCCACCAGTCATCCTCATTTAGAGTATCCATACTCAGCTAGCGATGTTAGTAAGGTTTTAGAGTCCTTCCATGCCTTTTTCCATTTTACTCCCTCCATTATCTTAAAGAGTTGTGAAAAGAATAATTTTGTCTGGGCCTGCATGATCTTTGAAAATCTTCCCAACTGTCTAAGCACACCCAAGGCCCATAATTCCTACTTTCTTCCTAATTACCCTTTCTTTCTAAAAAAAGGATCAATTAACTCTCTATTGACTTCAAAAATTATAGGCGATGAGTTAACACTCATTATGAACTCTACTCTCTTCCCAATAGATTTTTGGAGGAATGGAAGAATTTTGAGAAAGTTTACATGAATGGCCCAATAGACACAACCAGCTTAGGTTTTGAAACTTTAAAGTTAGATACGATTCTCCTCACATCCAATGAGTTTTAGCGCAAGGCTATAGAGGTTGTGTTGAATTTTTAATCTGAGGAGACATTTTTTTAGAAATGGCTCAGGCTAAGCCATGTCTGGATTTGGAGGAAAAGTATCTTGACTACGGGTGAAATACTTTCCACCATTTTGTAACTTATATGTTTCTTCATTATTACATATTTTCAGAAGTGAAATGTGATTAGGAATAAATTCTTCATATTTACTCCCCATAATTTAGAGGCTTTTAGAACCTTGTGTGGTGCAATTGAACTAGATTTATCTCATATATTTGATGTTAACATCTTCTAACAAGTATGCCGACTTTCGTGTATTTCTCTTATAATTTTCAAGTATTTCATACACGCAAAGAAAAGATAAAAACCATAATAATGATTGAAAAGAAAAGAAGAAAAGTCAAGGGTAAAAACTTAATTGTGCAGCTAGAATTCGGATGTGGAAACTCAATAGAAGTCAGATCTCGATCCCACTAGCACATAGGAAGAAACTACATCCAAATCCGAGCCCCAATTGAGAAGAAATGACGATATGACAATGAGAAGAAATCAAGGAAGAAAAGATAAAAGTTTCAAGGTATGAACTAGTTTCGATTTAAGTGAACCAGTTTGCTATTAATTTTATATTTGGCCTCTCTACTGGAATTTTGAACCGGTTCGCCCTTTTATAAAGCGCCAAACCGAACTGGTTCGCCGGCATCTGAGCGAAACAATTTTTTCTCCTTTAAAAAAATAGAGTTGTATAAAGTTAAAACACTTGTAAAATGTGGTGTTATTATTAAATTAGTATTCTAGATAGGGGATATCTAGTTCTTACCTAAGAGTTAGAAAGAGGCGAAGGCAAGGACCCTAATTTCAATTCATGCAGTAAGATTACACCATTATTGATCAATTATCAAGGTTTTTAGCATCAAGATTGTCTTCTCTTCCTTGTTCTTATATAATTCCATCCTTGCATGTTTTCTTTATTTTTCTGGGATTCTAAGAATTCCATGCATGTTTAGTAGTAGTTTCATCACGATTTCCAACGCATGCAACGTTAAATTTTTGGTTATTTCCCACGTAGCTATGTTCGACTAAATTTTTAGATGGTTGGAGTACATGAACCCAACCTAGGTATTACGAATGGATTTAAAAGTGAACAAAATGTAATTAACAATTCAAAGTTTTAAACTTTATCAAAATAAAGGTTTTAGGTCTTTTAATTCCATTTGCCCTAGGTAACCAGAATGTTTAAAGGTGCAATTGATGTTTTGATAATAATGTATCATTCTCGTCAAATACAATTTTTGATTTGATATTATGAGGAGTAAAATCTGCATATGTCAAATTCTTAGAGAATATTTGATATTGCTTTGAATTGAGAATTAGGTTTTTTAAGTTTATATGTTCTACATAAACACCGATGGTCCGGTGGAGTGTACCCTAACTCCATCTTGCCATATTCATTTAAAACTCATTTCGTTATTCATGCATATGTAGTTTATTTACTAATTTAATTAAATCACATTAGTTGATTGGAAAGTCCCAAATCATCATCTTTTCCTTCTTTCTCTGAATTAATTGTAGGTTAGTCGTTCTTCCTATTCATCTTTACGTTTGGCTAACAATTCCTTGAGTTTGACACCCACCTTACCGAATTATTACTTGGGCAACCGGCTTGCACTTGAGTCGTAAACACACGCGTTATAGACACACTTTTAAGTCGCATCAAGTTTTTGGCGTTGTTGCCGGGGAACTAGGTAGTCATTTAGTTTAGGTCGAGTTAATCCAAAATTTGACTCTAATTCTTAAAAATTCAAAAAATATATATAGCATCTATCTACTCCTTACATGAAAAATCTGCAACTAATTCCTCAATCCAGTCCTATTAGAATTCACGAAAATCGTATAGTAGATTACAATCCCGATAGTCCACATACTCCTTGCGTTCCTCAATTTTGGATTCGACCTCCTACATCGCCCAACTCCATCACGATTCACACTTTGAGTCACACTTCTAAAGCGTCTAGTGAGAATATTGAATCAATTGGGGAGAGAGCGATGTCGGATTACGCCAGTTTTTGTACGGGTGAGGATGAGTTGTCGTATCTCACCATAAGAGACCTCTTATATCCCGAGCGAACCGTCGCTTCGAGATGCATTATATTCTCGTATATTGTGAAGAAATTCCATTTTCATAATGAGATGATCCAAATTCTTCCCCCATTCCATGGTCTGGAATCGAAAGAAACATACCTCCACATTCGCGAGTTCGAAGAGGCATTTAAAACTTTTAGCGATCAAGCATGTTCTCAAGACATCATTCGCCTCAAGATTTTTCCCTTCTCCTTGAAGGATAAGTCCAAGACTTGGTTATGGTCATTGTCACTGAAGTCAATTGGATCGTGGAGAGATATGCAAACCAAGTTTCTCTTGAAGTTCTGTCCTCAACATAGAATCACTTCCATCAAGGATGAAATTCAAACATTTAAATTACATGACAATGAGCCTTTCAAAATGTTTGGAGTGGTTTAACGAGTTACTTAATATGTTCCCACACCACGGATTTGAGAATGGAGACTTATCTCCTTCATTCATCATGGAATAAACTTAAGCTCTAAACAACTCATAGAGACTATGTGCCAAGGGAAATTCTTAAATTAGATGATGACGATGTCGAGGCTCACCTTAAGTACGTCGCTGAGACTTCTCAAGCGTGGGACACATCTGATCCAAACACCCAGCCTCGACACACGTTCTCAACTCCTTCTACGTATGGACTCTATCAATTGGATAAAAAAGCCGAGTTGAAACTTCAAATCAACCAACTTGGTAAAATATTGGAAGATATAGTCGAGTTAAGAGGAATAGAAGCAGTCCTCTCCACTATAGCAATGAAAGAGAAAGTGTGTACAATTTGAGAGGTTGTACATTCAACGAAGGAATGCTTGATGATACTCCCTTCCAAAGTCATTCTTTAAGTGCAAGTGGAAGTGATATGAACATTTAAGGGTAATTTTAATGCCCCTCGCGGGAATTCTTATAAACCTTCGTGGAGGAACCATCCTAGTTTTAGCAATGGGCAACAACATACTTCAATGAATCCTAATTCACATGTTGCCCCTTTTTCACCACCACTTTCGCGTTTCCAACAGGCCCCACACATGCAAGCACCGCCTTATGCGTCTTATGTAACCCCACCGTGGTGAAATCTCGAGGATACTTAGACCCAATTTATGCAAGCTCAATTGGAAACCAATGCCCAAAATTCCTTAATATTTGCCAAAATAAATGTGAACAATTCTAAATTACAATCTTCCTTAAGTATCCAAGAGAAGGGTAAGTTTCCATCCCAAGGACAAAGACCTCCTTAGTTCTACGTCTGACGATCATTAAGAGAAATGTCAAACCATTACCACTCTACATAGTGGGAGATTTATTGATTTATCACCTCTCCCACACGACGAACCTAAAGACAAGGAGGTTTAGCTCGGCATGAAAGAGGCCGAAGATGACCCCTTGAATGATAGTGATAAAGAGGACACCACTAGGCCCGAAGTCTTAGTGAAACTTCCCATTACTGCGCCCTTCCCTCAACAGTTGGTTCCTCCTCCTAACGGATCCTCCCATGAAGATGTGCAAGTTTTACTTAAGCAAGTCAAGTTGAATTTACCTTTTCTTGATGCAACAAAGAAAATTTCCACCTATGCCAAATTCCTTAAGGATTTATTGATGGTAAAACATAGACTAAAGGTTAAAAAGAACATTTTCCTAACATAAAATGTGAGCTTAATTCTATTAAATGACCTCCCACAAAATTTTAAAGATCCGGGTGCACTGACCATATCTTGCATTATTGGAGAGAACCTCATCGAGAAAACCTTACTAGATTTAAGGGAGAGTTTTAACATTCTCCCTTATTCTATACGTAGGAATTAGATTTTGGGGACCTCAATCCCACTAAGATCACTCTTCAACTCGCGGATCGTATCGTGAAGATACCTCGAGGCATTATCGAGGACGTGATAGTCCAAGTGGACACTTTCTACTTCCGGGTAGATTTTATCATTTGGGACTCGGAGCCCTCCATCACCTCGAGTAATCATGTTCCTGTCATCATTGGCCGCCCATTATTAGCTATGGATAATGCATTGATTAATACTTGAAATGGGCAAATGCATCTCACATTCGGGAACATGACCCTTAAGACAAATATCTTCAACATCACCTAGAAATTAGGTGATGAGGACAACCTTCAACGTGGTGAATCTTATTGAGGAGGTAGTAGATGATCACATAGAGGGATATATTGGTGGGGATTCATTAGGAGCGTGCCTTAGTTTGGGTAGTGAAAGTGATAGGACGTACACCAATTTAGAGAAGGAAATAGGAGAGTTGATAGCAATATTAAACGAGAGGGCACCAGATGAGAACGTGAGAGATGTTAATTTGGTTTCTAAATTTGAGGAATTACCACCGAGGGAGTCTCACACGGTTACCTATGATGAAAATTTTCCTACCCTCAAACGTAAAATATGCTTATTTAGGAGAGGATGAAACATTTCCCATTGTTGTCTCCTCGAGCCTAGATATAGAGCAAGAGGGTAAATTACTAGATATTTTGAGGAAGCACCAGCGTTCTTTTCGTTGTATCATCGCAGATTTGAAAGGTATATGTCCCCTAATTTGTACCCATAAAATTCACCTCGAGGAGGATGTGAAACCTTCGAGGGAGATATAAAGGAGATTGAACCCCACGATGAAAGATGTCATGAGAACAGAGATTATAAAGGTATTAGATAGGGGCATCATTTACCCCATTTCGGAAAGCAAGTGGGTGAGTCCTATCTAGGTCATCCCGAAGAAGTCAGGAATAACTATGGTTGAGAACTCCAAGACTGAGCTAATTTCCCAACACACCACCACCAAGTGGCATGTTTGCATTGACCACCGAAAGCTCAATGCCAGCAGGAGAAAATATTATTTCCCCTTACCGTTTATCGACCAATTGCTAGAGAGTGTAGCGGGACACCCATTTTGTTTCTTTCTTAATGGTTATTCCGGATATAACCAAATTAAGGTAGATGTGATTGATCATGATAAGATGACATTCACATGTTCTTTTGTCACATTTGACTACAAACGTATGCCCTTTGGATTATGTAACCCCACGACTTTTCAAAGGTGCATGCTTAGTCTCTTTAGTGATATGTTCAAAAGGGGCCTTGAGGTTTTCATGGATGATTTTAGTGTCTTTGTCCCTCTTTTGACCTTTACTTCGCCAATCTCAAAAAAGTGTTAGACCGTTGTGTGGAAAAGAACTTGGTACTAAATTGGGAGAAGTGCCATTTTATGGTTACCAAAGGAATAGTTCTTGTCCACATAGTGTCGTTCAAAGGTATTAAGGTTGATTGGGCAAAAGTAGATGTCATAGACAATCTTCCCCCTCCTAAGTCACTAAAGGATGTGAGATCTTTCTTGGGCCACGAGAGTTTTTATCGGAGGTTTATTAAGGACTTTAGAGTCATCGCTAGACCCTTGAGTAGCCTACTTATGAAAGTTGCCCCCTTTGAATAGAATGAAGCATGACAAAGTGATTTTGAAAGATTGAAAAGCATGCTCGTGTCTTCTCCCATTATGCAAGCTCCGAATTGGTCCCTTCCATTTGAGATCATGTATGATGCGAGTAATTATTCTATAAGGTTTTTTTGGACCAAATAAAAGATAAGAAGTCTCATGTCATCTACTATGCTATTTAAATGTTAACTGGGCCACAACTCAACTACTCCTCCACAGAGAAATAATTTCTAGGCATAGTTTTAGCCCTAGACAAATTCCACTCTTACCTCACCGGTTCGCCTTTCGTATGCTTTACCGTCACGCGACTCTTAAGTATCTCCTTTCCAAAAAGGATGCTAAACCACGCCTCATAAGGTTGACCCTACTCGTACAAGAGTTCAATCTCTCCATAAAAGACAAGATATGAGTAGAAAACGTCATAGATGACCATTCATCCTGGCTTTCTTCCGTCGTACCTAGTGATCCCATACCTATAGATGAGTCTTTTTTGGATGAAAAATTATTTGCCACTTCTTCTCTCCCTTGGTTTGTGAATATAGTTAATTACCTTGTCACGGGGGATGTTCCCTCCGATTAGACCCCGTAAGAGAGAAAGAAGTTCCTAACTTGGTCGCGCATGTTCTTTTATAACGATACCTATTTATTCAAATATTGCACGGACCAAATGATTCGACGATGTTTACTGAATTACAAGATACATAACCTCATTCATTTTTGTCATACATAATTTATGTAGTCCACTTTTTAACGAATAAGACGACCGCTAAGACTCTTCAAAATGGTCTCTATTGGCCCCTAATTTTCCAAGTTTAAAGATGATTTCAAATCTTGTGATATATTTCAAAGTATGGGAGCTATTACCCGATGAGACATGATGTCGTTGACCCCTATACTCGTCGTTGAGATATTTGATTGTTAGGGAATTGACTTCAGGGGTCCCTTTCCTCCCTCCTTTGGTTTATTATACATCCTTGTCGCGGTAGTCGCGGTAGATTATGTGTCGAAACGGGTTGAGGCCCTAGCTATAAAGACAAATGACAATAAGTTGGCGATAAATTTCTTACAATACAATATACTTTCTCACTTCAGAGCTCAAAATTCAATCGTTAGTGATAATGACAAAACACTTTTACAGTAATCCGTTTGAAAAACTCATGAGAAATTACGGGGTCGTTCACAAGGTTGGGGCGACTTATCACCCCCAAACGAATGGGCAAACCGAGTTAGCAAATCTTGAGATTAATCATATTATATAAAAGACCATCAATCCTAACTGGAAGGATTTGTCTCTCTAGTTAAATGATGTGCTATGGGCTTATCCAACCGCGTATACAAACTCCCTCAGGATGTCCCCCTTTCGCTTTTAGGTTGGAAAGACTTGCCATATCCCCACGGAGATAGAGCACAAGGCATATTGGGCAATCCATAGGTTAAATTACAACATGGATCAAGCTGATGATGCACGCAAGCTCCAATTGAATGAGTCGGAAGAAATACGCAACAATGTGTATGAAAGTGCCAAAATATCCAAAGAAAGAATAAGACTGGCGCATGAGTGAATTATCCATCGAAAGTAGTTTCATTCGGGTCAAAAGGTGTTTCCCCGTGGAGCCATCGAATTAAAAGATCCTAAAGGGGGAGACACGTTCAAGGTGAATGGACAACGCCTAAATCCATATCTCGAGGCGTACGTTGAGGAAGCCGACACAATTTGGTTGTCGGACCCCGTTTACGGGGTGGAGTAAGCTTTAAAGGAGAGGTCATCATACCCCCTATGCATATGGGGTAATTCTTGTGTATCATAGCGAGTCGTGTAGGTTAGGTTAGTTAGAGGTCCATAGGTTACGGGTCAAGAAAGGATAGGAACACAAATGCACATTTTAGGAGAGTTTAATACGAGTCAAAGTGAATTTTTGAGTTTTTTCAAGCCAAAATATGAGTGGGAGTGTTTTGGGAAGTTTTCAAAAAAGTGAGTTTTGGGAGTTTTCGACACTTAGTTTTTTTATATGCAAGTAGGGGGGTACACGTGCGTTTTAAAATTTTCATAAATTTCAAAATGCCCAAAAACATTTGAAAATTCCAAAAAAAATGAAAAATTCAAAAAAGCCAAAAATAATTTTATTCAAAATAATTAAAAATTGGAATTTCATTTTTCAAAAATATCACTAAAATTTATTCGAAGTCTCAAATTGTAAAAATCAAATGCACAAAGCCGAAATTGACCAAAGATGGAAATTGAAAGAAAATTGATGACTTAACGAATAAGTGTGGAGATTAATTAACCCGGTGAGGTTTCGAGCCTATCGATTTTTATGAGTAATTAAATCAATCCGAGTTAATGGTTTACTCAAAGTTCAATTTAGCTCCAAATAAGTCTTTGCGGATCTCAACTCCTTTGTTTTGATCGGTTACGGGAAACAAGTGAGATGTTCTCTTAAAAAATGCGCTAAAATATCTCTAAATTAAATATAATCTCAAGATGCACATGGTAAAATAATTAGTAATTCAAATATATGAAGTTAGACCATCATTTGTTACCCAAAAAGATGAGCCATAAAAAGTCATGGAAAAAAAATTATCCCTTTTTGCAAACCCAATTGAGCCAAATAAAATTCTCAACTCGTTTGATAACCCAAAAAACCAATTTAGCCTGGAGTTATGAAAATAAAAGTCGATCAATTAAATCCAAATGGTGCAATAAAAATGGGCAAGAAAAAGAAAAATGCTCAACAAAAAAATGAGAAATGAGAAAAATATGATAAAAAAAATTTGAAAAAGAAGAAAATAGCAAAATCCCGAAAAAGCATTGAAGGACATCGTAAGAAAATTTTCCAATTCCGAACTTCCCAACCACTCATATTTTACCCGATACACCTTAAACTCGAAAAATTCCTAACCGAGTCCGAATAACAAAATTATTTACTGCGTGGAGAGCAAAAATACAAAAAGATAATAAAAAATAATAACCAGTACGAATGAAAGACGTTGTTTCCCGTTTTCCAACAACCGTATTCCGATGATGAGATCTTTTCACCAGAAAAAATTTTGCCTTTCAAATTTGTGTGCCTGAATTTATGTCCCATTATATTTACTCTTAGAAATCACGTACACCGAGAGAAAATATCTAAAATTTTGAGTGATTCGTTTGTGAAAGTATCCCGTGAGAATTGAATCAAAATGAATTTTTGAAAAATAACATAAAGATCAATTAGTAGAAGTTAGTGGTTTAATTCTCGGCTTCGCATACACGCACTTCAAATTGAGACTATTTAATACAAATTTACGGTGACTATCTTTGAGAAATTTAAATTGTACGATTTTTAAGTATTTTTATTTTTCTTTGAGTCAAGAAATGAATTTTGTGGCTATATTCACTGCAAATCCTAACGAGACACCACTCGTCCTACTAGGGTAGCCAAGGAGTTTAACAGCTTATTGCATACGCTAAATGTAATCGCTCATCAGAGAAAAAGACATTCTATCCCAATAAAATGTTTTTCAAGAGTCTTAATCTTACTTTGATTCTTTTACCTTTCTCGGGACGATCAAAGATCTAAGTTAGGGGGTTAGATTAGGCATAAATTCTTCATATTTATTCCCCGTAATTTAAAGTCTTTTATCACCCCGTGTGGCGCAATTTAAGTGGATTTATCTCATATCTTTAAAACTAACATCTTCTAACAAGTATGTCAAGTTTCGTGTATTTCTCTTATTATTTTCAGGTATTTCATGCACGCGAAGAAAAGAGAGACACCGAAATAAAGATCGAAAAGAAAAGAAGAAAAGTCAAGGGTAGTAACATAATTGTGCAGATGGAATTACGATGTGGAACCACAAGAGAAGTCAAAGACATCAATACCACAAGCACATAGGAAGAAATGGCATCCAAACCTGAGCCTCGGTTGAGAAGATATGAAGATATGAAAATGAGAAGAAATCAGGTAAGAAAAGATAGAAATTTCAGGGTACGAATAGAAATTTCAAGGTACGAACCGATTTGGGTTTGATTGAATCGGTTTGCTGTTGATTTCAAATTTGGCCTTGCTACTTGAATTTTGAACCGGTTCGCCCTTTTACAAAGGGCCATACCGAACCATTTTGCTAGCATCTCATTGAAATAATTTTTTCTCCTTTAAAAAATTAGAATTGTACAAAGTTAAAACACTTATAAAAATATGGTGTTATTATTCGATTAGTATTCTAGATAGGGGATATCTAATTTTTACATGAGAATTAGAGACAGGCAAAGGCAAAGACCCTAGTTTCAATTGATGCACTAAGATTACATCATTATTGATCAATTATCAAGGTTTTTAATATCAAGTTTGTCTTCTCTTCCTTGTTCTTATATAATTTTCATACTTGCATGTTTTATTTATTTTTCTAGGATTCTAAGACTTTCATGCATGTTTAGTAGTAGTTTAATCATGATTTTCTAACGCATGCAACGTTAGATTTTTTATTATTTCTCACGTAGCTATGTTTGGCTAAGTTTTTAACTGGTTGGGATACATGAACCCAACCTAGGTATTACGAATGGATCTAAAAGCTAATAAAATGTAATTAACAATTCAAAGGTTTTAACTTTATTAAAATAAAGGTTGTAGGTCTTTTAATTTCGTTCGGTGTAGGTAACCGGAATGTTTAAAGGTGCAATTGGCATTTTGATAATTTGTCATTCTCATCAAATACAATTTTTGATTTGGTATTTTGAGGCGTAAAATCTTCATATGTAAAATGCTTAAAGAGTTTTTTTATGTTGCTTTGAATTGGGAATTGGGTTTTTGAAGCTTTTATGTTTAACGTAATCACCGACGGTTCTCGGGAGTGTACCTTAACTCCATATTCATGTATTCCTTTAAAACTCGTTTTGTTATTCTTTCATACATAGGTTATTTACTAATTTTATTGAATCATATTATTTGATAGGAAAGTCACAAATCATCATCTTTTCCTTCTTTCTCTAAGTCAATAGCAAGTTTAATCGTTCCTCATATTCGTCTTTACGTTTTACGTCCTATTCCCTAAGTTCGACACTCGATTTATCGAATTATTACTTGAGCGATCGAGTTGCACTTGAGTCGTAAACACATGCGTTAGATACACACTTTTAAGTCGCATCATAATGTTATATTTTTCTCTAATTTTTTATGATCTCCCATCTTTGACAATTAATGGAAAAAAGTTATTTTATTTAGGATGATTGTTGATGTCTTGGGATTAAACCAATTATGTTGTGAATGTTTATTTTTTTCATTTTGTTTGGTATTTAATTTTCCCATTAACCCATTTTTTTTACCTTTGAACATGATTTAATTTAACCATTTGGTAAATATATTGCATTATAATCAAATTTGGTTTGGTAAAATGTACTCATAATAGTTTTTGTACCTTTTAGACCTAAAATGTTCAAATTCTAGATACTTTTTGCGTTCATGCCTTTTTATTGGCAGTGGTCCCACCAAATCTCATCGCACATGAAGAAGCATCCAAATTATGACATTTAGTTATCTATTGAGTTCATTAATTCAAACATGGATAGCCTTTTTGTAATTTTCCATGAACCAGCACACTTAGTTGTCTTGGAACTCTCACCATTTGATTTCTTTTTTTTTTGGATTATGATTAGGTCGCAATTCTAATCATGAGGGATTTTAAATTGATATACCCACCAAAACTGCCATCGGTCCTCCCACTTCCCCAAGATTCTATTTTTAGAGGGAATGTACTAAAAGACACATGTCAACCTTTTCTTGGCCTTTTTTCATTTTAAATGGTTCTCACACCACTATTTAAGATCATTTTAGTACACTCACTCCTTTTTACCGTTTGTCTTCCCTCTCAAAATACATTCTCAACTCTCAAGAATAATTTATTTTTCTTCAAACTTTCACCATCAATGGTGTTTATCTCTTCAAACGTTGATGTTTTCCTTCAATTTAATGAACCCCTCTATAATCTTTCAGCTAACGATTCTATCATTGTTGGGAGAATTATTTGTCCTGTTAAATCTTCATATGGGGCATCTTTCTCTATTGTTGGTCCCTACTTCAAGGATGAATTTCCATTGCTTGTATTTGCTTACTATCCCAGAATTGCGGACCAAAATCTTCTGGTCCAAAACTCCAATAATATCAAAGAATCAACTATATTCAAGTTTAGGGTTTAGCCTAAGTAATTGGACAATGACAAATGTCCTAAGTGGGTGCATCAGATGCTTACTCACGAAGCAGTAGAAATTGAGGAATCTGGCATTCTTAACGTCATTAAGCTTAGCCTAAGAGATATTGAAGTTGAATATTTGTTATCTCTAGTGCTATTCATTTATGAAACTCATATTTTAATTGCTTAAAGCTCAATTTTAGAATTGGGGGGGGGGGGGGGGGGGTAACTGTGTTGGATGTTTGCCAGATAACTCAATTTAAATACCTAGGAGAAGAGGTTGACCCACACATGCCTCCAGCTAAAATCCCAGTGGTGCTAAAAAATGGTAAAATCCACCTATCATATTCTACTTTTATGCAAATATATATGAATAATAGTCAAAATGAGGATAAAAATGAGTATTTATGTTTCGTACTATTTTGGATATCAAGACATGTTTTTGTGTTAAGACTAAGAGAGTGATGTTAGAGTATTCTTTGCTAGCTGCCATTTTAGTGGAATCTAGAGAAGTTGAGGTGGCCCCTTACCTTTTAGTATCCCTTTACAAGAGTTGTTCTAAGCTTTTATAGGATCTTTTTAATGCCATTTAAGGTGGTCCACCAAGGGTCTTCCAATGTGGTTACATGCATACTTTCTAGAGATTGACCATATGAAAAACAACACTGAATTTAGCCATTGGCATGCCTATTATCGCTCTAAACCAGGTGATAATAGCTTGAAAGCTCTCATAAGTATGTTTATAAGCCTAACAATTGATAGACCATGATTTTATTTGTAGTCCTTGGGTTTAACCAGTGAAGCACCATTTTGGCTTTGTTTAATTTTGAAGGAACCCCTCCATATAGCACATGTAGATTCCAGTTGTGGAATTTTCTTAATTTCTAGGGATTTGTACTGTGGAACATTATCTTCCACTGCCCCAACTTTAGGTCTTATGGGGAGGTATACTTATATTCAAAATTTTCTAGGTAATGTGGCTTTTATCAGTCCACCCCAGTCCCATTGAGGAGTTTTACCAACCCTTATTTGTTTTATACGTCCTCTCACATCTCAAAGACAGTTGTTCTGAAAGGAATTGCTGACTATCATAAGGTTCAAAAAACCTTTAGTATAGTTGGAAATGAGTCTAATTCAGGGGTCACCCCAGTTTTTTCGGATTGGTTGCCTAAGTACATCCAAGTTTCTTGAAACCATTGCAAGCGGACACATTATCTTCGAAGCCCTGTTCTTCTGGTAAGTCACTTGTTACTTCTTGAAAATTTATCTTCATTTGCATTGGCTTTCACTTATCCATTTCATGTTCTTATATAAGCCTCGCCCTCTGAATATTATGTTTCCTTCCATGACAGGAAATTAACTTCTAAGGAAAAAGAAGCTTTATAGGAGGAATCTATGAGGGAGAAAAAAGGGAAGAACATTAAGCTCCACTTACTGGACCATCAGGTCAATGTCTTTTTCTGAGAATCCAACCAACACTTCATCAAGTACTACTGAGCCTGTTGAACCTCCCATATCTTCCATGTTCATTATTCCCCAAAGTAAATGTCTGATAACAATAGGATGAAAACCTGTACAGAAAGTCTAGGTGACAAGTTTTTCAATGCCTTTTATTTTTTAATCATTTTTTATACTTTGGAATAATTGCACCAATTAACTTGGCTTCGGAATATTTTTTATCTTATCAAAGGTTATCCAGAAATCCCATGACTCCCTATCCAGAGTCTCCAATAGATGAGCAATTGAACGAGTCAGGTGATGCTCCTACTATACTTATTGTCCCCACTCCAAACTCAATTCCTTAGGAAGAAACATCCCCCAAAACTATTTAGTCTTCTATCCACAATCCTAACTCTAAAGATTAGGCATCTCGGCTCTTAATTTTCAAAGGAAAAGAGCCCATATAGGATTCCAGTCTTTCCAGCAACACTCCAAGGTCACCTACAAATCCTCCAGTTATATAAGATGTCACAAGCCCAAGTGCTTCACCATTGATAGAAGCATCTCCTGAGGCCAAGGTCAATCCTCTTATTGAGGATGCTCCTATCATGATGACACCAGATGAGGTCGTTGCTTTCCATGGACAACTTCAAGAGATCATATCCAGAGCTTCAGTTTGAACTTTGGGGATCACCACTAGAAGTGTAAAGAAACAACAACAACAACATCTCATCCAAGATCAACCAAATCCCCCATATTGGAAATTGGAGTCTCCACAAGCTTTAAAACTGATTTAAATCTCTGCGATGGTTCCATTTGAGAACTTATTTGACTTTACCTTTCTCAGTGGGCTCAGGCAACCTCCTGCATTTCCAAACTTGAAGGTTTAGATGGAAGTGTTGTGAGGGCATTAAAGACTGATATCTTCGCATTTACATATCACATCACAACCATGATGCAAGCAAAGACCAAGGAGAATGACTTGTCTAAAGACAGAGCCCGTTTCTATAATTAAAGATTTTAAGAAACCAATGGCCGACAAGACTTAGGAGTTACTCGAAGCAAAAATAATATAATCGTGTCTCAGAAAGAGGAGTTGGATAAATAGTTGGCTAGAGTCTATGCAGAGTTGGAGTTCGCTATTATGGATAAATTTATTATCAATAAAGAATGAGATAATTAGTTAGTGAAATGCGGGTCTTAAATGAGAGATAGGTTAAAATTAGAACTAGGAGACTTGCATATGAAATTTTTTGGAGCACTTTTAGATTCTTTATATTGAGACAATTTTTATTAGCATGTAAATGTAATTGCCAATATTTCTATGGAGTTATGCATTTATCTACCTATTGTATTTGTTCCCAAATGGTTGGGTAATGTGCCTTTATAAATATGGCTTTTATTTTTCTCATATGAATATAACCATTAATGTCTCTTCAATGGTATGATATACATTTAAATACCCTATAAATTTGGAATGACCCTACCTATTTTGGGGTACCACTTTCCATAAGTTAGATCCTTTGATCCCAAAGGCAAAATGGTTTCTAAGCCAAGCCCCATTCATTAAAGGCCCTTTTCTTCACTTTCTTATTATTTCTTTAGGCTATTTTCTTCTTTTGAATCATGATATTATTTAAGGCTCTAATCCTATCCTCATCTATATTTTCCAATTCCATGAACATCTCTTAGTCATAGACTTCTATTATTAATTCATTTTGGGTTACCATTCTTAATGAATTTAGAGTGATGTCAACTATTAAAACAATATCACTCCCATATGTTAATGTATTAGGAGTTACTCCACCTTTTAGAGGTCATGTTAGCCAATAAAACTTCTGACAACACATTGGGCCAATCCCTTGGATTTTTCTCTATCACTTTCCTCAGGTTATTCTTAATTACTTTATTTGTAGCCTCTAATAGAATGATGCTTTTGTTAAGGTTTTACCTAACTTCGAAGAAAATTCCAACACCATTTCTGATTCAAAGATGTGTACAATGTATGAGGAAATGGTTTTAGGGATCACAAACCTATATTCAATATCTTGGAATAAACCCAACCTATAAGAGTTTCTCTATTTCTTCTTTTTTCTTGGTCGTGACCTATGGAGTCATTTGTCTTGGTAACTGACAAGTTTGTAGACTTATTTGATTGGTAGTTTGTGTTGCACCAATCTCCTGTCCAAGATAGGAAGCTCATAATACTTCCAAGTAAAATAGTTCTTGTACTAATGTAAAAGGTCTACAACCAACTACTAATCTTATTTTCTTAGGTTGGCACTGATTTAGGTGACCCTCTTATTATTTTTAGTTCCCAGATTAATTTATATTAAGGGATCCGGTTGATTCACCATGAGCTCGTCATACTTTATTAATGAAGTTGCTGATTCATCACTATCTTGAGGATTTGTATTTTCTGTATCTTCTAGGAATACATAATTAGCCCAATTAATGGTTTCTATTCACTAATTTTTTTTCTTAATTCCAAATCTCTGAACTTTTACAATGTTATGAACAAACTTTAATCGTTCGCTCAATATCAATGGATGTACTATGCATCGAAACATTATTTTATTTCTTTAACTGGTCCTATTAGACCAAAAATAACTCATCCCAAGCCTTATTTGATGTCTATCCTTCTGATGCTTCTGGAACCAAAGCATATGCCTCCACTGGTCCCACACTCTCTTGGTAAAGTGCCTCTATACAGTTGGAGCTAGTGTGAAAGGGCAATGGATCAGCCTCTGCCTCTTCCATAACTCCATCCTCTTTCATCAAAGGCAATTTTTAATGCATAGAATAAGGAATAAATTTATTAGAGTGAATACAATCTCTACCAAGAAATGCATTGAATCTTGGTTTGCCATCAATGATAAATAAATTAGTTTTTAATTTTTTTAGTGCCTACGTCAATAACAATTGGTAGTACACCTCTGCTTGGCTTTTTGTCCCTAGTTAAACTAGAGATAATAATTTTAGTTTGGACCAATTTAGTGTTTTGTTTGTTTATTTCGAAAGCATGGAATATGACATTATGTTAACAGTTGTGTCATTATTTAATAATATTTTGTTAATTAAAACCCCATTTATCCAAGATTTTATAATTAAAGGTTTGATATGATTAAGCATATTCTTAGTAGCCTCTTCAAACCCATGTATTAAATCTATAGAAGATACAAATAGTTCAGAGGTCTCTACCTTTGAATTCTTATCTTCATCTTTTTATATTACTGGAACCTCTTACCCTTCTTCAGATTCGAACCTCTTTGGGAGGATCACTGGTATATTAATTAGCACTTGCTAAGGCAAAGACCCAAACTGGATGAACTCCTTCTGTCTAACTTCTTGGTCAGTCACTATGTAAGCTACTACCATTATCTCTTCATTTTCTCTTTCACCAAATAAGTTGTCCCCTAATCAACTGTGTCCATTTACACTCATAGATTATTCTAGTTCCTTGAGCTTTCCAACCAATATGTTTAAAGAAAACTGGTTGCTTTCTGGATTTCTATGAAACCTTGGGTTTGGATTTGATGATGAGGAATCAACTCCCTCAGACCTACTTGTTCATATAATCTTTGAGGCCTCCTTCCAGGCCATGTACTTCCTTTCGATTGCCCTTTCTTGGGTGAGAGATATCATTGCCTCTGGTTCCCTTATCTTGGACTTTGGTGGATACACCAAATTCCACATACCAAGGGCCACTTAGTTTTACTTCATTTGGCCTCTTTGGCATTGCATTAAATTAATGTTCCACCTTTGGGTCTTGGATTACAAACCAGTCAAGCACCCTTTCACTATTAGGATTGATTTAGGGATTTTATAGGCCTCGGATTCCCTACATACTAATGTGATGTGGCTTCCTTAAATCCAGGACTAATGTATTGGTTGTTTAGTGGAATTTTGGCATTCGCTTGATGGTATTAAGGATCATAAAATTATCTCACCTTTCCCAATACTCTGCTTTAGATTTCCTCTTGACCCTAGAATATTTGGGCTTTGGAGGCATAGCCATTATTCCCATTCTTACTATTTTTTAATTTTTGTTTTCCTTTTGAAGACACAACCACATCTCAGCATAATGTTTCCCAAACATGACGCATAGGTGTTACATTACCTTCTAGTCCGGGTCCTCATTCATTCCAAAATTTGAAGCCTTTGATTCAGCCTTAGTCTTCATTTTAAATTCAACATGCCCTTTGTTTCGAGACAGTTGAATTGATTACATATTTTCTCCCACTTACTTTAGGTTTGGAAATTGGTAATCATGTACTATCATGTTGTTTTCTTCTTTTTCAGGAAATTTGGGATTTCCTCATTTGATCAACTCTTGAATTATGTCGCAAAATACAGATCAAGCATTAGTTCAGTGGGAGAAAATATTGTCCTATTTACAATAGTTTTTCATTTAATTTCATTTATCTTTTATCATCCTCATGTGGTTTCAAAATTTATCATTCAAGAGAAAATCAAAGATCTCATCAACCTTAGAAATGTTAAATGAATACTTTTTTTACCATTCGCTTCGATTTAGATGCAAAAGACTCTATTGTTGAGTCGTTCTGAACTAGTGGTTCACAGACTATAATTTATGTTCCTATAATCTCAGCAGCATCTATTTTGAAGTTAGCATCTTTCTAATATGTATTTAAAGATGAGGTGTTTTTGTCATGCTCTTCCTCTAGAAGAGCCTCGTATCTATATACCTTGGTAGTCAGTTATAACATATATCTAAACTCAATATCATTAAATTTATTTTGAAGTTTAAATTTTGATCCATTTTGTGCTAGTTTTACAAACTCAGACTCAGGTAGGACTATTTTTTATTTGTTCCTAGCTCTTTTAAACCTATTTTTTGAGGTAGTTTCCTTTTCATAAGGTTTTTTTATTAATCTATCTAAATCATCCATAAATACTTCTTGCTCAATCTAAAACAATTGTGCACATAACATGTCTTCCATTTTTTGCTATGTTTATATAGAGTTGGGTGACAAACTTATGAACCACGAGAAGGTCGCATCAGTAAGTGAACTAGAAAACGACTGTAGTTTGAAGTACTCATTTGTTCCATCATAAGCACATTGACTAGTGAACATAACAATGTGAACCATACTAGACTGACTTCCATCTTCAAAGAAAATAGGAAAGGCTCAGAGTTCGAAATCTTTTGGAAGTTATATTGTATCTATCCACTTGGGATATGGCTTCCTATAAATTAGGGTATGCACCCCCGATCCATTGGTCCATATATTTCATGTATGATATCCACAATATCATTTCTCCCAACTCCCCCATGAAATTGCATGTTTGGTGGAATAACTGTCTAGTTTACTATGGGAGATGGTTGTACTAAAGGCGGTGGAACATGTGTGGGCACGTTTTATTATGCTTAATAAGGCAATGGCTAAGATATTTGAGGAATTTGGTGATCAAACCTCCTATTTCCCCAACTCCCCGAGTTTTAGTTTTAACATAAGATTTTTTATGATCCCATAGTTCGAAGTACTTGGGAATACTAAGTTGTTGTCGTTTTGGTATGATCTAGTTCTTCCTACCTATTGAGAGGTGCTCTCCCTATTGGGTTGTTGTAACCTAATTTTTGGTAAGTGTTATATTCTCCTACACCCTCTAGCAGGTTGTTCATACCTAGACCAGTTGTATTAGAGTAATTCCCCATCCTTAGGTTATTTCTAAAGTTAGTTTTGCCTGTGCTAGGCATGTAATAGACAGTATGGTGAGGATTGGATTGAGTTTGGGGGTTTACACTAAACTCTGGTGTTTATACCTGACAATTATACATTGCTACAGTGGGTGGAGAAAACCTACTAGTCATTGTGGAGATCATATTGCTAATGTTTTTCATTATGTTCCCAAGAACCAGGTTTAGCTGGTTGATCAATTGGGCTTGTGAATTTGTTGATACACTAGTAACTAGTGTAGTGTGGATAGTGTCAGCTCTGTGAACCGTTGGTATATTTCATTCTTATTTTTGAGGTCCCATTAAGGATGGAAAAAATATGTTTGTGTTGTTTTCACTGGGCTTGGTTGATAGATTTAATTGTGAGCATGTCAGGTGATTGGGTATAAATATTGTATATTTATCCCCCTAATTTCAGTACTTTTGTGAACCCGAATGATGTAACATATATGGATTTGATTCACTTTTATGCTTCTAACCTTCTTGGCGAGTATTGCGTGTTTCGTGCTTCTCCTATTAGTTTTACAGGTTAATTATGCAAGCAGTGCAAAGGAGGAAACAAGACTGTGCAAGAAAAGCTAAGAAGGCATGTTCAAGGGCATGTCGGTAATTTTGCAGCCTGATCCGGAAGAAGAAGTCAACTGGGAAGTTGAAGAGCTCGGAACAACGAGCACATTGGAAGAAACGGCACCCAAATCCGAGCTACGGTTGAAAAGTTATGCTCAGTTGAAGTTGAAGAAAAATCCAAGAAAAGGAGAGAAAAACCAGAAAAAAATCTAAGTGTTGAGAGCAAGTCCAGGCTGGTACATGCGAACCCCACCCCGAACCGGTTCGGGGGGGCGAACCGGTTCGCTGTACCTCCGAACCGGTTCGCTGTACCTGACACGCGAATTTTGTCTTTCATTTGGATTGGTCTCCAAGTCTCCTATTAGGTTTAAAAGACTCAAAACTTGTAAAAAACGAAGGCATTAACCTAGGAGCAGCTTTTAGGGTTATTTTGAGAGAGTTTTTGATAGAGAAAAAGGAGAGAAACATCTAGGAACATCAAAGGCACAATTTACTTCAAGAATTCATTGTTTCGGGTTTGTTTTTACCAGTTTTAATTCAAGATTCTTGTTCCTCATTATTGTTCTTGCATGCTTAGTTTTCCTAATTGATTCAACTTTTTTTTGCATTTCCAATACGTAGTTACATGTTTATAGCTAGTTTCATCATGAATTCTTACTCATGCAACGTCATTATTTCATGCGTTAGTCAAGTTAACATGTCCGGCTAGGTTTTTCAAGGTTGGGATGCATGAACCCAACCTGATGTGTTAGTGCGTGTGTATAACGTCGATCCGCTGAATTTAATGATTAATTTAAATCGTATCGCGTAATTTCTTAAGAATTGTAGATCTTTATATCTCGTTTGCCTCTGGGTACTCGTGATGATTTAGAGTACAATTTGAATGTAATTACCGCGATGCCGATTTACTCATCCTCAGATTAGGTATGACGCGGGCTTGAACCTCGTATACATAATGCTTGGGAGTACTAAATTCCGGGTTTGAATTAATCGGATAAATTTATGATCAACGTTGTCGCTGCATTACACTAGGGTTGGGGGATTGTATTCCCATCCTGTTTTCTCATCATTTAGTTAAAAGTTTCAAATTAATCCTTCATTCTTAATCTAGATAATTTAGTTAGTTGCATTTTTCATTATATTTTCACAATTGCATTTAGTTTAATCCATCTCAAAAAGCCAAATCAATCTTTTTCTTTTCTTCTTAGAGTCATTGCTAGGATTTCTCAATCTTATCCCGTCGTCACAACTCCGTTGTCCTTTTTCCCTGAGGATCGATACCCGACTTGTCGGATTATTACTTGAACGATAGGCTTGCACTTGAGCCTAGAGAGCACACACTTTAGATACACATTCTGAGTCGTGTCAAGTTTTTGGCGCCGTTGCCGGGGAATTAGGTAGACTTAGGATTAGATCGAGTTAATCCAAAACTGTGACCAAAAATTCAAAACAAAAAAAAAAAAAAAATTAAAAAAAAAATTCCAAAAAGATTCACAATCATCATCTCTCCTGAACTTAATGCAAAATTCTGAAGCCACTCCCACACCCCATAATACTCCAACCAGCATTCACGAAAATCCGCTTGTTGAGCATAATCCTGACAGTCCCCACACTCCACAAGCCCCACAGTTCTGGATCCCACCTCCCACACCGTCACACTCCATCTCTAGCAACACTCCCTTCTCCTTCGTAGGACACACGTCGCGCACACCCAGTGAGAACGCCGAGTCGTCGAGTGAGAGAGAGATGTCGCAGCACAGTAATGCAACTACCGGTGAGGAAGAGCCTCCGTACCGCCCGTTGAGAGAATTCTTATATCCCGAGCGCACTGTCACTCCGGGATGCATTATACTCCCGTATAATGCCGGGCAATTTCGTTTCAAAAATGGGATGATCCAGACGCTACCACATTATCACGGTATGGATTCTGAAAAGCCATACCTCCACATAAGGGAATTTGAGGACGTGTGTGATACTCTCAACGATCAAACCTGCACACAAGAGGTAATCCGCCTCAAACTCTTCCCCTTCTCGCTTAAAGATAAAGCCAAAGCTTGGCTATGGTCTTTACCTCCAAGCTCGATTCCATCCTGGAATGAGCTACAGTCCAAATTTCTCAAGAAATTCTTCCCAACACATCGAACAATCTCTATAAAGGCTCAAATTCAAGCATTCAGGCAACAAGAAAATGAGCCTTTCCATCGATGTTATGAACGTTTCAACGAGTTAGTGGCTTCGTGCCCCCATCATGGATTTGATCCCTCACAAATCATCTCCTTTATCTATAATGGGTTAAATCTTAATTCTAAACAGCTTGTTGAAACCATGGGAAGTGGTCCATTTGTCGATCTAGATGCCCATGACGCTGATCTTCACATGAGGTATGTTGCCGAGACTACCCAATCCTGGGATACCTCTGATCCGAACGCTCAAAACCGAAATCGACAATCTACCACAGCTCCGTCGACATCCGGTCTATTCCACGTAGATAAGAATTCGATGTCGGACTGTCGGTTGGACACCATTGAGAGAGGACTGCGAGATTTATGTGAGGTAGTTGGATCCATCAAGAATCCCATCGAAAAGGTGTGTGCAATTTGTGAGGCGGGACATTCAACTGAGGAATGCCCGATGATACCCGCCTGCAAAGTAATATTACAGGAGCAAGTTAATGGTATAGGAGGCTTTAAGGGAAATTTCGGTGCCCCGCACGGAAATTCATACAACCCTTCGTGGAAAAACCATCCCGGTTTTAGCTACGGGCAACAACACGCCGCAATGAACCCTCCTTCGCATGTTGCCCCTCCTCCTCCACAACAATTTCAACAAGCTCCACACATGCAAGGACATGTGCAAGCACCACCACATCATGGAAATTATATTCCGCCACAGCGGAGAACTCTTGAGGATACTGTGAATCAATTCATCAATAGCCAGGCCACAACCAATGCCAAGTATGATCGTCTCATTGGTGACCTAAATGCAAACCTGTCTAAGATACAATCCTCGTTGAGTGTCCAAGAGAAGGGCAAATTCCCTGCCCAAGGCCAACGACCTCCCCAAGGTCAAACTAGTGTTAGCTCCACATCCACTGAACATCAGGAGCAATGTCAAGCAGTGACCACTCTTCGTAGTGGAAGAGTCGTTGATTTATCACCTCCTCCACACGACACAACAAAAGACAAGGAGATTTCGCCCGGCACGAAAGAGGCCGAAGATGTCCCCTTGGACGAGAGTGATAAGGAAGGCACTAGTGAGCCTGAGGTGGTAGTTAAACCACCCTCCGCAGCACCATTTCCTCGAAGGTTGATTCCTACTCAAAAAGGGACTCCACGTGATGAAGTGCTAGAAGTTCTAAAGCAAGTGAAGCTGAATCTACCCTTCCTTGATGCCATCAAACAAATTCCAGCCTACGGCAAAGTTATCAAAGATTTGTTGACGGTGAAAAGGAGGATGAAAGTTAAAAAGAACGTCTTTCTAGCTCAGAACGTGAGTTCCATTCTGCTAAATGATCTCCCGCCTAAATTCAAAGATCCCGGTGCACCCACCATATCATGCATCATTGGAGATAATAAAATTGAGAAAGCCTTACTTGACTTGGGAGCAAGTGTAAACATACTTCCTTACTCCATTTATAGGCAACTTGACTTGGGCGACCTCAAGCCCACAAAGGTCACTCTCCAATTAGCGGATCGATCAGTGAAGATTCCACGAGGCATAGTCGAGGACGTGATCGTCCAAGTGGACACTTTCTACTTCCCGGTAGACTTTGTCATTTGGGACACGGAGCCCTCCTTTAACTCAAGCAACCATGTTCCCATCATCCTTGGTCGCCCTTTCTTAGCTACAGCTAATGCCATCATCAACACAAGAAATGGGCGAATGCAACTCACCTTTGGGAACATGACCTTGGAAACCAACATCTTCCACGTAGCCCAAAATGCAGGGGAGGAAGATGAACTTCACGCGGTGAGCCTCATAGATGAGGTAGTAGAAGAGTACTTCGAGGAAACTTTTTGTGGCGACGCCTTAGAGTTATGTTTAGCGACGAGCTATGAGTGTGAGGGGACGTCTACCCACTTCGAGAGGGATGTTGGAAGGTTGAGAGAATTACTCGATGAGAGTGCGTCGGACGAGGACGTGAGAGAGATTGATTGGGTTTCTAGATTCGAGGAACTACCTCCGAGGGATACACATATGGCCCCTTCCAGTGAAAAATTTCCAACCCTCGAATTAAAGAAACTCCCCTCCCATATCAAATATGCATACCTAGGAGAGGATGAGACATTTCCTGTTGTTATCTCCTCTAGCCTAGACGAAGGGCAGGAGGGCAAATTGATGAGAATTCTGAGGAAGCACCAGGGTGCTTTTGGTTGGTGTATAGCTGATTTGAAGGGGATAAGTCCTTTGATTTGCACCCACAAGATCCATCTCGAAGAGGATGTCAAACCCTCTAGAGAAATGCAAAGAAGACTGAATCCCAATATGAAAGAAGTTGTGAGAACCGAGATCATCAAACTATTGGATGCCGGGATTATCTACCCAATCTCGGATAGCAAATGGGTGAGCCCTATTCAAGTCGTCCCGAAGAAGTCGGGTATGACTGTGATTGAGAATACCAACGGAGAGCTTGTTCCCCAACGCACCACCACCGGTTGGCGTGTTTGCATTGATTACCGGAAACTCAATGCGGGAACAAGAAAAGACCATTTCCCCTTGCCATTCATCGATCAAATGCTTGAGAGAGTTGCGGGCCACCCTTACTATTGCTTCCTTGATGGTTATTCCGGATATAACCAAATTGAGGTAGATGTACTTGACCAAGAGAAGACGACTTTCACTTGCCCGTTTGGTACGTTTGCCTACAAACGTATGCCATTTGGCTTGTGTAATGCACCCGCGACCTTTCAAAGGTGCATGTTGAGCTTATTTAGCGACATGGTCGAGAGAGGACTCGAGGTGTTCATGGACGATTTCAGCGTTTTTGGCACCTCTTTCGATCATTGTTTAGAAAAATTGGAAAAAGTACTTACCCGGTGTGTGGACAAGAACTTAGTGCTGAATTGGGAGAAGTGTCATTTCATGGTCACTGAGGGAATAGTTCTTGGTCACATAGTATCATCCAAGGGCATAGAAGTTGATAGGGCTAAGATAGATGTCATAGCTGACCTTCCCCCACCGAGATCGCTTAAAGACGTGCGCTCATTCTTGGGTCACGCCGGGTTTTATCGAAGGTTCATTAAGGACTTTAGCGCCATCGCTAGACCCTTAAGTAACCTTCTCATGAAGGATAACCCGTTTGAGTGGACCGAGGCATGCCAAAGCTCCTTTGATAGATTAAAGAACATGCTCGTGTCCGCTCCCATCATGCAAGTTCCGGATTGGTCCCTACCGTTCGAACTTATGTGTGATGCGAGCGATTACGCAATTGGGGCCGTTTTGGGCCAACGTAAAGATAAGCAAGCTCATGCCATCTACTACGCTAGCCGAACCCTTGCCGGACCTCAACTCAACTACTCTACCACGGAGAAGGAGTTGCTAGCGGTGGTCTTTGCCCTTGATAAGTTCAGATCGTATCTCATTGGTTCTCCTATCACTGTCTTCACCGACCACGCGGCTTTAAAATATCTACTCGCGAAGAAAGACGCCAAGCCGCGCCTCATAAGGTGGGTCCTACTCCTACAAGAGTTTAATCTCTCCATCAAAGACAAGAAAGGAGTAGAAAACGTCGTGGCCGACCACTTATCTCGGCTCTCGTCCGACGTACCTAGTGCTCCCATACCCATAGACGAGCACTTTCCGGATGAGCAACTATTTGCCACCTCTTCTTATCCCTGGTTTGTGGACATTGTAAATTATCTAGTCACGGGAGCCGTCCCTCCCGATTGGACACCGCAAGATAAGAAGAGGTTTCTTAATTGGTCGCGCATGTTCTTTTACGATGATCCCTTCCTTTTTAAATATTGCGCCGACCAAATCATCCGACGATGTGTATCGGATGACGAGATCCCAAAGGTCATCCAGTTTTGTCATTCGGAAGCATGTGGAGGCCACTTCTCGGCGAAAAAGACGGCCGCTAAAATTCTGCAATGCGGCCTCTATTGGCCCACAATCTTCCGGGATGCAAATGACGCTTGCAAGTCATGTAATAGGTGCCAACGAATGGGAGCCATTTCTCGACGCGACATGATGCCCCTTACCCCCATACTCATCATTGAGATATTCGATTGTTGGGGTATTGACTTCATGGGTCCTTTCCCCCCATCCTTTGGTTTCCTATACATCCTAGTCGCGGTAGACTACGTTTCTAAATGGGTAGAAGCTATAGCTACTAAGACTAATGACAACAAAGTGGTGATAAAGTTTCTACAGGAACACATACTTTCTCGCTTCGGAGCATCGAAAGCGATAATTAGCGATAATGGCACGCACTTTTGCAATAGGCCATTTGAAAAGCTCATGAGAAAGTATGGGGTCGTCCACAAGGTTGGGACGACCTATCACCCACAAACGAATGGGCAGGCCGAGCTAGCGAATCGGGAGATCAAGAACATTCTTGAAAAGACCGTCAATCCTACCCGGAAAGATTGGTCCCTTAGATTGACCGATGCACTTTGGGCCTATCGTACCGCGTTTAAAAATCAACTTGGAATGTCCCCTTTCCGTTTTGTGTATGGCAAACCTTGTCACCTCCCTGTTGAGCTCGAACACAAAGCGTATTGGGCAATCAAGCAATTGAACTTTGCCTTGGACAAGGCCGGTGAAGCCCGGAAGCTACAATTGATTGAGTTATAAGAACTACGCAATGATGCGTATGAGAATGCCAAAATTTCAAAGGAGAGGATGAAACTTGCTCACGACAGCATCATTCGATGAAAAGAGTTTCATCCCGGGCAAAAAGTTCTTCTATACAACTCTCGGCTTCACCTCTTCCCAGGCAAGTTGCGGTCACGATGGTCTGGCCCGTTCGTGGTAAAGAACGTTTTTCCCCATGGAGCTGTTGAACTAAACGATTTAAAAGGGGAAAACACGTTCAAGGTAAATGGACAACGCCTAAAGCCATACCTAGAGGCGTTTGTGGATGAGGTCGACACGATTTGGTTGTCGGACCCTGTTTACGGGGTCAATTGAACTAAACGAGTGAGGTCGTCGCACCCCCGACGCGTATGGGGTGATTTTGTGTGTAAAATAGTCGTGTGTAAATAGGGTAGTTAGGAGTCCGGAGCCTGCGTTGCATGAGAGATAGGTTAGCACGTTTTTCGAGGGTGCTATTACGCTTTTCAAGGTCGTAGTTGAGGAAGTTTTTGGGAGCCCGAGGGTCTAGAAGGGTTTTAGGGGCCGTATGCACAAGTTAGGGGATGAGAGAGCACTTAGAAATGAAGAGAAGAGTGAATTTCCTCGATTGGACCAGCCTGGTACCCCCGAACCGGTTCGCTGTACCTCCGAACCGGTTCGGAGTGGCGAACCGGTTCGCTGTACCCCCGAACCGGTTCGCTGTACCTGTCAGATTCTTCCCCCCTTTCTTCTCCAAATTCATCCCCCTTCCCTCCATTCTTTCCCCCTTCTTCCCCCTTCGTTTTTCTTCCCTCCAAATCTTTCCCTCCTTCCCAAATTCATCCCAATTCATTCCCTCCACCCTCTCCTTCCCAACCTTTCACATTTCCCACCAAAAACACACCCCTTCACACCTATAAATACACCTCACCCCTCCTCCATTTTTCACACCAAAACATTCTCCCTCACTCTATTCTCTCCCATATTTTCTCCCATATTTTCTCCCTCTCTCTCCCTCTTTTCCATCAAAATGCCGCGTCGCCCCGCTCCCCGCCCAAGGAAATATGATGAGACCACCATACTTGATGACCCGGGTAGGGGGGTATTCCGATGCGTCCTAGAACGCCATTGGTCCGAGATCTACTTCTCCTCCACGCGTGCCATTCACATCGAGCGCTTCGTGGATTGGGACACCCTTCCGGGCGAAGTCACCGCCCTTTTTGACCGCCGTGGGTGGTGCTCGTTCCTCGCCCCTACGTGCAATACCGTGTTTGAGACCGCCATTCGTCAATTCTATGCGACCTTGGTTTGCAAATCTTCCACACTTCACGAGGCGTATCTCGACGGTATCACCATTCCCCTCTCGGCAGCTCTCATTGCACGCAAAATGCGTGCCAAAGGGGTGATCCTCCCCGTACCCTTCCAATACCCCAACAATGGTGCCCCACACTCAAAAGACGAATGCGTTGCCCGCATGGCACCCGGGGCGGAATGGACACGCGAATCCTTCCCCATTGGTGGTTTGGCTGCCACGGTCCGCTTCACTCACATCATCGTTTGTGGTGCCATCCACCAAACCACCAATGACTCGGTGGTCCGGTCCCGTCACGCCAATTTCCTCTACTATTTTTTGGACCCCGAGAGCACCATCAACCTTGCCCAAGTCTTCTACGCGGATATCATCAATGCCGCCTATGACGAGAATGGCAAGGTAGCCCTCCCATACGCCCGTTTCATTACGGAGCTCTTGATGGATGCGGGAGTGGATGAACCCGGAAACCAAATTCGACTTCCTCGCCCCGTAAGCGGCACGTCCACAACTCGTAGTGAGCGCCAAATGCGCGTGGCTCACCCCGACCGTCCTATTCACGAGGAGGACGTGGCCGAGGAAGCTCCCGATGACCCGATGATGGATGTAGACGAGGAAGAATTCGAGGATGAGGAGGATGATTCCGATTTCGAGCCCCCGGGGGCCAACTTCGATAGGCGCATTTCGGCGGTTGAGGCCCGTCTCGACGGGTTCATCAACCAATACAATCAAGACCAAGCGGACTACCGAAGGGACACCCGGATGATGTATCAACTTCAAGTCCATCTTCACCAGCTCAACTTTGGCGGTCCTCCTCCCCCCTTCTTTTATGACCCATATGACCCGAATGCACCAAGCTCTTCCCACCCACCTCCCCCATGAGCTTTTATTGTTTTTATCTTTTGGTTTAATTGTTAGTGGTGGTAGGGATTGCACATTGTTCACAGTTGTTTACCCATTTCTTATGTAACACAGGCTTCTCTTGGTTATAATACAATCTTGCATTTTTTTCATATTTGTTTGTTTTATTTTTCCGCACTTTTTATTCGCCTTAATTTCGATTTTCGTCCTTTTTGCTTGAGGACAATGCAAAAGTCTAAGTTAGGGGGGGTCACAAGTGCGTATTTCTAAAACTTCACAAATTTTCAAAAATGCCCAAAATTTCTAATAAAAAAAAATCAAAAATTTTTAAAAAAAAAATCATAAAATTTTGAAAAAGCCAAAAATATTTTTGTTCAAAATAAATAAAAATTGGAATTCAAATTTTTCAAAAATATCATTAAAAGTCAAATTGAAGTCTCAAATTGTAAACATCCAACATACACAAAGCCAAAATTGACTAAAGATGGAAATTGAGCGAAAATTGACGACTTGATGAATAAATGTGGAGATTAACAAACCCGGTGAGATTCGAGCCTATCACGTTTTACGAGATTTTAAATCAATCCGAGTTAATTGTTAACTCAAAGTTCTTTTTAGCGCTTAATAAATTGTCAAGGATCTCAATCCTTTCATTTTGATCGGTTTTGAAAAATGTGTGCAACGTTGCCTTGAAAATCGTGCCAAATTAGTCTCTAAACTTAAATTCACCTCGAAACGCATATGGTAACGCAATTGACATTTTGGACAATGAAGTAGGCTCTCGTTTGTCACCCCAAAAATATTGGCCAGAAAAAGTAGCGAAAAATTACCCTTTGCAACCCAAATTGAGCCGAATAATTTTTCCTTTCGTTTGACAACCCGAAAAACCCAAAATGGCCCGGAATTGTGAAAGTTGAAAAATCCCAGAATTTGAGTCTGAAGAGTGCATAAAAAGGGGCAAGAAAAAAAATATAAATATGCTCAATAAAAATAGCAACAAAGAAAAAAAGAAAAGAAAAAAAAAATAGAAAAAGAAGAAAAAAAATGAGCAATAGCCCGGAAAATGCACAAATGGACATCACGAATGACTTTTCCAATTCCAACCCTCCATACCTCCTTTATTTTACCCAATACAACCTTTAACCCAAAAAAAGTCCTAACCGAGTCCAAATTGCGTAAATTGAGTACCGCGTGGAGACTTAATACACCAAAAGATAATATAAGAGGATAAATGCGCGAAATAGAGGCGATGTTCCCGTTTTTAAAACCGTAATCCGTTGAAGAGATCCCTTCACCATAAAATTTTCGTCTTTCTAATTGCATGCGTGTATTTGCTTCCATTACATTTACTCCTTATATCACGCATGCCGAGAGAATAGCCATAATCCGAGAGATTCGTTGTGAGTGCATTCCGTGAGAAATTGAAATCAAAACGAATTTTCGGATAAGTAACGTAATGATCAATCGATGGAAATTGGCGGTTATATTTCTGGCTTCGCACACACACACTACGGTCTGAGACTTGTAAATATGACTTGATGATGTGTATTTTCTGGAAAAGTTTGAATTGCACAATTTTTGCATATTTTGAATTTTCTTTGAGTCGAATTTTGTGGGTATATTCACTGCAAACCCTCACGAGACACAACTCGTCCTACTAGGGTAACCTAGAGGTTTAAAGGCTTGTTGCATGCGCTAAATGCAATCGCTTGCCCGCGAAAGTGGTATTCTATCCCAATAAAGTCCTTGAAGTGTCCTTAACTCTTAATTTCATTCTTTTACATTGCTCGGGACGCGCAAAGTTCTAAGTTAGGGGGGTTTGATTGGGTACAAATATTGTATATTTATCCCCCTAATTTCAGTACTTTTGTGAACCCGAATGATGTAACATATATGGATTTGATTCACTTTTATGCTTCTAACCTTCTTGGCGAGTATTGCGTGTTTCGTGCTTCTCCTATTAGTTTTACAGGTTAATTATGCAAGCAGTGCAAAGGAGGAAACAAGACTGTGCAAGAAAAGCTAAGAAGGCATGTTCAAGGGCATGTCGGTAATTTTTCAGCCCGATCCGGAAGAAGAAGTCAACTGGGAAGTTGAAGAGCTCGGAACAACGAGCACATTGGAAGAAACGGCACCCAAATCCGAGCTACGGTTGAAAAGTTATGCTCAGTTGAAGTTGAAGAAAAATCCAAGAAAAGGAGAGAAAAACCAGAAAAAAATCTAAGTGTTGAGAGCAAGTCCAGGCTGGTACATGCGAACCCCACCCCGAACCGGTTCGGGGGGGCGAACCGGTTCGCTGTACCTCCGAACCGGTTCGCTGTACCTGACACGCGAATTTTGTCTTTCATTTGGATTGGTCTCCAAGTCTCCTATTAGGTTTAAAAGACTCAAAACTTGTAAAAAACGAAGGCATTAACCTAGGAGCAGCTTTTAGGGTTATTTTGAGAGAGTTTTTGATAGAGAAAAAGGAGAGAAACATCTAGGAACATCAAAGGCACAATTTACTTCAAGAATTCATTGTTTCGGGTTTGTTTTTACCAGTTTTAATTCAAGATTCTTGTTCCTCATTATTGTTCTTGCATGCTTAGTTTTCCTAATTGATTCAACTTGTTTTTGCATTTCCAATACGTAGTTACATGTTTATAGCTAGTTTCATCATGAATTCTTACTCATGCAACGTCATTATTTCATGCGTTAGTCAAGTTAACATGTCCGGCTAGGTTTTTCAAGGTTGGGATGCATGAACCCAACCTGATGTGTTAGTGCGTGTGTATAACGTCGATCCGCTGAATTTAATGATTAATTTAAATCGTATCGCGTAATTTCTTAAGAATTGTAGATCTTTATATCTCGTTTGCCTCTGGGTACTCGTGATGATTTAGAGTACAATTTGAATGTAATTACCGCTATGCCGATTTACTCATCCTCAGATTAGGTATGACGCGGGCTTGAACCTCGTATACATAATGCTTGGGAGTACTAAATTCCGGGTTTGAATTAATCGGATAAATTTATGATCAACGTTGTCGCTGCATTACACTAGGGTTGGGGGATTGTATTCCCATCCTGTTTTCTCATCATTTAGTTAAAAGTTTCAAATTAATCCTTCATTCTTAATCTAGATAATTTAGTTAGTTGCATTTTTCATTATATTTTCACAATTGCATTTAGTTTAATCCATCTCAAAAAGCCAAATCAATCTTTTTCTTTTCTTCTTAGAGTCATTGCTAGGATTTCTCAATCTTATCCCGTCGTCACAACTCCGTTGTCCTTTTTCCCTGAGGATCGATACCCGACTTGTCGGATTATTACTTGAACGATAGGCTTGCACTTGAGCCTAGAGAGCACACACTTTAGATACACATTCTGAGTCGTTTCATCAGGTAAGGTCCTGGTCTTACCAGCCAAAATATTTTGGCCTTGTGATAATATCATATGATTGTGTCTTGTTCGATGCTTTAATTAATAAAACTTATGCTTCCCTTGAGGAAGACTTTGGTGTGAGTGCTAAATTACTACAATTAACTAGAATAAAAGAAGCTCTAAATTGCATAAACTAGAATAAAAGTAAAGTTTTAGAATTAAAGAAAAATAAATGTGATAAAGTAAAGGATTACACTACGAAATGTAAAGAAAGAAAGTAAAATAAACAAATGTAAAGGTAATAAAATTTTAATAAACTTTGAAAGAAAGTTACAATCTACTTCCGATGAAAGAAAAATAGTAAATAGTCGAAAAGAAAAGAAAAGAAAAGAAAAGAAAGGAAAAGTAAAGAAATGATAAAACGAGTAAATGTAGTTTTGTGGTGAGGGTGTCCTTTATTCCTTTGTCCGCTCATTACTTATTTATAAATTTTCTCGCCATGTAACGTAACTTCCTTGCAACTCCTAGGTGGTTACACACTCCATTTGTTTCTCACCTACGTGCACTAACGCCCTTATTTAGATCGGTTTCCTCTATTTTCTATACACTATGTCCATAACCATGACAAGTGTCATGCATGACAATTTCCAATTACATTGAGCTAGTATATTACAATTTGCCTAGAGTTACCGATTTATAATCTACATGGAAACACGTCATTGGATTGTGATAATGTGGTGTAAACACATGTTAAATAAGAAATGGTTTATACTTGTTTTCACTCCAATAATTTGCTAGAATGTATGGGAACGTGTTATATCATTGATGGGATGTTCAAAATGAACGTCATGACTATTGTCCCAAAAAAAAAATTAATAATAATAATAATAATAATAATAATAATAATAATAATAATAATAATAATAATAATAATAATAATAATAAATAACATCTTTTTCTTATATGCTTGAGTCTATTTATGTATGGCATGGTAGACTAGGTCATGTTAATTATAATACTATGAGTGAATTAGTTCACTTAGAACTAATTCCTAAATTTAGCATTGATATAAATCATATATGTGAAACATGCGTGGAAGCTAACTTAACTCGAACACATTTTCATTCAGTTGAAAGATGTACCGAACTTTTAGAATTAATTCATACCAATATAGGTGACTTACAATTTGTGAAGATTATAGGTGGGAAATTATATTAATACTTTATGGAAGAATACACTGGGTATTGTTATGTTTACTTAAGGGAGTATGACTGAATTGGCACCACGTGGCTAAACACATGATATGTCACGTGGTAGACGATTAAACTCCGGAAGCATACAAATTAGAAAGGAGATAAAATAAAACCTTGAGAGATTGCACTAACAAGTTAGGATACTAGTATCAATAGGATTCTACAACTTAGTCGGGATAGACACAAAGAGATCAATGGTAATAGGATGCCCACGTCTATAAATTAGGACAACCTCATTAATAAGAAAACTGATTGTATCTGGAACATGACAACTTGTACTCTTAGCTAGCATCCCTATCGCTCCAATTGTCATTATTCTTTCTAAGTTAATAAATCGATTTCCCCTCTTTTTCCCCGTGGCCGTAGGCCGATCCCACGATCGGACCACATATA
The DNA here is from genome assembly GCA_949130495.1 of Sambucus nigra. Taxonomy (NCBI): domain Eukaryota; kingdom Viridiplantae; phylum Streptophyta; class Magnoliopsida; order Dipsacales; family Adoxaceae; genus Sambucus; species Sambucus nigra. The sequence continues at coordinate 137,603,803 of OX422224.1, read as the reverse complement.
TCTTATCTTCTTTATTCTTTTTCTGTACTAAAAAATAAATGGGCTAATCTCTAAATTACTTCTTTATTGTGGGTCAATATCCCCTATATTTTGGTATCGTTTGTGGGAAATCTCAAAGTTTTCACCACTATTAAAGCCATTTAGTGTGAAATTCATCATGAGTGCAAATTAATCTCATCCCACACATGCGATAAGATACGTCCAATCTAAAATATGTATCGCAACGAGGGGACACACTCTTGTTAGGCTTCCTTCTCTTTCACGACCTTTTAGGTCCAAAGGGCGGTCACTCGAGAGATCATGGCCTAGTCGGTGATATCGCACGTCGCCGATCGACCGGCCAAATGGAAGGGTAGCATCGCATCTGTCCAGTATCTATGTAGAAAGACTAGATGATAGTGATCAAGAGATCATTTGTCTGAGGAGGAAATCAACTCAATAGTCAGAAGATCACAAGTCTGATTACCAAAATCAATAGCATTGTAATAGATGACCTCACTCTCTAAGAAGTCACGAATCATATCAAATTGCTAGGTCTTCCCATTCAAGAAGACCTCATACAATACACCACCACCAATGGTGTGGAAACCTTTCCCCTGCGAGGATTTCCATCAACTGCAACCACCATCATTTTCAGCCCACTGAGTCAATACAAAGTAGAAATTCAGCTCGTCTAGAGGTGCAGCCAAATCGAGTCAAGAGTGATGAACTGAAGGGATTAATGTGAAAAGAGCTGGAAGGAAGGCTGAACCCAAATATTGCCAGGACCCCCAAAGATCTAGCCAAAAAGACGTTGGGACACGTATCCTCATCCCCTTTTGTTGATAAGATAGAGTCGTTTGAGCTGCAAGAAGCTCTCCAAACCAAAGGTGATAACATATGACGAGAAGGCAGACCCTACCCATCACATTAGGCATTATCGACAGACCATGTCTCTTTGGAGCCATCACTATGTCCTAATATGATGGGTATTAACATCTACTCTTGGAGAAATCGGTCTAAAGTTGATTGAGAAACTTCCCCCAGCTCAATCTTCACTTTTAGAGACTTGGTCGAGCAGTTCGCTGCCCGATTTATCACAAGCAGTAAGGAAATAAGGAGGTTGATTCACTGCCCTCTCTTAAGAAAAGGAAGGGATAGTCTCTCAGGAAGTATGCTCAAAGGTACTAGGATCTATATAATGAAATTGACGATTGCAATGATTAGCTAGCGATCTAAACTATCAAATTCATTTTGGAGCGATCGGATAATATCTAATGGTCACTAACGAATAAGTCAGCCTCTACATTGGATGATCTCATGTTTATATTGAGAAATATGATAATGTGGAGGACGAGCTCATCAACACAGAGTCCCCAACCAACTAAAAGATGAATGAGACTAAAAGGGCCCCTAATAAGGGAAATCAACCTTCTTCGACCAAAAAGGGATTCAGGAATGAAGCCTCAAAGAGTCGCCCCAGATCTCAGCCCAGTGAAAACAATTAAAAGGCACTAGAGACAATCTTTAAGGAACCCATATATAAGTTTATTCCATGGATTAAAGACAATCCCTTCTTTAAGAGGCCTCCTAAGATGACCAACGATCAAGATGATAGGTATGCCATTCTCAGGTGCATCTATCACCAGTACCATCAACACCTCATAAAAAATTATAAAATGTTCAAAAACATTTGGAGGAGTTCGTCCAAGTGGGGAACCTCAAGTAGAATATTAATACAACGAAACTAAAATTTATGATAAAGACTAATGCAGTTCATAAGGCAAAAGAGGATCTTCCGCCAGTTGGATTAGTCGTTGACATCCATAGTTACACTGATCTAGCTCAGGACACTCATAAGAAGCTCATATGAAAGGTGAGAATTATAGCCAACATCCAACGGGCATTTTAGGTGTATTTATCCAAATCCGTTCTTTCTAAAAAGGAGATAAAAGACTTGGACTTTGATCATGCCATTGTATTCACCGATGACGACTTGGTCGGCTTGAACCTGGCCCACAAGGATGCCTTAGTTCTCACCCTCTGATTTATAAAATTTGGTGTAAGTAGAATATTGGTAGACCAAGGAAACTCTTTCGAGATCATGTGCATAACAGTGCTCTATAAGATTGAATTCAGTATCAAGGATCTTAAAACCAACGTTAGCCCATTGATCGATTTTAATGGATATATGGACACTCCTATTGGGAAGATAAAGTTGTTGATCAAGGTCATATCGACCAATAAAGAGGTAGAGTTGCACGCCATCTAGTAGGAGTCACCCTACAATGCCATAGTGCGAAGAGGATGGCTTCATAAAATGAAAGTTGTCCCCTCTTCCCACCACAAGAAGCTTAAGTTCTTAACTGACTAGGGGTAGTGGAGATTAGGGGAGATCAAGCAGCAACGCGAAGATGTTTCATCTTGGTCGTCAAAGCAAAGAAGAATGAAACCAAGAAGAATCTAAATAATGAAAATTTAGAGGATAACCAACCTAAGTAGCAACCAAAGGGCGTTCGGCCGGGAGTAAAGAAACTTAATTAACTCCTGTTGAATATGTGTTAGAGGAACTCATATCCATTATTATGGATTCATCACAAACAGAAAGAACTTTTCATATGAGATCAGAGTTACCCAAGGATAAAGAGGATCAACTTGTGAAAATGCTTGGATGGTTCGAATAAACACAAGTTCAATATTTTTATGTTTTTCCAATTTTAACAATTAAACCTTTAAACAAAATTCTCCCAATTAAACTTAGCACCAATTGAACTGTTCCTCTAAAAATCAATTTACCAAATTTTATCTTTTTACCCTAAACATGCATCTAGGTGATAATAGATCAATTAAATGAATTAAACCACAAGACGTTGATGTATGAGGAAACCACTAAGGGAAAAAACCTCGGATGGCCAAGTTAGACAATCGCTATGATATGGTTTTACAAAGCATACACAGTAGATTTACACAACGACTCAATCCCCACAAGCCTTGATGATCTTCTATCTTCAACCACTCCTCCACAGTGCAACGCAAGATTCTACCCATGCAACTGTCCACAGCACATGAGTCCACGTGTACCTCGATATCCACCGATGTAGCTCAACAACCGTCTATGATTAGGAACACGGAGTCCACCATTTCTTCATCTCAATCAACACATACAAAATCCATCACACGAAAATAGTTTCTTCTAATAATGGAAGAAATAAACTAAGTGCCCAATCAAGATCTCAAACTATATGATGTATGAATCTTAGATCTTGTAAACAAAAAAGGTGAAACTTTAGAGTTGGGACTTTTTTAAACAGGTCTACTTTTCCTTTTCATCAAAATTTCTTCTTTAAAAAGAAAACAGATTCTAAAAATCATTTTGTAGAAAAATCAAGGCAATGCATCATTCAAACGATATGAAACATCCATTCTAAAGAGATATGCATCTCGTTCAAATGAGCGTTTCTCGTTCTTCTAACAACGTAATAAAAACCAATACAGTAAGCCACGTTTGATGTACGTTTGAAAACATACTTCGAACGGCCTTGATATGTAGTTCGAACGACAGTGAGATGTCATTTGAACGAACTCAATGAAAATAAAAAACTTCACCTATAGTAAACCTCAGGAAAAATATTTTCGAAGAATTAAGTTCCAAACAATTTTGATAACAAAACACCCTTAATAAAAATTCCAAGGACTCATAAACTTACATATGTTCATACCTGCGAGATCCTCGGCATATGTCAAGACAAATGTGGAATGGTAAACACGGCTTAGAATATATACTCTTTAAAGCCTGTCTGCTACGTCTTCATCAAACAATGTCATAGTCTCATGGGATCATCAACTCAAAGTCTATCCTATGACTCAAACGTTTTGTCCGAAATTATGCCAATTACATACAAATTGACTCTATTGCAAATTTTCCCTTACAATTCTCCCCCTTTGGCTATTTCAAGACAAAACCAAAATAAAAATCCTATGGGCCTTCAAGCTCTCTAAAAATACTCATTCCCCAACCCCAAAAAGGAAAAATATTACAGACACTTGACAAACACACAAACATGAGTAGCTTTGCTTTGCTTGAAAACTTTTGCCGCATGAAACTCAACCTGTAATTCTGCACACTTAAACACACCTTCAAATGCAAAGAAAATATAGCAAGTATAAAATCACAAATGAATAAACATTTAACAATGTATAAATAATATTAACCTAGGTAAGACGTCTCCCCCTAAGATAAAGATATCCTAATCATGTAAAGAAAAGATACAATTTCTCCCCTTTTTTTCAAAAATAGACAAAGTAAGATTGCATAAATAAATACTCCCCAAAACCGAATCTCCCCCTAAATATGTGATCATAAGATACCAATACTAAGCAAAGGGATATGGGAATAAATCATGCAATGGTGTAAAGTGTAACAAACCCGCAACATGGCAAGTCAAGCAGAAATAATCCAAAAGATCAAGCATGTGATAATCATGGACTAAATATAAACTGCAAAGACTCAAAATACAATATCATATATAATATATGCAAAATATATCAAATAAAATAGGGCACACATGTATAGGTTTAGATGACCACAAAATATGATACAAAACACATAAGCTTTACACACTAGCATAGAATCGATGTGTCCAAACATTTGGGATGGAATGAATGGGAAGTTTTAATTAACTCCGAAACTTTATCAAAATAAGCTTTAGGCTCAAGTAACAAACAAAGTTGAACTTAATGAATAAAATAAGCACACTGCACGCAAGCCTAGAATATTAATGATTGTACAAATCAATAGCGTCATGACAAAATAAGCATAACTAGGAATTATCGTGCAAACCCATTGATTTCTAACCAAACGCCCTCAAAAGATAAACCTTATCATATTTTTCAATTTTTTTATTTTCTTTTGAAGTGATCAATCAAACTAAACTATTTTGGTCCCTTTTTGCAAATATTGCTCTTTTTATTACCTTAATTTTTTTCTTTGGCTCTTTTCAAAGGGTGTCTTTCATGATGAGTTCACTTGCCTCTCTCAACCATTTCCCAACTACACTCATATTTTTTCAATATTAACAAACTCTCACTAGCAACAGTTCTTACATGCACAAATTATCCATAGTCACATAAGCATGTATATGACAAAATTGACGGAAGAACATTTCACCAAGCTCAAATAAACATCATGAAGTAAAAATTCAATAAGGTTGTGCATGTGTGTGTGGAGATATACACAAAGGCAAATCCATTAGGCAAATCAAGTTCGAAAGAATTCCATTAACATGGTTAAGATCAATCTAAGCATCTAAACTCATAATCAAATGTCCTAGCCACATGAAAATTGCGAAGTAAATTGGATTTAAACACACCAAATGTGTAAAACTAAATTACACAAAAATTAAAAATCTTTTGTATTTTTCAAAAATTATCAAACGAAAATCTTTTTGTATTTTTCAATATGACTCAATAAAAGAAAAATACAATACAAAAGATACACACATTATAACAGTAGAAAACACATATCATGAATCACAAACTAGTGCATGACAAACATAATCATGCAAGCAATAATGATAAGAGATAGCATGTGAAGCATCATGTGAAAAGATGTGAGAATCAACTAATATAACATTTAGCGTCTCCAAAACGGATTTCCTAACCCAAACAGTTGTGGACTTAACTCTAGGGGTTATGGGAATCGACTGGACACTGCCCTTAAACATCCTAGGACCTCTTCCAAGATCATAACAAAAATGCCTGCGGTGACCTTTCCTACCACAATGTGAACATGTGTAAAATGTAGGAATGTTACCTATGGGTTGACCTTTTCTAACGTCCTTGATTTTGGTTGACCTTCTAAAATAAACAATGGCCTTGGCTTTGACAACGAAAGCATTAGAACAAGATAAGCCATTGCCACCACTACTACTCAAGTCTTTTAAATCATTTTTAACTCCAAAATTTAAGACTCAAGTAAAGAATTTGACTCTTCTAATTTTAGGGACTCCTTATTCATATTTTTAATCATTCCTAGAAGGTTATCTCGCTCCCCATTAATGAAAGTAAACTTATCCCTAAGAGTCTTCTCTCATGCCTTAAACTTATCAATTAAATTTTCTTTATCGTCAAAGGCACAAACACACACCCTATAATTTTTAAAGCCCTCTAATTCTTTCTCCAAAACAAAGACTCTATCCTCACTCTCTTTCTTGGAGCCACAAGTCTCTCATGAAATAAATCTCTTTGATTTTGAACAGCTTGCAAAAGTTCCATAATGGTTTTAAAACAAGAATTTTCTTTGTCAAGAATTTTAATTCTTTTAGAAAACTTCAAATTCAAACAATTTAAGTCATCGAAGCTACAAGAATCCATCGAGAAGAAAGACGAGCTAAGAGAGAAATAAAAATAACCACCCAAAAAGCACAAAACAGGATCTACACAATAAGTTAGTGCAACCAGCTCTAATACCAATCTGAAAATGCTTGGATGGTTCAAATAAACACAAGTTCGATATTTTTATATTTTTCCAATTTTAATGATTGAACCTTTAAACAAAATTCTCCCAATAAAACTTAGCACCAATTAAACCGTTCTTGTGAAAACTGATTTACCAAACTTTATCTTTTTATCCTAAACACGCATTTAGGTGATAGAAAATAAACTAAATAAATCAAACTGTAAGACACCAATGTACGAGGAAACTATTAAAGGAAAAATCTCAGACAGCCCAGCCACACAATCACAATGATTTGGTTTTAAAAATCATAAATAGTAGACTTACACATTGATTATATCCCACCCCAAGACTTGACACTCTTCTATCTTTAACCACTCCTCCACAATGCAACGTAAGATTTTACACACGTAAGTGTCCACAGCACACGAGTCCACGTGTACCTCGGTATCCACCAATATAGCTCAGTAACTGTCTACGATTAAGAACATGGAGTCCAACATTTCTTCATAGTAATCAGTACGTACGGAATCCACCGCACAAAAATAGTTTATTCTAATGATGGAATAAATAAACTAGGTGCCCAAACAAGATGTCAATGTATATGATTTATGAATCTTGGATCTTATAAACAAAAAGGGTGAAACTTTGGAGTTGGAACTTTTCTAAAACAGTTCTGGTTTTCATTTTGGTCAAATATTCTTCGTCAAAAAGAAAATAGATTCTAAAAATCCTTTTATAGAAAAATCAAGGCCACCGCATTCGAACGATATGAAGCAGTCGTTATAACGAGATATAGATCTTGTTCGAATGAAAGTTTCTCTTACTTTTAATGATGAAACAAAAACCAATACAGTAACCTTCATTTGATGTACATTTGAAAACATACTTTGAACGGCCTTGATATGGCATTCGAACGACGGAGAGATTTCATTTAAACGAACTCAGTGAAAATAAAAACTCCACCTACCATAAACCTCAGGAATAATATTTTCAAAAAAATAAGTTCCAAATAGTTTTAAAATCTGAACACCATTAATTAAAATTGCAAGGACCCATAAACTTACATACATTCATACATGCGAGATCCTCGACATATGTGAAGACAAATGTGGAATGGTAAACACGGCTTAGAATATCCACTCTTTGAAGCTTGGCCTCTACATCTTCATCAAACAACATTATAGGCTCATGGGATCATAAACTCAAAGTTTATCCTATGACTCAAACGTTTTGTTCGGAATTATGCCAATTACTTACAAAGTGACTCTATTGGAAATATTTCCTTATAAATCGCTCATTTCCTTAGAACCAATGCAAAAGTCTTTGCATGGAAGCCTGATGATCTTCTAGGGATAGACCTGGACATTACTTGCCACCGACTGCACATAAATCTAAATGTCAATCCGACCAAATAGAAGACAAGAAAATCGGACCCAAAAAAGTAGAAAGTCATAGGGATAGAAGTGGAAAATCTTCTTTAGGCTAGCTCCATCAGGGATTACCAATTCCTAGATTAGATGTCTAACACCGTTGTCATCATAAAAAAGAGCGACAACTGGAGAGTTTTTGTGGACTTCACCAACCTTAATAGACACTGCCCCAAAGATAGCTTCCCACTAATGAGAATAGATCAGCTTATAGATTCCACGATAGGACATCAACGCATGAGCTTCATGAATGCATACTTCGACTACCATCAGATTCCAAAGTTCGGTCCACACCAGGAGTAAACCTCATTCATCATAACCTTCGAACTTTACTACTACAAAGTGATGCCCTTCGATTTAAAGAACGCTGGGCAAAACCTATATGTGGCTCATAACCAAGATGTTCTAAAGGTTGATCGGCTCCACCATGGAAGTACATATTTAATATATTCTCGTCAAAAGAAAGCAGGTGGTTGACAACATCAAATACCTAACAAAAAATTTCAAGATTCTGAGGGAAAATGGGATGAAGCTCAATGCCTCCAAATGCTTATTTGGAGTCAGATCTTGTAAATTCCTTTGGTATTTGGTGACCCAAAGAGGTATACAGGAAAATCCTTGTCATATCGAGGCTCTAAAGGATATTAAAAGGCCTACTACTATCAGGGATGTTAGGGTTATCACTAGAATGTTAGCAGCCTTAATTCGCTTCATTTCAAGATATTCGAATAAGTTTCAGTCATTCTTTCAGATGCTGAAGAAAAGAAGCCTTGTCATTTGGAAAGAGGAGTGCGATCAAGATTTGGAAGGAATTTGATGGTATTTAGGATCCCTCTTTAGTTGTTAACTCTAAAAGATGGGGAGAATTTGTACCTGTACATAGTCATCCCAAGGCACGCAACCAGTGTTGTGCTGGTATATATACACGATGGATAGCAAAGTATTATCTACTGTGTAAGGCATACTCTCTTTAAGGAAGAAACTAGATATACGCCTATTGAGAAGCTGGTTCTAGCATTGGTGACTACCGCTAGGAATCTAAGGCACTACTTTGATTCTCATACTATGATCGTCCTTATGACCTATCCTATAAAAAATACACTCAAAAAAGTTTGTCTCTTAAGTTGAATGACTAGGTAGTCCCTTGAGCTAGCCTAGTTTGACATTAAGTATGAACCCAGAATGGCAATCAAGGGTTAGACCGGGTAGACTTTGTGGAAAAAAATTTAACATCACTAAGAGGAAAGAATGAATAGTCGCATCCAATCCTGGAGACATTGGCGATCGACGAGGATGAACAGTCTTAGAAGTTCTTTATGGATGACGCATCAAATGAGAAGGGAACGAGAGTTGGGATAGTTTTATGACACATAAAGGCGACCTTATTGAGCAAATCATAATACTGGGATTCAAAAGCTTAAATAATAAAGCAGAGTACGAAGATATGGTGAACGATCTTCGCAGGTCGATCAGTTTGGTGTTATCGCCATATTGTTGTGTATTGTGACTATAGACTGATCATAAACCAACTCAACAAGGAGTAAAAAATAAGGGATCCCACAATAATAGCTTATAGTAACAAGGAAAGAAGTCTTCTTCAATATTTTAAGTCTTCCTCAGTAGAAAAGCTTCCTAGGAAAGACAACAACCATGTGCGCCCTCTTATCTCTCTAGCTTCTACCATAAATACCGACCTAAAAAGAATGATCGAAGTGGAATACATAGACCCACTAAGCATGAAAGAGTCAGAAAAGGATCTCATCATCGTCCAAGTAGATTTGGATCCATCCTAGATGGATCCCATCATTTCCTACTTGAAAAATGGTGAGTTACCCCCAGAGGCCAAAGAAGAACACAAGCTAATGATCAGATCGGACAGGTTATGCCTCAACTCTGGTGGAAAATTATATCAGTGATCATTCACTGACCCTCTATTGAATTACATTCACCCAAAGAAAGTGGAAGGACTTTTGAGCAAAATGAATAAAGTTAGTTACGGAGCACACGTAGGTGGAAGATTGATCTCCTACAGGGTGATGTCCTAAAGATATTAGGGGTCATTCATGCAGAAAGATGCTTTGAGGTAAGAGAGAAAATTCCCCAAGTGTCAACTATTTTCACCATTGATTAAGCAGCCTACGGAAGATTTGAAACCCCTTACAAGTCCGTGGCCTTTTTACAATAGGGCATGGGCATAGTGGCCCCACTGCCTGTTACACTAGGGAATTACAGCTACCTAATAATGGCGATTGACTACTTCACAAAATGGGTTGAGGCCAAAACACTATCCCATATCAAAGATTCAGATGCCAATAGGTTTGTTTGGAAGAATCTCATCATAATGTTTGGCATCCCAAGAGTATTGGTCCTAAATGATGAAACGCAAATCGATAATGATTCCTTTCGTGACTTTTACATAAATCAAGGAGTCAGAATCTATTATACATCCTTAGTCTTCCCCAAGTGTAATGGACAAGCAGATATGACTAATAAAACCCTTCTGTTATGAATCAAGTGTCGATTAGAGAATGCCAAAGGGCAATGGGTGGACAAGCATCCATATGTTCTTTGGGTATACAAGACAATCCCTAGAAAACCAACTAGGGAGACTGCATACTCCATTGATTATGGTATGAAGGTGGTGATCTCATTAGAAATCAGACTTTCCACACTCGAATAGGAGGTATTTGAGGATGGCAACAATAATGACTGAATATCTCATGAATTAGATTTCGTTGAGGAGTAAAGGGAGCAAGCCCTGATACATTTGGTCGCCTACTAGCAAAAATTGGAAAAATAACATAATAAGAAGTTCAATTTAGAGAATTTTAGACTAGCAACCTGGTCCTTAGAAAGTTGTTACCTATGGCCAAGAAGCCATTAGATGGGAAATTAGCGCCAAACTGGTAAGGACCTTACCAAATAGCCTTTAAAGGAGGTGGGGGATCATATAATTTTGAAGAATTAGATGAAAATTTAGTTCCAAGGTCATGGAATGCCAAGAATCTTATAAAGTCTTATCATTAGATAAGAAGTCATATATTTTTCTTTTTCTTTAATGCGTAATAAAATAATATGCGATTAACTGTCTAAATTGTTCAAAACCTCTGTTTGATTTATTAAAAATCTTTAAACCAACTCAAACAATGGTATGACCGATAAGGAAAGTCGGCTGCCTAGAAGAGGTGAAAACCCACATAAGAATTTCATGGTACAACTTAGATGTGAGTTAGTAGCCAATGTTTGGCATCAAAAATCCACTTGAAAAGTGGTATGATCTGAGGCAGATCGATCAAAACTAACTTAAAAAATGGTATGATCTAAAGTTGGTCGGTTGCCTAGAAGAGGAAAAAATCCATGTAGGAACTATGTGGTACAACTCGGATGTGATTTGGTCGCCTACATATGGAATCAAAAACCCACTTGAAAAGTTGTACGATCTGAGGTAGATCAGTTAAAACTCACTTGAAAAGTGGTATGGTCTATAGTAGATCGGCCTAGAAGATGCAAAAAATCCACGTAGGAGTTGTGTGGTACAACTCAGATGTGGGTTGGTCGCCTACATATGGCATCAAAAACCCACTTAATAAAAACTACCTTGAGTTATTTCATCGTTGGTTGGCTTTAATCGACAATTGGGCATCAGTTATGACAAAGGTTGACTAGGTTTAATCACGAACAAACTATTTGCATTGTTTGGGCAAGGGGTGATATTAGGAAAGCCTATAACAACAAAGAAAATAATGAAGCACAGTCTAACAAACCCATATTATAAAGCAACAATGTTATATTAAATGCACAACTGGAAGAGCGATGAAAAAGAAATCATAGATTTTTTCATTAGTGTGTCAAAAATGGCATGAGGCCTACATAAATGACAACCAGGGATAAAAAAGAAAGATTACAACAAAACCCAAGGGTTAGGGAGACCCTGGTCAGCAACAGTAGGCACATCGGATGACTTACTGCCCTGAACAGGGGGATCAGAATTGGTCCTGCCAGGAAAAGAAGTGGGGATAGGAGGATCAATGGATACTTAGGCCAAAGCATATGAAGGAAGGTCGGCTAGAAGGTTCTCTATATGGAGATGTTTGGCGTAGGCAGAATTTCCTTCTCTAGAATAACCCCATTCTAGGCCATCCACCCAACCTTTGTTAAAGGCAAAGGACTCGTAGCAGTCTAATTGGGCAGCGACTTCCTGGACGACCACCTCATAACCCTCGTTGTAGGACTTCTACAAGTCGTCCTCATGTGTTTTCTCCATTTATCTCTGTTATTTCTATAGTATAAGCTTCTCTAGTATCTTGAACTGTAGGGAGGTCTTCAGATTGGATAGTTTAGTGTCCACCCTGCTAAACTCATTCTGAGTCCACTCGGCTTCCTCTACCTCCTTTGCCTTAGAATGGGTCTCAGCCCTCAGCTTTTTTTTCAGGTCCACCAGGTCTCGACCCTGGACAGTGGCCTGGACTTTTAAGAATGACGGTGGTGTAGAGGGGTATTGAAGTTTTATCACAATGTTCTTGGGCAAGAGACTACCCCTTTTGCCAATTCAAAGAGTTGATGTTTTTGGGAGAGGGACCCCCTCCTTACAATTCCAAAGAGTTAATGTTTTTGGGAGAGGTATTCCAAAGAGTTGATGTTTTAGGGTGAGGAACCCCCCTTTCTTCCAATTATAAAGAGTTGTTGTTTTTGGGCGAGGGACCCCCTCTCGCCAATACCAAAGAGTTGATGTTTTTGGGCGAGGGACCCCCTCCTATAAATTCCAAAGAGTTGATCTTTTTGGGCTAGGGATCCCCCCTCTTCCAACTCCAAAGAGTTGATGTTTTTGGGCGAGGGGCTCGTCTCCTGCCAATTCCAAAGAATTAATGTTTTTTTAGCGAGGGACCCCCTGCCAGTTCCAAAGAATTGATATTTTGGGCAAGGGACCTCCTCCCCCCCCCCCCCCCCCCCCCCCGCGCCTCCTGTCAATTCTAAAGAATGTGAATTTTGAGCGAGGGACCCTCTCCTGCCAATTTCAGCTGAAATGACATCTGGGTGGGGAGTCCACAAGTGAGGGATACCTCTTCCAAGGCCATCTAAAATGTAAAATAAAGTGAGGGAGTCCACAGTGAGGGACCCCTTTGGCATATTTTTAAATTCAAGTATTGTTTTGCAGCAAGAGGTTCGAAGACACAAGTGACCCAGAGAACAAAATAAGTTAGGACGAGGGGGTCTATCATGAATATCACCTCGTCATGAAAAAGAGATTTATTTAAATAAAAATTACTAATATCTAATTTCTTGTATATGTAGCCTAGTTGAGCAAGCAGGGATTAAATAGGTAAGTTGGGATCTTTTGGGACTTTTGGCTTTGTTGGCTGAGAGACAAGGTTCGTTGAGCAAGACTCAACCACTTAGCACTTTAAAATAGAGGAATACTAGTAGAGTGACCCATAGGAGTCACTCAAGCACTTGCACAGCTTTCACTTAGTTATAAAATAAGTGGGTAGTTAAAGGGTTGCTCACAAAGGAAAAAAAATTTACAAAATAGATTTAGAGAGGGTGGTCCTCAAGGTCACTCTCAAATTTTACAAAGTTTGTACAACAAGTTACCATTTGAAATATTAGTTACCAAATGAAATATTTTGTCATATAATGTAGATATATTTGCTTTTTGACTTTAGATTGCACCAGGTTTTGTCTGTCAAAGATGACAGGCGACTGTAGACCCAATAGGGATGAAAGGTACACTACAGACCTTGTCCCTCTAAGTTTCCCTCTCATTTTTTGCTCCCAAAAGTCCCAACTCAGCCCTAGTGCCCAAGTATAAATAGGACCCCTGGTCAAGGTCATAAGAGATTAGAAACTCAAGTCATACCGTTACTCTATCAAAATCACACCAGACCACCTACTATTCTCTCCATTCTCTCTCTCTAAGTGCTGAGTGTCTGTTTCTTCACTCCCCCCTTTACATCATCATTCTAGGAGGTTCTTTAGAGAAAAGTTACTATTATTATTTGTAAAGTTTATCTTTTTGCAGGGAGTGGTTCTAACTTTAACTCCGTTTTTACCCAAAAGGTAAGGTTTTACTTGGAGCTTCTTTTGAAACTTTTAAAGACCTTAGAGATAGAGTCTATTAAAGTGGGTCATGCCTCACCCTTCCAGTTTCTTATCAGACCCCAATCACACTACCCTCTTACATTTGGCGACTCTACTAGGGAGGTATCCTCACTTTTATGGACAAAGAAGCTCATAACGTTTCTAAGCAGTTAGTATTTGAAAACACTCCGATCGAAAATGGAGTTCAGAATGACCACACCACACATAAAGAGGTGGTGGTGACCGGAGTTAGAGTACCTGCTCCTCAAGGAAGGCAGACTAATACAGCAGTGGTAGCTCCATTAACAAGTATGAATTTAATGGGCATGTTTTTTGAGTTTTTGAAACAAAATAATGTGGATTTGGAAAGCTTGAGCCAAAGTTGTGTAACACCAGCAGCAACCCCCTTTGGAGGGGCAGCTGCTATAGAAACAACAATAGTAAAGGTGGTTCCACCAGGAAATGTGGTACCGGAGCAAGTCGTAACACCGTTGAGTTCACCAATAGCGAAGAATGTGGGTTTGAAGGAATCTCCCTCCAAGGTTATTACCATAGAGGAGGTGAAGAAGCTACTTTCCTCTAAGAGGGAAACTTCTCCTTTGTATGAAGAATTGTAGAACCCGTACCCAGAAATTGTCAATGAGAAACCATACCTAGAAGGGTATGCCCTACCAAAGTTCATCAAATTCAATGGCAAAGGGTAAAATCTAAGAGAACACGTGAAAAGTTTTGTGGAATACCTAGGAGTGCATGGGAACGATAAGAACCTGAAGTTTCGAGAGTTTTCTAAGACCCTCACGGGGAAGGCGTACACATGGTACTCCCACCTGGCCCCCACAGCATCGCAACATGGGACATGCATAGGAAGTTCCTTAAAATAATCATAATGGAAGACGAGTTCACGTTGAGACACCTAGCTGAGGAAGTCCAGAGGCCCGATGAAGAGATAATGCAATAGATTAAACTTTTTTTCTAGAGGGAACTAGATGTCCATAAAGATGTAGTGGAGGCAAGGTTGCTACAAATATGCATTAACATGCTAGAAGAGTATAAACTCCACTTGGTCAATGAGACCAGATATGGCACGTTTAGAGAGTTCACTAAAGTAGCCAATAATATAGAAATGATTATCAAACACAGGCCCTCAAGTTGGAGGACTCAAGTTTATCTAACTAGGAGAGATTCCAAGTCTCTAGGAGGCAAGCCGTCAATTATGCGGATGGGAATTCAAAGGGAAAAAAAAGAGGCCAAGGGTTCAAAGGTAACAGCCCAGCTGGAAAGAGAAAGTTTGGAGATGACATCCCCCACTGTTGCCTTGCAGTGAAGCGGAGTCCCTGGAATGCTTTCGCACATTGGTGAGAGAGGGGGTAGGTGAACCTCCTCATTACAATAGCGAAATACCAACATTAATAGAGAAGGAGGATACAAAGCTTTGTGAGCTCCAGCAGAGGGTGCACCATGCCACCAGAGATTGTTTGATTTTCAAAGGATAATTGGCGAGCAGGTAGCCAATGTCACTTTGCAGATTCCACCAGTAGACGCTAATAAGAACCCCTTGCTAGCTCACCACTATGGTTAAATAGGTACCATGCCTAACTCTTTCCAAGTTTCATTTTCTTAAAAGTTTGAAAATCTTGGTCTAAGTGCAGAAAAGTTATTTTTATAGTAAAGTAATTTTATGAGCATACTCTTTGTAATAAATACAAAGACTGACAACAGTGAAGAAATGAATACTAGTTATTTTTGTTGGCACTTGAAATTTTGTGCATGACTCATTTACCTACATTGTGCAGTGGGTACACCAGATTTATATTTTTTGTTCTGAAAAGAATAGTAAAACCTCTACTAGATTAGACGAGGGTACATGATATAAGGAACTTTCCTCATTATACTCGGAGGTATCCAACCCAAAGGTAAAAGTATAGTGAGCAAACTCCCTACAGACACAACAGATAAATTTTTTACACCAAACCAGCATGAGGTTATTCTCCTAGTAGTAGTAGTAGTAGTAGTAGTAGTAGTAGTAGTTACTACTACTACTACTACTACTACTACTACTACTACTACTACTACTACTACTACTACTAATAATAATAATAATAATAATAATAATAATAATAATAATAATAATAATAATAATAATAATAATAATAATAATAATAATGATAATAATAATAATAATAATAATAATAATAATAATAATAATAATGATAATAATAATAATAATATTAGTAATAGTAATAGTAATAGTAGTAGTAGTAGTAGTAGTAATAATAATAATAATAATAATAATAATAATAATAATAATAATAATAATAATAATAATAATAATAATAATAATAATAATAATAATAATAATAATAATAATAATAATAATAATAATAATAATAATAATAATAATTGTTGTTGTTGTTTTCCACAAATCTATAATCTAAGAACAAGTTCTAACTTACATTCCAAAGATTTACGGGCTTGAATGAACAAGAACGTGAAGGGGGTCCACCTCCCTCAAAGATTTTTCTTAAAAGGTTTAAGAGCTAACAAGTGAAGTATAGACCAAGTATCGCGCAGACTAAGGGAAATTTTACTAAAAAAAGAAATGGTTATTCTCTTAGTTTATTTCTACTCGTATGATTGTCATTTATGAATTTTGGAAGGACAAGGGGATCACCCTCCTCCAAGTTGTTCCGTAAAAAATGTATATAGGCGCATGTACCCCGTAGTTAGAGGGGAACCTTTGATATGACAAATACTATACCCCTGCTGCGGAGTCTTTAGAAGTCATGCACTAACGTATTATCGTTGCGGCCTGATCTCTGCATGTCGCAGCCCTTACATACTATAAGGTGCGGCCCCAGCTTGTCCGCTTAGCTGGCCGCAGCCCCACTCATTCACAGTAACAATACAGTACATACACCTCCTATAAATAGAGGTCCACACCTCGAGATTTGGGGATTCGAATCCTTGTTCATTTCTGGTATTGATACCTAGTCCAGAGATCACTACACTTGCGAAGGCATTGCCAAACTCTTTACATCCCTCGGTACAACTTGGGGGCTACTCATCGGCATCACGGTCATCTCTCTAACACTCCCGAAACCACCACAGACATGTCTTCACTTCTATCATCAACATCTTACGCCTATAACGGCATTGTAAACTTGTACTACAACATGTGAATAGTGAGAGTAGGGTAACAAAGTGGACGTAGGCTCATTTTAATAGCCGAACCACTCTATATTTTATGTTTTCTCTCTCTTTACTTGCTTTATGTTTATTATGCACTTGATACGATGATGTAAGTATGACTTGTGTTCGATTTCTTGCATCAACATTTTGGCGTCGTTTGTGGGAAACGAGGTATTTCGATCTTCTTTCTCTATCATTTGGGTTCTCAAACACCTTATTTTATTCATGGGGATCCTTTGGATCATTATCTCATGGGTGAAGTTTGGTTATTGAACTTGTATTTTGTATACACACCCTCAAATGGGTATAGCGTATATTCAGATTTGTTTATGGGTCTCCCTTTCATGACCCTAGATCTATTTCTGCAATACCCCGATGATGTTACCTCGCTAAGATAACACTGAAAAGTGAAAAGGGCAATAGCCTTGCAATGGTGGGTAGCTAGGGAAGAGATCTATTTGCTCGATTGCTACTTTCTCAACTTATGATCTAGGGTTTCCTACTATGATTGTGCCATTTTATGCACCAAGAGGTTGTTCTGCCCTGGATAGACCCTCCACATGTTTCGTGTGCAAAACTTAGCCTTTGGGATCCAATCTGGGATTGCTCCCTTCTGCTCAAGATGGGATGCGGCCTGGTAGTTTAATTGCCCTTTTGTCATAGCCCCTACTAGCGAAGTTGGTTTATAGCAGCTTTAAATCATTGGGGAATGGACTCAAGTGGCCTCAAGTTCAACCTTGGTCAATTCCACTCAAGGGCAACGGCAGTGCACATATGTGCCTCACTGGCTGCGACCTCAGTAGTAAAACCCTTGCAGCAATGCAAATGCTGCAACTCGACTTAATATTTAGTTCATCCTATGTTATGTGATGACTCACTTTTTCTAGTTTTGTCTCAGATTATATATTTTTTAAAGACTAACAAAGAATAAATGGAAGGAGACTCCAGTCAAAGTGTAGAAATGAAGGATGAGATAGCTCAGTTGTACAACCACCTCAATCATCTTTATGATAGCCACGCCTTGATCCAGACTCATGTCAACTTCATGACCCAAAGGGTTCTTATGCTAGAGGCCGAGGCACCCAAGGTTGTTGTCCAGGCCATAGTAGCCATTGCAACAGAAGCTACTGTCCTAGGGACCACAGCCTTGGACCAAAAGAGGAAGACAATGAAGAATGCAGAAGAATACTTTGAGGTCTTCACCCCTTTGATTTACATAATTGAAGACA
This sequence comes from Sambucus nigra, assembly GCA_949130495.1. Classification (NCBI taxonomy): domain Eukaryota; kingdom Viridiplantae; phylum Streptophyta; class Magnoliopsida; order Dipsacales; family Adoxaceae; genus Sambucus; species Sambucus nigra. Next base: position 137,585,444 of record OX422224.1, on the reverse strand, counting down.
TATTAGAGCTCGTCAAATGAGATAAATTACTGAAGTGGCCGAAGAAGCTAAAGACTCCTCCACACAAAAGGGATCGGGCCAAGTGGTGAAAATTCCATACAGACCATAGCCACCACATTGATAGATGCTACTCCTTGAAGAATGAGATTGAAAGTATTGTGAGGAAGGGGATGTTGCAGCAATTCTTGAAAAATGCTTAGAGGATGCAGCCTTTACCAAACAGGCCACATGTTTAACCCCACTTTAGTCTATATTTTCTGTTAAATCTGAAGCGTTGTCTTTACAACACAAGCATTGTATTTCCTTACAAACTTAACATATATATGAATATATTATCCTAAAAAAATCGAATATATATACAAAGAATAGATTTAGTCATGTTTTATCTCTTGATTTCCCATTTATAGAAATCTTATGAATGGCCTTTGTCTTGAATAGATTTCAAGGGAAAGATGGCCAATTATCTCGGAAAACTGTTAATTTTAGGAATTATCCAATTGTTCAAAAATGATAAGCTTAGTTGGCTTACAAAGCCACTCATGGTGCAAGGACATATTCTTATATTTATAAGGTCAACCATCCTTCAGTATATGATACTATCAACTTCTAGGGCTCAAATTGCCGCCACTCAGCCTTCGGGGTGCTTCAATTAGCCTAGGGAGGCTTAAAAATGTCCCGTAAATTAGCTTGGGGAAGCTTTATAATACCTAGCCCGGGGAGGCCTAATAATAACCCATAGGGGCTGAAGACTTAATTGTATGCGGATAATCCTATATTTAGAGGGGCCGGAGACTTAATTGTCTGTGGATAATCCAATTATAGCCTAGGAAGGCTTTATATATATCCAAACATATCTTGGGGAAGCTTTATAATACCTAGCCTGGGGAGGCCGATAATAACCCAACCAAAGCGATTAAGAGAAGCTGCGAAAGTGGTTTCATGATAAGGAGACTAAAGAAAGACACGAAATGCAATTGAAGCGACTAAAGGAAAGCCACAAAATGCAATTGAAGCGACTAAAGGATGTTGTGTCACTGACATCATGAAGCATAATAAAGCTACAAAAAGAAGTTGCCCTCATCCCAATATGCTATCATCAATTTCTTGACAAGGTCCTGGAAGGCGCCGCAGCCTTATCAATATGGGTGCAGCCATTATGAAGTCCATTCATTCATTTGGAAGGTGGAGAAGAAAAAATGATGACAAATATCTGAATTGCTCAAATTCCACGGCAGGACTTCAAACCAACCGCAACCTCTGAATTTCAACCAAGACTTGGAAAATTGACAGAAGTTAACTGCGGCAAAAGAAGTTAAACCGTAGCCCGAAATCCATTTCTCTTTGACACCTCAAATTGAGGGATGATAGCAATAAATATGGGGTGGAAAGTTTTACAAATCCAGGGAAAAAAACAATAGGTTGCAACCTACTTGGAGGAACAGGTCGCAGCCTACTCGAAGGAACCATGTACAAGGTGTTACCGCGGCCTTATATCCACATTTCAGTTATTAAAGAAGTATATTTGAAAATTATTCATTCAAGCAATCAAATATATGGAGGCGGCATTCATTTAAATATCAAAGGAGACAGCAGAGGAATAAGTAGAGGAGCAATTAAGAGAGAAGTTAGATTAAAGGCCTCAGCCTTGGCTAAAGGTTATAAAATGTCAGTTACAGACAAATGGTCGCAGCCTAAAAAAAGTTTAAATGTTGAGAGGCCGCAAACCAGTGTACATTACAAAAAAGGAGATAAATTCCTAAGTTTAAGACTCAGCATCATCTTTAACGTCTCCTTCTTCACCTTATGCGTCCATCTCAGCCTCCTCATCATCTACCGCAGCCTCCTCCATCAGCTTCCTTCCTCTCTCCTCTATCACGTCCCTCATCTCATCAACGCAAGCACTGTGTTCTTCATCACTAACACTCTAGTACATAACCTGGTATTTAGCATCTGGGAAGTTTTTTTCCACCGTGTATCTTAGTTCTTGGTAGCCGCGGATGTATGCCTTGTTATTGGTGAGGAAGAAATCTCTAGACTTTTTATAGTCTACTATGGCCACTTCTGCGGCCTGCTTGAGGGTTGTGGAGTGAGAATCCTCCATTTTCTTAAGGGATGTGGCGTGATCTATCTCCCGCTGACTGTATTTTCCTTGAATCTCCTTCAGCTGAGACTCAAAACTGGAGGAAAGTTTAGTAGCTTCCACATTTTTTTCTTGTTCACATTCCAGAGAGGCTTCGACAGTTCTCAATTTTTCCTCCACATCATCCCTATCCTTAACAGTAGTATCAAGGTCCATTTGGGCTACTTGGAGTGCCGTAACAGTGAACTTTTTGCCTATCTCAAATGAAGAATTCCTAGAATTCTCCAGGTCAGTGGTATTCACCCTTTTCGCGGCCTCCTTCAACTTGTAGAGGCCTTCGTATTTGAGCTTTTGGGACACCACAACGTCTACTGCCTAAAAATAAATTGAAGGTTAGAAACAAAATGAGTATAAAGAAAGTACTGAAAAGGTGATGTTTCCCTTACCCTCAGAAGGTTGTGGAGAGCATATTCCTCCAAGTCTTCATGATCCTCATCCACAAGATGATCCAGGTCTATGGCATTTGGAACCCTTCTCATCCTGCAGATGACCCTCACAGTTGTGTCCTAGGAAGACTCAGGATGGGGTTGCCTAAGCTGAGGTTACAGAAGGCCATGAGGGCCAACACTATCACGGCTTTGAGTAGGTGCCAGGTTAGCATTAACAACCATTATTATTTAGTTTGTGAGGTGTCACGGCCATGCTACGGCTTAGACTCAGAGGGCATTAAACATGCCACAGCCAGATGACTGTCGATGTCATCATCAAATTGGCCCTCAGGCCTTTCTTGTAAAGCAAACTCCTCAACTTGAACTGTATGCAATGCAGGAGTTGTTTGGTCGCCCACAGTGGGTGTAGCAGGACGCTTGGACTTGGTCCTTTTTCTCTTCTTCTGTCTAGCTATGTTGTTAAGGACAATCGTGTCCTTATCCATTTCAGCCATTGAGCTGCTAGGAGCTCCCTATCCATCTCCTCACCTAAAGAAGAAATGAAGCAAAGTCAGAATTTGAATTTTTAAAAATAATGGTTGCGGCGTTAATAAAGTAAAGGGTTAATACCTTCCGCAACCATAAATTTTTCCAGAGATTTATTGGTGAAGTAACCTCCCTCAAAAATTAAGGTTGAAGTCACTAAGGTTCTAAACTTTATATCATCAGTACTTACGGTCGCATCTCTTCTTATTCTTCTCTTCTGCCACTCACTTAGGGGAAAATTGTTAAGAGTTGCATAAAAGTTCAATGTTAGTACAAAACAGTAGAAGGAATAGTTCAAACTGTGGAAGCAGGATGCGGCATATAATCAAAGGAATGCATCCTTATTTACCTAGTCTGGACGGGCGTCCCCACTGCCGCGGCATCCTGTGTGATTTATCTCTCTCAGACTCATCTGGGTGGATCTCCAACCCTTCTCTAGAAACATAGAAATACTTACCCTTCCAGTTTTTTACACTGATGGGTCTGCCAGTATAAACGGTTTCATCGTTGTCACGGAGGGCAAAGTAATCATACCATGCAAACCTTACAGAGTTCTCCTTCGATCAGTAAAAGTGTAAGAACATTGCACAATTTACGTCACTCCTAAATTTATTCTTCCACAGCACTATAGATGCAAGAATTATCCTCCATCCATTTGGATATAGTTGGGCTGGGACTAGCTTAAAGGTGTGGAATATTCTCCTAATTGGGACTGGCACAGGTAGCCGTAGCCCATATATGAATGCATGGAGGGGGAAGCATACCCCATCATCAATAGCGGAGAATGGACTTTGTTCCACGGAGGGTGCTGAGTAGATCAAATTTTTAGGAAACTCAAATGCCTCAGCAACTTGGTTAACCCATTCCTGAGTCATAATGTTGTGAATGTTCAAGGATGCAGGTGGTCTCTCTGCTCTGTTAGATGGGCCAGCAGATGTGTTCCTGGCCTCAGAAGGTCCAACAGTCGCGGCATCAATATCCATATGGTTGTTACTTGAATGGGTTTCCTCTTCTTTTACCTCAGTATCTTTCCTACAAGTGGAATCCACAGAATCAAAATCTAAAATGATGCAATTTGGGTAATCTTTGAGCAGGCAAGGCCCCAAATGTCTTTAAAGGATGCACGGAAGGGAGTTCATGAGGAGAAAATCCAAAATGTTTATTCCAAAAATTCGTCAGGATTCCAACTCATATGGCTGCAGCAAGACCTGAAAAGTAAAAAGTTCATTGTTAGGTTCCGCAGCCAGTATGGTTAGATGAGCCTCTTAGAGGCCATACCTGGAACAACGTAGTAACAAATTTGAATGATAAATAGAAATTTCAACAATTACATCTAATTACACAAAGTGTTGGGCTTTGGAATCCTAGAGATTACAATAATTACGATCGCTGCATATTGTTTTGGGTGAAGGAGATATTAGATATGTTCTTACATGTCGCATCCCTTGGGATTATTGGCAAAAGGCTGTGGACACTAGCCTAAGTCTATGCCCTAGGGGCGAAAGGGAATATTCATCATACAAGTGTTGACATGATGCTGCAGCCAAGTAACTTAACCAGGATATTCTACCTGTCACGGCCAAACTCCTAAATAGTTTGATAATGAAGGTTGCTTAATCTAAAGATAAAATCCCTAAAATTTGAAAGGTTTTCTCAAAAACATAAAGAACATAATGGTATGTTTTCAATACTTGAACTACTCTAAATCCAGTAAATTTGATCCTACACAAGTACATGGAATTCAAAAGCCCTAAAAACCTAAGCCTAAGTACAGGGATGTTAATAGTTTATTTCATCGATTGAAGATTGATTCAAATACAAACCAGTGATCTATTATGATCTAGTCAAATCAATAGGCTCAAATGAGTTCATTTCAGCATGAATTTAGTAATATCGATTCAATTCGGAGTTAATTGTTTAATATAATTCAGCAAAAAGGTGGATTCTAATGGTTCATTTATAAACAGCGAGAATTAAGAGCAGAATAGCAAGAAACGATTCAATTCTGAAGAAGTTTTGATTTGTTACCTGGAAACCAACGAGAGGATTTAGGTGTTGCTCAGCCTTGAACCACCAATTCCTCAACCACAATCCCCCGCAGATCGCCGAAAAGCTCAAAGGAAGAAACAGCAAGGGTTTGCTCTCGATATGCTCTCAAGGAATTGGAAACATAATGAAGGCCACGGCCAGTTACCATTTATATAAGAGGACACGGGAAGATTAAGCATCGCATTTAAATGGTTGCGACAACTTGAGAAGAGATGACATGATTACTCAGCTGCAGCCCCAATCGTTATCTCTTGGCACTATGACTTAGGGGCTTATTGATATGCCAAATATTATACCCCTACCGCAGAGTCTTTAGAAGACATTCACCAACGTATTATCGCAGTGGAGTGATCTCAACATGTCGCAACCCTTACATACTATAAGGTGTGGCCCCATCTTATCCCCTTAGCTAGTCGCAGCCCCACTCATTCACAGCAACAATACAACACATACACCTCCTATAAATAGAGGTCCATACCTCGAGATTTAGGGATTCGGATCCTTGTTCATTTTTGGTACTGATACCTAGTCCAGAGATCACTACACTTGTGGAGGCATTCCCAAACTCTATACATCCCTAGTTACAACTTGGGGACTACTCATCGGCATCACGGTCATCTCTCTGGCACTCCCGAAACCACCACGAACATGTATTATCTTCTCTCATCTATATTGTATGCCTATAACGGCGTTGTAAACTTGTACTACAACACGTGAATAATGAGATTAGGGGAATAAAGTGGACGTAGGCTCATTTTAATAGCCAAACCACTCTATATCTTGTGTTTTCTCTATCTTTACTTGCTTTATGTTTATTATGCACTTGATATGATGATGTGAGTACGATTTGTGTCCTATTTCTCACATCAACAACCTTTAAAATGATAAGTTACTCAGCCCATATGCAAGTACCCCGCAGTTGCAAGGGGCAGCTTCAAAATTTTAACTTGCTCGGCTATATGCAAGTACCCTACAATTAAAAGGGGCAGCAACAAAATGATACCTTGCTCAACTCATATGCAATTATCCCACAATTAGAAAGAAAACTTCAAAATTTTAACTTGCTCAGCTATACGAAACTACCCCAAAGTAAGAAGGGTAAGCTTATAAATGTTAACTTTCTCATCCTATATGCAAGTAACTCACAGTTAGAGGGAGAGCTTCAAAATTTTAACTTGCTCAACTATATGCAAGTACACCACAATTAGAATGGGAAGCTTTCGAATGTTAACTTGCTCATCCTACAAGCAAGTACCCTACAGTTAGAGGAACAACTTCAAAATTTTAACTTGCTCAGATCTTATATAAGTACCCTCACAGTTAGAGGGCCATCTTCAGAAATAATAACTGGCTCAGCTCATATGCAAGTACCCCGCAGTTAGAGGGGCGGCTTCAAAAATGATAAATTGCTTGGATCTCATGCAAGTACCCCGTAGTTATAGGGGTAGCTTCAAAAATTATAACTTGTTGAGCTCATATGCAAGTACCCCACAATTATAGGGTCAGCTTCAGAAATGATAACTTCCTCGGATCTCATGCAAGTACCCTATGGACTATGGGGCAGTTCTAATTGACAAAATGATCATAGTAAATAGAGAAGGTCACATTTAACAGACATAAACATAACACAAAGGGAAAGATAGCATCAGTATATTTTTTTTGTAGTTAGAAATGAAAATTTCTAAGAAATAGCTAAAAGTAAATCATGTATGATAGTTTAATTCCTGAAGAATGTGCAATATATCACTCTCATCATGTTTCGCAGAATTGGGAACAGTCGCCTCACTAACTTGAAAACAAAGAAATGGAAAAGTGTTAGAGAGAACTTGAACAGTAAAAGCATGAATAGAAAAGGGAAAGCAGAAAAGAGGAAGAGGTTTAACAATATAATACCTCCCTCGTAGCTGCTACCCCAAGTTGTTCCACAGCTACCGGGACAGTCGCAACACTAACCTGAAAATAAAGAAACATGTAAATGTTAGCGAACACTTGCACAGAAAAAACAATAATAGAAAAGGGAAAGTAGAAAGGAGGAAGAAGCATGACCATAAATACCTCCCTCCCAGCTACTACCCCAAATTGTCCCATAGATACCGGAATATTCGTAACACTAACCTGAAAATAAATAAACATGTAAGTGTTAGCGAACCCTTGCACAGTAAAAGAAACAATAGAAAAGGGAAAGTAGAAAGGAGGAATAGGTATGACAATATAATACCTCACTCGCAGTTTCTGCCCCAAGTGGTCCCATAGCTACCGGGACAATCGCAACACTAACCTAAAAATAAAGAAACAGGTAAGTGTTAGTGAACACTTTCACGGTAAAATCAAAAATAAAAAAGGGAAGGCAGAAAGGAAGAAGGGGTATGACAATACAATACGTCCCTCGTAGTTGCGGTCCTAAGTCGTCCCACATCCATCGGAACAGGCTCAACACTAACCTAAAAATAAGGAAATCGGCAAGTGTTAGAAAACACTTGCACAGAAAAATCAAGTGAAAAGAAAGCAGCATAAAAGATGCTAAATATAAAGAATGTCGGGGCAGTATCCTCCACGGTACTGACTGAGAGCTCCATAATCTCAAAAGAAGGTGTGACCTCAACCTGAGAACACATATGCATGTATCACCTATAAATGGACCATGGCTATAAATATGTCAAAGAAATGAGAGACCAAAAAATTTCGAAGCACAAGTATAGCAACAGGTGGGCTGATGTGACAAAATAATTTAATGCCAGTAGTGTAATGATATGATTGAGTAAAACTATTCACATTCCAAGACAAATTGAATCATAGGGTACAAAACCCTTTAGTGTCCATCTGCTATTCTAAAATAGCCTAGGGTGAGTGAGCCCACTTAGAGGGTCTCCCACTGTCCATGTTAACAAGAAAAAATTTAGAGTGAAGAGGTCCACCTTGAATGGCCCTATGACCAAGTGTAATACCTGCATGAGGGGAGTCACAATAAGAAACCCCTCTACCTAAGAATGAGGCCACATAAAAAGGCCAAGGACGAGGGGGATCACCACGAGAAACCCCTCTAAACAAGATAAAAGGCCACAAAAAATATCGAGGATGAGGGATCTCACCACGAGCAACCCCTCTAAACAAGATAGAAGGCTATAGAAAAAGACCAAGTGAGAGGAGGTTCACCAAGAGAATCCCCTCTACCCAAGAATGAAGGACAAAGAAAAATCCCAGGACGAGGGGATTGACTATAAGCAGCCCCTTTGCCCAAGTTGATACCCTTAAAAGGAGATCCACCACAAGTGGACTCATCCCCAAAGCCTAGGATAAAGTGACAAAGCATTTAATTACCCCAGGGATAATGATGAAGGATCCCTAACGTCCTAAAAAAATTAAATATTGAAATTATGGCATACAAAGCCATTTGGTCTATCCAACACAAAAGACTTTGCACGAGGGGACTAATGTAGAGGGGTATTGAAGTTTATCACAAGGTCCTTGGGTAAGGGAACCACCTCCGGCCAATTCCAAAGAGTTCATATTTTTGGGAGAGGGACCCCCTAGCCTCTTTCCAATTCCAAAGAGTTTATGTTTTGGGATGAGAGACCCCCCTCCTGCCAATTCCAAAGAGTTGATGTTTTTTAGGCGAGGGACCCCCTACTGTTAATACTAAAGAGTTGATGTTTTGGGGTGAGGGATCCCCCCACCACCACTAATACCAAAGAGTTGATTTTTTTGGGCGAGGATCCCCCCTCCTGCCAATACCAAAGAGTTAATGTTTTTGGGCGAGGGACCCACCTCCTGCCAATTCCAAAGAGTTGATGTTTTTAGGCGAGGGACCCCCTCTCCAAAAATTTAAATAATTGATATTTTGGGTGAGGGACACCCCAACCCACCCCCCCCCCCCCCCCCACCCCCCCACCCCCCCGCCTCCTACCAATTCCAAAGAATGTGAATTTTGGGTGAGGGACACCCCTCCTACCAATTCCAGCTAAAATGATATCTGGGTGAAGGATTCCACAAGAGAGGGGCCCCTCTGCCAAGGCCAGCTAAAATGTAAAATCAAGCGAGGGGGTCCACAGTGAGGGACCCCTCTGGAAAATGTACAAAATCCAAGAATTGTTTTGCATCATGAGGGTCCAAGACACAAGTGACTTAAAGAACAAAATAAGCCAGGATGAGGGGGTCTATCATAAATAGCGCCCGTCATAAAAAGAGATTCCTTTTAAATAACAAAAGTACAAATATTTATTTTCTTGTACATGGAGCCTAGTTGAGCAAGCATGGATCAAAAAAGCAAGTTTGGATCTTCTGGGAGTTTTGGCTTGGTGGCTGGGAGACAAGGTTCATTGAGCAAGACTCAATCACTTAGCACTTTAAGATAAAGGAAATACAGCAGAGTGACCCATAGGAGTCACTCAAGAACTTGCACAGCTTACACTTAGTTGTAAAAGAAGTGGGTAGTCAAAGGGTTACTCATAAAGAAAAAAACTTTTACAAAATAATTTTAGAGAGGGTGTTCCTCATAGCCACTCTCAAGTTTTACAAAGTTTATACAACAAGTTACCATTTGAAATATTATTTACCAAATCAAATATTTTGTCATATATCATAGATAGATTTTCCTTTTTACCTTTGAATGAACTAGGTGTCATCTGTCAAAGGGGACATGCGGCTGCAGACCCACTAGGGACAAAAGGTACATTGTAGACCTTGTCCCTCTAAGTTTCCCTCTCATTTTTATGCCCAAAAGTTCCAACTCAACCCTAGTGCCCAAGTATAAATAGGACCCCTGGGCAAGGTCATAAGAGATCGAAAACTTAAGTTATACTGTTACTTTATCAAAATCACACCAAACCACCTAGTATTCTCTTTGCTCTCTCTCTAAGTGCTGAGTGCCAGTTTCTTCACTCCCACCTTGACAACCATCGTTCTCAGGAGGTTCTTTTGAGAAAAGTTACTATTATTTTTTGTGAAGTTTATCTTCTTGCATGGAGTGGTTCTAACTTTGACTCCATTTTTACTAGAATGGTAAGGTTTTACTAGGAGCTTCTTCCGAAACTTTTGAAGACCTTAGAAGCAGAGTCCATTGAAGTGGGTTATGCCTCACCCGTTTTAGTTTCTTATCAGACCCTAGTCACACTACCCTCTTAGGCCATCTCCATTGGGATGGCATGAAAATATGTAAATTTTCATTGTTTTGGTTAGATTGTTGGTGTATTTCTCACAGTAGGACGATGCAAAATTGAGGTGGCAAGTGTGGGGCCCTCCCAGGGAAGGTAACCCTTCCATGCCCAGCACCTGGGCGGACAAGTCTTCCACGCCTAGGCCTCCTATATGTTATCCTCTCGTCTACAATCTAGTCATTACATTATAGCCGTTAACCCTTAAAATATTTATACATTTACCATTATAAATACAACTTCCTCTTATCTCCTATTTTTCACACTCACAAAACTATTCCTATAAATACAAGTATATTCTTTTATCCCATAAACCATACACAGATTTTTTATATAGTCAATACTATTTGTTTCGGAAATATTAGCGAGTCAAAGAAAATGGTGTGGTAAAATCGCAAAACCAATTCCTAATCCACCCCCTCCACCAAATTTTCCATTCATCTATCGGAATTATTTTTGGTTGTTTGACGAAAGTTTTCCACACGTGAGAGACACGATTCTTGATCCTAGCGCACAACCAAACGACAGTTAATTTCACATGTGCGGTAGTTTCCAAGGTCCGATAAATGTTTATGCCCAATTATCCCAGATTCTAATTGTGCGAGAGGGCATTGGGAATTTCATTTTTAGTCATTTGTTTAGCAAAAATTTTCCTAACTCGGAGAACCAAATGACCAGAGCGCTTATAAGTAGGTGGTCGGAGATAAGACATCCATTCCATCTACCAGGAGTGGAGTTGGGGATTACCCCTTATGATTTTGTGCATTTATCCGGTAATATTTCAATAATTATATTACGCACTATATTTATTTTTATTAATTATTGTTGAAACTTTCCATATTTAATACTTATTAAATTATTTGGGTTTAGGAATTCCAATTGGAATCCATCCAATTTTGCCTAGCTTCCCAACATCTAGTCGTTATACTATGGAGGAAATGTTTGAACTATATTTTCTCGGAATAGGCCTCCCAGACTAGAAATGAAGAAATATTTCTTTCAGAATGTTAATAACGTACATGTTAAATTGGTGCTTACAAGATCCAGAGCATAGATTAGCGAGCGCATAAAAATCGCTGGATCTTTTATTATTTTTGTATTGAGCTCCTTTTTTTCCCGATAGGCCATAATTCTGTGTTTGTGGATTGGGTGACTTATTTAGACGATCTAAACGACATGGCTACTAAGGATTGGAGTTCTGCCAATTTAGCCCGTGTTTCTATGCCCTTGAGCCATGCACTACAAATGCGCAAGAAACAGTAAATTGTTTCTCGCAACTTATAAAGGTATGGTATTCTCTAATTGAACATTTTAATGACCGCCATTAAATTTACATGTTTTTATTTTATGAATCTACCAACTATTAATGAGTTGTTCTTTATACCCGCAGTACTTCAGCTACGAGTACCTTTCCACAATGTCTCCTATATTGCACGACAATGCAGTGGAAAGATGGTCACGTATGCTATGATGGGTGAATAATCAACGTGGGGCTCTAATGGGACAAATGAGGTTCAAAATTTTGGCCATGCCAGAACAACTGAAAATGCGCTCTCCCGAGTCTATTATATGGAAACCTATTATGGGATTGGAAAAAAACCAGTTTAATGCCGTTAGAGTTGCTCACAATTTGTCCCAGAGATGGTTCATGCTTTTCAATTCTGAGTTAGGTGGAACTTGGTATCTCGGAGACCACTGATACCGTCAAATGAAAAGTATCATTGACATTCCAAAAAACCCATCGCATCCTATGGCGTTCATTCCAACAGACATATATATGCAACAATTTTGCAATTGGTAACTTTCAATTGCTCGTGTCACACTGTCATCGGAGGAGAAATGGTTGACATATTGTAAGATTGTGGGTAAGGCTGAAATATCACCCCCACTATTCGGTGGAAAAACCATGATGGGGTAGGGTTCGCCTCGATTGCACCCTCTGATTTATGGGTACCCATCGCACCGACAGATAGATGAGAGGCTCCCCATACATACAACACACAAAGATAATCCTCATAGTCAAATCTTATACCATTGTCAAGGGAGTTTGAAGTTACAGATTTAAGTTTGAATAGTACAACAGTCATTCAACTAGATCCGCCAAGCATAAAGAATAACTTAGCACCCGGAGAATTTTATTCACGCTCATAATGGTGAGATATGGTTTTTTTTAGAGAGGACTACATCGGGAAAATGAAATCAAATATGTTAGAACGGGACCTTATGTGGAAAAGTGAGTGCGAAAGAAAGACGAACTTCTGTAAAAATAAATGATGAAGAAATTGTAACCTATAGAGGCACTGGACAAAGTTCGGCTACTGGGAACAACCCCATTCCACAAAACACACCGCCATACATATAGGGAGATGAATATCCTATTTCTTTCCCTAATATTTCCCATCCACCCTCACAAGATCCCGAAGGATCGTCCAGTCAACCATCTCTTTCCGATGATGCTTTTGAACTTTTCAATGCATTTCCTTATGACCAATATATTGGTAGGGGTCCAATGTAAAGTTAAGTTTGTAATTTAATAATTTGTTGTGATAATAAAATATTTCTTATTGATTCATATTTTGTACCTTTATTTTTAAGAGTTAGCAATGTTATAATTTATTCCTTTATTAAAGATAATAGATTCAAGTACAAACACCATACTGAAAGACAAAATTACTTGGATTATATGTTCAAACGCTTAGGTTAATCATAGTAGACATATTAAACACATACAAAATAAAGTTACATATTAATTACTTTGTGGTTTCTTGGTCAACCACGGATCGCAACATATTGCATTCCCATCACCCATCAACATGGTTGGTAGATATTGTACAAAATCATTGTCGAAATCGTCCCTTTTATAGTCCGGAAGTTCTGAGTCGAATGCATACTCTGGATCGTCAAGTTCCATATTTATCACATGTTTAAAATGACAGTGAAGTAATCTTTTTTCTATCTTTTCAATTTCCTGTTGCATTAGACGGATACATTTTCACTGTCTTTGATTGGATCTTTGCAATATTTTGCAGATTTTGCTTGTGGCACAGGTAAAATATGTCAATTACAATAGCACTCTAAATTGCAGCGTCTGTCATATAACCTAGGACATTTCAAATGATCATCACAAGGAATATTATCTTTTTTTAGAGTTAACCATTTCATCACATGGCCAACATAACCTAAAGAATGTAGTGTGCACATATGAATGTTGTCAAAACCCTTTTCTCCCAAAACCAACTCCCTCCATGTGGATCTTCGTAGAATCCTGGGTTAGTCAAAATAGATGCAACTTCCTCAACATGGCCAACATCAAATGATGTTTATGCTTTAGATTTCTGCTTCACCTTAAAGGTCTCTTTGTTCCTGTAGACCATGTTTGAGCTGAAGAAATCCATCCACCCTCTACTTGGGTTATAATCATCAGTTTGTTTATGGATTTTCATTTAGTAGTGTGTGAAATGACATTACCGTTTAATTTATACTAGTATTAGACTTTCACTATTGAATCACATGCACCTATGCAAACCTGTTGTGAGGATCGCTTCTTACTGTCCAAGTCTGAGTGGTCACATCATCTTTATTTTTCGGACTGATAATAGTTGGACGTGACTATGCAACCACAGTCTGCAAAACAATTTAATGTGACATCATTTTATCATAGTTTGTAATGTAATAAATTGATATTGAGAGTTTCCAATGTAATAAATTTATCCTTTATTATTGAAATAATGACTTAAGTAGTACAAACATTCATACTGAAAGAAATGATTACTAGGATTACACGTTCAAACGCTTAGGTCGAACCTAGTAGAAGTACAACAAAATGGTTTCCCATTGTGCACTAAATATTTAGGTAAGTAAGATCGTTGTGTATCGAAATCAACATATTCTTTGTTATAATTTAATATATTTGGTTCATACTCTTACCCTCATTTTCATATATGCATTCCGAAAAGTAATCATAACTAGAATTGGTGTAGTAAAAAATGTCATTATATGATGTCAATGCAGAGTCGTTATATATGTTAAATAATTATTGCTGAATCTAATGCCCTGATAGCATCGCATGTTTTGATTTGTGATAACGTTGTAAGCTCCTCTCCATCTGCCATATATCTTCCTCCAATAAATTAAGACAAAACATCTTCGCTTCTTCGGTATACGATATTGGCCAAAGTGCGACAACCCAATTTTTTGGCACGGGTATGTGATGGTAATGGCAAAGCGCCTCCTGGTCGCACCTTTCATCATATATATCTAGCGAGGTCAGGTGTTCCCAAGGGTACTCAACTTCGTCTTCAGGTTCCGAACTGGGAGAGATAATGAATATATGACCAAAGTCATTAAGAAAAAATCGAGAAGTATCAATCGGATAAATTTGGAAAATTACTTTCTTCCCATACCAATCGTTACCGATAATATCTGTGTATGATCCATTGTAAATGGATGACTTGTAGGGAGATGAAGCCATATTTGAAATAAAATACAAGGGTAGATAACAAATTATACGTTCTAATATATTTATAGGTTATTTGTAACCTTCCAAGTAATTGGTTATGCAAGTACAAGTGGTCACATCATCTATAATATGTTTCCGTCTTAACAAGTATTTGTTAATATTTATGACACTAATAATGAACAACAAAAACATACAATACTTTATTATGATACTGATAAGGAACAAGCTCTGAATTTCATAGTTTGTTCTGAACCTTGTAAGGAATCATAAATTGTCGGAATTATTTATTCATAAATTATCCATCGGAAGGCATGGAATAAGACACAAGGTTAGTTACATAATGCCCGACCACGTGGATAACAGTTACAAAACATTTCTCACGCATCTTCCTCAAAAATGACCAACATGTAAGTTTCTTCATCCCACCCACAACCATCAATGCTTATAGCTTTCTCGTATAAGTCAAACTTCATTTTGTGTGTGAACCAATGTGTACAGATCTCGTTTGTTGTTCGCCTTCTATTAGTGGTAGGCGGTGTCACCCAACATCGTTCGACATTTGCAAAAATGTTTGACGATACTCGATAGTGGGGACTGAAAGGTAAATCGGAGTTGGTTATCAAGTTAAGTAGTTGAAAGTAATCATTTATTTTCCATGGCTGTGAATCCATTATGCAAAATAAGTGGGAATAATGACTTTCCATGTAATTCATATTTATATATTGTCCATAGATGGGTGGCCATAAATTAAGTCTGCAAACATGTTGGGCAGGTCTTATTTACCGTCCAATAAAGATGAGTGGTCACATCACCAATGTGGAGATTCAGTCCAAAAAACTAGTGGTAAGGTCTTATTTTACCATCCAACTACCTGTGGTCACATCATCTATAACATCAGGACATATATTTTGAAGACGTCAATGTGTAGCTTCAGTCCAAAAAATTGGTGGTCGGTTCTTATTTTACTGTCATCATCTATAATATCAGGATTGATATTTTTTAGAAGTCATTGTGCAACTTCAGTCAAAAAACCTAGTGTACGGGTCTTATTTTACCATCCAATAAAGATGAGTGTTCACATCATCTATAATATCAGGACAGATATTTTGTAGACGTCAATGTGCAGCTTTTGTCCAAAAAACTAGTGGCCGGGTTATTTTACCGTCCAATAAAAATGAGTGATCACATTATCTATAATAGCAGGACTGATATTTTATGGACGTCAATGTACAGCTTCAGTCCAAAAAAGTAGTGGTCGGGTCTTATTTTACCGCCCAACTACCTGTGGTCACATCATCTATAATATCCGAACAAATAATTTTTAGACGACAATGTGCAGCTTCAGTCCAAAAAACATGTTGTGCGGGACTTATTTTACCGTCCAATAAAGATGAGTGGTCACATCATCAATAATATCATGACAGATATTTTGTAGACGTCACTTAGATAGATGTCACTTAGATATTTTGTAGACTGTGCAGATTCAATACTATAAATATATAACTTAGATAGATGTTGAGCATAACATCTAGTACTCCTAAGATAAAAATATTTCCCAAGCCCATAACATAAATGTCTAACAACGATCTGGAGGAGATGATATTAGCGCAGATCGCCCAAGCTTATGATCTCGACTCAAATAATGAAGCCTCCGCAATCCACAATAGATTGCAAAGTGCAATCTATCAATCGTCCTTACTGCATAGTAGTAAAGAAATACTTGAGCGAAGAACGGTGCACCATGATAAAGAGACAGCTCATCACAATTTATGGAGAGACTATTTTTAGGGGAACCCGACTTATCCTGAAGAAATGTTTAGGCATCGGTTCAGGGTGAACAGGGTAAGCTTCAATCGTATTTTGGAAGCCGTCTGTGAAAAAGTTTCATATTTTATCCAGAAAACTGATTGTGTTGGACAAATGGGATTAAGCTTGCACCAGAAAATTATTTGTGCACTTCGAATGTTGGCGTACGGTGGATGCAGGAATTTGTAGGACGAATATTTGAAAATAGCCGAGACAACGGTAATAAAGACTTTTAAACATTTTTGTAGGGTTGTAGTGAAGGTGTTTAGCCCGTAGTATTACCTCACACCTACAGTCAAAGATATTTCCTGCATGCAGCTTGAGAATGAATGATGTGGTTTTCTCGGGATGATTGGGAGCATTGATTGCAGGCACTGGGAATGGAATAACAATCCACATGCATGGAAAGGACAATATCAAGGTCATTGCCATGCTGCCATTATAATTTTAGAGGCAATGGCATCTTATGATACTTGGATTTAGCATTCGTTCTTTAGAATGCCTGGTGCATGTAATGATCTGAATGTTTTGGCCAAATCTCACGTGTTTGAAGAACTTCTGGAAGGAAATCGTACCCCTATGAAATTCGAGTAAATGAAAACTCATATGACATGGGGTATTACCTTACAGATGGTATCTATCCTCTCATCGTAACTATTGTCGAGAATTTCAAGCGACCAGTCACTCAAAAACAGAGGGTGTTCACATGAATTCAGGAATGAGCCCGAAAGGATCTGGAAAGGGCATTTGGCATCTTGCAACAAAAGTTCCACTTTATCAAAAATCCAACAAATTTCAGGGGATATAAATACTTGCTTGTAATTATGAAGGCTTGTGTCATATTATACAATATCACTATCGAGGAGGAGTTGCGGGACGGGACTTAGTGCATGGACCTGCCCTTACGTGATCCACCCCTGCTTAAGCAAGCAAAGTCTCGTTTGCCACAATCAGTACCAGGTGCAAGAGGCGAAGATGTGGAACAAGGATGCCCATAACCAGTAATGAGATGACCTTATGGAACACATTTGGAATCGTCATGCAGAATCACCATCTTAATTGTAATTTCAATTGTATCCATTTACCTAATCTTATCTATGTACACAATTTTCTCCGTGCTAAATAGAAATTGGTTAAGTAAAAATAGTCATTGAAAAACATTGGTACAGAAGTTAATAACTAATAAATTTGCATTATATAAATTACCATATAAATCTATTTATCTATTATGAGAAGTTTTGATATGCTTGAGACCAAAGCTGCATTATCTCAGTCATTCGCATCTCGTGAAAGGTATGTTATTGGGGAGTGACGTTAGTTGTATCCATATAAATAATCTGATCTTCATCACATCGGAGTTGGGCTTCATCACATCGGAGTTGAGCTTCTTACTCTTTGGTGCGAATTGAAATTAAACCATCAATCTTTTCATTTAGATTTCTTCTGATTGTTTGGGATTCTGCAAAAAATTTGTTATAAAGTGTGTTGAATTCTTTAGAGTTCTCTAAAAAGACCGTGTGTGTAGATTCACTGTTGACGGCCACTCATTTCTTCCCTTTCTGTTTCGCAGCTTTATGTCCTTACGGTCTTTTTAGAGAATTATTGAATTCCCTTGTTTCGTTGTCGTTCGAATCGAGTGGGTTCTCATTATTTTCTTCATTGGAATATTGTGAACTTGTGGTTGACATGGAATACTTTGGCAAGTCCTTGAGCACCTCATAGAAGTGGTCGTAATTGAATTTATGACTCGCTTTGCGTCGGAAATTATCACTAGCTCATTGGAGCTATATAAAAAAAATATTCTCACATTAGTGTTGTAAAATTATGAATTTAATTATAAATAATAAAATAAATGCAAATTAATTGTTATTACCCATGTAACCTCCGTCATGCCACTATCTTTCCCACTTACCTAAGCTTGGTAAAACTTTGTCGCATACAAAAAACACTCAGTGTTAATTTTTCAAAATTTTCCCTGCAACGCATTCTCGGTGCATTTGTAAATAACACCCTCGCTTGAGTTATATTCGTTAGTATTTTTTTCCCACAAGGTTGTACCTAATTGGTTAGTCCCCATAGCACCATATATAAAATATTTAACGTATGCCATACAAAGCAACACCTCGTCATATTGATAGAAATTTGGTAGCCAGCTCAAACTTAGTGGAGTACTTTGAGGAAGAGAATCCGTAAAAATTATTTGAATTGATGAAAAATTGTGTTGGAATTAAAATACTTGAGAAGTGAAAGGATGTAAATTAGTGTTGGTGTTAAAGTATTTGGGGAGTGTAATGTATATATAGAAACATAAAGTTACCGTTAATAATTTTTTAGCCGTTAGAGATGTTACCATTATGCGCCTATTTATTTTATTTTATTTTTTTATTTTTATTTTTTTTTTGGGGGGGGGGGGGGGGGATGGTCTTGGGCGGATTATTTTTATACGCCCACAGGCTGGGCAGCTAAGGCTTGCCCACCCAGCTGTGGGGCATTATGTTTAGAGACAATCTGCATTTACATTCCCACTAGTTTTTCTCTCTTCAAATTTGGTACAATTTGCGTCCCACTGTGAAGCCAAACAATCTAAATGTACACATTTAAATTTCCCATTAGAGATGGCCTTACAATTGTCCTTTGACAATCAGTTGATGCTCTTTTAGTAACATTCTTCTCAGCCAGCAAGTTCCTTTTGGACTTGCATTCTCTGCAAAAAAAGAAGAGAAAAAAGAAGGAAGTCAAAGTTAAGTTATGACAAGATATAAAAAAAGACCAAATAAAAAGAAAATATCATCAACATTCTATGACGAAGGCCCTATTTATGTAGTCTTTTCAGAGTAAATCCTCATAAATCTTGCATGCCAGATGGCAACATTGTCGACTGAGCAATATATAAGGCAACCTCTAAGTCTCTGTGAGACGAATTGACCACGGTGATCGGCTCATCTCCTTATGCAAGGATATCTCTCGAGGGAGAGAATAGCTCCACTCTAGGGAGGAGTAGTCTTTGAGTGCTTCCCTTACCTATGTTGGGGTTCGTTGATGATGGTTGGTTGGTTGGAAATAGTAGGGGAGGAGAACCGCTGAACGGCGTCTAATCGGTCTTCTTCTTCATGGCTCATTCAGCCTCCGTTTGTTGGCGTTTTAGATTCAGGGTTTATTTTTCCTTAAGGGAGATTAATTTTCTCTTTCACTATTCATTAACGACGATAGTCTATTCAGCTTGGATGTTTACGGTCGATTGCTTCTTTAATTTACCCCTAGTAGCTGCCAGGTCGATTTATTTCCTCGCTCTACCAGTCATGTCTTCCAAGTCAGTGGGAACTAGTGGGAATGAGAAGTCTTCTGCAAAGAAGTTCTCTTCGCCCTCTACCTCTTCCCAAGGATAACTAGAAATTCTAACATTATAAGAGAAGAGTGGATCAAGATCATCAAAGAATGACTTAAAATCCTCTTCCTCCTCCTCTTCTTATTATCCTTATCCTCCTTCTTCTCCTAAATTGGAGTCAGAATATATTGAGTTGATGTACGGGGAAGATTACCCTACGTAAATCCATCTATCGATTTGGCTGGGAGCAGGGGCGAATGTTGGGATGGAATCATCACCGATTATAGTATAATTGGTGACTTGGACATCAGGGATGGTTGTAAAGTTAGTGAACGATTGGATGATTAGATCGTAACCGAGCAAGAGTTGGGTTGCCCTCTAATGTAGGTGAACCCCTATTGGGGTCTGGAGCCTCTATATCCTCTCTAAATCTTTAATATTGACCTGGTAATTCAACGGCTTTTTCTTCAAAAAGATTTTTGTGAAAAAAAAGTCAGGTCAGTTAGTAAAGAACGACTATTACTTGAATAAAAGCAAATTATTTGGGTGACCTACCAAGTTCCCCCTTAGTGGCAGGAACCCCAAGACTTTCATAACCCTCACCAAATATGTCCCCAGAGACCACAAGGATATTTTTCTCAGTATTCATTTATGATCGGGGTAAATATATTACCAAATTTTGGGAGTTTTCCCAATATTGGAAATGGTACAC
This sequence comes from Sambucus nigra, assembly GCA_949130495.1. Taxonomy (NCBI): domain Eukaryota; kingdom Viridiplantae; phylum Streptophyta; class Magnoliopsida; order Dipsacales; family Adoxaceae; genus Sambucus; species Sambucus nigra. The sequence continues at coordinate 137,564,889 of OX422224.1, read as the reverse complement.
TTGGGGAAGCCCTCAAGTCATACAAGTAAATGATCTCCTCAAGACATAGGTTCATCCCACAAATTTGGTTTATGGATACTGTTCCCATCACAATTCGAAAGAAACTATCGTTTGCCTAGGCAGTGAGTATTCTGTTAACGGAGCACCCCATACCTATAATGGGTGAAGGGGAAAGCGAACTCCCCCTTATAATATGGAAACTATCAAAAAGGCAACCTCCTATAGGAAAGATAAGAAATTCCCTCTTCCTATGGGGAAACCCTAATGTTAACACTATCGGGAATACCATACTTATATCAAAATTTTTGAAAGTTGTTAGCTATAAGAACTTCGTATTTCCTTGCACATCTAGACATGGAAAGAGGATGAAGAATGAGGAGGAGGAGAAAAATAAATATATATATATATATATATATATATATATATATATATATAGAGAGAGAGAGAGAGAGAGAGAGAGAACATAAGTGTAATACCATATTAAATGCAGAAATGATAAGGTATAAGGCTTAGAAAGCCTTAAACCTTCTGGTTCCCATCATTTCAACTGTCATCCAATTCTTGTGGGGAAGTGTTACACATCCACACACCATCATTGCTTAGATAATGACGTTGGGTCTCGTGACCCTGGGATGGGGATACGCGCGAAATTATAGTCAATCAATAATTACATATTCAAGGCACGTGTCATGTAGACTAAAAACTAGGTAGGGCCTACCGGCATATTGTCCGACCACCCCCACCTTGGGGGAAATTGATGGGAGTGTGATCGAACTGGTGCCACATGGTCGAACACGTGATATGTCACGTGGAAGGTGTGTAGTAGACAATTAAACTCAAGAAGCATACAAATCTAAAAGGACATAAAATCAATCTTGAGAGATTGTGTCAATAGGTTGGGAGGCTAGTATCAATAGGATTCTATAACTTAGTCGGGATAGACACAAATAGACCTAGGGTTGTAGGATGCCCAGGTTTATAAATTAGGGCAACCTCGTTCATAAAAAAAATGATTGAATCTGGTACGTGACAACTTGGACTCTCAACTAGCATCCCTAGAACTCTAACTATAATTATTCTTTCTAAGTTAATAAATCTATCTCCCCTCCCTGTCCCCGTGGATGTAGGCCGATCTCATAACCTAACCAATAACATCTTGTCTTTTTTATTCTTTTTCTGCACTCAAAACTATTTGGGGCTAATATCTAAATTATGGGTCAATATCCCCGATATTTACCTATTAAGGATCAAATATGAGACAATTGAAATGTTCAAACATTATGATAATGAAGTTGATAACCAACTTATCAAGAAGATTGAGTCAATAAGATGTGATAAAAGTGGTGAATATGAATTGTCTTTTAAAGATTGTTTTTTCAAAACGATATTATTAACAAAACTATCACTCATTATTCACCTCAATCTAATGGTAATTAAACCTTAAATGAAATGATGAATACTATGTTGATAAGTTTTTTACTACCACTGAACATGTGGCAGGGAACCTTGTTTTTTACTAGCTATATTCTCAACAAATTAATTCATAAAAAAAGATATAGGATACCCTATAAATTATGGAAAGGACACAGGCCTTCATATAAATATTTAAAGGTGTGGGATGTCTTGATAAATTAATTTTTCTCGACCCCAAAAGGGTTAAGATAGGTCCTAAAGCCATTGATTTTGTTATAATTGTTGTGTTGATAATAGTAGTGCATATCGATTTCTTGTACATAAATCCAATATTAGAATCTAAGAATGCATCATTCTTTGAATATATATTTTCATAAAATAATGTACAAGGAAAAAGTTATCATAAAATAATGAATGATGATATGAATAGTGATCTCAAATGATAATTGATAATGAGTTTACTAAAAAAGATAATGAGGATGAAATGTTTGATGTAGAATATGAATAGGTTGATTTTATGCCTCCTCCAAATCCTTGCTAAAATGTCATGTTTGTCTCGAATATTCTATTGTATAACATCCCCCTCCCCTCCCCCCCCCCCCCCCCCCCCACCACACGCATAGAGTAAGCCTTGTGTGTGGGCACTCCCGAAGATGTCAATTTAATGATTTGTGAGAGAAATCACTTTCTTTCTCCTCACCCCTTCACAATAATGTTAATAGTATTTTCCTGTCTCCATATCTAACCCTTTTATGTGAATATACAGCATAAATCCCCTCCTTACACCCATATATTTATGTACTTGGAGTGGGCTTGGACCAATTAGGGTTTCCAGTGAGTTTGGGGCCTACTACTTGGATAATTCACTATACTAGGGACCTAAGATTTATATTTAAATATCTTTCAAATGGAAATATGAAAATCCCATATTATATGCCATAACATATTTTCCTATATGTTTAATTATAACTAATTCTACTAAATAATTACAACTTCACACTAGTTTAATTATATCAAAATTAATCAAGTAATGATGTCTTATTTAGAAATTTATATAGAAAATAATATGATTCTCCATGTAAAGCATACAATACCATCTTGGCCGCTAATCAATTTTCACCAATGTATTATTTATTTCTTTACCTCAAACCTAACTTATTTGATACTCGATCAGATTATAAAATCCACTAATCGAGTTTACTTGTCGAATCAAAACTTATAAGCTTATCAAGGAAGTATAATAATCCTAGATATCTCCCATACCTGGATTCCCCATAATATGATCTTAGACATACCCACACCTTGATTTCCCAACTTGTAGAGATTTAGACCTAATAAATTGAATCTCACCAGTAACAATCCAAGTAATAATTATGTGAATATTCAAATACTTATAATCCTTGGGATTGAGAATTTGTTCACCCTTTTTCAAGCTATATGAGATTATGCAATTTTAATCTAGTTAACACCTAGACTTTAATATCATTAGTGGTCATGTACTGATATAGTCCTCTTTGAACTATCAGAAAAGTTCTTGCACCATCAGACATGTTACTAAGACTGTGCACGTAACTTTATGATAGGATGTCAACTCCATATCTAGGCTTTGAATTCTTCGATTGAACTAAAATCAAAATTCTGATCTTATTTGATTTGGACAAACCCAAGTCACCATAATTCTTACTCGATTCAAATAAATGACATGCATATAATACATTTAAAATAAATATAAGTCAATCTCAAAAACATGATTCTTATTTTAAAATGATTATTAAAAAATAAATGACGCACATGGATTTAAGATTAAAACCTACACAATATTCCACTTAGTCTTAAAGCCATGTGACTATGCATCTAACACCTAGACTGTTCTTATCTGATGTAAATTCTTCGAACAAGGTGATACTGATGCCCATTGTTCTTAGATCCTTTTATCGGTTATATTTATTTTGGAATTGCAATTGTTCCACTATTAACATAATACATTGTAATAGCCACTTTCACTAAAGGATCCTCACCAAAGACATTTAGAAAGTTTTAGAGACATATAACCTCTTTAATTGTCTCCATGTTGGTAACAACTTTAGCCTCCATGGAAAAATCAACAATACATAATTAATTCACACTCCTCCAATTAAAGGCTTCACCTCCTATAGTAAACAAATATCCTAAGGTAGGAAATCCTAAAATCTTTATCTATCTAAAAATTGAGTCTTTGTACCTAAAAGGTACGAAACTATCTATTGAGTAAACTAGCACATAATCTATAGTCCTTTTTAGTTTCTTGACAATGATCTTTACTACAATCTAGTGATCCTCACCTGGGCTAGTCTGAATTATGCTAACCATGCCAATGTCAAAGCAGATATTCAACCTTATACATAGCATAGCATAGCATACATAAGCTTTTTCACAGCCGAAGCATAAGGTATATTCCCCATCCTCTTTATCTGATCAGGTGTCTTAAGACATTGATCCTTAGGCATAGTGATTACATAACTAAAAGGAACAAATATTTTTTCGAATCCCACATGCTAATCACATCATCGATATTAGTGAATTGGGAAAAACCCAGCATCCTATTTATCCAATCTAGTGAAGACTGATCTTAGGGATGTGGTTATCGTGTCCTAAGTTTTTTATATCGATTTTCCTAGACATTTAGTTAAAATATCTCCACGTTCCCGTCATGCTTCTTACACACACAAGTATTATTCGGGCTTTGATCAAAATATAAAATTCATTTCCTGATCAAACCAAATGTTCCAAGACCTAAGTTAACTTCAATCCATAAATTTACTTCTTAAGCTAACACATTTTTCTCTCATTACTTCTTACCATGAATCCTTTGTGTTTCACCATATAAATGCACTTGCTAAGACTATCATTCAAGATTGCAATTTTATCATTAAACGAAATTTGATAGATTTCAGCATGGTTACTTGTGAGAAGCTTTTCTCATAGTCAAACCCTTTCTTTCAGAGAAAACCCATTCGCAACAAGACTTGCCTTGAAGGTATCCTTCTTTTCATTTATCTATCTTTAAACCCGTGTAAGACCACTTGCACCCGATGAGTTTTATCCCAAAATCAAGTCTACAAGCTCTACAAGGACAAATTTTATTATTATGTAATGTTTATTGAAATTTTTTTAATATTGGATTTATTTCATTTCAAAAAAACCATTTGAGTCATAGGTTAGGTTGTGTTAGTTTGTACCTTCAAGCCTATGCATAGAAGACACGAAGCGGTCCAAATAAAGCGACATCAACTTCATGTCGATTTTCATGTTCAACCTTGGGATCTAAAGAATAGTATATTTTTTATATGTTGATCCATGGGTTTCGTATTTTGGGTGTTAAAGTTTATTGAGGCTATTTTTCGAAAAAAAATATTTTTAAGAAAAATATTTTTGGTTTTTCAAGGCATTCAAATGAGCTTGATTTTTCGTTCTAATGAATTTCTTGATCTCGTTCAAACCTGATTTGTTCTCTTTTGAACGATGTTAAGGGTTTCATTCGAATGAGCTTTAAACAACGATCAAACGAGAACCTTATGCCTAAGATTATACGTTTTCAATTGAAGCTCACGCGCACCTCGTTCAAACGAGTTTGGGTAACTCGTTCGAACGAGTTGACTTTGTTCAAATGAGATGGACTATCTCGTTCAAATGAAATCCAATTTTTTGGAATGAGAGTCCTTCTTTTTATGACTCCGCCTTTTTGCGTTTTTCTATAGAAATAAGGGCTGGGGTAAATTATATTTAAGAAAAGGTATTAAAAATTATTTTCCAAAGAGAAACATATAGCCTCAAAGAACCCCGTTTACACCCTAGTTTATGAGATACAAGTTTCTATATAATATTCTAGTTTGAGATCCAAACATGAGATCTCAATCAATGGAACCCCATGTTTGGATCCAAGTTTATACACAAGCATGAGATCTCAAGCATTAGAATACCCACTGCAGACAACTGTAATATACTTTCCACCTCTTATAAATGATTCCAAACTCACATAAGAGGTATACAACCCCACCACAATCAGAATGTAGGGTTTGGATTAGTTTACCTCACATATGCTCCATCTTAGCCTTTTACACTTTGAACTAATCGAAGGCTTTAGACTTGTGGTGCATAAGGTAAACATAATTATACCTTAAGTAATCATCAAGGAAATAGATAAAGTACTCATAACTACTTTTGGACTGGATAGTTATAGGACCACATAAATAGAAATGAAACAATTCTAACACATCTTAACCTCTATAGATTTTGGTCATGAAGAACACATTGGTCATTTTACCCTCTAAATGGGATTTAGAGACTAGATGAACCTTCACTTCCAATGAACTCAATATTACATTTTATATCAGTCTTTAAAATCCTTTTAGAATAAAATAACCTAGGTGTATGTGTTAAAATTGTGTTTAGTTCAACAAATAAGGAATTAATATATTTAATGAATGTCCATTAATATTATGCATTTTAGTATTTAACAATATTGGTGAGAGGGGCCTTGTAATATAAATAATTTTTCCAATGTACTAGGCTGGATATAAGATATCCCAATTTTGATTTATTTTTTTAATTATTAAAATAGTCGAATATCTTTTCAAAACCAATTTAGAAATAAAAAACAACTATTCTTCTAAGAAAGATACATAAAATAATTTTCTAACATTATCTTTGTGTCTCCAACAAAATCTAAAAATAGATTTCCAGTTGATAATATTATTGATTTATTTGTATTTTGCATTATTAGGAACATCTCCTGCTCAAGTAGTTGTTCAGTTACCTGTAACCTCAGCAAAGAATTGGAGACCTTATTTGTGACTCTTAAATCTACACACAAGGTTCCTATAGATAGGACCATAAATCATGTTTATACTTTTAAGATAAAAACCATAATCTTGTTCTTTTTCTTCTATTGCTGGAAAATCAGACACGTTTCTATCAATGTTCTAACTACTTGAAGTGAAAAGCCTTGACTTTTGGATTTTCTATCGCTTCCTAGGGAATATGAAATTTCTTAACCTCCGACTATTTCACTTGAGACTTATCCTTCTATATCTTCCTCCCTTTCAAGAAATAATTCGAGCCCCTATGAATAACTAACACCCTTCCCTAGATTCTAACGATGTTCACCGCTGATTACGAAATGGATCTGGGTTTCCCCATAAATTCTTAAATCAAGGAATACCTAGGTCAGCCAAGATGAGAATCATCTTAAGATCATGATTCGTACTTGACTTTTATCGGCTAACATTAGTGTTTACAAATACCCATCGGTTCATTCTTTAATATTAAACATGTACGTATAGAACTTCCATATTGGGAGACCGAAGATACATAACACTTAATTTAAAATAATTATTAATTTAGGATTATAAAATATTGTGATACCAGGATTGATCCCCTCCATTGTGGAGGAAAGACGAAGCTAATGCAAGAAATTAATCACATCATAATTTTAAAATACTAATGAAAATTATGGAATAAATAACTTTATGGTCATCCTTAGTTAAAACAATGTCCAATTATATTTTTCACTCCTTGAAATTTATTTCAATTAAAAAAAATTTCTTTTAAGACTAAAATAAGTGAGTGAAAAATTTCGTATATTTTTGTAAACTTATAATCATCACTGAAATTATGCGAGAATTAACTTTTGACTAATTTCTAATTTGGCATCCCTCTACCACTAATTAGAATTAATTTTGCTAAGCATCACAGTTCCCTTGTGAAGTGATATTTATCGTTGCGAGATTAGATCACCTCACCTTGAACAAGACAAACGTTTCATCTTTCAATTATATTATCCAGACAATTTAGGAAACTTCTGTCCACATAATCAGACAACGGACATCTTTTGGACCCATAATTAATGACACTAACTCTATTGGGAAGGATATCTTTACTTGAGTTCAAGTGTATCCCACTAGATCATTCATTGAAATTAAATCCACTTGTGTAGAAATTTCCAGTTAGAGGGACCGAACTCATTCACATTCAATTTTAAAGAATTATCACTTTATATTTTTAAATATATCATGATGTTGTGATCAATACTCTCCATTGGTGAGGAAGTCCAATGCTAAAGCGGGTTATTAATTACATCATATTTTTAAAATACTGATGGAGGCCATAGGGTTTATGTTGAAACCCCTCTCCCACTTAATATTTTGAAATAGAGTGTATCTATGGAGGAAATTTATTCAATTCAAAATTCTTGAATTAAGTCACTGATAAGTATCCAATTTCTTGGACAAATTAAATTACTCTATCTCACTATTTTAATTTTCTAAAAAAATAAAACTACTAGTAACTAAAATAAAAAGTGGAAACTATAATTTAATTCATAACTTAAATTAGTTACCCGATTAAATTAATTTTAAAAAATAATGAATAAAATTAGATTTTCCAAAAAAAATTGGTTTAAACCCATCACATTAATAAATCAATGTTGTTCATAATAATGTGGATTCCTAATTAAATTAATAATTAGCTCACAAAAGTAAACAACAATTAAATATTAGATGATAGATATATTACCAATCACGAGAACATGCAATTATATATTAAATAGGAAACAAAGTTCCCTCCCATCATGATCAATAATTCTTCCTTCAGTAGAGTCCTTTTGGGTTAATACTCCTTCAAAGAAGAATCCATCATGAAATCAATTCTTAAAGAAGATGTAATTAGACTCAAATCAAATAACCTTTAAGCCCACGCATCCTGACCCACGCCCGTGCATAGTAGGGCCATGGTCATATGAGATCTAACCGCGCTTATGGATAGGACCCCCCGATCACGCACCTTTCCGCTACAATCGCAGACCACTTAGTTTTTCTCCCTTCTTATGATTATGATCTCTCTATGCAACCATCAAAACTATGCTTTTTTACCCCTATCAGCTATTTTGAAAATTCTATTAAAGGACCTCCTAAGTTTAGCAGAATTTAGCTAAAAAAACTTGGTTCTTCCTCCATGACAAAACCTAATTATATTATAGGATTAAAAACAATTTCATCTCCACACAAACTCCTCCATTATTTCAATTTTTGCAATAATAAAAAAGAACCTTATTTCTACAACCAATTCGAATATAGGAAAAGTAACTATGGATAAACCATCGTAGGATCGATGAACATAACATAAATATATGACCATGATGGAGAAGGCAAAAAAATTCTACAAACTCATATTAGTACAAAATATATATGTTCATCCACATATTTTTTAACATGCAAACCTAGGGGTTCAATGGTGGACAATATGGACCTTCCCGAATCATGATAAATCTATACTTTAAGCTCTGATATCAATTGATGGGGATTGACCTTATAAAAACACTCTGTCCTAAGAACTTTGATTGATCACGTTTTATAAATTAAGCAAAAGAATATAGGGTTTAGTTCACGATACCTTTGTGGATCTTGTTGGTGATCCGAATGAGGAGTAATATTTGATGTGGAAGATGAATAGGTTGATTTTACTCTCCAAAAAATTGAAAGAATTTCCAGTTTTCCTCAACTCTTCTAGTATATAATCCCCCCCCCCCCCCCCCCCATCCTCCTTTGAAATAAGATGCGTGTGTGGGCACTCACAGAGATGTTAACTTGATGATTTGTGAGAGAGGTCACTTTTTTCTCTCATCACCCCTTCATAAAAATGTAAATGGTGTTATCCCTCTGTAACCCTTAGATGTTATCATACAACTTAATTCCCTTCCTTAGACCCATATATAGTGGTCTTGGGACAATTGAGGTTTCCAAAGAGTTTAGCCCTACTAGTTGTATAATGGACTTTACTAGGGATCCAATACTAATAATTAAATTGGCTTCCAAATGAAAAATGGCAATCCAACATTAGAACCCCTACTATATTTTCTTCTCCATTTTATTGTAATTTATTCCATAAAATAATACAATTACAATTAAATTTATTATATCAAAACTACTCAGATAATAATATTTTGTTGTAAGGTTAGAAAGTGCATAATATAATTCCCTAAGTAAAGCATACAGTGCCCTATTAGTGAAATTCAATTCTCAGCTAATCAATTTTCACTAATGTGTTATTTATTCGTTGATCTCAAACTTAACTTATTTGATACTCTATCGAATTATAAAATCCACCGGTCGGGTTTACTGAGTAGAATCAAATATTATAAGTTTATCAAGGGGGTATCACAATCTGGGATATCTCCTAGAAAGAGATTTCTCGGGAATATGATTTTAGACAAATGCACACAATGATTTACCAACTTGCAGAGATTCAGACCCTATAAGTTTAATTTCACCCATAATAAGAAAATATATATTGTGTTAATATTCTAATCCTCATAATCATCGGTATTGAGAGTCTATGCATCCTTTAAAACTATGTGAGATTGTGCAAGTTTAATCTAGTAAGCACCTAGACTTCAATCTCACTTGTGGTCATGTTCAATACATTATTGATGTACTCATACATTCCTCTTTGAACTGTCAAACAAGTTCCTAAACCATTAGGCAGGTTCTCGTATTGGTACTGTACTTCCAGCTTTATCGATAGAATGTCAACTCTTTATCTAGGTTGTGAATTATAAAATTAAACTAGAACTAAAATTTTGATCTTTTGTAATCAATTTGAACACAATATACCAGAATTCTTAATAAGTTCAATTGATTGTTACACATGCAATATATTTAAAATAAATACAAGGCATTCTCACAAATATAATTCTTATTTTAAAATAAACATGACACACCTTTATTGAAAAATAAACGACATAGACGGTTTTAAGAATAAAATCCCACAGGGTAAACATCTGAGGCTTTCTTCTTAACCCTTAAACGCTAGGATTAATAATACTATAGACTGGTGCAACACTACGGGGAGTTGGGTATCATCCATAACGACCTTGAGAAGTTAAAATAGAATGACGATATCGCTGTCGGAACGTTCATCACCCAGTGAAGAGAAAATGTGGCTCAAATTGTTAATCTTCCTACCGAGAATGATTAAATTTAGATCATAATTAGTAACCCTTGCAAGGTTATACAAAATGAGTTAGGAATAACCTACAGATCTGACTTCAAGGCACTCAACCACATAGGATGTCGAATAGAAGAGAGTATATCCACCAAAGCTCTTACATCCTCTAAGAAAGGTCATTAACCCACAAACTTGTACATCGCCAAGAAAGCATCCCAAAGAGACTCTCCATTAAAAACCAACATAATCATAGCAGTCCCCTCTTCAAATCCCTTTTTTGGGTAGAACCCTCAACCAAATATGGAAATTTCCAAATCCCTTACTAACTAGGGGTCATCCTAAAATCCTACCAAGCAGTCCTTGCTATCGAAAAATCATAACCCGTTAGAAGCACATCACATCCTTAAAATCCCCACTCAACTAGGTATTCGTAACATTGGAAATGGATAGGCATCTCAATCCCCTAAATCCTAGATCGATGCCAACAAACTCGAACAAAAATTGATAGCTAGACTCACACTATGAGTTCTACCATAGATCATGGTACACAATGGTAATTTATAAGGGAGACCGATATGCCATCTAATACCTCATTGACATCAAAATTTTGATCCCCCTAAACCAAATGTTACTGTAAACCTTTTCCCTATCAGCCCAATCCAAAACCTAACACTATCTTTCACCAACCTCTCCCATACACTGATCCATCCTCACTAATGATCCATATCCATCACAAACTAAGGATATGGGTCCACCCTCAAATACAAACATTATTCCTCCCTAGCTCCAATCCTCTCACTTTAATAAATTATACAAAGAATTAAGCCTACAATCGACCACATGACCTTATTTATATGGACCATGCATTTCTTGAAAGGGACCCACTAAAATTATGGTGTACTATTTCTCACAAGGTGTATAATCTCTAAAGAAACTGCACTAATGCACCTTTAAAATTAGAGAGCATACTACTCAATCAAATGGAAAAAAATATATAAAGGGGACATTAAAGTTGTATAATATGTAGCCTCTCACACTATGGATCAACCAATGATATGTGGAGAATCCACTCATATACTCTATCAAGTACAAGCTCACCTAAGACCGATGGAAACTCATCCTATAAAGTCATCGGGGTTTGATCAAGAAGATAAACTTCCAACAGACATATGACATACTCCATTAAAATCTTGATTTACCCATAAAAGTTGCATCTGATTCAAGATGGCATACGCACCCTCCATGCATCATCCACGTGGTCACAACGGAATCAAGCAACAGTGTCGATCCATTTAATCTTATTGATTTAGGCCAGGGGCTTTCCCCTCCACCTTATGCTTCACCTCCAATAAACATCAAGAACCTCATTCAACACTAGAATCAATGGATGATAACTCGATAAACCCCTATGGAGAATTTCTCAGAGAATGCTTTGACCAGCTCTTAGTCAAGGAAGATTTATCACCATCTTAAGTCAAAGTTGAATTCCCCCTTAATTTACAAGTTTGAGAGATGATGACTCAATTGAACCACACTCGTATCAAATTAGTAGGGATTCATAGGCGAGACCTCGCATCCTTCACAAAGCCACCTCATTAGGAATGGAAGTTTGTACTAAGGCGCATGGACTTTCTAGGAGAACTTGATATATTCTAGTAGCACAAACATTAAGTCATCAGAATGAAGAAGAAGTGGTATACATTTGATAGCGTACATATATAATCATCACATGCGGGAACGCCAAAACTATTCTTCAACAACACCGGGGAACTCTAACACCTTAACTTCAAAATATACGAATGCATCCAATAATTAAAATGGGATATCCTTCCCCAAGAACTGGAAGATGACATCTGTAGGGACTACATCCTGGACCCTCTCCCAGTATATGGTCCTTCTTCCTCTAAGGACTAACCCATAGAACACTTGGTTTACTTGTATAACAAACTAGACTTGCTCATCCACCAGGTAGCATTCTACTTATTTATCCTACGTACATACTCGTGTATTTATCATCACATTTTCATGAGACACAACTATGAAAATACATACTTGGATGCAACTCAAATCGTTAATGTCATAAAACTACAGCCAAAAATGATAGACCGGCAGTGCTTATTGCCTGAAGGTCAAGAGGTAATCATACACCTGTAAGTAAGCATGTCAATAAGTCGTGTTCATGTCGTGTGATACCGGTTCATGTCAAAAATAGATAAAGTCATATACAACCCATTAAAAAATCGATTCCAAAAAACAAAAACAAACCTAAACCGTCAGTGTTAACAGGTCACGTGACCCAACTCATTAACACCCATTAAGTGACTGAAATTCTCCATCAAAATAGAATATAATTAATTCCTACATTCTAAATTTAAAATGGTAATGGTAATAGGGTCCGAAAGGAAAATGTTCCTTATCCAAAGTTATAAATATTACAAAATGAATTAAACATAATTATAAGTAAATAGTTAGGATAGTGTTAACGGGTACAAATCGTTATAATCGGTCATATTCAAATTACCAAACCCAAATTATTATATTAATGAGTTTATCGTGTTGAGCCGATATTGATCCAAACTCAATAATCATGAACCCATTAGCTTATAATTTTGTGTCATATCATGTCGTGTTATCGTGTCATGCTGCCTTTTGATAGATCTACTTGCGAGATGAAATGATCATCCTTGCCCAACACAACGAGAATGAGGGAAATCTAAATGGACTCTGATTCCTAATATCATCCTTAGCCTTTGTAAAATTTTTGAAAGGCACCTCCCCTTGGGGACTAGAAAATAGAGAATATTGATACTATTATGAGAACATCAGCTATGAAGTTGTTAACATTGTGAGAGATGTCAACCCGAACTAATTCAAACATCAATTGATTCAGAAGACCTAGAGGAGCCTAATCTTAACGATGAAATCTGGGATGCTAAAACATAATTTACCGACTCGTCGGGATCTTCCTCCAGCAACGACTTCCCTAGTACAAAATATATACTAGCAACTGTGGCTAAAATAATCATCCCAGTACTCGAGTCTGGCCTAAGTATCTGATGAATTAAAAATTTAATTATTAAAGCCCTCTTTGAGGCAAATATAAATTTCCGGACAATTTACTCAAGATCCACCTTCAGATAACCCAATTTCATTATCATACCTCCTCCTCCAACTAGATAAAACATAGAACTAGATACTAATAGAACAACTATTCACCTAAAATGTGGAAGTAGACTTTTGTACTTACTCCGAAAGACACACAAGACTATCAGCCCCCACGAACAAAGGTAAAGGACACGTTGAGGAACCTTTCTATGTATCCGATTAAAAGAGCACAAAGTACAATATCAACTCTAAAGAACATCTCCCAATATCACCATCAAGGAGTTTTTGGCTACCTCTCGTGAACATATAATAGTCCTCATACTGAAACTTTCTTGTGCATCAGTACCAAGTAATCTATCTCTCCCAGATATATCTACAACTATTGTCTCAATCACAATGCACACCTCACCAACTTCTAGGATGAGGATCTACCTATGCAAGGTAGAAACCAAATATTTTTTCACTACACGTAACTACTAAGGTACAAGGTCAAATAGTCTGGTTGGACCTGGTAGACAATGTCTCCTCTAACAATGTATTCCCATTATGCACCGTCGTTGGGTTAGGCTACTTGATCATAAATTTTGACCCTTTAACCATGTCAATCAGAGCCTATGATAACACTCCTCGGGAATTTCTACGGACAGTCACCCTTACTATAATCATAGGGCCCATCAAATGTGATATCTAGTTCCAAATGCTCGATATCCCGACCAATTTTAATTTCCTATTTAAAAGAGATTGACTATAATTACATTAATTGGATTTAATTATCAGCTAAATTTATTCCATGTGTAAAATAACACCAAAATAATTTTTTAGAGTAAAATTAAAATTTCATATCAGTTAAATCATCTCATTGCGCAGCGAATTAATGTTCAAAAGTTTTTCAGTACGATTTGTTTTTAGGAAAAAATATTTTTCTAAATTAATTAAGTAACAAATCTTTTTCAAGATTTAAGACTTGAACGGTATTGGTGCCTTCATGGGTGAGATGTAGAATGTCCCATGCCTCCTTGGACATAGTACACATAGAGATCTGATAATAATTCTTAGGAGAGTCCACAAAATATCGCATTAAGATCCCTACAGTTGTGGTTGGACTACCCAGGCATAGGGACAACAATATCCCCTGGTTAAGTCCTGGGGTGTTACCACACCCTAACTACTGTTAACCACAACCTCTCATCTTGTTACTTTAAAAAAATATCATACGCTTAGTTGTTACCATAAAAAATAGGGGGGCACGTGATCGACTGTCCCTCAACAGACATTCCCTCGGGATTCATATTGAAGCAGGATCTAATACAAGTTTGAAAAAGTATGTGCTTAAGGTTATACGTTAAATTAATTAATTACATTGTCAAAATAATAAAAAAAAATCATTTGAACGAGTTTTAATTTTACAAAATAAAATTTATATTCCAAATTACATGAAAATTATTATCAGAAAAACCAATAAATAAATCACAAACAACACACAAGGATGTTAGACTGGAAACCCTTGCTGGAAAACCTATTATATCCCTAACCAACAATCAAATCCACTTATATTAAAGAAATGTTTACGGGACTTAACAAGGACACAGACACGTGTTACATATAAAATGATGAGAGAGTGGGTGTGCTAAAAACCAAGATGGACAAAGAATACCCACTTAAAATTTCTTGTTAAAAGGAGACAAGGTTTTCCTTTAATATCTTGTTAACGGTAAACAAATAACACCTAAGATCTATGTGACAAATTATTTACCAAATAGATTACACCAAATTTTATCTTCAATATTAGGTGATTTAATTAATTGCAGAATAGTTAAACAATATAGCACAACACCAAGTGTAAGAACATAATTCTTATCATGTACTTTTGTTTTAATTGGCTTAATTCCGGACAAAATAAATTAAGGCTGGGCTAGTTTTAATTATGGATTTTAATTGATCCTACGACAAAGTTCAAATCCAAGAATGTGCAATTTAAAGCTTTGAAGAAGATTTCAAGTCAAGAGGTGTTGCATATGTTTTAGATCAATCGGGTATGAATACTTATAAGCATTTGAGTAATTTTGTATATGGATTAAATGTTGGGTGTTTTAAATAATTGGGAATTAAATCTTCTTATGTTTTAAAAATGTTTCTGAGTTGCAAAAAGTTTAAAGAAAATTCGAGGATTTATTTAAAAGAAAAAATATTAATTTAAACATTGTAGCTCGCTCGAACGAAATAGTGGCTCATTCAAACGACATCCCTATATCGCTCGAACGACCTGCCGCCTTGATTTTCGTGTTTTAGTTTTCTTGAACTATGTGCTGCTCAGTTATAAATAAAAAACGTATCTGCGAAAGTTGAATAGGCAGAACATTTTCGAAAACCTTATTCCCATATAGTTTTCATTCATCCGGTGTTTATTAAAGATCAAATTATTCGATTCCAAAGTTGGTGATCATGAACGCGTTTACCGGAAGATAATTCATTCACTACACCGTTTTGCACTTTGTGAGGAGAACTCTACAACTGAAGTGATGCGTGTTATTGTGGAGGGAGTCCTTATGAAGTAACTTATGGAGAAGCCATTTTCTTCTCTACTGCTACCCACCTGGAATTCTTGTGGAAGATTCCAACCGAGACATCGAAACCGACACGTGTGGGTATTTCGTATGTCACCCTATTTCATTGTAATCCATGTAAGTTGTGTCTTACAAAATATAGTGAAATAAAAAGGTTTTTCCCTTCGAGGATTTTTCTTAAAATTATTTCTTTTACGGCATGCTTTATTCTTCGAATGGATTGAATCACTTAGATGCATGTTTAGGGTTTAAGACGTTAAAATTGGTTTTGACTAAAAATTGGAACAAAGTAGGTCTTACCTAAAGTACACACAAAAGGGCCTTTTCACATTGGTATCCGAGCTGGTTGCCCTATTTTATTGTGTTTGTGATCCCGTGTCTTTAGGAATGCCTTTCGGTGGTTTTGATGATTTTAGAATTCACTTATTTGAATCATCTAATTGGAAATCACACATGAAAACTGCTTTTAAAAAATTGGATAATAAGGGTGATTTTGAAAAATGTCTTTGCTGCGAAGGGTTTGGTCACAGGATAGATGAGTGTCCCACTAAACTTAGGGAGAATTTTAATAAATCGATAAATTGTGTTTCTACCCTTAGTGATAGTGACCCAGAAGAAGAAAACTTTTTTGCTAGTAAGCGTGAACTTCCCACCTTTGTGGCTAGTCGTGTAAGTGATAAAGACTTACCTTTGCATGATTCTTCCGCAACCACAGAAGTTGATACACCTGAGAGTGAGAGTGAGGTGCGTGAGGATGAGAGCGAGACAAGAGAGATTTGCAAACTGCTTTCAAAGAATTGTATGGAGAAACATTAAAAGCAAAGAAAGCAAACATGAAATTAGGAGCTATGTTGAAAGAACGTGCCATAGAAATAAATAATTCCAATGCTTTAATTGAGGATATTAGGGCACAAGAAAAGAAAATTTGAGAGAAGCTAGAATATGTCAAGGGTAAGATAGAGAGTCTTTGGGGGTAGATGGAGACTATGGAAAAGGAAATTCTGAAGTTTGAAAATTCTTCCCGTTTACTTGAGTCAAGGATAGGTGAGCTTGAGAAAAAACTGAGAGATTCAAGTAAAATTAAGTTTGATTTGGAGGTTAGGTCTGAAAAGCTTGACAAAATCTTAGGCACCGTCGAAATCAAAGATAATCGGAGAGGTATTGGCTTTAATCATCATGTCTCACCCTCACCCAAAGTTAAAATCGTGCAAACAAAAGATCCGCCTAGTAACTTTATGAGAGAGCTACCTAGGAACGTGAGGTATAATCGGCCTATAGGACACGCTCCTCACCGTATCTACACATTCACTCATTGCGGTAGGAGAGGTCATATTAGATAATTTTGCTATGATCTTAAGAACGCTCCTAGAAAGTGTAATGCCATTCCGATTCCTAATGCCCCTACTCGTCGATACACACCTACTTGGGTTAGGAAGTCAGATTTAGAAGTGTTAGGTATTAGGCTTGGTGATTCTCGCATCATTGCTCGTGGTTCTCCTCATGTTTCATCTTTCGATTGAGGTTGTTCGTTGGTTAGTAATACACTAGTATTTACATCATGCGTTATATTTTTCTAGTGTTATGGCATGTTTCCAGTTTTTGTTATGTATTTGAGTCTTATCAAACATACAAAAAGATTTTGCTTTTTATAAAAACTTTTGAAAATTCAAAAAGATTTTTGATCTTTGAGTCGTGAGGTTACATGATAGGTGTGGTATATTAGTGTTCTTGACCCCCCCCCCCCCCCCCCCCCCCATTTTCTTTCATTATTCATGTGTCTAGGACATTTGGTCATTATTATTAATGCTTAGAATGATCTTTACCTTTGCACTATGGGGTTGTTTCGAAGTTGATATGCATTTTGATTCGACTTTGATTATATGCCATCCTTGCACACATGCACGAGTTTATATGAATGTTTGACTTCTCTTGCATAATTGAGTTTAGTGAGACGTTCTTATCTCAATTTTGTCATCTATACGTAAGTAAACTTAAGGAGGAGGTGTGCTTGTAAGAACCGTTTTCTGTGAGAATCGATATTGAAAAATGATGAGTGTTCATGGGAAAGGGCTGCGAGAGTATAAAATTGACTCGTCATGAAAGCCACCGTTTAAAAGAGCCCAAAAGAGAATTAAGGCAATAAAAATTCATATGCCAATAATTGGGGCCAATAGGACTTTCTCTAAGTTGAGATTGATAATTTTTTCTAAAGATCTTAAAAAATTCATATATATGAGGGAGTTTGGTTGGAAATAAATTTAAACGGGTTTGCACCATGAATCCTATGTTGAAACATCGTATCATGACGCTATTATTTGTAGAATCATCAGCAATCCGGACTTGTATGCATGTTGATTAAGTTTAGTTCATTAAACTCACACTTATTTTGTCACAAGTGGCTTTGATGAAGTTTGATGATTTCTTGCTATCAATTAAAACTTTTTGATCGATTCGATGTATTAAAATGATGACTCATTTGTTGTAGTTCACACCCATACAATCCACATTCATGATTGAGCACATTGGTACCATGTTATCATGTAATTCCCGTTGGTCGTTTTTGCATTGTTTTCTATTTTTAAGTCTGTTTCTGTATTCCAAGTAGAGTTTTGGGGTAATTTTTTCACTGGAAAAATCCTTAATGTTTTGGGGGTATTTCTAAAATTTTAATTTTCTCGTTCAAACGACATTAGTTGTCGCGCGAATAGGTCGTTCAAGCGACATATGAAAATCGTTCGAGCGACATAAGAAAATCGTTCGAGCGACATCTAGCGAGATCAAGGTTTCACGTAACACAGCTAGTTCAACTCTTTCGTTCTCTCATAACCCTTCCCTTTGTTTTCCAAGCGACGCAACAGCTCTGTTGAAAAATCCATCCATTGTTAGACTTTGAAGCTTTGCTTCTCTATTTTCTCTTCACTCGAGTTTTACCCTATGTTACTCCTGTGTTCTCCGACAACTGCCACACCCTGTTCAACCATCCATCATCTTTGCTTTGGAGTTCCTCCGATAACAGAACCTGTTCACTCACCTGGCTTATCCAGCTTGGATTTTTCTTGGTCTCAAGCCACTGTGTTTCAGCCATTGTTGCTCCTGAGCTCAAAGGTTCGTCGACGGCCATTTGTCTAGAGATTTAGTTTCTCCGATGAGTAGTTCCCCATTTTCCGGCGATTTCAAGGTAATTCAGTTCATGGCTTTCTTTTGATTTTTTTGAAATCATTTGAAAAGATTGGTTGCTGTTTTTAAAATTATATATCTGATATGATGATTGGTTGTGGTTGGTGTTCGCGATGGTTCGGTTGGATGGTTGTACGAAGATAGGTTTTTAGGGGTGTGTGTGTTCCTCGGAGATCGTTCTCTTTCACACATATCACATTACACTCTTTCATCATGCCGCCTCGTCATCGTGGTGCTTCGACAGGTTGACTCGACGTGCCACCACCCTCTGCTCGAGATCAGAGAGCTCAGGCCAGTAGGCCCCCGTACTCCCCAGTGAGATGGGCCACCTGTGTTGAGTATGATCATTACTTCTTATTGGGTCTCCACATTCGGTCGGTTGTTCAGGAGAGGGTGTTTCGTTATTCTAAGTTTCAGGGGTTAGGCATTCAGCACTGGTTGTCTGGTAGGGGATGGGATTATATGTTTGAGGCTCGTGAAGTTGTCTATCAGGACATTGTCCGGGAGTTTTTCTTTCGCTCTCTCCCCCATGTTGAGAGGATTTTTTTTACTGTTCGTGGCGTTCCTGTTCTCGTCACACCAGATCTCATAGCTACTTTTTACATCTACCCCGTGTTGACACTGAGTTCCCTCGTTATACCGATAATGGAACTACTTATGGCGATATTTTGCATCATTGTTTCTAGGAGATTCCCCAGGCTGGTACTACCATGTATCACCAACAGCTCTTCCCTGCCTTCCATATGCTTAATAGGTTTGTGTCAGCATCCATTTATCCTCGGATAAATCACACTCAGATTGGGTCTGACGTTGTCTATTTCATGTACCATATTTCTCAGGGGTGGGACATTAATTTATCGACTGTCTTTCTATGTGTTATATCATCTGTCACAGTCAGTGGTACCACCCCTGTCCGCCCTGCTCTTCCTTATGGGATTCTCATTTCCATCATCTGGACTACTGCTGGGGTTCCCGTTATAGAGAGTGATCAGCGTCTCCCTTCACCTGCCACTATTGATCATAATACTTTCACTCATTTCGAGAGTCATTTGCCACAGGCGGCGAGAGCTAGTGCTCCACCCACTGAGGGAGCCTTCCTCGATGCTGATCATTGTCAGCCTGCTGATCACACCGTTCCGAGCACCTCTGAGTTTTCTTATCCACGCACCTCCACTCCTGCACCCACACATCTTATTGAGGAGGAGGTTTCTACTTTACAGGCATAGGTAGTTGCTCAGTCCAGGATGTATGAATCTATCATGGCCAGATTTGATGCTAAGGCCAAAGCCCATGTTCATGCTGAATCCAGGATGATAGCATTTTTTGATGAGATGCAACAGAGAGAGCAGCTGAGAGGCGCAGGATCTTCGGGACTAGGTCATATTTCATATACATACACTGATGATGCTGATGATGATGATGATTCTCCTGTCGATACTTAGCTGTATTTGTTTTATTTTATCTGAGACATTGATATTCCTATGTATTTATTTATTCTCAGATGTGATGTACTTTTATGGATAGTTGTATCACTCTTGGTTTATTTTATGACATGGATGTATTATTTTGTTTGCAGTTTTAGTGATTCTCTCATTATGCTTTAGATACTGCTATTTTCCTATCCATTGTTATACAGATATTGTTTATCTAGCCATAATGTTCATTGTCATATATTAATGCTAGATTTGGTTTGTTTGACCCACCTTTTGTCTATTCCAGGCAAAAAGGGGGACATATATGTGATGTAGGGGGAGTATTTATTATGATATTATATTTATTCCTCCATACTTCACTTGGGTATTTGTTTGTGTCTCGTGTGTATAGGTATTGTTTTCATAGATTCAGATATTTATTGATATATCACATTCAGAGACAAATTCAGAAGATTGTCATTCAGAGACAGAATCAGAGGCTTTCCATCATTTATTCAGTTTCATTATGTCCTGTAATTTTATATTTCTGAGTTTTGAGATAGGACATGTATTTGTTTACGGCATATAGCATCTCTGTTTAGTTTTGTCCCGGAATAGCCAAAGGGGGAGATTTGTAAGAACATAATTCTTATCATGTACTTTTGTTTTAATTGACTTAATTTCGGACAAAATAAATTAAGTCTGGGGTAGTTTTAATTATGGAGTTCAATTGAGACTACGACAAAGTTCAAATCCAAGAATGTGCAATTTAAAGCTTTGAAGAAGATTTCAAGTCAAGAGGTGTTGCATATGTTTAAGATCACTCGGGTATGAATACTTATAAGCATTTGAGTAATTTTGTATATTGATTAAATGTTGGGTGATTTAAATAATTGAGAATTAAATCTTTTTATGTTTTAAAAATATATCTGAGTTGCAAAAAGTTTAAAGAAAATTCGAGGATTTATTTAAAAGAAAAAATATTAATTTAAACACTGTAGCTCGCTCGAACGAAACAGTGGATCCTTCAAACTACATCCCTATGTCGGTCGAATGAGATCCACTTCTCGCTCGAACGACTTGTAGCCTCGATTTTCGTGTTTTAGTTTTCTTGGACTCTGTGCTGTTCAGTTATAAATAAAAAACATATCTGCGAAAGTTGAATAGGCAGAACAGTTTCGAAAACCTTATTCCCATATAGTTTTCATTCATCCGGTGTTTATTCAAGATCAAATTATTCGATTCCAAAGTTGGTGATCTTGAACGCGTTTACCGGAAGACAATTCATTCACTACACCGTTTTACACTTTGTTGTGACAACCCGCCTACTAAAATAATAGGTGGCCAGCCCAATACTCTAATAATCATGGTAATCATAGATGGTCCATCCTCAGCATCACTGTCGATTAAAATAATAGTACGAGATAACCACCAATCATTTTAGAAAACGGACTGTCAAATTTAAAATTTTGTAAATAAAAGAAAAACACTTAGACAATCCAATTTGCAAAAAAGGTGGATACCAAAAATCAACGTATAAATGAAAGACATTATAATAAATAATAACCGAATAAGTTGTTGGTTAACAGACCAATACAATTAGTTACACCGAGTATTACAATTCAAATATCACATTATAATAAATGAATACAAAGCATGGGCAACACGCTCGAATAAATAAGCTGAACATAACTAGAGTAGAAAAGATAGAAGCGTCTATAACAAATATTCTACAACATCCGCAATATGCTATAGCTCCATGACAACTGGAATGGAGAGTCAATACGGGTGTCCTTGCGGTACAGCACCTGAACGGTCAAAGAGTTACATGCAAAACAAAGAGATATAGACGGGTCAGGGCCCGGTTTGATATGATTACCATGTGACTAAAATGCACGACAGTTAAGTGCTTAATTCTCTCGCAATTAACATAATATTTCTCACCTCTCCATCTAAAAGCACAACCTAGCGCAATATCAATGATGATGCTCAATGATCATATATAAACATAGGAGAACTCATCTACACTACTCAAGGAGACATCATAACCATTTCATTCACAAACTAAAGGCACAATTCCTATTCTCTTTAGGAAATACAAATATGGCAATTCATTTTATCAAATGTTTACCAAATCAATATCATTTCAAAACTTTCTTTACCAATTTTATTTCCTTTCTTCCATCCAGGAAAAATACATATTTAAAGCAATTTTTATTATCATAAAAATGCTTTTCTTTCATTTCATATCTTCCTATTTTCCTTCTTCCATCCGAAAAATGTATTTAACTTCCCCATTTCCCTTCTTCCATCCAGGAAATGTAAGTAAAGACATTTTATTATCATAAAATGCTTTAACATCAATAATGTCACACATTATTAAGAATAGTTATATTCACATACATATAACGATTCTAAGACCGTCCCTCCGAGTTTCCCCACTGCATGCGCCCCTAAATGGCTATCATCTTCCAGGGCCTATCAAACAAGACAACCTGGGATCATACTGAAACATCGGGAAGAGGCCATACCCCTGTGAGTGAGTCATAACCACACCCAGAATTACCTCACTAGCACAGAACAAATATACAATAACCGGTCATATAGCCAAAGGACTATATTCACCCTGCATTCATTACTCAGGGGACTTCACCTTAACGCACGCAACTTCCCTTATGATAGTGATTTAGAGAGGTGTGTAATCATAAATTAACATTTATGAACATCATTTTTCTATTTTGAAATCATTCACTTTTACATTCTCAAAAATCATTTATACTTAGCCATTAAGTGCCAAATTTTAGAATATACATTTCTTATTCTTAGAGTCATCTTTTATTAATGACCTCAGACCCGAAGTGCCAATATCCTCCAACTAGTCTCCAAGAGTCCACAACGATATCCCAAATCATTAAAGTGAGTCTCCCTCAATAATAGACTCCCAAACATTATCATTTTACCTTCTATAAATTTTAGGTTTACTTCCTATATCCTTTGAAACATTAACCTCGATAATTCGACTATTAGGATAATTTCAATAACCCCATACTAGCCTAGGGTATGCCCAATTAACCCCATACTAGCCTAGGACATTAAACTCCCTAACTTAACCCACGATACCATTTATTACTTCCCAAAGGAAGGTCCCTAAACTTTGGACCTAAAAGAAAATGTGTTAAAATCAAACTAGGAAAAATCTCACAAAAACAGGGCAACCGAATCGATTGACCCTAGGGCTGAATCGATTCGCCCAAAAGCGAATCGATTCGGTGAGTTAAACCAACTTTCTGCACTTGTCCGAATCGATTCGGCCTTATTCCGAATCAATTCGGTCTCCCAGACCTGTATCCTGCCCCCTAATCGAATCGATTCTCCTGGGAGCTGAATCGATTCGGCCCTGCGAATTTGCCCAATTTGGGCTACGGGTTGTATGAACCCTAAATTCCCAAAACCCTCAAATTCTTGATTTCTTCCAACATCAACAACAATCATTTATACTACATCATTTCTATACTACAACTAGCAAGTAACTTGCCTCAAGTTTGTAGTCTCGGATTCTCCTCCGATAGCAACGATTTCCAGCTCTAAATCTCCATTTCTCTCTCTTTTCTCTCTATTTCTCCCAACCTCTCTCTCTTCTCTCTCTCTCTTGGCTTATAACACAAGATAAGGGAAATAAAAGAGTTTGGGGAGACTTATACGAGTCTTAAACATTAATTCCCGTCTTTTAAATGTTAATACACCATTAAAATGACTCGTAACTACATAATTGAGTCATAACTCGTCAAAAGTTCCCAAAACTCAAAAATACAACTTGGCACTTATTTTGACTATCTAAATTATTCTAAAAAACAACCGCACCCCATATTTTGGCATTCGGAGTAACGTGAACTATTTTTGTGTTCCAAATACATTTTATTTCCATTAATTATACTCCAATTTTCATATGAGTCATAACCGTCGTTTAATATATAATGAAGCAATAAAACACAATATAATGTTGTTTACCTTCTCATAACGGTAAATAGACAAAACATAGTAAATATTATCCCTTAATATCACGGGAAATAATATTTACTCCAACTTTCCCTATTTTATAAAATTAGCCCATCAGGCCAAAATAATATAAAATAGTCGCTCAAAAGTCTGAGTTGTTACATTTGTGAGGAGAACTCTACAACTGAAGAGCTGCGTGCTATTGTGGAGGAAGTCCTTATGATGTAACTTGTGGAGAAGCCGTCTTCTTCTCTACTGCTGCCCACCTGGAGTTCTTGCGGGAGATTCCAGTCGAGACATCGAAACCAACACGTGCGGGTATTTCGTATGTCACCCTATTTCATTATAATCCGTGTAAGTTGTGTCTTACCAATTTTAGTGAAATAAAAAGGTTTTACCCTTCGGGGATTTTTTCTGAAATTGTTTCTTTTACCGCATGCTTTATTCTTCGAACGGATTTAATCACTTAGATGCATGTTTAGGATTTAAGAATTTAAAATTAGTTTTGACTAAAAATTGGAACAAATTTGGTCTTACCTAAAGTACACACAAAAGGGCCTTTTCACCAAGTCGCACGAGAAAAAATCCATAACGGGAAATAATCTTGGGCTGACAGAACGACAAATGTACTATGGTAGAGTTTTACAACTAAAAGATAATGACTTACACCATCTGACACTATGACCGACTAGACACTCTTTCCCACCATATCCTCCGTAGAGAGCGCCAACAGTTGGAGAACGATACACAACTGCGATCGGTTTTGCTCCGTTGCCAATGTCGTCAAGTCCTCATGCTAAAACACTTTTCTTCAAAGTAGAACAACTTATTATTTTTAGTTTGAAGAGAACTATGTGTTCCTTCACTTGGAAAAAAAGGTTAAGAAGCCTCATTGGAGTTTAGTACAACTTCCTAGGTGTGTGATGACCTAAGGTGAAAGTGTTTTCTAAAAATAATGGGTTAGCTCACAAAATATATTGTTGGGATATATAAAATCTAAAAATATCTCAAGAATAGTTAAATATATGTGTTCAAGGTTTGAAATGACTTTAAATCAAACAAGTTTACTTCAAAATATTTCTAGATTTCAAAAAGTATTTTAAACTTCAAATATCTCAAGAATATATAAAATCGAAAAGAAAGATTTAAAGCTTAGATGAATACAATATTCCTAAAGAAGATTTTATCAAAAGATTTTTCTCTGCTTGAAAAATGATTCTTGTCGTAAGAAAGATTTAGCAAAAATATTTTGTCCACAAAGAAATCACAAAATCACACTTACACTCTTCTACACAAAATGAAATCTAACCCACATACATATACTCATCCATGCTTGAAAGATAAGATATGAGGGTACAAGTAGGTAAATGGACTTGACTAGGTGTAAAAGTAGAAAAGATATAACAAGATCTTTAGTTTGCACCAGTACCAACAAAGATAAGTACAATCTTATTTCAAAAAGTAACGTTTGGTGATGCTAGACATGTATCATCGCAAGGTCACTGCAGCAAGCTATTTCGTTGCTGTGGCGAACCTGAAGTGACCCAGGTTGCGCAATAATTCAAACTTTTTGAACAGGCACATATCTTCAGAGTTTTGTTGTATTTAACTTATGTCTCAATGGCGGACCATCCACATAGATACAAGGCAATCCAAAGAACAAAATCTATAAAAATAAGGTGCGACCTGTGAGACGTTGTCGCTGCAGGGAGAGAAAGTATTGTTGCGACGAAGGTCTCTGGTGACAAACCTCAGCATCCTTTATGAAATGCAATTTGTAAGATTTTCAAATAAAGTTTTATTGCATTTCATAAGTAAGTCCAAATATTTATATCAACACAAACAAACACACCAAAAAAGTAATTTCTAATAAAAGAACATGTGCGAGTAAAATGTGTATGAGTCTACGTGTTTGTTTACCTTCTTAATAGTGGTATAAAATGATATGCATGAGGGTGAGGATGTTTGTTAAATGATTTTCAGACACTTTACAGGAATGGCCTTAAGGATAAGACTCAAAGTATATTTGGTCAATGGAATAAGACAATCTAGTCCTATTAAGGCACATAAGTAAAATGCATACTCATACAATCTCCCTTTTGTCTATTCTGTGAGAAAATATACAAAAATAAAGATTATAGATATTATAGAGAAGTCTAGCAACCTATAACATATAGACACAAACCTGACCAAAGGCAATAACATCCCTATACTACTAATCTTCCTTTGAAGAAGAATTCTTATAAAGTATTCCACCTGTTAATATGCCATTCAATATAATAACATATATAAATATAGTAATATGATGAAAAGTTAATCGAAAACATGTGATGAATAGATATGAAAGTGATTCATCATTCAAGGTGTGTATACAAGTTCTAGAAATGATAATATATTAATTTTATAGGTCGTATTGAGAAATTTACTACATTTCTTGGATATATACTCCATGTTCATTTAGTTTTTCATGAAAAAAAAATCAAGATACACTACACCAAATCTGCCGAATTTTCACGATCATTGACCTTGACAAGTTGGACTTGTCAAGGTCAATGACCGTGATAATTCTGGGGGTAACAACTTTTGTTATCACAGATTTGTCACGGTCATTGACCGTGACAAGTTCATTAGACTTATCACGGTCATGTCATGATCCTTGACCTTAACAGGTTTTGTCACGATTAAGGGCCGTGACAAACCCGTGACATTTAATAAAAAAATTATCGCAGTCAATGATCGTGACAATTCTGGGCAGAATTGAAAAAAAATCTACTGGGCAATATGGTCACTGCCACTGCCCAACAGTATATTTGTACCTGTTATAACAACGTTGTACATGTTCAAACATCATATCTCCAAATAAAATAGAGATAATGCAAATATACATTCAAAACAATATGCATCACGATATAATCCAAATATAATTCAAATGTAACAACTTAAACAATTCAATTAAAATAATGTCACTACATGTATGGGGTAAGGTTAGCTCTGAGGATGTGAATAGGACACACGATATACGAATTGACACACCCATCAATAGACATCGTATCGCATTATTCGCGCTACCACAAGGGGGAGTTCTCCTTCCTGGTTATCACATGCGTGACGAGCACCTTAGACTCGATGTCTTGAAGAAAATGTCCATGAACTGGCGTACCCTGGACGATATTCATGTCCCTCAACCCTCGCCCTATCCGCTGGCCATCAAATATGTCCAGTAAAAATACGCTCGGCCAACGAAGTGTCGACATCGGTCGGTTGAAGGGAGACAGATAGGGGAGTGGATCATCAAAGTCCGCACGTGTCGATGATGAAGCAGCGAGGTCCACATCCTCGTCATCCTGTACCTCCTCCTCCACCACCTTATCCTTCCCTTTCCCCTTACGGTTTTTGCCCAACGAACGCTTCATGAATGAGAACATATCTTGGACCTTCTCCTCCAAACGGGACAGCTTCGCATCATGAGAGTCCACCATTTGAGCCAACCCAGTGTCGCTCGTCTCCAATCCGATGATCCTAGATTTGGCCACCCATGAGTTCACCCCCTTTGTCCTCCCCTTGTGATCAGCGCCAAGCACTTGGCTGAGTGCGTCTATGGACAAAGATGCCTTGTCGGCATCAGGCTGCGACTCATGCACTTCCTAAAACTTTGCCTGAAACGACAAAAAACATATGATTAGTAAAATAAGTAAATAAAAAAATTATAACGTAATTAAT
Organism: Sambucus nigra; assembly: GCA_949130495.1. NCBI lineage: Eukaryota > Viridiplantae > Streptophyta > Magnoliopsida > Dipsacales > Adoxaceae > Sambucus > Sambucus nigra. The sequence continues at coordinate 137,536,520 of OX422224.1, read as the reverse complement.
AAAAAGTAAACTGTCGGATTACTTATAATCGTGGTCGCGACGCTTGGGAACACCTCCTTATCCTTGCCCTTCTTTGTCCGAATAGCCACATAAGTATGGAGCCTATGTGGCCTACCCCCAAGGCCACTCCTTATCCCCTGAAATAAAATAAAGTAAAATTAGTATCGTCCCCGCAAAGTAAAATAATGGAGAATAATATATTTCTATAGTTATAGAAAAATTAAATCTTATCATCATCTTATGCTCCACCTCGGCGTAAGCCGTACGGCTGGAGTAGTGCACGTCCGTCTTTTATGCCCGATTTTCCCTCCCCGATTGGCGAGATGCCAATTATCGCTCCCCGATCTCATTGTCAATTAACTTTTTCCATTGTGCCAATGAGATCGGCTCCTTCGGGGAAACGGATTCACGCATTCGGATAACAGACTCTCGGGTCTTCCCAAAGTACCGGGTTCGCATATTTTTCTCCCATGTCTTGTGTTGCTCCCTCAACTGCTCCAAGACGGAATCATGTAGTTTTGGATCCAGGCTGAATTGTTCCTGTCCAACAAATATAATGTTAGTTGCGAATAAATATAAATATAAATATAAATATAAAATGAAATTGAAATTGAAATATTCATATAAATATAAATATAAATTCACTATCTGTAGTGCCACCCAAATAGCTAACTTGAGCTCATTTGGTACCTCCCTCCAACTAGTGTACCCCGCACCGATGATCGTCTTTACCAGCTCGAGGGATCTCGCTAATAGCCCCGTCTTGTTCTCGATGGTCATTCCCAATTTGCCATATTTGGGGAGCCTAGGGGCCGAGGAGTCCTCCTCTCCTCCGCTACAACCGAGCCCAAACGACATCGTCATAATCAGCATCAACATCCTCACCTTAATACCTGAAGGAGACATTTGCTGTAAAAAAATACTATTATTAGTACAAATCAAAATGAATTAGAAGAAGACATGAAAATATGTACAATTACTACAAATCCAAATGAATTGTTAGTGCCTAACACCTCAATTATGAATTCCAAAACAACAGCATCTAGATCATAGTATGTACAATTACTAAAAATCCAAAACATCCCCACCCCAACAGCCCACACACATGCACACTACACAATAGTGAAAATGATAAAGTGCAAATCAATTAAAATCATTAAAAATGGATTGATAAAGTACAAATTGGAATATTTATTACAAATTGAAAAATTGTTTCAAATTCGGGTTATCATAAAAAATGGTAGGACCAGCCAAGTCATCCACACTACTATTTAGACTCTTTGGCGCGTGTAGGACAATTGACCACGGATCATTGCTGATATACTCTGAGTAAAACACTTGGTTAAGCTTTTGAAATGCACAAACAAATGGCTCATCGCTCACGTGGTCGTTGCTCTTCAACTTGGATAAGTCAACCATGATCAAATTGGTTACAGGATCAACTTTACAAATATTTGTATCCTCAACTCTTACCCAGTCACAGAAAAATACAACCTCTTTGAAGCTTATATAATCCAATTCAAATATATTTCGAATTACACCATAGTAAGTCATTTCATCTTCAACGAGGTTTTTATCTGTTGCGCTCGCTCGAAAGAAAGTAAGAACCTTGTATGAAATATCCGAGTTCTGTACATTTGTACTTTACTCGTACACTTTTGTGCCGAATATGTTACCATTCAATCGATACTTTTTGTACTCTTATGCCACGAACAAGGGTCCAGTGGCTAGACGAGCAAGCCTTAATATCGCATCACCCGTCTTTCAGAGCTGAGAATATAGATAAATTAATTAGACTAGTTGTAAAGTTTGAGTATAATGTAACGTTATATAACGGCCATTTTCATTATAATTACCTCTTGTGACAACCACTGTCTAAATTCGCTGTCTGATTGTACCATTGTTTTTCGTCTTTTATTGTTCTCACAAGCTTCATATTTTCTGCATATTACAAAATTAATCATGTATAAAATATTCTATAATAATGTTTAACATTAAAATAATTTAAACTTACTTTTTCCATTCATGTACATCTTCATGTGTGTTGAATAGATAACGAGCTACTTGTTCATGTTGCAAACTCGTTAATTTCACTTTTTTCCCGTCACATGACCACCATCATCGACGAACTCATCAGTGTCATCAACGCTGGTCGAGTCAGGCATATATTCCCTAGTATATATTGATGACTCCACATTTTTGTATTCCTCTACAATTGATCCTGCAACATATCGCATATTCTTGACGTAATCTTTAAAAACTTTCATCAATCTTTCAAACGGATACATCCACCGATATCTAACTGGACCACAAAGAAGTGCCTCGTCGCATAGGTGTACCAACAAGTGAACACTTATGTCAAAGAATGCTAGGGGAAAGTACTTCTTCAACACACAAATCGCTTCGGTCAACGCCAATTTTGTGTCCACTGTGTGTTCTCGATTGACTACCTTCTCACACAAGAGTGAGAAGGTAATACTAATTTGCATAATAGCCCTCCGCAAATCCTTGTGCTTGGAGAAACAGTGATTAAACAATAGAGGAACCAATTGCATGATCACATGCAAATCATGAGACTTACACTTATGTAAATCATGAGTAGCATAATTCACAATCCTTTGCAAGTTAGACGAAAAAATAGATAGGCCCTTCAAATTATATATTGTGTCTAAAAGCACCTTCCTTTCCCCACTCGTCAAAGTAAACGCACCAGGTGGAATTATTTTCCTTCCCCTACTATCTTCTTTCAACCATAGTTGTGGCTTAAGTTTGAACGATTTAAGGTCTTTTCGTGCATTTTCTCCATCCTTAGAATGACTCCCCCCAAGGAAAGTGCCCACAATATGTTCAGTGAAGTTCTTCTCTGCATGCATCACATCCAATACATGGCGCACCGGGTTATTATTCCAATAAGGCAAATCAAATAAAATTGACCTCCTAGACCATGCCTTTCTTGTCTGAGTTTCATTCCCAGTCAGGGTATTCTTATGCTTGACATTCTTAAATTTGGGATTCTTACTTGGCATATTAGGGCCACATTCAGAAGATTTACTTTTAATTTCTGAACCTAAAAGTTGTCTCGGTGGTAGCCTATGTTCAACCCCGCCCAATAAAAAATTGGAACCTTTCTCAAATTTGAAACTATGAGACAAGGGTAAAAACCTCATATGGCAATGGTATACATTTTTTGAGCTAAAGGATAGACGAAGAGATTCAGACTCCTCTCCACAAATAGGACACCCCAAATAACCATGTACCATAACCGGATAATGTCCCATAAGCTGAAAAATCATGAATTTCCTACATCAACATAGCTTTCAACGTAAACTCTTCTTTTCTAAAAGAGTCAAATGATTACACACCCTCTTTCCACAACTCATTTAATTATTCTACCAAAGGATCCAGGTAGACGTCGATGTCATCACTTGGTTCCTTTGGCCCAGGTATCAACAAAGACATCATCGAAAATTCAGGCCTTATACACTGTGAAGGAGGGAGGTTGAGGTGGGGCTAGGATCACTGGCCATACACTCTGATTGGTGCTTAGATTTTCAAATGGATTGAAACCATCTGTTAATATAGCCAAACGAATGTTGCGCTGTTCTCGAGCAAAATCGGGATACTCATAATTCATCCTCCTTCAGGTTGTAGAATCAATAGGATGACGTATGAGATTACCCCCTACTTTTTCCCTAGCATGCTAAGTAATTGCCTCCGTTATTCATGGTACTGTGAAAAATCGCTTTAATTTAGGGCCAACGGGAAAATATTTCAACACTTTTTTAGGCACTTTTGAGCTTGTGCCTTCCTTACCAGTAGATTGGGCATATCTAGGTTCATTGCAAATCGGATAACGATCGAGATTTTCATACTCCTTTTGGTATAGTATGCAGTCATACACATAAGCATGAATCGATTTATACTTCATTTCCAAACCTTTCAAACTGTTCTTCATAATAGGATAGCTATTTGGAAGTGTATTCTCCTTGGGTAGTAACCCCTTCACCCATTTCAGAATTCATGTCACGCTATTGCCAGACAAACCGTACTGCGTCTTCAAACTGTGAAAACCAACCATGGCATGTAAAGTTGTTTGATCTTTCTCACAGCCAGCGTATAACGATTGGGTCGCCTTAAATTTTAAACTTTTGCAGTCATCGTCAAGGTTTATCGTGATGTATTCACGAGCACTTGAACCTTGTACATCATCACTAACCTCATTCTCCTCTACTTCATAAACTTTATACGCATCATCAACTACATCCTCTAACATATTATGATCTATGTCGTCCCCTTCTACATCTATCCTACTTGTTGAAGGTTGTTCGGGGACAAGAGGAACTTTTAATTCACCGTGAAAACTCCAAAATCGATAACTATATTGCATACCCGATATTAACAATTGTAGTTCAACTGTTTTCCACTCAAACACCTTACCATTCTTACACCTAGCACACGAACACGGAAACTCTTCATCATTATGACATCTCTTTGCGTATTTTACAAATTCATTAGCACCTCTGCGAAACATATCCCCCATTATATTTGTCTCACCCATCCACTCTTTGTATTTCGGATATCCCATCACAGCTACCATAACTAAGCACCTATTAAAGGTAAGAAGCGTATATTCATGGATTAGTAAACTTAGATTTATAGTATGTTTCATTTAATTATGTCTTATTTATATTCGATTTTTAAATTTCAAATTCAAATTCAATTTATAATAGAAATTTATATTTCTCCCATCTCCTCTAACGGGTGAGTGGTCTTATCCCATTCAAGACCGTATTTTTCTGTAATATACTTAACAGTTCATGCACATTGTTACGATTTGAAAAAAATTCGGCAGCATATCCCCGTAGTTCTCCAAGTACACGACGTAGATTGGCAAGTGTGAGTGTTATTTCAATTGATCAATTGAAATAGCATTCACACTTGTCAATCTAGTATGTACCCAGAGAACATTAGGATACGACTGTAGAACTTCCTCCAAAAGTAACAACTTTAAGCCACTAAGAATATTATTATACAGAAATTATGCAGTCCCAAATTGTCCAAACGGGACAATTCGAGAGATCTCATTACAGGGGTAATGACTCTCGAACGGGTCTAAGGGCTACTGAATGCGTACGCATAAGAACTAGAAGGCTAGTATCTATGCGCACTATATGTAATTTCAAGTATATTTCATTTAATTATCATACTATATATATATTGTTCGTTATACAAAGTAATTTTCAAAAAAAGTTGAAAAATCCCACCCCCATATGGACAATAATCCAGTGGTCATGCCACTTTTGAAATTAACCAACCCAACATCGATCCACTATAATCCAACCGCAATGGCAACAACAAATGTGTATCCCATACTCCTTCTAATTCATGTACTCAATTAATTCTTTTCATCAATTAAACTAACAATTAAAGTATACAATTATTAATTTACTAATTTACAATGAGGGGCAATCCTACTTGCATGTGAAAGGGGCACCAATTATTAATTTAGAAAAAAAATTAACAACCAATCAATATTAAATCAATTAATTCTTTTACAAGTGGCACTATAATATGAGGGGCAATATCTAATAAACCAATAAAAATTTAATTAAAAAAAAATACACACACGTACATATACACCCCCCACCCCCCATCCCCACCCCCACCCCCCTGCCCTACCCCCTCCCACCCCCCCACCCCACACACACACACCACACGCACACATACATATATATACGCACGCATGTATACACACACGCACATATACACACATAAACACACACAAATGCACATACACCCCCCACATACACACACACATACGCATATATACACCGCACACACACACACGCACGTATACATGCACGTATACATGAATAGATGAGAAATAGAGAGAGAAAACATATCAAAGTTGTAGAGAGAGAGTGAGCAACCGCTAGAGGGAGAGAAATTGAGGGAACAAAATCGGTAGGAAAAAAAAGAGGGGGGATTTTTTACTGACAGAATTGTCACGGTCATTGGCCGACCGTGACAAGCCTTTGTCAGGGCCTTGTCACGGTCAATGCCCGTGATAAAAAACGCGTATTTTTTTGTCACAATCAATGACCGTGACAAGACTAAGCGCTTAAAGGGTGTCAATTTAAACATTTTGGTGTAGTGATATGTTCGTAATTAGAACTCCCCATTAATATAACCTTTCTCCCCCCGTTTTCATGGAATTGACAACGCTAAAGAAACATTAAATTAAACAAGTGTTCTAAGGGTGATCATATAATGAACTATTTCAGTCAAAGTTAAATAAAGATAGAATATGCAATTCAATTAATCTAGTCGATATTTCACCAATAGAGATAGAAAAATAACATAATCCAACAAAACCTTGTAAACATCAATAAAATTCAAAGTGCACTTAAAGTGGAAAGAGTGAAGTATGTATGAAAGTTAACAAGTATAAAGCATGGGTTAGTAGGTAATAAAGCAAGTTAGTGAATAACAAACCTACATAATCCATGGTGTGCCAGATAAAAGCCCATAGCATATATTGAGTTAAGTATCAGTAAGAGATAAACATGATAAATAAGTAATACACACAAAAACTCATACCATATGTGAAATGACATAGAAATATCAAAAAATGTAAAAACATACAAATAAAATACATATCAACAAAAATATGTTCCTCAAAAAGTAAATTTTGACAATACTACTCTCTATCAAAAGTCATCACTATAGTCTGAATCCTCTATGCGTGTCTTGAGGAGTCTTTTCTTAACCTCTTGACACGTTTGGTAGGTGATCATTTCACCTACTTGGGTTTTATCATATCTCGATGAAATGTGAACGTTCCTAGGGGTCCGTTTGGTTCGTGGTGAAATACTTTTCACCGTGTTAAAAGTAAAAGGTGAATTATTAGTGCGGTGATTTTGTTTTCACCATCTCCGTTTGGATGGTCGAGTTTTCACTAGGTGAAAATTTTAACTTTTTCACCATTTGTTGTTTGGATGATCAAGATTAATATGGTGAAAAAATAAAATGACCATATTACCGTCATACTTCAAATGCACATAACTATTTTGATTTTCATCACACAAGTGTCAACGGCCATTAAAAAATATGCATTTACCTCAAACTAAAATTTGACATAATCACCCCTCCCCCCCACATACACACACAACTAGTCATAATTGGCTACGCAAGACAAATAAGTAAAAAAACAGTACCAATTAAAAATAAAATCCTTATTAAAAAAGAAAACAGTCTCAATTTAAAAAAACAAAATTCCAACAATGAAAAAAAATTGTCATTTGTAAAAAAAACAACCACAATAAAAAAAAAAAAGAGTCAACTATAAAAACAATAGTCCACAATAAAAAAAGTTCTCAACAATGAAAAAACAGTCCCAATTAAAAGAAAAGTTTTCAACGTTGAAAAAAAACAGTCCCAATTAAAAAAAAAGTCCCAACTGTGAAAAAAAAGTGTTCCAATTAAAAGAATTAAAAAAAAATAGTTCCCAACTATGAAACCGTTCCAATTAGTAATTAAATTCCGAACACATTACCATGCACCAAACAAATATTCATTTATTTTATTTTATTTATATTCTTTTATTTTTTTATGGGAATATATATTCTCACACCCTCTATACGTTCCCCCACACCCTTTGAATAATAAATGACAATTGTGCCTTTAAATTTATAAAATCTAAATGTCCAATTTTTTCCCCTCCAACTAAAATAAATACATTTGATAAAAACAAAAAAAATATATTTTCAATAAAAAAAATTATTTTTTATAAGTAATAATAAAAAAAATTGTTTATAAAACGTAAAATCTTATCTATTTGTTTTATTAAAAAACTGTATATAAAACGTAAAATTTATTTTTCTTAAGAAACTCTTTTCTTAAAAAATGTTTTACTTTTTATTTACAAATTTTATTTTTGGTTAAAAACTGTTTTTTTTGTACTATATTATAAATAATATTTTTACTATTTTGAAAAATATTGTCTGTGGCAGCGGTATGTATAGGCGGTCCGACCACCTATACATACCGCTGGCGCGGGGCATTATTATCTAATATGTTGGTCCGCGCCAACGGTATGTATAAGTGGTCGAACTGCCTATACATACCGCTGACGCGGACCATTTTTTTTTGTAGAAAAAAATTTATTTTTAAAATAGAAAAAAAAAAACGTTTTTAACTGAAAAAATAAATAACGAAACAATTTTTTTAAGTAAATAAAAGAAACAGTTTTTAACTAGAAATGATAATAAGAATGTCCAATTTTTACAATAAATAACGAAACAGTTTTTTTTATCAACATCCATTTAAATAAAAAATAATATGTTTTTTTATAAATAACATAATGTTTTTTAAATGAAAAAATAACTTTTATAATTTTTATATTTTCAGAATATTAAAATTTTAATTTTCTAGAATATTAGGATTTTTATTTTCAAAATATTATGTTTTATTTTTTTCATAATATTACCTTTTTTTTTTAAAGTAATAGATTTTTGGGCAAAAGATTATATTTGCTCAAATCATATATGCATAGAGGGTCTTTTGATCTTTAGTATTTAAATATTGAAAAGGGTGTGGGGAAAGACATAGAGGGTGTAGGAATAGTTATTCTATTTTTTATTTATTTTTAAAAAATTTAATTATTTAAATTATTTTTTAATTTTTTTTAATTTTTTTAAATAAAAAATAAAATTTATATATATATTTTTTTTAAATGAATATTTGATGATCGTATTAATTAATAGGGAGAAATGAATGTGTGATAGTTATAAGTGGAAATAAGAAAGGTTACTTTGGTAATAAGATAAATTTCATTGTTTTCACCTCTTAAATTATTCACTTTACCCATGGTTTAAAATGGTTAAAGTTTCACCTCACTTTTCACCGTATTCATTTTATTTCACCGTGTTAAATGTCCAACCAAACACATATTTTACCTAGGTGAATTATATTTTAACGCGGTAAAAAATATTTCACCACGAACCAAAGGGACCCTAGAAAGTATTAAACATTGAATGAGTCGTCCAAATTAAAAAGCAGGTCGATTGCCTCTTCCTTATCTTGTAATGTTCTCAGTCATCAACCTATACACATCCTCCCCAAGATCCATAGTATCTCCTGTCTCAATGGCATATAAGAGCACGCATGATGAGTGTGGAATGGAATAATGATGCAAAATCTGAATAATGTTTGCCGAAGATAGGACATGGATGGGATATTAGTAAGCAACGAGATACCCCAGAGGTAGTCAGCTTGGGGTGCCTCACTGAGTTCTCCATCGGTAATCTCAATCACAATCTCATCCATACTGGGAGTAGATGCGGTATTATATGAATAAACTTAAAAAATGAACATCATTTAAATTTTTAGAATAAAAAAATGCGTTAAATTTGTAAAACAACTTTGAAAGTCCTTCTTTGCTAAAAAAATGCTGAAGAAACACATAAAAAAATGAACATCATTAGAATAAAAAAATTAATAGCAGATTAAAAGAAGCAACAAGCTTAATAACAAGAACTTAACAAAAAAAATCAACACTAAGAACTATAATTAAAAAAATCGACAAATTAATAAAAAAATGATAACAAGAACATATAACTTTCTATTCACTTTTAAACTACATCATTTAAATTTTTAAATATAAATATTGTTTGTACTAATCTAAGTGTTTAACATATAAAAAAATGACAACAAGAACAACATTTACATTCAAAAATATAAAAAATAGCATTTAAATCCAAAAATTAACAACAATAATTATAATTAAAAAAATGACAGATTAATAAAAAAATGGCAACAAAAACTTAACAAAATGACAACAAGAAGAGGTAAAAAATGGCAACAAGAAGATATAACTTTATATACACTTTAAACCTTAGATTAGTAAAATAACAACCGTTAAAAAAATTAATAAAGGGGTTTAACATATTAGTAAAAAAACGACATTTATATTTCTGGATTTAAAAAAAATATGAACAAGAATAACTTAACAAAAAAATTAACATCATTTTATAAGTTTTCAATAAATTAATAAAAAATAACATTTATAGTTAACAACAATGAAGATTTCAATCTAAAAAATTAACATGAGATAATGAGAGAGGGTGAATAAAAAAAATACAAACCTCTCGAATTTTTTTGGGTTGAAACTTGAGAGTATTGTAAGCATTTAAAAGAGGGTTGATTTTTTTTAGAGATAATGAAAGAGAGTTTAAATGGTTGGAACTTGGATGGAATTTGGAAAGTTGGTCTTGGGTGGGGTGGGATCCATTTTTTAAGTTCTTAAATGAGTGTAATGAATGAGCAAGTGGAGATGAAGGGTTAGTTGTTGGTGGGTGAATTTTAAATTTATCTTTTGGGCTTGGCCTATTTTTAGAAACTTATATAATACACACCTATACAATATTTGGGGCCTATATTTTTATATTAGATTTGGGGACCCAAGGCGGTTGCCTCATTGGCCTACCCCTTGGGCCGGCCCTGGTTGCGAGAACCCTTCGAATGACAAAAAAAATCCCAAAGGCTCACAAGTGATCAGTCTCACTTGATCCACTTCCTAAAATGACTGGTATAAATACATTTTGATATATTTACGTTATGAATTGTCATAGTCAACGAATAAATGATTATTACAAGACCTCTGAAGGAGAATAAACTAGCTAGTGATAAATTCATAGTATGGTTTCAAGTTAATCTAAAAGAGCACGTTGGTAATAACAGGTGTGAGAGAAAAAGTGTAAAGATATGAGCATTTGTCTAGTGAAATCAAAATAAATATCAAAAGAGAAGTTTTACTTGGAAATTTCAACTTTAAATTATTTTATTGAAAAAGTCTCATTTTTCTGAAAAAGTAAAATCTTCGATTAACACTTTTATCTTCCTCAATAAGAAATTTTTGGATAAAACCTTGGTTCACATCCTTGGTGATAATTTAATTTTTGGATGGGTATAGATCTTTGTAACATCGTTTTTTAAACGACTTTTTCATGTGGTGGCTTTAATACGTTCATTACTATGATGGAATACTATTTCCAATTTTCAAATGTATTATTATTAAATCAAAGTCATAATCCTTACCACATCATCTCACATGATTTTGAAATATATATTATTTTTAACTCCGATAATTAAGATTCAAGTTTCACATATACAAAGGCACAAATGTTAGCCTTTTTCAATTCACATACATTTTGAAAATTCCATAAACTATTACTCTAAAGTGTTTTGTTCTTAGTTCATAAGATAACGCTCAAAATGTAGTGCGGTGTAAGTGATATGAGTTATGACATATGCTCTAGATAATATTCTCGTTCGAACTAGAATCCCTCGTTCGAACAATGTCTCTTTCTATCGAGGTCCTCTCAAATGATGTTTTTATCTTACATAGGCCCCTAGATGAAAATCAGGGTCCTCGTACGAAAACTGATTCTCTCAAGATCCTCTTAATTGAATCAATTTATGTTACAAGGTCTGTTATTTGTAAAATAGTAACCTTGATCAAAACTTCGTTCAATCAAGGAAATCTTAATCGAATGATATCCTCATTTATCTCGGTTTACAACTCAATAGAGTTGATACAAAGACACTACGACATGGGTGTTTGTTCCGTAATAATTCCAATACAAACAAAATCTAGGGAATGTAAAAGCATGTCCTTTCAATTAACTTAATCTAAGAAGATAAAATTGAATTGAATCATTTTGGCAGATTTTATCACATGGACATAAGATTGTTTATCTACCCACGAATGAATTAAAAAGAAAATTTTACCTCAATCTCGATAGTAAATTTTATTTGAAAAGTTGAGTTGATCCCATTTTTTTTACTTTGCGAGCCCCTTCTTTACTATCCACGCTCTTATTAAGTATTGAGAGGGGAAATATTTTATTTGTGTGTTTTATCACAAATTGCACCGTGCTTACTTCACTCTTTATTTTCAACCATTATTATAAGAAGGAACTCATTCCACTATATGGGGTCATCCTAGGGGTTTGAATAGTGAGCTAAAAAATATTTTTTATAATCACATTGCATCGATTTTATTTTTTTACCAAGAGAAATACGTGTAGAAATTGATATTTTGATTTGTTTTCTTCATTTCCTACAGTGTTATCTTAATGTAACTTTGTAAAAGTGATATTTTTTATAACTATTTCTTAGTTGAGGATAACACTTTGTAAATACCTCACAGATGTTCGCTGAATACATTGCAACCAACATACTTCTTCCGTCTCCAATTAGGAATCTCTATTCATTTTCTTTTATATATTAAGGATTCACTTGTTTATTATTAAATTTATTTCATTGACTATGTTCACAAAAGATAAGTGAACTATTAATTTGGGGATGGAAAAAAAACATTGAATATAAATTTCAGACGGCGAGAGTACTATATTTACATACAATTATGGTGTGAAAAGGGACAGAGTATTGAACTAAAATTAAAATCTCATTTTCATTATTGCTTTAGTTTGTTACGTACATATAAGGAAAAAAATAATAATAATAAAAATAAATAGTATTGATAATAAAAATAACCCCATAAAAAGTTGTTATCAAGTTGTTTGTGTAAGATGGATACTATATGTATTCATGAATCTTAGTTTGAAATTATTAACAGTAGAAATGGACTAAAACTTGCATACTATGTAATTTTAGACTCTGACAAAATTTTCAATCCGTGTATATGATGTGTTTAATAATTTTAGACATAATTTACTCTTTTAAAGTTTAGAAATTAAAGTATACCTTATATATTCTAAAGATATTAATTGATTACTAACATTGGTTTCCTTTTTGGAGTGAAATTATTTTATATTTTTACTTTTCTACACTTCAATGTTATTCTAGTTTCAAGTTATTTACATTATAAATTAGCTCATTTCCACAAAGGGGTCAATTATTTTTTTAGCCTCTTACCGTACTTTGAAGGGTGAATGTTGGATTATAAAGATTTTTTTATTATTTATGTTGTTTGTTCAATCTTATTATCTTTTAAATGTAGAATACAAATCATTTTAATCATTGGACTTTCATTAATGGATTGGTAAATTGGTTCATACTTTTTATGACACCCCATAATTTTCAATAATTAGGTTGATCAAGTCTATTTATCATAAGTTACAATTTTTCAAAACAATTTAAATACCATCCTTATCATATAATAAGAAATAAATCTCAATGATAAACCAAAGTAAAGATAGACATGAGAAATCCTCAAATATTGATATATAATGAATAAGAGTTTATTACATCACCCAGTAAAAACTGATACATACTAATTCTCTCAACACCAATTTATCTTTTACAACTGAATACAAGTACAAAGAAATAAGTAAACCTCATATCTCTCAAAATAACTTAACTAAATCTAAAAGCAGTTACAATCCTTATATCTTCAATGATCAGTGGTGAATGAAACAAAAGACAATGTGCTCGAGTAAGAAACTAGATCGGGCATATGGGAGCACCTGCAACAACGCGATGGATCAGGCCCATCGCAATAAGATAATAGCTACTCATTCAAGTAGTAAAACTATCAATCATGAGTATAAATAATAAGCTCTATAGTTATTAGATTAACTATTATCCATTTAAATATAGAATTTATACATATACTAGTACATCCATCTACTTATCTATATCGAGTATAACAAACCCATGCCTCGGAGTCGAGCCATGAAACATTATTTATAATTTCGTAATAGTTCCATAGGGAATAGCCTAACAGTATTCGAACGGTGTTCTTAATTCATTCATTATTACAATTCCCCTTTACGCATAAGGTTAATAACGCATATATTATCCACAAAGTCTAAGTCAATATTTCATTTACGTCTAAAACATTTAGAGTATTACTATTTTCAATTACTATGTTTTAAAACCCCAACATTTCCGTATAAGTAGAGTTTATTGAGTAAAGGGTATATGTTCTCAAATTTTAACTAAATTACAAAACCCCACTGGAATCGTTCGCATGGGTAGAAAATGCAACCGTTTGCGCATCGTCGTTCGCACGGTAAAAACCATTTTCGCTTGCACGCTATTGTTCGTACGGTAAAAATCATGTTTGTTTGCACGGTGCACGAAAATTAAAGTCGTTCAGAATCAAATTTGTACACCCACTATCCCAAGCCCATAATTCAGATCACCATTTCCTTCTTATAAATGAAACTTCAATCCTTACTAACCCCCAATTATGGCATTTGATGACTATAAGGGTCCATCCTTACGTAAAATTGTCGTTTTCTCACGATTATTTAGGATATTGCAACATATAATAACATAACAAATTTCAACCTTGGAATTTAGAACGAGAGAATCAAGAACATTCAAGAAAGTAGTCTGCCATATAATTTCATGTAAATAGACAATCTAATGTAAAACTACAATTCTCTTAACACAATTCAATTAGTCTAACTAATATCAATTGGAACATCATATTCTCATAAAAATTTCTAACTTAATCGAATTCAAGTAGTTTAACTTAATTCAAATAGAATTATCATGTCTTATATGAAGAATATAAATCACAATTTGTGTAGAGAAATCCCCAAATGTGTAGAAGGAGCCTCCTTAAACAAATAATTGAGTTGTTCTTCGAGAATATTTCCAAAAGCCTTGTGAATTGAAAAGATAATTTAGTGCAAAGTTTTAGTGGAGATTGTTGTGAACTTATAAGTTTAGAAAAGGAATTAGGATTTCCTTATGTTTTTATACTAAGTCCTCTTCATTGTTCCTTTCTTCATATGCCCTTAATCCTAGATTTCTCCTCAGGTATGATATAGTTACCATTATACCCATGCTCTTAAGTAGAATTCTCTCTCTTGTTTAATTATTATTTTAATACAATTCTAAATTACTATTTACTTTAATAAAATTCCAAATTATAATTAAATCCCATATAATTGTTACGACTTCAAAGTTTATTATAAAACTTTATTTCTCACTCAAAGAATTATAAAATTCGAGTTTTCACTTAAAATAATTATTTCAAATTCACTGATTTCCAAAAATAATTAATTACTAATTAATTAAAAATCCTTTAAAATTACAGAAAAATTGTTTAAAATTATAAGGTATCACACTTTTTTCATTTAGAAAAAATAGTCACGGTAAGAATAAAATAAATTTTCATTAAAAAAAATCAACTTTAAGCATTAAGGGCCCGTTTGGTTCTATATTCAGAAAACTCGATTTAAACACTGTTTTTAAATACAGTTTTAAAATTCAGTTTTTTGTGTTTATAATTATTGGTGCGCGTTTGGTTAACTTGTTTTTAAATGCAATTTTTTGATTAGATGTATAATGATATTACATGTATAATTCACAATAAAATTAAATACATATATGAATTGATTAGATTTTTTAATACATAAGTACTATATGTATGTTTTATATTATTCCATACATTAATAATACATGTATAAAATTATATATAAAATATACTCAAATTTTTGTACATGTACATATATATATTTTTATTTATAAGAATTACACACATATTAATGTATTATGTATGAATATTATATATTAAGGTATAAATGCATTAAAATATTAAGAATAAATAATTTTGAGTTGAAAAATAAAAAACAGAAGTTATAAAACACCTTTTTGTTGTCTTCTGAAAAACTTGATTATAACACAAAAATATTATAACCCAGTATTTAAAAACAGGTTGCTAAATACAATTGTTTATCAGAATTGTATTTAAACATGAAAAACAGAATTATAATTGCAAACCAAACAAGCCCTAACTATTCAAGCTTTTAATGTTTTAGTATGCAAGGAAAAAATTAAGATACTATACCTGGGTAAAAACAAATGCCACTTTAGCTCAGAAAAGACTTATGTGTAACATACAAAATGCGTAAGCATTCTCTAATGCAAACATTATATATTCTGAAATGAACGTATTTATGTGAAAGATGCTTGTGCTAAATAATGGTGACTCCTAGGTAGACAGGAAGGAAAATTGGAAGGAAGAAAGATATGGAGATATAGTTTTTCCATTCACGAGGGAAGATAATTTTTTCCCGTATTTTTGTTTGGTACGAAGAAAGGAAACTATGAGGGAAAGTAACAATACATTATTCCTTGTGTTTGGAAGGAAGGAAGAAAAAGGTATCATTTATGTGTTTTATTGATTATATCCCTAGTTTAAAATAGTTTAATTATTTTAAATGTTATAAAAGGGTTATAATAGTAGTTGTTTATATGAGTAATTAATGCTCACATCTCCCTCTTTCCTTTCATTTTTGCTCCCACTTTTGGAGGAATACAATTTGGTAGGTTAGGAAGTAAAATGCATCATTCTACTTTTCTTGTTTTGCATTTTTCCTCCTTTACCAAAAGAAGGAAAATGTTTCCTTCCTTTTTGTTTTCACTCTACCAAACGGGCTGTTAATGTATGGTGAATGGAAGAATGGGGCATACGTTAGAATCTCTTGAGAAACCCTTATTCCAAGTTAATTTTAAAAATCTAACATTTGGTTATCATAGCTTGTTATTGTTTTACTTATGGGTAACATATATTCTTGATTGTCATTATCACATCATATTATCCAAAGGTGATACAAATACTTAGCTATGTCCTTGTCCATAAATGATTATCTAAAGATCATGAGCATTAAATAATATCAAAATTATAATGTGGATAAATACCTAACTTGGTTATACCAAACCAAAACAATGTGTTTTTGAAAAGTTACATTGTTGGTTATCCCCAAATCGATATTTAATACACAAACTCAATCATCAGTAATTGCAGATGCACCCGCACTTGGGACTCCTCCTCCCTACATATTTCATTTGATTTTATATTCGAACTGGGACAGCCGAGCATGGGACGAGACATTATGATTGCATGCTAAAAATTATATTATATATGCTAAAAATATTTTTTATCGATGAAAATATTTTTTTATTGGTAGAAATAATTTATTTGTGTGGGAAATAATTTTTTCATTAATTAGTTTTTAGAATTTTGCAGACTTTAAGTATGTTTTGGTATTTTTCAGAATTTTTAAATATACATTCCTATTTTCAGAATTTTTTCCAAGGTTTTTCTATATTTTTAAAATATTGTTTGGTATTTTCTTAATTTTAAATGTTTTTGCTGCTATTTAAAGATTTTTTCAAAAATAATTAGGTTTGGACAAAAATGCCCCTGCTTAAAGTCATGTGCCATGCACATGACTAACGGTTTTTGCCAAAAGTTAATGGTGTTTGACGGTAGGGGGTTAATTGTAGTAGTTTTCAAAGTTAGGGGTGAATTAAAAAAAGTGAAAGAACTGGGGGTAAAGTGTTAGTAGGGGTATAGTTCAGGGGGGGCCAAGTGTAATTAACCCTTTATTTTGTTTAAACACACCAACATCACCTAGTTTACTTTGTAAAATAGCTGCGAAAATGATATCAAAATAGTTTAAGAATATGCATCAATTTTCATGCACATTGTTTCATTGAATAAGAAGGGAACCTAGTTCTTTATTATAGTTTTTACCTTCTATAGATAGATTTCGAGGAATAATACAATACCTGGTGATTTTTAAAATGATTAAATAATTGATTTGATTAGAAATTTTAAACAATTAATTTTATTGGGTGAATTAAATTAGATAATTTTTTTGCTAAATTGTGAGATCTAATTTATGAGATAAATTACGCTATTTTATTGGGTTATGTTTTGGGGTTGGACTTATAGGTCTAGTTGGAAGTCCAAATAATGTTAAAAAGGTGAGAAACTAAGTATATGGGTTAGGTAACCCATTGCGTCAAGTTTTGAAGTATTTGGATATGGTTTGGGGGGCCATTGGGTAGAGTTAAAATATGGTTTAAGGGGAGTAACTGGATTACCAAGTTAAATACATACGGTTAACTTAGCATATGTTAACCTAAACACTAAATCTAATTGTGGGAAGCTAAAGAGAGGCAAATAACTGAGGAAACAAGGGTAGAAACTATAATAATTGAACACCATCTTCGTCCAATTAGGTTTCATCTCTAACTAATCAATGCAATAATTCTTTTATTTTTTCCATTTGATTAGAATAGATTATATTATAATTCACGCGATTGACTACATAGTATATTCAAGAGATAAAATTAGGATAAAAATCTAAATTTGAAGTATATGGATATATTGTTAATAAATTATTAGAAAAATTACAATTGAAGTTTAATTGCTAGAAGTAGAGTTCATGTCAATATTATGAAATTGGGTTAAATTGGATTGGTATGAGTTAAATTATGGATTTATAACATAACATTGTTAGAATTATTTTATATTTTTAATGCAAAATTTATTAGATGAGCTTGTGTGTTTGTGAACAAAGCCTTGGCTGGATTAAATTAGGGACTCTTATGCCTATTATGAAATTGGATTAGCTAAATTTATAATTTATTGGTTAAGTCATAAAATTTAGGTTCAATTATGTTAGAACCATCATCTTTTCCTTATGTTGTTATTTGTAGTATAATATTGAGAATTTGGTAAGAATTTATGAACTTGGAAATCTAGTGTTTTATATGGGGTTATCCTTATAGTTAGGGGTTGATTAAGGAATCTTACATATTAGGTTTTGGATGTTATTTTGATGAGGAATTTGACCTTAGACAGTTAGTAAGTCATAGAGATGTGATTGTGATGGCTTGGGTTTGAAATCGAGAATTTTTTTGGTGGATAACCAAAAAAAGTTAGATTCAAAGAACTAATAGGAAAACAAAGTTTTAGTCATGAAAATCGGCTTGTGTTCCCAACCATATGTACTTGGGCCACGTATAAAAAAAATCTGGAAGTTTTCTTTCCAATGCAATAAGTGGCTTTTTAAATGCACTTACGTATATGTGAGTTATAACCATATTATCACACTGTGGTTGGGCTGACTGCACAACTCAAAAATGGATTGCTGAGTATATTTATGCCAATCATTATTTTCTCATGAATTTGATGACTTGGGATTTACCTAGGACCATTAGGGGATTATTTAAGAATATTGGGACCATTAGGGAGGTTTTATATGGATAGGAAGTGTCAATTGAACTTAGGTTTCTCGGAATACTTTTGAAAGTTAATTTAACTGTTAGGAACTGCAGCGCTCGAGGGGATGTTGTGGAACCGTTAAGGTAATTTGTATCAAATTGTCTATTTTAGGTAATGTGTTCCTACTTTCATACTCTTATGAGCACAAGCGTACCACGAGTGTGTGTATAGGCTCGTGGTGAATCTATCAATCGAGAATTTGATGGGAAACGCATATCTAGGTCACATATAGCACCCTGACTGGTGGCGTGGGTGATGCATATGTCTATATTATAACCCCAATCCTACGTGTTGCTAAGGTCGTCATTCCTCGTGAGGGACAATGTGGGCTATATACTTCTGTGTAGACGGTATGTGGTTACCCGGTTGGTGAGATGGCGTAGTTATTTTTCCTTGTAATGTAATTGGGACTTTAGGAGTTGGGACATCCTTTAGTCAGTTAGGACCAAGGTTCTAAAAAATGCGGGGCGTGACCAAGGCGTGGAGGCCAATCCTTAACCCTAGAAGTCATGGCGTAAAAAAAAGCGTGAAAAGGTGTTTAGGGGTTTTTTAATTTATTTTGATATTTTTTAACTATAAACATAAACAAAACAAGTGAGCAGAAAATATTGGTAGTTAGGATTGTTAATATTAAGTTAATATTAATAGTTAAAAACATAAGGGAGCAGCAAGAAAACTATTATCCCCTCTATTTTGACAGTTAAAAAAATAAATAACAAGTGAGCAACAAGAAAATTATTAACAGCCCTAAAATAATTAACATGAAGGAAATTATTATAAAAAATATATGAGTAGAAAAAATATACAAGTTTTCGATCCCTAAAACTTTCAGAAAAAAATATATACAAGGTTGCAAGGTTTAAAATAAATAAGGTTTGGAATGAAATACTAACATCCTCTAAGATGAACGAAATAAATAAGGTTGTTAGGGTTGTCACTCCTCCAAGCTAAACGGGTTTGGAACGAGAGAGAGAGAGAGAGAGAGAGAGAGAGAGAGAGAGAGAGAGAGAGAGAGAGAGAGAGAGAGAGAGAGAGAGAGAGAGAACAATTTGGGGTTAGGGTTGAAAGGGGTTACGGCTGAGAGATAGAGAGAGAACGAATCGTTTTGTGTTAAGGATGGAGAAGGTTAACTTACGGCTGCTTTTTTTTTTAAAAAAAAGGTATGGGACAAAACGATGTCATTTTGTGTTAGAAAAAAAAAACGTGCGTTAATACACGCCTTGCCCCAGAAAAATACGCGTTTTTTCACGCCTTATCCCAAAAAAATATTGACCATCGTTGGTCGCTTGTTAATACACGCCAAGGGCCAAAACTTGCCATTTATAAAAAGTCTCGTGCTTAAGCACGTTTTTTAGAACACTGGTCAGGACTAGTAGAGGTGCGAGTGATCCTCAGAGGTCTAGGGGTAGACCTTCGTGAGATATTCGTTTATGGGTCGAGGGGATATCGTAACTTTGATGATTGGTGGGCCTTATGAAAGTTCTATATGTTCTATTGTTGATATATTAGTGTGTCGTGTGAGTTCATTATATATTGTTGATTTATTGGTGGGACGCGTGCATGATCCATGTGTTAAGGCCATGATCGTGTGTACTCGTCTTGTTAATATGATATTATATTCGTACTTATAGTATAAGTGATTATGTTATAATATAATATAGGTAGCTAGTGGTGGTTTTCCCTTAGAGTACGGGACCACGTGTGGTAGCGAGTATTTGTATAATGATATATTGAGTGGTTAAGTGGTTTGGATAGTTAGGAGTAGACTCTTCCTTAGAGAATGATATGATATGAGGTAGTGAATACGCATGGTATGACCTTAGGTAGTTAGGGATAGCTTATCTCCTAGTTTAATGGATCATGTGATTGGGCGTAGATGGGATGTTCGATATTAAGGGTTGGTGTGAACGCTCTATGATGATTGTTGAGTTGTTAGGCTGCTTTGTTAATATTTGGAATGTGCAAAATTATGTCTCAGTGGTTATTGTTTACACGTTTATTATTCTGGAACTCCTATATGGGTTATATTTAGAGAGTGTGATATTACATTGAAACCCTCAGGTGGGATGGTATATACACTACTTAGTTAGTAGGCGCTCTTATTAGCATATTGTGTGAGAGATATGGTTATTGCCAGGTTAATGGGTTAAAAATAGACTTTCTAATAATGGATGTATTAGTTATAGCGCCTCTTAATCTGGGTAATTCGAATTAGGGAGTTATTTCGGTGCAATGATTATAGACTAGTGATAGATGTCCAGTGACCGTTAGATTTCAACGATCAACCAGTCTAGACATAAGTGTATGGGGGATTCCTTGTTTGAATTTTTTCATTTCGCATATGGAATCTAGTGCTAGTTAGGAGTTAAAGAATAGTGTAATGTTGTGATACTTAATTTTCAGTGTGGATCGTAATGGTTGTTGATCGAAATAGCTATTAGTGTTCAAGTATGAGATAGATTATGGTAGCCCTAGTAGCTTGTGTATGAGAAGAGATTCCTTATTATTAAAAGTACCTCTTATTGAGCAGCATGTTTTCCTAAAGTTACCCAAGCAAAAAAATCACTCTTAAAGAGAGTATATTAGCATTAGTTTATCTTAAGCAACTTTAATGTCCCGAATCATATTCTAGTCAAAGTGTACAAGCACAATTCTACTTTAGCCCTCGATCAATTTTTTTTTTTGTTTTTTACTTACATATTTTTTGGACACTAAGGTCCCTCACCTTTTATTGTATGTCTTATAATTTGGGTTATACATAAGTTAACGCATGTATATTACATAAATTCATGCATGTATTATAAAATTCAAAGTACAAATTACAAAAATTTCATATAGACACTATAAAATTTAATGTATACATTATAAAAAAAAAATCAGGTATACAATAATGGTGTCCTTTACCCAGACAAAATTAAGGACTAGAGAGTTAACTACAAAAAAATGGAAGTTTTCCATTTCAATCCCTTGGCTAATTTTTTTTTTTTACTCTAGTCCACTTACATACTTTTTTGCACTAGGATCCCTCACCCCTTAATGTATGCCTTATAAATGAAGGTATACACAAACTTAACACCTGTATATTACAAAAAAACATGTAAATGTTATGAAATTCCACGTATAAATTACATTTTTTCCAAAAAAAATCACATATAGTTAACAAAATTTATTGTATACATTACTGAAAATCGGATGTACATTAAGGGAGAGGGATCTTAGTGCCCCCAAAAAATATGGTAGTGAAGTAGAGTAAAAAAATACCAAACAAGGGGTTTTGCCAAAAGAAAACGTGAAAGAATATAGGTTATGTTTGATCGGTGTTGTGTAGGCTTATGTTTCGGTCGGATTGAATCGAAAAATGTCTCTTTGAAAATAATTTTAATTTTTTTGAAAATAAAATAATTATTCCGATACGATTTTTTCGAGAAATTAAAAAAAAATCCAAATTCTAAAAAAATCATAAAATCAGCAAAAATTAGAAGAAAAAAAAATCAAAAATTCACAAAATATAGTAAAAATGCAAAAAAAAATCCAAATTCCAAATTTTCCAAAAAAAAAATAATTTAAGATTTTTTATTACTCGAAATTTTCATTTTAAAGAAACAAAGAAAAAGATTTAATCTATCATGTAAATACATGAGAATTTGACCCATTTTTTCATTTGTGTAGAGGTTAGGAGGAGAATCTCCTTTTATAGAGCACTACTTTGGAACCCTCATCGTCTACCAACCAATGTGGGATATGATAAAGTTCCAAAAAATCGGGAAAAAATCGGATTGGCATAGTTTCAAAAAAATCGGATCGGAAAATTCGAAAAGTCAAAAATTCAAAATTATTTTCGATTTTTTTCAGAAAAATCAAAAATCGAAAAATCGGAAACCGGCAAACTAAAATTTCATTCCAAATTCAGAATGAATCGGATAGAAAATCGGAAAAATCTAAAGTTCGAAAAAAAACACGGCCCTATTGTTGTGTGTATTATCATCGGGATATGTTTTTATGCAAAAAAAAAGGGGGGGCATATACCAAAATCCCTTGAACTTTTTTTAATACACGTTTAGTCCAAGCGTTTTTATTTTGCACCAAAAAATCCTTCACCATGCCAAAAAGATTTTAAGATGCCGCTGGCGCGGACCTTTAAAGATAAGAAAATAAGGGACTTTTTGGTACAAAATAAAATGCTTGGACTAAATGTGTATTAAAAAATATTTGAGGGACTTTTTGGTATTTGATCCAAAAAGAAATCTAAGGGTCCGTTTGATAGAAAACTAAAAAAATGCAAATGATTCCAAGACATTTGATTCCAGGGCAAACAATTTCAAGGCAAATGAATATTTTTACAACTTGTGTCTGTTTGATACAAGTTGGAAAATCATCAATTTTCCACATTTTCTATCAAACGCAAAAGCTGGAAAATAGATATAAATGTGAAAAATTTGTTTACGGAATATATATATATATATAATTAATATATATTATTAAATATACAAAATATATGAATATATATTATATTATTTGGAAAATATATATATTCCGTATATACAAAATATATGAATATATATTATATTATTTGCGGAATATATATATTCCGAAAATTAATATAATTTGCGGAATATATATATTCCGTAAATTATTATTAATTTCCGGAATATTCATATATTTTGTATATTTTTCCGAAAATTAATAATAATTTACGGAATATATATATTCCGCAAATAATATAATATATATTCATATATTAAATATAATAATATATTTAATATATGAATATATTCCGTAAATAATATATTATATTTTCATCGATTTTGTACATTTAATAGATTTTTGTACATTCAATAATATAAAAATTATATTATATTTAATAATATAAAATACAAAATCTAATAAATATACAAAATCTATGAAAATATAATATATTATTTACGGAATATATGAATATATATTATATTATATACTGAATATACTAAATATATATTATTTACAGAATATATCCATATAATAAAAGAGCATGGTTTTTGAAAATTTTGCCAAAATATCTTCACTTTTTTTCTGAATGACATTTTTCTCTTTCATGCCCATACATGAAATGTCATGCTAGAAGTTATTTTTTTTCTTTTTTTTTTGTGTTATATATATACTATTATAAATACTATTATACTATTATAAATACATGTATTTTTTTAAATACGTGTAAATTTATATTTTTTTATTAAATATTTTCCCATTTTTTTAAACTATTTTTTTATTAATTTTTAAAATATTTTTTTCTTTTTTTAATTTTTTATTTTTTCTCAATTTTTTTTTTTATTTTTTCTCAATTTTTTTAACTATTTTTATTTTTAATTTTTTTTTCTCAATTTTTTTTTTTATCACGGGGTTAAATTTATCGCCGTGCCCTCGGGCATGGGCATCCACTAGTACATATATATAGAATATATATTTACATATATACAGAATATTGTATTCTGTATATATATATATGGAAAGGATCAAGTGAGGTCCCAGTTAAGGACCCCGAATGAGGACCATTTTTTAAAATAGTAAAAAAAAAAAATTTGGGCTGATTTTTTTTTTTATAATTTTTAAACATTTCAATAGGACCATAAAAAAATAATCAGCTCAAAATGATTTTTTTTGCTATTTTAAAAAAATCAGTCAAACTTTGTCAGTTTTTAAGTTATTTTTAAATTGTTAAAAACTGACAAAGTTTAACCTATTTTTTTAAAATAGTAAAAAAATTCATTTTGACCTGATTTTTTTTATATGCCCCTACTGAAATGTTTAAAAACTATAAAAAAAAAATTAGGTCAAAAATATTTTTTTTACTATTTTATCAAAATTAGTCCGCGCGCAGCGGTATGCAAACAGAGGTCCTCATGAGATCCTCTCTCTCTCTCTCTCTCTCTCTCTCTCTCTCTCTCTCTCTCTCTCTGTATATATATATATATACAGAATATACAGAATAATGCAGAATATAATATACATATATATAATATATATGTATATATTTTGTAAATAATATATATTAAATATAAGGAATATATGAAATATACAAAATTTACGAAATATAAATATATATTAAAATATATGAATTATATAAATTATATAAATGTACGAAATATATAAATATATAAATATATGAAATATATATAAATATACGAAATATACATATATCTGCTAAAATTTATAAAATATACGAATATATATTAAAATATACGAAATATATATATTTATATATTTATTAACAATATATATTTATATATTTATGAAATATATAGAGTTATAAAAAAAATTGGTTTTAAGTGATTTGCCACCCAAAGGTGGCAAACAAAAACCTGACCCCCCCCCCCCCCCCCAAAGAATTGAATTCCACCCTAGGGTGACAAATTGTGCTTTAAGAGTGTTGTACATAGAAAATAAATTTCAGAGCAAATTAAGGCTATCAAACAGCCTAAAAGTTGAAAAATACCAGAATTTTTCAACTTTTAGGAATTTGCTTTGAAATTTTTGTGGTATCAAACGGATCTTAAGAAGATTTTAGAAATCAACCACTTCCAATGAGAAAATATGAAAGACTTCATATTTTTTATAATAAGTATTGCCAACCAAACACCCTTAAAAGATGATCTACATGAGCTGTTCAAATCAAACCAACAGTTAAGTCAGCACAAAGTTATCAATTATTGGGTTAACATGTTAATGCACAACATGACACGAACTCAAAATGTCGCGAACCAACAAATTGGATATGAGTTTGAACAATTTCCAAAACAAACCTCATATAAACCGACACAAACCTGTTACCACGTCTAGCGTAGTCCCATAAGAAAAACTAGCATTTTCATTGTTCCAGTCTCTCACACTTTAACAAA
Organism: Sambucus nigra; assembly: GCA_949130495.1. Lineage (NCBI taxonomy): Eukaryota > Viridiplantae > Streptophyta > Magnoliopsida > Dipsacales > Adoxaceae > Sambucus > Sambucus nigra. The sequence goes on along the minus strand of OX422224.1, from coordinate 137,510,588 downwards.
GTGAAAATCAGAAAGGAGGCTTTATTTATATTTACATTTTTATCCATGGTATAATCAGAAAAAATATATATAACAAAATATATTTTACAGTACAGCCATTTCATATATCATATCAGTAACAATGGCAGCTCAGAGCCAAGCTGGCAAGAAAACTCCATACAATACGGATACAAGACCTTTAACATAACTTTATATAAGAGAGTTGAAACACTAACAGAAGAGTATCCACAAGTAAGAAGTTACAACTGCTCAAGCAATCAAAGATGTCTTTGCTGCGAGAAGCGTTAACGCGCGCCTATGGTAGGTGTTGCGTAGCCTCTTGTACTTCTGTACGAATACCGGGAGATCAATCTCTCTATCAAGAAGCTGCATGTGGAGGGTTTCAGATTCCTCGTCCGTCTTATTCATAGCCTCTACAAAAACAAAAACAAAAGCAAAAACAAAAAAAGATCATTATCTAAAAATTAAGAAAAATTAATTGTACCAACTTTATGGTTTTCGTTTGTACAAATCCAATCACCTCAATCCAATATTGGGAGCATGATCATCTTTACATAACAAATTCTAATGTTACATTACAACATTCCAAATTTTGCGTCTAAGAATGCCAAATCCCGTGTTTCCCTTTTGTATGAAGAGAATAGTAAAGGCAAACAAGAAAGAAACCATATATATTACAAAGTTCAATCCCAATGATATCTACAAAAATATACTCTAAATTAAGTGCCTAATAAAATAACTTAATTTAAATAAATAAATTGAGTATATGTTCATTTGGGTGTAATATAGATATTCACTTTATACAGTAGCCAAAATAATCTCGATAATAATTCCATGCAAACCGCGAACCAAAATCACGGCTCACTAAACTACCCCCCAACCTACCATGTATCAGGCACAAAGCGTACCATGTACCCATACCTTTACCGTGTGCACCAAAATGACCCCACGCTCCAGATACCATTGTCCACTACGCCTTCCGTCATCAAAAATTTTACGAAACCACTAGCAATAAATGGTTCTGATAAATTGGCGTTCAAAACTTCGCTTTTTATATGAGATGTAAAAAGAAAAGTGCAACTCTTAATTTGGGGAGGAACAAGTATAATATATTATATTAAGGTAGATGAAACCTACTTTTTTATTTATTTATCCCGCAACAAATATATTGCAAATCTGAAATTGTACAAAGAGCGCACTAATAGAGCACAAAAGCTGGAAAAAAGAAGAAAAATAGTAATGAATTTGGTTCCACATTTTTCCTTGAAAATGGTTTCTAAACAAGTATATATATGTGCAAATTTGTAAACTATTGACGAAAATGACGAGGTTCCCACCCACCACATGTTCGCACCGCCGGCATCACGCAACGGAGCTCTCTCTCTCTCTCTCTCTCTCTATATATATATATATATATACACACACACACACACACACATACATGTATATTAGCGTATATATACACAGAAAGATGTATATATACACAGATCTATATATATAGTACGTTTATATGTATGCATGTGTGTGAATATGTGCAACTATGTTTACAGCAAGAAAGGTTTTTTTTTCACAAGGTGTGAAAAGAAGATTGAGGAGGCAGGAGTGAAAGGGGTGGCGGGTGGAGATGGTAGTGGAAATAGCAGAATATTTTTTCTTTCTTTTTCTTTTTCTTTTTGTAATAAATGGGTGTGTTTTTTTTATTTTTAAATTTTAGTTCTTACATTTTTTAAATTTTTTTTTTTCATAGGTAGTAGTTTTTAGGCTTAGATTTTAATTAAATATTTTTAAGCCACGTGTCATTTATTAATTGCTCAACTAAATAGAATAAAAGTCCCACTTGTCTGTTCAGTCAACATTCCATTATGTCTCCTAACAGAGATGTAACAGAGGGTTAACATTGCACGATTTTTAAACTCCAACGTCAACATTGCAACCTTTAAAACACTGAAGTTTAAAATTGAAGATGACCCCAAACTTCAGGGTAATTTTGCCTTTTTCCCTAAGAATAATGATAACTATTTTACCTTCAAGATGGTGAAGCAGGGATGCTGGGGAGTAAAACTTCAGGATTTCTCCTTTTTGTCTTTGCAGCTCATTCACCTTCTCTTGAGCGGCTGCCAGTTCAGATGTCCTGATGATTCTGCACTGTACCATAACAAATCAGCAAACAGTGAGCCCTTTACAATCAATACCCCAATATTAAGGACTCGAGCAAATGGAAGATAGCTGAAAAAATCTCACCTGATTTCTCAACTCAATCATACGTGGTTCTTTTTCCAAGTTCTCCCCTGAATAAAGAAATTATTTACTTCTTTTTCATTGTAAAAATTAGCAGGCTGTGAAATAAGACCCAGTTCTTTCCTTCTTTTCCTAATAACATTTTTGTAAACAGAATAAACATATCTACAAAATGAATGTGGACTAAGCCAGGAACTCACATGTAAGCTGCAGAGTTTCATTCCGAAGTTCATCCCTTACCTGAATAAATACAAAAAGATGCATGAAAAAAAAATATAGTGAAAAGGGTTAAAACCAACTCCAAAAACATTTCAGCAAAAAGGCATCACAAAATCATTCCACACAGGCTGACCTGTAACCTGGCATCAGCTCAAGTAACATGAGCTAACAAATAGCCATATATGTTAACTTCATCTTAATTACATACTCGTTTATCAATTATCTTGCCCTCACCTTGCTTGGTTAGGAAAAGGAGGAGCAAGAACAGTGTTTCTGACTAAAAGGAAATAAGAAGCCCTAATTTTAGAGAGAGAATCAAAGTTGTCCTATATTTCAAAAATTGGTAAAAGTAAGTACAAATGAGATTACACGGGGTAATTATATGGGAAGGATTACTTGCTAATCAAGTAATTAGCTAAAATGACTAAAAGGACCAACTAAAAATAAAAGAATGCTTAATTAGTCCCAAACATGCTTGGAAACTAATTAAGGAAAGAAAAAGCCTAAAAAGAACTAAAAATAGAAAATACAGTGAAAATAAAAGGAAAATAAAATGGATCCCTATCATTCTCCCCCCCTCAAAAAGAGTTCGTCCACGAACTCAAAGGGGAACTCAAAGGGGAATACCAACATAGTCACTCTCTAAAACTGTAATCAATGAATAGCCAAGGGGATGCTCGATCTCATCGAGATACTCTGATGACTGATCCATTGCTAACAGGGCCCGGCAACGTGGCAGAGGGCAATCTGAAGCTCGGTATCCCACGGTGCTGTATTTAAAGCACATAAATGTGGGAGGGCCTGCATGAGTCGGAGCGGAAGTGGTGGTAACTGCTGTAGTGAGGGAAGATGTCGAGGCTGAAGCTGCAAGAGTAACAGAACTCAAGTAGGATGGAGGTCGGGATACTGGAGGAGCTGTCAGGGCTACATGATAGGCCTCAACCTTAATAGCATACTCTATCGCCTTCAAAAAGGTTGATATCTCTCTCAATCCAAGGTCGCGCTGAATATGTGGTTGGAGTCCCAGAATATAGAGGCAAATCCGTTGATCCACTGATCCTTAGTCTCGGGTAGACGAGCTCTAGTGCAGAGGAGCTGGAACTGCTCCGTATACTCCACTACTGAAGACATATCCTGCTGGAGAGACTGAATGCGCGTAAAGAGGTCTCGCTCGTATGTCGGGTGTATAAAGGAGGCCTGAAGAGCGGCCTTGAGATCAAGCCAGTCCTGAATAGGAGGGAGTCCGGCAGCCGTTCGACGATAAAGGTCATTCCATCAAACTCGGGCAAAATCCTGAAACTTGGTGGCAGCTTGAAGAATACATGAGCGGCCCTGAACCCGTTTGTAATCGAAAACTGTCTCCATAACGCAAGCCAGTCAGTCATATCATCCGGGGAGAATCTACCATCGAACATAGAAATATCTATACGAAATCTCCCTGGAGACTCTTCGAAAATATCGAAAGTGGTAATGAAAGTGGGTCTCCATTCTGATGAGCTCCTAAACCCATCACGTCACCCGACACAGGTGCAACGGAGGCAATGGAATTGGAGGTACCTGGGCAGGTGGTGAATCAAGAGGAGTATGTGGGACCATAGGAGGTGCTGGAGGACAGCGGTGGGGGCATGTGCCGATCAAATGGCCAAGCTCTCCACAATAGTAGCACTGTCGGTCGCGTAAGGGTACAAAACGAGGGCCATCGGGTGAGGGAATCCAATCTAAGATGCTACGGCAGGTATCCCCGGTGTCACGGGATGAAGAAGAATTGGTGTAAAATAGAGAGATGTCATGGTGGGATGGTGTATGATGTGATGGTGGTACATATGGTGGTGGGTGAGGGGGTCAATGTGTCGGGAACCAAAAATGCCAATATTTCTATCAAAATCATAAGTTTGTGCCTGATAGTCAAGGAGAACGGGTGGTGGGTCAAATTCTTGGGTAAAAACAAAGGTTCTTGGGTTGAAATTTGATCGGGAGAGTTGAAATGAGGCGCAGGCGCTGATTGGGTCTTACGGCCAGGGTCGGAAGGGCAGTTAGAGGGCCGGGATTGTACTCCGGATAGACCAACAGGTTTTATAGGGTCAAACAGGTGTTGATGAGTTAGTTTTTGGTGGTCGGAAGGATGCAAAAGCAAGTCGGAGGTTTGCTGATTGTTGTCGGCGGGTGTTTGGAGTCCTCCGGGGTCGGAATGGCCCCGATGTTAATTCTGGGTATCTATTTCAACACGGACAACAGTAATTTGGGCAGACCCGACGTCAACAGGGCAGCAGAGGGCAGACGGAGCTTCGTCCGACCCATTTGGGCCAATTTCACAGGACAGAAGTAGGAACAGATCTCTGTTTTCTCTTTGGGGTGGATTTCAGAGATGATTTCCTTTCCGGGTCGGCAGGAAAGGGTTTCTTGCGACCCCTTTGTGTTGCCCGGGTTTTGAAATTTTGAGAATTGTTGCAAGAAAGCCTCGAATTGCTCGTCGCTTTCGAACTATCTCTTCCATTCTTTGACAGTGCTTTTCGTCCATCCTTGCCATTTGATCTTTCAATTCTTGAATCTCTTCCACTTGTGGCTTGGATTTCTTTGGAGCCATTGCGAGTAGTATACGATTTTGAATACCAACACACCAATACACCACTTGGGGAACGACACCTCGCTCCGATACCAATTTCACGTAAACTACACGTCAATGGCTAAAAAGAAATAACAAACTCAAATTTTAGAGAGAGAATCAAAGTTGTCTTATATTTCAAGAATGGTAAAAGTAAGTACAAATGAGATTATATGGGATATTTATATGGGAAGGATTACTTGCTAATCAAGTAATTAGCTAAAATGACTAAAAGGACCAACTAAAAATAAAAGAATGCCTAATTAGTCCCAAACATGCTTGGAAACTAATTAAAGAAGAAAAGGCCTAAAAAGAACTAAAAAGAGAAAATAAAATGAAAATAAAATGGATCCACATCAGTTTCATTCCTCTCCCTCCCACCCTGCCCTCACCGAAAAAGAAAAAAAAACGCATATCCAAGAGAGAGTCATTTAAGTCACATTTTTTATGACTATGTAATTTTAGTTCCTAGATTGAGAACCAATCAAGATAGTAGCAACATAAAAAAAAGGAAACAACGGTAAAAAGTTCCTCATATCATATGAGATGCACAAGGAAACATAGAAACAACAAATGCAACTTACTCTGTTCTGAGTTTTGACCAGGTCAAGTGAAAGCAGTAATCGGTGATAGGCATCCTTGTCCGACAAAAGCTTCCGTAGCTCATCAACACTAGATGAAGTAAATATCAGAGAAAACTAAATTAGCTTGCAATAATGAAATGAATAAAAGTTAGTTCCGGAATCCCACCAAAAAAAGGGAAGTTTTAAATGATATAAAATACTGCTATCCTTCTCTCTCTCTCTCTCTCTCTCTATATATATATATATATATGCAATATTCCTGTTCAACATTAAGTCACAGAAAATTCTTTCTCCCCAAAACATACACTCCCTCCAGCTAAAATTAATAATCCTGCTTTTTTTTATTCCGTTCCAAATTAATAGTCTCTCCCTCCGTATCAGATTTGGAACAGAAGTCATAAAAACTGACATAAGCTCTGTCAATAGCATTCAAAGATGAAGAATAGCAAACCATATCTCTCTAATATGTCAAAATGTTACAGAAATTACACTGGTTAGCCAAGGGCCTTATTTATAAGCTGTTTTATCTTCCTAGCCAAAATAACCCTAAAAAGAAATATGACTAAAGAGGACCTTAAGAATATTCTAAAGAAATACTACCTCTGATTAAAAATAAGGAAATAAAATAAAGGATTGCGGTTAAAAATAATGCAATTAAGCTCATGCACCCTTAATTTACATCACCCTTAATTGCCTTAACATGGAACACGCTGAAATGGGCTTTAAGTTTATAGGGAACTTGTATATTTTAAGTCCCGACATTGCTAGCCCTTGGAAAAATGAAACAAAGAGGGCTCGAAAGAATGCTCCAAGGGAACATAACCCTCTAACTAATATATTACTGAAATAACATAAGAGACTAACTGATTTTACAATTAAGCTCAGTGACTCATGCATTCTTAATTCAAAAAAAAAAACAAATTCTCTCTCGAGTGGTGTCTCTTATCTCTCAGCTCATACACCTAATGCCAATAGTGTGATGGTTCTCTTTCCCTATTTGGCGCATACTCTCACATCTCTCGGAGCTGCGAAGACTCTTTTCGATGTCCCTTGTTATCTTGTTGCTTGTTTTTTGGAATTTCTATATAGTGTTAATTAAATTTGTTCCTAATTTGCGATTGATTTAATGATAATTGATTGTAAACTAAATATTTTACCATTCGTAATTATAACTGAAGTTCATAATTTTTTCACTGAAACTTTAGTAATAATAAACTCAAAATCGAAAAATTAATCTTCTATTGAAATTTTCATAATTTTTATTTGGAAAAGAAAAATGATTTCGGCAAATTTTGTGGAACTAAAAAAGTTCAACAAATGGAACATTTTTCACACAATATAATAACCATCTCTAGCATCGAAAACTCCTCCATACATTTGTTTCATTTCACAATATATCATAAGTGAACCAGACAATTAACACCAACAATAGATGAGAGAAAATTTTAAAAATAGGATTCTTCAAACCTTTTAGATTGGATATTTTAAAATGAACATAACAAGGTAAAAATGACATTAATCATCCTCTGAATATGAAACTAAAGAATCTTGAATAAAATAGCAAAGAGTGATCGGTATGATTAAAATGGAAACTGGATACCAGGAACATTACCTCTTGTCTTTTAAAAAAGCAATAATGCCCGCAGCCTCTGCAGGTGAAACCGGAGATAGAGACTGTGGCCGATCTCCAGGCCTTTGAATGAAGCTACTGGAAGAGCTGTCTTTCGGTGTGGAGGGACGGGAAGAATTCGGTGAGCTAACTACTGATGGAGAATACCACGAGTCCGTAGGATTTTCCTGAGGGCGTGGTTGATCTTGCTGCTCCTGAGAACCCCTGTAGATAAACAAAGTTCAAACATAATGATAATCTCAACCATAAAGTTCAACATAGTAAAACAAATATGTTTAAAATCTAATTACTTCACAGTAATTCCTTTGTACATGTTCTGTATACGACAGAATAGCATATGGTTCGAAACAACCCAAGACATAATAATTATAAATGAAAAAAAGATGTTTATAAATTATAATAAATAATCAATTATAAAGAAAGTATTATCCATAAGTATATTAACTGATCAATCATCAAGTTTCAAAGCTGATATTTAGTGATACTAGTCAGCCACCATGTTTCAAAATGAGTATATTAGAGTCCGTCGCCTCTCAATTTGAGGACCAAAGTCTCATTTCTCCGATTCAAGGTTGTGATCCACCAAATGTCAAAATGGACAAAATGTTAAAAAATTCCAAATTTGGCATAGTATATCATTACATAAACTCAATTTACAGAGCTTCATGTAGGTTGTAGGCAACATGCTCTCACCTTAAAGAACAAAAGCAATGAGCAATATAAATACGTTTAGATAAGACAGAAATGGAAATACAACAAAGAGGATGTGACCAAGTAACAAATGTTTGAATGGATGAATCGAAGATTTGTAGAATTGATACCTCATCTACCTGAAAAATGGAGGGCTCCCACTAGATATTTAAATAGATTGAAGTTGTTGGATCAATCAAGGAAACTTATTATATCACATATTGTCGATCATCTACGACAGTATAAACAGAATTTTTTAGTTTTCTAAGCCACTGAACGTTGTACGTTGAAGTTATCTTATTTAACTAACAAAAAATCTATTTTAAGGGTTATTGAGCTGCTGATCAAAATTCTTTTCATCTTTATTAGATAATATATGTCGATTCTTCTCAAGGCTTCTAAGGTATTTTTTGTAATGCACAGGTACTTCAAATAGTGTGGTGTAGGGATACATGTCAGGTAGAAATACACCGGTGTAAAACATAAAGTGTTACACAACTCAATAACAACATAATTCAATAATTCAAACACTGGATGTGACATATTTATTGTCTATAATATGCACAAAATCTTTCGAGTTAATCACCTGCTTACACCTCAATTAATTTAGTAACAGTAATTCTAGTTTAAAGCATAAATCCAGATTTCCGAGATGCATAAGTCCAGATTTCCAAGGCTCTTTCATCTGCCAGTTAATAGGAGCGGCAGTGTGGCGTATTTTGTAGCTCAGATGGTAGGCAGGGAGGTGTGGAACCCTAAGACTCAGGAGGGTTCCAAGATGAGGAAGTGAAGCAAATTGGCATGTTGTTGGAAGCATTGGATGAGGTAGGGTTCCCAAAGGAAGGGGAGCACGTGTTGTGGCGGAGAAGTTGTAGCCAGGAGAGGTTCTCTATCAGAGTGTGCTACTTGCAGTTGGTTGGGAGGAGTAAGGTAAATTCGCATGGATACAAATTTGGAGCACTTTGGCACCGACAAAGGCAGCTTTTTTTGTATGCACTGTCGCGAGATGGGCAATACTCATTCCTGACAACCTAAGGAGGGTCAAACTCATGGCTAGTGGATGTTAGTTGTGTAATGCAGAAGAGGAGACGGTGTTGTTGCATTGCATTGTTAACAGGGCATTATGGACACCACACTCTTCTTGGATGGCATGTTTTGAGTGATGCCTGGTTCGATAGTCTGTGGAGGTAAGATTAAGAGACATATGCGTAGACTGAGAGGCTGTCCCTGCGTGTAAAATAGTGTTTTTTGTTTCGTCACTCTGTTGTATGTGAGGTAGCTGCGTTTTGGCTGCTTCCCCGCCTGTGTGTTTTACTATTCTTCTTTTTTTTCTTCTTATTCCTTTTGCGTGTATGCATCCTGTATAAGGGTTTCCATTCCCTTGGAGTCGACCTTATTAATACGATTATTTATTACTTATAAACAATAATGTTCTAAACAGAATCCTGATAAGACACCTCTAAATACTATCTTAAATTTTGACATGCGATATGATTATTTAAACTATTGATTAAGATACTAAAGTAAAATTATCAGAAAAAGCTATTTACAGGTGTAAAAGTTCTTATTCTTACCCCAGTGTAATAACCTAAACCTGACCCATAATTGAAAGGCAATAATGTAGGTGCGTAATATGATCAAGTTTTAACGCAGATTAAATAAAAAAAAAAAAACTCCAAAAATTCAACTTTAATCTATTGTGTTGTATTTCCCTTGACTCTATAAGCCGAGAATGCACCACAGAGGTACTAGTCTGAACTGTTTAGTACCTCCTCCTCTACTTCTTTCAGGCAGCTTCTTTTCTCTGTTAATTTTCCCCATCTTTTGATTCAAGCATTAAACTCGCTCGTCCTCTTTTTCCAACTATGTATATATGTTGTATATGTAAATCCTAGAATTGAAAATATGTGGAATTTGTCTATGAAAAGGTATAAAAAGAAGAAAAAAAAACGAAAAGAACAGGCTAGGAATCTTTTACAAAATTTCCAACTAATCAACTAATACTAATATTATCAACTAATCAAAATGCTTGATTAATAGACCAAACACTTTGGGCTCCGACTGTTTCCCCCTATTTCCCCATTTTTTTTCCATATTCAATCTTTGTTCTCTGCCATGCAGTCTGAATATATCTCTTTTGTTTTCTTCTTCATTTGACCGCATGTCTCTCTCTTTTGTTGTCAGAAAGAATTTTTTTTTTCCCTTGTAGGAATAAGATCCAATTTAATTTTTGCTTGTAGAGGGATATAACGATCCCTCTCCACCACTACGTTGTGAGATCGTCTCGTGAGGTCTTTGGCATGACTAGAACTGATGTGTGCAGATTTATTAGATATGGGAGGAGAGGAATTTGTTATTATAGGAGTATCTGTATTTTTCTACTTTATCCCTTAATTATAGTTGGTTGGTGTCTATTATCTAAGACACCTTTGAGAGAGCATTAGGTAGTTAACTTAATAATAAGTGTTTCTTTTTTTATTGCAATATCGGGATTGCAATTGTGAATCAATATTAAGATCGATATAGTGCGAGTGTTCATTCCAATGCTTTTACACCAAAGCTCTCCGTCTCTCTCGGGAAGGCTGGTCCTCGAGAAATAAAGGGGATTGCATTGGTCTCCAGCAAAACAAGCACGCAAGTCCCAAAACATGGCCATCAGCAGCTTCACAACTTTCATCTCCAGCCCCTGAGCCATCCGTAGCTAGCACTCCACTTTGTTTCTTCTCTGGGCCAGCTGAAACTCTGTGACTGTACCCCCTCTATTCATAACACTTAAAATTTGTCGTGGATATCGCACTCGCATATCCATCGTCATCAGAGTTGCAGCATTGTTCGCATCTAATTTTGAGATACTCCTGTCCATACTCAACAGTTTTTTTACCGTCCTGACCTCTTGTACACACAATTCTGATTTGATGCGCAAGTGGAAACCGTTGATGTCACGGCTTATCATTTGTTCCACCACAACATTCCAGTGTGCCTATCTGTACAACAACTGAGACAGATAAACATTGTGCGTAGATTATTTCATCATTTTGGCCCAAGAAGTGATGGGCTTCTTCCCATTCTCATCGCGACGCTACCAAAGCCCATTCCACCATTATTTACTATTCTCGGACTTCGGACTCACTTGCAATCCTTTGTATCCAAAGATTTACTTGATACAAGCGAGACAATACATAGGAATCCATCTTTCCCTTAAAAGTCAGGAGATATCGCTCTCGTCTTGCTTCCCTGCAGAAACGGGTCATCCTTATCATCTTCAAACGAATCGACGATGTCACGGCTAGGCCCCACTACCTCAGGAAGACGCCATGCAGCAAGGGCGGACATAAATTCTAGGAGGTCGTTAATTGCGAGCAATGTGTGTCCCAGCTGCTATAAAGCACGGATTCGACACATAATACGTGTTTCGACACGACACATAACATGTGATTTTTCCAAAAACTAGGATACGACACGCTAGAATACGTATAATATATAGTATATATTTAAATATATATATACACACACAAAAATATATATATATATATATATATATATATTAATGAAATAAAATAGATTTTTTTCCCTAAAATACCTTATTTGAGCATTCTTAACATGAATTAAGAAAATGGATCACAGAAAACAAATTCAAACACACTTTAAAATTAAAAATCATAAATAAAGCACAATCACTTTAGAAAAAATTAAATAAATTTTTGAAAAAATAAATAATTAAAAAATAATAATAATAATTAATTCCGCGTGTCCTTTTACGTGTCCCAGCGTGTCCTCGACGTGTCCCAACGTGTCCAACCAAAAAAAGGACCCACGTATCGGAGCGTGTTGCGTGTCCGACTCAAGTCAAAGATGACCTGTGGCTTCCGGGAGAGTGTCCATGTTACATAGCCCAGCTGTCCGCAAGTAAAACAATCACCTCCCACTGCATGAGCTCGCAACTTGTCCTTTACGGGCTACTGGAAACCTCCTCCGTGGTTCAGGACATAGTTGTGGTGCATGAACTCATCTGGCTTCGCATATAAAACAATACTATCGACTGCTGAACTCTCTAGCAAACGGATTAACTTCCTCATCAGACTTTGATCCCACAAAATCTTAAAAAATGAAAACGCTAGCTGTATGTCATTATTACCCCCCGCTTGTTTATGATCATCCAGATTTGATATGGAGGAATGTTGGCAAGGGTCGTCGATCTGTTCCTCGAGTAACAGGACGTTTACTGTTTGGCACCTGTAGCTCACCCAAATGATGTTTAATGGCAATCTATTCCTTCCCAGGGTTAGCATATTGGCTTAAAGCACGTGGCCCATAGTAATAACAAGGTCATGATTAATCAAAAGGGTTTGGGTTGCTTGTAATTGGTATGTACGGGAGTACGTGTCGGGTTAAATTGAGATTGTGTTTGATAGGAGTGTTTTTTTTAACATAAAAACTGGTTTTGGAAACAGAACTTGAGTTCTGGGAGGGGAAAAAAAAGCTATTGTCGGCTCACAAGAGCTCCAATGAGGGTCGATCGTGACCCGCAAGGGGTTGGGTGGACCGGGGAGGTGGAGGAATCTATGTTTCTCAACCTTGTTATGCGTTATACCTTTGGATCGGCGCAAGATACCACTGGACCCGCTCGTTTCCGGTATGTCAGAAGTACGGAAGTAGTCACTCGGACACAACAAGGGCCTCCGTAGATTGCGAAGAGTGGGGAACAAGGAATTGGCTGTAGTCAAGGGTAGGATCGATAAAAGGGGGCTGGAGTTGTGCAGTTGGCATGGTACCATGTTCTGGTTATTGTCTCCGGAGGGGCAATGAGGGTCGCCGGCAAGAAAAGACACCTTGAATGGTCATCTTTGGCATGTGTTGTTGGCTTGTGGAGGCTAGTGTTTGGTTGAGAGATCGCAGATGAATTAGTGTTTTTTCACGACGGAGTCACCGGTAGCTAAGATCAGGCAATAGGGGCCTAAAGCATCCCTATGGTCTCTCCTCATCCTTGTTCTAAGCATTCAATGCACTTCTTCATTTGCTCGAGTCATGTATCCATGTTTTCATCGATTATATACTGTAACAGCGTCACGCACTATCGATCTCAATATCAATTCACAAACACAATCTCAATATTGCAATCAAAAGAAACACTTATTAACTAACTCGACTGTGTAATTACAAAAGAGGAGGCATTTATTTGTAGGAGTGGCAATTCGGGTCAACGGGTAGTGTTTCGGGCCGACACGACACGACAAGGTTTTTTCGGACATGAACACGTCACGTCACGACACGAATTCGTTTTTTTTTTAGTTGACACGAACACGACCCGAATAAAAAACAACACGGCAGGACACGACACGAATACCAGAATTTCTTAAATTTCATGACTAAAAAACACGATAACACGACACAACTCATAATTCAAACACGAACACGACATATCGTGTCAATTTCGGGTCAATTTTGTGTCGTTTTTTCGTGTCGTTTCTAAAATTGTCACCCCTATTTATTTGATGAGTCCTAGATAAACACCAACTAAAACTAATATATAAAAAACCTAAAAAAAATAAAATAATAATCAATGACCCCCCCCCCCCCCCTCCCTTCTTCACGTAACAAACACCTACATGAGTTCAATTTCCTGACATCTGCCACTAGTTTCTACAAATGAGTATTCTAGTTTCAACAAATGATTATACGATTCTTCAAATCAATAGTATTACATATGACTTGAAACTCGCCATTTGTTTGAAGCTTTTAACGACTTGCTCGATTGTTAACGAGACCTTACATTTTCCTTATCTTTCTTCCATCCTTTTTTCACCTAGCATTTCATGCTTGCAACCAGGCCTTCTAAACCATTCATTTCAATCCTAAAAAGCAGAAATTCTACTTCAGTAAGCTTAAGCATCCGCATCCATGACAGCAAACCTGAAACCCCTCAAAAGTACAAAAATTTACTCTTCATATCGCAGTGACCCTAAGACACCTTAAATCTTTGTTTTCTGTAACTACAAAATTTACCTGAACAAGAACTTATCCACCTAAAATCTCAGCATCACCTTTCTCCAATAAAATAGGCACTAAACTATATACCCTTGAATAACTTGTCTAGTGACATCCGGTAACAAATTACTGAATCTCCGTTGGACCAAATATCTTCAATATACCCAGGTGCATTGCTACAATCGCTGTATAGAGGCTAAGACCTTCATAATGTGCATTGACTCATGGCTTTTAAATATGGCCCCATATTTAAATGCATGGACTAATATGGGTTGATTTATTATTTAGAGCTCATTTTGCCACTACTACTGTCAACATTGAAATATTCACGAAACAAATTCCCAATGGACTATTTTTTACAGTAAAAAGTGACAACTTGCCTCAAATAAAGAGTGTTCAATCACTCAAATGTTACTGATACGGAAAAAGAAAAGGGCATGTAGTCTAAGGTTCCTCTCACTTAAAAGTTCTAATGTACGGTGCAACAACTTATTTAGGATGCGATCGCTAGTGTAAGAAAATAACATTGTTATATAACAAAAAGATATTAGCACACAATTTGTAAAATATAACAAAGGGGCAGATATTATTTATTATATAGATAAGCCACTCGTATTACTCATTTAACAAAAAGCCCCTAACCTGATGAACTAACAAGGGCAGTGTCTGGTTGGTTTAATGAACTAACAAAAGAATGAAGTTTTATAATACACCACCCCAAACAAAGCTCAACACTAATAAAAAACAAATGGGGCTACCCGATTTTCTCTCTCCTTTATGATTAACTTTGGGTCCCTAATTTTTTTCTCTACAATCAATTTTCTCCCTCAGCAACACACACATAGATAATACCAAGGTTCTAAAAAACGCGGGGCGTGATTGAGGCGTGGAGGCCAAGCCTTAAGCCTTAGAAGCCTAGGCGGGCCTAAGCGTAAAAAGGCGTGAAAACGCGTTTAGGCCTTCTTAATATATTTTAATATTTTTTAACCATAACAAGGCTATTAAAATACAAAAATTGCACAGATCATAAAAATATGTCTGAATATATGCAAATTAAAATACTATTTGATTATTTTGGATGAGATAATGGTCCGGTTTGTAAACAAATTCTTTAAAAGGCGACGTCGTTTCACTAAATCATTGTTGTTTTTAGAAAAAAGTGCGCCTTAAGGGTTTTACCAAGAATAAGGCGTGAAAATCGTAAGGCGAGGCGTTTCTCCCAAGCCTTAAGCCTAGGCGGGTTTTTTAGAACAGTGGATAATACACACACACATATATATATATATACACACATATATCCGTATAGGAGAAACGGGAGTGAGAGGTGGTATAATAGGGGGTTGTCACGGATTTGACCATGGCCTTGAACTTCCTACAAACATACAAAACCCATATATACGCATTTACACATATACACAGACATATATAGATATACAAAAGAGAAAAAAACAGTTGGAGCCAAGTTTGGTGGTGGTAGCCATGAGTTTAATTGTTACACACTGCCGTTGCCGACGGGTCACCGCCTGCTGGCAGGAGGTGGGATGGGGGTTTGGGGTTGTGGTGCCGCTAGCGCGGACAGTAATTGATAAAAGGTTGATATTGGATCCATCCACAAATTTTATAAGTACCAAAATGGTGTGAATGTGCCATTTTAGTGGATTAACTTAATAATTATTTTTGAATGGATGTGCTTCCAAAATTATCCTTTGGGTTGTGTGTTAAATGAGTAATATGAGTGGTTTAAAGAATTAATGGGTATAATCTTGAGGTGTATAACAATTGACAATATAATAGTGGTGTATTACAATTACAAACCAGCAAGCAATTTCATATAAGGAAGATTATGTATATAAATGAAAAGCAATTTCATATAAGGAAGAATCTGTATATAAATGAAAAGCCATAGAATAGGGTCTGAATGTTGTGAAATTAATGAGCAAATGATTAGGAGAAAAAGGGAAATATTTACCAGAAGGACTTGAACATGACTAGAAGAGGTAGCTGATTAATCGCCCAGATGAAGGACAAATTTGTGAAAATAAATAAACTGGTGTTTCTTGGGGTATAGCTTGAGCGTCTCAATCGTATGGTTTGCGCGTGATGTGTTTGCATTAACCCACGAAATTGCACCTGATTTTCCTTTCTCGACTTAATATCTCCATTATTATAATTTATACAATGCCTTATAAAAAAAAAAAAAATTACGCGTTACATGATCGTAGTTATAAAAATCTATATAATTATATAAAAATTATAAATCAAAATCATGTAAATTGACACGTGGCAACTTAATAAATGTAAAATCATGTGAGACTGACACGTGGCAACTTAATAAATGATATTATAAATGAGAATCTCTCTCTAGAAAAGGATACGTGAAGATAATAACTCATCTTTCTCTACACTCCAATACAATAAATTTAGTCCATCTAACCGGCTTCCTATTCAATGTACTCCATTTTTAATTTTCCAAGAACTTATTCCCTCTTGATTTTAGATTTGGTAAACATAACATATTTCCACAAAATCTCACTGGCCACGTAACACAAAAAGCTAAGCTATTGTGATACAGGATGGATTTGGAGAAATTGGTGTTGTTTTGGTAGAAAATAAGCATCACAGGGAGATGTACCTTAAATGCATAGCACTTGAAGGTTTACCTAATAGCACCATGCACTTTACATGGATTCACTCGAAGTTTGATAATCCTGAGAAGACAGCTTTTTTCACCAACAAGGTGACCTCTCATCTCTCTCATTGCATATACACTCATAGACACGCATATATATGGTAAATGATTTGTTACGTTAATTGGAATTCAGTACATAGCTAATATATATACATATATATATGGGGGAATTGAGTTTTAAGAGATATGGTGGTTGTTGTTTTTTTTGTTGAATTTTAAATTATAACAATTATGGAAGTAGGTGGATTCCATTTTTTAGTTGATTTCCTAAGCTTTCATGGAGGTGTATGTGTGTGACCGCAAAACACTCCTGGTGAGTCTCTTATTATTTGTTCTCTTTTTCTTTCAAATTATGTTAACATTGATTTTAGTGAGATGAACTATTTTTTTATCAATGATAAGAATGGTGACAAAATTTGTGACAGGTATACAACATTACCCTAGCACCGGATAAAATTTCATAGTGTTGATATTGGAGACAAAATCAAAACCTGATGACCACCTCGGCTGATGAAGGGCAATTCTTTATCACATTATGTTATCACTCTTTTTTACTTATTGGTTCGTTAAATTTAATCTAAAGAAACAAAATTAGATGTGCTAAATAGTTATGTTATTTCAATTGGTGATTCTGAATTGATTTGCTAACAATTAATTTGTACAATTTTCAAAGTTATATATATATTCGGTCTCGCATCGCGTGGCCTTCATGCTAGTTATTAATATAACCATACACTATAGCAAAAGAAAAATAGTGTAACCTCGAGCCATGTGCTCCATATATGTCATTTAGGTCAAGAGATATGAGTCATGCTAAAAATGGCAATCTCAAAATTTTGGAAAAATTCTGAAAAATGACATTTTCGGAAAATGACGATCTCAATCAATTAGTAACTGCAAAACAAAAATAAACACAATTTAGTACCTTTTAAGTGAAATAATGTGGGGCCCTTTTTTCGAATGTGTTTTAAGGATGTCAAAACCAACTTTCTTTTTGAAAAAACCTGTTTCCAAATTTTATACGCACCAACTGTGTGAACCAATTTTAGTTAAGCCCAATTCTATCTTGTTTAATCCTAAACGTACATCTAGGTGATTAAAGCAAGTAAAATAAATAAGCTCACAAAAGTGACGCCGGATGTACGAGAAAATCATTAAGGAAAAAAATCTCGGACGGTCCAAGCCCAACAATCACTATAAGTCGGATGTATTACAAAGTACATATGATACACTTACTCAACGACTCGATTCTCCATAAGTCTTGATACTCCTCTGATCCTTCAACCACTTATCCATAGTGCCCACGTAGAAGTCCTTCTACGATGCTCGTCCACAACACACGCATCCATTTAAGTCTCGGTGTCCATCGATACAGCTTGGCAATGTCTACGATATTAAGTACGAACTCATTCGCTTCTTCACCGCAAAACCTAACATTCAAAGTGATGAACAAACTCCAATGGTGCACACCAAGATCTCTATAACATAATAGTATGAAATCTCGGATCTTGAAACTCTAAGGATGTTTTTAGACTGAAAACCTTAAAAAAACTTGTGCAGAAAACGTACTATATGTAAACTGATTTTCTAGTTCTGCAACTTATGAAATTTTGAGTGAAACACGCCTTAGATAGAAAAGTAAAGTTGGCGCGTCGTTTGAACGAGATCAGCACATCGCTCGAATGAAATGGCCATGTCACTTGAACGACCTTGCGATGTCGCTCGAATGGCTGCAAGTGTCATTTGATCCTTCTAAGCACAAGGGAAGGTTCAATACGACTCTAAACAATCCTTATCTCAGAATAAACGAAGTTAAAACTCTTCAAATATATTTTTTAATAAAAATAACATTCTAAAAATATTTTTCGAGTCCCGTAAACATTACGCATTCATACCTGAGAGATTGGAATGCAATGAAGACGTGAAACGTACACCAAATTAATCTCGACATTATAAATCTTTAAAGCTTGGTCGCAACGTCTTTTATAAACTTTGTGTCATAGACTGTGTGGGATCATGATAATAAATAATCTATATATGACTCAAAAACATGTTTTGTTTCGAGAATAAGTCAAATACTTACAATAGACTCAATTGGAAATTTCGTCCTTACAAATCTCCTCCTTTGACTATTCCGAGATAAAACCCAAACACTAAAATGCCTAAGCAGGTCCGTCAAGACGTATGACGCCTAAATCCCATCCCATAAAATCCAAAATTAAAAATTACAGGACAAGACTAGTAAATGTTGGTCTGGCAAGCATGAATTGTCTGAATGTGATGTAGTCTTGAAATCTTGACTCGTTGAAGAATACCTACACACATGAAACAGACAAATACACAGTGAAGTGTGGAGGAACAAATGATATAAAAATACCAATATGTAAAAACAAACCATTTGTTAAACATGTGAGCAAATTATTTTGATACCAATTAGAAAACAACATTGAAATCAGGAAATCAAATTGTGCAAACTAATTAATACCAATATATAAGCATGAAAGCACATGAAAGAATATGATATCAATTTGTAATATAATAATAAACTATGTGCTCAAAGCCCCCCCTACATCACATACATCTTTCTCCCTTTTTGTCTGGAATAGACAATGAGTGAAAAAGATAAACAAACATCAAATCTAGCATGTGATAATAAATTAAGCATATCTAGATAATCATAAAACGCTTGCTAAAAATAATGACCATATACCAAATCGTAGCTAGCAAACAGAAGTTATAAAAAAAATCATCAAAATCAATAATGATGTGACTAAACAATGCAGCAAAAAATATAATGCCTAATCATCCCATACTACATATAAACTGCCAAGAAGCAAAAAGAAAACAGTACGATATCATCAGTAAAACATAACAGGTACGAAAAAGAAACAATCCCAAAAAAAATTCTAGAGGTCGCTCGAACGACTATGCACTGTCGTTTAAACCATGCATTAAGCAACCCAAACAAACACAAAACAGTAAGCTCTCAGGCGAACATCCCATCATGCGATCCTTCTCGCGACAGATACCTGACACTCTTCACCATCTCGCTTGAAGCTCGCGAGATCAATTCATCCTGCGACATAGGCTTATCGCTCAAACAAAGTCCAGATTTCGTTCAAACGACATCAAAAATGCTCAATTCCAGTTCCAAAAATATTAAAGTTTTGCCTAGCGAAAAAAAATCATGAAAACAGTAACTGGAAATACCAAACAGCAGCAAAACAGACTCAAAATAGAAAAAATAAAATAAGTAAAACAGTGTGAGTTTCATGCCAACATAGTATCAATGTGCTCAAACATGGATATGGAATGAACGAGTGTAAACTACAATAAATGAATCACAACTCCAACACATTAAAACGGTCAAAAAGATCTAATTGATAGCTAAATGTCATCAAACTTAGTTTTAGTCATATGTGGAAATTAATATATTAAGCTAAATGAACTATACAATCAACATACACAAAAATTCAGAATTTTAATGATTCTACAAACAATAGCGTCATGATACGATTTTTCAACATAAGGATTCGTGGTGCAAATCTGTTTAATGTAATCCCCCGTATTTTTATAGCTTTTAAAATTGGGGATTTATTAAATTTAATTGAGATATTAATTTAAATTTAATTCGGAATTTCATTTTAAATATTTACTAGCATGATGAGAGTTAGTAATTATTGGGAATTTTGTTAAATATTACTGGATGATTAAAGTAATATATGAGATTGATTTTATTAGTATTGTCACAAGTGAATAATATGGCAATTATGAAAATTTAACTCGGGACGCGCTTGTGTCGTGTCGGGACTAAATTATTATTATTAAAAGTGAATATATTATAAGTCACCCGTATGGTCATTTCGAGTGCGCCAATGTATTCGGAAGGGCCGAGATAATCTAAAAAGTATACCCGGAGGTTTAGTTTGGGCCTCGGGGTATTTTTAGGCCTAATTGGCCTCCTATGAGAGTATTTTAGACATTTTGTATTTTTTGGTAATTAAACTCACGAATTTTCCTAAGGTATATCAGCCATTTGAGTTAGTGTTTTAGGGTTAACAATCACAAAACTTAAGAACGACCATTAGAGAAGAAGGTAGGAAGCTTTCCAAGCAATCCAAGGTCAATAACTCATTCGTTTGCACCGCAACAACCACCAAAACGTAGATCACACGAAGAGGAACGCAACCATGCCTTTTTCATCCACAAATCAGACCCTTGTATTTCCAGGCAAGTATCCATCTTTCTTCTCTTTTAGTTATTGTTTCATCCATGTTAGATTAGGACTGTTATACACATGTTTTATAAAAGAATTTGAGGAATTTGAAGATTTAATCATATGTCTTGGTGGAAATATTATATTCTGGACATCCCAATCATATGTAGAGGATAACCTGCAAATTTGTATGAGTATAGAAGCAAGAAATCTGGAAAAGAATTAGAAGAATGAAAGTTTTATAAAAATTAGGGTTCTTGTAAAATATGATGATTTACCCCATTAATTCAATACCTTTGATGAATTTGGACATGTTTCACGTAGAAAATTATGTATATAAGTATATGTAACTAATAGTAATGTTGTTTGGGAGTTTGAGAATCGTTAATGGAGTTTTGAAGAAATTTGGAAGATGAAACCCATAGGTTGAAATTGTAGTTTCTGGAGAAGAACTGCTTGATCGATCGATCGACCCAAGAACATCAATCGATCGACCCCTTTCCTCGATCGATCGACCCCTCTTGGAAAACTGCATATTTGTCCCCTTTTTGTTTAATCCGGTTTAAATACGTGGGAACCCTTGATTATTATCTGTAGAGTATAATGGGTCATGAGGAGGACCAGTAAGGTCTAAATAGACTCCATTGAATGAAATTTAATATGGGATGAAATTGTGGGTTAACGGGGAATTTCGTTACATATTAGAGATTTTGCGTAAGTTCGTTAATGAATTGAGGGACTCGTGAAAGTCTTAGACCAGAAGGTTAGAGAGGGTATACCTACTAAAATTGTATTTAGCAAGAGAATACTTCGAGAGATGAGAAATATATATGAAATAAATTATAAATGGGAATAAAAGAGACAAATTCGTTATGCGAGATAATTGAGTAATTTGTGCTAAGAACGGATAATTATAATTATGGGTCGTGGTCACACCTAATTTAGAAAATGTGAATATTTATATATATGACTATGCGACTGTGCGTATATTATGTATCTGTGTAAAAATCATACCCGAGCTACTTTCTATCCCGGAGGTTTTCACGCCGGGGCAGTCTTATCTCGCTTGGACCTTTATGGGAGATATTGACTCGTACCCTAGAAGATAGTATCCTCGATACAGGCTATCTGAGAATGATAGTCAGATGTTCTAAGAGACGTGAGGTTATGTGTTGACCTCTTAGGACCTGAAACTATGATTAGCCTCCATTTGTTTGTGTATTGTGTTAATACAGTTCGAGAGTGATTCCGAACTAGTATTTTCCTTAGTTTTGAGTGATACGGGGACTTGATAGTAGAGTATGCCAGCACCATAGATTTATGTGGAGTGCCGATAGTATATATATTATATGACTGATTGATATATATATATATATATATATATGGAAACTTTCTACTGTGTGTATAAGTAGTTAAGAAATGAATAAATACTTCAACTTTATAATAACTGTTCGGGAACTTTGTAACAGTACGATGTTGCTCTAAGTAACGTAATAAATTTTGAAGAGAATGACTTTCTAAAACTAAATATTATAACTTTCTACTCCTCGAGATAAAAATTTATGGAAAATAAGAGTTAAGTTTATGAGTTTAGTAGTAGGGTTGGCATGCACACTAGATGAGAGGCGAGAATTCTCAAGAGAGTGTCGCATACTAACATGGTTGTTACATTAGTCGGTAAGCATTTTAAATACTTGATAAATTATTTTTAAACTGTTTTACACTCGGGCTCTGACCCGTTTTCTGTCATCTTCTCTCTCTTGTATATATATATATATATATATATATATATATATATATATATATATATATATATATATATATGACAGGTGCACAGCCTCATGGGCGTCATGCTTAGGTTCTTTGGATTGAACGTGCTGCAGCTTATGTGGAAGTTGCAGGCTCTTGCTTAGACGACCTCTTCATTGATTCAGTTTCTATTTTAGTTTTTCATAGTTAGGGCATGTGTCGCCGCATTTCATATCCCGTTGAATTTGTCAGAGACTTATGTTTATGTTATTTCCAGTATTTGGTACTCTTTAGGAGTTAACTCTTATCAAGATGATTTCATTTATAGTTCATAACTTGGTTTGGTTTATCTAGATGGTTTAATTCTTGTGTGATGATTGTCACCCTTATTATTTATGTGATTCTTAAACTATTGTTTATTAAAAAAAATTCATATTGGAGTTTAATAAAATGAAAATAAGACTTTAAATTGTTTTGACACTTGCTTAATTATTTAGGGTGTTCAAATTAGAAATGCTATTTTGCGACAGTGATGCTAAGAATGAACCAACCGGTCAGCTTGATTTTTAATCTAATAAAGGACTGATCACCCGATATTTAATTAGTCGGGTGTTATAGGTGGTATCAGAGCATCAGGTTCTAGTGCCCTTTAGGATCTGTGCGGCTTATTATGCTTCCAGCGTTGCTTTATTTGATATAGAGCCATATGTTTAGGATTGTTGATTTCTATGATGAGATTCCGTTCTCTTGCTACAACGTATATATATTAGTGAATTCTATTTGTGTTCGGATGTGTGCGTGTGCCTAGCGATGAAGGATGTCAGACAAGGGCCGTTAGGCGGACATTAGGAGGCAGGGCTTAGTTGAGGTTATAAGGTATATTCGAGGATGATGACCATAGTCGAGGTCACCCCTATTATGGCACGAGAGGCCAGAACTGTAAAGACGGCTAGGACGTCGCCTATGATTTCCAAATGTTGCTATAGTCAAAAGAGAAGCCGAATCAGACTCACCTAACGTAGTAAGCTTGGGAGAGGGTCAAATGGAAAAAAAATTGAGGAGAGTCATCAGCGAAAATTCTAGAAATGAGGGAATTGTGTGTGTTTCGTCAATGAGTTTCTTCAAGGGCTTTGATAAAAGGAGTTATATCCCCTTTCTTAGTAGGGCGAAAGTCTCTTTCGCACTTATATTTATGTTGTTGTAGTAAAGGGATTTTTACTACATCTTTGTTGAGGGTTAAATTTATAGTTCCCTCATCAATACTTATAGGCAAATATTCTGAGATAAAATTGTTGCCTAATATAAAATCTCTATGCATTTCTGGAAAGCATAAGATTTTTGGAATAATGAATTTCTTTTCGTTAAACCATATACCCACTTTTTTGGCTTTTAAATCAATGAAATTTTGTGTCCCATTGATGCCCGTTACAGCAATTGGATTTTTCATTTTTATCCATTTTTCAGGCGGTAGAACATTAGGCCTACAAGAACATATGGTTGCTCTTGTATCAATTAATGTGCAAAGACTATATGGTTTATAGCCTGCAAAATTGAAGTAACCTAATACATAAGTATATCTTCTCTTTCCATGGCTTGGTGAGAAGATTATTTCTTCTTTTCCCAATTGCAAATGATAAATTTGGCTGGATTTTATATTATCTTCTTTTAGATAATTTGTTCCAGGTAATATTGATACTTGTATATTTTTCATAGAAATAGGAGGTTTACTATTACTATTATTACTACTCTAGCCTTTTAAAAGGTTTTTTCCTTTTAATTTTTCCCAATCATTGACAGGAAAATTATTTTGCCAATTTTCTGAATGTTTATTTTTAAAATAGACATTATTACCAGATACTTGTAATTCAACGCTATTTCGTTGTTTTTCAGGAGGTGGTTCTGTTATTTGGGGTAGTATCCATTGTTTTGGTACTTCCAAATCTCTCTAGTTGATTAATCTGGGCTGGATTGCCGAATCAAATGGTCGAGGTTCAAATATTTCTATAATATTTCTATCCACATCCTGTGTATTTGTTTGTGGTAGAGTTGTCAATTCATGAATTGTTTTCCAATGTATTGACATATTTCTTGAGGTATCTTTCATTCCTATTCCTTTGGTTTGGATTTTTATAATGATAGTTTCCTCAATATTTGGATCATCAATGGATATGAAGAAATTTGGTTTTATGTTAAACCAAATAACTCCATTTACCAAATTGGATTGGACTCCTCCACTTATGGCATTCATAGGGTTACTGAATCTTTTGTCTAAGACCAGTATAGCTACGGGTGTATCCATACCTTGTCTAAACAGGGCAGTAATGCATATTTGAATAAACCCTATATGTATATATTTAATATTTGGGTGTTTTTCTTCCATCTTTTGATCTTTTTTAAATCAAAAAGTTTAATATCTGTTGTTTCATCATCTGTTGATCCAGCAGTAGTATTATCATTAAATTATTCAAATATTCTTGTTGAGAATAATTTGAATTTTGATAATTTATAGACATCTTCCTTTTTTATAAGTTATCTTTGATTATCAATTTCTTGCAATTGTTCGTTGGTAAAAGTGATTTCTTCTCCAACTATTTCACGAAGGTCTATTGTTTGTATCTCATCTTCGCTACTACCTCGTACTTCTAAAGTATTATACATAAATACGAGTTCTTCATCAGATGTTTTCGATTCAGATTCAAGCTCATATAAAATTTCATTAGAATAATTAGAAATATCAGAATCAGATAAATCTTCTCCATAAAATATTTCTAATTCTTGTTCTTCAAGAAATTTTATCATTTTATTTTCACTTTTTCCTTTTTTAGGACAATCAGGTGCATAATGGCCTTCTTTGTTACAAATATAACAACGACACTTCTTTTTTAGAAGGTTTCTTTTTCCTAATATATTTTTTATTCTTTGAAAAAGATGTTTTCTTTTTCCAAGGTTTCCATTTAAATTTTCTCTTTCAAGAATATTTAGAATATTTGGAATTTCTAGGAGGTGGATTACATCCTATTTTCCAGTTTTCTTTTAAAATCTTATCACAACATTTATAACCGGCTTTAGATTTTGTGATTTGATTTTTAATTTGTTTCTTGGCTTTTATTTCAATGCATTTGTCAGATATTTTTCTTAATACCCAATTGATGCGAAAACCAAGATTGTCATCTGTCTCATTCTTCCCGATAGTTTTTAACCAACCAGGATAAGATTGTAAGGATATTTCATCCCATGGATTTGGGAGTTTGTGAAAGAATTGATCCATCCAGTGTTTGGTTTCTGAATGTTTTAGTTTGAAATAATATTTTTTATATATTTCAACAAATTCTTCAAATTGACAAATGTTACATAATTCTAGTTTAGATAATATGTAACACGCATCTTCTTGGAGTCTGGGTTCTCCAGTATATCCAATCATATTTTCTTTAATTATTTCAACAAATCCTTTTAATATTTCATCAAAAGATTTGAAGGTTTGTAGGAGTTCAGTTTTTTGCTGTATTCCTTTATCTGAGCTTTCCCATTGTTGCAACCATTGTAAAACATCTCCTTGGAGTGTTGCCGCAAGGTAGTCTAAAAAAAATTTCTTTAGACCATGTATTCTTATAGTTAGTAATGAGTATAGACATGGATTGTGCCGACTCATTAATAGTTTGATCTTTAAAAGGGACTTGCCTTAGATCAAGATAAATACCATGTTGAGATATATTTTGTTTATTCAAATTATCTCTTCTTAAGAAAAAAGGATTTGGTTCATCCTCATTTTTAGTATTACTTGTAGAAGCGTTGCCTGTTTTAACAAAATCTTCTTTTTCATTTTTATATGCAAGGGTTTGCATATAATCTTCAAAAGCCTCCCAATTTTGGAATTCCTGAAGTGGTTCTTCAGCCTTCCTTTTTCCATCAATTGTATTTACTACATGTGGTGGAATTTCTTCCTCATCAGATGAATATTGGTTTAATTCATACTGATAGTGTTGTAATATTTTTTCATTTTCTAAATACGTAGTTTGTATTTGTTCAATGAGTTTATTGCGTTCTGAAACAGTTAATATTGGATCTTTGTATAGATGTCTCCAATAGTCTAATATTTCACGAACGTTTATACATTCGGTGTAATTAAATTCTTCTGTTTGAAGAGCTTTAATTTCTTCCGAACCATAATATAACCTAGGAATTTTGTTATCCCCTGGGTTATTCATTCCAGTTTGTTATGGATTTTGATTATCTATTTTGTTTAATAGATTTTCAATTCGTTGTTTAGTCTCCTCTTTTAGATCTAAATATGTAACCGTTTCGAGTTGACTAATTTTTTGATCAACTTTGTTTAAGTTGAATTCAATACAATCTAATTTTTTCTCTACATAATTTTGATTAACGACCTGATGTCTTTCAGTTCGTTTTACCCAACTAAAAGCTATATCAGTTAAGCTATTTAACGTAGTACTAATTTTACTAATATCATTTTTAGA
Source organism: Sambucus nigra (assembly GCA_949130495.1). Classification (NCBI taxonomy): domain Eukaryota; kingdom Viridiplantae; phylum Streptophyta; class Magnoliopsida; order Dipsacales; family Adoxaceae; genus Sambucus; species Sambucus nigra. The sequence continues at coordinate 137,483,511 of OX422224.1, read as the reverse complement.
TTTTTTATCTATATGCAAACTATGATTATACATAGACTCATCTTTTTGTAACCATGGTGCTAAACATTGTAAATTAATATTTTCATTATTTTGTTCATCTTTTCCAGATTCCATTGGTATCTAAGACCTCCTATTATATGTTGTTTCAGGTGCCTAAAACCGGTTTTCCTAACGCCGATTGCTATCTACAGTAGCTTTTTGGCAAACGGAAATATGGGCTTTGAAACAATAACAGGAATATGGGTTTTATGAAAACTTTAAAGATTTTCAAAATAACTCTTTTTTTTTTAAGGATTAACACACTTATTTATATAGAACTAAGATTAAGCAGTATTTCATACAACAATTATTACGGCACTTAATTCCAATTACTTTATGTTTTACCCTAAAGTTTTCTCCAACAACATAAGTTCTGTGATGGAGTATAATAGTTTCTACTTTAACATTCATATTAGCATATCAATATAAACATGATTAGAATACTAAAATTGTTAAAATACTAACCTTTGCTCTTATACCAATTACACAAGTGCGAAAAAGATCGATAGAAACAAGTGCGGAAAAGCGGAAAAGATCGATAGAAATGTTATTGAATCAACAAAAGAGAGAGAAGAGAAATATTATAACTTATATCTTACAACTGAGGAGAAGCTCTCCTTTTATAGCCTCTACCAGATAACCTTCTCTTTTGCTAAAAAAAAACGTGGGTTGCTGATTGCAAAAAGTCCTAAAGTGCATAGTGATTGCATAGTAAAAGCACACAGTAATTCAAAAAGTAAATGGTAACTGATTTGGATGTTTTTGTTTTAAACGTCTAAATCGTCATCACATGTGTCAGCTGATTACTGTTCATGTGTATATCCCACTTCGTGTGCTGGATGATTTGAAGTCGTCCATGTGGGTTCATTTTCTTTGTCCAATTGTCATGCATCAAATGCATTGGCAATGTTGGCCTCAGCAACAGAGTCGAAGGACATGTTGTCGTTAGGGCTGTGGTTTGGAGGTCCATGTAATTGGGCTTGTTCGTATTCCTCTGCATGGCTTAATTGTTCAAAGGGAACATCTAAATTATTTTTATTTTTTAAGTTATTTAGAAACTCCCTTACTGCCGCTCGTTGCTCAAGCGAGGAAGTATAATTTATCGGTAAATCGGTAACAAATAATCGTCTGCCATCAGTTACCATGAATTTTAATGCTGATTCCCAACAAAAATATTCTGCATCATTTGAAATATTGATCATGTTTTGTGACCAATATCTCGTTGTATCTAATTGGTCCAACGGTACATTAAGTGCAATTTCCCAATTTTGTTCAATCTCGTCCCATTCATAGTCCTCGGTGCCTCTGAGGTACCAGATCTGGTAGGGTTGATAGAAAATTTCTCTTGATCGCCAACCAATTGTGCTTGTGATATGAAATGACAAATAGCGAGTATATTTGTACTTGCTTTTTGTCAGTACATGATAGATCATGATTTTGATCATCATAGGTAAAAATTCAAAATGATTGAAACAAGCTACACTGGAGAAGATTAGTTTGTTTACTAACCCCCATTCAATTGTTTCAATATCCCAAGGTGGATACCCTTCTTCAGTAATGAAATGCAGTTTTGGCATGTCATCACTGTAATTTAAACTAGAGTAAAAATGTTGGAGTAAAAGACTTTTTATTTTTTGCTCATGGTCCTCAATTTTTGGTAAAATTTCAATTTGGAATAGAGGACGTGGGAGAATTATCTTTGCTTTTTCAAATAGACAAATTCTCCTGATAGTATTGAAGATCTTGTCAGAAAAATCATTTTATAATAATTCAGAAAATTCTAGAAAAGTATCAATTTTTTCTAAAGGAAAATCTTCATTTTCATAGTTTAAACTTTTTATGAGCTTGAGGCTCAGACTTTTGAATTTATCCAAAGTTGCTATTTGTTCAGCAATTTTATTAGCAAGGATACTCATATTTTTTCTAAAATCTTTTCTCCTTATCTCGGAGATGAGATTTCCATGCTTCATTTAATGGTGTATACAACTCGCAGGGGATTCCTGGGTTGTGAAAGTCATAAGTTTCAGTATCAAGGAGGTTTTCCTTGGTCTGAAGCTTGGTAAACTGGTAAATCATATTAGGCGGTCCTAACTGTTTAATCCAATTTTCCCATGCTGTAATGGCTTCTGGCATCGTATTATATTTTTGGTGACATGCACCAGGGTATTTGTTTACTTACATAAAACATTGATTCCAGTTGTCATAAAATCCTGGGTTTCTTCCACTGAATACAACATAAACAGGGTTTGGTTTAGGCTATGTGGATGATGATTCTTGGGTCTTTGCCTTTTTAGCAATAGTCACCCAATCTCCTTTGGTTTCTCCTGGATGCTTATCTCCCATCCTGAAAATAGAAAAGAAAGGCCACTTGTTTAGTGATTTTAATAAAATATATTTCAAAATATTCCACTTGTTTAGTGGTGTTATTTTAAAATATTTAATATTCTCCACTTGTTTAGTGGGTTTCTAAAAACTCTACTTGGTTAGTAGGTTTTTCATTATAGTTTCTGCTAAGATAATCTGCAAGAAAATTATTAGTACCATTTAAATGTTCAACTTCAAAAATATAAATAGCAATTTGGTTGAACCATTTAAGTCTTCTTCCTTCTAAAATATTTCTTTTGTTTACCAGGAAGTCTTTTACAGCTTTATTATCTGTTCTGATAATAAAGTCTTCAGGTGCTAAGAAAATATGGAATTTTTTAATAGCAAGTTTTGTTGCTAGTAATTTTTTTAAAAAATAATATAATTCAGTTCGTTTGGTTTAAATTTTCCTGAATTATATCCACATATTAATTCATGTTTTTGAATTGATTTTGGTATAGTAGTTTTCTCACCACGAATACCTAAATTATTGGAAGGATTGTTTTCATTCCAATATTCTGAAGGAATTGCTTTGAGAACGCATCCCCAGCAATTATCCGAAGCATCGGTTTCCAATATTAATTTATCTCCTGTTTTAGGAAAATAAACTTTTGGACAATTATTAATGATTTCTTGTTTAATTGTTTTAACAACAAGAGTATCATTAGCACTCCATGTAAAAACTTCATTCTTTTTAAGTTTTTCAAGAAGTGGTAATTCTTTTTGAGATAATCCTTTTATGAAATTTCTTTCATAATTAAGGATTCCTAGGAAACTTTGTAATTATTTTTTATCCAAAATTTCCTCATTAAAATCTCTTATTTTAGAGATGATATGATCTTGTAATTGTAGGCCATCCTGGTTTAGGATTATGCCAAGAAAATTAATTTCTGTTTTTTCAACATCAATTTTCTTAGGTGATAAAATGATTCCATGTTTTTGGAATTTTTCACAAATAATTTTTAGATGATATCTATGTTCTTCTATGGTTTTGGAAAAAACAAGGATGTCATCTATATAGACAACACAAAAATCTTTAAGGTCTTTAAAGATTTTGTCGATCCATCTTTGATATAACTGAGGAGCTGTGTTTAGTCCAAAAGGCATAACATTCCATTTATAGTGTCCTCTAGGAGTACTAAAGGCTGTCAATGGCTTGAATTCTTCAGTTAGTTTTAACTGCCAAAATCCAGATTTACAATCGAATTTGCTAAAGAACTTTTTTCCTTTAGTTTGGTTAATTAATACATCATTTCTTGGAATAAAATAACCATCAAATTCTAATTGTTCATTTAGTCTTTTATAATTTATAACCATTCTAGCTTTTCCTCTTATAACTTCACTGTGTTTTCTCACCATGAAGGCAGGGCTAGAGTGTGGACTTATTGTTTCTTCAATAAGGTTTATATCCAATAATTCTTTAATTTGTTTATCATATTCATCTATATCGTTTCTCGTATAGATCATTTGTTTTACTCTTATAATGACATTGGGATCTCTTAGTTTGAGATTACAATATCTTGGACTTTTATTCCATAATTTTAGTGGGTTTTCACTAAAATATATTCGAAAGGCTTGGGCATATGGAGGAGTGTGGTTAACTAGAAATGAAAATTTGGGGTAAAAATTTTCTTCACTCAGTGGAGCAAAGTTACAATAGTGGGAGTTAACCACCACCGTTAGTAGTAAAATGTTATGTCAATGGAAGGACCTTAGGTACAGTTTAATCGCATGTTCTGTCATCAATTTTTCAGAATAAGATATGAACGTTGTTCTGAACCCATTACGAAAGGGCCGTATAGGGGTCCATTTGTAAATGGATAAGACTTTTAGCAAATCTTGTATCAGCGGGAGTGGATACCAATGTTAGAGACGAATTCAAGTGGGAAATCAACTCGTGAGGAAAGATTGACAACACTTAAAGAGAATTTTGTTGGACAGTCGATCCATATGGTGATAATGTTACGCATTGTCCATAGAGATGTTAACGCTCTTATGAAGGGAGCTAAAGTAATCGGAAGATTTATTGGAGAGTGAGTTTAGATGAAAAGTAGTTAGTAAAATGCCACAAGGGGGAGACCCATCAGGGGGGACTCATTTAAATGAATCGAATAGCTGAATTCTTACCAAGCAAGGGTGAATTCAGTAAGGGTTATTGAATCCAATAGCACGTTCCTTAGGGCCAACAAAGATAAGGGAATGACGGGGGTAGCCATTAGGATCGAGACTATTTAAGTCCGAGAGAAGGACAACCCTAATAGGGTCAGTATGATAGGAGATAAGTGGGTTATGTGTTGGGGCATTTTGTGGAGAGTAAAACCACACGAGTTGGAAAAAAAATTCGAAGCGAGAAAAAGGGCAAGGGTATGGTGCTTACAAGGGAAATGGTTAATGTAATTTTTGATTTGGTTCAGACAGACGCGTTCTGTCTGGAAGACCATTAAGTAGCCAAGGCGATTGGCAAAGTAGAAGTATGAGTTTTATCCTCGGAGGATGAAGCGTGTTTTATGTGACACGAGCGAGTCACTACATTTTTGTTTATTACTAGATTCGCTTGTGAAAAGAATTTAGTGCGTACATCTATTGCGTTATTATTATGCGTATGTTTCCCTGGTATAGGGGGGTTGTCTTCAGTGATATCCACGGAGGATAAATGGGTGCATTGTTTGTGTTATATAATTTATTGAGATTACTCGTTTTAGTGATGTGATATGCGAGTATATTATTGTATTGATTATGGATTTATAAAAATGGTTAAAACATTAGTAAGTAGTGATTGCAAGGCTATCGGGGTTGCTGCCCTAGTGCAATATGTTTTGTTTTGACAATAACTCACATGCGAGAGGGCTCGCACTCATTTTATATATATTATAGCGAATTCGAAGGGTACAGTGGTACAAAAATGTTTAATCCCAGGGTGTTTAGAAGTTTGTTATTATGATTCAGTGTGTATTGGGTTTACCATTGGGCGGAAAGATTTCACTCATTATTATATGTAACATTCAGGACTTAGTGGTAGGAGGAGCGCATTTTTATATTTATCCTTTGGGAATGTGAGAGTTAAGACTTATATTCATATGCTTGGGAATGGGATTCAGAGAGTCCTGATTGTATACGTACGAGGTTTATGGAATGTGATTACCACCAATACTAAGAAATAATGCGCTTGGTAATAATTATTTGTTTCAGTACAAATTGAGGAAGGAGATGTAGTTTTTTTTCCTATCAAAAGACGGAATAGAAGAGTATAGGTTATGGATGGAGGACCCAACGGATTTCGAAAACCGACTATGCTAGGCAGTAGTGTATCGGGGGGGTTCCTTGTTTGGATTTTGCTTGGCGAGACATCCCACGCATGAAACTTAGAGTAAGGTTGGAAGTAGAGAGATGTTTGGTCATTAGTCCATGAGTCTAGTACCTCGGTTGTCATAGGAGCCGATAATATTAATTTTAAGTTAAAGTTGAGTGACTATTTAAGGCTAGTAGAGTCAGTTGTGTGGTAAGGAAACATTGAAAGTTTTGTTTTATCACCCAATCGAAGGGTGGAATGATGATAAAGAGGTTTGAGAGTACTCAAGTGGTGTAACCACGTTGTGCCACAAGGGAAACAGAGAATTGGGTGTTATGTGTGAAGCGTAGGTGATGCTTACACATGTATGCACGATTTATAGGGTGTGTGGGCATCCTGGTTAGCTATTTCTTGAATCGTTTGAGTTGAATAGACGTGGGGATAGACACGTGGAATATATGTTTGTGCGAACGACGTAACAAAATGGAACTGGTAGAGTGGATTAAGTGCGGTGCGAAGGATGATAATCCATATATACATGTACGATCAGAGTAGAAAACAGAAATTCAGTTGGAAGGATATGAGAAGCCATTTAAGGGTATTCCTTCAGAAGGATAAAGCTTAACTATTATGGAAAACACTCGGAGCGGAGCTTTACCTAGTCAAGGGTGGAAAGCGACTTGCGCGTAGGTTGAATGATGATGATAGTAAGGTATAAAGGTTCGGCTGTGCACATCGTGGAGAAAAGTGCATGGGTCAAAACTATCGGTATACGCTAAGGAAAGAAGTGGAGTATTAAGTGTCACTAAATGTGAGTCATTGCAAGTAGAAGTCGACGTTGAGTGGGATATAGTGAGTAGTCTCCGCGGGCACCACTCATAGATAGAAATTAGTTGGAACGAGAGGATCAGCCAGAGAATTTTATAGCAAACCTACGATTCCTAAAATAAAAAAGAACAATTATGTGAAATTTCTTGGATGGAGTGCCAACTTCAAGGTAAGGTCACGAGTTCCTTAGAATGTGCGGAACAAGTTGACCAAAAACAAAGTGATTATTATTCTTTTGGGGGTATACACTATTAGACAGTGTGCCCTAACCTTTCTTTGGAAATAAGAATCGTGTCGGTAAGAGGTTTATTCATGGTATTTTTCTGAATTAGAATGGGATCATTGAACCCCACCTTCGAACCAAAGTTTTGGGAAGCAATGGGGATAACTTTTCGTTTTGAGTAGGTTGTATCACCCTTAGCCGGGGAGTAGGCGAGGTGATTAAAGATTAGTGGAACCACGTGAAAGTAATTTTGAATGCATGGTGATCATTTCATTTTACAACGGATGTATATAGCAAGTGACGTTTAGTACAGTAAAGTTTCGTGGAAGCACTCGGGGTATTTTTAGGCCTAATTGGCCTCCTATGGGAGTATTTTAGACATTTTGTATTTTTTGGTAATTAAACTCACGAATTTTCCTAAGGTATATCAGCCATTTGAGTTAGTGTTTTAGGGTTAACAATCACAAAACTTAAGAACGACCATTAGAGAAGAAGGTAGGAAGCTTTCCAAGCAATCCAAGGTCAATAACTCATTCGTTTGCACCGCAACAACCACCAAAACGTAGATCGCACGAAGAGGAACGTAACCATGCCTTTTTCATCCACAAATCAGACCCTTGTATTTCCAGGCAAGTATCCATCTTGCTTCTCTTTTAGTTATTGTTTCATCCATGTTAGATTAGGACTGTTATACACATGTTTTATAAGAGAATTTGAGTAATTTGAAGATTTAATCATATGTCTTGGTGGAAATATTATATTCTGGACATCCCAATCATATGTAGAGGATAACCTGCAAATTTGTATGAGTTTAGAAGCAAGAAATCTGGAAAAGAATTAGAAGAATGAAAGTTTTATAAAAATTAGGGTTCTTGTAAAATATGATGATTTACCCCATTAATTCAATACCTTTGATGAATTTGGACATGTTTCACGTAGAAAATTATGTGTATAAGTATATGTAACTAATAGTAATGTTGTTTGGGAGTTTGAGAATCGTTAATGGCGTTTTGAAGAAATTTGGAAGATGAAACCCGTAGGTTGAAATTGTAGTTTCTGGAGAAGAACTGCTTGATCGATCGATCGACCCAAGAACATCAATCGATCGACCCCTTTCCTCGATCGATCGACCCCTCTTGAAAAACTGCATATTTGTCCCCTTTTTGTTTAATCCGGTTTAAATACGTGGGAACCCTTGATTATTATCTGTAGAGTATAATGGGTCGTGAGGAGGACCAGTAGGGTCTAAATAGACTCCATTGAATGAAATTTAATATGGGATGAAATTGTGGGTTAACGGGGAATTTCGTTACACATTAGAGATTTTGCGTAAGTTCGTTAATGAATTGAGGGACTCGTGAAAGTCTTAGACCAGAAGGTTAGAGAGGGTATACCTACTAAAATTGTATTTAGCAAGAGAATACTTCGAGAGATGAGAAATATATATGAAATAAATTATAAATGGGAATAAAAGAGACAAATTCGTTATGCGAGATAATTGAGTAATTTGTGCTAAGAACGGATAATTATAATTATGGGTCGTGGTCACACCTAATTTAGAAAATGTGAATATTTATATATATGACTATGCGACTGTGCATATATTATGTATCTGTGTAAAAATCATACCCGAGCTACTTTCTATCCCGGAGGTTTTCACGCCGGGGCAGTCTTATCTCGCTTGGACCTTTATGGGAGATATTGACTCGTACCCTAGAAGATAGTATCCTCGATACAGGCTATCTGAGAATGATAGTCAGATGTTCTAAGAGACGTGAGGGTATGTGCTGACCTCTTAGGACCTGGAACTATGCTTCGCCTCCATTTATTTGTGTACTGTGTTAATACAGTTCGAGAGTGATTTCGAACTAGTATTTCCCTTAGTTTGAGTGATACGGGGACTTGATAGCAGAGTATTTCAGCATCATAGATTTATGTGGGGTGCCGATAGTATATATATATATATATATATATATATATATATATATATATATATATATATATATATATATATGGAAACTTTCTACTGTGTGTATAAGTAGTTAAGAAATGAATAAATACTTTAACTTTATAATAATTGTTCGGGAACTTTGTAACGGTACGATGTTACTCTAAGTAACGTAATAAATTTTGAAGATAATGATTTTCTAAAACTAAATATTATAACTTTTTACTCCTCGGGATAAAACTTTACGAAAAATAAGAGTTAAGTTTATAAGTTTAGTAGTACGGTAGGCGTGCACACTAGATGAGAGGCGAGAATTATCAAGAGAGCGTCGCATACTAACATGGTTGTTATATTAGCCAGTAAGCATTTTAAATACTTACTAAACTATTTTTAAGCTATTTTACACTCGGACTCTGACCCTTTTTCTGTCATCTTCTCTCTTATATATATATATATATATATATATATATATATATATTACAGGTGCCCAGCCACAGGAGCGTCATGCTTGGGTTCTTTGGATTGGATATGCTGCAGCTTATGTGGAAGTTGCAGGCTCTTGCTTAGATAACCTCTTCATTGATTCAATTTCTATTTTAGTTTTTCATTGTTAGGGCATGTGTCGCCCGATTTCCTATCCTGTTGAATTTGTCAGAGACTTATGCTTATGTTATTTCTAGTATTTGGTACTCTTTGGGAGTTAACTCTTGTCATGATGATTTCATTTATAGTTCCTAACTTGGTTTGGTTTATCTAGATGGTTTAATTCTTGTGTGGTGATTGTCACCCTTATTATTTATGTGATTCTTAAACTGTTTTTTATTAAAAAGGTTTTCATATTGGAATTTAATAAAATGAAAATAGGACTTTAAATTGTTTTGACACTTAGCTTAATTGTTTAGGGTGTTCAAATTGGAAATATTATTTCGCGATAGTGATGCTAAGAATGAACCAACCGATCAGCTTGATTTTTAATCTAATAAAGGACTGATCACCCGGTATTTAATTAGGCGGGGTGTCACATTTAATTTCTCCGTCCAAACTCCCTTATATATACATATTCTTTTTCAAGCTCTTTTGAGGTTTTTATTTTTTTCAACTTAGAGAAATCCTATTAGCCCTATTTTGGCATATGATTTTTTTATTGCCTTAATTTTTTCTTGGGCTCTTTTAAACGGGGGCTTTCACGTCGTGATTATTATTCACTCGCAGCCCTTTCTCGTGAAGACTCATCATTTTTTCAATTTAAGAAATATCAATCCTCGTGGTAAACGATTCTTACATGCACACCTCCTCCTAAGTTTACTTACGCATAGATGACAAAATTGAGATAGGAGCATCTCACCAAACTCAAATATGGATGAGATGTCAAGCATTCATATAAACTCGTGCAAGTGTGCAAAGATGGCATATATACACAGTCAAATTCAAATGCATATCAACTTCGAAACAACTCCTTAAAAACAATGGTTAAGATCATTCAACGCATCAACAATTATGGCCAAATGTCCTAGCCACATGAATAATTAAATATGGGGGTCCAAGAACACTAATATGCCACATCAAACATGAAACACTCACGACAAAAAAATAAATCAAAAATCTTTTTGTGTTTTTCTAATTATATTTTTTACCCAAAAATAAAATCTTTTTGTATTTTTCAACAATTTTTTATCAAAAACAAAATCTTTTTTTATTTTTCAAATAAAACTCAATAAATGAAAAAAATATAATAAAAAAGATACACATGTCATAATACTAGCAAGATATAAATCATGATGCAAAGACTAGCGTATGACAAATATGGCAATAAAATCATCCTTTGGATCTATTATGGGAAGAGTCAAGTGCAACCAAATAAGAACCATGAAGTTTAATTCCTAAAGCCTTTAAGTCCGATTTCTTAACCCAAGTAAGTGTGAAATGACGCATGGGGGTTTTGGTAACCGAAACGAATTTATTCCTTAACTTCCTAGGATCATTCCTAAGGTCATAGAAAAAACGTCTAAGATGACCTTTCCTACCGCATTGAGTACAAATGCAGACACAACAAGAATGATTACCAAAATGTCGACCTCTCCTAATGTTCCTAGTAGGGTCTCTCACATGATTGGTATTGGCTTTTGGAATGGGAATAACACTATCATCGTAGCTTATACCAAACATATCTCCCTTGATTTGGACAGTGCCTAACATCCTATCCAACTTGTCCGATCTGACCTCCAAATCAAACTTCACCTTACTCGAGTCTTTAAATCTTTCCTCTAACTCACTAATCCTAGACTCAATCAAATGACTAGACTCCTCAAACTCTAGAACCTCTTTCTTTAAAACCTCCATCAAACCATGAAGACTATCTCTTTCTTTCTCAACATATTCTAGCTTCTCCCTAAGAGTTTTCTTCCGTGCCCTAAGATACTCAATCAAAGCATCATTATTTTCTACAGCACATTCATTCAACTTAGCTTGCAATTTCAAGTTGGCCTTTTTCACCTTTACTATTTTTGTATACAACTCACTAAAGGCAACTTGTAAATCTCCTACATCAATCTCCTCATCCTCACTAGCTTCACTCTCACTCACTTGGGATTCACACTTAACGGCCTCAAAAGTGTCATGCAAATGAGAATCTTCATGGGAAGATGTATCGTTATCGCTCACATGACATGCTATGAACACTACAAAGTTATGCTCAATGGGGGAACTCTCCCCCTCCTCCGGTTCACTATCACTTAAGGTGGCGTTATATACTATCAATTTCTTGCCCTCCTTCTTAAGTCTAGTAGGACACTCGACAACCTTATGATCATAACCTTCACACCCAAAACACCTATCCGACTTAACCCTCTTGACATTCTCACCCTTATCCTTAAGGGTGGGATCTACCTTATCATTCTTGAATTTCTCAAGTCCTTTGGCATCTTTCGATTACTTTTGGAACTTAATTTTTTTTTATACTTCTTTGCCAACAAGGCTACATCCTCAAAATCAGAATCGAAATTATCATCCGAAACTTTAGTTTCCTCATTTCGGGATTTCAAAGAAATGCCATTTTCTTTCTTTCGCACTTGCTTAGAGGTAAACATATCAAGTTCATAGGTTTGTAATCTCTTCAAGTTTTGTCGATTCAAGCATACCCAAGAAGTTCAAAACGATCATTTTTGCATCAAATCTACTCGAAAACGACCGTAAGAATTTCTTTATGACTCGGTTGGCGGGTATTTTCTCTCCCAAATTAAAAGACAAGTTGACAATCTAGCATAAAACTCATCAAATGACTCACTCTCTAACATCTTAATCGTCTCAAACTGTGTAGCGATATTTTGAAGTTTAGACTCCTTAACTGTGCTAGTGCCCTCGTGAGTAAGTGCAAGAATATCCCAAGCCTCTTTCGAAGTTTCACACATCATGATTCTATTATATTCTTCTGGTGTGACATGTGAGGAAATAACGTGAAGACCTTTAGAGTTGTAAAGTGCAAGCCTATGTTCGGCTTCGATCCATGACTCAACTGGTTTTAAAGTTGTAGCCTCACCCTCTCGTGTAACCGGTGGTGTCCAACCCTTTTCGACCACTAACCACACATGCTCATCAATTGATTTCAAAGCACTTATCTTCACATTTTCCAATAACCATAGTTAGTGCCATAAAAAATAGGAGCTCTAAAACTTTCATAGTTTTTTAAATTCATCCTTAAAAACACAAGGTATCAATACACACAAAAATATGTTTCTAGCTCTGATACCAATTTGTAGGCCCCTTTTTTTGAATGTGTTTTAAGGATGTCAAAACCAACTTTCTTTTCGAAAAAACGTTTTTCCAAATTTTATACACACCAAACGTGTGAACCAATTTTAGTTAAGCCCAATTTTATCTTATTTAGTCCTAAATATACATCTGGGTGATTAAAACAAGTAAAATAAATAAGCTCACAAAAAAGATGCTGGATGTACGAGGAAACCACTAAGGGAAAAAAATCTCAAACGACCCAAGCCAGACAATCACTATGATATGGTATTATAAAGTACAGACGATAAACTTACTCAGCAACTCGATCCGCCACCACAAGTCTTGACGCTCCTCTGATCCTTCAACCACTCCTCTACAGTGCCCACGTAGAAGTCCTTTTATGATGATCATCCACAACACACGCGTCCCCGTATGTCTCGGTGTCCACCGATATAGCTTGTCAATATCTACGATGTTGAACATGAACTCCTTCGCTTCTTCACCCCAAAACCCAACGTTTAAACTGATGAACAAACTCCAATGGTGCAAACCAAGATCTCTATAGCATAAGAGTATGGAAGCTTGGATCTTGAAACTCTGAGGATGTTTTTAGACTTTGAAAACCTTAGAAAACTTATGCAGAAAACGTATTATATATAAACTGATTTTCTAGTTCTGCAACTTACGAAATTCTGAGTGAAACACGCCTTAAATCGAAAAGTCAAGTCGGCACATCGTTTGAACGAGATCAACGCATCGCTCAAACGAAATGGACATATCGCTCGAATGCCATGTTCATCTAGCTTTAACGACCTTGCAATTCCGCTCAAATAACTGCAATTGTCGTTTGATCCTTTTAAACACAAGAGAAGGTTCAATACGACTCTAAACAATCGTTATCTCAGAATAAATGAAGTCAAAACTCTTTAAAAATATTTTTTAAAAAAAAATAACATCCTAAACAATTTTTATGAGTCCCAAAAACATTACGCATTCATACCTGAGAGATCAGAATGCAATGAAGACATGAAACATGCACCAAATTAATCTTGGCATAATAAATCTTTGAAGCTTGACCGCAACATCTTCAATAAACTTTGTGTCATACAGTGTGTGGGATCATGACAATAAAAAAATCTATCTATAACTCAAAAATATATTTTGTTCCGAGAATAAGTCAAATACTTACAATGGACTCAATTGGAATTTGTCCGTATGAATAAAAGGAACAAAAAACAAAACCTTAATTTTGTAGAAACAACTTGCATCGTGATGAAGGACTAAAATATGATGGATATAAATAAAAATCCTAATGATTTAAGTACTATCAATGAACAAAAGTGATAATGAATAGAGTTTGTAAAAGAGATTTTAGTTGCTTTAACAAATAGAGAATCTTGGACTCAATGACCAATTAATTGTAAAGAAAACTCCTTATCTCAATCAAATCTCTAGAGAGCTCAAGAAAAATACGATGTTAGTCATTTATCTATTACACTAACTGAGAAGAACTGAGTCGAATCCTAGGTGAATCAGTTAAGCTATTCTTCCTTATAATAAGATTGGTTCAGGGTAAGAAAGATTCACCTTGTAAATGACAAATTTGGGTGAGATCTAAGACATCCAACATTCTACTGGTGAATATGTACAATTTCTATGTCTTAATCTACGAAATTAAGCCTCCAAATGGAGAAGAAGTTGGGGATGATAAAGTTTGATTAAAGTGGGAGGATATATGGAAGTTAGGGTTTCAACGGAATAGAAGAAAGGGATTGAAGGTTTCAAAAGGAATAGGAGACAAAGAGTTATGTCCATCACCACTTTCAACATCGTTTTATGTACTTTGAGATTTTAGGAAAAGTTTTGGAAAGTCAATAAATCTCATGATTTCGTAATTATAGTCTCTTCATCTCTCCAAATATGAGAAATAATGAGATATTAATGCAATACACGTGGAGCATCCGGGTTAAAAGTTACAACTAAAGCCAGAACTTTATATATATATACTAAGGATATACATTTAATGAAGCCACATGGAAAATTAATTATTAATTCACATCAAACTTTCAAACATGTAATTTTTAAATATTAAAAATGAATAATGTGTTTATTAAAACTCTCATGTCTCTTTGTCTTTCCCTTATTACCTTCCACCTGCAATATAAACAAAGGAAATCCGCTATTGATACAAAATTATACGATATCTCTATCAACGAGTTCAGCAGAGTAATAGTAATTACATCAAACACATCATGCTTTGTAAATGAGAAAAGGTTGTCTTCTTAAATTAATAATGTGTGTAATGTGCACTCCCAATCATGAGGCACACGCCTCCTACTTTGGTACGTCTCTCTCTCCTTTGTTTATGTGTGTGTGTAGTGTGGTCAATGTGTGTGTGGGTGGGGGTGGGGCGGTGGGGGGTCAGTGTGTGTGTGTTATTTTGGCGTATGTGTGGGTTGGTGTGTGTGTGTGTGTCTGTGTTTTGGGGTCTCTGTGTGCGTAGGGGCAAGATTTGCGTGTGTATATGTGTGTGTGGGTTAGTGTATGTGTGGGGGTCAGTGTGTATGTGTGTGTGTTTGGGTCAGTGTGTGTGTGGGGTGGGGGCAAGATTTCAATGTGTGTGTGGGGTCAGTGTGTGTGTGGGTTAGTGTGTGTGTTTTAAATTGAAATTAGTATTGAAATTGAAATTGGTATTTGAAATTAAAATTGGTATTTAAAATTAAAATTAAATTTTTTATTATAAATTGAAATTGAAATTGAAATTTGATATTGATATTTGGTTTCTCTCTCTAATTGCAGCAGCGACGACCCCCTTTCATCTTCCTCACATATTCCAACGACCCCATTTTCGTACATCTCTCTCTCTCTCTCTTTATACACACACACACACACACACACACAGAGAGAGATTGTTGAATTGTTGAAAGGTTTTGGATTCTTGAATTGTTGTTGATTGGTGGATTTGAACATTTAGATGGTCATTAAGTCGGTTAGCCTTAGACCATACTATAAATTTTAAAAGTTTGCTGTTAAATAATTAATAATAGTGTGCATAAATACTAGCCTTCTAGTTATTATGCGTAGGCATTCAATAGCTCTTAGACCCATTTGAGAGTTATTATCCCTATAATGAGATATGTCTAATTGTTGTTTTGACAGCTTGGGATGATATAGTTTCTTTATAATAATATTCTTAGTGGCTTAAGCTTGTTACTTTTGGGGGAAGTTCTGCTGTCGTCTTTTAATGCTCTCTGGGTACATACTAGATGATGCGATGTTAAGTGTTATTTCAATTGACAAATTAAAATAACACTTACATTTGCGAATTTATGTCGTGTACTTGGGAAAACTATGGGTATACGCTGTTGAATTTTCCAATACTTAGTCATGCAATTGCTATTGTAACTGTTAGTGATTTACCATTGAGTTTATTAGTATATTTTGCTTGTTTATTTCATAATAGTAAAACCATTGAGGCACGAGACATAGTGATTTAGGACCCCATATTTTGAGCAGATGTATTTGAATACATCATTGTTCAGTTGGGTTATGTTATCTGATACCAAGGTAATGGGGATGACAAATCTAGTTATAATGTTTCTCAACACAAAATGTCTAGCATATGCCTCCCTGATGTGCATTAATGACTCATCCTCCACCCATTTGGTGAAGTAATTGGTGGAAGTGATCAAGAACTTCCGATTGCACTAAGAACTTCCTATTGAGTGAAGGACCATGAACTTGTAAGAGGGTTGAGATCGTCAAAATGATTTTTTGATGATAAAAAATAATTATTGACACTTAGGACACTTTCAAAATAACCAGGTCCCATCATTTTACAAAGAAAGGCCACAAATACCCCTATGATATATCCCTATAGGATAAAGATCTTCCTACTACATGAGCTTCACAATTGCCTTTATAACAATCCTTCTAACTGATTTAAATGAACGCACTTAAGCAAGGGACCTGTGAATAATCACCTATAGAGTTGTCCCTATGAGTTAAGGCAAAAATAATCCAACTGGATTTTTAGCTTGTGTGCCTTTTTACTATCCCATGGGGGATCTTTGTTATTTTTATAAACAATTATGGGGTCTATCAATAATGGAGATGAATCGATATGTATGACATTTGACTCTATTTTTGGGACATCGATTCTTATTCAACTGACATATATGACTTCAATTGACCTCTTCAGATTAGTATCAATTTTTTATGCTAATGTGGCTTAAGAGTTAATATGACTATATTAATTCCTCGGTGATTGTTCGATTGATGCCGATATGAAGACGTTGAGGATTTTCTTGCTTTATCTCGATAAGTAAGCACTCTTGAATATATGGTTTCATATTCTATGATCAATTGGTTGTTGATTAGAAGAGAATCTCAATGAATGTCAATATCGTATGCTCCCATGGCAATCTCCTTTTTAAGGTCGATTATAACAGCCTCATATTCTGCCTCTTTGTTCGAACCATTGAATCCAGGGTAACTTTCTTGCTCAATGAGGCATTTTTATAGGGCGATGAATATGATTCCAACACCAGTGCCTCGTTCGTTGGATGCTCTATCCTCGAATAATATCCATTTAGGTGTTTAGTCAATCTATCCCAGATAGAGCATCTCTAGGAGAGGTCTAGGGTGAGTATATTCTTCCTCTATATTTTTTGAGAACTAAGTGATTAATTCGGTCAATACTTTCCCTTTTAGAGCAGTTTAGGGGATCATAATTGATATCAAACTTGACCAATTCCAATTATCAGTTAATTATTTTGGGCTTTCTTCCATACTTCTTTGAGAGGGAAATGAGTTTAGGACGATTATAACGTGGGCATCAAAATGATGATGTACATTTCTGTATGACATTATGAACTCCATCATCAGCTTCTCAATAGGCATGTGCCATTTTTGAATTCAAAGAGAGGGTGGATACTGTAATAAATAGGCAACTAGTTACAAGTTGAGAAATAACTACGTACAAATTGAGCTTCTCATCACTGATTGACGTTGATAATAGTTGGGGATCCTAACTATTTCTTGATCTTTTTAAGCACTTGATCACATTCTTGTGTCTAGAATGTTGTATTTTCGTTCTTTAACGCTTGGAATAAAGGAGGACACTTATCAAATGATCGGGATATAACCCGATTGAGGCAGCTAACATCCCAATCAAGACCAGAACGTATTTAACAACGATTATTTTTTTATGTCTTGTAAGTCTTTAATCTGATAGGGGCTAGATTTGATTCCTCTTTATGTCACGAGGCATCCTGTAAACTTAATTGAGATGACCCCCAAAGCACACTTATAAGCATTTAATTTCATCACATAATTCATAGGATTTCTAAAGTGTTGCAAAGATTTTTGATATGGTCGACTGCATGTATGCTCTTAATGAGCGTATCATCAATATAATCCTCCATAGTTGAGATAAAATGCTCTTGAACATTTTATTACAAGGGTCTGATATGTTTTGTGTGGTTTTCACTTATCTTGTTGAATATGTTTAATTGTAATTATGAGCGTACCAGGAAAGGTTTTAGTTTTTTCAGCCAAGATATCTTATCCTTGTGATAATATAGAACGATTGTGTATCGTTCAATGCTTCAATTAAGAAGACTTATGCTTTTCCTATGGAAGACTTTGATGTGAATGATAAATTGAGATAACTAACTAGAACATAAGATGAACTATAAATTTCATAAACTAAAATGATATTAAAGATTTAAAATTACAGAAAAATGAGTGCGATAAAGTAAAGGATTGTACTACGAAATGTAAAGAAAAAAGTAAAAGAAATCAAATGTAAAGGCAAGAAACTCTTAATAAATATGAAAGAAAGTTACAATCTACCTTACAATCTTCTTCAAATGAAAGGAAAGTAAAAAAAATAAAGGATAAAATGAGTAAATATTTTTTTTGGGTGAGGGAGTCCTTTTTCTTTGTCTTTAAGTTGCTTATTTATATAGTTTCTTGCCATGCAACTGCAACATAATTGCTGGGTGATTACCCAATTAAGTTTTCCCATGTAGGTGTATTAGTACTCGTATAAACACTGCATAATGCTTAATTTTACGTCCAAAGTCTTGACATATGTCAATTATTTAATCTTCTTTTAACATTATACCCACATATTTATTTTAGTTGTAATTTTTGTTTAGTAATCATACGTGATAGTCTCTTACTGGACGGTGATTATATGGTGTAAACATACCCCCCACACTAATTAATTTTGGAAAAAAAGTTAATTACTGGACTGTTTGATATCCCATGCAATTACTCCATGTTTGTATCATCATGGCTTCTGATTACACACTATATGTATATATAATCATCCTATTGGAGGTGACATGATTTCCACTCCATTCCATCAGTTTTTTTTAACTACATTCTTTGTATCTTACTATTTCATCTTCTTCAAAACTCCAATAATGGCGTCTCAATTGAACAATAAAAACTCTACTTCAAACTCAATTAACACTGACGCAAACTTGTGGGGGATCAATATATCACCCTTGATCAATTTTTTGATAATGGGTTATTCACTCCCATAGCAAAGAGAAAGACTGGGTCTAACTCTAATGTCATTATATTAGTTGTTCTAGTCTCAACATCCCCTCATATTGAAGCCAATGAGATGGTTCGACTTCTTCAATATTATGAACCTTATCTACTGAAGATGGCTCAAGATCTCACCTATTTGGAATCAGAAAAAAATTAGATTATTTCCTTATTGGATATGTTCCATAAATTTTCTACCTACGCACTTTCTCATTATTTTTCGATACAAAGGGGGTTATTTGTATTTCCTTTCATGCCTTTGTAATTTTTAAACTTCAAAGCATCAATGAAAGGTTATTATCTTATTTAAATGTATGTTGATGATCCGTGGTAAAACTAATATGTTGCGATATTTATTGAATTATTCTTTTTGTTTGGTAATCAAATTATTAATTAAACCAATTTTGTTACCATGGTATAATATTTATTTAACCATTTGATAAAACTTCTTATGCCTTAATCGAATTTGCTATGTTGCATATACTTGTAACAGTTTTTTATTCTTTTAGACCATGTGAAATTTTAATTGTGGCCTATATCACATGCATGCTTAGTTATTGGTAGTAGTCCCACCAAATTTCATTGCACGTGTGGAAGTGTCCAAATGATAACTTTTGTTGCCAATTGGAATAATTAATTCTTGGAAAATAGATAACTTTTTCAATTCTTTTCAACCAAAATATTTGACTACTTTGGAACTCCCAATATTTAATTTTTGTTTTCTTGGGAGATTAAAGACCCAGAAGTATAATCATGAGATCCTTATGATTGATAGGGCCACTGAAGGCACCTTTTTGTCTCTCCACTACCCATCATTCCACTTTTGGAATAAACTTCCTCAGAGACATGTGTCAATATATGTTTGGCTTTATTTTCCATTTCAAACGGTACTAGTAAGCTATTTAAGCTCACTTCTCTTTTTCTTCTCCTTTTTTACTGTTCAATTTCTTTCTCCAAGCATGCTTTTAGCTCTCACAATTATTTTCACTTTTTTCAAACTCTTCACTAGTAATGTATTCCACTTCTTTAGACATCGATGATTATCTTCTATTCGGTGAAACTGTCAATAGGATCTCAACCCACACTTTTATTATTGGGATCATTGTTTGTCCCATTAAATATTCGTGTGGGGAATCTTTCTCCACTGTCAGTTCATATTTCAAGAAAGAACTCCCAATATCTATTTTTATTTTCTACCCTAAAGTTAAGGACCATAATCACATAATATAAAACTATACTATCCTACGAACACCATGCTTAGTTATTGGTAGTAGTCCCACCAAATTTCATTGCACGTGTGGAAATGTCCAAATGATAACTTTTGTTGCCAATTGGAATAATTAATTCTTGGAAAATAGATAACTTTTTCAATTCTTTTCAACCAAAATATTTGACTACTTTGGAACTCCCAATATTTAATTTTTGTTTTCTTGGGAGATTAAAGACCCAGAAGTATAATCATGAGATCCTTATGATTGATAGGGCCACTGAAGGCACCTTTTTGTCTCTCCACTACCCATCATTCCACTTTTGGAATAAACTTCCTCAGAGACATGTGTCAATATATGTTTGGCTTTCTTTTCCATTTCAAACGGTACTAGTAAGCTATTTAATCTCACTTCTCTTTTTCTTCTCCTTTTTTACCGTTCAATTGCTTTCTCCAAGCATGCTTTCAGCTCTCACAATTATTTTCACTTTTTTCAAACCCTTCACTAGTAATGGATTCCACTTCTTTAGACATCGATGATTATCTTCTATTCGGTGAAACTGTCAATAGGATCTCAACCCACACTTTTATTATTGGGATCATTGTTTGTCCCATTAAATATTCGTGTGGGGAATCTTTCTCCACTGTCGGTTCATATTTCAAGAAAGAACTCCCAATATCTATTTTTATTTTCTACCCTAAAGTTAAGGACCATAATCACATAATATAAAACTATACTATCCTACGAACACCATCTTCATTTAGGTTTATGGTTTGGCCTAAAAAGTTGTATAATGAAAAATGGTCCAAATGGGTGCATTCGATGCTTGGTAGCAAAGTAGTGGAGATGGAGAAATCTGACATTTTCAACGCCATTAAACTTAGTTTAAAAGATGTTTAACTTGACCCATGCATTATCCCAAGTGTTATTTATTTTTTAAATTCATCTTTTAGCTGCTTCGAATTCAATTTTGGGATGACATGTTCCACTGCATCAAACATATATCAACTAGTTAGGCTCAAATCTTTGGGAGAGGAAGTTCACTCACATATGCCCCCAGTTGATATTCTATAGATGCTAAAAATTGGAAACATCCACGTGGCATACTCTACATTTGTGCAAGCACATATGAAAAGCAATCAGAGTTTGGATGATAAGGAGTATTTTTTTCTTTCTTCTTATCAGGATGTTAAGGCATGTCCGTTATGCTAAGTCTCAAAGGGTAATGTTAGAATACTCCTTATTATCTACCAATCTTATGAAGGGTAAGAAAGTTTCCCTCGCTCCCTATCTTTTGGTCTCTCTTTATAAGAGTTGTTTTGAGCTTATTGAGGCCCATTATAATGCCAAACAAAGTGGTCTATTATGGTTCCTTCAGACGCGGCTACATGCATACTTTCTAAAATTTATACATATAAAGAATAACTTTGAATTCAACCATTATTATGATTATTATCATTCTAAATCTGGGAATAAGAGATTTGAAACTCTCATCACTATGTTTAAAAGTCTGCCAATTGATAGGCCAAGAATCTATTTCCTCCCATGTTCGTAGCCACTAAGGCAGCACTTTAGTTAGTCCCAATTTTGAGGCAATCTCCCTTTGTAGACTAGATTAGTCCATATTGATGGAGATTTTTTTATTGTTAGGGATCTGTATTGTGTAACCTTACCTCCCTTAACCCCCAATTCTAGGTATTTTGGATAATCTTACTTGCTTGACCATTTTTTAGGCAATTTGACTTCTACCAGTCCATTTTAGTTATTATGAGGAGCCATGCCAATCCTCATGTATTTGTTAGTTCCTCTCAAATCTCAAAGGCGGTTACTGACTATCATAAGGTTCGAGACGCCTTTAGCATAATTAGGATTGCGTTTAATGTATGGGTGACAAAGGTATTTATTGATTCATGGTCCAATTACATCACCATTTTCTTGAAGCCATTACATGTAGTCCCACAACCTTCAAAGTCAGCTTATTCTGGTAAGCCTTTGTTACTCCTTGTAATCATATCTTTATTTGTATAGGGCTTAACTTAGTCATTTCATGTTCTTGTAGAAGTTCCACCTCTCTAAGGTTATGATTCTTCTCGCAAGAGGAAATTAACCCGTGAGGAAAAAAAGGCTCTAGGGGAGGAAATTTTGAGGACAGAGAGGAAGAGGAAGAAGCTCCTCTTGTTCGACCAACCGGATTAAGGTCTTCTTTTAACAATCAAACTAGCACCTCATTTAAACCTACCATCTATACTATATTCATTATTACCCACCGAAAACATATGAAAAAAATATCAATAAAACTTATACACCAAGTCCACTTGACATGTATGTCAATGCCTTTTCCTTTTGAATCAGTTCTTGGTACTTTGACACCACTGCACCAGTAACTTTGACTTCGAAATATTTTTTTACCATAAGTTAAGCTGACACCTTAGTCAATGTGGATAAACCTGAGATGGTTAGAAATCCTAAGGCACCTCCTCCACTATCTCCAATAGATTAGCCAACAAGTTAGCTAGTTGATGCTCTTAATTCAATATTTATCCTTACTTCGAATTTAATTCCTAAGTAAGAAACAACCCTAAATACTTTTCATTATCTTATCCCCACTCCCACATCCAATGATGAGACAATTACGATCTTAATTCTTAGAAGAAAAGGGCCCATAAATGATTTCAATCTTATTGACAATGGTCTATAGTCACTTAACATCCAACAGTTCCTAAAGATGCTCTAGGTCCAAGTGTTTCCCCATTGAGTGAAGTATCTCATGTAGCAGAGGTCAATCCTCAAGATAATGATGTTTGTATCTTAATGATACCAGTAGAGGTCACTAATTTTTATGGATAACTTCAAAAGATCATCTCCAAGGCTCCAGTTCAAGCTTTAGAGATCACTGTCAATAGTATAGAACAATCATTGGAACATTTCATCCAATTTTAACTAACTCCTCTAACTTAAAAATTGGATGCTCCACGATTTCAATAGTTACTTCGAAGCTTTTTCAGGGTGCCTTTTGAGAAATTAACTGAATTTACCTTTCTTATTGGGCTTAAGACAACCTTCTTCTTCATTTTCACACTTGAGGGCTTAGAGGAAAGTATTGTGAAGGCATTAAACACTAGAATCTTTATAATACCATATCATATCACAACTATGATCAAAGTAGAGACTGAAAAGATTGCATTGTCTGTAGACATATACCATTTCTCTAGTGAAAGAGCTGAGGTAACCAAGGGCCTACAGGAATTAGGAGTTGTTCGAACAAAAAATACTGCTCCGCTGTCTGAGAAAGACAAGTTGGAGTAACAACTGGCTAGAGTCAAATCTACATTGGAGGTAACCATCATGAAAGAGGTTAATAGTCAACAAATAATTATCCAATTAGTTGATGAAATATAAGTTTCAATCTATAGACACCTTGTCTCTATCTTCCCTAAATACCTCCTTAGGTGCATAACACTTTTCCTCCAACTATAAGACACTAGGTCCTAATACAAACCCTGATCTAGAGGCCACTAGGTACTTTAGTTCCGTATTTGACCTCGATCAACTCTCCAACTTGTGAAACTCATTGAAACATCATAAGGCTCTAAATCTCCTTTCCAATGGTCCATATCGTACGTGAATTGACCTCACGGTTCGTGTGTACTCACCTTTTTACTCCAAACCCTGATCCATAAAGCACTAAGCGCTTCTGAGAGTAATTTGACCTCGGTCAACTCTTCAACTTTAGTGAAGATCATTGGAACCTCATAAGGATCTTAATCCCATTTCCAATGGTCCATACAGTAAGCGAATCGGCCTCACGATTCACACGCAGTCATCGTTTTACTTCAAGACCTGATCTATAGGCCACTGAGAACTTTCAAGCCCCATTTGATCTCGATTAACCCTCCAGACCGAGTAATGCTCATTGATATGTTATAGGACTCTAAATCCTCTTTCCAATGATCCATATCATACGCGAATCGGCCTCACGGTTCGCTGGTACTTGCCTTTTTACTCCGTGAATCCCTGTCTAGAGGCCATCAGATGCTTTTGAGCCCCGTTTGATTTTGGTCAACTCTCGAACCCCGGAGTGGCTCAATGAATTCTTGTAGGGCTTTAAATACCCATTCCAATGATCTCGACCATGTGTGATTCAGACTTATTGTTTGCATTTTATGCCCATTTTTCCAAAAAAGTCCGTTTTCGACTGTTTATAGGCACCCCAGACTACTTATAAGCACCCCTACTTATCGACAAGGTGCACTCTTCTTCACCAGCAAGGCAGGGGTATGCCGATAGGCAGGCCAGATGCCATGATGATAGGCACCCCCCCCCTTTAGCCCTATTTTTTTAACTATTTAAGGACACCATTATCTCATTCTCAAGGGTCCCTTTCTAAAGTCAAAACATTCTCCTCGAAACCAGTGTGTCAAAATTCCATTTTTTGAAACATTTGCTCCATTTTCTTACATCATTCTCATCCATCTTTCATCACACTTTTGTACTCTTACCTCACCATCATCTAACCACTTAAAAAGCAGTATCTACTATAATAAAATTAGAACTAAAGTCCTCTAGAATAGACTTACAAGTCATTCAATTAATAGTACTTATTTACTTTTCTTTCCACTTTTGATATATTTCATTTTTCACTTCAAAACTTATCTCACTTTTTATTTAAAGTACAAACAAAACTTATCTTCATAAAATATAAAAAAGCCAAAAAGGGGTTTTCCAATAAACCCTACATTAGAATTTTCTCATTTTCTACACTTCTTACACTTGTGTACATTTTCCAAAAAGAAACTAAAGGAAGTACTAATTTCGGATTTATGGGTTAAACTCCACCCTTTTGCATTATCGAATTATGTGGACTTTGATGCCTTTTGGCTACGTAGGCATCCCGAGCCGGTCTTGGCATTATAGTCCTATTTGTCTCATTTATTCACTTATGATTTCTCGTGTTTAGTAATATTGCGAATACACATGATCCTACATATTGGTGTCCCTGCTCGATATATACATTCAGTTCTTTATAGTGGTTTATGATATGATGGACAATCACATTGTATTTTTATATTATTCTTTTTATCAATCCTTAGAATGATTCCGCCTAGTCATTCCCAAGACGTGGGTCAGATGATTTCTTTCTCTCATTATTCACACCGCACACATCTACACACATACCACATTTTGGATAAAAAGAGAACATTATCATAGCCCATGAGAGATTGAAAGAGCAGAATGGGTGCCTAACACCTTCTCATTTCGTAAATTAGTCCCTGAAACCCTCGGCTCATTTGGTTTCGTACGCAACGGTATGTCTTTTGATACCGTTTTCTTTGAATGGATACATTTCTTTGAAATTTTAGAGAAAAATAGGACGGTGACTCCGTTTCTACATTTTTCTCCCCTTTGACAATGGACGATTTATATATGTGGTAGCCCGCGAACATCAATACGACTGGTGAAAAGAAGATTCCTTTATCCTTGAATCCCCGCATGCACGGAGAGAGAGATTTCTCTAGTTTTCTCTCTCCTCCCATTTCAGAGTCGGCTCGCGTCAGAGGAATTCGACGCAAATGGCCACTCAATCAGTGACGCAACTCAGTTTAAGGTGAGAGTGGTACAAATTAGATCCAATAGATTTCTATATGAATATTTTTGGACCAATTTTAGGTCTTTTATATGCAGACACTTTTATTAAGATATAAATGTAATTACTAATATTTAATAGAATTATGCATTTTGTTCTTATTGCCTTGCTTCCTAAATGGTTGAGTAATATGGGTTTATAAATCTAGCATTTTTTTTCATGTGAATGTAACTGTTGATGCATCTTAGATGGTATAATCAGCTTTGAATGCTCTATAGATTTGGAATGGCCCGTTCCATTTGGGGGACCATTTTCCATAAGATGAATCTTTTGATCCTAAAGGAAAAATGGTTTTTCAAACCAAGTCCCCTTCATTTAAGTTTCTTTTCTTCACTTTCTTATTTTAGCTATCAATTATCTTCTTCTTCTTTTAGACTAGGATATTATTTAGGGCTCTTACCTTATCCTAATCTATGTTTTCCAACTCCATGTGCATAGCTTGGTTATAGCCTTCTATTGTTAATTTATTTTGGTCCACCACTCTCAATGAATTCATAATGATTTCAACTGGTAAAATAACATCACTCCCATAAGTCGAAGTATATGGAGGTACCCCGGTACTTGACCTTTTATAGATCCTACAATCCCATAAAACTTCTGGCAATAAACTATTCTAGTCTCTTGGATTTGTCTCAATATTTGCTAGAGTTGTTCTTAATTACCTTATTTGTAGACTTTGCCTGACCATTTTCTTGATTATAGTAAGGTTCAAATTTTGACAAAGTTATTCTTAACCTTCAAGTACACTCCAATACCATTTTTGATTCGAAGTTTCTTGCATTGTATGGGATCCCAAACCTATATACAATGTCTTGCAAGAAATCTACCAATTCATTACGGGTAGCTGATTTTAAAGATTTTGCTTCTACCCATTTGGTAAAGTAGTTTGTTGCTACTAACACAAAATTATGCAAATTGGGAGACCGGAGGATAAATTTTTCCAATAGCATCAATAGCCTCTAGATGGCCAAGGCGTTACTATATATTATAGATCTATAGTAGGCTCATGTTTCAGAGGATCATGTTGTTGGAATTTTTGGCATCCTTTTGCAAACTCAATACATTAACTTAGAATGGGAGGCTAATAAAATCCATATCTTCTTAATAACCACCTCACCTTAGGACCAGCTTGATGAGCCCCACAAATGCCCTCATGGACTTGTGTTATAGTCGTTAAGACTTCATCCTTACTTAGGCACTCTAGGATCATTCCGCCATAACTTTTTTTCTGAATAATTTTCTAGCATACATAACATACTTGGTTGTCCTTAGTTTGACAACCCCATCACTCTTTATATTTGGGTAAATTAGATATTCAATTAATGATTGTCCCCACTCTTCTTGAATATCATTATTCTCAAATTCAACCAATGGCCACCTATTATGCAGTAGTGGTAAGAAACCATAAATGGATCTAAGCTTTAACTTTGCTTCGAATTTGTCATCAAGCT
Source organism: Sambucus nigra (assembly GCA_949130495.1). NCBI lineage: Eukaryota > Viridiplantae > Streptophyta > Magnoliopsida > Dipsacales > Adoxaceae > Sambucus > Sambucus nigra. Next base: position 137,456,224 of record OX422224.1, on the reverse strand, counting down.
TAAAACCTAAATCTTTCTGATTCATTTTATTGATTTCTTCATTTAAAATCTGGAAACATAATTTAGCGCGACTTCATCAAATTTGGATAATATATGCAAATTCATTTGGTTGTATAAAGTTAAACTATTATGAACACATTTGTATTCACTGGTTAACTGTCTTATTATCAGTTGGGAATCATCAAAGCTTTCGATCACAAATGTATTAAAACTTTAAAGAATTTCTCGGCACATTATTGTAGCCTCATATTCTACTTGATTGTTAGAACACGTATTCCCTTTTAACCCGTAATACTGACATATGTTTAGGGGATTCAATTACTACCCCTATTACTGATTTTATTTCAGTCTTCGAACCATCAAACCAAAGATTATATTTCCTATATGGCTTATCCTCACATGGACGATCTGCCAAAAAATCAGCCAATCCTTGGCATTTTATTTCCCTTTGAGGTATATAATGTAGGAAAAATTATGTTATATCCAATACCCATTTGCCAATCCTATTTATTACAATTGGTATTGTTAGCATATATTTGAATAAATCAAACTTCAAAATAACAAACACTTTTCTTGGCAGTAAATAATATCTTAATTTCATTACAAAAAAGCATAAAGTCAGACATAGTTTTTCTATTATAAAATATCTAAATTCACAGTCATTTAACAACCTATTAAAGCAATACACAAATTTTTCTCTGTCATTCTTATATTCTTGAGCAAATATAACTCAAATTGATGCATCGAAGGCTGAAATATATAACTTCAGTGGCTTGTCATCTCTTGGAGGTGGCTTGACTAGGTATCTCTTTAGTGTTTAGAAAGTTTGTTCATGCTCATCTTTCCAATCCAAATCCTCTTAGTCTTTTGAATTTTTTGTTCTTTCTTATTTTTGGAAGTTATGATTTCACTCATGGCTTTAGCTTTATTATGATCAACTTGTATTCCCTTTTGGTGTATCAAACATCCTAGGAAATTTTCTGCAACAACACCAAAGGCACCTTTTAAAGATTTATTTTAAGTTGATAAAACCTCATCCTTTCAAAAGGACGTTCTAAGGTATGTTATACGGTGAGTTACTATTTTTCTTTAACAATTATATCATCAATATAAAACTCCAAAAATGTGCCAACTATGTCATAGAAAATGGTATTTATTCCCCTTTAGTATGTGGCCCCGGCATTTATCTATCCAAATGGACTTTTATCCATTCTGCGGTTCCAAAATTACTTGATCACCTAAAAGCAATTTTATGTACATATTCTTCAGCTACGCATACTTAGTTATAGCTAGAATGACCATCCATCATAGACATGGTATAATGACCAACTCATTTGCTAACCAATAAGTCTGCCACTTAGGTTTGATATTCATGATTTGGAGTGGCTATATTTAGATTTCTAAAATCAATGCAAATCTTAATTTTCCATTTTTCTTAATTAATTGCATTATATTATAGAGCCATTCAACATACCTAACAGTTCGAATGTACCCACCCTTCTCCATCCTTTTTATTTCATCTTTTATTTTGGTTGTGACCTATGGATTCATTATTTTCGCAATTGTTTGACATTTTTATAGCCTTCTTTTATTGCCCGTCTGTGCTCCGCTAATTTCCTGTCCAAGCCAGACAACTCATTATATTCCTAAGCAAACAGTCCGTGTACTGATGTAAAAGGTCTATAACCAACTGTTGGTCTTCTTTTCTTAGGTTAGCACTGATGTATGTGAGACTCTTGTTTTGTTCGGTTCCCAAATTATTTTTTATCAAAGGATCTGTTTAATTTACCTTGAGATCTGCATAATATATTAGTGAACTTAACAATTCACCACTTTCTTAAGTATTTTCATCTTCCACAACTTCTTCGAAGTCATAATCAGCCCATTTAATGGTATTTTCTTCATCAATTTTGGTGCTCAATTCCAAATCTCTAAATTTATACAAAAACTATAGCAAACTTTTATCGGACTGTTCAATATCAATAGATGTACTACCCATTAAATAATTATTTTATTTTTTCAACTGGTCCAATTAGACCAAAACCACCTCATCCCATGCCTCATATGAGACATCACCTTTTGATGCTTCTTGAATCCAAACATTTGCCTTCACGAGTCCCACATTTTCTTGATAAAGTCGAACCTCCACATAGTTGGAGCTAGTGTGGAAAGGAAATGTGTCCACTTTCACCTCTTCCACAATCCCATCCTCTTTCATCAAAAGTAATTTTTGATGCGTAGAATAATGAATACATTTATTAGAGTGAATCCAATCTCTACCAAGTAATGCAATGAAGTTTGGTTTGCCATCAATGAGGAAGAAAGCAGTTTTAGACTTTTAGTGCCTACTTCAATATCAACTTGTACTGGTTGACTTTTTATCCTTAGCAAAAGTAGAGATAATTATTTGAGTATGGACTAATGTAGTGCTTTGTTTGCTTATTTTTGAAAGCATGAAGTATGACATTATATTAACAATTGCGCCATTATCTACCAAAATTTTATTAATTAAAACTCCATTTATCCAAGGTTTTATTAACAAAGGTTTTTTATGATTATTCATATTATTAATAGGCTATTTGAACCTACATATTAAGTCTATATCATATACAAATAAGTCAAATTTGTTAACCTCTGACATTTCATCTTTATTTACTTACATTACAAGTTTCTTTTGTCCTTCTTCAACTTCGAACCTCTTCGGGAGGATCACAACCAAATAAATTAGCACTAGTTGAGGCAACAACCTAAAATAGATGAATTATTGTTGATCAATCTCTTGGTCAGGAACTATGGCATCTACTGCCATTATCTATTCCTTATCTTCTTCACCAGAAGAGTTGTATCTAGATAAACTGTTCCCCATCTATACTCATGGATTTTTTTAGCTCTTTGATCCTTTCAACCAATAGGTCTGAAGAGTATTGGCTTGCCTTTGGTTTTATGTGAAACCTTGGGTTGGCTTTGATGATGAAGAAGTAAACCCCTCTGATCCACTTATACGCATAATCTTTGAGGCCTTTTTTAGGCCTTGTACCTCAATTCGATTCTTCTTTGTTGGGTATGAGAAATCACCACCTAGGGTTATCTTTTTGTTGACTTTGTAAGCTTCACCAAATTCCATACCGAGGAACACCTAGTGAGGTTTTACTTCTATTAGCTTCTTTGACATTTCATTAAACTATCATGCCACCTTTTGTCCTTGGATGAAAGGCCATTCAGGCAACACTTTGACCATTGTGATTGACTTTGAAATTTTTATGGGCCCCAGATTCACCATATACTAATGTGATTTGGCCTCTTTAAAGCCAGGCATAATGTATTAGTTGTTTCATGACATCTCAACATTCCCCTGAGGGTAGTAAGGACAAAAAAATGGTCTCACTTTTCCAAAGACTTTCCTTTAAAGTTCCTTTTAACCTTGGAATAATTGGGTTTTAGAAGCACAACCATTATTTCCATTCTTGTCATTTTTGTGTTGTCTCTTTCCCTTCGAAGCCACAAACTAGTACATCTCTGCATAATGTTCCCCACACCTGATGCATAGGTGTTTCATAACATTTTAGTCTAGTTCCCAAATCATTTCAAGCTTTAAATCCTTTGGTTCAACCTTAGTCTTCATATTAAATTCAATATACCTTTTATTTCTAGGCAACTAAATAGACTGAATGTTTGTCTCATTTCTTTGACATTGGGGAATATGTTTTAATCCACACCCATAGTGCTTTCTTCTTTTCTAGAGAATTTTAGTTTTCCCTTCCTGATAAACTCTTGAATCATACCACGAAACACATAACATGCTTTAGTTGAATGGGAGAATACATTATGCCATTTAATATAGTTTTTCCCTTTAGTCTCATTTGTCTTTTTAGTATGATTTGGTGGTTTTGACATTTTGTATTTAAGAGATAATCAAATATCTCATTAGCCTTAGAAATGCCAAATGAATACTTTTTTTACTATCCCTTTTTATTTTGGGGAAAAATATTCTACTATTGAGTCCTTCTGAACCAATGGTTCACAGACTATAGTTTCAGTTCCTATAATCTAAACATCATCTCTTTTGGAGTTAGGATCCTTATAATATTTCTTGAAAGAAGAGGTATTTATGTCATGTGCTTTTTCTAAAAGGGCCTCATATCTGGATACCTTGACAATTAATTCTACCAAATCTTTTGAATTTAATGGCATCAAATTTTTTCAAAGTCTAAATTCTAATCATTTTGGGCTAAATTCACAAATTCGGACTGAGGTAGGAATATTTTACCTTTTTCCTAGACTTTTTGAACCTAATTATGAAGGTAGATTTCTTTTCATCACGTTTTAGGCATAATCTAGCTAAGTTATCCATACAGACTCTGACTTAGTTTCGAAAAACTATTCATGGAACATGTCTTCCATTTGTTGCCAATCTTGGGCAGAGTTAAGTAACAAATTTATGAACTATAAGAATGCTGCATTAGTGAGTGAACTAGAGAACAAATAGAAGTTTGAGAAACTTATTTGTCTCAACATCAGCACATTGACTTGTGAACTTAACAATGTGTTCCATAGTGGACTGACTTTTGTGGGTGGTAAATTCCTACAGATTGTTATAATTCACACAAACCCAAGAATAATATTAATTTAGAAAATAATGTTACGCACACACATAAAATAAGATGTATATGTTTCAGTAACTTGCCTACATCCACGTGATGCTAAGGTATGTTCTATATTAATTAAGAACTCAGGTCGACAGAGTTAAGTTACTGCTTGACATTATATACATACATGCCTCATTCTCATGGGGTGAGTTTACATTTATAAGGCAACTTAGGAGAGTCTCGAGCATTGTTAACAACCCTAAGAGTTCAGACTTATCCCTTGATTGTAATCAACCCTTACAAGTGATAGAGTTGGACATCTCTTCTTTGATCGGAAGACTTCATTAATTATGGGCACAGCTGGCCGAGAGCAGGCTAGTAAAATAGTTGAACCTATAATTGTCCCCAAAGTCCAGGGGCTCATTGAGCTCGCTGGGCTTTGTGCCCAAGTTAATCGTTGGTGCTATATAGGTCCTAATGTTATTTAGGGATGACATGATTCCTTTCTTGGTTTGATTTTGACAATAGTTTTAGATTTCTGTAAATTAATTGAAGGGGAATATTATAATTTCCCTAGGAACTGAACGATCTTCACCCATTTAGTATCCCAGGGGCATGCGCATAATTTAGCATTATGACTTAGCCATAGGTGGATGCAACTATCACCTAGCTCTATCATTTCGATTATTGTGTACGCAATGATCCCTTTGGGGAACCTTGAGGTTGTTTCTCATGAAAAAATGATGTTCCATCTCTTTCCTATGGAGCATTTGAAGAAGAGTTCTCAACTTCTCCATTTTGTTGTAAGCATTATATCTTTATCTCTCTCTCATTTTTTGCATTTTTGAATCTTTTCTTTAGTTTTTTCTTCAAGTTTTCCTTCATTTCTCAATAATGGTGTACGTAATTAAAAAAAACCATTAATAAATTAAAACTTAACTATAACCCCAAGTGGGTTACTGTAGAGTTGATTGATGGTCCGTGTGAACTCTATAAGCTTGATGAGGGTCACTGGGTGCCTTCAATTTTCATTACTGAGTGCAGGGTAGCTTTTCCCACCGAAAAAACTCTTTCTTGAAACTACACCAAAAAGGCCAAATTGTCGCCCTTCAGTCGGCCACCCTTGTCATGGTCAATGACCGTGATAAAAAACAGGCATTTTTAGGTATTGTCACGGTCAATGACCGTGACAAGTCCATGACAACTGTACTTGTCACGATCATTGACCGTGACAATGTTAGAACGTTGTCACGGTCAAAGACCTTGACAAGTCCGTGACAAATTTCTCAGTAAAAAAAACTTTTCCTCTTTTTTTCCCACCGTTTTGTTTCCCCCCTTTTCCCTCTCTCTCTCTACGGCGCTGCTCTCTCTCTCTCTCTCTCTCTCTCTCTCTATACTTTTAGGTCCGTTTCTCTCTCTCTTCCTCTCTCTCTCTCTCTTTCCTTTGTGTGTATATGAATATGTGTGCGTGTGGTGTGTTGCGTGTGTGTGTGTGTGTGTTGCATGTGTGTGTGTTCTATATGTGTGTATGTGTATGTGTGGGTGCGGGTGTGTGGGGAGGGGGGCAGTGTGTGTAGTGTACGTGTGTGTGGGCAGTAAAGGGGGGGAAGGGCGTGTGTGTGTGTAGTATATGTGTGCACGCATGTGTGGGTAATGGAACAATTAGGGTTTCATACGTAAATGTGTAAATACCCAAATATATGTTGTACCCTTAAGTATAAATACCCAAATATTGTTGGCTAATACATAATGATATGTAATTAACCCTTGATTTCATACGTAAATGTGTAAATGATGATTCTCCCCCTGTTTAAGAGGCTTAAAGTTCAATTTGAGATTTTTCTCACGGAATAGCCATAATAAGAATTGGAATTGGGACTTATAATTATTATTGTTAACTTAATTATGACTTTAATTGGATATAAATGAGTTAAGAGCCTTTAGATTCCACTTATTAATTGTTGGTTTTAAATTAGTAAGTAGTTAGTTTGAATTGATGTTTAGGATTTTTAGTAATTGTACATATTATGGGTTAGATGTTGTTGTTTTGGAATTCAAAATTAAGTTGTTAAACATTAATATTACATCGTGACAATTGAAACGGACAAATTGATTAATAAAATATAGCTTTAATTGTAACTTTAATTGTATAGCTTTAATGATGATAGATTTATAAGACTTGATGAAATGAATTAATTGAGTAGATGAATTAGAAGGAGTACGGGATACACATTTGTTGGTTTGTTGATGTTGGATTATAGTGGACCGATGTTGGGTTGGTTAATTTTGGAAGTGGCATGACCACTGGATTATTGTCCAAATGGGGGGGGGGGGGGGAGAGTTTTCAACTTTTTTCTAAAGTTACTTTGTGTCACGAACAATATATTATTAATTCCTATATATAGTATGTTTCATTTATGATAATTAAATCAAACATACTTGAAATTACATATAGTACGCATAGATACTAACTTTATAGTTCTTATGCGTACGTATTCAATAGCCCTTAGACCCATTCGAGAGTCATTACCCCTGTAATGAGATCTTTCGAATTGTCCCATTTGGATAGTTTGGGACTGTATAATCTCTGTATAATAATATTCTTAGTGGCTTAAACTTTTTACTTTTGGAGGAAGTTGTACAGTCATATCATAATGTTCTCTGCGTACATAGTAGATTGGCAAGTGTGAGTGTTATTTCAATTGATAAATTGAAACAACACTCACACTTGCGAATCTATGTCGTGTACTTGGAGAACTATGGGGATATGCTACCGAATTTTTCTCAAATCGTAACAATGTGCATGAGTTGTTAAGTATATTACAGAAATATGCGGTCTTGAATGGGATAGGGCCACTCACCCTTTAGAGGAGATGGAGGAAATAGGAATTAATATTATAGATTGAATTTGAATTTGAAATTTAACAATTGAATATAAAAAAGACATAATTAAATGAAACATACTATAAGTCTAAGTTTTATTTATACTAATCCACGAATATACGCTTCTTACCTATAATAGGTGATTGTTTTTAGTAGTTGTGATGGGATATCCTAAATACAAAGAGTGGATGGATGAGGCAAATAAATTGGGGGATGTTTTTCGCGGAGGTGCTAATGAATTTGTGAAATACGCAAAGAGATGTCATAATGATGAAGAGTTTCTATGTTCGTGTACTAGGTGTGAGAATGGTAAGGTGTTTGAGTGGAAAACAGTTGAACTACATTTTTTAAGATGGGGTATGCAAGATAATTATCGATTTTGGAGTTTTCACGGGGAATTGAAAGTTCCTTTTGTCCCCGAGCAACCTTCACAACAACCTTTAACAAGTAGGATATATGTATAAGGGGACGACGTAGATCATAATATATTAGAGTATTTAGTTGATGAAGTGTACGGAGTTTATGAAGTGGAGGAGAATGAGGTCACTGACGATGTACAAGGTTCAGGTCCTCATGAAGATATCAGGATAAACCTTTACGATGACTACTAAAGTTTAAAATTTAAGGTGGCCCAACCGTTATACTCTGGCTGTGAGAAAGATCAAATAACTTTACATTCCATGGTTGGTTTGCATAGTTTAAAGACCCAATACGGTTTGTCTGGTAATACTGTGACATGAATTCTGAATTGGGTGAAGGGCTTGCTACCCAAGAAGAATACACTTCCAAATAGCTATCTTGTTATGAAGAACATTTTGAAAGGTTTAGGAATGAAGTATAAATCGATTCATGCTTGTGTGCATGACTGCATTCTATACCGAAAGGAGTATGAAAATCTCGATCAGTGTTTGGTATGCGATGAACCTAGATATGTCCAATCTACTGGCAAGGAAGGCACAAGCTCAAAAGTGCCTTAAAAAGTGTTGAAATATTTTCCCGTTGGGCCTAGATTAAAGCATTTTTTCACAGTACCATGGATAACGGAGGCAATGACTTGGCATGCTAGGGCAGAAACAGGGGATAATCTCATGTGTCATCCTATTGATTCTACAACTGGGAGGAGGATGTGTTGTGAGTATCTCAATTTTGCTCGAGAACAACATAACATTCGTTTGGCTATATCAATAGATGGTTTCAATCCATTTAAAAATCTAAGCACCAATCAAAGTGTATGGCCATTGATCTTATCCCCACTCAACCTCCCTCCTTCACAGTGTATGAGACCTGAATTTTTGATGTCTTACCTGTTGATACTCGGGCCAAAGGAACTAAGTGGTGACATTGATGTCTACCTAGCTCCTTTGGTAGAAGAATTAAATGAGTTTTGGGAAGATGGTGTGCAAGCATTTGACTCTTTTAGAAAAGAAGAGTTTAAGTTGAAAGTTATGTTGATGTGGGCAATTCATGATTTTCTAGCTTATGGAACATTATTCGGTTGTGTAGTACATGGTTATTTAGGGTGTCCTATTTTTGGAGAGGAGATTGAATCTCTTCGTCTCCCTACTAGCTCAAAAAATGTATACCATTGACATAGGGGGTTTTTACCCTCCGCTCATAGTTTCAGATTTGAGAAAGGTTCTAATTTTTTATCGGACGGGGTTGAACATAGGCTACCGCCGAGAAAACTTTCAGGTTCAGAAATTGAAAGTAAATCTTCGGATTGTGTCCCTAATATTCCAGGTAAGAATCCTAAATTTAAGAATATTAAGCATAAGAAGATCCCAAATGGGAATGAAATTGAGACAATAAAGGCATGGTTTAGGAGGTAAATTTTATTGGACTTTCCTTATTGGAAGAATAACTCAGTGCGCCTTGTATTGGATGTGATGCATGCAGAGAAGAACATCGCTGAATATATTGTGGTCACATGCCTTGGGGGGAGTCATTCGAAGGATAAATAAATTTATGAAAAGTCCTTAAATCGTTGAAACTTAAGCCACAACTATGGTTGAAAGAAGATAGTAGGGTAAGGACAATAATTCCCCTTGGTGCGTTTACTTTGATGAGTGGGAAAAGGAAGGTGATTTTAGGCACAATATATAATTTGAAGGTTTCATCTAATTTTTCGTCCAACTTACAAAGGATTGTGAATTATGCTACCCATGATTTACATAAGTGTAAGATCCATGATTGGCATGTGATCATGCAATTGGTTCCTCTATTTTTTAAGCACTGTTTCTCCAAGCACAAAGATTTATGGAGGGATATTATGCAAATTAGTATCTGCTTCTCACTTTTATGTGAGAAGGTAGTCAGTCGAGAACACATAGTGGCCGCAAAATTGGCAGTGACCGAAGCGATTTGTGTGTTGGAGAAGTACTTTCCCCCATCATTATTTGACATAAGTGTTCACTTGTTGGTACACCTATGCGACGAGGCATTTCTTTGCAATCCAGTTAGATATTGGTGGATATATCCGTTTGAAAGATTGATGAAAGTTTTCAAATATTACGTCAAGAATACATGATACATTTCTGGGTCAATTGCAGAGGAATACATCATCGTGGAGTCATCAATTTATACTCAGGAATATATGCCTGACTCGACCAATATTGATGACCTTGATGAATTCATCGATGAGGGTGGTTATGTGATGGGCAAACGAGTTTCCAATATGAACAAATATCTCATTATCTATTTGACACACATGAAGATGTCGAAGAATGGAAAAAATTAAGTTTAAATTATATTATGTTTTACATTATTTTAGATAATTTTATACATGATTAATTTTGTAATACGTTCATCACATTAATTTTATGCAGAAAATATGAAGCCCGTGAGAACAATAATAGACGAAAAATAATGGCACAATCAGAGAAGGAATTTAGGTTGTGCTTGTCACATGAGGTAATTATATTAAAAATGGATGTTATATAACGTTACATTACAATAAAACTTTAGAACAAACCGAATTAATTTATCTATATTCTCAGCTCTTAAAGATGGGTGATGCGACATCAAGGCTTACTCGTTTATCCACTAGACCCTTGTTCATGGCACAAGAGTAAAAAAAGTATCGATTGAACGGTTACGTATTCGGTGCAAAGGTGTACGACGAAAGTACAAATGTACAGAACTTGGGCATTTCATACAAGGCTCTTACTTTCTTTCGAGCGAGCGCAAAAGTTAAAAACCCAGTTGAAGCTAAAATGACTTACTATAGTGTAATTCGAAATATATTTGAATTGGACTATGTCAGATTCAAAGAGGTTGTATTTTATTGGTATTGGGTAAGAGTTGAGGATAAAAATGCTTATAAAGTTGATCCTGGCACCAATTTGATCATGGTTGACTTGTCCAAATTGAAGAGCAACGAACACGTGAGTGATGGGCAGTTTGTTTGTGAATTTCAAAAGGTCAAGCAAGTGTTTTACTCGAAGTATATCAATAATGAGCCATGGTCAATCGTCCTACATGCGCAAAGCATCTAAACAGTAGTATGGATGACTTGGCTGCTCCTACCGAATATCAATCCATTTTTTATGATAACTCGAATTTGAAACAATTTTTAGATTTGTAATAAGTATTCCAATTACCGGACAATAGTTTAATGCTTTTAATTCATTTGTACTTATCAGTTTAGTGCATGTACTATTTAGATTTAATTCTTAAGCATTAATTCAAAGTCCATGTCTAGTGGGTGTATTATTCTAGTGTTTTATTATTATCGAACATCAGTTTAATGCTTTTAATTCATTTGTACTTGATCATTTTCTCTCTTTCCTTTGTATATGTGTGTGTGAGGGGGGGGGGGGGGGGAGTTTTCAACTTTTTTCTAAAATTACTTCGTGTCATGACCCATTCGAGAGTGGCACGACCACATAAAATGTTTGTATGTCTTCTTCAGGTGTGTGTGCAGGCGTGTTTGTATTCTTTTAATTCATTTGGATTTGTACTAATAACAATAATTTTAATAGAAAATGTCTCCTTCGGGGATTAAGGTAGGGATGATGATGATGTCTTCTTCAGAACTCGACGATAGCGGAGGCGACGAGGGCTCCTTGGCCCCTAGGCTCCCCAGATAGGGCAAATTAGGAATGGCCGTTGAGAACAAGATGAGCATATTGAATAGATCCCTCGAGCTGGTGAAGATGATTATCGGCCCGGGGTACACCAGTTGGAGGGAGGTGCCAAATGAGCTCAAGTTATCTATTTGGGCGGCACTACAAGTAATGTATTTATATTTATACTTGTATTTATATTTAAATTTCAATTTCAATTTTAATTTTAATTTCAATTTCAATTTATTCATAACTAACACTTACTTTGTTTTTGCTTTGTATTTGTTTGATAGGAACAATTCAGCCTGCCCCCAGAACTCCGCGATTCTGTGTTGGAGCAGTTGAGGGAGCAACACAAGATATGAAAGAAAAATTTGTGAGCCCGATACTTTGGGAAGACTCGGGACTGCATTCTCAGAACTCGTGAGTCCATCCCACCGAAGGAGACAATCGCATTATCACAATGGAAAAATTTCATTGAAAATGAGATCGATGAGCGATAATTGGCATCTCGCCAATCGGGGAGGGAAAACCGAGCAAAAAAGACGGACGTGCACTACTCTGACCGAACGTCTTACGCCGAGGTGGCGCACATGATGGTAAGTTTTTATTTTTCTACAATTATAGAAATATGTTATTCTGCATTATTTTATTTTGCGTTACTTACTAATGTTTCATTATTTTATTTAAATGGACGGGGAGTGGCCCTGGGGGTAGGCCACATAGGCTCGATGCCTATGTGGTAATTCTGACGAATAAGGGTAAGGATAAGGAGGTGTCCTCGAGCGTCGTGGCCGCAATTGTAAGTAATCCAACAGTTTAATTTTTGTGAATTAGGTTTTAATTTTTTATTTACTTATTGAACTAATCGTGTGCTTTTTGTCGTTTCAGGCAAAGCTTGAGGAAGTGCATGAGTCGCAGTCTGATGCTGACTAGGCATCTTTCTCCATGGACGTACTCATCTAAGTTCTTGGCGCTGATGACAAAGGTAAGACTAGGAGGTGAACTCGCGAGTGGGTAAATCTAGGATCATCGAAATGGAGATGAGCAACACCGGGTTAGCTTGTCAGGTGGACATGCATGACGCGAAGCTATTAAGGTTGGAGGCGACGGTACTAGATATGTACGCATTCATGAAGCATTAGTTGGGCGGAAAGGGCAAGGGCAAGGGGAAAGAGAATATAGTGAAGGAGGAAGGGGATGAGGACGAGGACATGGACGTGGACGTGGACATGGACGTGGACATCGCCTCTTCATCGTCGATACGTGCGGACTCACCGCTTGATGATCTAGTCCCCTACTTGGCTCCCTTCCAGCAACCTATGTCAGTAATCGGTTGGTTGAGCATGTTTTTACGCGACATATATGATGGCCAGTGGATAGCGAGGGGGTTGAAGGACCCGAATACCATCCCGGGTATGCTGGTTCATGAACATACCCTTCAAAACATTGAGGCTAAGGTGCTCGTCATGCATGTGATATCCAAAAAGGAGAACTCCGTATTGTGGTTGCGTGAACAATGCGGCGTGACGCATATTGAGGGGTGTCTCAATGCATATATCATGTGGTCTTCCTTCCTCCTCGAACCTACCCCAGACTCTATGGCGTGACACTATTTGTATCTATTTTTATTTGGACACTTGGATTATATTTGAATTATTTTGATTTGTTACATTTTGGTTTGGATATGGATTGTATTTTTATTTTATTTGGATATGGAATTATATATGCAATGATTTGTTGCATTCTTTCTATTCTATTTCGATATATACTGTTTGAATAGGTACAAATATACTGCTGGGCAGTGGCAGTGGCCAAACTGCCCCGCAATTTTTTTTAAATTCTGCTTAGATTTGTCACGGTCATTGGCCGTGACAATTTTTTTAAGAGTTTGTTACCTTTTTGTCACGGTCTTTAACAGTCATAAAACTTGACACGGTCAAAGACAGTAACAGGACTATGACAAGTCTAATGAACTTGTCATGGTCAATGACCGTGACAAGTCCGTGACAACAAAAGTTGTCACCCTAGACTTGTCACAGTCATTGACCTTGATAAGTTGGACTTGTCATGGTTATTGGCCTTAATGTTATTCAATCCTAGTTCTCACCCAATACTTGGAGGATGATTAATGGGGTTCACCGCATTAGCAAGGTGTAAGGGACCAATCTTGGCATTACTGATGTCATGTATCATTACCAATGGGTGTCCACCAATGAAAACATTTACTACCTGAAAACAAGGGTGGCTAATCGATCCTTGGCTGTAAACCTCTTTTATTACAACAAGGAGTACATGGATCATGGTGTGACTGCGAATAAATGTCAACATACCCCTATTCCCGATGGCATAAACTATGAAGGGTTGAGGTGCCCCCGAAGGTAAAGGTTTCTTCTTTTGTATTTTTATTTTGTGTTTTCCCTTTTTTGTTATATTTCTTAAAAGAAAAAAGAGGAAACTTCCCCTGAGAAACTTAATCGTCTTAGGTTTCAATTCCATAATCAACCTTATAAATTGTGGAATTATGGCTATGATGAGGCTCTTCTTAATTATGATGTTGCATTATCCAATGCTCGGAATGTCACCTATAAAAATGGATGGCTAAATGCCTTAGCTATTGCAAAATTTCTAAAGGATTATAAGTTGGCAATTGGTATGACCCTGGTTTCCCCTCTTACCAGAAGTCCCCTTATAGAATTGATGATCGTGGGTCCTAGTAGATGCCATTCTCTACACCAAAAACACCAATCTAGAATGCTTGCAAAAGGAGAATCTGGAACGATTTATTTAAAATCTGGCACGATTTTAAATCGTGCTGAAATTTATCTCAGTTTTAAACCTTGCCAAAATCGTGTCAAATTTGGAAAGATGAAGTAAGTGAAGAAAATAGTAAAATCATCTGACTTTTCATTTTGAGCCGTCTCCATGTTCAACCCCTCTCACTCTCTCGCTCGCTTTCTGCAAATATTGACTCTCTCTTTCCCCCCAAGAGTGGTTCTCAGTGAACCCTTGGATCAAAGTATCATTATTGCCTATGTTCTCTTTTTCTTAATTTGTTTTTTTTGCACCTGTTTCTTCTGATCCAAAACTCCACTGAGGAATCATAACACCCTCGACCACCCCAATAAAAATCCTTAATTAGGTACCTTTATTTTCAAGGCCATTCATATTTGAGATTTGGTCATTGTGTTTGTGTTGTTTACGATTTCAATTTTACCAGTCTAGACTTTAGATCGTCGTGTTTATGATTCAATTTGTTGATTTGTCTTGCCAATTTGGTGTGGTGTTGAGGAATCGGTGTTTTTTCTTGCGGTGAAAGGTAGTGGTTAGTCGGTCATTCCATATTATTTTGTTCTTAATTTTTATAGCAACTTATTTTAGAATTTGACATCTCTCTTCATTGTTTTGTTTTTACTGATATTAACTTTTATATGTATATTTTCTTATGTCTTTCAATTTCAATTTGAAATTATTGCAATTAGAGGTTGTCTACTCATCTAATATGGGTCTTCAACGTTATTTTTATTCCACAAGCATGTGAAAAATCACTTTCATGCTTTCAGATTAGTAGTATGATTTTCCCCAACACTTATGACTTATTCAAAAATGTGCAAATTGAGAAAATTAAGAGACTCGTGGATGTTTTTATAGTATCAACTGCCTCAAGATTTGGTGTTTCTTAATTATGGTATTAACTCATGGCGACAAATTTTCTTATTGATTAGTCAATGATGATACTACTTTCTAGTTGTGAGTCATTTGGGGTATGGTGAAGTTTGGATGCTTGCTAGGCATCTACTCTTGTACATAATTTATAGATGGTAAGTTATGAGATAAACTGTGTGGCCTTGTTTAATCAATGAAGATAAGCGACCATCAAAGACAAGTTAAACTTAGTAAAAGGAACAATTTGACTACTAGTAATTCTTATATAGGTAACCTTTGATTACATCAACAAATTTTTTCATTCAAATACTGATTTGTAAGAATTGGAGCAATGTTAGTGTAAATAATTTGATTGATAAAGAGGTCATCACCTTGAAGTTATTAATTTTATACGCATTTCCTCAATTTTTTTGGAAAAGGGAATTATCCCCCTGGAGTTTTATTGAACTATTAAATAAAAAACAAACTTACGTGAAAGAATGATGACTTTATAAAAACAGTCACCTTTACAAAAAATAAAAGAAAACATTAAGAGTATCTAAAGTTGGGGAAGCCCCAAGCATCCATGTTTATGAAACCTTTTAATTCTCTTAGAAAGACATCTAGAGAACTTGATTTAATATGTCTTTAAGAAGAACAACCATAAGTGGCAAGCATATCTGCACATTTGTTTACCTCCCTCAGAATATGACAAAATTGTACATTGTGATCTTGAATCTTGTCTTTAATCTTTGCAATATAGGGCATAATACTCTATGGACACTTCAATTGATCATTCAGAACTTGGATACCAATAAGAGAATCTGATTCTGTAATTAGGCCCTCATTCAAAAATGTCTCACACATCTCCATACCTCTAAGAATAGGGAGAACTTCTGCAATAACATTTGTACCATTACCAAAACTAGAGGCAAAAGATTTTATTAATTTTCCTGATGCATTCCTAAGAACTTCTCCTCCTCCCATAGGACCTGGATTTCCTTTACAGCACCCATCTACATTTAGCTTTAACATTTTCTCCCATCGAGGCCTCCATTGAACCAATCTAATTGACTTTATCTGTTGCTGCTGGTGCATCCTTATGGGAATAGTCTTAAATATGTCCACTCCTGTGTATAAGATGATAAGAGAATGAATCTCTTTTATGGCTCTGGAAGGTTGCATTCTCACATTTTTAAATCTCCATTTGTTTCTAGCTTTCCAAATACCCCATTTAACAAAGGCAGGAATGACTTAATGAACTTTATAACATTGAGAAATAGAATTTGAAGACCACCATGAAATCAATCTACCTCTGATTGTGGAGTTTAGGTTTTGAACCCCACAAAAATTGTTAAAATGAGTCCACACAACTTTAGAGAAGTCACTGTTGCCAAAGAGATGATCTGCAGATTCTATCTGAGGATTATGACAACCACCACATTTTGAGGAACCTCTCACACCAATTCTCTTTATAGCCTCATCTACTGGTAAGCAGTCTTTTAGAAGTCTTAAAAGAAAAAAAAGAAATTTTGATACGAATCTGCTTATTCCATATGAAAACATTTGTCCAAGATTAACAATGATGCTGTCTTATAGTATTCCAAGAAGAATTAAAAGTAAAAACCCCATCAGAATTTGGAATCCATATTAATTTATCTTTGTACTTTCTTCCCATCACTTCTACTTTGGAACACTTTGTTGCTACATTGAGAGGAAGCAGTTGTCTTATCTTATTGATGTCCCATTCTCCTCTGCTTTGAGGCAAATCTGCGATTTTAAGACTCTTGGGAATAACAATTGAATCAAAACTGTTGTCTCCAGACCAACTATCCCATTTCACATTGATATCTCCTTTACCTATGATCCATTTCCTGTTGTTTCTGTCACATCTCTGGCTAAAACCATTCTCTTCCATACATGAGACCCTCTTGATGCCTTGGCCACCTTAGGGTGATGAATTCTAAAATATTTGTTCTTCATAAACTGAGCCCATAATGATTTTTAGTTCCTGACGTTCCACCAGAGTTTTATGCTGAATGCTTCCACTAGATCTTTCAATTCTTTAAAACCTAGGCCACCCTCCTTTACTAGTCTACATAACTCTTGCCACACAATCCAGTGATGTTTTTTTGTACCTTCTGATCCTCCCCCATAAGGAATTAGCCATGATTTGCTCTATTATTGAGAGAACTTTCTTTGGAGGTTGCATTACAGCTAAAGTGTAAATGGGAATTAATTGAAGCATATGCTTTATTAAAATGATCTTGCCACCCATTGCGAGAAAATTAGATTTCCAACCTTTGAGCTTACCTTTAACTTTGTTTATCATATTCTCAAAGAGGGAACATGAAAATGATAGATTTTCTCAATCAATGCTCTGATACAACTTGTTGGTGCGCGAGGCCCTTAATTTTAAAATCTTACTACAAAAAGTAATTTCCTTTTAGATGCGAAAGCGAGATGGTTAAATTAAACAAATTGACTAATTTTAATTTCTTTTCAAATTAAAATTAAACACAACTTAAAGTGAAATTAAATTAATTAACAAATGAATTTTTCACTTTAACATATTAACTCAATCCAAGTCCTAGAAATTTGCCTAAGTCATATTTTCAATATTCCCAAATTAGGCCAAACCAATTTTATCCAATGAAATTAATGACTTGAATTAAATTAACATAAACATTAACCAAATTCTTGTAGCACCAAATTACACAAGTAGTGATTTAAACCAAATTTTATCTTTTTACCTAAGCATTCGTTCTAGGTGATTTTGCAAAAAGATAAAATAAATAAAGAACCACTACATCGCGATGTACGAGGAAAAACCCACAAATGGGAAACAACCTCGGACGACCCTAACCATAAGTCCACTAAGTATGGTATTTTACAAGTACAAGCAAAAAGACTTAAAATACTTGACTCGACTCCCTTCAAGCCCCGATGCTCCTTCTTGTACTGACCTCCACTTACTTGACAATCCAGGACTCTATTGGAACCTTGGAAACCACAAATGAGGCTTTAGGAACCACCGTCAACCACACATGGTGCTTTTCACCATGTGAGAATGCCGCAGCAAAACAACGAACTTCTTCTTTGATGGATGTAGAAGTAAACCCAAACTTCTCTTATTCAAGGTGTAGAGATAAACCGGTGCAAAACACTCCAAGCAAGATATTTATATGTAACCTTGGAATAAAAAAACTATGGGTGTAAAACAGAAGTGTTTTAAAGATTTTTTTTTGAGAAATAAACACTCAAACATGAACTTTTTCTTCTTTGAATTTTTCTCTCAAACTCTCTCTTGGAGATGGAAGGGTATGAAAAAGTTAATTCAAAATAGTTGGTTCCCGCACTACATAAGTTAGTCAAAAGTTAATGGGGAAAAGTAGTAGAAAAAACTGTCCCAAACTGCCATTTTAATTTCCCTTCAAAAATCTCGCTCGAACGAGATTTATATTCGAACGAAGTCTCGTTCAAACGACTCTTCTAACGAAGTTCCAATGGCCTGATGGGAAATCTCGTTGCCAAACTCGTTTGAACGACATTTTCGTTCGAACAAACCGAATCATTTGAACGACAATATCGAACGAAAATCCAAAAAGCCTAAAAATTTGATTTTAGCCCAGAAACTTTATTTTAAAGTTTTAAAGTAACTTTATGAAAATAAACAACAACTTAAACAAAACTTACACCCAATAAATATTGTTCCAAGCTCCTATATAAATATGTAGTGCATTCATACATTAGGAGTAAATGGAACAAATGTTGTTGACGTAGAAACGAGGCACAGTAAACACGGCATATGATGAAGCTTTATACTCTTGGCCGCTACGTCTTCAACTTTAGTATGTCATAGGATTGAAAGGATGGTCAAGAACTCTATCCTACGACTCAAAGGTTTTTGTCCGAAATTGAGCCAAAACAATAAATGACTCAATTGAAAATTTGTGTCCTTACAAATCTCCCTCTTTGGCTATTTCGAGACAAAAACCAACAGAAATCCTAAAGGGCCGTCAAGCTCTACTAGACATAAAACAAATGCCACCCAAAATAAAAATACAATAGCTTGACTCAAACAACCCAAGGATCAATATCTTTGCCGATGATGAAAGTTGCCACTTAGAAGAATGCCTGCACACTTAAGAAAACTATCAAACGCATAGGAAATATCAACAATATTAAATGCATATAAATTAAATACTCCCCCTAAATTAATTCTCCCATTTATCAACTATGATCAACCTAAGAAGATAGCGACTCCTCCTAAGTTAAATCTCCCAAACTAAGATACGATTATAATAGGATTAGATACCATTTCTCCCCTATCATTCTCCTCCTTTTTGTTCAGGAATAGACAAGGATAAAACTAATTTAAACATGATGCTTAGAGTGATAAGAACATGAAAGCCTACGAGAAACAAAATCAACTAATCCACATAAAGTTAATAAAGGATACCTACTGAGATGCAATAAAATGATACCAATATGATACATAAAGAATAAGAATGTGATATCAACAAAGAATGCAACAAGATAGATACCAATCATGAAGTATAAGCATAGATGGACTAGAAAGCAAGGCAAAGACAAATAGAATACCTCGTATATGGGAACATAATAAGTATAATTAACGCACACGCACATATACTAGGTATAAATACCACACATGACACAAAATAAAATAAGCTTTTCATACTCGTATGGCAAAAATGTGTCATATGGAAAGGGAAGTGTTGGGGTGTGAACTAACAACAATTAAATTTAGACCCAATCACTTAAAACATGTTCACGGAGTTCTCAATTGATTGCAAACTTCATCACATTTGAATATAACCTCATGTGATAATATAAATTGGACTCGATGAACAAACATACACAATGCATACAAGCCTAGGATTTTGATGATTCAACAAACCAATAGAGTCATGACATTGAAAGTACAACTAGGATAAATAGAAATTGTGCAAACCGTTGATATACCATCTAAACTCCCTCAATTTAAGAATATAGAGTATAATCTTTTGAATGAATAGATCAACTAAATAAAATAGACCTTGGCAAATATTTTTTTTAATGCCATTATTCTTTTAGACCTCTAGACCACATATTACTTTTAGGTCCAAACAAACGGTGGCTTACTATTCGCAAAGGATAATAATTCCTTTCGAAGCCCTTCCCCGTGCTGTAACAACCCTCGATTCCGGGAGGCTCATTTTATATTAATTTTACCGCATAAGGTAATTATATAAAATGTGGGGACTGGGGTAAATATTAATTTAATGAATTAAAAGTTAATATTTACTAGATTGATGCATATTTACTGTATGTGAAAGTAAATATCATCAGGTTGCATGTTTATGGTGTCATGTATTTTAAATGGCATTTTGGTTTAAATAATAATTGGAACTGGAAATAATTTATAAAATTGTCGGATGCCAGTTTAGAGGGTGTAGTTAGTCTCGGAATGTGCGAGACAGTCAAAATAAGTGCCATATTGTGTTTTTGCATTTCGGGCAATTTTACCCGGTTTTAGCTTTTACGCGAATTCGGGAGTCATTTTAATGTGGTGTTAACCATTTAAGTTGGGAGTTTTAACTTAAGCCATGGTTTTAGTTTTCTAAAATCCTTTATTTTCCCCATTTTATGTCTTGAACAAATAGAGAGAAAAGAGAGAAAGAAAGAGGAAGAGAAAAGAGGAGAATGAGAGAGAGATTTGGAGATTGAGGATTGGAGATGATTTCTACCACAAACAAATCTGAGATTTCTACTCTAAGGCAAGTTTTCTACTTGCTAATATTTGATTTAAGATGAATAATTTGTATGATATTTATGTATGATCATTTGGAGATCAAATATGGAATTTATGGGAATTAAACCCTAATTTTAGTTTTGATGATAAATTTGTGGATTAAAATGGTTATAAATCGTGTAGGATGAATTTTGGGTAGATAAATGTTGTTGGTTGTGGGTAAAATTGAAGAGATTTGAGCTTTAGGAGAATTAGGGTTCATAACCCTTAAGACAAAATTAGGCAAATCTGCAGAACCGACAGTTTCCAGGTCTGGGTCGACCGAACCGATTCGGATGGTCCGAATCGATTCGGCAATTATGCACAAAGTCAGGTTTTCTTAACCGAATCGATTCGGATGGTTCGAATTGATTCGCTTGCCTGAACTCAAATCGATTCGGCTAGGCCGAATCGATTCGGAAGCCCTGCATTTTTGAGTAATTTTTCTTAGTTTAGTCCCAATTCATTTTCTTTAATTCTAGAGCTTAGAAACCTTCTTTAATGAAGTAAACTAAGTGTTCTAGAGTTGTCATTGAGTTAGTTACTTTCCCTACACTAGGAATGGGTTATGTGGGGACTTTTCCGGGGTTATGCCTATTGATGCTAGGGCATTCTTTTCTTCTAGTCAATTACTATAAAACTAAAAGTTATAGTATTATCTTTGGGAGATTTTAGGGGATCATCCGAATTATTATTCCTAATGGTTTATAATAACACCATAAAAGTGTGTTGGGAGAATAAATTGAAAGTTCATACATTCCTTTGAGGTATGATAGTATTGGGGTTTTAAAATAACACCCTAAAATGTTTGGAGGCAATTAAGAGTTTATTTACTCCTTTGAGGTTGTAGTAACAATATAAATTATCGTATGGCTCCGGATAATAAGTTATATTATTTACAAAAAGGTAAATGAAAATGGTTTCTGAAAATGAACCCTACCTATGAATAATGGTGAATGAAAATGAAATGGAAATGGTAATGAAACTGGTAAATGATAATTTACTTGATTTTGAAATGGTAAATAAATGGTTAAACACACCTCTCTAAATGACATCATAAGGGAAGTTCGCGCGCGAGGTGATGCCCCCTGACAAATTAACGCCGGATGGATATAGTCCATAGGCCATATGAGCGTTTATTGTTATATATTTTTCTGCGATGGGTAGGATATTTCGGGTGTGGTCTTGACTATCCCGCAGGCACATGGCCGCTTCCCGACGTCTTGCGATGTAGGTGCCCAGGTTGTCTTATGATAGGCCCGAGAAGATGATGGTCATTTAGGGGCGCGCACAGTGGGGAAATCCGGACGGGCGGTCTTAGAATTCGTTATATGTATATAAATATAACAGTTCATAATCAAGTGGGACTTGATGTATGTGATATGACATAAAGAGCATAATAAAGTGCCACAAAGAGCACAGTAAAATGCCACAAAGAGCATTTATAATTGATATATTCCTGCTAAGGAATGGTAATGTTAGGATGGGCATGTAATTGAAATAAAAGCCACAAAGAGCTTAAAATTGAGATAAAAGCCATAAAGAGCTTAATTGTAATTATAATTCCTAATAAGGAATGAAATGCTAGTAAGAGCATACATGTTGTAATTATGAATTTCTGATAACAATGAGATGGAAGCTTTTAAATTCATGTTCTTCTTAAACTTTTCCTCGCTTATATTTTAGAACTGTGTAGATAGATTTTTATCTTTCCTAGCATGGTTTCATTCATAAATGTCATACTTTTTTATTCATCTGGTAATCATATAGAACAGGGCCTTGACCCGTTTACATTTATTGTTGCATATGCATCTTGTCTCCGCTCAGGTACTCCGCCGCAAGGATGCCTGATTTGAATTCCTATTTCGATGTCCTCGGCGAGCTGTGATGTATTGCGGGTATTACGGGACACATTTGGTATAGACTTTTCATTTTTGCATTCTAGTTAAGATCAAGTCTTTCATTCGGGCGAGGGGCCCAAGCTTTTGTAAATGTCTAATGAAATGTATTATATAAATTAATGAGTCTGTTTAAATGTTGTTATAAAGATTGTGATCGGTAACATATTCGGTCTTTTTAGTGTATTCCTGTTATTATTATTTATATATGTCTTGGGGTTTTCCCCTATCTTTTCAGGATTTGGGTTTTAAAACAAAATTTTTGGCAACCCGTTTTCTGAATTTTGGGTGGTTATCCTGGATACTCTATATTTTATTGTGATGCTGAGAATGTTTCCATCTAGGACTCCTGTTATATTGTAGTATTGGGCTGGCCACCCCTTATTTTGGTGAGCGGGTTGTCACATGTGCACATTTATATATAAAAATTTTATTTCTCACAAATATCACGTGCAACGAATTTTGACATGCACTAGTCCTCCTAGGTCTCATAACATGTAGATGACAAGATTGGTAGGAGAACATCTCACAAAGATCAAATATACATATGAAGTTGAAATTTTCAAGTGAGCTCGTGCATGTGTGAATTGAGGCATATAAAAATATAATCCATTTAAGTAACACAAAATCCAACTACTTCATGTAAGCATGGTAAAGAACATTATAAGGATTGACAATCTAAACCAAAAGTTCTAGCCACATGGAAGAGAAAAAGAAGGGATTCAAACACAAGTATATGCCACATAGAGTGTGTTAAACTAAAATACACACACAAAAAATCTTTTAGAGTTTTTGATAATTTTTAACCAAAAATAAAAATATTTACTCAAAAGACACAAAAATCATTTGTATTTTTCATTAATTTTAAATTACTAAAAAGAATAAAACACAAATGATAAACAAAATCTTTTTGTATTTTTTATTTAATGCAAACTAAAATGAAAGAAATATAATACAAAAGATAAACAAAAATCATTATTCTAGCACGTGATTAAGTATGGAGCATAGACTAGAAAATGATTAAACATGCATACACCTAGAAATGATATATAATATGAATCACAACAAGCTAGAGTACGAAAATAGAACTAACACATTCAACCTTGAAATTTAGCAAGGGAGGTTTCATGTGAAAGAAAATGAGAATCAACAAATCTAATATCTAGCGTGTCTAAAAATGATTTCCTAACCCATATAGATGTGTATTTAAAATGATGGGATTTGGAAACTAATGAAAGGCTAGACAAAGACTTCCTAGGACTTCTTTTGAGATCAAAACAAAATGACCTAAGGTGACCTTTCCTACCATTATGCAAGCATATGAAAAACGGAGGAATGATACCTAAGGTGTGACCTTTTCTAAAGTCCTTAGATAAAGTTGACCCTCTAAAACAAACAATGGTTTTAGCTTTAGCAACATAAGTATTTGAATAAGATGAGCTAGAACCATTACAAATACTACTCGAGTCTTGTAGATCATTTTTCATTTTTAAGAATTTGGACTCAAGTAATAAATTAGACTCTTCAATTTTACGGGACTCCTTCTTTAAATTTTCTATAACTCCTAGAAGGTTATCACGCTCCCCCTCAATATGAGCAAACTTGTCCCTAAGAGTCTTTTCTCGACAATCACTCTCTTTCTTGACATTTATAAAATATTAAAATTGTAATTTATGTCCATGGGCTTTTCACGAAAAATATCTTTTTGAGATAGGGAGATTCGAAAAAACTCAATTTTAGCTTTAAAACAAGAATTTTTATTTTCAAGAAATTTAATTCTTTTTGCAAATCTCAAATTTAATTCTCTTAATTTTTCATTACACTTATTAAGCCCATTAAATTCCTCTCGAATAGAAAAAACTTCATCATCATTAGAAATGGACAAATTATCATTAAAACGTCCCATCGAGAGATATAAAAAAATGAGAGTGAGTCAAAAAATGAACTACCTAAAAATACAAGGAGCACAAAAATTATAAAAGCTCAAAAACGGATCTTTAACGTGATAAATTAGCGCTCCGGCTCTTATACCAATCTGAAAAGGATAGCTTTTCTCAATCAATGCTCTGATACCACTTGTTGGTGCGCGAGGCCCCCAATTTTAAAATCTTACTACAAAAGTAATTTTCTTTTAGATGAAGAAGCGAGATGGTTCAATTAAACAAATTGACTTATTTTAATTTCTTTTTAAATTAAAATTAAACACAACTTAAAGTGAAATTAAATTAATTAACAAATGAATTTTTCACTTTAACATATTAACTCAACCCAAGTCCTAAAAATTTGCCTTAGTCATATTTTCAATATTCCCAAATTAGGCCAAACCAATTTTATCCAATAAAATTAATGACTTGAATTAAATTAACATAAACATTGCCCAAATTCATTTAGCACCAAATTACACAAGTAGTGATTTAAACCAACTTTTATCTTTTTACCTAAGCATGCGTTCTAGGTGATTTTGCAAAAGATAAAATAAACAAAGAACCACTACGTCGCGACGTACGAGAAAAACCCCACAAACGGGAAACAACCTCGAACGGTCCTAGCCATAAGTCCACTAAGTATGGTATTTTACAAGTACAAGCAAAAAGACTTACAACACTCGACTCGACTCCCTTCAAGACCCGATGCTCCTTCTTGTACCGACCACCACTTAGTTTACAATCCCGGACTCCACCGGAACCTTGAAAACCATCAATGAGGCTTTATGAACCACCGTCAACCACACATGGTGCCTTTCACCATGTGAGAATGCCGCAGAAAAATAACAAACTTCTTCTTTGAGGGATGTAGAAGTAAACCCAATCCTCTCTTCTTCAAGGTGTAGAGATAAACCTGTGCCAAACACTTCAAGCAAGATATATATATGGAAGCTTGCAATAAACAAACTATGGGTGTAAAACATAAGTGTTTTAAAGATTTTTTTTTGAAAAATAAACATTCAAACATGAACCTTTTCTTCTTTGAATTTTTCTCTCAAACTCTCTCTTGGAGATGGAAAGGTATGAAAAAGTTTATTCAAAATAGTTGGTTCCCGCACAACATAAGTCAGTCAAAAGTTGGTGGGGAAAAGTAGTGGGAAAAACTGTCAAAAACTGCCATTTTAATTACTCGCCTGAAATCTCATTCAAATGATATTTTCATTCGAACGAAGTCTCGTTCGAACGACCCTTCTAACGAAGTTCCAGTGGCCTGATGGGAAATTTTGTTGCCAAACTCGTTCGAACGACACTCTCGTTTGAACAAACCAACTCGTTCGAACGACAATATCGAGTGAAGTTCCAGAGGCAAGATCATTGGCAAACCTCGTTCGAACAATATTCTCGTCCGAACGATAATATCGAACGAAAATCCAAAAACCAAAAAATTTGATTTTAGCCCAGAAACTTTATTTTAAAGTTTTAAAGTAACTTTCTAAAAATAAACAACAGTTTAAACAAAACTTACACCCAATAAATATTGTTCCAAGCTCCTATATAAATATTTAGTGCATTCATACCTTAGGAGTAAACGAAATAAATATTGTTGACGTTGAAATGAGGCACAACAAACAGGCGTATAATGAAGCTTTATACTCTTAGCCGCTACGTCTTCAACTTTAGTATGTCATAGGCTTGAAAGGATGGTCAAGAACTCTATCCTATGACTCAAACGTTTTTGTCCAAAATTAAGCCAAAATAACAAAGAACTCAATTGAAAATTTGTGTCCTCACAGAACATTTCAATCTACCATTATATATAGGACAACCCAAATACATAAAAGGAAGCTTCTTTATTGGCATTTGCATAAGCCTTGAGACTTTCATTATCTTAGCATGATCCATCTTCTTAGAGAAAAATAAATAGCTCTTAGCCTAGTTTACTTCTTGGCCTCAAGTAATTTCATATATGTCTATCACAGACCTGATGCTTTTTATGGCTTTAATGCTCCCCAAAGAGAAAATTATTAAGTCATCTGCATAAGCAAGGTGAGACACAAGATGGCAGTTGATAGGAGTTTTAAACCTGCTTATGTTAGATTTTTGGAAAACTTTATCAAGGTTTCTGCTCAATACTTCAACACATATTAAAAATAAAGCTGGAGAAAGAGGGTCTCCTTGCCATAGACCTTTTAAAGATTGGAAAAAAATAATTTTCAATTTTCAATCCCAATTCTGAAGATGGAACGATAACTTTGGTCCACCAGATTAAAAACTTTTTTCCAAAATATGTGCCTTTACCTCCGGAAGCTTTTCTGATACCATTCATAATTCGTATTAATTTTACCAATGTTTTGGATTTGTTTGTGCATAACACATTACATTGTTGTCAATGTTAAAAAGTTATTTAAATTGTGTTGCTATTTTCTCTAAAAAAATTGAGCGTTAAATTTTGTTATTGGCGATAGACATTTGAAGTTAAAATTTACTTAAAGCATTCCTTATGTAAAATGGTTATCACGTCAAAAAATTGTTAACTGAATGTCTTATATATTGTTACGGCGTTTTAGTTATACCCCTTCTACAACATGCTTATCATTTCTTATATATTTGTTGAAAAGTTTATTCATCTTATTAATTTTTCCTTTTTATGACTATCATAATTTTCTTTACATTCTCAATAATCTTGCAATATTGTTGTTTGAAGGTCAAGGACGGTGTTGTGCTAGCGTTTGCCCAACATTGACCTCCCAATTTGGTTGGACAATCCTTTACTTGTATGGTCTAAGTTTTGTTCTAGATCTTAGGTGGTGCTATATTACTACAATTTGATAACTTCATCAAACAATATAAATTCAACAAGCTACTACATTTATATTGTTTGATGAAGTTACTCAATCCTTAAGTTAGTTGATACTTATATTGCCTACTCGTTGACCAATTATCCTTTATCGCGGAATAACTCCACAATTGAAATACTTGTATAACCTACAAGGTTACTAATTGAACAAGCGTTCTTTTACTTTTGAATAGCTAAATAGTAGTGAGCATCAAAGGCAAAAATATTCATTCGAGTTATTTTCCTCTGAACGTTGGATCAGTAATTGTGTATACTAGACCCAAGACTAATTTGTAATTTCTAAATTCTATAACTGTGTTGTTTTACCTTTTTGTTGGTGTTGTGAAATCTTATATTTCCACTTATTTGGTGGATAATTAGCTGGTCATGTATCAGCTAAATGCAGGTTATTGTGTGTGATTGGTCAATAAGCTCACCTACAATATCTAGTTAGCAGCCTTATATATTGAGGCAGGAATCTAGTTTCACTTATATGCTATTAACTACATTTATATGTTGTTTAATTATATTGTCTCGGCTCTCCCAGTGATATAATTTGTATTGCCTACTAGTAGCTGGTCAATAATGGATGTCAAAGACAAAATTATTCATTCCAATTATTTATCTCTTTATTTTATATGAGTATTTTCATATACTAGATTCAGAATTAGTTTGTAATTGCTAAATTCAAATACCCGCGATGTTTTACCTTTTTGTTTTTTAGTCGTGAAACCTTATATTATCCATTTTTAGTGGCTATGTCTATCATTGTGTGTGATTGGTCTGTAAGCTCACCTACAATATTGTGTTAGCAACCTTTTATGTTGAGGTGAGACTCTAGTTTCAGTTTTATGTAATTAACTACATTTATACATTGGTTAACTAACTCCATTTATATCTTGTTTATATGAGAAAATTAATTAAAGAATGAGAAATTATGTAATGGTGTTAATTTATTAAATTCAGATAACAATCCACACCAATTTTTAATTCTTTTAGCTCTAGAATATGCAACTAAGTGATTCAAAACATAAATCAAACCAAGCATTCAATAAAGGCAAAGTTTCTGGAAAAAAAACCTTTCGGATAAAACCTTTTATTCATTTTATTAAATTTACAAATCGCAACATACAAATTTTATAAATGAGTCTACTATGATCCTCTCATGAATCATAAGATCGCAGTTTTACTTCAGCAATGATCCTCGGAAGAATCACAAGAACCGTGGTCCTCCTTCATCTTCAGCCTCTGTCTTTAGTAGTGATCCCCTCAGATTTCATAAGTCAGCCATGGAGATGCCTTCTCCACAAAAGGTTTTGTATTCTAAAGTACAAACCATAGGGTTTAAACTTAATTCACTCAAATATATTATGGGAATGTGATTTGATAATCAAAATGGTTTTTCAAAATCAAAGGGTTGAAAACTTTTGCAAAATATGTGCAAAAATAATTCTGACAAAAGTCTTAACGAAAATAAACATGAAACATGTATTTATAAGACGGGAATAAATTTCGAGGAAGTGGCTAATTCGAACGAATTTTGAAGCTCGTTCGAATGAGAATGACAAATCGTTTAAATAAAGTAAATCTTGTTCGAACCAATAAGCCATGTCGTTTGAACGACATTCAAACGACCTAAAACAGTACGCCTCGTTCGATGTTCGATCGAAGTAAACTTCAAACGATACTTCTAAAAAAAATCTCGTTTAAACGAGATTCCCATCTCGTTTGAATGAGATATGCGCATTTTGAAATTTTTTTAAATAAAGAAAATTGCCTTGGGTTTTAAATAAAAAATCATATTCTAGTTCTTAGTAGAAATTCAAACATCTAAAAATAAATTCAAGGAATAAATTGAAGCTCTAATTAGTATTATACTTTGTGGAGATGCTTGAAAGTTGTAGATGTTGGATCTTTGGTCTAGTGTCAGCTCGAAACAAACTGTAGCGGGATATGCCAAAAACTACGTTAGCCTAAGCTATAAGAAAATTATGCGCTTACAAATCTCCCCCTTTTTGGCTATTCTGATACAAATATAAAACTGAAATTCAAATTACAATGAAACCCCCTAAGACAATGACAATATACTAATAACCTCACAAACCTTAAAATTGATATGCAAAAGAATAATTATGTCTTAAAAAATAAAGTCTTCAAATCTCCACTTCTTCTTTGTCTTATCTTGGACACTTTTTCTTCATCGAGCGTAATCCAAATATGATATTCCAAAATTACTTACACACATGAAACAAAGCAAATACCCTGTGATGCATCAAGTTTGGCATAACAAATAAAATGCATAAAGATAAGATCTCCGAGTAATTTGTTCTCCCCCTTTTATTCTATCCGAAATAGACAAGGATTAGAAACTAATCATGGAAAGTAGGGAACATAACCAATAATAAAAAGATATCATCACAAAAAAATATGAATGAATAATCATGCAATGATAATCTCAAAAGCCCCAAAAACTATTTTTGAAATTTCTCAATTTTTTCAAGTGATTTTTTTTACAAATACAACATACCATGGAGAAACACAAAAATAATCAAATAATGGAAACATAATGTATGGGTGTGAACACATTCTATAGGTTAATCAATGTAGATAAACATAACATATGTGCACGAAGTAATGAGACACCTCTAACGCAAGAGCTCAAAGCCTACCTTAGGTATAAAAATGGTGAACTTAAGTGA
The DNA here is from genome assembly GCA_949130495.1 of Sambucus nigra. Taxonomy (NCBI): domain Eukaryota; kingdom Viridiplantae; phylum Streptophyta; class Magnoliopsida; order Dipsacales; family Adoxaceae; genus Sambucus; species Sambucus nigra. The sequence continues at coordinate 137,425,894 of OX422224.1, read as the reverse complement.
AAGTGACTAAACCTATTAAACTAATCAAGATTGTGAGTTATTTTCACACCAATAACGCCCAAAACTATGTAATGTTTTTCAATTTTTTTAAGGACATGCAAACCCATTTATCTTCGACTTAACTCCCTCAAAACTCAAATTTTGAATTTTTTCTCTCAAATATTTTTGTAGAAATTAATGCTCATATGTAACGAAGCATTAATGTTCTTATAAATTAGTCTGACACTTTATTTTTTATGTGCCTTTAATCTTTTAGGCTCCTTTATTTTTGCAAATGGTGGCTATTCACGCAAAGTTAACTTGTCTTTCGCAGCCCAATTTCATTGCTTAAAATATACCAAAATTTACCAGATAAATGATTTTGTATATTTTTTTGAATTTGGGCAATGGTTCTTACATGTACTATTTTTTATCTTGTTTTTTCACATTTGGTTCGTTTTAAAAGAAAGATTGGGATGAAAACACTACAACCGACACGTGAAAGGTAAGTACAATACTCAAATAAGTTCGTGCTCATGTAGTAAGTAGTCATCATATCACATCTTAATGAATCCACACATTATAAAGAAGAAAAATAAAATAATTTCACGTCTCAAAATGCTACAAAATAGTCACACGGATATAGAATGAATAAGTGACTCACACATCTTTAATGTTCATCCACATATGGTGTTAAAAACTACAAAACTCTTTTTGTATTTTTCAAAAATTTTATCAAAAATAAAATCTTTTTGTATTTTTAAAAAAGAAACCGAAAAGCTTTTTGTATTTTTCAAAATAGTTCAAGAAAAATAAAACTCTTTTTGAATTTTTAAAAAATATATCAAAATGAAAAATATAAGTACAATAATAGTACAATCTAGCAATATGCATGTAAAATATGAATATAAAAAGCATCATTTGCTAGAAACAAGTCACAACCTCAATGATTAGGCCCGAAGGAGTTCTCCAAAGGAGATGACATCCTATGAAAAGCATCTATAAAATCTTATGAAGTATTGACTATATACTTTACTTGCTCTGAAAAACTCTCAAAATCTCTCATGTGATGTGTGGGAGCATGTGTGGGAGTGCGTGCGAGAACACATGTAGTAGCATATTGTGGAAGATACCTATGAGACACTCTCCTTAACTTAAAGAAAAATTCCCTAAGGTGTCCTATTTTCTTTCAATGAGAACAAACATATATGGTCTTGGAACAAACATAAATGGTCTCGAGTCCACCTCTCTCAAAACTTCTAAGACAATCTCTCCTACGTGGCCTAAGCGGGTTAGGTCGAGGGCCATATGGATCTAACACAAACTTAGGGACCGGATCGGGTGCTACATGGAAAGTGTACACACTGTCATAACCTATTCCGAACCTCTCAACACTATCCAAAGTGGGACCAAGTAGCATATTTCTAACCTTCTTAGATGTGTCGTCTAAAGTAACTTCCACCGCTGAGGCACGTTCAAGATTTTTTTGAGTTGTAATACACTGGCTTCAAGTTTCTCATGAGTCTCCAATAAAGATTGAAGATCTCCCGTAAGACTAGCCACTGTATTGTTTAAGTCACTATTTTCCCTACCTAAGATGACTAAGTCCTCACTCAAAGAAACCTTCACCTTCTCGAGTTGACTCGTCGATGCCTCAAACACCCTCAAAACTTTCACCTCTTTCTCCAAATCTAACACCCTTAGAGACAAATATTTATTTAAAATTTTGATTTTCAACGTATCGGTGTACAAATCACTAAAAGTTTTTTTGGAGATCCCCTTCTTCCTCACTTGTAATCTCATCCTCACTCTCACTCGAATGGCTAGAAACATCATCGAGGCTCTCTTGTTTACATGTGTCCTCATCGTCGTGGGATAAACTAAAAGTAGTCACGTGACTAGACATGAACGCAACACACGGGTCATGTGGTGATTCTCCTCCTTAATCAAGCGAATCATTGTCAATATCACTAATAGGGGCTTTATTTGTAATCTCCTTACCCTTTCTCTTTCGCATAGTGGGACATTAATATGACCTGTGCCCTTTACATTCGCACTCAAAAGACCTTATCTCTTACAATTTCTCATCGCTATCCTTGACCTCATCCTTTTTTTTTTTCATTTGTAAAAATCTTTTTATTGGAAGAATTATTTTTGGAATATTTGAGAAACTTTTCATTTTTTTTACAAATAAGGCCAAGTTAACAACATCAAAATCACCCTCAAATTCAGACTCAACTCTCTCATTTTTCTTCTTCTTAGCTTGAGTCTTTAATGCTACCCCTATATCCTTAGGTTTAGTGGTTTTAGGGAACATAATTATCTTATAAGTATGAAGGTCTCATACAAGTTCTTCTAACCTAATAGTGTCTAAAATCCCTAAAGAGTTAGGAACCGTAACCTTGGGAATAAATCGAGAAGGGAGTGACCTGAAAATATTTTCAACGAGCCTAGTCTCAGGAATTTTCTCACCTAAATTAAATTAGTGTTTACGATTTACGACAACTTAACACAAAATTCATCAAAACTCTCGGACTCTAACGTAGTGATGGTCTCAAATTGGTTGGTCAAAATTTGAAGCTTAGACGCCTTGACAATGTTGGTACCCTTATGTGTCAACTGAAGGATATACCATACTTCCTCAGATGTAGGGAATGCCATGATGCGTTAGAATTCATTAGGGCTGATGGCTTCAGAAATAGAACTAAGGCCGCGAGAGTTATAAGTGCTCCATCTAAACTCATCATCAGTCCAGGAAGAGACGAGTTTAGGATTTGTGACATTATCAACAGTGATCGTGAAAGGAGCCAACCCTCTTTCACAAACAAGCCAAACTCCTTCATCTATTGCCTTTAAAATGGATCTCATTTGGGCTTTCTAATAGGCTTGGTTCGATCCATCAAAAACTGGAATCCTCTTATATAACTTCTCCATCAGAAAATTTGTAATTTTTCAAAGATCAACAATTAAAAAAAAATTGATATCACATAAATTTTGCGAAAGATCAGGATCTCACGATTATTTGGCTAAACCTGCTCTGGTACTAATTTGAGAGTGCACAATTATCTAATGGTATTAACATTCACATTAATTTTTAATTTTTATAGCCCTAGATCATGCAACTAAGTGATTCAAAACATAAATCAAACCAAACACTCAGTAAAGATAATGTTTCAGGAAAAAAACCTTTCAGGTAAAATCTTGTATTCACTTTATAAATATTTCAAATCGCAACTTTACAAATTTTATCAATGAATCTACTTTGATTCTCTCAAGAATCATAAGACTGAAGTCTTCCTTCAGCAATGATCCAAGAATCACAAGAACCGCAGTCCTCCTTTAACCTCAACGTTTTTCTTCAGCAGTGATCCCCTTGGGTTTCACAAGTCAGCCATGGAGATGCCTTCTCCACAAAGGTTGTGTATTCAACGATTAAAACTATATGATTTAAACTTTATTCACTAAAATATTTTCTGGGAATGTAATTTGTGAATCAAAAAGGTTTTTCAAACTTAAAAGGTTGAAAACTTTCGCAAAATTGAGAGTGCACGTGTGTTCAAATGAATTAATTATATAATTAAATTTCAATTCCAGACCCAATAATTTTTTAACTCTTGAAAATAAACGTGATTGATTAAAAGAATTAATCTAAGCATGCAAGACAGTCACAAATGAGGAAAAATTTTTCGAAGGGCAAAACCATTTATTTCAATATAATTTTGTAATTCATAACTTACACGGATTACAATGAAATAATTTGACACACGAATACCCGCAGGCGTTGGTCGGCCTCGTCAGCAATGGAACAACCTCAGCAGCTCCACAAGAACACTCAGTTCTATTTCAGCAAAGATATGTCTTGGGTTCCACAAAATAATTCATGAAAAGTAGTTGGGATTATGAATTAAATGGACAAAATGTTTTGGACCCTTAAAAGTGAGAAGAAGACATACTGTAAAAATATTGAACACAAAGTTTTTCTATTCAGAAAGTGTTATGCAAAAATAAAACTTTTCTTCTCTATATGTTAAGACTGTACAAGTTGGCCCTTATATAGAAGAGATTTGGTTAAAGATGATAACTAGTGGCACGCTTTTTAGAGATAAACTATTGAGATTTTAGCGTACAAGATCCCTTAAAAAAAAGCAGACGTAAGTTTTTTTTTAAAGAAGCAGTGGCGTGAAGAAAAAGAACTTTCCAAGTTTTTAAGAACTGTACGCAACTTCCTTTTGATAAAAACTTTCATGAAAATCAATATGCCAATCATTGGAACAAATAAAAAACGGCGTCCCACTTATTTTCTTCAGATAATGTGGCTCATGTAACCTAATAAAGAGGTTAGACTTTTGACTTTTAACATGAACGAAACCTCCTTATTTTAACACAAAACTTTTTGAAGAATCATTATGCCACTGATTGGTAAAAAGAAAAAAAATGACGTGGCAACATTTGTAAAGACTTGGCTTACTTGCCAAACAATGGTGCTGGCAACATCAAACCAAATTGCCCCCTTTCCTTTTTTTTAACAAGAAACGAGAGCCTACAATCTATTAAAAAGAATGATGTATTCTTTTAAAAACGTCAACTCATTTTGATTTAAAAAAAACTTTTGTTTCCATTTTTTTTTATTTTAAATAAAACTTCTTTTATTCAAAATAATTTTTATAAATAAAAGTTCTAACCTTTTAAAAATTATCCCAACACTTTAAATATAAAATGTAAGTGAAACTTAAACATATTTTTACCAAAATTATCTCATTGGAGCTTGAATGTTGAAGTGCACTTGTAATTCAAATTCGGAGTTTGTAGATGATAGCTTAATCAATTCTTTGATGACTTATAGTGGTATACGACATAATAAATTTTGACGGGCAATGTCCTTACAAATCACCCCTATGTCTATGCCGGTACAAAATAAAAAATACGAATTATTAATCACACGAATGACTTATACAAATCTACCCTCCCAAGACCATCATGGAAAGATAAAATGACAAGTCTACAAACTTTCAAACTTTGCTTAATCCTTACTTTTCTCATCAGGGTGTGCAACAATTTGATCTTAAATCTTCGTACCTACACACATGAGATAAAGAAAAAACAAAAAACCTCGTGACATATTGAGTTTAAAATGATATAAACATAATCAATATTAGCACAATCAAATCTCCCCCATACTAAAACTCGCCCATAGTATCATAATTCGTTCTCCCTTTTTTTATTTGTTCGAAATAGACAAGGAAAATAATAAATCACATAAAGCAAATAGGGGTGCCACGGAAAACAAAACAAACCAATTATTTTGATTTTTTAATTTTTTATACAAAAATAAAAACGATGTTACAAAAATCACACACCATGAGTTTATACTAAGACGACCAAATCATGGAAAGGGAATGAATAGGTATGAACAAATTCGATAGGAAAGTCAACTCAATCATATCATATGTGAAAGATGCATAAGTGTACTCCTAACAAATGAACATAAAAAATAGTCCTTTGGTGTAAAATTGTTGAGTTTAGATGACATTGTCTTAAATCAAAATCAACATGATTTTCAGACCAATAACGTCCAAAATGATTTCCTGTTTTTTCAAGACTTTTTAAGAATGTGCAAAGCCGTTTTAATGCTCCAACCAAACTCCCTCATATATATTTTCTTTTCGAGGTGATCTAAATTCTCAAACATTGGAGAACTGACAAATAAACCTAATGGCCCATTATTGGCATGTATTTCTTTTTATTGCCTTTCAATATTTTCGGTCTCTTTTAAACCTCTTTGGACCCCGGATAATTAAAATTTCTCAATTTTTTAGGTCCAATTTAAATGGCGGCTTAATCGCAAAGAATAGATGAGTACCTTTCGTAGCCCTTCACCGTTTATAAAATTCACACAAACTTACGTCAAACTGGTAAAAACATGAACACCTTTTATTTTTTTGTTTTATTGCATTTGGTTCATTGTAATAGACATAATTGAGATGAAAACACGTAACCAGCATGTGATATGTCAAGAACAAACATCAAACAAATCCGTGCATGTGTGGAATAAAGGACAAAGTGAGTCAAACATGTAGGTAGCAACACTATAGCAACTCAAAGACTCCAAACTTTGTAAAACACATAAATGACATAACATATTGTCTCAAATCAATATTAAACAGTCACATGTATATGGCATAAAGTTGTGACTTGGTCAACCTAAGTGTTTATTCATAAACGGTACAAAACAAACTACAAAAATCTTTTTGAGTTTTTCTGGTTTTCTCAAAATAAAAGAAAATCTTTTTGTATTTTTCATTTTTTTAAGAAATAAGAAAATAACCAAATGTATATAAATAAAAAAATGATACAAACTAGAAATAGGAGCAGAATTATGTGAGGATGAAAAAAAAATGCATCCTATACTAGACACAGACCATCCACTCAGTCAACTGTGCAAATACTTAAAGACTTCCTAACACTCTCGAATCTAAGGGCATCTAAAGGTTTCATGAAAATATCGGCTAAATGAAGGTTAGTGGATATGAAAATCAGGGATACGAGTTTCTCCTCAACTAATTGACGTATAAAGTGCTCGCGTATCTTGATGTGCTTCGTGCACGAATGTTGGATCTGATTACGAGATATGTGTATCACGCTCGTGTTATCACAGGAGATAGTCATGGTGTCCTGTGAAATCCCATAATCCTCCAACATTTGCTTCATCCATAAGAGTTTTGTGCATTAACTCCCGACGACGATGTACTCAGCCTTCGCAGTGGACAAAGAGATGGAGTTTTGCTTCTTGCTCATCCAGGAGACAAGATCAAAACCAAAGTAGAAACACCAACCAGAAGTGATCCTACAACCATCATCATCCCTGACCCAATCGACATCCGAATAGGCGGATAAATGACCATCTGTATCAAAGGCCAAATACCATAGGAGAGAGTCCCACTCACGTATTTGATAATACATTTTAGAGCGAGTAAGTGTGACTCTTTCGAGGAAGCCTGATATCGCGCACAGAATCCAACACTAAAGTCTATGTCAAGACGACTGGCAGTTAATTAAAGAATACTACTTACCATACTCCGATATAAGGTTTTCTCTACGTCCCTGCCTGAAGTGCCCTTACTAAGCTTGGAAGAAGTACACATAGGTGTACGTGCATGCCTAGCGGAGTCTAAACCAAATTTCTTCACTAGGTCTCTAGCATACTTGGATTGGGAGTGGAACAACCCATCCTCTAGCTAATGAACCTGAAGACCAAGGAAGAAAGTAAGCTCACCTACCATGCTCATATCAAATTTACTTTTCATCTCCTCCTAAAAATGATGAGCATGTTGGGAGCCCGTGGATCCAAAGACTATGTCATCCACATAGACTTGGGTAACCAAAATAATAAACGTCATATCAAATCCCCCTCTCTTGAAGCCACAGTCTAAGAGATAGGAAGTAAGTCACTCGTACCAAGCACGGGGTGACTGCTTCAAACCATATAAGGCTTTCCTCAGATAATAGACATGCTCTAGGTTCTTAGGGTCTTCAAACCCTTTTGGTTATTCCATGTAAACCTCCTCCTGTAGAATTCCATTTAGAAAGTCACTCTTGACCTCCATCTGATATAGCTTGAAGCACAAATGACATGCGATGGCGAGTAGTAAGCGGACGGACTCAAGCCTCGTAACAGGAGAAAATGTCTCCCCAAAGTCTACACCCTCTATTTGTGTGTAGCCTCGAGTGATAAATCTAGCCTTGTTTCTGATTATGGTACCATTTTCATCCATTCTATTCTTGAAAACCCACCTGGTACCTATCATATTCGTCTCAATAGGTCGGGGAATAAGTTCCCAGACGTTGTTCTTTTTAAACTGAAGCAACTCATACTGCATAGAAGATATCCAGTGTTCATTCTTGAGTAATTCTTTGTGATTCTTGGGCTCGATTGTGGACTGTAGCAAAGATGAATAACAACGTTCTCTAGTTAAGCACGAGTCTTGACCCCTAAGGTGGGATCGCCTATAATAGTGGCAGGGTCATGACTCTTGCGAACCCAAGCAGGTGTGTCCCCTAACATAGGAGTAGGGACCATATGGTGTGTGTGAGGGACAAGTCAATCGCTGCTAAAAAAGTCATTATCTTCACACTGAAGGCTAGGATCAACAAACGTCAGAGGTTCGTCATCTTGCACGGTGATTTTTATTGACTCCATAACCTTAGAGATGCTCAGGTTTTAAACCCGGTATGCTCTACTATTTAATGAATATCCAAGAAAAATTCTCTCGTTGCTCCGGGATTCAAACTTTCCCAATTGCTCTATATCCCGTAGGATGTAACATTTACTCCTAAAGACACGAAAATATGCAAGGTTGGGTTTCTTGCCAGTCCACAATTCATAAGGCGTCTTAAGTGTGTATGGATGAAGGTAAACCCTATTCACCATGTGGCACACTATAGACACCGCCTCTGCCCAAAATCTCCTAGCAACTTTACAACCCAAAAGCATAGATCTAGCCATTTCTTGAATCGTCCAATTCTTCCTCTCAATAATCCCATTTTGTTAAGGAGTCCGAACGGTCGAAAATTCATGTTTAATTCCAAGGCTATCACAATAAAGGTCTACCTTTGATTCCGTAAATTTCGTGCCGTTGTCACTACGTATCCTATTAATAGTGACTCCGTGTTGGTTTTGCAAGACACGGAACTTGGTCGTTAAAAACTCTATAACATCGGATTTATCTCTCAGAAAGCCTACAATCGAATATCTGGAGAAATCATCCACCATCACGAGGATATACCTCTTACCACCCAGACTTTCAGTACGAGTAGGACCCATAAGATACATGTGAATCAGCTTAAGCACACGAGAGGTGGTAATGGAATGCAACTTCCTATTGGGATGAAGAACTTGTTTACCCAACTGATAGGGTCCACAAACCACTAAAGTTGGCATTCCAAGGGACGATAAGCCACGTACTAGGTCCTTTTTAAGAAGTCGATCGAAATCTCTAAAGTTCACGTGACCTAGACATTGATTCCACAGATCCACATGAGTGATCGTGGCACTGTTGCAGATAAATGAGGACTTGGATATAATCCCATAGCAGTTATCGTCGGTCCTCACCCTTTGCAATAATAGTTTACCAGCTTGATCATAAACATTACACTCATTCCGGTCAAACTTTACTGCAAAGTCAGCGTCGCATAGATGGCTAATGCTGAGTAAATTAGCTTTAAAACCTTTCACGTACAGAACATTATCTAGCCTTGGAAATCTAGGTATCTCTACAGTCCCTTGTCCTACTATGCTAGATTTTCTCCCATCTCCAAATGTGACCTTGCCTTCCTTTCGATCCTCGAGAGAGGTAAAGAAGGATACATCACCAGTCATATGCCTAGAGAAATCACTATCAAAATACCATTAGGAGGTATTATGTGCTTTGAGAGCGATATGAACAATAAGGGCCTTTTCGTCTTTCTTAGGTACCCAAGAAGTGGTAACCTTTTGTTTACCCTTGTTGTTGTTGGCTTTAGCCGAGATGCGGGAAGCATTCACTGACGGTAAAGATATCCGTCGGAATTCCTCCATCTAACTATGTGATGACTAAAAACTCAACATGCTCTCTCAGACAGGTAAAATCATTAGTACGATATGATGGAGCATATGTACGTGAAGTCCGAACTAAACTATAGCAATACTCTCTCAGGTGGCCTTTTCTTTTGCAGTACATACAAAAGAACACAGTTTTAGGCTGACCTTAGTGTGATTTTCTCGATCGAAATCTTCTCTTGGGCTTTGATGGGCGACCAAATGGAGTAGTCGTAAACTTAGGGACTGGTCCAGGTGCAATCTGAGAGATGGAAGCACCTTCAAAACGAATTCTCAGTCTTTCACCAAATCCTAAGGCGGGGGCGAGGAACATATTTCCCATCTTACCATATCTATCCTCGATTTGAACCTTGACTTTTTGTGCTCTCTTAAGATCATGAGTGAGATGGGAAATAAAGGATTCCAGAATCTTTCGAGCCTCTTCGGATGCACTGAGGTCTCTCGTCACATTAGCCACTTATTTAGTCAAGCTCCCCTTTTCTTTCTCAAAACTCTTCTCTCTCTCATCACAAACTCTCTCTCTCTCTCTTAAGGGGGTGATAAACGATGAATCTCTCTCTCTAGTCTCTCCTAATTCCTTTTCAACGGCGACGATCCTGAGAACTAACGCTTTGTTACGCTTTTTGGTTTTGAATGATTCAGCATATAAATCGACGTAGGCGTATCTAAGATCACTCTCGCTCTCACTTCCAGCATCCTATCCCTCACTCTCATTACTGTCAAGGTGTCCATGTGAGGTGGCATCATCATCGTCATGAAATGCAGAAGGAGAGCCTCCATGACTAGCCATGAATGCGATGAAGTTGTATTCATGCGGTGATTCATCTCCAGAATCCACCGACTCGACCTCGCTGTCATCAGTCAATGTAGCATTTAGGATAACTTTTCCCTTGCCTTGACGCTTCAACCCAGCGGCACACTCAAAAGCCTTATGACCTCTACCTTCACATTCACAACATCGTTCTTCATCTCTCTTGGGGGTGTCCTTTTTATCTTTTTCATCTTTCTTACCATATTTATTTTTCTCAAAATTCTTTTTATCTTTAAAATTGCCATTTTTTAATTTGAGATTTTTTTTGAAGTTTTTGACAAAAAGAACCAAGTTGTCTAAATCAAATTCTCCATTTTGAACACGCCCTTTTTCAAAAATAATTTTTTTCAAAAATTGATATCTCAAAAAATTTTTGCAGAAAATTACAGGTATAATTGTGTAATTGGCTATGATACCAATTCGAGAGTTCACGTGTGTTCAAATGAATTAATTATATAATTAAATTTCAATTCCAGACCCAATAATTTTTTAACTCTTGCAAATAAACGTGATTGATTAAAAGAATTAATCTAAGCATGCAAGACAGTCACAAATGAGGAAAAAATTCCCGAAGGGCAAAACCATTTATTTCACTATAATTTTGTAATTCATAACTTACTCGGATTACAATGAAATAAGCTGACACACGAATACCCGCAGGCATTGGTCGACGTCATCAGCAATGGAACAACCTCAGCAGCTCCAAAAGAACACTCAGTTCTATTTCAGCAAAGATATGTCTTGGGTTCCACAAAACAATTCATAAAAAGTAGTTGGAATTATTAATTAAATGGATAAAAGGTTTTAGACCCTTAAAAGTGAGAAGAAGACATATTGGAAAAATATTGAACACAAATTTTTTCTATTCAGAAAGTGTTCTGCAAAAAAACTTTTCTTCTCTATATGTTAAAACTGTACGAACTGGCCCTTATATAGAAGAGATTCGTTAAAGATGATAACTAGTGGCGGGTTTTTTAGAGATAAACTATTGAGATTTTAGGGTACAAGATCTCTTAAAAAAAAGAAGACGTAAGTTTTTTTTAAAGAAGTAGTGGCGTGAAGAAAAAAAACTTTCCAAGTTTTTAAGAACTGTACGCAACTTCCTTTTGATAAAAACTTTCATGAAAATCAATATGCCAATCATTGGCAGAAATAAAAAACGGCGCCCCACTTATTTTCTTCAACTAGCGTTGCTCATGTAACCTAATAAAGAGGTTAGACTTTTGGCTTTTTAACATGAACGAAACCTCCTTATTTTAACACAAAACTTTTTCAAGAATCATTATGCCAATGATTGGTAGAAAGAAAAAAAATAGAGTGGCAACATTTGTAAAGACTTGGCTTACTTGCCAAACAATGGTGCTGGCAACATCAAACCAAATTGCCCCCTTTCCTTTTTTTAACAAGCAACGAGAGCCTATAATCTATTAAAAAGAATGATGTATTCTTTTAAAAATGCCAACTCATTTTGATTTAAAAAAAACTTTAGTTTCCATTTTTTTTTAATATTAAATAAAACTTCTTTTATTCAAAAGAATTTTTATAAATAAAAGTTCTAACCTTCTAAAAATTATACCAACACTTTAAATATAAAATCTAAGCGGAACTTAAACATATTTTTACCAAAATTATCTCGCTGGAGCTTGAATGTTGAAGTACACTTGTAATTCGGATTCGAAGTTTGTCGATGATAGATTCATCAATTCTTTGACGACTTGTAGCGGTATACTACATAATAAATTGTCTGTAGAAATAGTTATGACAAAAGTCTTAATGAAAATAAATATGAAACATGTATTTATAAGACAAACACAAATTTCGAGGTGACTGCTCGTTCGAACGAATTTTAAAGCTCATTTGAATGAGAATGACAATTCGTTTGAATGAAATTACTCTCTTTCGAACCAATAAACCATCTCGTTTGAACAACATTCAAACGACCTAAAACAGTACGCCCTCGTTCGATGTTAGATCGAAGTAAACTTCAAACGAGACATCTAATGAAAAAAGGATCTCGTTTGAATGGTATTCTCATATCGTTTGAACGAGATATGCGCATTTTGAAAAAAATTCAAATAAAGAAAAATGCCTCTAGTTTCAAATAAAAAATCATGTTCCAGTTCTTACTAAAAATTCAAGCATCACAAAATAAATTTAAACTCTAAATAGTATTATACCTTCATAGTGTGGAGATCCTTAAAATTTATAGATGTTGGATCTTCGAACTTCATGTTGACTCAAAACAAACAGTAGTGGGATATGTTAACTATGCTACCTTCTGCTATGAGCAAATTATGCTCTTACAGACTTATTGACGGAAAACTATGTAAGTTAAATATTTATAGGATATTGTGACTATCTAACTCATTTATGTTTGGATGCATATGTATCCTTTTGTGTTTTGTTGTTTCAAGTGCCTCCGATTTTTGTACAAAAGTTTTTAACTAGGATTTTCTCTTATATCAATGTCCAGTTTTTCAATAGGTAGTTGCGCTGCCCTATTTCGTAGCTGGAACATTTAACATTATAAGCAACCATATTAACTTGTGAATTATATTAATTTTATCTTCAACTTAGTCTACTTCTTCATCGAGATTTTTTCACATTCAATAATGGTGAATATATGAAGACTAGTTTAGTTGAATTGGAGCTTTGGTGTGGCTAGTCAAAAGAAGAGGTACTTATAAGTTTGTAATTGGCTAAAGGGTATATCTTTGTTCAAGCAACTATACTCCCTTTATCCCAAAATAATAGTAAAAGTCAAACGAAGACTATTTATCTTTTAAAATGGAAATGCCATTGCAAATTACAATTCGATGGTTTACCACTTATCACTACTCATTAGACATAGTTGCTGAGGGATGGCATTATAATTAGCTTATAATAACAAATTATATTTAAGATGTTATCTATTCACTCATGGTATTTCGAAGTAATAATTCAGGCCCTCTTATTTCCATGCTTAAATGTTATTTGTATTAAAGGGAAGTGTTACACGATATATCGAGTAATCACCTGCTTAGGAGAGTGATATATCTGGCTTGGGCAAGAAGAAGGGTAAGGAGACTCAGCAGGCTCCGAGGAAGTTGAAGGCCATGGGGCCGACGCATGTTGATCCGACCACTGATAGGCAAAAGTGGAAAGAGCCAGAAGTCCCTATTGACCCTCGTCCAGATTCTAGGATGAGGGCAAGGGTGGAGGTGCCTAAGGGGCCGCCTCCTCTTCCAGTATGGGGGCCTTCTGGTACCAAAACTTAGAGTTTTTGAAGATCGAGTCGTCTTCTCTGTTTGCCAACCTGAAGGCGGCCAAGGCGTCTATATTTTTTGCCCCTTCGGCCGCCGACTATGAATTCTTGTCCAAGATGCCCCCGGAGAAGGTGTATGACTATGGTCTGCACACTCTGGCTTAGGTACTTATTCTTACTTCATTTCACTGAGTGTTAATTTTTCACTAACTGTTTCCTCGGCCTCTTAATGAGTTTTATTTTCTATGCAGTCTGTCTGTGCCTTTGCGTCTGCTACCAAGTGGATGGCTGAGAACCAATAGAAGTTCCATGAAGCCGAGAGGGCCATTCAGCACGAGGCTGACCTGCAGATTGAACTTGAGACTGCCAGGGCCGAGTTGGAGAGTGCGAGGACTGAACATGCAAGGTTCCAGGATGAGATGAAAGAGCAGCATGATGCAGACCTTAAGGCCAATTACTTGCTTATTAAAGAGAAAGATGAGGCCTTGATCAACCTGGGGGCTCAATTCAAGACTGAGCTATCTGAGGCCGTGAAGAAGGCATAGGCCGATGCTGTGGAGGCCTATAAACTCTCAGATGAGTTTCAAGGCTTCGGTCTTGAATACTTGGAGAGGGGGATCAGGGTGGCCTGTCATGGGTTATCCTCAAGTTTGGTGATGCCGTCTCTTCAGTCCGTCCCTCTCTTGAGGTAGTTCAATTGGACGATCCATTGATTGCTGAGGCCTTAGCCCATGTGGAGTCACAAGTGCACATCGAGGGGGCCAGCACGTCTGAGGATCAGACTGCCTTGGTCGTTGAGGAGACTCCTCTTATCGATGTTGAGGCCCTGCCCTCTGATGCTTCTCAATAGGGTGGAAGTTTGTAGCCAATACCCTCTTTATGTACCCCATATTTGTACCTTATTTTTGTAGAACAAACATCATTTTATAATATAATGCCTCTTTCTGTCTTCCATACTTGTCTTTTGTATGATTTGCATTGTGATGCTTTAAATTAATAATCTCACCAACTCCTCCCACGTCTTTCTTGAGGGTAAATGAGAGGTCGTCGCCAGTATTTGCCCTCATTATAGCCGAGGGTGTTTTTTACTACCTTAATGGTTTTTCAACCAAGTCCCCCCTCGTCTTTCTTGAGGGTGAATGAGGGGTCGTCCCCACCATTGACCCTCATTATAGCCGAGGGTGTTTTTTACCACCTTAATGGTTTTTCAACCAAGTCCCCCCTCGTCTTTCTTGAGGGTGAATAAGGGTTCGTCCCCACCATTGACCCTCATTATAACCGAGGGTGGCTTTTACCATTTTAATGGTTTTTTCAAGCAAGTCCCCCCTCGTCTTTCTTGAGCGTGAATGAGGGGTCTTCCCCACCATTTGCCCTCATTATAGCCGAGGGTGGTTTTTAACAAGCCTAATGGTTTTTCAATTAAGTCCCCCCTCGTCTTTCTTGAGGGTAAATGAGTGGTCGTCCCCACCATTTGCCCTCATTATAGCCGAGGGTGGTTTTTAACCAACCTAATGGTTTTTCAATTAAGTCCCCCCTCGTATTTCTTGAGGGTAAATGAGGGGTCGTCCCCATCATTGACCCTAATTATAGCCGAGGGTGGTTTTTACCACTTTAATGGTTTTTCAACCAAGTCCCCCTCGTCTTTCTTGAGGGTGAATGAGGGGTTGTCCCCTCCATTGACCCTCATTATAGCCGAGGGTGGTTTAAGTCCCCCTCGTCTTTCTTGAGGGTAAATGAGGGGTCGTCCCCACCATTTGCCCTCATTATAGCCGAGGGTGGTTTTTAACCAACCTAATGGTTTTTCAATTAATTCCCCCCTCATCTTTCTTGAGGGTAAATGAGGGGTTGTCCCTAACATTGACCCTCATTATAGCCGAGGGTGGTTTTTACCACTAATGGTTTTTCAATCAAGTCCCCCCTCGTCTTTCTTGAGGGTGAATGAGGGGTCGTCCCCACCATTGACCCTCATTATAGCCGAGGGTGGTTTTTACCATTTTAATGGTTTTTCAACCAAGTCCCCCCTCGTCTTTCTTGAGGGTGAATGAGGGGTCGTCCCCACCATTGACCCTCATTATAGCCGAGGGTGGTTTTTAACCAACCTAATGGTTTTTCAATTAAGTCCCCCCTCGTCTTTCTTGAGGGTAAATGAGGGGTCGTCCCCACCATTTGCCCTTATTATAGCTGAGGGTGGTTTTTAACCAACCTAATGGTTTTTCAATTAAGTCCCCCCTCGTCTTTCTTGAGGGTAAATGAGGGGTCATCCCCAGCATTGACCCTCATTATAGCCGAGGGTGGTTTTTACCACTAATGGTTTTTTAACCAAGTCCCCCCTCGTCTTTCTTGAGGGTGAATGAGGGGTCGTCCCCACAATTGACCCTCATTATAGACGAGGGTGGTTTTTACCCGAAGACGATCCCCAGTCATACTAGAACTGGCAGACGCAAGATGAGGGAAAACATAATATGATATTTCTCATTAACATTCCAAGTGTTCTGTTGGAGCAACACCCATTACAATTGTGGTCCGATAGGACATTACAACACTACTGATAGTATTTCTTTAAATGATCTGCATTCCAGGGGTTGGAAAAGGGTTACCCTTCTAGGTTTTATAGTCTGTAGGTCCTAGGGACAACTTCATCGATGACCCTATATGGGCCATGCCAATTTGGATGGAGCTTGATGGGCTTCTGACAAGCCTTTTTGAGGACTAAGTCTCCCATTGCAATTGGACTCTGCTTCACCCTTTGGTTGTAAAACCTTGCAGTCCTCTGCTGGTAGGCATCTTGCCTTATCTCGGCATCCTCCCTCCTTTCCTCAATCAGGTCTAAGTCAAGTCTCCTCTCTTCCATATTTTTCTGGGGGCCATACATTTGGACCCTATGAGTTGGAAACCCAATTTCGGCGGGGATGATGGCTTCTGAACCATAAGCTAGCATGAACGGGGGTTTTCCAGTAGAGGTCTTTGCTGTCGTCCTGTAGGCCCATAGTACAGCATATAACTCCTCAACCCATCTTCCTTTTGCCTCCTCAAGTCTCTTCTTGATCCCATCTAGGATTGTCCTATTTGTAACTTCTATTTTCCCATTGGCCTGAGGTCGGCCTGGGGTAGAGAAGAATTATTTGATAGTCACCCTTTCACAGTACCTCTCTAGAGATGTATTCTTGAATTGAGTCTCGTTATCTGAGATGAGGGTGTTAGGGAGACCAGATCTGCATATAATATTTTTCCAGATGAACTGGAAGGTCTTATGCTCTGTGATCGTTACCATCGGCTCCGCCTCCACCCATTTTGAAAAATAGTCAATTGCCACGATGAGGAACTGATAGTTATTGATGACCCTAGGCAAGGGGCCTACTAGGTCGACCCCCCACACTGCAAATGTCCATGGGGATGTAATGGAGGTAAGAGGCTGATGGGGCTGGTGAGGGATGGTGGCAAATCTTTGACATTTATCACACTTTTTTACATATGTCGTGGCATTTTTCTCCAAGGTCGGCCACCAGTACCCCTGGGTGACCACCCTCTTTGCCAAAGATCTCCCCCCGATGTGGCTTGAACATGACCCCTCATGTACGTCTTGCAAAATGCAGGGGACTTCGGAGGGGTGCACACACATAAGCAAGGGTAGCAAAAACCTCTTTTTGTACAAGGTGTCTCCGATGACGGTGAATTTTGCAGCCCTGTATCTTAACTTCTTCCTTTCTTGCCTTGCTTCTGGCATCTCCCCCTCTTTGATGTATCTGATCAGAGGGTCCATCCATGAAGCTTCCTTAGAAACATTCAGGAAAGTGCTAAGTGATCCCTCAGCATCTTCAATAGTTGGTCGGAGCAAAATTTCCACTGGGACCATCCTCCTGATATCTGTCCTAGTCGCCGAGGCCACCCTAGCAAGGGCATCGGCTCATCCGTTATCGACCCTAGGTATCCTCTTCAATTTTAATTCTTTGAAGCTCTTCACTAATGACCTCACCTTCTCAAGGTACTTGGCTATCCGCTCATCCTTGGCCTCGTAGGCTCCTAGTATCTGGTTCACTACTAGCCTTGAATCACTATGGACCAAAATCTGGCCGACACTAATAGATTTGGCCAAGGAGAGGCCTGCTATCAAGGCCTCATATTTGGATTCATTGTTGGAGGATTTGAAGTTAGACCTCAGGGCGTACTCAATATCTGTGCCATCGGGTGATGATACTATAAGTCCAGCCCCACTTTCGCTATCGCAGGAGGACCCGTCAACGAAGAGACTCCACACAGTCTGTTTTTTTGAGAAATTTCTCTCGGTGAGGGACCCCTGTTTAAAGAGATATCTTCCCTCTTCGTTTTCATTCACTTTCCCTCTAGCGGTGCTTATCTCAGCCTTGTCTGCGGATGTGTCGGTGAGTTTGCCTTGCAGGGCATCTGTCTTCCTGAGGCTCTCATCTTCAGCTTCATCATCTTCCCAAGTAAATTCAGCCACAAAATCTGCCAATGCCTGCCGCTTAATGGACGTCCTAGGTTAATACACAATATCAAACTCCCCCAGCTCTATATCCCAGGCCATTAACCTACCTGGCTTCTCTGGCTTGTGTAAGACCTGCCTAAGAGGAGAGTCAGTGAGGATGACCATTGTATGGGACTAGAAGTACGGCTTCATCTTTCTTGATGCATGGATCAAGGCATAGGCTAATTTCTCCATCCTTGGGTATCTTTGCTCTTCCCCTTGGAGTGCCTTACTATTGAAATATACGGGCCTTTGTACCCCTTCCTCTTCTCTCACAATGGCTGCACTGATGGCTGATTCTGAGACGGCTAGGTACACATATAGCCGTTCACCCTGTACTGGCCGTGACAACAGCAAGGGAGACCCTAACTATGTTTTTAGCTTCTTAAAATCCTCATTACACTCTTCAACCCATTCAAAAGCCTTTCTGATAATTTTGAAGAATGGTAAACACCTGTTTGTGGCCCTAGACACAAACCTATTCAAGGCAGCCACTCGCCTCGTGAGCCTCTGAACGTCTTTAATGGTCTTGGGGGTCTTCATCTCTATAAGGGCCTTTATCTTCTCAGGGTTGGCCTCGATGCCTCTTTGGTTGACAATGAACCCCAAGAACTTCCCTTATCCGACCCTAAAGACACACTTGGTCGGGTTGAGCTTCATTTGGTACTTGTCCATCGTATTAAAGGTCCTCTCAAGGTCATCCAGATGATCCTTTGCCTTCAAGATTTTGGTCAACATGTCATCTACATAGACCTCCATAGACTTCCCAATTTGATCTTCGAACAATTTATTTACAAGGAGCTGATACGTTGCCCCTGCGTTCTTTGGGAAAAAGTGCATGACCCTATAACTGTATGTCCCCTTGTCGGTAATGAAAGCTATCTTCTTCGAGTCTCCAGGGTTCATAAAGATCTGGTTGTACCCTGAATAGGCATCCATGAAGCTCATGAGCTCATGGCCCGCGGTAGCGTCTACCATCTGATCAATGTGGGGGAAAGGGAAGTTATCTTTGGGACAATGCTTGTTGAGGTCTGTGAAGTCTACACACATCCTCCACTTCTCATTGGCTTTTGGGACAATGACGATATTGAACAACCATTTAGGGTAGGCGACCTCTTTGATGAACTCAGCATCTTCCAGCTTCTTGACCTCATCCCTAATGACCTCATATTTTTCTCGAGAGTAAATTCTCCTCTTCTGCTTCACTGGATTTGCACCCTCTACCACGTTGAGCTTGTGGCTCATAATTTCGGGATCGATCCCCGGCATATCTGCTTGACTCCATCCAAAGACACTTTGTCTCCTCCTCAACAGCTTGATGAGGTCTTATTTTATGTCTATCTTTAGGGCTTTGCCGACTTGGATGTTTTTTCCGGCTCATCCTCTTTGAGGATGATGGATTCTACCTCCTTCGCGGCCTCTCCTTTCCTGAGTTTTTTCTCATCCTTGGGGTCAAGGGTGTCGATATTGTAAGTGGTTGTTGCCTTCCTGTACGCCTCTCTTTCTTCGGCGGAGTTGAAATAACATTCTTGCACTGTCGTATGGTCTCCCTGAACTTCCCCCAACCCATAAGGGGTTGGAAATTTAATCATCTGATGGACCGTAGACGACACAACTTCAAATCCCTTGAGGTTTACCCGCCCCAGTATGATGTTGTAGGCCAAAAAAACATGTTCATCCATCACAAAGAAGCTGACCTTCTTGGTAAGCCATCTCGGCCACTCGTCCCCCATCAAAGGGGATGAACCTTTTCCCCACTAAACCCAATCAATGGATGATGGTACGGGATGAGCCTAGCACGGCTGAGACCTAAGGCCTTGAAGCATGGCCAAAACATCACATCTGCAGAGCTACGCCCTTCGACCAGGATCCTCGGCACCTCACACCTGTGTACCCTATTAGTGATGACGAGAGGGTCATCATGTAGGGCTAAGAGGACTTTGAAGTCCATTCTTAAGAACCCCACTATCAGAGTGTCCATATCGACCTTCTTCCTCTTTTCTGACTTTGCCTCCAAAGAGGTTGAGTGTACAGTTTCGTCACTGCCTTGGCTTCAGCTACATGGGCCTTCCTGTATGCGACCTCTAACCCTCCTCCTGCTAGACCCCCAGAGATCATCCCTACATCGAGAAAGATCATATTAAGTCTCTTGACAAGACTGTGGTCGTCTCTCGGTGGGAGGTCAGGGTCATTCCCTCTTTTTTGGGGACCTTCTCTACATGCATCGCCTCGCTTTTTTATGGGGTTATCCCCTCGGCCCCTCTTGAAGGCACCCTTATCGACGTACTTCTTTAGCTTCCCTTCTTTCCGCATCTTCTCGATTTCATCTTTCAGGGCAAAACACTTATCGATGATATAGCCATGGTCTTGGTGAAATTCACACCACAGGTTTTTGTTCCTCTTATTGGGGGATGCCCTCAACTTCTCAGGCCACTTCAGGGATCGGTCACTCTTTATCTCGTTGAGAATATGTTCACAGCTGACCGTTAGAGGGGTGTAACCAGCGAACTTGTTGTCAGTAAACCTCTTCTTCTCCTCCTTGTTCTTCTTAGGGTACTTACTCCCTGAAGTTCCTCCTTTTTCATCTTCATATTTTACGACCATTGTCTCTTCAGCGTTCATCACCTTTCCTGCCATCGACAACAATTCTTCCATCGTCCTCGGGGGGTCTTCGTCAAGCCTCCATAACAGTTTCCCCTTCTGAAGTCCTCCAATCAGGGCTGTCATAGCTATGCTCTCCTCATAGTCTTCAACCTCTAACTTTTCTTTGTTGAATTGGGCTATGTAGTCTCTTAGACTCTCATTCTTCCACTGCTTAACATAGAGCAGCTGCGTGGTCTTCTTCTGTGGCCTCACCCCAAAGCAAAAGTTGTGGATGAATCGGTCTGCCAGCAACTTAAAGCTTTCAATGGAGTTTTTTGAAAGAGACATATACCAGACATGTGCAGCCCCATTCAGAGTGCCAAAGAAGGCACGACACCTCATCTCATCTGAGATAGAGTATATGTCTGCTTCCGAATGATACATCTCAATATGATGGACAGGGTTTGTACTCCCGTCATATCTTGGGGTGACCACAGGTGGCTTAAATTTTGATGGCGTAGGGAAGTTGACTATCTTTGCCACAAAGGGTGAGCCTATGGAGTATCCTCTCTGAAGAGGGTCCCGACTCTTCAGTATATCACCGATCTTATCCTCCAATCGCTGGATCGAGTCATTCCAGGGACTTGTAGGGTCGGCTTGGCCGATGTTATCCCCTACCGCCTCTTTGAGGTGGATGGAGGGTTCTACTGCGACAGGCCTATGTCGGATGTTTACTTACCCTTGACCATCGTCCCGTCCTAAGGGTCGGATCCCGTGGGGTCGGCCATCTGCTGCCTCCCTTCTGGACCTCGCAGCGCTCCTTAATCTGGACAATTTTTCCCGCAGGTCATTCATTGGGCACAGCCTCTCAAAGGCCGACCCCGTGCTCAAGTGATCAAAGGCAGAGCCTCTTGGGCGATCGTCAGGATTTTGCATCCCATACTTCCCTCTGCTCTCCTGGAGGGATCGCACAGTATTTTTGGAGACCTCATATGGCTCCCAGCACTCTATGGGAGCCTCCTCTCCCTCTAGATCATCATACCTGTCCTTAGGGCAAGGGTTTCCTTACCTCCCCAGGCGTAGACGTCGGGGGTCAGCAACATTCCTCCACCGCTGAGGGGGTGGCAAGTCTTTACGTGGTGCCTGGGGTGGTCCCCTGGCCTCATGGTGCCCTAGAGCCGCTGCTGGAGTAATCATCTCGGGTGAGACCCCTGGGGGTCTTAGTATGTTCTGGCTGAGAGCTGTGAACTGCTCCTGCATGATTCGCTGGCTTGCTGCCAGAGACTTCAAGGCTGCCGCCACATCAGCCATCTCAGACTGAGGTGGTGGCTGACTGGAATTGGGTCCTACTCCACTATCCGATGGAGGAAGTGGTGGTGGCATTTCCGGTGCCATGTATTTGAGCTATGAAGAGCTGAACTGAAGAAAAGACTGATAAGCTTGAGAACCTTAATGGGTATCTTTCAATAGTGAAACATATCCACATAGGGGTAGAACTGTCTCACCACCAGAGTGCCCAGTGAGGTCAAGCTGTACAAAGGAAGAGATGTCTTCTCGTTTCCCACAGACGGAGCCAAACTGATGATGCTGAAATCTAGCACCACCAGATAAGTGATGATGAGCTCAAACGGTAAGTACCATGGCAGCTGTTGATGTAAAAAACTAGATTACTCTAATTATTCAATCACAGATAAATAAATGAGACAAAGAATTTTAAAGTGGTTCAGCCTTGTATGAATGGCCTACGTCCACTATTATGTTATTGCTGAGTGTTTGGGAATTCACGATTATAAGTTCTATCAAGAAATTCCGGTCCCCTTGAATGAGGGTGATACAAGATATTTATAGCCCTTAGGCTGTATATGAAAGGGTGTTACATTAAATGATACACATATGAAAGGGTAATTCATTTAATGCTCTTCAAACGTGTGCGTCAAGATGATAAGCATTCAATGAATATTTGAACTGTTGATTATCTTACAATCAATGCTGCGGTCGAGATGTAGCTCGAACCGCCTTAGTTGTTCGTCGTCCAAGAGTTCCTCGGAGGACTGGAGTTCCTCGGAGCGTTGGAGTTCCTCGGAGAGCTGGAGTTCCTCGGAGTATACTTGTTGCTCGGAGTGAGTCTGACTTGGTCAAGGGAATGAACTTCCTCGTTGCAATTGTGCCACGTAGATTGACACGTGTCTTCTTCTTATTCGTCCACATCAGCATACTAATTTTGGTATCAACAGAAGCCCCCAATGTTTCATATTTCGAACTTTGAGGAGTATGGAACATTCTTTCTCGGTATATGGCGATATTAAATGACCTTCCTGGGTTTTAGGAGCCTTTTCTTCATATTTGGATTTCCTTCCAAATTCGCAGAATCCGCCTTTTTGCATTTTTATAGGCGCTTCGATCTTCGTGCCCTTTTTGTCCTTTTAGCCGCCGATAGCGTAATAGTTTCCTTTTTGTAATCATTTCTTTCACCGTTTCCCAAGACAAAGTATTTAAGATTCAGAGGCAATCCCATCGTCTTCTAACTTTTCAATTTCTGCTTTCGAGTTTTCTATAGATTTTCTCTATCCTGTGTGTTCATCCCTTTCTTCGTTTGTTTGTCAACAGATCTCCTTTTTCCCTGTAAGCTCTTCTTTCTTCTTCTTTTATTCATCATGGTTTACATTATTGAGTCTCTTGAGAAATTCCGTTC
This sequence comes from Sambucus nigra, assembly GCA_949130495.1. Classification (NCBI taxonomy): domain Eukaryota; kingdom Viridiplantae; phylum Streptophyta; class Magnoliopsida; order Dipsacales; family Adoxaceae; genus Sambucus; species Sambucus nigra. Next base: position 137,402,507 of record OX422224.1, on the reverse strand, counting down.
TGATTTCTCTATTCCATCTTGGGTAATTTTGGAGAGTCTTTCTGAACCTTCAACTTATTTTAATTTGGCTGAGGGGCATTGGTTCCCTAGCCTCTTCATTGCTGAATGTGGATTTTCTTTTCCACCAAACCCTTTATGTTTAGAGTTCTGTCAGTATTTCGATGTTGTCCCTGCAAAAATATCCCCCAACACATGGAGAATAGTTAATGGGGTGTATAAGTTAAATCAAACTCATGGAACTCGTATAGGAATTCCTGAGATTATGTACTGTTACAGATGGGCTATTTTAGACAATGTTTTTTATTTAAAAACTAGGTTTTTGAATAGGGCCTTAGTAGTCAACCTCCCTGATGCAAACATGGATTATTTTGAACACGGGGTAGTCATTAAAAATTGGCAACATGCCCCTCTAGTTGGAGATAAAGTATACGAGGGTCCCAGATGCCCCCATATGGCAATGGGATAGGTTATTTTCATCTTATTTTGCTTTTTGAAATTATAATTTCATTGTGTTTGACAAAATATATGACTGATATTTCACTATGTATTTGTTTGCAGTTGACAGTAAGAGAAAAACTCCCAAAGAATCAAAAGTTAATATAAAGCATCTGAAACATATCTGGAATTTGCATCGAAGAGTTGCAGACGAGCACATCAGGTCTGCTTCATATTTGTTGCAGTACAGGAGCTACACATCATCCTTTACTGCTCGTCCTGTGGTCAGAATTAGTGACCCGTTGCCAGCTTCTGAGGAATCTTCACCAGAATCTCACATTCCTCTAAGTCAGAAGATGGGCAAGAGAAGAGTTCCTGCTATCTTTGAGGAGACTTCCTCTGCCGGGGATGGAAAAAGAAACAAGGCTGAAGTCCCAAAGGGGACGAAGAAAGTGGATGTTGCTCCTTCTGTTGCTGCTCAGAAGGCTGTCGAGAAGCCTCCAGTGGCTCCGAGCAAGAGAAGTACTTCTGTGGAAGTGGTCACCATTTCCCCCACCAAAGGTTCTTTGGCTGAAACTGCTGAAATACCACTGAGGAGATTGAAGAAATCCTCCTCGATCAGTTTTTCTGAAACCATTCCCCAGCTCCAAGCTAGTGGAGCTGGAGTTCCAACCATTATTCCTCCGAGTTCTGCGATGAGCTCGGTAAGGACTTGGACTATTCCTGAAGTCCGAGGGATTGAAGAAAACATGCCTAGGGATATTCTGACATCCCTAGCTACTCGTCACATTGCTTCAGTAAGTTTCTCGTATCCTGAATTTTTCTTTCTTTCAGTCAATATATGTATCTCGGCACTGACTTATCATTACCTTCTTTTTCAGCTGGTGAGCTGCTTTAACACCATAGTGAAGAAAGATGAAGTGCTCAAGGCTTCAAGATCCTCGTCCGGAGTAGAGGATGCTTTCCAGGGTTTGGCCCAATCTCTGAAGGAATCCCGTCAAAAATACGACGAGGATAGAGGTGAATGGGAAAAGAAATTGACTGCGTCTGAGGCAGAGAAGGTACAGTTGGGCAATAGAGTGAAGGATTTGGAGAGCGAGAATAAAAAATATGCCGAGAATCTCACAAGCTTTGGAGATCTTGAGAATAAGTTGAATTCGGCCGAGGAATAGCTGACCCTTTTGTGAGAAGTAAATCGCCAGAAGGAGGAGGTGGAGGCCAAGTTGAAAGCCATCGAGGATCTTATATCCGATAAGCTCTCCTCGGAGAAAATGAAGAGAAAAGTGGTTGTGAAGAAATCCTTTCGAACTGGTTGGGACAAAGGATGGGATAGGGGGTAGCGACAATGATGACCCAGGTCAATTATGGGAGTTTGAAATACTTCCGAGATGGTTGGGTTGCTGCCCTGCAGGAACTGAAGGTGAGCGAGGACTCAGAACTATTTAAACAACATCTCCCTGGTCCTCCTCCAGCTATTGAAGATGAAGAAGAGGATGAAGCTGCATCTGAGGAGTCTTCAGTGATAGTGGGTGATCAAGTCCTCGCTCCACAACCCAATCAGACAGCCACCGAGGAGATTTCTTCCTTTCCTGCTCCTCCTGAACAAGTCCCAACTTCTGCCAGCCAAATTGTTGTTCCCACCGAGCAACCAATCTCCTCGTCCCAGCCTCCCGAGAAAGTCTTGGGAGACAAGGAAAAAGTGTAAAGTTGTTTGGTATTCTCTTTTATTTTTCCTTTTGCTTGTACTTTGTACCCCAGATCTTTGTAACTTTGCCTTATGATCTAATAAAATTTGAGTTCTTTTCTTTCATATGGTTGTCTCTTCTCTATCTGCACTTTGTCTTGATCTTATTTTTCTTTCTCTGTCAGTTTCTGGCCAGGATGGATCTGCTGTCTGCTAATGACACAAAGTTGATGCAGCAATGCCATGAATATTATAAAGCTGGTCACACAGACCTAAGTGCATCAGAAGTTGCCGACATCCTTGGCCATGGTGCTTCAGAGCAGGCAGTAGAAGCTTATCAATAACTGAAGGGCTTACTTGATCGAGCTGTGGACAATAACGTGGCTTACTATGACATGATCAAAGAGCCTCAATATACTTTAGAAGATCTTAAGACTCAGAACAAGGAATCAAATGCCTTGTTGCATGAGGGGTATGAAAAGAAGTATCAACAGCTTTCTGCCGAGAAGGGCTACGACAAACTCCTTACTGGGTATGATGTCAGGGAGAGGACCCTAAAGGGAGAAGTTGAAGCTTGTAGACAAATTGCTGAGTTGCTGGAGCAAGAGAATAATAATTTGCAGAAAGAGCTTGCACAATATAAGTCTACAGCTTCTTCTTCAACAGCGATAATCCCAGTGACTGATGAGGGATTTTCCTTCTTAGAGGTTGAGAATGCCAAATTAAGACAAGAGTTGGATATCTTGAGAAGGTCTGGTACATCTACTTCTACTCGGGGATGAGGAAGAGGTTCTCATGGGCGAGGAAGAGTTGCCCAGAATGTTGTCGAGGAACGAAGTACTCCACCTGCTCGGGGTCGATCAAGAACTCCTCATAGTATTGAAGAAGCTCGTACTCTATCAACATTGGAAACTCAAGCGTACCAATTGAATGAAAAAGATCGGGCTTTGTCTGAAATGTCCAAGAAAATCCAAATTCTAGAGGATCAACTTGCATCGACAAAATCTGCTCTGGATAATAAGGATGCTCTTGCCAGAAACTTTCATGAGAAGCTTGAAAAGTTGACATTTTAATTTAATAAACAGCCCAGGGAGTTCTGGAATGCAGGCTACAATGAGGCCCTTTATCACTTGGATGCACGCATTGAAAATGCCAATAATGAAAGTTATAAACAAGGATGGTTGAACGCCTTGGGTGTGCTGAAGCTCGAACAAGGGCACTACCTGTGGGATTATTATGATCCCGGGGTTCTTGACTTGCGGGTGCCATCGTATAACTTGGACATGGAATGGATCCCAGCTCGTGCCATTCCTCGGAGCTTAATTGCAAAATACCTTGGTGACTATAATCTTCACTCTCAGATCGAAGTATCTCGTCCCGAGCATCTATTGGATACTCCTTCAGTAATGAATGTTAGTATGTTGAAGGATTTGAACTTCATTAATTCTCTTCAGACTTTAAATGATCCGCCTACTGGCGAGGAACCTATTTCAAAAGCTGAGGAAAAGAAACCAATAGAGTAGGGATCTCAATCTAATAGTTAGTACACATATGTAAATTGTAATTCGTTTTGAATTTTAATGAAAGACTTTCATTTTCTGTTTGCAAATCTGTATTGCTATTGTTTTGTGCTTGTCAGACACTTTATATTTGTGCTTGCATAACAATATTGTGTGGTTCATCGACCAACTTAGTAAGTATCAGTAATATTGCTTGATCACTTAACAATAAAGTAATGAATATAAAAATGTTTAAATTTCTTCCAACCAACCAAGGTTGTTAAGTTGAGCTTGTCAACCAACTATAGTTAATGGGTTTTTATCCCCGACCAACTATACTTGGTAAACTTTGTCTTTTTCATAAAATGTGCCCGACCAACCAAGGTCAAAGATTTTTCTTCGTCGACCAACTACAGTTAGTGGGTTTTTATCCCCGACTAACTATACTTGGTAAATTTTGGAATATTTGTTCTCCGATGGACTTTTATGTAATAAACTTACTTTTCGACCAACATAAGTTGGCATTTTGAGATAATCTTACTTCCTAACCAACCGAGATTGGCCTTTCGTCGATCATCTTTTGTTCTCTCCCTTTTACCAACCGGAGTTGGTCGTGGGTCTGAACTATCATGTCCACTAGATCTTTTACCAACCTTAGTTGGTCACACTAGTGTACGCCTCCTAACCAAAGGAGTATAGTTTGTTCTCGCCCTTTTACCAACCGGAGTTGGTCGTGAGTCTGAACTATCATGTCCACTAGATCTTTTACCAACCTTAGTTGGTCACACTAGTGTACTCCTCCTAACCAAAGGAGTATAGTTTGTTCTCGCCCTTTTACCAACCGGAGTTGGTCGTGGGTCTGAACAATCATGTCCACTAGATCTTTTACCAACCTTAGTTGGTCACACTAGTGTACGCCTCCTAACCAAAGGAGTATAGTTTGTTCTCGCCCTTTTACCAACCGGAGTTGGTCCTGGGTTTGAACTATCGTCTTCTTTTTACTGCCGAGCAGCTTTACTGCCGAGCAACGTAGTGTTAAACACACTAGTATTCCCCGAAAAACTTCCAATAAAAGGAGAGAAGATTATGAAATATCATCGTTTTATTCATATTGATGGAACTGCTTTACATTTTACATCACTGATAATACTTGCGTAGGTGTTCAGCATTCCATGCATTCTTAAATTCCTCTCTTTCTAGAATTGCTATTCGGACAACTGCAGTAACTCTGTAAGGTCCATGCTAGTTTGCTTCCAATTTGTTATTCTTCTGAATGACCTTCTTTAGCACGTAATCTCCTTCTTTTAAGTCGCATTTTTTCACTCTCCTGTTGTAGAACAGGGCTGTTCGTTGTTGATAAGCAGTATTCCTAATGGCTGCCTCTTCGCTAACTTCCTCGAGCATGTCCAAATCTAATCTCCTCATCAGGTCGCTGACTGGGGAATTAAAATTCAGCACTCTGTGTGTTGGAAGACCCAACTCGGCAGGTATTACAGCCTCACTTCCAAATGCCAGCATATATGGTGATTCTCCAGTTGCTGCTCGGGGAGTTATTCGGTAAGCCCACAATACTGACTGTAGCTCATTAATCCAATTAGCTTTAGCCTCACTTAGCCTCTTCTTCAAACCATTTAATAATGTTCTATTCGTCACTTCAGTCTGCCCATTGCTTTGAGGATGGCCTGGTGCTGAATGAACCTTCAAAATGTTTGACTGATGACAATAGGCGGCAAACTCCTTGTTATCAAATTGTGTTCCATGGTCTGTGATGAAGGCATGAGGGAGACCATATCGGCAGATGATGTTCTTCCAAACGAATTGGTACACCTTCTCGTATGTCATATCAATCAGAGGCTCAACTTCTACCCACTTAGTAAAATAATCCACTACGACGACGAGGTACTTGAATCTTCCTCGAGTCGTTGGCAGTGGTCCAACCAAATCCATTCCCCACATGGAAAAAGGCCAATGAGAAGTTATGGGTGTCAACAATGCTTGTGGAGTTCGTCAGATAGAGGAAAAACGTTGGCATTTATCACATCTCTTAGCATAGGCTATACAATCAGCCCTCATCGTTGGCCAGTAGTATCCTTGTGTCATTACCCTTTGCAAAAGTGTCCGACCTGCTACATGGGCTCCACATGACCCTTCATGGATCTCTTCAATCAATTCCTTCACCTCGGAGGGATGCACACATCTCTGCAAACCTACCATAATTCCTCGTCTATACAAAACACCATTAGTTAGTACATACCGAGCAACTTTAAACTTCAATTTCTTGGCAGCAATCTTATCCTTCGGTAATTCTCCCTCCTCAATATATGCCCTGATGGGATCCATCCAAGATGGTCCTAAATCTAGGGTAATAACATTCATCGTCAGGTCTTCGTCTATGCTCGGAGCTTCTAATACTTCAATTGGTATAGTTCTTCGCAGCTCGGTACGAGTAGCTGATGTTAGTCGGGCCAGTGCGTCTGCTTATGCATTCTCCATTGTTGGTATTCTGATCAACTGAATGGCATTAAATTCTGCCAATAACTCCATCGCCTTTGCATGATACTTGACCATTAATTCTCCTTTAACTGCATATGTTCCCATCATCTGATTCACAATTAATTGAGAATCACTGAATACCATTACTTGTTGCGCTTCCATAATCTTTGCTAAATTAAGAACTGCTATCAAGGCTTCATATTCAGCCTCATTATTGGAAGCTTTGAATTGGAATCGCAGGGCATATTCCATGTCAATCTCGTCCGGGGTTTTCAAAACAATCCCTGCCCCACCACCTGTTGTACAAGATGACCCATCTACATATAATCTCCATGTAGGTAACTCGTCTTCAAATTTCTTATCTGACAGAGTTCCTCGGTGAAATATCTGCTGTTTCCTTTCATCCTCCCCTGGTATTTTTCGCTCCTCGTCGACCATCTATTCTCTCCCTTTTACCATTCGGAGTTGGTTTGGATTTGAATTTGATGATCTTTCTGCATCCACAAGTCCTTTTACCAACCGGAGTTGATCTGGGCTTATGTCTGTTGATCCTGTAATATCCACAGGTTGGTAAGCGAGCAACTTTTGTTCCTTGGGGGTATCAGGATATGTAAATTCTGCTATAAAGTCTGCTACAACCTGCCCTTTTAATGATGATCTGGGTTCATACACAATATCATATTCACCGAGCTCTATTGCCCAATACATTAATCTCCCTGATTTTTCTGGCTTATGAAGGGCTTGTCTCAATGGAATGTCGGTATACATGACGATGGTATGGGCCTGGAAATAAGGACTCATTCTTCTACTTGCTTCAATTAATGCCAGTGCTAATTTTTCCAGCTTTGGGTACCTGATCTCTGCACCTCGGAAAGCCTTACTGGTGTAATAAATTGGCTTCTGGACTCCATTCTCCAATCTGATCAATGCTGAGCTGACTGCATTCTCTGATACTGCCAGATACAAGTACAATTTCTCCCCCATTACTGGTCTGGATAATAATGGAGGTGCTCCCAAATATTTCTTCAAGTATTGAAAGGCTTTCTCACATTCATCATTCCACTCGAAAGTTTTTCGAAGCGTTTTGAAGAATGGGAGGCATCAATCAGTCGCTCGGGATACAAATCTGTTGAGCGCTGCAACTCGTCCTGTAAGACTCTGCACCTCTTTCTTCGTCGTTGGAGATCACAACCCTAAAAGAGCTTTGATCTTTGCTGGATTTGCCTCAATGCCTCGCTGGTTGACGATGTACCCGAGGAACATTCCTTCTCGTACTCCAAAGGTGCACTTCGTCGGGTTGAGCTTCATTTGGTATTTATCCAGTTGATCAAAGGTCTGACCTAAGTCAACTAGATGATCAACAACTTTCTTGCTCTTTGTCAGCATATCGTCGACATAGACCTCCATATTGCAACTGATTTGTTCGGCAAAAACCTTGTTCATCAGCCGTTGGTATGTCGCTCCTGAATTTTTCAAACCAAAAGGCATAACATTTTAACAATAAGTTCCCTAGGGGTAATAAAAGAAGTGCTTTCCCTGTCTTCAGGTTTCATTTTGATCTGGTTGTAACCAGAGTAAGCATCCATTAAGCTGAGCAGCTCGTGTCCCGAGGTAGCATCCACTAGTTGGTCAATTCTGGGCTATGGGAAATGATCCTTTGGGCAGGCCTTGTTGAGATAAGTGAAATCAACACACATTCTCCATTTACTGTTTTTCTTCTTTACCATCACCACATTTGCTAACCAGTCTGGATATTTCACATCTTCAATGAATTGGGCTTTCTGGAGCTTCTCGACCTTCTCTTGTATAGCCTGATTCTTCTCGGGACTAAATACTCTTCTTCTCTGCTTTACAGGCTTGACCTCCTTATTCGCATTGAGTTCATGGCATAAGAAGTTTGGATCTATTCCTGGCATGTCTTCATGACTCCATGCAAAAGTTTTCTTTCTGTCTCTCAAGAAAGTTATCAACTCCTGTTTTATTGAAACATCCAATGATGAACCTATCTGGGTTACTCGTTCAGGGTGCTCGTCGTCCAGAATAACATTTTTTATAGATTCCACCACCTGTCCTTTTACCAGTTGGGATTCATCTCTGGGATCCAGTGTTTCAATTTCTGTACCTTCATCCACCTGGTAGGTAGTAGTCTTTTTCCTTGATTATTCAAGCTCCTCTTGCTCGACAGATGAATAATAGCATTCCCGAGCTACTTTCTGATCACCTTTCACAACTCCCACTCCAAAATTTGTAGGGAATTTTAAACACTGATGTACTGTAGATGGAACTGCTTTGAACTTTTTCAAACCAACTCTTCCCATGATGATGTTGTAAGCTGATTGCACATTCTTATCCATCACAAAAAGCGTATTTTTTCTGTTCGACAAGCAGGCCAAGTTCCAATAAATATATCCAACTTGATCGTCCCAAGTGGAAAAACTTTCTCGCCAGCAAAACCCAATAGAGGTCTGTGATAAGGTTCTAATTGAGATAATTTCAAATTTAAACTGTCAAAGCATGAATAGTACATGATGTCGGCCGAACTACCATTATCTACTATCACCCTTGAAATCACTACTTCTTTCATCCACATTTTGATCACCAAAGGGTCGTCATGAGGGTAAAGAACACTTGCCAGGTTATTTTTTGAAAAACCGATGACCAGCTTCTCTTTATTTACCTTCCTCGGGCGATCCTCTTCAGCCAAATTTATCCGTTGAATGTATGAGCAAGCCTGAGCCTCACCGAGGTAAGCTTTTCTTTCTGTAGTAAGGTCTCCTCCTCCCGCATCTCCTCCTGTAATGACATTACACTCAAATGATCCAAAGCGTATTGAAAATACCTCTCGTTCTGGATGCCTTGGTTTCTTGGGAAGATCGGGGTCATCCTCTGTATCATCTTCATGATCCCTTTTCTTTTTCTCCTCTGCTCGATGAGGAGATCTAGACCTTTCTCTAGTTCGGTCATTATTTCTTTTTTCGCCTCCCCGATCAACATACTTTTCTAGTTTCCCTCTTCGGATGAGTGTTTCAATCTCGTTCTGAAGAGCTATGCAATTTTTGGTCATATGGCCGTGACCCTTATGAAACTCGCAATATTTATCCTTGTTCCTCAGTTCAGGGTCTGACCTCAGTTTCTTTGGCCACTTTACTTCCTCGTTATTCTTGATTTCTTCCAAGACATGATTAATACCCATTTTCAAAGGAGTATAATTATCGAATTTCTTCAGGACTTCGCATGACGATTTATTATTCTTCGAATGCTTGTCACCGCCATTGCCCTTATGCTCTTTCTTTTTGGATTTGTCATCTTCCACCTTGGTTTCTTTATCCATATTCTTCTTCGCAGCCATAGCCTCCTCGGCATTCATGATTTTGTTCGCTTTTGCCATTAACTCTGACATAGTTGTAGGTGGATCTTTGGCCAAAGTGTAATACAACTTGTTAGGCAACAACCCACTCATCAAGGCGGTGATTGCTGTATTTTCTTCATAATCTATGACCTCCAGCTTCTCGTTATTGAAACGAGTTATGTAATCTCTAGTACTCTCACCAGATTTTTGTCTAACACTTAACAAGTGTGCTACTCCTTTTACTGGCTTTGTTCCAAAACAGAAATTGCCGATGAATAGCTCGGCCAACTGAAAGAAAGTTGAAATCTTACCCCAAGGAAGATTGTTGTACCATATCTAGGTAGCTCCAGTAAGAGTTCCTGAGAATGCTCTGCATCTCATCTCGTCGGGGACGGCATAGATGTCGGCAGCAGCTTGATATTGCTCTATGTGTAGAACAGGATCTGTCTTTCCATCATATTTGGGGGTCACCACTGGTCCTTTAAACTTTAATGGGGTAGGAAAACCCACAATGGCCTGGACAAAAGGTGTTCCTTGAACAAAAGTTCGTTGTAAGGTATTCTTCGCCTTAGCCATTTCTCCCAATCCATCCTCCAAGCGCTGAATGGAACCCTTCTACGCATCGTTTCCTTCCTCGGGCTTATTAGTTCGAGCAATTGATTGTTCTGATGTGGCCTCTTGAGATCTATCTTGACGAGCAACTGGTCGTGATTGTGCTGATCCTTCTCTTAGATCTGATGGTCGTCGAAAACTCCTCGACACGGTCTTAGGTGGACTCCTATTCCTCCTAGGGCCTAATCGACTGAAAGGAGACACCCTACTCAGTCTTTCCAAGGAACTGGGTCTTTCTGGAGAGAGAGTGATACGTTGATCAGTATCTGTAGACCTTATTGATGAAGTTCGCCCAGGTTGATAAGAGAAATCATCAGATTCCTCATTACGATATGACTCAGGACGCCTGGATCGTGAAGAAAGTAAGTAGGTTTGCCTCTGACCACTTCGTTGTCCTGAACGTGCAGGTGCACCGCCATGAAGGGTCTGTATGAGTTGCCTCATTGTTTCTTGCATGGCGGTTTGTCCTTGAGCCAGATTCGTCATAATACCAGCCAAATCTGGAGGTGCAGAGGGATTTGGAGGATTTCCAGCATTTCCAGCGTTTCGATTGCTGGATTTCGGATTATCTGCCATTGATGATGAATGATTTTTGGTGAAAAATGATAATAACAATCGTTCCCACAGACGGAGCCAATATGTTGATGTAAAAAACTAGATTACTCTAATTATTCAATCACAGATAAATAAATGAGACAAAGAATTTTAAAGTGGTTCAGCCTTGTATGAATGGCCTATGTCCACTATTATGTTATTGCTGAGTGTTTGGGATATCACGATTATAAGTTCTATCAAGAAATTCGGGTCCCTTTGAATGAGGGTGATACAAGATATTTATAGCCCTTAGGCTATATATGAAAGGATGTTACATTAAATGATACACATATGAAAGGGTAATTCATTTAAAGCTCTTCAAACGTGTGCGTCAAGATGATAAGCATTCAATGAATAGTTGAACTGTTGATTATCTGACAATCAATGCTGCGGTCGAGATGCAGATCGAACCGCCTTAGTTTCTCGTCGTTCAAGAGTTCCTCGGAGCGTTGGAATTCCTCGAAGAGCTGGAGTTCCTCGGAGTATACTTGTTGCTCGGAGTGAGTCTGAATTGGTCGGGGGAATGAACTTCCTCGTTGCTATTGTGCCACGTAGATTAACACGTGTCTTCTTATTATTCGTCCACATCAGCATACTAATTTTGGTATCAACAGCAGCCATAGATGTATAAGTGTGTAAGTGTGTATAAGGAGGTGAGTATAATAGGAGTAAGACAATGATGTATAGTGGCTCAACCAATTTGGCCTACATCCACTGTGAGTGTGTGATCCACTAAGTATGGGCACTAATGGCCTTGGATACAATGCACATAAGCTCTCTTTCTCTCTCTACTGTGTGTACCAGCAGAGTTTTAGATAGGGTTACAATTGTCGATCGATCCCCTAGTAGGGTTGTAGGTGGCAAGTATATATAGGTCTTGGGGGGTGTAGTTTACCCCCCAAGTATGCATGGTGCATGTGAATGATGATCTAGACAACCTCCTATTGACACCTGTAGATGCCAAATGATGACATAATATTCCCTCACGTGAGGGGGTGATATTGTTATAACGGTCTTCCACGTGCCATGTGAGCCTCACGCGCACTGTTCCACGCGTCTCCCAAACCACGCGCTGTGATGATGTCACCCTAGGCCTATGATATGAGGCAGAGGGCAAAGTTCCCTCTGGTAGTGAGTCTGGTATAATTTAGGCCTCGTACTTTCGTACCCTCGGAGGGTCGTTTGAGCCTGTTGAGGGGTCGGCCCCTTGAAGGGTCGTCTGGGCCTGATAAAGGGTCGGCCCCTTGAAGGGTTGTCTGGAACATGATGAGGGGTCGGCCCCTTAAAGGTTCGTCTGGACCATGATGAGGGGTCGGCCCGTAGAAGGGTTGTCCCTTTGGAGGGTCGTCTAGACCATGATGAGGGGTCGACCCCTTGGAGGGTCATCTGGACCATAATGAGGGGTCGACCCCTTGTAGGGTCGTCTGGACCTTGATGAGGGATTGGCCCCTTGAAGGGTCATCTGGACCATCTTGGTCTCATCTTGGTGGAGGGAGACCTCGGCCTGGCCGAAGGTATATATGGGTATATCAGAGCCTATGTTAGTTCAACTGCAGTCGTCTGTTCTTGGCCGACGTTTATCACTTCAAGTCCATAATCATGATGACTAGCGGCTTCAGTATCCATGACCTCGAGAGAAGCAGTCCTAACTGGAGCAACTTCAGCCTCTTCAACTTCCTTCAAGGCCTGAGCGAACCGAGGGTCTCCAAAGCGGAGACCAACTAAGTGTGCTGCAGTCAAGGCCCCAGACTCACCCTCCTTCATGGCTGCCCACTTTCTAGTTGCTTTGATACCCCTCTCTAGGTTTTTAAAATCGAATCTGACAAATTCATTTGAGACCTAGTAATCTTCGATGGCCTTCTCAGCATCATCTTCCAAAGTAGCCTTAATTGCAGCATCAAAATTAGACTGAAGAACCTCATCCTTGGCCTTCAGAGCTTTGTCATGATATTTCTTGAGCTGAGACATGTTGTTATCCTTCTCCTTGATAACTCGTTTTAACCTTTCAACCTCTACATTCAAAGAGGCCTCAACCTTCTCAGCTTCCCTACCCTTCTTTATAAGGGGAAGCTTCTGTAAAGTCCAATCAATAAGACGATGAAAGGATAAGACAACCTGCAGAAAAAGATCAGACCTATGAACATATGAGTTATAATTTCTAAAAAGACGATGTTACACTTGTGAGTAAATGAGCAAAAAATTGGTACCTGGATTGACTTGTGAAGAGAAAACTCGACCAATAAAGGGACATCCAATGCACGTGGAAAATGCTTGTCTTCCTCCGTTATTATTTTGCTAATATCATCGGTTACCTTCAGACTATGGTCGATCAAGCTGTCTCCAATTTTGAGATGAGATAGACGAGCAGCCAGGGCATCGTCTCTAGAAATGGGTATGGAATGATCCTTGGCTCAAGCCTTACTCGGCCTCGTATGCTCCGGGTCAACCATGGACATTCTTTTTTTATTAGCATCTACCTTGGAAGTGCCGACGCTCTTCTTGGTGTGAGGCGGGCGTATATTTTTTCCACCCCTTTTTTCCTTGATCTTGATAAGGCCAGGAGCAGACATTTCCCGAACTCATTTGATATGTCTGTAGGGAACTCTGCAAAAGTCAAGTCTCTGAGTTAGACAGTCATAGATATAAAATATAAGAGGTATAACCTGGGTAAGAAAAATTAAGACTTACGAATATCTACCAAGGGACCACGCCTTAAACCCACCTGAGATAGGTATCAGATGCTCATATTTAACGAGATAACCTTTCTCGCCCTGATTGCGAAGGTCCTCAATGTTTTTGTAGTTATCCTGGCTAAGACCAGGGTCAACTTTGATAGCAAGGGAGACCTTCCCCCATCTCAGAGGGGTCCTTGGAACCGACGTTCCAAAAGCCTCATCTGAACCAAATTCCCATTCCTAAAAAATAAAGAAGTACCGAGGTTTCCAATTGTGGTTTGAGGTTTTGGTAACCAAGAGTATTTTATTCTTTGATTTCCTGGCTAAGAAGGGATAATAGCTGGGGTGATTTTTGGTAGACGAAGGAACATAAAAACCTGTAAAAACTCTAACTGGAAGGTCTGAATGATGAACATCCCTCCAAAGGACAATGATCGCAATTATAACCCTCAAGGCATTTGGGGACAGGTTGGAAGGGGCAAGATTTATATGGGAGACTATAGCTCTGATGGATGGGTGGATAAGAAGACGAAAGCCCAACTTAAACATCTAATCGTAAACACAAATCTCTCCATCTCGTCCATCGAAGGCCCTCTCATCTCTCAGAGGTTTCCTAAGGATGGTTGAAGAATTTATGGAATAGATATGCCTGAAAGACAGAAGGTCGTACTCGTTTACGGTACTCTCGTACTTGTCTGCCTCAGAGGTATCAAGTTCACTCTTTTTATCATCATCACCATCCCCAGTAACGTAGGCCTGGGAAGGTGTAGGAGCACCACCAGGAAACCTCTGAGCAAATTTAATCCCGGTGGTAACCATTAGGGGAATAACATCAATGGGAGGGGGAATTGCCACATTTGGCCCTAACATTTCAACATCAGAAGACCTATGCGAAGTGCTAGCACCTTGGTGAGATAAGGCACGGCTTGAAACTTTGGCTCCCTCAGGAACCTCACCTTGCCTAGGAGAATAATCCGTAGCTTTTTAAAAAGAGTCTACAGATTCACCTGCTTCAGGCGTTGACAAAGGGTATGAGGAAGAGGACTCAGACATTGGGACATGATCCTCAAAAACCTCTACAGGCTCAGTAGGCTCTGGGTATATGACCTTTAGTGGAGGAGGATAAATTGGTCCGAGGGGAAAGGCCTCAGCCCTACGAGCTTCCTCTTGGGCTAGCTCTATCTGCCTAATCTTCTCAAAGGTCTTCTCACGAAGAAATAGGAACTCTTCTATAAGTTGGTACAAGGGTCTGAGCATAAGGAAGACGAAACCACACTTAAAGGAAGGACTCAAACTACAAACAGGTACATAATTTAAAATAACCTATATTAAATATCAAAGGGTAGCAGTTGAAAGGTCTCCAATGAAGAACACCAAGAACACTTAAGGGCAGGTCACCGGAGAAGGTGACCGAAAGTTCGTCGAAAGCCAGAAAGGAAGGGGTTAGTGGATACAACAACCTCAGAGCAGCCTAGAATGCCCTAAAAGTACCCACCCCACCAAAACTGACCTAATAACCACCAAACTATGGAGGTTTTGTTTGCTGGAAGACAAAAGAGTCTACCAAAAAACTAACTGTAAAAGCAAATATACCCAAAAATGGAAGAAGAAGGGTCAAAGGAGGTTACCTTATCAATGGAGGTAAAAGTCTTACAAGCTTAAGACATGCATAAAACTAAAGATAACCAAGCTTTGGTTATGGAGGTTTTGCAACAAAGAAATCTTAGTCACGAAATAGGAAGGAAAGGGAAAGTAAGGAAAGAGATGGGTTTTTAAACCTTCTCAATGATGGGATGAAATTCTCAATGCACCCTCGTACTCACGGTCACGATCACCCTCGTACTTACCCTCGTACCACAGTCTCACCCAGAAGATGACATTTCTGATGGCAGCTGGGAGCTTCTTATTAGCTCGGTTGTGATACAGGCCGAGGTTAGTGACCATGAGTATCACAGCCGAGCTGATAAGAAGCTCCCAGTTTCCATCAGAAATGTCAGCTTCTGGAAGGTCGGCCTTCATGTACCAACCTCGGCTAGCCATCAGCTGAGGTCACCAGAAGTCATGTTATCAAGCTATGCCAATGTCGTAATCTGGCTCAATAGAAGTTGCACCCTACCTTATGCATAACATCGGCCGGTCTTCCATACTGAGCCCATATCGGTGATTAATAGGATAAAGAAACAACATCAGATGTCACCAACCTCGTACTCATCTAGGCCGAGGTTACATTAGTCAAGCACACAAGTTTGATCCTATGCAAGCACATGTAAGGTTTGGAACACGTGGAGAAATCAGTTATAACCAAATTATTCCCCTTACGTGAGAGAATATTATGGTCATCATTATCTACATAAGATCAGCCAGATGTCATTCTCATACTGGTTCGATCCTCAAACACATGCTCATTGCATACTTTGGGAGTACATTACACCCTCGAAGCACTATATATAGAGGACTTCCTCTACCTTGTAAAAGGATCCATAATCGCAACCCTAGCTGAAACTCTATTTGTATACACAGTAGAGAGAGAAAGCTTGAGATATTGTATCTATGGCCATTTGTGCCTTCATCTAGTAAAATTCCTCACACACTCACAGTGGACGTAGGACAGATTGGCTGAATCACTTATATAATTGTGTTTCTTCTCTTCTCCTCACCTCCCTCTACTAAACATATACTCTTGTTCTGCCATTGTTATATCTAGCTTGAGCTTATAAACACCTCATATAGGTCGTGTTATTTCCAGCATCATCACCAAGTAAAATAATTAGAGCGAGAAGCAAAGGCCATAACTATAATTGTACCTTCTTTAGGTGGATGGCCCAAGTTCGCGACACTCTAAAATCTTTCTCTCTCTCATTTTCTTCTGGGTGGATCTCCCATCTATCCCCAGAAATAAAGAAGAACTTTCCATTCAGGTTTTTAATACTGGAAGGCCTCCCTCTCATAAAGTATCTATTGCCACACCATAAACCTATGTAACAATACCATAAATTCTCCACAGAGTTCTCCTTTGGTTCGTAAAAGTCAAGAAACTTTGTAGCCATTATATCTCTCTAAAATATTTCTTCCAAATGACCAAGGAATCAAAGATATCCCTCTATCTATTGGGATCAGTTTGGGCTGGGGCCAAGTTTATGGCACTTAGAATTTTTCTAATAGGTATTGGGACAGGTGGCCGCAACCCTAGTAGAAAAGCGTGAAGGGGTAAGCAGACCCTATTATCTGGGACTGTGGAGCATAACTTTTGCTTCACAGAAAAAAGTCTACAATTTATTCCCTCTGGGAACTCATAGGCCTCAGATAAGCAGTTAATCACTCTTCGTTCATAATACAAGGGTGGTAAAGTGCTACAGGTTCTCTTTCACACTCCTGGTCGAATCTAGAAGTTCCAGCTTCAGTGTTTTTCTCCTCTGCAGCCACAACTGTAATGGGAGTAGCTGTCATGACATCTACGGTTGTAGGGGGATTATTGCTTGAGCAAATGTTCTCTATATCAATATTGTGCACAACCACCTTAGGATCCCTACAGTTAAAAGAAATTACGGAGTCAATGTCTACTTGGATGCAGTTTGGATAGTTTTTAAGCCTACAAGGCCCATTAGTCATAAAGGGTTTTATATAAAGCATCGTAGGAGGAGGAACACCAAATCATCTCTTTCAAAAGTCCTCCAGGTACTCCTAAGTATTTCAATGCATAAGACCGCGATAAGAACCTGTAAAAGTAGAAGGACTCCACAGTTAGGTGCTATAGCCATCATGATTAGAACAACAGATGGAAGTTTGCCTAATTATTAAGGACGCGAAAATATATAAAGAAATTAGAAAGGTGAATGAAAAAAATTACAAGTTCAATTCAAGGTAAAGGCGACAGCCAGTTGGTTCAAGTTTTATAACATATCGCAGCCACGAGAAAAAATGGAAGTCAAGATTCTATCATGGGAAAGTGGTTTAAAGGACATGTTGTAGCCAGTTAGTTCAAGCTCTTTAATAAGCCGCGACCAAGGGGAATCAAGATTCCAGCAATGGAAGGAAGTTAAAGGTACAGGCCGTATCCAGTAAGTTCAAACTTTCTAATAAGATGAAACCAGGGGGTAAATAGGTAAACAGTTCCAGGTTTTGGTTTCTAAAGATCAAAAGCATAAAACCCTAGGGTTTTGTCCAAAAACACTAAGAGCATCCTATTGGTGCTCTTGGCCAAGAAATCAATCCAAAATGGGGGCTAAGTAAGAAATTTAAACCCAGAAAACTCCATACATGACAAATTCACCCATTTTTAGTCACCAAAAGTCTAGAATTACCTGTCAAACACAGGAATTCCCAATTTCCTATATGTAGAAAAAATTTAAAAACTATCCAACCAAACAGTCATTCCAAATAAACCCTGGCCTTTAACTCATTAAATTCAATTTCAGCTACAATTGGGTCCTATCAGGCATGAAAGTAAGAGGTTCATAAAATCCCTATCAGTTCTAGCACTTTACGATATAGAAATTGAAAAACATGATTAAAAAATTGATTGAAGAAGAAGCCTAGATTAAAAATGTAGTAATAGAGTAAATATATATTAAAGGCATGGAAAATCAACCTAGAAATTGAGAAGTCAATTGAAGAAGAAGAACCACCCGCTAGGGGTGGAAAAATGTGTCAACGGGGCTTGTTTTCACATGATCCGACCCGACTCGATAAGAAACCAGTGGACTCGAACATGACACGACATGATATCATATTTTTTTTCTTTAACCCAAACACGACACATTAAAAACATGACACGATAACCCGATAAGTAAATATGATTCGATTGGACACGATTAGACCCAACCCAACACGAGACGATTGGACACGATTAGACCAGTTAGTGAGGAATTAAAAAAATAGTGGGTCTAAATAGTGGGTTGATAATGGGTCTAAATGGGGTCAATAGTGGGTCTATATAGGGTCACTATCGGGTCCTTATCGGGTCAATTTCATGGAAAAAATTGGACACAAACACCACACGACCCGATGGCGGGTCCAAAAACCCAGATCCAAACACGACCCGGACATAAAAGACCTTGTCAATTTTGTTTTGTTTCATTTTGTGTTATCGCTTTGTTCCTAAAATTTCCACCCCTACCGCCCGTATAAATTTCCACAAAACCACCATAGTCTAGCTTGGACAGTCACTGGAAATCGCCAAAATGCTAAATCTCTGAAAGATGTGTAAAAGGTAATAAGGCCACAACTTGGATCCAATTATATAAGAGGGCACTAAAAGTTGAAAAATCATAAATTATATTCCGAGGCAACCCTTAGCATCCCAAATAAAGGAAAAATGAGACCATGTGTAATGACACTGCGACATATGGGCATAAAACACAGCCGCAACACCAACTCGTAACCTCTTGGTAGTGAGACTTAGGGGATTATTAGTATGCCTAATATTGGTACCACGATTTCAAAAGGCTTAAGAACATTGTTGGTTCTTGGGGCTCAGATAGGCCATGATATTCCCTATAATCATCACATAATATGGCCATGATTGCATCCTTAGAAGGTCGTGACGATATACCTCTTCTGCAGTACATACCCTGTCGCAGACTTAGCCATGTTAGCATGTATTTGCTAGATTTCCAATTTCTAGAAGTATTTTCCACTTACATCACTTATCTAATGTCATGAGCTCCATGCACGTGACCCCCCCTTTTAACTTCTATAAATAGAAGTTCTCACTCCTCATTTAGAAATACAAGATTTGGCAGTGAAGCCCTACCCAAAAGATCCTAGGCCACTACAGTCTGAAGCCCTCTACAAACATGGTCTAGAGGCTGCATCCCGCACTATACAGGGCTATATTTCTCATGTATTTAAATCTCTCTCTCTCTCTCTCTCTCTCTCTCTCTCTCTCTCTCTCTCTCTCTCTCGTATGCCTCTAATTAATAATTGCATATAATGAGAGTAAGGCACCAAAGTGGACGTAAGATCATTTTATAGCCGAACCACTCTATATCTCGCCTTTTGCTTCACTTGATATGATGGTTAAGAATGGCTTCAATATGATTTCTTGCATCATCAATTACTGTTGTGTCTTGATTTCATTGTAAGACTCGTTCTTTCTTATCTTCTCCTTTTTTTCTTTGTCACGATAATTTATATCACAGACGAGAGCTCTTTATAAGCCTTAGAAAAAAACATAGGCTCCCTTATTGGGTAAAAATGGAGTCTGTGATAGGTCCTTGTGACATGTGTTCATTAAAAGAGGGTTATTGGATTCCTACTATCTTTATTGCAGAGTGTGGAGTTACTTTCCCACCCAATCATTTATTCCTTAAGTTCTACCAATATTTTGATGTCGTCCCAGCCCAAGTGACAGTAAATGGGGTCAATCGTATTGATGAAGGGATTAGAACCCACATAAGAATAACTGAATTGATGTATTGCTATAGTTGGGGGACCACAAATCGATAATATTTATTATTTGAAGACCAAATATTCAACTAGGGCTTGGATAGTAAATTTTACTGATTCCAATAAAGATTATTAGGATTATTGACTGATAGTAAAGGATTGACAGTTTGCCCCTCTTTCTGAGGGTGAGGAATACAATGGGCCTCGCTGCCCTTATGAAGGATAGGGCATAGTTGACACCTTTTTTGTCCTTGTATATTTTTCTCTACTTATTTCTTTGAGTTCAGTCTATTACTAATCATCATTTTTTGTCTTTGTGTTTAGGAGATGAGAGAAAGAAAGATATCCACCACCTGTCTACAGTAAATTTTCCTGACTTAAAAATTATTTGGCCCATTTAACAAAGAATTGAGGAGAGTCACCCCCGCTCGGTGTCTATTTTATTAGTTTACCAGAGCTATATCATATCTTTTATTGCTCGATCAACTGAAGATATTCCCTTAGCCCCCATTGATTTAAAGGACCAACCTCGTCCTCTTCGGCTGATGATTTATAATCTTTTCCTCAAATGGAAGGGGATTTCATTATGGGAGGTACATATTCCTCCTTTGAATCACTAGATATCAACCTTGTGCTTACTATAACTTCATCTCCATGGATGGTGAAGAGGAAGATACCAAATCTTCTTATTGGATCCAGGTCTCGTCCTCCTCCTCTTGTCGAGAAGAGGAAAACTTATATTAGAAGCTCTAAAAATCCAGTGGTTGTAGAGAATGATGAAATAAAAACCTAGGAGGCTCAATTTAAGAGGCTAAAGAGTGGTTATACTACTCATTTAGAGTTTTCATGGAAGGATTAGACCGACCATGGTTAGGGTGGTGCCCCTTATGTGGTAGTGGACCCTAGTCTTGCTTGGGGGTTGATAGGTTCAGGAGTCCTTCCTGCTGATGAATCTCCTATTGCTTACCTCTCTAGGGCTAGATTATTGGAGAGGGACAATCATAACTTGGCCTTGGTAACTAAATTTTTAATTGTTACCTTTTATCTGTATGTATTATTATTATTCATTTACTGACTTTCATAATTTTTTGGGACTTTGCAGATTCTGGTTGATTATGATCAACTATTGAGAAGGGACGACCAATTGAATGAGTTCTCTATGGATGTTGAGGTTGCCTTTCAAGCCATGAAGGAGTCTCTAGATGATGTGAAGAGAGTCCACTAGGGTGATATGAAAAAATGGACAAATGCTATGAAAAAGTTGGAGGACAACAAGAATAATGCCGAGAAGTTAACTAGTGATGCTGTGAAGAAGGATAGCAGGCCGAGAAGGCTGCTCAGGGTGCTTAGAAGTTATTCGATGACACAAATAACAAAATTTCGGAGCTGAAGGCCAAGGAAAAGAAGGATAAGGAAGATGCTTACACCAGGGGGTGGGATAAAGCATTCTCCACTACAATTGTGTAAGTGGACTATTTAAAGAAATACTCCTTCAAAGAAGGATGAAATGCCTCCCTGACCTAGGTCGACACTGCTTTTGATTATGAAATCTTCCTCTAGCACAACCTTGGTAATCCTCCGGTGATTGAAGAGAATGTTGATGACGAAGAAGGGATGGCCGATTCATCAGTTCCCCAAGAGATAGGCATAGTTATTGTTCGTCCTGAGGATGAAGTCACTCAGGAAAAAGAGAAGATGCAGATGTCTAGGGTCATTTCTGTGGGTTTTTGGCTTATATTTTTTTTTTTATAATTTGAACAATATTTTTCTTATAATTCATCTTTATAGTTTTAATAAAATTGCATTTTCTTTCAAGTAACGTTATTGTCTATTATGAATTTTTCTCTTGACCTTTCCATACTTACGACATGTTTTTTCCTTTCGATTTAATTCTAGGAAGGCTATTTTGGCAGCTGTCGAGAGAGAACTATACAAGAGGAGTGTTCAATTATTTGGGACAGGTCATGAAGAACTTGATGAAGAGGATCTCGAAGAACTGCTCAACGTAGGCGTTTCTGTTCAAGTCATAGAAGCGTATCTCCATTCACATAGAATGTTTAGTCAAGTAGTGGAGACCAATGCATCATATTATGAAATGATACTCCAAAATGCAGAAAGACCACAAAGAATCTCTTGCTAGACTATCAGCTGACTACGAGAAAAAAAATTCCCTGCTCAGTAGTGATAGTGGTTTTGATAAGAAATTAAAAAATATCTCCTCAGCCTTTGTTAAACTAGAATTTTACTGAAATCCTAGGTGAAAAGTGCTCGGGAGGTAGCTGGTTGTTAGAACAAGAGAATAATCGACTGAGGATGAACTAAAGGGTTTGAAGAAGTTCGCTGATGCCGATCCAAGAGAGAGTGCCTCATTTTTGGAACAAAAAAATGCTCGGCTTATGGAGGAGATTGAGAGGTCGAAGAAATTAAAGGATGGTTAGTCATCTAGGTAGGCCATTATTGCTCGTCCGTCTATTGAAGAAGAGAGGAAAAAAATGACTTTGTACAACCAGACCAATCTGATAAAGAACCAATCTACCACCATTAAGAGATTCATCGAGAAGATTGATCATCTCACTTATCACTTCCATAAGTAGCTAAACACTCTTTGGATAAATGAATATGATGAAGCCTTGGCATACATGGATAAAGAGTTGGATCAAGCCAGGAGAGAGTGTTATAAGTGGGGATGCCTAAATGCCCTCACTATCTTGAATGTATCAGAGAAGGATCCTTTATGGTATTGGCATGATCCAAGGTGCTTGGACCATCCTACACCTCCCTTTAAGTTGGACACTAAGGGGATTCTGACCGATGTAATGCTCATCAGTTTGGTTAGAAATTACCTGGGAGATTATGGATTTCATAGAGACGAGACACTTAGCCGACCTTTGCACCTGGTAGATAAACCCAATTCCAGCAGATAAACCAGGCTTAGAGAGTTAGGGTCACTTTTCTTCCTTCAGCTTTGGATGTTCCACCTGAAGGGATGGAGAAGGCACTAGGGAAATGTCCCGCCAAATAAGAAGATTTTAAACTATTTTGATGAGCATTATCTTGTAATAATATAAGTGTAGCGAGATTTTTATATAAAGACTTTGTGTTGAATAAAACTTTCATTGTTCCTTCGTATGATTGTGGTCTACCAGTAGTTTAGCATTATGATTAGGTAGTCGTCAGTTAGCCGACTAATCTCCCTTACTAGTTACCAATTCGGATGAACATAAGTTGCAATTCTTAGTATTTACTAACGTGTTTATGGTCATTTAAACGGATCTTATCATTTTGACCAAGTGTTTATGTTTGTTACCATCAGTGACCAAATGTTTTAGGATTTTTCCTTAATTCGATGGGGTAAAACTTCTTATTCTTGACGTTCAGGAGTCACTCATAAAGTTTTAGGTTTTGGAACTTCTTGTTCGTGACTTGTCAAAGATAAAGCCACACAAGAATTTTTTCGAATTTGTGGTTGCAACTTCTTGTTCGTGACTTATAAAAGATGAAGACATACATCAAGTATTTTGAATTTGTGGTTGATAAATTTTAAGACTAATGTCATTATTTATTGTTTGATATTTTTACATATCCCACTACTAAAAAAATGAAAGCAAAACATGGAAAAGGAAATCAATCTATGATGAACTAGATGTTTCTTATTGAAGCTGAAAAATACGCGTTACACAAATATTAAAACTTTACATTACTAATGATTACCGATAGTACTCCCTCAAGTGCTCGACATTTCATGAGTTCTTGAATGATTCTCCTTTTAAGGTTTTTAGACGAGAAGTACCTGGTTGGATAACTATCAAAATACGGTATGGAATATGCCAATTTTCCACCAACTTATTTCCCTTCCAAATCACTTTCTTTAAAACATAGTCTCCCTCTTTCATATTTCTCAACCTAACCCTCCTATTGTAGATATGGACAGTTCATTATTGATACACTGCTACACGTAGTGCCGCATTTTTTCTAACTTCTTCAACCAAATCTAAGTCCAGCCTTCTCATAATGTCTCTCTTGGGGGAGTTAAAATTGAGTACTCTATGACTGGGCAGACCGATCCCCATAGGGACCAAAACTTCTGTCCTAAATGCCAACATATAAAGGGTTTCCCTGGTAGCTATCCTCGGCATGGTTCCATAAGCCCAAAGTGCACTTTACAGCTCATTGATCCAGTTCCATTTGGCATCATCCAACCTTTTCTTTAGGCCATTAAGCATAGTTTTATTTATCACCTCCATTTGGCCGTTGCACTGAGGGTGTCCAGAAGCGAAATAAAGATTTTGGATCTTAGATTGGATAAAATAATCTTCAAACTCCTGGTTGTCAAACTTTGTTCCATGGTTGGTGATAAAGACATGGCATACCATACCATACCTATATATAATGTTTTTCTATATAAATTAGACGATTCTTTTGTAGGGCATATCAATAAGAGTCTTAGCCTTCACCCACTTGGTTGAGTGTTTTCACTTCAATCCTGTCCTTAAAACGAACCAAGCGCGATTAATTTTGATAAGGAAACTGTTTATGTAAAAACCATTTTTGTGAGACTGAATGTTTGTTTAAGAACGGAGAGGGGATGCGAAAGGTAATTATCTCTTCTTTGCGCAAAAGCCACAGTTCAAAAGGACCTAAAAAATGGAGGAATTTTATTATCCGAGGTCCAAAGAGGTTAAAAGAGCCCCGAAAAAATGTAAAGGAAATAAAAAGCACTTCATGCCAAATATGGGCCATTAGGTTTCACCATCAATTCTCCAAAGTTTGAGAATTTAGAAAGCCTCTATTCAAAATAAAAAATCTGAGGGTGTTTGGATGGAGAATTAAAACGGGTTTGCACGTCCTTGAAATTCTTGAAAATGCGCTAATAGTTTTGGACGTTATTGGTGTGGAAATCATTTGACTTTGATTTGTTGATTTGCATAAGACGATGTTATCTAAATTCAATAAATTTTTACACCTAAGGATTCTTTTGATGTTCATTCATTAGGGGTACATGTATTCATCGTGCACATATGATTGATTGAGTTGATTTACCTATTGAATGTGTTCACACCCATTCATTCTATCTCCATGACTTGGTTGTTTTAGTTTAAATCCATGGTGTGATTTTTTGTATCATATTTTTTCAAAGTGGTATCTTATTTTTGTATGAAAAATTGAAAAATTGAAAAATAGTTTGTGAGATTTTTTGAGATACCCCTTTGCATGCACGTATCTTGATCTTTGTTTGCTATGCATTTCATCGTGACACTCCATGTTTTTGATTGTTTCTTCTTATCTGTCTATTTAGGGACATCTTAAAAAGGGGGAGAAAGAATTATCATGTTATGGGGGAGTTTTTTGCATTATGAGGGAGATTTGATTTATTAATGCTTTATTCTTATATCATTTCAAACTCGGTGCGTCACGAAGGTTTTTACTTTTTCTCATGTGTGTAGGTACAATGATTGAAGATCATGATGTTGCACACCCTGATGAGAAAAGCTTTGAGAGAAGTGTTGATGTTGAAGAAAAATTTGAGAACTTGCAAATTTTACCTTTTCAGTTTTGGGATTCATGGGAGGGTAGATTTGTATAGGCATTTTGGTATTAGATAATTCGGATATTTTTATGTATGTACCGGTATAGACATAGGGAGAGATTTGTAAGGACATATTTTTAATAAGTCCATCATAATTAATTATGTCGTATGCCTCTACAAGTCGTCGAAGAATTGTGAAGATTGCATCTACAAAAGACAGATCCGAATTACCAGTTGCCTTCAACATTCAAGCCCAACAATATGAACTTTGGTAAGATATTGTTTTGAAGTTTCATTTACATTTCATATAAAGAGTGTTGGGATATTTTTAAAAAGGTTTTAATAAAAATTTGTTATAAAAATTGTTTTTATAAATGTTTGTTTTTTAAAAAGAGGTTTTATAAATGTTTGTGAAAAACTGCTAACAGCAGTAAACGTACATATGTTTCGACGCCAAGGTCGTTCAAGTGACATCTCAATCTCGTTCGAACGACATTGGGATGTCGCGCATAGTCGTTCAAATAATACGCGATCTCGTTCAAACGAGATGGGGTTCTCATTCGAACGACCTTTCTTTTGGCTGACACGTTTGACTTCATCCTGATCCTTTAACCGACTCAATTTTCCTATAAAAGAGACCTGTCAGCCTTTGTATTTCGTGGAGAACAGTTTCAGAATTAAAGAGTCTTATTCTTTTGAAACTTTTGTGTATCTGCCCAGATTTAATTTAATACCTTTTGGCAGAAAGTTTTTCTCCAATAATTTTAAGGGTTCAAATGTTTTGTTTTTAATTCACAAAATCCCAATTACTTTTATGTGAATTGTTTTGTGGAACCCAAGAACATATTTTATTTTTGTTCATACTTTGTGGGGAGAGATCTACAACCGACAGTTGCGTGCTATTGTGGAGGGAGTTCTTATAAAGTTCACATCTTGTGAAGAAACCGTTTCTTTTCTTCACTGCTGCCTTCCTGGAAAGGGAAAGTTCTAGCTGAAACATCGGAACCGACACCTGCGGGTATTTCTTATGTCACCCTATTTCATTGTAATCCGTGTAAGCCGTTTTCTTACAAAATTATAGTGAAATAAAAGGTTTTGCCCTTCGGGGATTTTTCCGGAATATTTGTGTCACATGCTTTATTTATTTATGGGTTGACACACGCACTTTAGATGCATGTTTAGGGGCTGGATTCATTTTGTTTAAAAATAGACTCTAGTTAAATAAGTGTGCCAAATTAGAAAATTGCGAATTTAATCAATTATCACACAGTCACGCACTCCTCAGTGAAGTAGTCTATGGCAACGACTTAATACTTGAACCTTCCTCTGGTCTTCCACAGTGGGCCGACCAAATCAATTCTCCACATGGCAAAAGGCTATGGAAATGTGATTGGTATAAACGTAGCTCCAAGTGTTTTGTTAATTATTGCAAACTTCTAGCATTTGTCACATCGTCTTGCATAAGAAACACAATATGCTTTCATGGTTTGCCAGTAATATCCCTGGGTGGAAATTTTCCTGACCAATGATATCACTTTCAAATGAGCTCTATAAGATCCTTCGTGTACTTCCTTAATGAGATCTTGTACTTTTGTAGGGTGAACACATCTGAGTAGTGAGACAATGAATCCCCTTTGATTGGATCCATACACGAGGGACCTAAATCTAATGCGATGAAATTGATATTTTTTTATCAATACTCTTATTCGCGAGGATTTCTACCGAAATGGTCCTCCTTAACTTAGTCCTCATTGCAGAAGCGAGTTGAGAAAGTGCATCTTCTCGGGCTTTTTCAATCCTAGGTATTCTGGCCACCCTAAAACTTAGATATTTTGTCTTGCTCGTTAGCCAAGTTTCTTATCATAAACTCTCCATTCACCTTGTATATTCCCAACACTTAATTGGCGATTAACTGGGAGTCACTATGAGCTAATATCTGCTCGACACCCAATAATAGAGCTAATTCAAAGCATGCAATAAATGCCTCATATTTTGCTTCATTGTTAGAAGCTTTAAATTGGAATCTGAGTGCATATTCCACATCTACATTATCTGGGGTATTGATTGTCATCCTGGTACCAATATTTGTGGCATATGATGATCCATATACATACATCTTCCACATGGGCGGTTCCTCCTTGAATTATTCTTCGACCAAGTATCAATAATTGAATATTTTTTGGCTTTGCACTAGTAGTGTGAAACAGTTTCTCGCGTATTTGATGTCTCCGGTTTGTCAATCATGGAGATGTATTCCGAATAATTCTACATAGGTGGTTTTTTTTACTGATCTCTCTTCCTAAAAAGTCTACTCGACTGGCTTTACTACTGAGCTCTCTCCTATCAAAGTCTGCTTAGTAAATTTTTCTTCACAAGAAAATTCAGCTATGAAGTCTACTATCGCCTGGTCTTTCAATGCAGTCCTGGGTGCATACTGTATATTATACCCTCTAAGCTCTATAACCCATGCCATTAATCTCCCTGACTTTTTTGATTTATGAATGGATTGGCGTAATGGCAAGTTCGTGTAAATCATAATAGTATGATCCTAGACATATGGTTTTATTCTTCAAGAGGATTCAATGAGAGCTAAGGCAAGCTATTCCATATGTTGATTAAAAATTTATGCGCCTAAAAAGGCCTTGTCGCTATAATAGATTGGTTTCTTCACTCCATTCTCTAGTCATATAAGTACCGAGCTAACTGCCGACTTAGATACTGTGAGGTATAAATATAGTGTTTCTCCCATAAGTGGCCAAAAAAGTAATGGTGGAGATCTTAAATATTTCTTCAACTCTAAATAGGCATTCTCACACTCTTCATTCCACTCAAAAGTCTTTCTTAATACCTTAAAGAAAGATAGGCACCTGTCCGTAGCTCAGGAGATAAACCTCTTAAGGGATGCTATGCTTTCGATTAACTTTTGCGTATCCTTCTTATTTTCCAGATGCTATATGTCTATCAATGCTTTAATTTTGTCTGGATTGGCCTCAATACCTTTTTGATTCACTATGAATATGAGGAACATTCCTTTCTATATGCCTAACACACACTTAGTTGGATTGAGCTTTATCTTATGCTTTTCCAACTGATCGAACGTCTGGCCCAAGTCCTTAATGTATCGACTGCTTTTTTGCTCTTTGTGAGCATGCCATCCACATATACTTCCATGTTTTTACCACTTTTCTCCTCGAAAACCTTATTCACCAGCCTTTAGATTATTTCTCTAGAGTTTTTGAGCCCAAAGGGCATACAATTATAACACTAGGTACCTAGGCTAGTAATGAATGAGGTTTTCTCTTTATCCTCTAGCTTCATCTTGATCTGGTTATACCCTGAATAAGTGTCCTTAAAACTGAGTAATTTATACCCAACTATGGCATCGACCAGTTGATCAATCCTAGGCAAAGGGAAATGATCTTTCAAACAAGCCTTGTTGAATCTATGAAATCAATACACATATGACACTTGTTATTCTTCTTCTTCCTTACCATCACCATAATGTCTAATCGATCGAGATATTTGACATCTTCAATAAAACATTCTTTTTGCAGATTATCCACCTCTTCTTAGATGGTCATATTCTTCTCGGGGATACATACACGGACATTTCTATTTGATCGACTTGGTATTATTGATGATGTCAAGTTTATGGCATATGAATCTTGGGTTAATCCCTGACATATATTTATGGATCCAAGAAAAAAACATTCTTTTACTATTAAGGAATTTTAGTAATTCCTATTTGAGGATTGGATCCATGGATGAGCCAATATGTATTACTTCTATAACTTGTCTTTTAACCAAATCAGCCTTTTTACGAGGGTCTAGAGTTTCAATCTGGTAAGTAATGGTGAGCTTCTTTGCTTCTTCATAATCAGCTAAGGTGTAATAGCATTCTCTAGCTTCAGCTTGATTTTTAGTAATAATGCCGACCCTATAGTGCATAGAGAATTATAGGCATTGGTGGACAGTAGATGGCACTGCTTCAAACTTTTTCAAAATGACTCTACAGAAGATCATGTTATAGGTTGATCAACCGTTCTTGTCCAAGATGAAGAAGCAGATCCTCTCAGTTCGACTAACTGGCCAAGTGACAATTAATACTTACAATTTGATAGTTCCCAAAGGATACACCTTTTCTCTCGAGAAACCTATGAGAGTTTTGTGACACGATTCTAACTTGCTATCACGTAGCCCCAGTCCTTGGATGCAGTCGTAAAATAGGACTTCGACTGAGCAACCATTAGCCACCATAATTTTAGTAACTCTTGCTTCATGTACCCTCATAGTGATGACTAGAGGATCATCGTGGGGATAAAGTACCCCACATAGATCGTTCTTGGAGAATCCTATCACCAACCTGTATTTATTCACTTTTCTTGGGTGACCATCAACATCATCAGATAAATTTATTTTTCGAATGTATGAACATGCTTTAGCTTCATTCAGGTATGCTTTTCTCTCGACTATTTCGTCATGTCCACTAGCATCACCATCTGTAATGAAATGATAACCAAAAGAAATCATTTTCACCATGCGCTCGGGTTCTCTGGGTTTCTTAGGCAGATCCGAATCGTCTTTATCATCATCATCATCATCATCATCATCATCATCATCATCATCATCATCATCATCATCATCATCATCATCATCTCTGTATCTTTTTTTATCATCTCCTCCCTTACAAGCGAATTTCGATCGTTTCCTCATTTCTCTTCCTTTTATATAGCCTTCTCTAAAAATAAACTTGTAAATCTTTCCTCATAGGATCATATTTTTTATTTCGTTCTTCAGGGCTATGTAACTATCTGTGTTATGCCCATGGTCCTTGTAAAACTCGTAATATTTTGATTTATATCTCCCTTTTTGAGGAGACTTCAACTTTCTAGGGCATTTTAGATCTCTAATTCCTCGGACCTCTTCTAAGATGTGGTGCACACCAATAATGAAAGGGGTATATTCATCATACCTCTTGGAATTTTTGACCTTTTTATCTTTTTGATCCTTCTTCTCAGACCCTTGTTGCTATCGACTTTGGAGTTATGGTATTGCTTAGTAGCCATAGCCTCCTCGGCGTTCATAATTTTCCCAAATTTAGCCATCAACTTAGTTATAGTCTTGGGGGGATCTTTGTCCAAAGCATAATATAACTTCTTAGAGAGAAAACCGCTCATTAAGGCAGTGATTGCTATCTTTTCTTCGTAATTCACCATGTCCAGTTTTTTACTGTTAAAGCGAGTGATATATTCATGATCAGTTTCCTCCGATCGTTAGTGAACACTCAACAGGTGAGCTACCCTCTGGATTAGTTTGGCTCCAAAGAAAAAATTACTAATAAACAGCTCGACGAGCTGTTAGAAGCTAGAGATTTTCCCACGAGGCAAATTATTGTACCAAATTTGCACCAACCTAGTAATGGTGCAGGAGAATGCTCTGAAACGTATCTCATCTGGGACCGAGTAGATGTCGATGGTAGCCTGGTATTGTTCCACATGAAGGATAAGATCAGTTTTACCATCATATTTGGGAGTGACTATGGGTATCTTGAACTTGGCAGGTGTTGGGAAGTTCATAATTGTTGGGACAAAGGGTGACCCCTTCATGAAACTCATGTGTAAGCGATTTTGCGATTTGACTATTTTTCCTAAGTAATTATCAAGCTGTTGGATTAAAACTTTCCAAGGGTGCTCATCTGGATCAGTTTTAATTGAAATAGTTTTAGTCGCTCGGCTATTTGTTTTTGCTAAGATGTCTTCCTGGGAAGTCTTCTAGACACACATGAATCCTCACACACTAGTTCTTGACCTGACAAAACCTTCTCGATGGTCTCATAATCTGTAGGGCTCTCTATGATTCTGACCCCTAGTTGCTCGGGGACCTAAATGATAAAAATACTGAGCCTTTACCTAGCCTATCCAGGGCGCTCGACCGTTTTTGAGAGAGGGAATGGCCATCGTACTAATCAATGGATCTAATAGAAGAGTTCGCGCCGGGGTGATAAAATATGTCATTGGAAGATCTAGAATATCTAGATCTATTTTTTTCTGCCTTGGATCTTGTGGCAACATTTTTCCCCTAGTTGTTGGGCCAATAGTTACCCTGGTTTGACGCGTCTGAGCAAGCTGTCTCACTGTATCTTGCATAACCTCTTGACCCTTGGCCATATTCAGTAGGATTCCTTGAAGATATCCCATACTACGAGGGGCTGAAGGACTAAAGGCATTTCCAGTAATATGGCTACCTTCTGTAATGTCTGTTATTTTTTCGCAGTGTGACTGAGAAATGGTTACTTAAAGAAAATATGTAGAAAACAATAATAACTTGTCGCTTACTATAGACGGCGCCAATCTGTTGGTGTATAAATTTGGTTTGATGATTTGGAATAATCTTAGCTCAATTAAACATATAATTATAACCACACATAAAATAATAAGATAACGAGGGATGAGAGTTAGAGAGAGACACAAACGTTTACATGGTTCAACCCAATATGGTTCCTACATCCATGGGTACAATGCCACTATATTTTAGGGTTTAATAAAATACTCTCAAGAATTCTCTTGGGTTAAATACAGTACTTTAAGTTGCCTTTTTCTGAGAGAGGTCGTGATCTATTTATAGTAGTTGGAAGTTAAAGGGATGGAATACCTTTATACATTCGGTATTTACATCATTACTTGATAATAAGCAGTTGGATATTATTCACATGCATGTGCATGGTGACTTTTGAGAGTCCTACGTGTGTCTGTTCATATCAATGACTATTCATATTCTTGGGGGTGGTTAGTTAGTTAGCCGACGAACAAGATAATTGAGCCGACCACTTATGTGAGCTGTTTGGGGGTCCACTAAACATGACGACATGTGTCACTCTTTTATTGGTCCACGTGATATTATTTTAGGCTATGACATCTGGCATGATTTAAAGTCATGCCAAAACCATGTCAGACTGTCAAATACGAGTAACTCAATCTGACACGCTTTGTAACCATGCTAAAAGCGTGTCAGAAAATGAAAATATGGCACGATTTTAAACGGTTTCAAATCATGCCAAAAGCGTTCTAAAAAATCTAGCATAATTGATTCTGGAATGATTTGAAACTATGCCAGATTGGGTTTGGCATGGTTTAAATAGTCCTAGATTGATGTTTTTGGTGTGGTGATTCCTATCAGTTTGATAAAGAAGTATTTGAGTGACTATGCATTTGATGGGATGATGAACTCCACCGATATCGACACCTAGTCCATGAGGTGACTCCAGGAGGGACATCAAGAATTAGAGACTTGGCTGATATAATCAAGCTCCCTGGGTTAGATGGTTCGACTACTGAAGGTGAATCTTCTATGGATGGATCATCTTAGTCACACAAGTGACCCGCGTAATCACTTTTTGTTTCTAAATCATCCACAATTCTGATTTCCTTATAATAATCTTTGAGTATTAATGGAAAATTTTATCATTTTCCTTCCCCTCATATTATGTGTTCCCTTGTATTAACTTGTAAGTGATGTCATCACATCAAACCTTAGGTGTAGAGTCATAAAAGCAAGAATTCACCTATTTATCGGGTCGTCTCCCAACTAGTATTTTTTTGACCTGGTCGGTACTAGGTGCCTAGGGTCTCCCCATAGGCCTTTTATTAGCTATAAGAAATTTCGTATGTTTTCTCATATAACAAAACAATTAAGTTCCTAGTCGGTCATTAGTCAACCAAATAATTAGTCTAAGAGAATACATTTTAAAGAAGTGTTCCTTATTGGGGATCAAATGCTGGTCCTTGGTCGACTAGCCAATCAGTCTCAAAGAAGACATTTAAAGAAGATAAACATTTTATAAAGCAAAAAATACGTCGAAAAAATTCATTCAACTAACAATATTATTTATTAAATACTCATTGCCTGCCACTGGGGACAATGTAAAGAGATAAAAGCATAAGTTATGAAATAAAATTCTAAATTAAAATCTTGACAAACAAAAATTTGAGCAATTTAAAATTGAAAAAAATTTAAACCAAAATTAAACTTCTTGAGGTTTGTTGCATTCCATGCTCTGGGAATTACCTTGCCTTCCATTGTTTTTGATTGGTTGTCTCCATGAAAGTTGTCTCTGATAACTTTGAATGGACTTTCCTAATTAGGCTTGAGCTTTTCGTTTGAGGGAATCTTTGTATTTCCCACAATCTTCATCAGGACATAGTTATCAACTTTAAAGCTCCATGCCTTAAATCCTTATTGTACTACTTATCTAACTATTGCTGGGAGGAGGCAAGATTTATAAAGTTCAATTCCCTCCTTTCATCTTCAAGGTCAAGCTCAGCTATGATCGTATCAGTATTGAGACCTTGGTTGTTTAGGGATGAATTTATGGTCAGAAGACCCATTTCTAGCGTAATAAGGGATTCCATACCATAAGCTAAGGCAAAGGGTATTTTCCTCCGTCTATCTGCTGGGTGTAGTTCGATCTAACCGGAGAATGGGTGAAGCTGGTCAATCCATGTGCCCTTCGATTTTTTTAAACTTTTCTTTATCCCATCGAGGACTATCTTGTTGGAAAATTCTTCTTGCCCATTGCCCTAGGGGTAGGCCACTGAATTGTAATAGTTCCTACTATTGTACTCGTCGTAGAAACATTGAAAGAGTCCGCTATCAAAATGTGTTCTATTTTCAGTAATGATGATCTGAGCAATACCAAAACATGTTATGATGTTCCACTAAATAAATATGATCATATCAACATTTCCGTTGTTTGATAATGATTGCCATTCAACCCATTTATAAAAGTAATATGTTGTGACCATAAGAAACTTTCTTCTACTGAATGTAAGGGGTAGTAGACTAATGATGTCCCATCCCTACTATGTAAAAGGCCAAGAATTTATGAGTGGCAGGATGATGCACCAAAGGTGAGAAAAGTTGGAATTTTTTTAACTTCTTGACATATGTGGCCACTACCTATTGCATGTACATCCAAAAATATCTTTCTTTCGTAGGTTTGAATGCCAATGATCTGCCCCTGCATGGATTCCACATATCCCCTCATATAACTCCAAAAGGGTTTATTCAACATCGTTTGGGTGAACACATTAAAAATATGGTCCTGAAAAGGATCACGAATAAAGCTTCTCGTTTGACGGAAAATAAAAGTGATCAGCGTTTACTTTAATCTTATATGCTTCCTTCTTATCATCAGGCAAAAAATCCTCTTTGAGAGAACTAACTATTGAATCCATCTAGCTTGGGCCTTTGCCAATAGCCGTAACCTTCTTGACCAATATTCCCCTATTGATGTTGGGTTAATAGAGATACTCCACTTGGATTGTTCGGTTAAGATCTCCCTTTACAGATAAAGCAAGTGGTGTGGTAAAGGCATCTGTACGACTATTATTCCCTCTTTAGAACTGTTGCACTTGAACATGTTGGAACTGAGTGACCAGACACTAGGCTTCTTACAGGTAGGAAACCATGTATTGATCCTTAGCATTGTAGTCTACTGATATTAGATTTGATACCAGTCTTAAGTAATAAAAGACGTCAAGGTGATGGGTGACCAAGAAAAGTGCCTTATTCAAACCACTGATCAATGCTTCGTATTTTTCTTCGTTATTGGAGACTTTAAATCTCAAGCGTACAGCCTGCTCTAGGATATTTTTCTTCGGGGATACTAAACTATACCGGCTCCCGCACCCTTATAA
The DNA here is from genome assembly GCA_949130495.1 of Sambucus nigra. NCBI lineage: Eukaryota > Viridiplantae > Streptophyta > Magnoliopsida > Dipsacales > Adoxaceae > Sambucus > Sambucus nigra. Next base: position 137,367,557 of record OX422224.1, on the reverse strand, counting down.
TTAGAGGCTCCATCCATATAAAGAATCCACCTTTTCCCCTTCTTTGACCATATGTTAATATCTTTGGTCACTTTTGGTACTAACTTTATTTACTTCCTTGTTATTGGATAATTCAACGATAAAATTGACTAGAACCTTCCCCTTAATTGATGACCTAAGATGTACTGAATATCAAATCTTTCCAGCTCTACCTACCACGTGGAGATTCATCCATATAGGTCGGCTTTTTAAAGAACTTCTTTCAGAGGGAAGGAGGTTAAGAAGATGATTGTGTGTGCCTTAAAATAGTATTTTAACTTACGAGAGGTTATCACCAGTGCATACGTAAGTTTTTCCAAGGGGAGGTATCTCTTCTCGGTGTCGAGTTAAGTTTTTCTTAAATATTAAATTAGATATTGACTCCCTTTCCTCTCACAAACCAAAGCTAAACTGACTGTGTGACTAGATACTGTCAGGTACAAGTATATGGGTCTTTCCTCGTTATGGATTGTTAATAATGGTGGTTGGCTCAAATACTTCTTCACTTATTATAGATCCAGGTTAAATTGGTCATTCCATATATCCTTCCTTTCCTTCTTCTGTATTTGAAAAAAAGGTCGAAACTTTTTTAAAGATCTCGATATGAACATGCTACGAGCGACGAGCATGCTAGTTAGCTTCTGTACCTCATGCACGGTGCCTGTAGGTTAAAAATTTCTTATTTCTTCAATCTAGTTGTTGATGTAAAAAACTAGATTACTCTAATTATTCAATCACAGATAAATAAATGAGACAAAGAATTTTAAAGTGGTTCAGCCTTATATGAATGGCCTACGTCCACTGTTATGTTATTGCTGAGTGTTTGGGAATTCTCGATTACAAGTTCTATCAAGAAATTCCGGTCCCTTTGAATGAGGGTGATACAAGGTATTTATATCCCTTAGGCTGTACATGAAAGGGTGTTACATTAAATGATCCACATATGAAAGGGTAATTCATTTAATGCTCTTCAAACGTGTGCGTCAAGATAATAAGCATTCAATGAATAGTTGAACTGTTGATTATCTGGCAATCAATGCTGTGGTCGAGATGCATCTCGAACCGCCTTAGTTGCTCATCGTTCAAGAGTTCCTCTGAGCGTTGGAGTTCCTCGGAGAGCTGGAGTTCCTCGGAGTATACTTGTTGCTCGAAGTGAGTCTGACTTGGTCGGGGGAATGAACTTCCTCGTTGCTATTGTGCCACGTAGATTGACATGTATCTTCTTATTATTCGTCCACATCAGCATACTAATTTTGGTATCAACAGAATCCCCCAATGTTTCATATTTCAAATTTTGAGGAGTATGGAACATTCTTTCTCGGTATATGGCGATATTAAATGACCTTCCTGGGTTTTAGGAGCCTTTTCTTCGTATTTGAATTTCCTTCCAAATTCACAAAATCCTCCTTTTTTCCATTTTTATAAGCGCTTCGATCTTCGTGCACTTTTTGTCCTTTTAGCCGCCGGTAGCGTAATAGTTTCTTTTTTGTAATAATTTCTTTCGCCGTTTCCCAAGGCAAAGTATTTAAGCTTTAGAGGCAATCCCATCGTCTTCTACCTTTTTCAATTTCTGCTTTCGAGTTTTCTATAGCTTTTCTCTCTCCTGTGCGTTCATCCCTTTCTTCGTTTGTTTGTCAACAGATCTCCTTTTTCCTGTAAGATTTTCTTCCTTCTTCTTCATTTCTTTTTATTCACTATGGTTTATATTATCGAATCTCTTGAGAAATTCCGTTCTGACTTTTCTATTCCTTCTTGGGTAACTTGGGAGAGTCTTTCTGAACCTTCAACTTATTTTAATTTGGCTGAGGGACATTGGTTCCCTAGCCTCTTTATTGCTGAATGTGGATTTTCTTTTCCACCAAATCCTTTGTGTTTAGATTTTTGTCAGTATTTCGATGTTGTCCCTACAAAAATAACCCCCAACACATGGAGAATAGTTAATGGGGTGTATAGGTTAAATCAAACTCATGGAACTCGTATAGGAATTCCTTAGATTATGTACTGTTACAGATGGGCTGTTTTAGACAATGTTTTTTATTTAAAAACTAGGTTTTTGAATAGGGCCTTAGTAGTCAACCTCCCTGATGCAAACAGGGATTATTTTGAACACGAGGTAGTTATCAAAAATTGGCAACATGCCCCTTTGGTTGGAGATGCAGTATATGAGGGTCCCAAATTCCCTCCATATGGCAATGGGATAGGTTCTTTTCATCTTATTTTATTTCTGAAATTACGATTTCATTATGTTTGACAAAATGTATGACTGATATTTCACTATGTATTTGTTTGCAGTTGACAGTAATAGGAAAACTCCAAAAGAATCAGAAGTAAATATTAAACATTTGAAACATATCTGGAATTTGCATCGAAGAGTTGCAGACGAGCACATCAGGTCTGCTTCATATTTGTTGCAGTACAGGAGCTACACATCATCCTTTACTGCTCGTCCTGTGGTCAGCATTAGTGAGCCATTGCCAGCTTCTGAGGAATCTTCACCAGAATCTCACATTCCTCTAAGTCAGAAGATGGGCAAGAGAAGAGTTCCTGCTATCTTCGAGGAGACTTCCACTGCTGGAGATGGAAAAAGAAACAAGGCTGAAGTCCCAAAGGGGACAAAGAAAGTAGATGGTGCCTCTTCTGTTGCTCCTCAGAAGGCTGCCGAGAAGCCCCCAGTGGCTCCGAGCAAGAAAAATGCACCTGTGGAAGTGGTCACCATGCCTACCACCCAAAGTTCTTTGGTTGAAACTGCTGAAGTGCCACTGAGGAGATTGAATAAATCCTCCTCGGTTACTTTGACTGAAACCATTCCCCAGCTCCAAGCTAGTGGAGCTGGTGTCCCAACCATTATTCCCCCGAGTTATGCAATGAGCTCGGTAAAGACTTGGACCAGGAATTGAAGAAAACATGTCTAGGGATATGCTGACATCCCTAGCTACTCGTCACATTGCTTCAGTAAGTTTCTCTTATCTTGAATTTTTCTTTCTTTCATTCAATATGTGTATTTCGGCACTGACTTATCATTATTTTCTTTTTCAGCTGGTGAGTTATTTTAACACCATAGTGAAGAAAGATGAAGAAATCAAGGCTTCCAGCTCCTCGTTTGGAGTAGAGGATGCTTTCCAGGGCTTAGCCCAATCTTTGAAGGAATCCCGTCAAAAATACGACGAGGATAGGGGTGAATGGGAGAAGAAGTTGGCTGCGTCTGAAGCAGAGAAAGTACAATTGGGAAATAAGGTGAGAGACTTGGAGAGGGAGAATAAAAAATATGCTGAGAAGCTCACAAGCTTTGGGGAGCTTGAAAATAAGTTAAAATCGGTCGAGGAAGAGCTGACCCTTCTGCGAGAAGTAAATCGCCAGAAGGAGGAGGTGGAGGCCAAGTTGAAAGCCTCCGAGGATCTTCTATCCGAGAAGCTCTCCTCGGAGAAAATGAAAAGAAAGGTGGCTGTGAAAAAATCTTTCCGCACCGATTGGGATAAAGGATGGGATAGGGGGTAGCGGCAATGATGACCCAGGTCAAGTATGGGAGTTTGAAATACTTCCGAGATGGTTGGGTTGCTTCCCTGCAGGAACTGAAGGTTAGCGAGGACTCTGAACTATTCCAGCAATATCTTCCTGGCCCCCCTCCTGTGATTGAAGATGAGGAAGAAGACGAAGCTTCTTCTGAGGAGTCTTCAATGATAGTAGGTGATCAAATCCTTGCTCCACAACCCAATCAGACAGCCACCGAGGAGATCTCGTCTTTGCCTGCTCCTCCTGAACAAGTCCCAACTTCTGCCAATCAACTCATTGTTCCCACCGAGCAACCGATTTCCTCATCCCAGCCTCCTGAGAAAGTCTTGGGAGATAAGGAAAAGGTGTGAAGTTGTTCGGTATTCTTTCTTTTTTTTGTACTCTGTTTCTGAACGCTGTACTCCGTTTGATGATGTAATAAAATTACCTTTTTTTGTTCTTATACATTGTTGATGCTCTGTCTGCTTTTTCATTAACTCTTGCCTTCTCTTCTTTATTAGTTTGTGGCTAGAATGGAACTATTATCTGCCAATGATATAAAGTTGATGCAGCAATGTCATGAATATTATAAGGCTGGTCACACAGTATTGAGTGTATCAGAAGTTGCTGACATCCTTGGTCATGATGCTTCACAGCAGGCTGTCGAAGCTTATCAATACTTGAAGGACTTACCTGATCGAGCTGTGGCCAATAACGTGGCTTACTATGACATGATCGAGGAGCTTCAATATACTTTAGAAGATCTTCAAACTCAGTACAAGGAATCAAATGCCCTTTTGCACGAGAGGTATGAAAAGAGGTATCAACAGCTTTCTGCTGAAATAGGCCACAAAAAGATCCTTGCTGGGTACGATGTTAGGGAGAGAACACTAAAAGGTGAAGTTAAAGCTTGTAGACAGATTGTCGAGCTGCTAGAGCAAGAAAATAACAATTTGCAGAAAGAGCTGGCACAGTATAAGTCTGCAGCATCTTCTTCAACAGCTGTAATCCCAGTGACTGACGAGGGATTTTCCTTTCTAGAGGTTGAGAATGCCAAATTAAGGTAAGAGTTGGATACCTTGAGAAGATCTGGTACTTCTACTGCTACTCGGGGGCGAGGAAGAGGTTCTCGTGGACGAGGAAGAGCTGCTCAGAATGTTGTCGAGGAACCAAGTTCGCGACCTACTCGGGGAGGATCAAGAGCTCTTAGTCGTAATGTTGAAGAAGCTTGTACTCTATCAACGTTGGAAACTCAAGAGTTCCAATTGAATGCAAAAGATCGGGCTTTGTCTGAAATGTCTAAGAAAATCCAAACTCTAGAGGATCAACTTGCTTCGACAAAGTCTGCTCTGAAGAATAAGGATGTTTTTGCCAAGAGCCTTCATGAGCAGTTAGAGAGAATAACTTTCCAATTCCACAAACAACCGCGTGAGTCCTGGATGGCAGGCTACAATGAGGCCCTTTATCACTTGGATGCTCGCCTTGAAAATTCCAATAATGAAGGTTATAAACAGGGATGGTTGAACGCCCTGGGTGTATTAAAACTAGAGCAGGGCCATTATTTATGGGATTATCATGCTCCTGGGCTACTAGACTTGCCTGTGCCACTTTATAAATTGGACATGGAATGGATCCCATCTCGTGCCATTCCTCGGAGCTTAATTCAAAATACCTTGGTGACTACAATCTTCATTCTCAGATTGAGGTATCTCGTCCCGAGCATCTACTGGACACACCTTCTGTGATGTACGTTAGGATGCTGAAGGACTTGAACTTTATTAACTCTCCTCAGACTTTAAATGATCCGCCTGCTGGCGAGGAACCTATTTCAAAAGTAGAGGGAAAGAAACCAATAGAATAGGGATCTCAATGTAATAGTTAGTATACATATGTAACTTGTAATTCGTTTTGAATTCTAATGAAAGGCTTTCATTTTTTGTTTGCGAATCTGCATTGCTCTTGTATTGTGATTGTCAAACACTTTATATTTGTGCTTGCATAACAATATTGTGTGGTTCCTCGACCAACTTAGTAATAAAAAATTACAAGTATTAGTAATGTTGTTCGATCACTTAATAATAAAGTAATGAGTATAAAAATGTTTAAAATTTTTCCAACCAACCAAGGTTGTTAAATTGAGCTCGTCGACCAATTATAGTTAATGGGTTTTAATCCCCGACTAACCATACTTGGTAAATTTTTGTTTTTTTTCATAAAATGTGCCCGACCAACCAAGGTCGATGATTTTTCCTCGTCGACCAACTACAATTAGTGGGTTTTTATCCCCGACCAACTATACTTGGTTCAATTTGGAATATTGGTTCTTCGAGGAACTTTTATGTAATAAACTTACTTCCCGACCAACATAAGTTGGCATTTGAGAGCATATCTTGTTTCCTAACCAACCGAGATTGGCCTTTCGTCGATCTTCTTTTGTTCTCGCCCTTTTACCAACCGGAGTTGGTTGTGGGTCTGAACTATCATGTCCACTAGCTCTTTTACCAACCTGAGTTGGTCACGTTAGTGTACGCCTCCTAACCAAAGGAGTATAGTTTGTTCTCTCCCTTTTACCAACCGGAGTTGGTCGTGGGTTTGAACTATCATGTCCACTAGCTCTTTTACCAACCTGAGTTGGTCACACTAGTGTACGCCTCTTAACCAAAGGAGTATAGTTTATTCTCGCCCTTTTACCAACCGGAGTTGGTCATGGGTTTGAACTATCATGTCCACTAGATCTTTTACCAACCTGAGTTGGTCACACTAGTGTACGCCTCCTAACCAAAGGAGTATAGTTTGTTCTCGCCCTTTTACCAATAGGAGTTGGTCGTGGGTTAGAACTATCGTCTTCTTTTTACTGTCGAGCAGCGAGCAGCGTAGTGTTAAACACACTAGTATTCCCCGAAAAACTTTCAATAAAAGGAGAGAAGATTGTGAAATATCATCGTTTTATTCATATTGATGGAACTGCTTTACATTTTACATCACTAATAATACTTGCGTAGGTGTTCAACATTCCATGCATTCTTAAATTCCTCTCCTTCTAGAGCTATTCGGTAATTTCCAGGTCGAACAACTGCAGTAACTCGATAAGGTCCATGCCAGTTTGCTTCCAACTTATTATGCTTCTGAATGACCTTCTTTAGCACGTAATCTCCTTCTTTTAAGTCGCATTTTTTCACCCTCTTGTTGTAGAACAGGGTTGTTCGCTGTTGATAAGCAGCATTCCTAATGGCTGCCTCTTCTCTAACTTCCTCGAGCATGTCCAAATCTAATCTCCTCATCAGGTCGCTGATTGGAGAATTGAAATTCAGCACTCTGTGTGTTGGAAGACCCAACTCGGCAGGTATTACAGCCTCACTTCCAAATGCCAGCATATATGGTGATTCTCCAGTTGCTGCTCAGGGAGTTGTTCGGTAATCCCATAATACTGACTGTAGCTCATTAATCCAATTAGCTTTAGCATCACTTAGCCTCTTCTTCAAACCATTTAGTATTGTTCTGTTCATCACTTCAGTCTGCCCATTGCTTTGAGGATGGCCTGGTGCTGAATGAACCTTCAAAATGTTTGATTGATGACAATAGGTGGCAAACTCCTCGTTATTAAATTGTGTTCCATGGTCTGTGATGAAGGCATGAGGGAGACCATATCGGCAGATGATGTTCTTCCAAATGAATTGGTATACCTTCTCGTACGTCATATGAATAAGTGGCTCAGTTTCTACCCACTTAGTAAGATAATCCACTGCGACGACGAGGTACCTGAATCTTCCTCGGGTCGTTGGTAGTGGTCCAACCAAATTTATTCCCCACATGGCGAAAGGCCAAGGGGAAGTTATGGGTGTCAACAATGCTTGTGGAGTTCGTCGGATGGAGGAAAAACGTTGGCATTTATCACATCTCTTAGCATAGGCTATACAATCAGCCCTCATCGTTGGCCAGTAGTATCCTTGTGTCATCACCCTTTGCAAAAGTGTCCGACCTGCTACATGGGCTCCACAGGACCCTTCATGGATCTCTTCAATCAATTCCTTCACCTCGGAGGGATGCACACATCATTGCAAACCTTCCATAATTCCTCGTCTATACAAGACACCATTAATTAGTACATACCGAGCAACTTTAAACTTCAATTTCTTTACAGAGAGCTTATCCTCCGGCAATTCTCCCTCCTCAATATATGCCCTGATGGGATCCATCCAATATGGTCCTAAATCAAGGGTAATAACATTCATCGTCAGGTCTTCATCTATGCTCCGAGCTTCTAATACTTCAATTAGTATCGTTCTTCGCAGCTCGGTACGAGTAGCTGATGCTAGTCGGACCAATGCGTCTGCTTGTGCATTCTCCATTCTTAGTATTCTGATTAAATGAATGGCATCAAATTCTGCCAACAACTCCATCGCCTTTGCATGATACTTGACCATTAATTCTCCTTTAACCACATATGTTCCCATCACCTAATTCACAATTAATTGAGAATCACTGAATACCATCACTTGTTGCGCTTCCATAATCTTTGCTAAATTATGACCTTCTATCAAGGCTTCATACTCAGCCTCATTATTGGAGGCTTTGAATTGGAATCGAAGGCATATTCCATGTCAATCTCGTCTGGGGTTTTCAAAACAATCCCTGCCCCACAACCTGTTGTGCAAGATGACCCATCTATATATAATCTCCATGTAGGTAACTCGTCTTCAAATTTCTTATCTGACAGAGTTCCTCGGTGAAATATCTGCTGTTTCCTTTCATCCTCCCCTGGTATTTTTAGCTCTTCATCAACCATCCCTTCTCGCCCTTTTACCAACCGAAGTTGGTCTGGGTTTGAATTTGATGATTTTTCTACATCCACAAGCCCTTTTACCAATCAGAGTTGATATGGATTTATGTCTGTTGATCCTGTAACATCCACAGGTTGATCAGCGAGAAACTTTTGTTCCTCGAGGGTATCAGGATATGTAAATTCTGCTATAAAATCTGCTACAGCTTTCCCTTTTAGTGATGATCTGGGTTCATACACAATATCATATTCACCGAGCTCTATTGCCCAATACATCAGTCTCCCTGATTTTTCTGGCTTATGAAGGGCTTATCTCAATGGCATGTCGGTATACACGACGATGGTATGTGCCTGAAAATAAGGCCTCATTCTTCTACTTGCCTCAATTAATGCCAATGCCAATTTTTCCAGCTTTGGGTACCTGATCTCTGCACCTCGGAAATCCTTGTGTAATAAATTGGCTTCTGGGCTCCATTCTTCAATCTGATCGATGCCGAGCTGACTGCATTCTCTGATACTGCCAGGTATAAGTACAATTTCTCTCCCATTACTGGCCTGGATAATAATGGAAGTGCTCCCAAATATTTCTTCAAGTCTTGAAAGGCTTTTTCACATTCGTCATTCCACTCGAAAGTTTTTCGAAGTGTTTTGAAGAATGGGAGGCATCTATCAGTTGCTCGGGATACAAATCTGTTGAGCGCTGCAACTCGTCCTGTAAGACTCTGCACCTCTTTCTTCGTCGTTGGAGATCGCAACCCTAAAAGAGCTTTGATCTTTGCTGGATTTGCCTCAATGCCTCGTTGGTTGACGATGTACCCGAGGAACATTCCTTCTCTTACTCCAAAGGTGCACTTCGTCGGGTTGAGCTTCATTTGGTATTTATCCAGTTGATCAAAAGTCTGACCTAAGTCAACTAGATGATCAGCAGCTTTTTTGCTCTTTGTCAGCATATCGTCGACATAGACTTCCATATTGCAACTGATTTGTTCGGCAAAAACCTTGTTCATCAGCCACTGATATGTTGTACCTGTATTTTTCAAACCAAAAGGCATAACATTATAAAAATAAGTTCCCCTAGGGGTAATGAAAGAAGTGCTTTCCCTGTCTTCAGGTTTCATTTTAATCTGGTTGTAGCCAGAGTAAACGTCCATGAAGCCGAGCAGCTCGTGTCCTGAGGTAGCATCCACTAGTTGATCAATTCTGGGCAATGGAAAGTGATCCTTTGGGCATGCCTTGTTGAGATCGGTGAAATCAACACACATTCTCCATTTATTGTTTTTCTTCTTTACCATCACCACATTTGCTAACCAATCTGGATATTTCACATCTTCAATGAATTGGGCTTTCTGGAGCTTGTCGACCTCCACTTGTATAGACTAATTCTTCTCGGGACTAAATACTCTTCTTCTTTGCTTTACAGGCTTGATCTCCTTATTCACATTGAGTTCATGGCATAAGAAGTTTGGATCTATTCCTAGCATGTCTTCATGACTCCATGCAAAAGTTTTCTTTCTGTTTCTCAAAAAAGTTATCAAATCCTGTTTTATTGAAACATCCAACGATGAACCTATTTGGGTTACTCGTTCGGGGTGCTCGTCTTCCAGAATAACATTTTCTGTAGATTCCACCACCTGTCCTTTTACCAGTTGGGATTCATCTCTGGGATCCAGTGTTTTAATTTCTGTACCTTCATCCACCTGGTAGGTAGTAGTATTTTTCCTTGATTCTTCAAGATCCTCTTGCTCGGCAGACGAATAATAGCATTCCCGAGCTACTTTCTGATCACCTTTCACAACTCCTACTCTAAAATTTGTAGGGAATTTTAAACACTGATGTACTGTAGATGGAACTGCTTCGAACTTTTTCAAACCAAATCTTCCCATGATGATGTTGTAAGCTGATTGCACATTCTTATCCATCAAAAAGAAGCGTATTCTTTCTGTTCGACAAGCAGGCCAAGTTCCAATGAATATATCCAACTTGATCGTCCCAAGTGGAAAGACTTTCTCGCCAGCAAAACCCAATAGAGGTCTGTGATAAGGTTCCAATTGAGATAATTTCAAATTTAAACTGTCAAAGCATGAATAGTACATGATGTCTACCGAACTACCATTATCTACCAGCACCCTTGAAATCACTACTTCTTTCATCCTCATTTTGATCACCAAAGGGTCGTCGTGAGGGTAAAGAACACCTGCAAGGTCATTGTTTGAAAAACCAATGACCAGCTTCTCTGTGTTTACCTTCCTCGGGCGATCCTCTTCAGCCAAATTTATTCGTTGAATGTATGAGCAAGCCTAAGCCTCACCGAGGTAAGCTTTTCTTTCTGCAGTAAGGTCTCATCCTCCTGCATCTCCTCCTGTAATGACATTACAATCAAATGATCCAAAGCGTATTGAAAATACCTCTTGTTCTAGCTACCTTGGTTTATTGGGAAGATCGGGGTCATCATCTGGATCATCTTCATGGTTTCTCTTCTTTTTCTCCTCTGCTTGACGAGGAGATCTAGATCTTTCTCTAGTTCGGTCATTTTCTTCTTTAGCCTCCCCGATCAACATACTTTGCTAGTTTCCCTCTTCGGATGAGTGTTTCAATCTCGTTCTGAAAGGCTATGCAATTTTTGGTCATATGGCCATGATCCTTATAGAACTCGCAATATTTATCCCTGTTACTCAGGTCAGGGTCTGACCTCAGTTTCTTCGGCCACTTTACTTCCTCTTTATTCTTGATTTCTTCCAAGATATGATTAATACCCATTTTCAAAGGAGTATAATTATCGAATTTCTTCAGGACTTCCCATGACGATTTATTATTCTTGGAATGCTTGTCACCGCCATTCCCCTTATGCTCTTTCTTATTGGATTTGTCGTCTTCCACCTTGGTTTCTTTATCCATATTCTTCTTCGCAGCCATAGCTTCCTCGGCATTCATGATTTTGGCTGCTTTTGCCATCAACTCTGACATAGTTGTAGGTGGATCTTTGGCCAAAGTGTAATACAACTTATTAGGCAATAACCCACTCATCAAGGCGGTGATTGCTGTCTTTTCTTAATAATCTATGACTTCCAGCTTCTCTCTATTGAAACGAGTTATGTAATCTCTAGTAATCTCACCAGATTTTTGTATAACACTTAACAAGTGTGCTACTCTTTTTACTGGCTTTGCTCCAAAATATAAATTTCCGATGAACAACTCGGCCAATTGAAAGAAAGTTGAAATCTTACCCCGAGGAAGATTATTGTACCATATCTGGGCAGATCCAGTAAGAGTTCCTGAGAATGCTCTACATCTCATCTCGTCGGGGACAGCATAGATGTCGGCGGCATCTTGATATTGCTCTATATGAAGAACAGGATCTGTCTTTCCATCATATTTGGGGGTCACCACAGGTGCTTTAAATTTTAACGGGGTAGGAAAACCCACAATGGCCTGGACAAAAGGTGTCCCTTGAACAAAAGTTCGTTGTAAGGGATTCTTCGCCTTAGCCATTTCTCCCAATCTATCCTCCAACCGCTGAATGGAACCCTTCCACGCATCATTTCCTTCCTCGGGATTATTAGTTCGAGCAATTGATTGTTCTGATATGGCCTCCTGAGATCTATCTTGACGAGCAACTGGTCATGATTGTGCCGATCCTTCTCTTAGATCTGATGGTCATCGAAAACTCCTCGACATGGTCTTAGGTGGACTCCTATTCCTCCTAGGGCCTAATCGACTGAAAGGAGACACCCTACTCAGTCTTTCCAAAGCACTGGGTCTTTCTGGAGAGAGAGTGATACGTTGATCAGTATCTGTAGCCCTTATTTGACGAAGTTCGCCCAGGTTGATAAGAGAAATCATCAGACTCCTCATTACGATATGACTCAGTTTGCCTGGATCGTGAAGACAGTAAATAGGTTTGCCTCTGACCACTTCGATGTCCCGAACGTGTAGGTGCACCACCATGAAGGGTCTGTATGAGTTTTCGCATTGTTTCTTGCATGGCGGTTTGTCCTTGAGCCAGATTCATCATAATCCCAGCCAGATATGGAGGTGCAGAGGGATTTGGAGGATTTCCAGCATTTCCAGCATTTCGATTGCTGGATTCCGGATTATCTGCCATTGATGATGAATGATTTTTGGTGAAAAACGATAATAACAATCGTTCCCACAGATGGCGCCAATCTGTTGATGTAAAAAACTAGATTACTCTAATTATTCAATCACAGATAAATAAATGAGACAAAGAATTTTAAAGTGGTTCAGCCTTATATGAATGGCATACGTCCACTGTTCTGTTATTGCTGAGTGTTTGGGAATTCTCGATTATAAGTTCTATCAAGAAATTCCGGTCCCTTTGAATGAGAGTGATACAAGGTATTTATAGCCCTTAGGTTGTACATGAAATGGTGTTATATTAAATGATCTACATATGAAAGGGTAATTCATTTAATGCTCTTCAAACGTGTGCGTCAAGATAATAAGCATTCAATGAATAGTTGAACTGTTGATTATCTGGCAATCAATGCTGTGGTCGAGATGCAGCTCGAACCGCCTTAGTTTCTCGTCGTTCAAGAGTTCCTCGGAGCGTTGGAGTTCCTCGAAGAGCTGGAGTTCCTCGGAGTATACTTGTTGCTCGGAGTGAGTCTGACTTGGTCGGGGGAATGAACTTCCTCGTTGCTATTGTGCCACGTAGATTGACACGTATCTTCTTATTATTCGTCCACATCAGCATACTAATTTTGGTATCAACACTAGTCGAGGTTTACCTTAATCCCCCTTTGGATGACCAAGTATCCAAGGAATTTTCCAGACTGCACCCCAAAAGAGCACTTGGATAAATTTATCCTCATTTTGTAGTAACGAAGGACTTCAAAGGGATAGGTCAACAAAATGATCATTTCCCTTCCCGATCTTTACTAACATGCCACCTCTGTACACCTCAATCGTCTTTACCAATTGGTACTTAAACATCTTAGTAATAATCCTTTGGAAAGTTATCCTAAGGTTCTCTAATCTTAATGACATAACCATATAGCAGTAGAGTCTTAATGTGGTGATGAAGGAGGTCTTCCCATGGTCGATACAAAAAAATGGGATTGTGTGGTACCCTGAGTAGGCATCAATAAAGCTCATGCGCTGGTGGTTTATAGTTTCATCTACTAGTTGGTCGATCTGAGGCAAAGAAAAACTATCCTTAGGGCAAGTCTTGTTCAGGTCAGTGGTATTTATGCAGACTTTCCACTTATCTTTGCTCTACTTAACCACCACATGATTTGATATCCACTTGGGTAATTAAACTTTCTTAATGAACCGTGCCTCCAGAATTTTCCCCACTTTTTTCTTTATCGCCCTCACCTTCTCGGGTTCATTCTGTGTGCTTTTTGGGTGTGAAGCTTGTGACACATAACTTCTTGTTCAATACCCAACATGTCATAGAGTTGCCAATAAAAAAAATAATGATTGATTTTGAGGAAATCAACGATTTATTCTTTTTCTTCTTCAGTAAGAGTGTTACTGATCAATAAGTTCTTCTCAAGTTGATCATTATCAAAGACCACCTCCTGAAGGGTCTCTATGACCCGATCGGTAGGGGAACCATGGTCTCCTTAACTCCAGGTCACCTATAATTAACTACTAATTGGATCGCACAAAGCCCTCTGCAAGTTCCATAACCTTTTCTTTCTACCTTTCCAGCTTTGTTAGGATGACTACTATGAAACACTATCGAACTAATGCCTGGTTCCCCCTCATATCCATTATTCCTTTCCCAGTGATGCTCTTCAACTTCTGATGGTAGGTGTAAAGCACTGCCCTCATAGCATGCAACGACCTTCCACCATGCATAGCATTATAAGGGGAATCTCCGTCCACAAACTCAATGAGTTTGGAGATTCCTCATGCTCAAACTGGGATAACCTTTCCAAGGATCATGGTCATCCTTCCTGCAAAGCCTACCAAAGGCACATTCACTTCTTATAGCTATATTGATCTCAATATGAGCTTGTTAAACATGTTGAGGTACATAACCTCTGAAGAGTTCTCTTGACTCCACCAGCTACATGTCCACATACTAGTTAGCTACCCTAAGAGTGATTACTAGTGAATCGTGATGATTAGTACTCACTGCTACTAAATCTTCCTCGATAAACACTATGTGTTTAGAGTAGTCGATCTTCTTTGGTCGCCGATATTTGCCCACAATGGGCTTAGCCGGGTCAATCTAGAATGCCTCCATTATTGCCGTGAGTTTTTTTACCTCTATTATGATTTGAATTGGGTTTTATGCCACATGGATCACTACAAATTCATGGTCGATGTCTTGGTCATGCACATTATCTGGTCTTTGGTAGAGCACATGTTCTACGTGACCCTCATTCTATTCAATAAACTCAATGAGGTGCCCGACCTGGGCCAGTTCCACGAGATTATCCTTTAAGGCTTTGCAATTCTCAATATTATGGCAATGATCCTTATGGTATACACATATCAGTGTCATGTTCCTCTTATTGGGGTCGCCCAACATCTTTTCAAGCCAATTGAAATATTACCGACCTTTAATCTTATAAAAGATCTTATAGATTGGCTCTGTGAAAATCATGTTAGTGAATTTGTATACCTTATTGGGATTTTTCTTTTCGTTACCTTTCTGCCTTTTGTTTTGTTTCTTTCCTTATTTTTGGTTATTCCTTATTTATCCTTGTGTTAAGCATATTTTGGTGATCACTTTCCTGACCATCCGTAACCACTGTATCTTTAACTTTTGTGAACTTTGCAATTCTCACTATGAGGTCGTCAATTGTGATGGCCTTCCTATTGGTGAGAGATTGATGACGCATCGAGTTGTTCATTAGACCGATCTTAAAGTAAGCCACCACAACTTGCTTAGTGCAGTCCTTCATTTTGTGTATACTTCCTAATATCTTCTAGAATAGTCTAGAAACGTTTCCTAAGGCTTTTTTTTATCATGAGAAGCGAGTCCATCCTTTAAGGATGAGTGCTA
Organism: Sambucus nigra; assembly: GCA_949130495.1. Lineage (NCBI taxonomy): Eukaryota > Viridiplantae > Streptophyta > Magnoliopsida > Dipsacales > Adoxaceae > Sambucus > Sambucus nigra. The sequence continues at coordinate 137,352,288 of OX422224.1, read as the reverse complement.
CTCGTGATGAACCTAGTCGTGAAGGCCGAAACGAGCTTTTTAAAATATGTGATCGACCAATGTGATAACTTCTCGAACCACTTCTGAGAAATATCCCCAAGATTAAAGGGAAATATACGTCACATCAAACTCTTATTGTTGTTTTATAGACTTATACCTTGCCTATATTGTCTAACATAGTCGATGGGATCTATTTTCCCATCATAAATCTTATATCGTGGAGTAGAAAACTTCTTGGGAGGTTCAAATGACTTAATTCTAGCTAGACAATGATTGTATCCACTTCTCTCGTGATAAGATAACATAGATACTTTTCTCCTCGTCGCTCATCCGATAGGGGTCTCCTTCCCAATAACTTTTTGTGAGGAGAACATTACTTTCGACATTAGATATTCCTTTCTTAGTTGTGAGCTTTGCTTTCTTGAGGACTAGAAGTATATGACCTTTGGCCACATTTATGCTTCTACCTTTATGATTCTTTCTCTAACATATCTAGACATCATTGGAATGCAAGATTTTTCTCATGTTGATACCTAATAGCAAATCTCTCATCTCGAAGGCACTTCTCGTAGGTGTCGATGAGACTTGAGACCTGGGAAGATCGTTGGGGCTCATTGCTTTCCATTTTTTCTCTCATCCTGAGGATGATAGACTAAACTGTGTGATTAACTATATTCCATAATTTCTGATCTGACCCTTGGGGGTAGGGGAGAAGGATGATGGCCATACCGATCATCATCACTGCCGTAATCCAAATGGTGACCCCTCTTGGTTTCTATGGCTTTGTTGGTGGTGACCCTCCTAGTCATCATGATTTTAGTGATCTTGATTGAGTGATTGAGACATCATAAAAAATGGATAGTGGTAAAGAACATTAGATCGTTCCCATAGACGACGCCAGGTGGTAAATTCCTACAAGTTGTTATATTCAATGAACATAAGCCCAAGAATAATAATAGTTAAAAAAAGAATGATGTCTCTCTCACACACACACACACACACACACACATACACACATAATACAAGATGTACGTGGTTCAAAAACTTTCCCATGTCCACCGGGTGCTATGGTTTGTTCTCAATTGATTAAGAACTTAAATCGACAGAGTTGTGTTACTGCTCGACATTACATGCATACATGCCCCATTCTCACCGGGTGAGTTTATATTTATAAGGTAGCTTAGGAGACTCCTAAGCTTTATTAACAACTATCCCAAATATTTCGGACTTAACCCTTGATCGTAATCAACGATTATAAGTGATAGAGTTGAACAATTCTTCTTTAACATGAAGACTTCATAAGTTATGGGCACACGTGGTCAGGAACGTTTCGATAAAATAGTTTACCCCACAACTTCAATCTCATGAAAAATGGCAAATGGTAGGAATTTGAAACCTTTTGGAAGTTCCATCATATCTATCCACCTAGGATATGGCTTTCTATAAACTAGGGTCTTTCCCTCCTGAGCCATTGGTCCACATATTTCATATATGATATCTATAATCTCATTTCTCCTAATTCCGCCAAGCAATTAGTTGTTTTGTGGGGTGCACTAAGGGAGTTGGCTGCACCAATTATGGTGGAACTTGTGGAGGCACAATTTATTATGCTTGATACGCTAGAGGCTAAGACACTTAGGGAATTTGTTTGTCAAATCTCCTATTGTTCCCTAATCCCCCGAGTTCTTATTCGAACACAGGATTATTGATAATCTTATATTTTGAAGCACGTGGGAAGGATATATTGGTATCATTTGATATGGTTTGATTTTTCCTACCTCTAGGAGGGGTGTTCTCCCTATTGGGTTGCTATAACCCAACTGCTGGTAGGTATTAGATGGTCATGAACTTTTAATTGGGTTGTTGATACCTAGACCACTATTATTTGACTTGTTTCCTATCATTAGTTTGAAAAACGTCGCTAATGCCGTTTAATACAAGATTAAACTGTATAAGCAACTCCGAAATGTTTGTTGAAGAAACCCTTTTCTTTTGAAAAATAAAAATTATAAACAAGATGTGTTTACAAAGAAACTTATGTACGAGAGTAATTAAGATTGTGTAATCAGTTTTTAAAACTAAGGCAATTTAGAAAATTCAGCACACTTATAGAATGAGATGAGTAGATGAAGATAATCAACACAATGATTTTAACGTGGTAAAACCTCTCCCAACAGAGGAAACATCCACGGTGACTTCTAAGTCACAAAAACAAAAATCCACTAATAACAAAAATCAGTTACAAACAATACAACATGCAAGCACACAAATCAACCTATTCTAAGTTTAGGAATATACCCCACTTGTTGTCCTTCTAACTTCTCATAGATCTGATTTGTTGATGATGTTCTTCAGTTTTCTAACTTCCTTTGCTTTAGCTTCTTTACGTCGACTCAATGATCTTTGATCTTAAACACAACACTTCCAGTGTAGTAGTGTGTTAAGTGTTTGTGAAGTGATTCCTATTCACATGCATGAACTCACACACACTTAGATTTACAGACAGTCCTATAAAAATTACATATAAAGTCTATATGCTGTGATTTTGTTATTTTTCTTTCTTACCAAACTAAAAACCTTTTTGACCTTTAATGTAACCCAGATTCCACGGATATCTCTCTTGAAAAATCGGATAAGATCTTAATCAATCTCTTTTTGAAAACATTTGTGAGATTGAAAATCTCCAAGTGTGAATCCAACTAGGTCAGGTTAAGTTTTGTAAAAACAGAAACCATAAAACATTTTAAAACCAAATCAGAAATGATTTTCTTAAACCAAGTAGAAAATATGCAGATCTAGTGAAAAATGTAACATGCAGAGTATAGATCTAACGTTTCTATGGAAAAAGAAACAAGATCTTCACTCTAAAGTTTAAGTTGTGAACAAGATCAAAAGATCAAGAGGTTATAGCAACGATATGAACAAACCACTCTCTCAAACACTCAAGGTTGTGTTTGGGGTTGAATGTATACGAAGGTTTGTTTCTGAGTTGAAGTGTTTAGGGTTAGGGTTAGGGTTTGGCTAACTGTTTCCCTTTCTCTCTCTTCTCTCTATTCTTTTCTCTCTTCTCTCACTTCTCTCTTCTCTCTCACTTCTCTCTTATTTTTTTCTCTCAGAAAGACGAATGCCCAAAAGTCTTCTAAGGCTGAGAAGTGGAGGGTATATATAGGGCTGAGGGAAGGTTCTGGATGATCGAGGTAAATCAATGGCTGAGATCAAGTCTTGCAGAGTTTGACTTGATCCAAAGGTTATAAAACAGCGGTGGCTAGGAACGATTGTGATTGGTTCATATGGATAGCACCGAGATTAAATAAGAACACATGCAGACCCTCGATTAGAAATGATCCAACGATCAGCAATGAACCAGGCTATCCTCTCACACAACAAACACACATTGACGCATTAAGGGGATGACAAGTGTTGACATATGAGAGGCCCTCACACGCGCGTCAAATTAATTATAAAACATCACCCTGAAGTCTCTAGTGCTTTGAGATCCTACCCAACCAAACTTTTTAATGAAAACAGAAGTTTCCAAAATAGAATATTAACCCCACAAAATATATAATCCCATTTTATTAATAAAAACATTTATTAAAAAAATGTTTAAAAAAGTTTAAAAATTATTTAAAAATTCCCAAAAAATTATTAAAGCTCCAATTCAAGGGGAATTAAACACACACTCAAGTTTAAGCAATATGAACACATGTATGCACTTCTAATTGTGTGCAGTGTGATTCAATTTTTACCTTCATAGATGATTGAAGAGAATTAGAGAGAAAAGTTCTGAGGCTTTTTGGTTTCTAGGATGAACTACTAATTTTGTCAGTATTTCCAAACTGGTTGAATACTTATACAGTATAGACTTAAGCAAGTCAAAGGTATAAGTTGCTTCATAATTTATATAAAAAGTTTGTTTCATCAATGTTAGGCCTGTAATAGATGGGATGGGATGGTAAGGATTGGGTTGAGTTATTGGGTTTACAACTAAACTAAGGTGCGTATCCCTAACCATTAGACATTACAGCAGTAGGTATGAATAACATGCTAATCATCGTGGTGATCATCGTTTTAATGTTCTACATTATGTTCCTAAGATGATTAAAAACTGGGTTCAGTTTGTTGATCAATTAGTCTTGGAAATTTGTGGATACACAATAAATAATGTATTGTGAATATTGTCATCTATTGGCATTATTAGCATATTTAAATCTTGACTGTGAGTAATTGGTGCCAACTCATGAGTTATTTCATCCATTGTTTGCTCTAAGTGGAAACATGTTGTCTAGTTTATCCAATTTCACCAACATTAACTGTTACATCCTCGCTTCTACGTGTCCTAGCCATTATAAACAACAATTCAACACTGGGTCCCACCAGGCTTGCAAAAACTATATTGGTGTAATTTTCACTTGGATTGGTGAATAGGTTTAATTGTAATTGCGAACAATCTAGGCAATGTTATGGTATTACCAAAAAACATATATTAGCCTTGTGATAATATCAGACGATTGTGCACTGTTTGATGCTTCAATTATGAATACTTATGCTTCCCATCGGGAAAACTTTGATATGAATGCTAACTTGAGATAACTAACTAGTACACAAAAGGAGCTGTAAGATGCATAAACTAAAATAAAAGTAAATCTTTGGAATTAAATTAAAGTAGGTGTGATAAGGTAAAGGATTATAATATGAAATGTAAAGCAAGAAAGTAAAAAAAATCAAATGTAGAGGCAAGAAACTCTTAATAAACTTGAAATAAAGTTACAATTTACCTTAAAATCTACTTCGAATGAAAGAAAAGCAGTAAATGAAAAGAAAAGAACATAAAGAAAAATAAAGGATAAAATGAGTAAATGTAGTTTTTGGCGAGGGAGCCATTTTTTCTTTTGTCCTCGGGTTGCTTATTTATAGAGTTTCTTGTCATGCAACTATCATGCAAATACTGGGTGGTTACCCAATTAGGTTTTTTCCCCTAGGTGCATTAGTGATCCTATAAATGATGCTTAGTGCTTAATCCCAAGTCCAAAGTCTTTACATATTTCAAGTATTTATGGTTCCTTTAGCACTAAACCCACACATTTTACTCGAATATTATTTCGATTTAGTAATTATATGTGGAAATTTCTTACTGAATGGTAATTATATAGTGTAAACATCAAGTTGACTATCATTGAATAGCATCACTCTATCGCTATAAAGTCTCAACATGGTGATGGAGGAAGTATTCTCTTGGTCGGGTTCGAAAAAGGTCATCTAATGGTAACGTAAGTGAGCGTCCATGAAACTCATGCATTGGTGTCCTATGATTGAACCGACGAGCTGATCAATTTTAGGGAGAGAGAAGCTATACTTTGGGAAGTCCTTATTGAGGTATATAAAGTAAACACAAACTCTCAATTGTCCACTTTTTGTTTTTTACCATGACCGTGTTAATAATCCAATCAGAGAATTATACTTATTTATTAGAGTTGGCATGAAATAGGTTCTCAACTTTATCCTCAACTTCCTTATCTTTCCCTAGAGCTATTTCCTAGGCTTCTTCTTGACTAGTTTACATGTAAGATCCACGTGTAGTAGGTTGCAAGCAACATCTGGGTTAATTCTTGGACGATTATAAGGATTCAAAGTAAACAAATTTGCATTCATTATAAGTAAATAAATGAGCTACTCTACCTTATTCTCTGGTAGTTTAGAATGGAATAAAAATATTTTCTTCTATTTTGACGAGTCTAGAGGAATAGTTCCGACTTCATTTGTTCCTCAATTGGTGGTGGTGAGTCTATTATTTTTAACCCTCGATTGGACTTTCTTTGGCTACTATTTGGGTTGATCTCCCAACGAATTGTCTCCATCGTGAATCTTCTTATGTGGAACTTATTTTATTTGATAGAAATAATTAAACAACTTCATGTTGCCTCTCAATCGCCTATAGACTTTAATGATTTCCTAATCGGTCATGAATTTTAGTTTTTTTACGCAGAGAGGAAGGCATAACTCTCGTGGTGTGAAGCAATTTTTTTTTCTGAGGATGGCGTTGTAAGGTGACTCTAAATCAGTGATGTGGAACTCAATTTCGTGATTGACATAACTGACCTTAGCCGATAGTTAAATTTTTCTTAATGGTTTCTCCACGTTGCAACTAAAATCGGAGGACTAGTCCTTATATCTAAGCCTAGAATCTTCTATCCAATTTTATGAACATATTGACACATACAATCTATAAGGAGCTCCCACACTCGACCAATATTCTTTTGACGTCCAAATTTTCTACCATGAGAGTAAGGACCAAGGCATCTTTTTGCGGTAAGTTTACGTCTACCAAGTGTTTTTTAGAGAATATGATTACCCGATCTAGATGAACTCCTTTAATTCTCGCTTAGTGAGGATTGGTTAAGATACCTGTACTTTGAATGCTTTATGTATGATGGGTACAATCTTAACTCTCTCCTAAACTTGTTTACCTATTTATTAGGAAGGATGAGTATAACCATATATGTCTATGATTATTCCCGATGGTGGGAGGTAATCATTATATTTCTTTCGTGTGGTGTTGACTCAACCTAAAGACTTTATTATGTTGACATCAATGTAATATTTAAGGTGGCCAAATTTAACAAGGTCTTCCAGATGATGCTTGAACATCTTATAAAACCCCCATCTTATGATCATGATCTTGATGATAATTACACTCGAGGTTGGCCTCCCTATCATTTGTATCGCTATAAATCTTAGGGGTCTTTTTGAACAACACCTTCTCCTTTATTTAGGAGAAGATTATAAACTGGCTCCTTGAAAAAGGTATCTACCACTTGGTTTGCATTTCAATAGTTGGCATCCTTGATCACTCCTAGGATTATTTCTTTTAGTCCCTCTTGATGGAGTTCGATCGTGCTCATCATTGGATCCTTTCTTCACGCTGGTCTTCTTAGTTTTCTTTGGAATTTATATGCCCTGATTATAGGCATTGAGGAGCTCATCTTTTCGATTAGAGTACTTCTCAATACAGGACATAAGGTCATCTATGGATAGTATTTAATTCTTAGTGAGGGGATGATAAGGCTTATATGATATGGAAAGGCTAAAATTAAAGAAAGAAATCTCTAATTTATCATTACATTATCATTCTCATTAAATATCTCATAGTACATCTGAGAGTACCTTCTGAGACACTCCCATTTCCTCATTTTAAAGGCGATTAGGAGTCGATCGCCTTCAATATCTTACTATTGGATACAAAACAGGTTGTAAACTGTTTGACCAATTCCCAAATGAGGATATCGATCTAGGTGTTAGCTTCTCAAACCACCTAATGTCGATATCTCCTAAATTGTATGAAAAAACGTGACACATAGGGGGATCATAATGTTTGCATATATACATGGATTGCCTATAGTGTTTGATGTGATGGAATAGATCGGTTTTTCCATCGTATGTTATTATCTTTGGCACATAGAACTTGTTCGGAGTCTTTTATGATTATATGTCAGTCGATCCATGGCCCAACACCCTGATGATACAATCTTTTGGAGTTCGTGTTGGGTTAGGATACAAGAATACCTCCAACTCTTTCTTGATAAACTCGCATAGATCATTGCGGTTAACGCTCTTATTCAAAGGTTGAGATTTGGCTAAACAATTATTGTGACTAGATCTAGTCGATCGAATTATCCTTATTCCATGACTAGATGGCCAACAAATAAAGGAATGCCGCAATTAAAGGTTATTAAAATGCGTCACTCACGGACTCTTGGATATCGAGGATCTTTGATTGTGGTCAACCTTAGGGATTCTGGGAGATTCGATTCTCCTTTTTTTGTAATGTTCGATGTCATTGGAGATAGAACCATGTTCTTCAGATTGTTCGATCGACTGCCTCTTCAATCGAGTAATCTCGTCATCTCTTTCGTTTAAATGCTCCAGATAAAGGTTTAATATATGTGATATTATATTCCTAGTAGGGGCCACAAACGGGGAATGAGCCCGTGGGTAGTGCGTCCTCAATATCTCACGTCACTGGGAGGTGTAGGAAATTTGGAAGGAGTTTATTCCCTCCTCAAAATTCATACCTATGAACATATTTTATAGCATGGAAATAGTATTATTGATGTGCCCTCATTATGGTGAAGGCTAGTATTCACAAATGGTGGGATTATGATTTGTCGAGAGATAATGCGAAATTATAGGGATATTAATCCTATAATTATACTAAATACCTTTTTTACTCACAAATACAGGTGTAGATCATAAAAAGACACAATATTGTACGTGGTTCGGTACGTCGAACTTCCTATGTCCATGAGGAAGTGATAGTGAGGTTTGTATTATTTCAAAGGCAAGAAAATGACCTGGAGTGCTAGAGAATGCTAGTCGAGAGTCCAGACATTGTGTATTATTATTATTATTATTATTATTATTATTATTATTATTATTATTATTATTATTATTATTATTATTATTATTATTATTATTATTATTATTATTATTATTATTATTATTATTATTATTATTATTATTATTATTATTATTATACATACCCTATTTATAGATACAAGAGTCCTAATTACATAAACTATATTATAGGGAATATGATATAATTAGGGCTGTGTTTTTTTTTCGAACATTCCGATTTTTCCGATGTCCGATCAGATATTTTCCGATTTTGGAACATATATAAGGTTTCCGATTTCCGATTTTCCGATTTCCGATTTTTCCGAATTAAATTGGATAGGAAATTGGAACTATGTTTTAAATTCCAATTTTCCAATTTTTCCGATATAATTTCCGAATCTTTTTTCCGATTAATATTCCGAATATATCTTCCGATTAATATTTCGAATATTTTTTTCGAATATTTTCTATATATATTTTTTTACCTTATAAGTTATATCCTTATGTAATAAGAATGTGTACAATTTAGATTTCCTTTATTTTTTACCTTACCCCATATATTTATATATGCCGTTAGTAGAGAGCAACTAGGGTTGTATGATATTCTTATTAAAATATCTCTCACATCTCTCCCTCTCTCTCTCTCGTCTCGCTCCTTTCTCCTCGGCGGTGCATATCTCTCACCTCTCTCTCTCGACCCAATCTCTATACGGTCTTCCAACCCCTTTCTTCTACTTTCGGCGGCGCATATTTGTTTACATCGTCCGACCCTTATAGTCTCGAACATAGGTAATACCATATTTCTAATTTCCGAATTTTTCCGATTTTTTTTCCGATTTTCCGATATTTCCGAATTCGGAAACTTTTTTGATTTTCCGAAAAAATTGGATAGGAAATTGGAACAAATATTTAATTTCCGAAAAAATTGGAATTTTTTCCGAAAGGTCATTTTCCGATCCGATCCGGCCGAAACACAGCCCTAGATATAATCAACCTTTATCTTTAATATTGTTCCTAAAGTAGTTCGTTTCTTGAAGGACTATATCCAGTCATATTTATCATTATCTCGGTGATATCATTTCCGTGTGTAATACCCCGTATTTTTATGTTATATTAATTTGGGGATTTATTAAATTTAATGTGAATTAATTATTTAATATAAATTCGGAAATTAATTATGTTATAATTATTAACGTGATGAGAGTTAGTAATTATGGGAAATTTGTTGAATATTACTAATGAGCAAAGTAATATATAATATTGGTTATATTAAATGTCACGGGTGAATAAAATGACAATTTTGAAAATTTGAGTCGGGACGTGCCCGTGTCACGTCGGGACTAAATATTGATGAATAAGAGTGAATATATTATAAGTCACTTGTATGGTCGTTTTGAGTGTGCCAAAGTGTCCGGAAGGGTCGAGATAGTCAGAAAAGTGTACCCGAGGGTTTAGTTTGGGTCTCGGGGCGTTTTTAGGCTTAATTAGTACCCCGGGAGGGCATTTTGGACATTTCTCATTTTTGGGTAATTAAACCCACGAAATTTCAAGGGATATATGAGATGTCTAAGGTTGCCTTCTAGGGTTAAAACAACCAAAGACAAGTGATGGCCATAGGAGAGGGAAAGAGAGAGCTTTCAAAACAATCCAAGGTCCAAAATCCATCCGTTTGCACCGCCACCACCACCAACGCGTAGATCGCGCGACGGGGAACGCAACCACACCAAATTCGTCATCAAAATAGAACTTTGAAAATCTCAGGCAAGTGTTTATCTTACTTATTTTCGTTAATGCATCACTCATGTTAGTCTAGGGATGATTAGGATGAGTTTATGGAAGAAAATCCAAATTTGAGATAGGAAATCGCATGTAGTAATGATTTGAATGTTATTCTGGAAACCCCTTTACATGTAGAGGATTAAACCACGAATTTATGATGTTTTAGAAGAAGAAAATTCTGGAAAAGATTGATTAGAACCATGTTAAAGAAATTCTAGGGTTCTTGAAATTTTTTTATGAAGTTTTTGCCTATAAATCCATGATTAGTGACGGAAATTTACATGCTTTACGTAGAAGATACATAAAATGAGATTATAATGTTAGTAGTACAAATTTCTGGATGATTGGGGATGAACAATTTGGATTTGGAGGAGGTTATGTGATAGAACCCGTAACTGATTAACTGCAGAATCCGCCATACCTGTTTGATCGATCGATCGAGCCAAGAGCTTCGATCGATCGAACCCCTGACCTCGATCGATCGACCCCTCTTGGCAGACTTAAATTCCCCTTTTAAAATTGTTGAATTTATTCTAAAGGAATAATACTCCTTAGACACCCTTATTAAAATATTTTGGGAGATAAAGATGACCAGTAGGATTTATGAATGATTAAGAGACCTTTAACGTAAGGTGAAATTTATATTTTTGGGGTGTTTATATATAAGGGACGATGGAATTTTGTATTAAAGGGAGAGATACATAAAAATGGTTACGATGGAAAATAGATGAATACCTACTGAATTTTACACTTGGGAGGATAGAGTTCATGAGTGTTACGTAGTAAGTTGGAATAACCCCTCGTATTAAAGTTAGAGACAAACAGTTATACGTGATAACACATAATGATAAATAAGGACAAATGTCGTAATTAGGGGATTTGAGATGTACCTAAATTGATACGGTAATATTAGTATTGTTATATAATTGTGTTTATGCATATACTATCTATGTGTGAAAATCGTGCACGCGCTACTTGCTATCCCTGAGGTTACCGCGCTGGGACAGTCTTATCTCGATGGGACCTTTATGGGGGATATTGACTTGTACCCTAGAAGATATAAATCCTTGGTACAGGCTATCGAATCGATAGTTCAGGCGGTCCTAAGAGATGTGGGGGCATGTGCTATCCTCTTAGAGACTTGGAATCTATGCTTCGCCTCAATATTGTTTGTGTTTGTGTTAATACAATTTGAGAGTGATTTCGAACTTATATTTTCCTTAGTATGAGAGATACGAGGATTGGATAGCAGAGTATGCACGCACCATAATTTTTATGTGGGGTGCTATTAGAATATATATATTATACGAGTATTTAATATATATATGAAATTCTGAAATTTGGAAACTGTCTACTGTGTTATGGTAAGTAAGACATGTATAATGACTCGAATTTGAAAATACTTGTTTTGAAAAAGTATAATATGACACTGGGAATCTTTATTAATAAATAAAGTTAAAATGAGAGCTTTGTTACTAAATTAAATTTTCCTTTTAAACAATTATATTGTTCAGTTTTAAATCTTACGAGTAACCTAAGATAAGTTAAACCAATGGGAAGTTTAGTGCAATATAAGATAAGATAATCCGTTGGGAAGGTTAGTACGATAAGCGTGCACATTAGAAGAAAGGTGAGAATTTCTCAAGAGAGTGCCGCACTAATATGTTGTTGCATTGGCCTGTAAACATTTTAAATACTTGCTAAACGAATTTTAAATCATTTACACTATCGGGCTCTGACCCGTTTCTATTTCTCTTTCTCTCTTGTATATATATGTATATATTACAGGTGCCCAGCCACAGGGGCGTCTTGCGTAGGATCCCTTGGAAGGAACGCGCTGCAGCTTAGGTGGGAGTTGCAGGCCTCTTACTTAGACGACTTCATTTATTTGACTCCAATCCTATCATATTCATTTAGTGGGGCATGTGTCACCCTTTCCATTATTCAGTTGTTTATTTGGACATTGTGATTCAGTTATTTCTAGTATTGTCACTTTGGGATTTATTACTGTCTGGATGTTTTACTTTAAGTTTTAATGTTGGGATTTAGTTGTTGAATGTTTAAATTATTTGGATTATATGTTCCAGGATTATTGTGGTGTGATTCTTTAATATTGAATTGTTGTAAATAATTAAATCTTTGTTTTTAAAATAAAATTTGGAAAGTAATGTTTAAAAATGGTTTTGACACTTAGCTTAATTAACTAGGGAGTTTAAATTGGAAAAGTTATTTTTACGACAGTGATGCTAAGAATGAACCAACTGTTCACCTTGATTTTAATTTAATAAATGAGTGATCGTCCGGTATTTAATTAGGCGAGGTGTCACACCGTGACCCTGGGTCGCCACGTGGGATACCTGGCTCATAATCCCTTTAGTACCCAAAGTGATATACACCACAATTAATGGGGGCCGAAGGCCTAATAACCCTAAATACTTATTATCAAAGTGAATAATTACTAGTGAATGACATGTTTATTCTCATCTTAAATATTTCATTTTTTTACGTTGACTAATAGAATAAGTATTTTCTTTGCTTGCACTATAAGTAAAATAAATATTTATACTATTCATCCTATAATAACGTTCATTCATCATTTTTCCTTCAAAATTTCATATTAGTCATGGACCTTAGTTGATAGACCATGATGGGCAGGTTTAAAGAGTATCATGTTCTTAAAAACTAGATTTTTTTTTTATTATAAAAGGTTTTAAATTCGTTAATTTTGAATAAAATAAACATATTCTTATTCTCTACTATTTTTTTTTATTTGTGACATTTGTATTATTGTTGTAAAAATAGTATTTTTTTTCAAATTGAAACAATGTATTCCCAATAATTCTTATAATACGACTTAGAGGGTTTTATTTTGTTATATGATGAAATATTATATAAATTAGACTAATATGAAATCTGGTAAACAAAGTATATATTTACTATACTAATATAACAAACATAATAAATATTTATTACGCGTGAACGTCCATGGCTTGGAACAATTCATTTTGTGGTAAGAGGAGTCGATTTTTATTATATTTTAACATAAGTAAATATTTATTGCATTTCATTTAACCCATTTAGCCTCTTAAATATATATTAATACACGATTAGTCTACCAATTTCACACATCACACGCTTCCTACCTCTTTAACATTCTCGCGCCTTTTTTTATTTGTACAAAGACAATTTTACCACTAAACATCACTTACACGCTTAGTACTATTAGATTCTCCATTTATGGGGATCTTGTTTTCCTAAAAAAATTGCAACGATCAAAGCCCACACTCAATCATCATGCAAGCAAGAGAAAACAAGATATTGAAGCCTCAAATTTCATTCTCATTGTTCAATTGAGCACAAGGAGACTTCATTTAGGTATTTTAAATTCATTGTTCGATTTAAATGGAATACTTGCTAATTATGAACCTTAACTTTGAAACATCAAGGAGGTTTGGATTTTCAATTCTATTATCTTCATATTTAATCAAATATATTGTTATATATGTCAATAATAAGGAAATTTCTACATTACAACTTATATTAGGGTTTTGAAAACCTATTTCATCATTTGCTTGTAATTAGTTTCATATACATTTTGATTATATGAAAATACTTATGTTAAGTATACATATTGAAATTCTATGAGATATTTAATTAGGTTTACTCAGACTTGAGTAATTTTGACATTCAACTCATGTGTATTCTGTTTTTCAAGTATCTTATTACAAATACATTAGATCCATTACATTACTAATGGTATAACTTCAACTATAAACAAACAAATTTACATAAATTACTTTCTCGTTTGTATTCAAATTTATCTTTATGTATTTTTACTGAATACTTACTAACATATACTTCAAAAATAATTTTAACTCGGTGTTTTCTATTGTGTACAATAATTAGGTATGTTGTATGTAACTTTATTCTAATTTAGCTATGGATTTAAAGTAACTAATTGTTTGTCTACTTTATGAATTACTTTTTTATTGTTTGTTTGTCATTACTATGAAGTTCATAAACTATTAAAGTCATAACTCCGACTTTCACTAAATACTAAAGTAACTACCCCATTCCATTGTTATTAATTAAAGCCAACATTTTGTATAAATGACTTCATTGATCATTATGAAATTTATTTTTGTTTGAAATTGAAAATAAGTAGCTAAAATAATTTTTTTGATTCATAAAGTAACTAATATAATATATTCAATTTTATTAAAATGATAACCTTTATTATGAATATTTATTATTTATAAAGTTGTTATTGTGTAGGTTATTAACAATAATTATTACAGTGTTTCAGTGATTGTTAAAGTCCCAATAACATCTTTAATAATGGTTAAAGACAATACTTATGATTTGAATGTTGATTAACATCACTATTTTACATAACTCACTAATCTCCAGCGTATTGACTATCGTAATAACTAGATTAGATTACTTATGTCAAGAATGTCGATTATAATAGCTAATTATTATACTATTAATGCATAAAGTCACTGTTTTTGTATATAATAGATATGAAGGTCACTTATTGTTATTAATTATTTTCATTGATTATCTAAATTGAAGGTAAAATGCCAAATCCAAGATCATTCACATTGCGGCATGCTAATTCAAGTAGTGAAGATGATTTAGATAATCAACAAGTTGAACAAAATAATGGAAACGAAAAAGGATAAAAGGTTATACATTTTCATCAAATTAGTTCTATCTTACTACCTTTCAACAAGGTAACGAAAAGCATTAAAGCAGAGATTAAGCATAATCACTAACATTAATGATAAAAATGCCTTTTTGGAAACAATTTAAAATAGTCGTTGATGGGGATTTTGAAAGTGAAAGTTTAAAAAAATTCAACATGGATATATGCTCCATCATATCAACATATGACGTGGACACGGGGAAATTTATAGTTGGTGGTCATTTGATTGGCATAAAAGAACGTCAAAGTGAAAATCTTTTTGGAATACCAATGAGTGAAAAAGTATTTAGCATATCCCCAAAAGAAAACAAGGCACTCCTTTCGCAAAGATATATTTTGGGAAAAGAAAGAAACTAAGATGGGTTTTAATAAAAAAAAAGGTAATTAAGAAAGGTCTAGAAGAAAATTTGCCAAGAGAACAAAAATATTTTATGAGGCTTGTTTGTATCCATATGTGTTGCATGCTCATATTTCCAAACAAAGGACCCAAATTATCTTTGTTCTTTGCTACATACATAAAAAATTTAGAGAAGATATCAAGTAATTATTGGGTGAAAACGCTTAAGGTATTCCTAATGAAGTATATCCACGCCCACTACGCAAGTCTAATGAAATTGATTGGTTGGGTTGTCCTACTACCTGTAAGTTAAATATGTATTAATTTTTTCAATGTTTTATTTACTTTTAATAAACTAACATTCTTTAATCTTATTTTAGTTTTGGATGTATGAGTGCACATACACGATCCAAAAGATGTGTGTCATCAACGAAGAATATCCGTCTTTTATAAGATGGAATCTTTGAGAGTTGAACAAAAGAATTCAAGATGTCCCTATTTATGCGTTACAACTTCAAGAACAAAAGTGTCGTGGATAAAATTTTAAAAACAGCAAGAGAAACCCATATTGAGAGAGAACAAAGGTGATGGATTGATGGAGTTGACAAACATAATAATTGTGAAATAATGTGAAATTCAAATTCAAATGCCAAGCGCAAAAAATTAGAAGCCTCAATTGTTTTTGACAATTTAAATGCTAGTAAGTTTACTTGTGAATTTTAATTTAGTTTTTGGTTCATTATAAATGAATAGTACTCTAATCTTACATGTTTTAATTCCAAATATTTCAGCACTTACTTTTGGCCAGGAGTAGGTGTAACGCCCGGTGTAACACCCCGCGTCTTCTGGCGTCGGCTGTCACCATGACTACGCTGGGTGTTACTAAATTAAATACCATTCTCAGCATGTGACAGAGATATGAGACATATAAATTTTTTCTACAATATAAAAATCAAATTAATCCAATAAATATAACCATTAATGCAATAATAAAATCCATCACCATGCATATCTCCAAGATAAATCAACTCCAAATATATATAAACTCCAATTAAATGATCCAAATGTAAACCATAAACAAATGTGGAATCGATTGGCCCACCAAATCCATAAGTAAAGTCTCATAATAAATGCGACGAAATGGAAAGTAAATCTAATTTGATAATTCATCTAAAATGAAACTCCAGTTGCATCTCCAAAATATCTTCAATCACTCCTATGCATGTACTCCAGCACTATACCTGAAATGTCAGTCAACGCAATGGGTTAGAGCCCACAGCCTGAATATAAGATACTCTCCTCAATTAGGGCCCGTGAACCTAAACAGTAGCATTATATATAATAAACACCACAATAGAGTATTTTAATTTAAGCGAGATATAAATTAACAGGCGAGTAAAATAAACTATTACTATCCAATCACGTAGTATACACCACCCCACAAGTTTAAGTCCAATTCCTTCATTAGCACGATAATATAAAATTTAGCTCTTATCCTTATTTAGTTTAATTATTCAATTATTTTTATTCATGCGACACCAATATGGCCAGTCGATCCCTTATCGGTCCTGCACACACTCTTGGCGTGCCTACAGTTCTACACATCACACCAATTCCCCTCATTATAGCCAATCAACTCGCATTCTGTCAGCTCTACACACACTCGTCAGGTTCCACGCACGAAATACCACTATAGCCAGTCGACCCATATTTTGTCAGCCCCCCACATACTCGTGACGCCAACACACATTCACGTCGCTATAGCCAGTTGACCTGTATTATGTTAGCCATGCACATACTCTCGTCGTAAATCCATTTTTAATACCCGTTTATTATCTTAGGTATAATTCTTAATTCCTTATTATTTTATTTTTGCTCCACCCTATTATAGAGCATAGTTTCTCAAACCTACCCATACCTAGAGGTCTCCAAAACACAAGTACGTTCTACACTATTAGATAGGATGAATCGCTACCATTAATTTCCTCCTAGTCTTGTGCCTATACTATCAAATCAACGGAACGACACAAAAATCAGCCCCAACCCGAAATATCTCACCCGGAAAATCTACACTAACTAGTCCCATACCTAGAAAGTGTCACTCACGACTAAGACATACCTAATTTCCCATACCTAGCAAGTACTCCTAATATTAAGGTGAGAGCATAAATACCCAAAATCCCGTCTTCCCTGTGGTGATAATTATAATCAAACCAATAATTCGCATAAATCAACGATTCTACAAATTTCTCATTTGATCATAAAAATAAATCTAATTTAATTCGTTAAATCAATTTTCATAATTAAAAAATTTATTTTATGCAAATAATATAATTTCATCATGCAAGTTTCTGGGGCACATAACAAAATTTCCTTTTTATCACATTTACATAATGTTATGTGAATTCACAAATCCCTTTCAATCTAATTAAAGCCGTTATAGTTTTGTACATGCAAATCTACGCCCATATTAACAAGAATCCAAACCCTAAGCACATAAGGTTTATGAGTGTTAATTCATATTAAGATTTTTTCATAAAAATATCCCAATATAGATTTCACTTTCGCTAATTAAGGTTTCCAATTTATTTTAAGAAAAATATTTAATTTAATGTTTAAGCGATATTTAAAACACATAATACTAAAGAAAACGAATATAAGTATTCATGCCGAGCGAAAAGTCGGTTGAAAATTATTATTAGATGGTTTGGTTCCTCTCAAAAAGTTGATAAAGACTCGTTCTTGAAGGATCTTGAGAAAACACGGTTTGAGCCTTCAAATCTTGAGCTGAATCTTTTCTTTTAAATGGGGCTAGGATTTCGTTGACGGAAGAAGAGATAAAAGGGGAGTTTACTGCTCTTGAGTTATATTTAATTGTGTTTTTAAAAGTCTAACCCCGAAATACCTTTATATATATAAGTGGTAGTGTTTTACTGCAACTCAAATGGGTCAGAAGAAACTTACTGCCGCTGAACTGACTGGGCGAACCGATTCGCCCCCCTGGCCGAACTAGTTCGGATGACCTGACCGATCCAATTGTGCCATTTTATATAAAAAGGCTTAAAGTCTCCATTTAAATCTGATTTTAATTCCGTTTGAAATTTTTATTTTCTAAAAATCAAGCCATTATTTTTCATTAATAAAAATAATTAAATCCCACAAAAATATTTTCCCGATTTTTATTCCAAAACAAGCTATTTATGGTTTAAAAATATTACGGGGTATTACATACTCCCCCACTAATACAGAAATTTCGTCCTCGAAATTTGACACAGCGTAAATGCGCAAGAATAAAATAAGGCTCACATATGCCTACCCATAGAATGTCACGATTAGACACCCATACACCCAATTCTACACGCACTTTTCCCACGATAAAAATACAATATATTGCCTATATATATAAGTATCTAAGAAAATAATACGTATCGTGCTAATCTACTAGCCACGTCTTGGCTCCTTTAGCGCCTGCCCTGCCTGTGGCTCCCGATTCGGAAGCATATAACATCTTCCCACTGCGATCACTACTGGTGCTGCTAGCGATCCCTGTACACCAGGCGCAACCGATGCTGGAGTCCCTTGGCCTTATGTGCCTTGACCCTGATGGTCCTACGCTTTTGGACACCTAGAAGCTCGGTGCCCAATTTTCCCAAAACTGAAACATGCGCCCCTAAAATGACCATACTACCTATTTGGCGCTCACTCACCCGACTGTCCTTTCCCTTGTCCCTGAGAGCCTTGCATTCCACCATTGCCATGATGATCCTGACCTGTTCTATGTCTCTTTCATGCCTAGTCATTTCGACCCTTGTACTATCCTCCTTGATCATTTGACTCTTGTCTTTTTCCCAACTTGTTTTGGTAGTTCACCTTTTCTTACCATAATAACATTGCGACATCCAATACCTGGGTGCAAGTAGTGTAAGCTAGATTTTCCAACACTATGTGCTTAATAGTCCATGATAAACCTTTAATTGAACAATCCATTTTCTTCGCCTCTGTATTCACCTCCTCCGATACAAACATCGATAAATTTGTAAATTCCTGCTCATACCTAGTAATTGATTTCGAACCCTTCTCTAAGTCCCAAAACTCCCTCTTCTTCGGACCCTTAATCGCATACGGGAAATACTTATCATTAAACTTTATCAGAAAATTTCCATAGTTCAGGCGATCCCAACCTCCAATGTGGTGACACTCTCCTACCACTGTCATGCATCTCCAATCAGCTTGAACGTAGCCAACATCTACTTCTTCTTATATGTGCAGTCCACCATCCTCAAGTGCCTCTCCATGTAACTCCATTGGTGAGCAATTGTTGGATCAAATCCCCCTGTGAAAGTGAGAGGATTTCCTTTATGGAAGTTGACCCTCACCCTGTCCCAAGTCAAAGCGAGTGTATCCTACTGTTATGCCTCTAAAGTCACCCATCTCTATCTCTCTACCTCAATACCGGCCATTATGGCCTCACACACAATAGCCGCAAACTCTTTGGCATCCAAAACAATCTGCCTCGGACTCTCCTGAACTGCGAACCAAAAACTGAACCATCTCTTCTATCTCCATCTCTCCTAGTGTTCACCATCTGGAAATATATGAAAAAAACATCAAAATCGGAATAACTAAGAGTACAAATCATCAAAAGGAATCAAATACAGGCAACTCGAAATCTAAAATGGACTGACAACCTACGAGACCTAACACCATAGTCTGATACCAACTGTAACACCCCACGCACTCTGGCATCGACCACCACCAAGACTACACTGGGCGTTATTAAATTAAATATCATTATTATCATTGACCAAGATATGATACATATAATTTTTTTCCACAAGATAAAAATCAAATTGATCCAATAAATATAACTATTCATGCAATAATAAAATCTATCACCATACTCATATCCAAAATAAATCAACTCCAATTAAATGATCCAAATGTAAGTATCTGACGTAAACCATAAACATCTGTGAAAATGATTGTCCCACCAAATCCATAAGTAAAAGTCTCAAAATAAATGTGACGAAAATGGAAAGTAAATTTAATCTACTAAATCAACTAAAATGAAACTCTAGATGCATCTCCAAAATATCTCAAAATCACTCCTACGTACCAACTCTAGTGTAAGAACATATTTTTATAAAGTCCGTTATCAATTTAGTATGTCATATACCGCTACACCGTCGAAGAGCATTCAAGAACATTCAAGCATCAAAGACGGATCCGAATATCAAAGTTATTCATCAAAAAGACTCCGCAAAGGTTACTTTGGTAAGGTTATGTTTTTAATATCTTAACTTTCCACGTAGAGCTTTTTGGATATTTTTACAAAATATTTTCTAAGTATTGGAGAGGACTTTTTCGTCAAAATTTGAGAATGAGTATTTTTTCTAAGTATTGGAGAGGACATTAAAATATTAATTTTTTGATGCAACAGTCGTTCAAACGACTTTGTACTGTCGTTCGAACGACATGGCAGTGTCGCGCGATGTCGTTCAAACGACATTTGTATGTCGTTCGCGTGAGACCCTTATCTCGTTAGAAAGAGCTCAAAAATCGAGGCGACACGATTTTGTATAAATACTCATTAAATGGTTTCGTTTTCATTAAGAACTCCCATCGTTTTATAGAACAGAAAAATTGCGAATTGCAGAATCCTTTTTGACTTCTTCTTTTAGGGTTTAATCCCTTTTTGTTTTTAATTCACAAAAATCCCAATATGCTTTGGTGAATTATTTTGCTGTTCAAGAACACACTTTGCTGTGGTTTAATCTTTGTGGGGAGAACTCTATAATCGGAGAGCTACATGCTATTATGGAGGGAGTCCTTATAAAGTTCACACTAGTGGAGAAACTGTTTTCTTCTTCATTGCTGACCATCTGGAGTTCTTGTGGGAGATTCCAGCCGACGACATTTCTAGCCGTTGCTTTGAAGGTTTGACGAAGACACCGTGTGTTACACTTGTGGGTGATTATCAGGTTGCATGTAAGTCAATGGCCTTGTGAATTTTTCAAAGTTCTAGAAATAAAAGGTTTTGCCCTTGGGGGACTTTTCCTGAATATTTTTGTCACATGCTTTATTTATTTATGGGTTGACACACGCACACACGTAGTTGCTTGTTTAGGGGATGTTTCTAAATAGACTCTAATTAAATAAGTGTGCCAAAGTAGAAATTTGTGAATTAATTTAAATCGGTATCACACACCACATTTATTCATTTTCGAATTGGTATCAGCGCGGGTTACTCTCAATGATCCTGATTTTTAAAGTTTTTTCGTTATCAAAATGGTATCAGAGAAGGTTGCGCTAATTTATCGCGTATTCCTATTTTTCACAAAATTTGTGTGGTATTGATTTTTTTTGAAAGATCAGTTTTGTGAAAAATTGCTATTTTTCCGATGGAGCACATATGTAATCGGATGCCCCCCTTTGATGACACGAGTCAGAGTTTTAATGATATAAATCATTTGAATTTGACGTTTGCTAAAAGAATTGATTTTTTGGAAAAAGAAAATTCTCATTTTAAATCCGCGATGGATCTTTTACAAACGGTTCAAAATCAAAAAGATTTTTATCGTGAGAAATTTGTTTCCTTGGACAATGACTTTGTTTCTTTAAAATTGTCCAAGAAGGAGAGTGATGATATGGACCTATTTTTAGAAAAATAATTAGAGGACCTTAAAAATTTGATGGTTTGTGTTTGTCCCAAAGAGGAAAAAAATATTTTAATCAATGAGTTTGAGGCACGTGGAGAGACTCTTAGAAAAAAGTTTGCTTTAATTGAGGGGAGGGATATAAACTTCTAGGTTTGATTGATAATTTGAATAAGGAGTCCCTCTGATTGGAAGAGTCTAATTCTTTGCTTGAGTAAAAAATTTTAAAGTTAAAAAATGATTTGACAGACTCGAGTAGGCTTGATAGTGATGGTAATGGATCATCTTGTTCTAATGCTTCTAGTGCCAATGCCAAAACAATTATTCATTTTATAGGGTCAACTGTTCCCAAGGACATTAGAAAAGGTCAACCCATAGGTGTCTTTCCACCCGTTTATAGATGTTCATATTGTGGTAGGAAAGGTCACCTTAGGCGTTTTTATTTTGATCTTGAAAAAAGTCCTAGGAAGTTTATGTCTAGTGTTCCCTTGGTTCTCAAATTCCCCACACGACGTTTCACATCTATTTGGGTTAGGAAATCACTTTTAGAGGCGCTAGATTTTAGACAAGTTGATTCCCATTTGCTTGCACATGATTCTTCTCTTGCCATATCGTATAGATGATTGTGTTCGCATGTTTGTCATACACTAGATGTGGTTTCATGATATATATTTGCTAGTGCAATGACATGTACTTTTTGTATAAATTTTTGCTTTTGAATTTTTTTTAAAAAATACAAAAAGATTTTATTTTGATAAATTTTTTGAAAAATCCAAAAAGAGTTTTATATTTTGTTTTCTCCGTTTATGGATAAACACTTAGGATGACCAAGTCACAACATCATTCCATTTTTTTATGTGATTATTTGATAGTGTTTTGAGATAATATATCATGTCATTTTTGTGCTTTATAATGTTTGGAGTCATTAAGATGTAATTAAGTGTTACTTCCTATATGTTTGACTCATGATTTCTTTTTTTGCACACATGAACGGATTTGTTTGATTATTGTGCTTGTCTTATCACATGTTGGTTGGGTGTTTTCACTTCAATCCTTTCTTTAAAACGATCCAAGCGCGATAAAACTTGATAAGAAAGTTATGCATGTAAGAGCCGTTTGTGAGTTTGAGTGTTTTATTTGAAAACGGGGAAGGGTTGCGAAAGGTTCATTTATCCTTTGCGATTAAGTCGCCGTTTAAATTGGACCTAAAAAATTGAGGAATTTTATTATCCGGGGTCCAAAGAGGTTTAAAAGAGCCCAAAAAAATTTAAAGGCAATAAAAAGAAATTCATGCCAATTATGGGCCAATTAGGTTTTTGCACCAATTCTCCAAAGTTTGACAATTTAGTTTATACACCTCTAAAAGAAGAATTTTTGAGGGAATTTCGTTGGAGATGTTATAACGGGTTTGCACGTCCTTAAAAGTCTTGAAAAAGCGCTACATAGTTTTGGATGTTATTAGTGTGGAAATCACTTCAACTTTAATTTGTTGATTTGTATAACACGATGTCATATAAATTCAACAAATTTTTACACCTAAGGATACTTTTGATGTTCATTCGTTAGGGGTATACGTATTCATCGTGCATATATGATTTATTGAGTTGATTTACCTATAGAATGTATTCACACCCATACATTTCATTTTCACGACTTCGTTGTTTGAGATTAAATCCATGGTGTGATTTTTAGTATCTTATTTTTGTATGAAAAATTGAAAAATCAAAAAATAGTTTGTGAATTTTTTTGGGACATACCTTTGCATGCACGTAGTTTAATTCATGTTTGCTATGCATTTTATCGTGAAACTCCATGTTTTGATTTTTTCTTCTTATCTGTCTATTTGGGGACATCATAAAAAGGGGGAGAAAGAATTATCATGTTATGGGGAGTTTTTGCATTATGGGGGAGATTTGATTTATTAATGATTTATTCTTATATCAATTCAAACTCGATGCGTCACAAAGGTTTTTGCTTTATCTCATGTGTGTAGGTATAAAAGATTGATGATCATTATATTTCACACCTTGATGAGAAAAGATTTGAGATTTGATGAAGATTTTTGAAGAACAGTTTGAGATCTTGCAAATTTATTCATGGGAGGGTTGATTTGTATAGGCATTTTGGTATTTGATAATTCACATGTTTTTATGTATGTACCGGCATAGACATAAGGGGATATTTATAAGGACATATTTTTATAAAGTCTGTTATCAATTTAGTATGTCGTATATCGCTACACCATCGAAGAGAATTCAAGAACATTCAAGCATCAAAGACGGATCCGAATATCAAAGTTCTTCATCAAAAAGACTCCGTAAAATTTACTTTGGTAAGGTTATGTTTTTAAAACCTTAACTTTCCACGTAGAGCTTTTGGAATATTTTTACAAAATATTTTCTAAGTGTTGGAGCAGACTTTTTCGTCAAAATTTGAGAGTGAGTATTTTTTCTAAGTATTGGAGCGAACATTAAAATATTAATTTTTTGACGCAACAGTCGTTCAAACGACTTTGTACTCTCGTTCGAACGATATGGCAGTGTCGCGTGATGTCGTTCAAATGACATTTGTACGTCGTTCGCGCGAGACCTTTATCTCGTTCGAACGAGCTCAAAAACCGAGGCGGCGTGATTTTGTATAATTGGCTTCGTTTTCATTAAGAAGTCCTAGCGTTTTACACAACAGAAAAACTGGGATTTGCAGAATCCTTTTGGATTTATTCTTTTAGGGTTTAATCCCTTTTTGTTTTCAATTCACAAAAATCCCAATATGATTTGGTGAATTATTTTGGTGTTCAAGAACACACTTTGATGTGGTTTAATCTTTGTGGGGAGAAATCTATAACCGGGGAGCTACGTGCTATTGTGGAGGGACCGTCGAAGAGCATTCAAGAATGTTCAAGCATCAAAGACGGATCCGAATATCAAATTTCTTCATCAAAAAGACTCCGCAAAGTTTACTTTGGTAAGGTTACGTTTTTAATACCTTAACTCCCCACTTAGAGCTTTAGGGATATTTTTACAAAATATTTTCTAAGTGTTGGAGCGGACTTTTTCGTCAAAATTTGAGAATGAGTAGTTTATCTAAGTATTGGAGCGAACATTAAAATATTATTTTTTTGATGCAACAGTCGTTCAAATTACTTTGTACGGTTGTCTGAACGACATGGAAGTGTCTCGCGATGTCGTTCAAACAACATATGTACGTTGTTCACGTGAGACCCTTATCTCGTTCGAACGAGCTTGAAAATCGAGGCGGCGTAATTTTGTATAAATACTCATTGAATGGTTTCATTTTCATTAAGAAGTCCCAGCGTTTTACAGAACAGAAAAACTGCGATTCACATAATCCTTTTTGACTTATTCTTTTAGGGTTTAATCCCTTTTTGTTTTCAATTCACAAAAATCCCAATATGCTTTGGTGAATTGTTTTGGTGTTCAAGAACACACTTTTCTTTGGTTTAATCTTTGTGGGGAGAACTCTACAACCGGAGAGCTACGTGCTATTGTGGAGGGAGTCCTTATAAAGTTCACACTTGTGGAGAAACCGTTTTCTTCTTCATTGCTGACCATATGGAGTTCTTTTGGGAGATTCCTGTCGACGACATTTCTAGTCATTGCTTTTAAGGTTTGACGAAGACACCGTCTATTACACTTGTGGGCGATTATCAGGTTGTATGTAAGTCAATGGTCTTTTCAATTCTTCAAAGTTCTATAAATAAAAGGTTTTGCCCTTGGGGGATTTTTCATGAATATTTGTGTCACATGCTTTATTTATTTATGGGTTGACACACGCACACACGTAGTTGCTTGTTTAGGGGATGCTTCTAAATAGATTCTAATTAAATAAGTGTGCCAAAGTAGAGATTTGCGAATTAATTTAAATCGCTATCACACACCACATTTATTCATTTTCAAATTGGTATCCGAGCGGGTTACTCTAAATGATCGAGTGATCATGATTTTTAAAGTTTTTTTGTTATCAAATTGGTATCAGAGCAGTTTGCGCTAATTTATCATGTATTCCTATTTTTTTGCAAAATTTGTGTGATATTGATTTTTTTTTGAAAAATCAGTTTTGTTAAAAATCGTAATTTTTCCGATGGAGCACTTATGTAATCGGATGCCCCCCATGGATGACACAAGTTAGAGTTTTGATGATATAAATCATTTGAATTTGACATTTGCTAAAAGAATTGATTTTTTGGAAAAAGAAAATTCTCATTTTAATTCCGCGATGGATCTTTTGCAAATGGTTCAAAATCAAAGAGATTTTTATCGTGAGAAATTTGTTTCCTTAGACCATTACTTTGTTTCTTTAAAATTGTTCAAGAAGGAGAGTGATGATAGGGTCCTATTTTTAGAAAAAGAATTAGAGGACCTTAAAAATTAGATGGTTTGGGTTTGTGCCAAAGAGGACAAAAATATTTTAATCAATTAGTTTGTGGCACGTGAACAGACTCTTAGGAAAAAGTTTGTTTTAATTGAGGGGGAGTGAGATAACCTTCTAGGTTTGATTGATAATTTGAGGAAGGATTCCCTCAGATTAGAAGAGCCTAATTCTTTGCTTGAATAAAAAATTTTGAAGTTAAAAAATAATTTGACAGACTGGAGGAGGTTTGATAGTGATGGTAATAGCTCATCTTGTTTTCATGCTTCTAGTGTAAGGACATATTTTTATAAAGTCCGTTATCAATTTAGTATGTCGTTTACCGCCACACCGTCGAAGAGGATTCAAGAACATTCAAGCATCAAAGGTGGATCTGAATATCCAAGTTCTTCATCAAAAAGACTCTGCAAAGTTTACTTTGGTAAGGTCATGTTTTTAATACCTTAACTTTTCACTTAGAGTTTTAAGGATATTTTTACAAAATATTTTCTAAGTGTTGGAGCGGACTTTTTTGTCAAAATTTGAGAATGCGTATTTTTTCTAAGTATTGCAACGGACATTAAAATATTATTTTTTGATGCTCGTTCAAACGACTTTTTACTGTCGTTCGAACGACATGGTAGTGTCGCGTGATGTCGTTCGAATGACATCTGTACGTAGTTCGCACGAGACCCTTATCTCGTTCAAACGAGCTCAAAAATTGAGGCGACGAGATTTTGTATAAATTTTTTCGTTTTCATTCGAAGTCCCAACATTTTACAAAACAGAAAAACTGCGATTTGCAGAATCCTTTTTGATTTCTTCTTTTAGGGTTTAATCCCTTTTTATTTTCAATTCACAAAAATCCCAATATGCTTTGGCAAATTATTTTGGTGCTCAAGAACACACTCTGTTGTGGTTTAATCATTTTGGGGAGAACTCTACAACCGGAGAGCTACGTGCTATTGTGGAGGGAGTCCTTATAAAGTTCACACATGTGGAGAGGTCGTTTTCTTCTTCATTCCTGACCATCTGGAGTTCTTGTGGGAGATTCCAGCCGACGACATTTCTAGCCGTTGCTTTGATGGTTTGACGAAGACACCGTGTGTTACACTTGTGGGCGATTATCAGGTTGTATGTAAGTCAATGGTATTGTGAATTCCTCAAAGTTCTAGAAATAAAAGGTTTTTCCTTTGGGGGATTTTTCCTGAATATTTGTGCACATGCTTTATTTATTTATGGCTTGACACACGCACACACGTAGTTGTTTGTTTAGGGGCTGTTTCTAAATAGACTCTAATTAAATAAGTGTGCCAAAGTAGAAATTTGTGAATTAATTTAAATCAGTATCACACACTGCATTTATTCATTTTCATCTAGTGTTCTACCTGAAATGTTAGTCAGTGCAATGGGTCAGAGCCCGCCGCATGAATACAAGTTACTCTCCCCAATTAGGGTCCGTGAACCCAAATAATAGCATTATACATAATAAATACCACAATAGATTATTTTAATTTAGGTGAGATATAAATTAACAGGCGAGTAAAATAAACTATTACTATCAAATCACGTAGTATACGCCACCCGACAAGTTTAAGTCCAATTCTTTCATTAACTCTATAATTTAAAATTTAGCTATTATCCTTGCTTAGTTTAATTATTCAATTGTTTTTATTCTTGTGATAGAAATATGATCATCCGACCCCTTATCGGTCCTGTACACACTCTTGGCACGCCTAGAGTTCTACACATCACACCCATTGCCCCTCACTATAGCCAGTCAACTCGTACTGTCAGCTCTGCACATACTTGTGAGGTTCCACGCATGATACGTCACTATAGTCAGTCAGCTCGTATTCTGTTACCCCCTCACATACTCGCGAAGCCAACACACACCCACGTAGCTATAGCCAGTCGACCCATATTCTGTTAGCCCTACACATACTCGCACCGCAAAGTCATTTTTAATACCCGTTTATTATCTTAGGTATTAATTCTCAATTGCTCAATTCCTTATTATTTTATTTTATCCCACCCTATTATAGAGCATAATTCCTCAAACCTATCTCTAGTCCCATAAATAGAGCTCTCTAAAACACAAGTACGTTCTACACTATTATATCGGATGAATCTCTACCATTAATTTCCTCCAAGTCTTGCACCTAGACTATCAAATCAACGGAATGACAACATATAAATCCCAACCCAAAATATCTCATCCATAAAAATCTACACTAACTAGTCCCATACCTAGAAGTGTAGCCCACGACTAAGACATACCTACTAGTCCCATACCTAGTAAGTACTCCTAACATTAAGGTGAGAGCATAACTACCCAAAATTCCCTCATCCCCGCGACGATAATTATAATCAAACCAATAATTCACATATGACATATTATCAACAATTCTACAAATTTCTCATGCGATAAAAAATAAATCTAATTTAATTCGTTAAATCAATTTTCATAATTAAACAACTTAATTTATGCAACTAATATATTTTCATCATGCAAGTTTATGGGGTATACAACAAAATTTTATTTTTATCACATTTACATAATTTTATGTGAATTCACAAATCCCTTTCAATCTAATTAAAGCTGCTATAGTTTTCTACATGCAAACCTACACTCATATTAACAAGAATCCAATATCTACCCTAAGCACACAAGGATTATGAGTCTTAATTCATATTATGATTTTTCATAAAAATAGTCCCAATATAGATTTCACTTTTTCTAATTAAGGTTTCTAATTTATTTTAAGAAAAATATGTAGTTTAATGTTTAGGCGATATTTAAAACGCATAATACTAGAGAAAAAGAATAGAAGTATTTATGGCTGGTGAAAAGTCGGTTGAAAATTTTAATTAAATGGATGCGTTCATCTCGAAAAATTGATAGATACTCGTTCTTGAACGATCTTAAGAAAACAAGGTTTGAGCTTTCAAATCTTGGATTGAATCTTTTCTTTTAAATAGGGCTAGGGTTTTGTTGATGGAAGAAGAGTTAAAAGAGTACTTTACTGCTCTTGGGTTATGTGTAAATGTGTTTTTAAAAGTCTAAGGCCAAAATACCTTTACATATATAAGTGGTTGTGTTTTAATGAAACTCATATTCATCAAAAGAAACTTACTACTGCTGAACTGACTGGGCAAATCGGTTCACCCCCTGGTCGAACCGGTTCAGACGACTTGAAAGATCCAATTGTGCCATTTTATATAAAAAGGTTTAAAGTCTCCATTTAAGTCTGATTTTAATAGCGTTTGAAATTATTATTTTCTAAAACTCAAACCAACATTTTTCGTTAATAAAAGTAATTAAATCCCACAAAAATATTTTCCCAATTTTTATTCCAAAGTGAGCTATTTAAGGTTTTAAAATATTATGGGGTGTTACACCCAAATTTTTATTAATTAATAAAATCACATTATGAGAAATTATGGGATCAATTCAAATAGAATAATCTTGTAATGAAAAGTAAGAAGAAAAATCCAAAAATATCGCTTACAAAGTTACACAGTAATACCCCATACTTTTATGATTATTTTATTTTCGTGTGCTTATAATTGATAATTTTATTGGAAAAAATTAAATTGGGTTTCAGTAAATATTATTTCACAAGATAAGGATTAATATTTATTTTTATTATTATTTACTTGCACGTCATAAGTAAATAGATATGTGATTTATTATATATGGCGTATAAGTGAAAAGCGACGATTTATTATTATATATCGATAGAGTGTTACATCAGCGGATTGGTATTTAATGGGCGATGTGTATTGTACGCATGCCTCGGGCCCGATTAGTGATATATGGGCATATTTGTAGTT
This sequence comes from Sambucus nigra, assembly GCA_949130495.1. Taxonomy (NCBI): domain Eukaryota; kingdom Viridiplantae; phylum Streptophyta; class Magnoliopsida; order Dipsacales; family Adoxaceae; genus Sambucus; species Sambucus nigra. The sequence goes on along the minus strand of OX422224.1, from coordinate 137,322,209 downwards.
GGATAACTCAAATGACCTTTTTGAGTGCACCAAAGACTCGGAATGGTTCGAAATAGTCTGAAATAGGTACCCCAGGGTATTATAATTGGGTTCCGGGGGCTTTTTAGACATATCTGGACCCATATAAGGGTAGGATGGTCTTTTTACACCTAGATTTTAATGAAAAAATGGGATTAGGAGGTAATTTGCAAGAATTTAAGGTTTATAGGGGTGGATGACAATCCTACTATTTAATCTCTGCATATTTGAGAGAGAGAGAGAGTTCAAGAGAAGAGAAAAAAAGAAAAGGGAGAGAAAGGCTTGGAGAAGAAAAAAGAAGGAATCATCTCACGATTCAACCCATCACAACAGTCATAACTTCAGATTGAATCCCCAAGTCATTGTGTTGTCGCATGGCCACTATCCATGTGTGAGGATTGGTGTTAGTTTAGAGACCGGTTGGGTGCGATGTGGTATAGTCGCCAACCCCGGACATATGTTTATAACTTCCTCCGATGTATGTGTTTTCGTTTGGATTCGGTGGTGAGATTTCGATCTAGTGGCCCAGTGTGGTGCGTGATGTGTAGAGCCTGATAGAACACAAGGGATGTATCTGCGAGGTCCACGATCTGGGGATACAATTATACTATATAGCGAGTGATATATATGCACGTTTATACGAGATAGTGTGTATATATACTTATAGCACAAGTGTATCTCTGTTATATTTATTGTGTGAATATTTATATATAACAAGTGTGTCTCTACGATATTATTTATGAACATATACCTAGGGAGGGTAGTTTATACTTAGCTAATTTGTGACTATTAGTGGGTTTGGGCTTGGATAATGATTATATGTCCTAGTTGGATCGAGTAGTTTAATTATGATAAATAAATGAACGCATTTGGTGCGTGTTGTAGATGAGAGGTGAGGTTTTATCTCATGTGAGTGCGATCGAGCAATTAATTATGAAAGTAATACACTATATGTCTTAGCAATTTAAAACATTTAATTACTTACAAAATATTTTCAAACTTCTTGGCCTTTGATCAATGGGCAATTTGTTTTCTTGTTTTTCTTTTTAAAACCCCAGATGTGCAGCAAAAGCAGTCAGGACAATAGGGATAGATCCTTCTTGCCATTGTAGTAGCCGTGGACGCTACGGGATTCGATTTAGCTGACTGATCTCATTCTATCTAGATAGGGACTTTATGATTCCAGTATTTCATTTTGGGCGTGTTGCCCATAGTTTAGTTAGGATATTTTTAAGTATTCAATTTTATTCTAGTGGATGATTACTATCTGGTGACCGATGGTTTATTTAGTCCAATTTTATTATTTATTTGTTTTGACACCCTGCCTATTCTAATAATGGGTGACCAATCCTCTACTAAAATAAAACAAGAATCTCAGTATGGTTCATTCTTAGCATCACTATCGGAAACCAATTAATTACTAATAACCTATTAAGCCTAGTGTCAAATTTTAAAACTTATTAACATTTTTTGTTAAACCATTCAACCATATACGATAAACATTCACCACAATATAACATAATGAATACTACCAACATAATTAAATAAATAACCGAATAAACTCTCTCTAAATCCCAAGTACAATAATCCAACTGCTAAAAGAAATAATAAAAATAAAGTCCGATAATAAAACCTATCCAACCGTGGGCGACATGCCCAAAAGAAACACTGGAATAATTATCCTAGCTAGATAGAACGGAAATAGGAATTTAAGCATATCCTGCATGCATCCACAGTTGCTGCAGAATGACAAGCTAACACTGGCGTCCATATGGCTGACCACCTAAAAGGTTTTGAAAATATTTTTGATATGGGTCAGCTCCCAAAACATTTTAAAAATAGTGGTAAGTATTTAAATGCATTAATAAATATGCAGAAAGAATTATTCATGTTCATCGCGTGTCACACTCACACGAAATTATCCTCACCCTTATCTATAGTGCACACCTAACCCATGTATTCTAATTACCTAGTTATTCTACCCCGTCTAACTAGTCTTTCCACTCTTAACATAATCCAATACGCTAAACCTCTAGCCCAATTGCGCTACTCATAATTTATTTACTTTATTTATCACGTAGCTATCACATAAGCTATAATGAAGTATTTCTCAATTATACTCATGCTATTACATAGTCGACATAACTACACACTAGTTATAGTTTAATGTTCAGACAATTATTTGAATAAACATATATAAACACACACACACACACACACACACACACACACACACACACACACACATATATATATATATATATATATATATATATATATATATATATATATATATATATAACACTCTTTTATACCTATATACATAGCATTACCATGCTGGCCTCCCGGATGCAACCCTAGTATGTTATCAGGCTCTAGGTACGTCACGTACTCTCTCCTGGGCCACCGGGTCAGAATCTCACCACCGATCCCAAATCATAAACACGTACTTGAGGCGGTCATAGACATACATCCGTGGGTCATAACCATACCACATTACACCAACGGACTTAAAACTCACCTATAGTGGCCATGCAACAGTACTATGACTTGGGAAAATGACCAAACACCTGTTTGTCAATGCTAGGGTGGACCACCCACTACGCGCAACCTCCAATTATAGCATACCAATGTAGGTATGTTCACATAAAGTCCATCACACATAAACATATATATATATATATATATATATATATATATATATATATATATATATATATATATATATATATATATATAATCGGCTAACGTGAATAATGTCCCTCATAGCACAAGCCCACCAATCCCGAGTCTATCCTAACTTCTCGATTTTAGCCAAGTATTCACTTACTTAAGTTTAACAGCTTAACTTCATATTTCTGGAAAACATGCTATCCTACCTAAGCACTTCGCCTAATACTTACGTAAATCCTAATTTCGATTTCATAATTAGCACCCGAGTATAATCACCTTATTATACCCGTAATTCCTTACTCGAAATTTATCCCCAGTTAACCTATCGTACATCTTAACCTTCCCTCTAAATTTCCAGAAGTCAAATTCTATATCCCAGACTCTATAAACCATATCAATCCCTAAATGGTCCATGAAAAATAACAAAAGGAAAGCGAGACTAGCCAGCCAAACCGAACAGGTTCGGTGGTTGGACATAACCGGTTCGCTTCTCCCATCGAACTGGTTCAGTTTACTGGGCTGCCATGACGTACTTAAGACGAGATTTTCCCCTTTCCCTTCGACCTTGGAGTTTTAACCCTCATGTAAACCCCAAATATGAGTACCAAACCAATTCTAAACATAAATTAACAAGTTTCTACGTACGATTCATCCCGAATAACTTCTAATTCATAAGATCACCGAATTTACATCAAGGTGCATGCATGATTTAAAACCCTCATTCAAGATTCAATCTTTTATCTCTTAAATCAATAAAGAACTCATCTTTTTCATTATAATGTGACACCCCGCCTAATTAAACATCGGTTGATCAAGCCTTTATTAAATTAAAATATTTTTCTCATATGGTTCATTCTTAGCATCGCTGTCGAAAACTTTTTAATTACCTACCACCTAAATGAAATTAGACTTGTGTCAAATTTTATCTTTCTTTAAAATAGATAAATAAACAATGCGGAAAACTAAATTTGACATTCACAATATGCCAGAGTCCAACCATCACAATATATAAATGAATAAAGTTTTGTTGAATAAACCATCGGCTAAAATCCAAAACCAAATACTCCATAATAACAAAAGAACTGAATGACTGAAAAAATATCAACAGACAACATGTCCATACATGGAACACAAAAGGAGATCCTACACTAGATCTGAAAGGAAGAACCGTTTACTAAAATCCTGCCAACATCGACAGTGCTATAGCTCTGAGTCCCTAGAACGGAGTCTTCAGGCATGGCGTCCTTGTGGATGGACACCTAAAAGGTTTTGAAAATATTTTGATAGAAAGAGTTTGTACTCAAAACGTTTTGAAAATATTTAGGAAGCGTTTATTACAATAAAATTCGGTTATTGATTACACATGTTAGGTTTGCGTAGACTCTCTTGAGTTTCCTCACCTCTCGTATATAGTGCACGCCTAACATTCTATACTTAGCCTACCTAGCTATACATCCGAAGCTAACTAGAATAAAGTATTCAACTGAACTTACCTACACGTCTAAGTTCTCGTAATACCCATATAGTACATTAATTTATTAACATATCTCATATGTTAATTATTTGTCATGTAACATTTCACATATATTATATTTCAATCTTTATAATTAAGTCTCACTACTTAATTTATTAACTCAGATATTCACTATATAACTTTAATCCGTTAATTAAGTCTATGTACTTAATTTATTTTTCAGATATATATCTGTATATAACATTTGCCAGTACTACTATCACCCGTAAGTAGAATAATCATAAGGTATATATTTCACACACAATATATACTATAAGTGCATACTTTACTATCACATCTCTGTATCACACATCAGGGATTTATGGGTTCGAAATCCTACCTCGATAACCAATACTAATTTATATATCTTGGCTCAAAATCATACCTCGATCACCAGTAGTTATTGTATGTATTGTCTTGGAATGACATCTCGATCACCAATATTAATCGTATCTAGATTGGCTCGGAATCATACCTCGATCACCAATACTAGTCATCTATATTGGCTCAAAATCCTACCTCGATCACCAATATTTATTTAGTATACTTTAGGTATTCACACAACCTATGTATTAGTATCCGTTAATAGATATTAACACAACCTAATTATTCATAATTTTTAACGTAGTATATCTCTCTCTCATACTTACCGTACTTATTATTTTACGATTTCTCACACTATTGTGTTTATTTGAGTATTCAAACAACTTTAAGGGCCCTAGTTTCCCCTTCATTTATTTTTAGTAGTTAAATCGATATTTACCCTACTAGTGTGACACCCCACTTAATTAAATTCCGGTTGATCAGGCCTTTATTAAATTAAATCAGGATTTATATATGGTTCATTCTTAGCATCACCGTCGCAACATTATTAATTACTAACCACCTAGTCTTTAATTAAGCCGATGCCAAATTTTATCTTAAAACTTAATACAAAACCAACAAATAATATAAGGATCCAAAATAACCATCACAAGGAAAATCTAATCATGCCACACAACTACTAAAAGTGTTAGCAAAATAACATCGACTATACAAGCAATCCACCAAGAGAAAAGTATAAAGAGAGTAACCGATACACGACAAGCCGAATGTAAAAAGTACAAGCCAGGGCAACAAGCCGAATAGTAAAACTATAATGTCCCTATCTAGAGGAGAATAACAAAGGTGTCTAAATCAAATATCCTTCATCACCCACATATACTGCAGCTACGCTCCCTGTAAGAAGATTAGGCCTGGAGCCCCTGTGGTAGGACACCTATAAGTTTTTGAAAAGGTCTTTATAGCAAGGGTTAGAACCCAAAACATTTGAAAATATTTATTAAGTGAATTTAAATGCTGGAAATTAAAATGCATGAATGCTCTTCATATTTAAGTTAGTGACGCACACTCTCTTGAGGACACCTCACCCCTCCACTAATGTGCACGCCTAAAGAAACTATATATGACCTAGCTAGCGAACTACCCCGTAACTAGTCTTGTAACCTATATCCCACTAATTCCCACAACTCTATCCCGAGTGAGTTTAGTTATACATTTTATAAGTTATTTATCACACTAACTTATTTAAATCAATTCTCATTTTATACCTTATAACCATCTCACAAGTTATATAATTAATAAAATTCTCATCCTGTATTTATCCGTATATAATTATATGAGATATACGTAATCATACTAGAACATTCACACATACATGTCGCAGATATATAACTATCCCCCGAGTAGGCACTCATCGGGTGTTCTCTAGATGCTATCATAACCAAGTATACTCATCCACCTGAAACCCTGACATGGTTAGCTCCCCGTTTTAGAAAAATGTACAATTGCTGTGGAGGTGGCCAAAGTTTCCCATGGTAGTGAGGTTAAAACACTCAAACGACTCACTCCTGAACTCAAGCACTTTGACTTTGGGACTATACTCACCCTGCATTCACTATCCAGAGAATTCACCCACATCGCCCAATCTTCCTCGATAACACTAGAATGGGTGTGTAGTGTATATATATATATATATATATATATATATATATATATATATATATACTACACATCACTGCATATAAATTAAATCCAGGCTACCGGTGTACTAGGTCTAGACACAAGCCTAAAACATACAAGTCTAAAATTCAACTTAATTCCAATTAATCATTCCCTAATTAATTTTACTATATTGGTGTCACTCTATCAAATATACCTGGACTATCTCTCTTGACCCGAAAATCAAAATTTCCAATTTAATAATCAATTTCTTTCAATTAAGTTTACCCACTTAATTAATAAGGCTTCAAATCACTAAATATAAACCTTAATTCCCAAATTGGATTTATCCTCTACTTAATCCAAGGGTGATTTTTCACAAATTGAAACCCTAAATTATAAGCATCAGTTTCAGATTTAACCAACACAGGAAATAATTCATCATAGATTAACAAACAAGTCTGAAATAAGGAAAAGGGAAGAAATCTTTTAGAATTGCACATGTCGTTTAAACGACCAGCCATGTTTCTCGAACGACAGTGGCTCTTGCTTGAACAAGACACCAGGTCGTTCGAACGACCCTGCTGTTCTCTCTCCTCTTTCGTTGCCCAGAAAATCAGTCCGCCATTATAACTTAAAGACCTCCAATTCTGTACAGATTATTCCCCAAAACATTCCCAGATTTCATCCTAAATTCATCCATTTGATTTACTTAACCCAACTACATCATCTACACCAAATTGGGACATCAAATTCACAAAATCTTAACATCTCTACAGATTTACAAATCCCAATCATGAAATCCCCAATTTATAATTATATCAAACCCTAACATATTAATTAAATCCTGCCTTCTTTAATGTGAATAGGAAAATGCAAATTAACAAATGCAAGTTAAACCACTTGCCTTAGGTTTGTAGAATCAACTCCATTGGATGAAGATGTTGAGTTGGATTCAAGGATCTCCTCTTGTTCTTGAAGTAATCTCCCAAAATCTTCAAATTCTCCAAATTCTCTTCTAGTTGTTTTCCTCTAAGGCTCTCCCCAATTTTAGTCTTATAAAATTACTTAAAGTTGCCTTACCCTCTCATAATTAGGGTTATTAACTCTAATCCCATTTTTGGGCATATGGGCCTTCTAAAAAGGGCCCAAACACTTAATTAGGAGCACAAATGTGTCTAGAAAAGTCTCGAAACCCAATATATACCTATGACCACTCATTTCAGACTATTTCAACCCTATTGGACTCAACCGTGCCCTCAAAATATCCATCCGAATTATTTTTTTTAAAGTTAACTTTCACTAATTAACTAATTTAAATTCACTCATTTTTAAGTAACACAATTAATTAATTCTCATAAATTTTATGATACTGGTAATTTACCAATTACCTAATCAATTAATTAAAATAAAATCCCAGAAATTACGAGGTGTTACATAATTCCCCCCTTACAAGGGAATTTTGTCCCCCAAATTCGGACGTACCTGTAGTAAATAGCTCTGGATAATATTCCCCCATGTCCTCCTCATGTTCCCAAGTGGACTCGTCGGCACGATGATGACCCCAACGAAGATGGACAAGCGGTACAACTTTATATCATAACTATCACTCACTGCGATATAAGATAATTACTGGTCTCTCCTCATAAGAAATATTGGGCTGTAAGTCTATCTCCTCAAGTGGGACGTGCCACAACCCCCTCTAACTCCTCTTATATTTCTTCACCGATGCTACATGAAACACATCGTGGATACGCTGAAGGTGATCTGGCAAACCCAAATGGTACGCTACCGGCCCGACTCTCTCAATGATAGAAAATTCTCCCACATACCTTGGCGCTAATTTCCCTTTCTTGCCAAATCACATCACCCCTTTCATAGGGGATACCCTTATTAATACCTGATCCCCGATCTCCAACTCCACATGTCTCATATTCTCATCCACGTAGCTATAGATATGCCCCCGAATTAACTTAATCTTGGAGGACGTGTCCCAAATCATTTCTGGTCCCAATAGTTTTTTTCCCCTGCCTCTAACCAACAAGTTGGTGAGCGATAAGGTCTCACATACAATGCCTCAAATGGGGTCATGCCAATAGTGAAATGGTACGATTTGTTATACTCAAACTCTACCAATGGAAGGTACTGCTCCCAACCTCCCCCTAAAATCAAGGATACACATCAGTAGCATGATTTCGAGCATCTGATTCATCCTCTCCATTTGCCCATCCATCTGGAGGTGATAGGCGGTGCTGAACCTCAACTTGGTGCCCATAGCGTACTAGAGGCTCTGTAAAAAATGCGACACAAAAATCTTGTCCCGGTCGAACACTATATTGATCGGGACCCCGTGCAACCTGACTATCTCCACTATGAATAGTCTCTCATACTGCATAGTCTCAAAGTCCGTACGAACCGACAAAAAATGGTCTACCTTGGTTAAAGATGGTCCGTACGAACCTGACATGTTTCACACTTCGAAACAAACTTCGCAATATCTCATTTCATCCCCGTCCACCAGTATTGCCTCCTCATATCTTAGTACATTTTTTCCTTATCGGGATGTACCAAATACCTAGAGCTATGGGCTTTCGTGAAAACTACATGTCTCAAGTCCTCGTCCTCTAGCACGACTAACCTCCCATTAAAGTGTAGCTTACCCTCGGAGCTAATGGAGTAGGAATGCACACCCTCTGCTAGTAATTGTTTCACCCTGTCCTAGTAAAAAGGATCCTCCATCTGAGCCCTCACCACTCGCATAACAATCTCGGGTGTGACTAATAGAACCGCCATACATGCCTTGGAAATATCATCGTTGTGTCGAAGTTCTCTCCATTTCTCCTTCCAAACTGTCGCCATATCCTCCTTGGGTCGCCGACCCAACCCATCCTCCATTACGTTGGCCTTACCGGGATGATACCGAATATCAAATTGGTAATCCTTCATGAATTACAACCACCGCATTTTACTCATGGTCAAATCCTTCTGAGTGAAAAGATACTGGAGTGATTTGTGATCCGTGAATAAGGTGAACCTCTATCCTAAAAGGTAATGTCTTCAAATACTCAAGGAAAAAAGGACCGCGACCAACTCAAGATCATGAGCAGGGAAATTCCCCTCGTGGGGCTTTAGCTTTTGGGACGCATAAGCTATAGCCCGCTCTTTTTGTTGCGACATATCTCCGAGTCCCTATGAGTATGCATTAATATAAACTCGATAATCTAATCCAGCCCTCGATAATCTAATCCAGCTCTCGATAATGCAAATACGAGGGGCCGATGTTTGCTTGTACTTCAACTCGTTGAACGCTAAGTGAGAATGATCACTCCATACAAAGAAATACCCTTTACGAGTCAAATTTGTCAATGATCTGGCAATCTTGGAGAACCCCTTGATAAAATGACGGTAGTACCCAACTAACCCCAAAAATATCCTAATCTCAATCGGTGTCATGGGTTGGCCCCACTCCCTCACCACCGATACCTTGCTTGGGTCCACGACAATACCCTGCTCTGAAATAATATGGCCAATGAATTGAACTTCTCAAAGCCAAAACCCATATTTCTCAAACTATGCATATGGCCGGTGATCTCATAACATCTGCAAGACCATACAGAGATGCTCGGTATGCTCCTCTTCTATGCACAAATAAACCAAAATGTTGTTTATAAAAATTATAACGAACTGATCGAGAAACTATAAGAAAACCAGATTCATAAGGCCCATGAATACCGTCCGTGCATTGGTGAGACTGAATGTCATCACCCAAAACTCATAAGAATCGTACCGCGACAAAAAAACAATTTTTGGGACGTCTTCCTCTCGAATCCGTAACTGATGGTACCCCCACTGTAAATCAATTTTGTTGAAATATGCCACCCCTCACAACTGGTAAAAAATATCATCAATCCTCGGCAATGGATACTTGTTTCTAATACTAACCTTTTTCAACTCCCGATAATCGACACATAAGTGGAGTGAGCCATCTCTCTTATTCACGAACAACACAGGAGCACCCTATGGAGATGTGTTCCATTGAATAAATCCCTGGCCTAAGAGTTGCTGAATCTGTTCCTCAACTCACGCATCTTCAAAGGGGCTATACAGTAAGGCGTTCGAGCTATCGACCTAGTACCCGATGCTAGATCAATGAGGAACTCAATCTCCCGACTGGATAGAAACCTCGATATGTCCTGGAATATCTCCCCAAAGTCCTTCACAATCGGGATCGACTGTATCGGGATCACCACCTCCTATGAGGTCTCCTCCTCAAGGTAATATAAATGAGTGCGCAATCCACCATTAGGAAGGGGCATCACCACTAAAAACATCTCCTGCGCCGGGATGCCGAACACTGTGGCTCTATCATTACAATCCACCATCGCCCTATAATCGGATAGCCAATATCTTCCTAAGAAAACATCATAGCCCTCCAAATCTAATACTAAAAGGTCTGCCACAAAATTCAGTCCTCTAATCACATTGTCTACCCCCTTATAAATCGAGTTAATGAGAGATCCATCCCCTATCGCTGACTTCACACACATGAGTAGACTATTAGCCGTATCTAGTAACCCAACAACTCTAGAAAAATGGGTCCTAAAAAATAAATATGATGCACCAGTATAAAAAAGGATTCTACCATCATGACCATAAATAGGAAACGTACGCTCTACTACCGGTGGCTCTGGCGGAATCGAAACATCTTGAACGTTGTACATATTCGTACTGCAACTATCCCAAGTTTCGTGGGATCTAGAGAGCTGGTGTTGCTGGAGGTCCCTGCACCTGATAGCCCTGTGAGGCACCCTGCTATAGGTCCCTACCTCTCTGCGAACAGTCTTTCTTCACGTGGTATGACTGTCCATAAATGTAACAGCGCCTCAGCCCATCTCTCTGATACTGGCCTTACTGACCCTGATGCGGCTACCCTTGATACCGGCCCCACTGGCCCTGATGTTGCTGTCCTTGGGGTTGGCCCTAATGGCCCTAGCGAGGTTGTCCCGTCTGTTGGCCTTGATGGTCTCCCCATTATTCCCCTAGCCCTGATGGCCCTGAGGAACCTGATGCTGATTCGTGCCCTGTTGGCCCTACCTGAACCCCTGTCCTCCAAATCGAAATCCCTTGGCATGATTCCCCTAATGGGTATCCTACCCCTGTTGTGCACCACTAAAAGAACCGCCATTCGCCCTGCCCTGCTGACTCGGATCACCACTCCCCTTGCTTCCTTTAAAATGGAAGAGATGATCTAGACAATGAAGCAAGGCAGCGTTGACCACGTCAATGTAAGTCACCAAAGATGGATTTCCAATAATATGTTGCCTAATCCTCCAGGCCACCACAAAAATATCTTTCTTCCTCTCTTCTTTGCTCACCTCTTCTGGTATGAGATTTTCCAAATGAGTGAACTCCTCTTCATACTCAGTGACAGATCGATCTCCCTGAACCACCTCCCTTAACCTCCTCCTCATATCAAACTCAATGGCCGGAGGAAAATATTTACGGTTGAAACACACCCAAAACTCTGTAACATTATAGAATCTCTCTCGAAAATAGTGGTCGTGGACTCCCACCACTGTAAGGCGTCTCCCGTCAAACTAAATGTCATAAACATCTGTGTCTGCACCTCGCTACAATCCACCATGCGTAAATGGCTATGTATATCTCTCCTCCACTGGTAAGCCACAATCACATCTTCCCCACCCTGGAACTTCGGGGGATAGCCCTTCTAAAAGGCCTCCCGAACACGCTGCCAATCGGACGGCCCCGGGTGGCCCTGCACTCCTGGAGCCATAGGCTAAGGCTAGGGAAAGTGGGTTTCCTTCGCTGTCACGGTGGATTTAATCGCATGGGCCACTATACCCGTGTAACAACCCTCGATTTTTGGAGACTGAGAAATTAAATTTTGGGAAAATAAAATTTAATTGAATTAGAGAATTTTAAAATTTGGGAACTTAGGCCCGAAAATAGAGAATATTTTAAAGTATTCCGGATGATGATTCTAAGGGTACCATCGATTTCGGAAGAGTCGAGATAGTCAAAATGAATGTCATTGGGTCTTATTTCGGCTCCGAAATGTTTTTAAGCTATTTTGACTTGAATTGGAGTAAACGAGTCATTTAAAGTGTGTATTAACATTTAAAATTGGGACTTTGTTTTAAAGGTTTAAGTGGCTTACGGATCAAGCCATTCTCATTTGAGAGAAAGAGAGAAAAGCCCTAGAGAGAGAGGAAGAGAAGGAAAGAAGAAGAAAGGAAGAGAGAGAGAGAGAGGAAGAAAGCTTGGGATTTCCGGCCCAACCGCGATTTCGAGGACGATCCAACCTCTACAAATCTGAGGCAAGTGTTTAATCTTGCTAAATAGCTATTGTGTATTTCATTTCATAATTTGTGGGGTAAAGAAATGGATTTTTGGGTATAAATACCAAAACCTAGATTTTTGGGTTTAAATCTTGAAATCAATGTTATTCTATGGTTTAATCTCATATAAATGGTTGGGATGAGATGTAGGATGGGTTTTCTTGTTAATAACAATATTGGGTTAAAGATTTGGGGATTGGTATGAGAATTTTAGGGTTTAAATTCGTGGGGTTTGCTGACATGGAAAAACGGCCAGCTTAACTGGTATAGCCGGTCTACCGCGGTCTGGGGACCGGTCGACCACGCCTTAGGGGAAAGCCTACTGCATTTCTTCGTAGGCAAAATGTGGACCCGCGGTCGACCGGGGGTCTGGGACCGGTCGACCGGTCCCCTGTTTTTAGCCCAAAACTTGGATTTCTTCTCCCCCTTTTCTTTTGGAGTTTATTCATAGGGGCTTCCTTAATGGGCTGCTTTATGGGTTTCCTAAGATGACTTCTAGCCCTTTTCGTTGGGTTTTGTTGATTTGGGGTTCTCTCTTATAAGGTAAGAGATATCTTTTGGTGACTTAGGGGGTCTCTCACTTAGTATTTTATAGTGGGAACTTTTTGGAATAATTGGATAAGAAATATCCATGTATGTGGTGAAATTTCTAGGCCGACATTTATGTCAAATCCTTATAAGGATAGGATATTGTTAAGTTACAGATTGGGGCCATTTGAAAGAGAGGGGTCGCATACTCTTTAAAGAGTGAGGGGTCTTATATCCTTAGAAAAGTTTAGTCTAAGAGCAATTGTTAACTCTATAGGAGTAAGGGTTACCGAGATTTATGCGAACCATAGGTGACTTTGGGAACGGCTTGGGATCGAACTATCGACTAGAATAAGCAGTAGCATAAATTCTAGTTAGGGTAGTTTTCGCGTATTATGGGGATATGACCTGTGAGATTCCAATACTTGAAATGAGGTTGGAATAAATTGAGGTTTTAGACTATTAAGTCATGTGTGTGCCTATGGTTAAATAATACTAAAGGTAATTAGGCACTTTTGCATATGGATGAAATGTGTAGTGATGGATTCCTACACAAACTCGTGGGTGATAACCCTAATGTTGAATATATATGTATAAATATATACATATAGTTTTGGGAGACTATTCATCATAGGAAAAATGATTGAATATGTTTCAAGTGAGGGATTGGATTCGCATATCGAGGTACATTTAATGGTTATTGTGGTGACGGCTTGCATATTGAGGATTATGTATACATATAGCCTGGTTTATATATCTTATACATATGAACGGGAATTAGTTTGTATATATATTGTTATAGCGATGTGTGAATATATGTACATATATCTATGTTGTGATCATACATGGTATGGATATTTAAACCGTATATAATGGTTTACTATATTAGATCATATGATGGGATAATATGGATGTATGTATATTGCGTATATGAGCGATATATATACTTATTTAATTAAGCATACCCCGCTCATGCTATCATTGGGAAGTTTCCGCGCAGAGGGTGAGCATCCTGGCATATAGTGCAGGGTGTGGATATTCCCCAGGTCATAGTCGTCCCTTGTGTTATTATACGATATAGATATATATTTTGGGATGAGACATGGTGGGTATGTTTCGTCTCATTGCCGGCTGGAACTATGACCGCTTCCCGGGACGTCGTGTGTGTGAGTATATCACGAGGTGGGTGTCGTTGATCCCCACCAGGTGGTCCCCAGTTGTTACGTGAGCCGGACTCTGGGAAGATGATAGCATTGATGCAGTTTTATCGGCGCTATATATAGCCGGGTATTATATTTGCATGGCCATTGTACATCATATAAGGTATGTGCACTTGGTCATGGGTATACGGATGATTGGTATATGTATATATATGGTGAGCATAAAATACCTATATATATGTATTTATATATCCTATATAGGAAAGGATATAGAGTTTTGGTAAAGTACATCTTAGATGATTATGGTGTACTAGATTGATGGGGGTTGATGTAACGCACATAAGGTATTATTCGGTTACATCATCCAAAGGATATTATTGGAGATTATTTTATTTTTCTTTCTTTTTTTTCTTCTTTTCTTTCTTTCTTTCTTTCTTTCTTTCTTTTATAGTTAGTTTAGCAGTAATGGTAGGACTATAGTATGGTAAGAATTATGGATCTCTAGGATCTACATTTCCCAGGAGTAGTGTAACGAGGGGGTTCCTTGTTTGGATTTCGCTTTGCGAGATGCCTCACGCACGAAACGCAGTGTTATGTCGAGAGTTGAGATAAGTAATTCTATTTGTGACATCTCGGATCTCTGGTCTTGACCTTGTCAGGAGTAGTGTAACGGGGCAGTTCCTTGTTTGGATTTCGCTTTGCGAGACTCCCCACGCATGAAACGTAGTACAAGTTTGAGATTAGAGAGAGGTTTTGCCAATATTCCATGTGCATGATATTAGGAATATAAATTCTTACATTTTAGCCTATATATAAGTATATATATATATATGTATACGTATATATGTAGGGGTAACGTATTTAGAATTGAATTTCATGTGATTATAAATCGGAATTCATTATGCCTATTAAGGCATAATTGTTGTTATCATAATCTAGTAGGATTAAGGGTGGTTCCTTGGATTATGACGGGAAAGTGGCTCTCGTGGGTATAGTCTAGGCCTATGGTAAGTTAGGCTGTCCTAATAACATTGGAGGTAATTTAACTAAAACTTGAGGACGCGATTAGGTGCGCGCCTTTAGAGGAGAGGTGAGTTTGGGTTTCACGAGAGTGCGGTCTCACTTTAATTATGAAATAAGTGCACCGATAATTATTATGCACGGTTAACACACTTGCTAAATATTTTTCACATTCGGGGCTCTGACCCGTTTACTTTTCTCTCCTCCTTGTATATATATATATTACCACAGGTATCCTACCGCATGGATTCCGGATGACTTTCTATCCAGAGTCTTGGGAGCCGTGACAGGTGCGGACTATTGCGGGATGTTTCATGTAGCCGCTTCCTACTTCTTTAAAATTCTAGGTAGGATTCATGTTGTATATCGGGTTTGTACCCAAGGGATATTTATATACATTTTTATATTTATTCCATTTCAGTTATTGTATTGGCTGTGACCCGACAGCTTATTCGGGTCTACTTTGTGTAGTATATTCGGTTGTATTTATTTAGTTCATTTTATTTCTTGCATTTCATTTATTCTAGTTCTTGCATGCATCTTTCTTTTTCTTTAGTTGTAGTGTAAGTGTTGGTTTGTTGTCTGTTGCGTTTTTATTTTAAATTTTCATACCCCGCTTATGTGATTTCGGGTAGTTAGTCCTGTATTATATAGTACTGGTAGTTGATGTTGAGACTGGACCATCTGAAACTCCTGATTTATTATAGTATAGGGCTGGCCACCCGTTATTATTTTAGGCGGGTTGTGACAGATGGTATCAGAGCATCAAGTTCTAGAGTCCTTAGCATCTGTGCGAGTTATGGATTCTTCCGTTAACGTTCTTGACAGAAATCCCTATAAATAGGACTGTTGTGTTCACTGCGTTGTTTTCTTTTGTGAAGTATATTCACTTGATTGGCGTTCTGATAACAGTTGCTCTTGTTTCGTTTCAGACGTCGCCTAGATATTGTCGTCTAGGAAAGGATAAGATTAGAAGTACCATACCAATAGTATGTTTTGGGTATGCTTTAATCGGGGGTAGTTGTTTTCCCCGGTTTCGAAGGAGTTATTGAGAAGATTTCTAGCAGTGGTTCGAGGTGATTTATCGGCAGTCAAGTAAGAAAGGAAAATTTACTCGATTGGCGAATCTTGGTCTTAGTAAGGAAAGTCCGAGGAGAGGCATGTAGTGTAGTCCTTGAGAGGTTTAGATTGAGAATCTGTTAACCTTCGTTGGGAAAACCTTATGTTGGTGACTCTTACCGAGGTGAGGTTGGGGTAGTTATCCCAATATCAGGAGTATCGCCTTCTAGGATGAGGGAGAATGCCTTTAGAGACTCAGTTTCGTTGTGTCGGACGGAGGGAGTTTTCGGCAGTTGCAATCGCGCCTTGCCCTTCATTATGGTTAGGAAGGGTTTTGAGGAAGATGTTTCTCTTGTGGAGAAATAGGCTTAGGGATAGTGATTTCTCCTGGAAGAAGTTGAGGACCCTGAGTTGCGATTCTAGAACAAGGGGAAACCTTGAGTTACGGAAATGTAAGATATAATACCTTTCTTTGGGTTTAAGTTACACTTGTGAGAGATTGGGAATGTCGCGTGTGAGGTGTGTTGAGTAGCTAACCGCTTTACCGCTAGGGTGCATGAAATTTTCCTAGAGGAGGAAGTGAGAAAGTGTGGCCTTTGTATGGCGTCTTTGGAGACGTTACACCTTTTCATGACTGAAGGGATCAGAGTTTGTTAGATTTCTGTGAAGCAGATAGTTTAGCTCATAGTTGTGCTAGTTTTGAGAACTAGATATTGTTTAGCCATATTGTAATTGTTGAAGCCTTGTGTTTTAAGCATAAGGTGTTTGTTTGGCGTGTCGAAAGACGCGGGATTGATTTATATGGTATTGTTGCATAGGCCCTCGGGCAATATCTAAAATATGAAAGAAAATCTTTTTATAAAACCTTAACCCTGGTTCAACTAATCTCAATCCCCGACCTAGCTACACAGTAGTGTATTGGGAGGGTTCCTTGTTTGGATTTCGCTTGCGAAACCTCCCCCGCACGAAGGTGGCTAGTGTCAGGAATTGAGGAGAGTTCTACCATTGGCAAATTTTAAACTCTTGTATATTTAGTATGTTGTAATAGGTCATATTGCTGAGGGTTAAGTTATGATTTGGGGCTAATGGAGCCTGATCATGATTTTTTTGAGTGGAAACTCGGATACAGGGTGTATGGGCGCCCTGGGGTAGTAGTTGCTTTAAAACTATATGGTTCGATATGAGAACCAGGAAGGATCGGTATAGTGATCCTAAGGATTGATGTGAGGACTAGATGATATTGAGGTCCTAGGCATGTCTTAAATTTCGCGGACGAAATTTTTGTAAGGGGGGAAGTATGTAACAACCCTCGATTTTTGGAGACTAAGAAATTAAATTTTGGGAAAATAAAATTTAATTGAATTGGAGAATTTTAAAATTTGGGAACTTAGGCCCGAAAATAGAGAATATTTTAAAGTATTCCGGATGATGATTCTGAGGGTACCATCGATTCCGGAAGAGTCGAGATAGTCAAAATGACTGTCATTGGGTCTTATTTCGGCTCCGGAATGTTTTTAAGCTATTTTGACTTGAATTGGAGTAAACGAGTCATTTAAAGTGTGTATTAACATTTAAAATTGGGACTTTGTTTTAAAGGTTTAAGTGGCTTACGGATCAAGCCATTCTCATTTGAGAGAAAGAGAGAAAAGCCATAGAGAGAGAGGAAGAGAAGGAAAGAAGAAGAAAGGAAGAGAGAGAGAGGAAGAAAGCTTGGGATTTCCGGCCCAACCGCGATTTCGAAGACGATCCAACCTCTACAAATCTGAGGCAAGTGTTTAATCTTGCTAAATAGCTATTGTGTATTTCATTTCATAATTTGTGGGGTAAAGAAATGGATTTTTGGGTATAAATACCAAAACCTAGATTTTTGGGTTTAAATCTTGAAATCAATGTTATTCTATGGTTTAATCTCATATAAATGGTTGGGATGAGATGTAGGATGGATTTTCTTGTTAATAACAGTATTGGGTTAAAGATTTGGGGATTGGTATGAGAATTTTAGGGTTTAAATTCGTGGGGTTTGCTGAAATGGAAAAACGGCCAGCTTAACTGGTATAGCCGGTCGACCGCGGTCTGGGGACCGGTCGACCGCGCCTTAAGGGAAAAGCCTACTGCATTTCTTCGTAGGCAAAATGTGGACCCGCGGTCGACCGGGGGTCTGGGACCGGTCGACCGGTCCCCTGTTTTTAGCCCAAAACTTGGATTTCTTCTCCCCCTTTTCTTTTGGAGTTTATTCTTAGGGGCTTCCTTAATGGGCTGCTTTATGGGTTTCCTAAGATGACTTCTAGCCCTTTTGGTTGGGTTTTGTTGATTTGGGGTTCTCTCTTATAAGGTAAGAGATATCTTTTGGTGACTTAGGGGGTCTCTCACTTAGTATTTTATAGTGGGAACTTTTTGGAATAATTGGAAAAGAAATATCCATGTATGTGGTGAAATTTCTAGGCCGACATTTATGTCAAATCCTTATAAGGATAGGATATTGTTAAGTTACAGATTGGGGCCATTTGAAAGAGAGGGGTCGCATACTCTTTAAAGAGTGAGGGGTCTTATATCCTTAGAAAAGTTTAGTCTAAGGGCAATTGTTAACTCTATAGGAGTAAGGGTTACCGAGATTTATGCGAACCATAGGTCACTTTGGGAACGGCTTGGGATCGGACTATCGACTAGAATAAGCAGTAACATAAATTCTAGTTAGGGTAGTTTTCGCGTATTATGGGGATATGACCTGTGAGATTCCAATACTTGAAATGAGGTTGGAATAAATTGAGGTTTTAGACTATTAAGTCATGTGTGTGCCTATGGTTAAATAGTACTAAAGGTAATTAGGCACTTTTGCATATGGATGAAATGTGTAGTGATGGATTCCTACACAAACTCGTGGGTGATAACCCTAATGTTGAATATATATGTATAAATATATACATATGGTTTTGGGAGACTATTCATCATAGGAAAAATGATTGAATATGTTTCAAGTGAGGGATTGGATTCGCATATCGAGGTACATTTAATGGTTATTGTGGTGACGGCTTGCATATTGAGGATTATGTATACATATAGCCGGATTTATATATCTTATACATATGAACGGGAATTAGTTTGTATATATATTGTTATAGCGATGTGTGAATATATGTACATATATCTATGTTGTGATCATACATGGTATGGATATTTAAACCGTATATAATGGTTTACTATATTAGATCATATGATGGGATCATATGGATGTATGTATATTGCGTATATGAGCGATATATATACTTATTTGGTTAAGCATACCCCGCTCATACTATCATTGGGAAGTTTTCGCGCAGAGGGTGAGCATCCTGACATATAGTGCAGGGTGTGGATATTCCCCAGGTCATAGTCGTCCCTTGTGTTATTATACGATATAGATATATATTTTGGGATGAGACGTGGTGGGTATGTTTCGTCTCATTGCCGGCTGGAACTATGACCGCTTCCCGGGACGTCGTGTGTGTGAGTATATCACGAGGTGGGTGTCGTTGATCCCCACCAGGTGGTCCCCAGTTGTTACGTGAGCCAGACTCTGGGAAGATGATATCATTGATGCAGTTTTATCGGCCCTATATATAGCCGGGTATTATATTTGCATGGCCATTGTACATCATATAAGGTAGGTGCACTTGGTCATGGGTATATGGATGATTGGTATATGTATATATATGGTGAGCATAAAATACCTATATATATGTATTTATATATCCTATATAGGAAAGGATATAGAGTTTTGGTAAAGTACATCTTAGATGATTATGGTTACTAGATTGATGGGGGTTGATGTAACGCACATAAGGTATTATTCGGTTACATCATCCAAAGGATATTATTGGAGATTATTTTATTTTTCTTTCTTTTTTTTCTTCTTTTCTTTCTTTCTTTCTTTCTTTGATAGTTAGTTTAGCAGTAATGGTAGTACTATAGTATGTTAAGAATTATGGATCTCTAGGATCGACATTGCCCAGGAATAGTGTAACGAGGGGGTTCCTTATTTGGATTTCGCTTTGCGAGACGCCTCACGCACGAAACGCAGTGCTATGTCGAGAGTTGAGAGAAGTAATTCTATTTGTTACATCTCGGATCTCTGGTCTTGACCTTGTCAGGAGTAGTGTAACGGGGCGGTTCCTTGTTTGGATTTCGCTTTGCGAGACTCCCCACGCATGAAACGTAGTACAAGTTTGAGATTAGAGAGAGGTTTTGCCAATATTCCATGTGCATGATATTAGGAATATAATATCTTACATTTTAGCCTATATATAAGTATATATATATATATATATATATATACGTATATATGTAGGGGTAACGTATTTAGAATTAAATTTCATGTGATTATAAATCGGAATTCATTATGCCTATTAAGGCATAATTGTTGTTATCATAATCTAGTAGGATTAAGGGTGGTTCCTTGGATTATGACGGGAAAGTGGCTCTAGTGGGTATAGGCTAGGCCTATGGTAAGTTAGGTTGTCCTAATAACATTGGGGGTAATTTAACTAAAACTTGAGGACGCGATTAGGTGCGCGCCTTTAGAGGAGAGGTGAGTTTGGGTTTCACGAGAGTGCGGTCTCACTTTAATTATGAAATAAGTGCACCGATAATTATTATACACGGTTAACACACCTGCTAAATATTTTTCACATTCAGGGCTCTGACCCGTTTACTTTTCTCTCCTCCTTGTATATATATATATTACCACAGGTATCCTACCGCATGGATGCCGGATGACTTTCTATCCAGAGTCTTAGGAGCCGTGACAGGTGCGGACTGTTGCGGGATGTTTCATGTAGCCACTTACTACTTCTTTAAAATTCTAGGTAGGATTCATATTGTATATCGGGTCTGTACCCAAGGGATATTTATATACATGTTTATATTTATTCCATTTCAGCTATTGTATTGGCTGTGACCCGACAGCTTATTCGGGTCTACTTTGTGTAGTATATTCGGTTGTATTTATTTAGTTCATTTTATTTCTAGCATTTCATTTATTCTATTTCTTGCATGCATCTTTCTTTTTCTTTAGTTGTAGTGTAAGTGTTGGTTTGTTGTCTGTTGCATTTTTATTTTAAATTTTCATACCCCGCTTATGTGATTTCGGGTAGTTAGTCCTGTATTATATAGTACTGGTAGTTGATGTTGAGACTGGACCATCTGAAACTCCTAATTTATTATAGTATAGGGCTGGCCACCCGTTATTATTTTAGGCGGGTTGTGACAACCCGCTACCTTCTTAAAGGAAAAGAACCCCTGTGGCGCTTGGGGCTGCGGAACATCAGGCTCTTAAGGAGCCTCACCCTCTCCTCCTTGGGAGGCTGCCCTCGCGGGTCTACTTATCGCTCTCCTAGGCGGCATTTGAAATGTAAAATGAGTTGTATTAGTTCATCATTATTACAATTCTAAAAATAGCAGAAGAGCGATAACTAATAAACATAAAGATGAGTCAACGATCCTAATAATAGGGCTCTATGCCAAAGAACGCAATGCGAAAACTAAAGCAACTCGTACAGGTCCTAAGGACACTAGACCATGATGCTCTGATACAATATGTGATACCCACCCCACTTAATTAAATTCCGGTTGATTAGGCCTATTTCAAATTAAATCAGGATTTACATATGGTTCATTCTTAGCATCACTGTCGCAACATTATTAATTACTAACCACCTAGTCTTTAATTAAGTCGATGCCAAATTTGATCTTAAAACTTAATCCAAAATCAAAAAATAATATACGGATCCAAAATAACCATCACAAGGAAAATCTAATCATGCCGCACAACTACTAAAAGTGTTAGCAAAATAACATCGACTATACAAGCAATCCACTAAGAGCGAAGTATAAAGAGAGTAACTGATATAAGCCAAGCCGAATGTAAAAAGTACAAGCCAAGGCAACAAGCCCAACAGTACAACTAGAATGTCTCTATCTAGAAGAGAATAAGATAGGTGTCTAAATCAAATATCCAGCATCACCCACATATACTGCAGTTGCGCTCCCTGTAAGAAGATCAGGCCTGGCGCCCCTGTGGTAGGACACCTAAAAGGTTTTGAAAAGGGTTTTTATAGCAAGGGTTAGAAACTGTAAGAACATAATTCTTATCATGTCCATTTGTTTTAATTGGCTTAATTACGGAAAAAATAAATTAAATCTAGGCTAGCTTTATTATGGAGTTTAATAGAAGCCTACGACAAAGTTCAAGCCCAAGAATGTGCAATTTAAAGCTTTGAAGAAGATTTCAAGTCAAAACATGTTGCATATGTTTAAGATCACTCAGGTATGAATACTTGTGAGAAATTGAGTAATTTTGTATGTTGATTCTGGGTGATTTAAATGAATGGGAATTAAATCTTTTTGTGTTTTAAAAATATTTCTGAGCTACAAATAGTTTAAAGAAAATTCGTGGATTTATTTAAAAGAAAAATATTATTTTAATCACTGTCACTCGAACGAGAGTGTGGGTCTTTCAAACGACATCCCTATGTCGCGTGAACTAGATCCACATCTCGCTCGAACAAGCTTGTTGCCTCGATTTTCATGTTTTATGTTTCTTGGACTCTGTGTTGCTCAGTTATATAATAAAACGTTTCTGCGAAAGTTTTTACAGCAGAACAGTTTCGAAAAACTCATTCCCATACAGCTTTTAATCATCCGGTGTTTATTCAAGATCAAATTATTCGATTCCAAAGTTTTTGATCTTGAACTCGTTTACCGGAAGACTATTCATTCATTACACCATTGTGCACTTTACGGGGAGAACTCTACAACCGGAGAGCTGCGTGCTATTGTGGAGGGAGCCCTTATGAAGTAACTTGTGGATAAGCTGTCTTCTTCTCTACAGCTACCCACCTTGAGTTCTTACGGGAGATTCCAGCCGACGACATCGAAATCGACACGTGCGGGTATTTCGTATGTCACCCTATTTCATTGTAATCCGTGTAAGTCATGTCTTACAAATTATAGTGAAATAAAAAGGTTTTGCCCTTCGGTGATTTTTCCTGAAATTGTTTCTTTTACCGCATGTTATATTCATGGAATGGATTCAATCACTTATATGCATGTTTAGGGTCTAAGAAGTTAAAATTGGGTTTAACTAAAAATTGGAACAAAGCTATTTTTACCTAAAGTACACACTAAAGGGCCTTTTCAGAACCCAAAACATTTGAAAATATTTATCAAGTGAGTTTAAATGCAGGAAATTAAAATGCATTAATGCTCTTCATATTTAAGTTAGTGTCGCACACTATCTTGAGGACACCTCACCCCTCCACTAATGGGCACGCCTAAAGAACTATATATGACCCAGCAAACTAACTACCCCGAAACTAGTCTTGTCACCTATATCCTGTGACACCCCGCCTAATTAAATACCGGGCGATCACTCCTTTATTAAATTAAATCAAGGTTAACAGTTGGTTCATTCTCAGCATCACTGTCGAATAAAATAAATTTCCAATTTAACACCCTAAATAATTAAGCTAAGTGTCAAAAACATTTTTCATACAAACTTCCAAATTTTAGTTAAAGAAAAAGATTTATTTAATTAAAACAAAATTTCTACGATTAAGAATCACACCACGATAAGCCAAATAGTACAATACATTCGTCAATCGAATGTCAACATATAAAAACTAAAAATCACAAGTCCATACTGAATAAATCCCAAAGAACAATACTGAAAATGACTGGAATATAAATGTCCCAACAACAAATGAAATGATAAAAAGGGGCGACACATGCCAAATAAATGAGAGTAATAGGAGTGGAGTCAATAACAGAAGCCGTCTACTCAAGTGACCTGCAACTCCCACCTAAGCTGCAGCTCGTTCTTCTCAAGGAATCCTAAGCAAGACGCCCCTATGGCTGGGCACCTGAAAATATACATATATATAAAAGAGAGAGAGAGAGAGAAAAAGGAAACGGGTCAGAGCCCGAAAGTGTTTGATTTTAAAAATACGTTTAGCAAGTATTTAAAATGATACATGCCAATGCAATAGCATATTAGCACGTTACTCTCTTGAGAAAATACTCACCTGTCTTCTAATGTGCACACCTATCGCACTAACTTTCCCCATGCTTACTTATCATTTAACGCAATAGTCTTTCTAAAAGATTTAACCTAACTTAGATTACTCGCAAGATTTATAATTCACGATTTAATTTTAAAAGAAATGTTCCCAAACAGTAATCAAAGTCCTCCATTTTAACTTTATAAAATCCATAAAGTTTTACGGTGACATCTTACATTTTTTCAAAACAAGAATTTAATAATTTGAGTCAACAACCATGTCCTACTTATCAAATCTCAGTAGACAGTTTCAAATATCATAATCTCATATATATATATTAACTATTCGTATAATATATATATATATATATATATATATATATATATATATATATATATATATATATATATATATATATATATATATATAACAGCACCCCGAATAAAACTATGGTGCGTGCATACTCTACTATCCAAAGCCCCATATCACTCATATTAAGGGGAATACATTCAGTATCACTCTCGAATTGTATTAACATAAATACAAAAACAATATTGAGGCGAAGCATAGATTCCAAGTCTCTAAGAGGATAGCACATACCGACGTCTCTTAGGACCGTCTGAACTATCACATCGATAGCCTGTACCAAGGATATCTATGTCCTAGGGTACAAGTCAATATCCCCCATAAAGGTCCCATCGAGATAAGACTTGTCCCAGCGCGGAAACCTCAGGGATATTAAGTAGCGTGGGTATGATTTTCACATGCATATAATATAGGTACACACAATCATATAAATATACCACCTTATCATATTAATGTGGGTTCTTCTCATCACCCGTAACTATACCATTTATTCTTAATTTCACATTTAAAGAATTTCGCATAAGGTTTTATTCCTAACCTTAACTCGAAGGGTTTTCTCACTTATTACCTAACACTTGTGGATTATGACCCCACAAATCTGAAATTCGGTAAGTGACTTTATTAGATTCCAACATAACTCTCTTACGCACCTCACCCTTAAAATTTATAAATCTAACAACCTAGGGTAAATATCCCATAAATATCATTCTCGTTGAATATTAAAGGTTCTAACATTTATCCATATACCCTACTGGTCCTCAATGTCTCCCAAATCTTTTTATTTAAGATGCCCAAAGATTATTTCACGATAAACTTAATTTAACTACTTAAACAAGGGAAATAGGAGTCTGCCAGGAGGGCTCGATCGATCGAAGCTTGGGCTCGATCGATCGATACTCTATGCTCGATCGATCGATCAAGCAGGTCTGGGCAAAAATTCTGCAGAATTGCAGTTACGGGATTCATCAGAATTCTTCATCAAATTCCATATTTTCCAACACTAATCGACCCATAAATTCTACTACTAACATACTAACATAATTTCAGACATTTTTAACGTTCAGCATGCGTGTATACATCACTAATCATGGTTAAACAACCCAAAATCTCCTCTAAACATCAAGAACCCTAAAGTTTTCATAACTATGATTCAATTCAATTTTTCTCCAGAATTTTTTCCTAATATAACCTCAAAAATTCGTGGGTAATACATCTATATCATCAAAAGTTTCCAGCATAAGGTTTTAATCTTCTCTACATGCAACTTCCTATCAAAATTTTGGGTTTTCTTACATGGATTACATTCCTAATTAATCCTAAACTAATATGAACATTGCACTAACGAAATACGCAAGTTAAACACTTGCCTGGGACTTTCAGAAGTCTGATTTCCTGTTGATTATGGTGTGGTTACGTTCTCCTCCTCGCGATCTACGCGTTGGTGGTGACGGCGGTGCAAACGGTGGTGTTTTGGCCTTGAATCTCCTTAAAAGGTCTCTCCTTTCCTCTCCAATGGCCGTTCTAGGGTTCTGAATGTTCTAACCCTAAATGGCTACCCTAACCAGCTGATAAAGGTTGCTAAAATTCGTGGGTTTAATTACCCTATTTTGTAAAATGACCAAAATGCCCTCCCGGGTCACTAATTAGGCCTAAAAACACCCCAAGACCCAAACTAAACCCCCGGGTGCACTTTTCTGACTATCTCGACCCTTCCGGACGCGTTGGATCACTCAAAATGACCATACGAACAACTTATAAAATATTTACTTTTTAATTAACAAAATTAGTCCCGACGTGACACAGGCACGTCCCAACTTAAATTTCCGAAATAGTCATTTAATTCACGTATGACATTCAATATAACATATATAGTATATCACTATGCTCATTAGTAATATCCAACAAGTTTCCCATAATTACTAACTCTCGACACGTTAATAATTATAACATAATTAATTTCCGGATTTTTATTAAATAAACATTCTCATTAAGTTTAATAAATCCCCAAATTAATATAGCATAAAAATACGGGGTATTACATACTTCCCCCTTAATAATGGAATTTCGTCCCGAAATTCAGAAAATAAGGCATACCTGGTAAAAACAACTCTGGATATCTCTCGCGTATATCTGCCTCACGCTCCCAAGTGGGTTCCTCCACATTATGATGCTTCCACTGAACTCGCACAAGTGGAACTATTTTCGACCTCAATCTCCTCTCACTATAGTCTAGAATAGCCACTGGTCTCTCCTCGTAAGAGCTATCAGACTATAAATCAATCTCATCTATCGCAATGTGAGTATGGGCCATATCATCCCGAAGATATCGTCTCAACGACGAGATGTGGAATACATCGTGGATGCGATGTAAATGTTCTGGCAATCCCAACCTGTATGCTACCGGCCCAATCCTCTCGATGATGGGAAATGGTCCTATGTACCTCGGAGCCAACTTCCCCTTCTTCCCGAACCTCATCACTCCCTTCATAGGAGATACATGCAACAACACTTGATCTCCCACATTAAACTCCCGGAAGAAACGTTTCGCATCGGCGTAGCTCTTCTGTCTGTCTTGGGCTACCCGAATACGACTCCTGATTATCTCAATCCTCGCGGAGGTCTCCTGAATCACTTCTAGTCCTAGCAACTTGTTGTCCCCCACCATGAGCCAACAAGTTGGAGAACGACAAGGACTGCCATACAAAACCTCAAATGGGGCCATACCAATCGTAAACTCATAAGAGTTATTATAAGCAAACTCTACCAGTAGAAGATGTGGCTCCCAACCTCCTCCAAAATCGAGAACACACATGCGTAGCATATCCTCTAACATCTGATTTGTATGCTTTGTCTGTCCATCTGTCTGTGGGTGGTAAGCTGAACTCAACCTCAACTCGGTACCCATAGCCTCCTGAAAACTTTCCCAGAAATGTGACACAAAAATCTTGTCTCTATCTGACACAATATTCTGGGGCACCCCGTGTAATCTGACAATCTCAGCAATGAACAATTGAGCATACTGACCCGTAGTATAATCTGTCCGCACTGGCAGAAAATGAGCCACTTTGGTCAAACGGTCTACAATCACCCAGATAGAATCGTGGCCCCGCTGTGATGTAGACAACCCTGTAATGAAATCCATGGAAATACTCTCCCACTTCCACGCGGGTACTTCCAACGGCTGAAGCAATCCTGACGGTTTCTGGTGGTCCACCTTCACCAGCTGGCAGGTAGAACACTTGGACACAAACTCGACGATGTCCTTCTTCATCCCACTCCACCAGTATTGACGCCTTATGTCCTGGTACATTTTATCACCTCCCGGATGTACTGCAAATCGGGACCCGTGAGAATGAGTCATCACTTCATGATGTAACTCCGCTCCTTCTGGAACCACTAATCTCCCATTAAACTGCAACCCTCCATCAGAACTAACAGAATAGGACTCATCACCCTCGGCTAGAAGTCGCACAATCTTCTCCTGACAGAAAGGGTCTGTGGTCTGTGCCTGTATCACCCTCGTAACAATCTCGGGAGTGACTGACATCACGAATATGAAAGAACGGGCTTCTGCGTCCTGGTGACCCAACTCTTTCCATTTTGCTTTCCAGATGTCCGCTACATCGTCTACCGGTCTACGGCTCAACGCATCAGCAACTACGTTGGCCTTCCCCGGATGATACTGTATATCGAACTAGTAGTCCTTCACAAACTCTAACCACCTGCGCTGACGCATATTCAGCTCTCACTGAGTGAACAGGTACTGCACTGACTTATGGTCTGTGAACAAACGAAATTTCTCGCCCAATAAGTAGTGCCTCCAAATTCTCAATGCAAAGATGATCGCTGCTAACTCCAGGTCGTGGGTGGGGTAATTCTTCTCATGCGGCTTAAGGTTGCGGGAAGCAAAAGCTATAGCCTTCTCTTACTGTTGAAGTACTCCCCCAAGTCCACGTAAGGACGCATCGGTGTAAACCATGTACTCTACACCCGGCTTCTGTAAAGCAAGGACTGGTGCTGAAGTAAGCTTGTCCTTCAGCTCGTCGAAAGCCAACTAACAAGCGTCATCCCAAACATATGGTACCCCTTTGCGAGTCAGATTCGTCAATGGACCCGCTATTTTGGAGAATCCCTGAATGAATCTCCTGTAGTATCCGGCTAACCCCAAGAAACTACGCACTTCCGTCGGTGTCGTGGGCTGTCCCCACTCCCTCACCGCTGACACTTTGCTCGGGTCAACTGCTATCCCCTGCTCAGAAACAACATGGCCCAAGAATTGTACCTCTCGCAACCAGAATCCACACTTCTCGTACTTAGCATACAACTGATGCTCTCGTAGAGTCTGAAGAACCTGCCTCAAGTGCTCGGCATGCTCCTCCTCGGAGTGTGAATATATCAAAATATCATCTATGAAGACGATGACGAACTAATCCAAGAATTCTCTGAATACTCGGTTCATCAAGTCCATGAAAACGGCTGGGGCATTTGTGAGTCCAAATGGCATCACCCTGAACTCATAGGACCCATATCTTGACAAGAAGGTAGTCTTTGAAACATCCTGCTCTCTAATACGTAACTGATGTTACCCCGACCTTAGATCTATCTTCGAAAAGAAAGTTGCTCCCCTCAACTGGTCGAACAGATCATCGATTCGAGGCAACAGATATTTGTTCCATATCGTGACCTTGTTCAACTCCCGGTAGTCCACACACAATCTCTGTGAACCATCTCTCTTCTTTACAAATAGGACTGGAGCGCCCCAAGGTGAGGTACTCCTATGAATGAAGCCCTGACCTAACAGCTGCTCTATCTGATCTCGTAGCTCTCGCATCTCTGCCGGAGCCATACGGTACGGTGCGCGTGCTATAGGTCTCGTATCCGGTAATAAATCTATAACTAAGTCTATCTCACGACTGGGCGGTAGGCCTGGTATCTCCTGAAACACATCGGAATACTTCGTGACAACAGGGATCGAATCTAAGGGAATCACAATCTCCTTAGAGGTATCCTCCTCTATGTAATACAAATGAGCGGTCGAACCTCCCTCTGGGCGAGGCATCGCCACTACAAACATATCTTGCCCCAGAATGGCAAAAACAATGCTCCCACCGAAGCAATCAATCATGGCTCTATAAGCTGCGAGTCAGTCCATACCGATAATCACATCATGCTCGTGCATGTCTAAGACTAACATGTCAGCAGGTAATACCAAGCTACCAATCTCTACCCCCACTCCCCGTCATATAAAGAATATAAGTGACCCACTCCCCAATGGTGAGTCGACACACGTCACGGTGCTCTCTGCTGTGGCTAGCAATCCTAAGGACTTCGCGAAATAGGTAGCTATAAAACAATGCGTTGCCCCCGTATCAAATAATACCCGACCCATAGTACCATGGATAGGAAACATACCCTCAATCGCGGGTGGTACCTGTGGAGCTACTGCCTGGTGGACGTTATAGACACGTCCATACTGCAATTTCTCGTGCTGCACTGGAGCTGCTGGAATGGCTGGTAGGGCTGGCACCTGGGCTGGAGCTGGGAGGGCAGGTGGAAAGAGTGGTCTCTGCGGATCATTACGGGCTCCCTGCTGCTGTGGGGCCCTATCGCCCTCTGGACAATCCTGGCACCTGTGGCCATGTTTTCTGCACCCAAAGCATCTGCCTTTGAAGTTACCGCCCCTATGACCCTACTGTCCACGGCCCTGCTGGCCGTTACCTCCACGCCACTGGCCCTGTTGGCCCTGATGTGCACGCCGTGGGCCTTGCTGGCCCTGCTGCTATCCCTGCGGTCGGTGTTGGCCCTGCTGATTAGGCTGGCCCTGATGGTCCTACCTGAAACCCCCGAATCCCTTCCTAGAATCACCTGAACGGAATCGCTTAGCAGGGTCCCCCTGATGGGAACTCTGCTCTTGTTGACGAGTCTGTCCATGAGTTGGTTACCCACCGGCACTATTACCCCCGGTCCTGCCCTACTGGCTGGACTCTCATGCTCTCTTGCTTCCCTGAAGATGGAAGCGGTGATCCTGGCAATATAGTAACGTTGCATTGAGTACGTCAGTGAAAGTACTCAGGGATAGATTCCCAATAAGGTGCTGACGGATCCTCCAAGCTAACCCGTCGACAAATAACAAAATCTTCTTGCTCTCAGTGGGTGCCTCATCCGGCACAATAGTGAGAAGTCTCATGAAATCCTCCTCATACTCAGCTACAGTAAGGTTCTCCTGCTTCAGATTTAGTAATTTCCTCCTCATCTCAGTCTGCACTGCGGGTGGAAAATACTTGCGGTCAAATCGCTCCCAGAACAACTGAATAGGGATCGTGTCCCTCTCCTCCAAAGTAGTAGTGGACTCCCACCACTGTAATGCGGCTCCCACCAGCTTAAAGGAAGCCAACAACTGCTTTTGCACGTCAGAACACTCATACATTCGGAGATGCCGCTGGATGTCCTTCTTCCATTGGCTGACTGTAACAATATCGGAGCAACCAGAAAACTCAGGGGGATGCGCTTTCTGAAAAGCATCCCGAACCCTCTCCCATGCAGATGGAAGCTGTGCTGGTACTGGCGCCACTGCCTGAACCTGGGGTGTAGCCTGTTGAATCACCGCTATTGCGGCATTCACCGCCTGAGCAACAATGGCGACTACTTCGTTCGCATTCATTGTGCCTGGTGTCTGAGCTGCTGGCTGCTCGGCTTGGGCACGCCTATCTTTCGGAGCACGTCTCAGAGGCATCTGAAACGTGAACATGTTTATTAGTCTACAGTTATCAACAAATCTCGAATAGCTGAAGACTTAAACGTAAAAGCTAGAATACAACAATCCTAAAAATAGGGCTCTATAGCAATAACGTTAAGCTGAAAGCGAAATAAGCCGTACAGATCCTATGGACACTAGAACCTGATGCTCTGATACCACCTGTGACACCCCGCCTAATTAAATACCGGGCGATCACTCCTTTATTAAATTAAATCAAGGTTAACAGTTGGTTCATTCTCAGCATCACTGTCGAATAAAATAAATTTCCAATTTAACACCCTAAATAATTAAGCTAAGTGTCAAAAACATTTTTCATACAAACTTCCAAATTTTAATTAAATAAAAAGATTTATTTAATTAAAACAACATTTCTACGATTAAGAATCACACCACGATAAGCCAAATAGTACAATACATTCGTCAATCGAATGTCAACATATAAAAACTAAAAATCACAAGTCTATACTGAATAAATCCCAAAGAACAATACTGGAAATGACTGGAATATAAATGTCCCAACAACAAATGAAATGATAAAAAGGGGCGACACATGCCCAATAAATGAGAGTAATAGGAGTGGAGTCAATAACATAAGCCGTCTACTCAAGTGACCTGCAACTCCCACCTAAGCTGCAGCTCGTTCTTCTTAAGGAATCCTAAGCAAGACGCCCCTCTGGTTGGGCACCTGAAAATATACATATATATGCAAGAGAGAGAGAGAAAAAGGAAACGGGTCAGAGCCCGAAAGTGTTTGATTTTAAAAATATGTTTAGCAAGTATTTAAAATGATACAGGCCAATGCAATAACATATTAGCACGTCACTCTCTTGAGAAAATACTCACCTCTCTTCTAATGTGCACACCTATCTCACTAACTTTCCCCATGATTACTTATCATTTAACGCACTAG
The DNA here is from genome assembly GCA_949130495.1 of Sambucus nigra. Classification (NCBI taxonomy): domain Eukaryota; kingdom Viridiplantae; phylum Streptophyta; class Magnoliopsida; order Dipsacales; family Adoxaceae; genus Sambucus; species Sambucus nigra. The sequence continues at coordinate 137,289,833 of OX422224.1, read as the reverse complement.
TCTTTCTAAAAGATTTAACTTAACTTAGATTACTCGCAAGATTTATAATTCATGATTTCATTTTAAAAGAAATGTTCCCAAACAGTAATCAAATTCCTCCATTTTAACTTTATAAAATCCATAAAGTTTTACGGTGACATCTTACATTTTTTCAAAACAAGAATTTAATAATTTGAGTCAACAACCATGTCCTACTTATCAAATCTCAGTAGACAGTTTCAAATATCATAATCTCATATATATATTAACTATTCGTATAATATATATATATAACAACACCCCGAATAAAACTATGGTGCGTGCATACTCTACTATCCAAAGCCCCATATCACTCATATTAAGGGGAATACATTCAGAATCACTCTCGAATTGTATTAACATAAATACACAAACAATATTGAGGCGAAGCATAGATTCCAAGTCTCTAAGAGGATGGCACATACCGGCGTCTCTTAGGACCGTCTGAACTATCACATCGATAGCCTGTACCAAGGATATCTATCTCCTAGGGTACAAGTCAATATCCCCCATAAAGGTCCCATCGAGATAAGACTTGTTCCAGCGCGGAAACCTCAGGGATAGGAAGTAGCGTGGGTATGATTTTCACATGCATATAATATATGTACACACAATCATATAAATATACCACCTTATCATATTAATGTGGGTTCTTCTCATCACCCGTAATTATACCATTTATTCTTAATTTCACATTTAAAGAATTTCGCATAAGGTTTTATTCCTAACCTTAACTCGAAGGGTTTTCTCACTTATTATCTAACACTTGTGGATTATGACCCCACAAATCTGAAATTCGGTAAGTGACTTTATTAGATTCCAACGTAACTCTCTTACGCACCTCACCCTTAAAATTTATAAATCTAACAACCTAGGGTAAATATCCCATAAATATCATTCTCGTTGAATATTAAAGGATCTAACATTTATCCATATACCCTACTGGTCCTCAATATCTCCCAAATCCTTTTATTTAAGATGCCCAAAGATTATTTTACGATAAACTTAATTTAACTAATTAAATAAGGGAAATAGGAGTCTTCCAGGAGGGGTCGATCGATCGAAGCTTGGGCTCGATCGATCGAACCTTCGATCGATCGATGCTCTATGCTCGATCGATCGATCAGGCAGGTCTGGGCAAAAATTCTGCAGAATTGCAGTTACGAGATTCATCAAAATTCTTCATTAAATTCCATATTTTCCAACACTAATTGACCCATAAATTCTACTACTAACATACTAACATAATTTCAGACGTTTTTAACGTTCAACATTCGTGTATACATCATTAATCATGGTTAAACAACCCAAAATCTCCTCTAAACATCAAGAACCCTAAAGTTTTCATAAATATGATTCAATTCAATTTTTCTCCAGAGTTTTTTCCTAATATAACATCAAAAATTCGTGGGTAATACATCTATATCATCAAAAGTTTCCAGGATAAGGTTTTAATCTTCTCTACATGCAACTTCCTATCAAAATTTTGGGTTTTCTTACATCGATTACATTCCTAATTAATCCTAAACTAATATGAACATTTCACTAACGAAATACGCAAGTTAAACACTTGCCTGGGATTTTCAGAAGTCTGATTTCCTGTTGATTATGGTGTGGTTGCATTCTCCTCCTCGCGATCTACGCGTTGGTGGTGATGGCGGTGCAAACGGTGGTGTTTTGGCCTTGAATCTCCTTGAAAGGTCTCTCCTTTCCTCTCCAATGCCCATTCTAGGGTTCCGAATGTTCTAACCCTAAATGGCTAGCCTAACCAGCTGATAAAGGCTGCTAAAATTCGTGGGTTTAATTACCCTATTTTGTAAAATGACCAAAATGCCCTCCTGGGTCACTAATTAGGCCTAAAAGCACCCCAAGACCCAAACTAAACCCCCGGGTACACTTTTCCGACTATCTCGACCCTTCCGGATGCGTTGGCACACTCAAAACGACCATACGAACAACTTATAAAATATTTACTTTTTAATTAACAAAATTAGTCCCGACGTGACACAGGCACGTCCCAACTTAAATTTCTGAAATAGTCATTTAATTCACGTATGACATTCAATATAACCAATATAGTATATCACTATGCTCATTAGTAATATCCAACAAGTTTCCCATAATTACTAACTCTCGACACGTTAATAATTATAACATAATTAATTTCCGGATTTTTATTAAATAAACATTCTCATTAAGTTTAATAAATCCCCAAATTAATATAGCATAAAAATACGGGGTATTACATATCCCACTAATTACCACTACTCTATCCCGAGTGAGTTTAGTTATACATTTATAAGTTATTAATCACACTAAATTGTTTAAATCAATTCTCATTTTATACCATATAACCATCTCACAAGTTATATAATTAATAAAATTCTCATCCTGTATTTACCCGCATATAATTATACCATATATACATAATCATACTAGAACATTCACACATACATGTCATAGATATATAACTATCCCCCGAGTAGGCACTCATCGGGTGTTCTCTAGATGTTATCATAACCGGGTATACTCATCCACCTGAAACCCTGACATGGTTAGCTCCCCGTTTTAGAAAAATGTACAAACGCTGTGGAGGTGGCCATAGTTTCCCATGGTAGTGAGGTTAAAACACTCAAACGAATCACTCCTGAACTCAAGCGCGATGACTTTGGGACTATACTCACCCTGCATTCACTAGCCAGGGAATTCACCCGCATTGCGCAATCTCCCCCGATAGCACTAGAATGGGTATGCTTTACTATAAGTATATTCACACAAATATTTATAATTCATATATATATATATATATATATATATATATATATATATATATATATATATTCTAAACATCACCGTATATAAATTAAATCCAGGCTACCGGTGTACTAGGTTCAGACACAAGTCTAAAAGATACAAGTCTACAATCCAACTTAATTCCAATTAATCATGCACTAATTAATTTTACTATATTGGGCCACTCTATCAAATATACCTGAACTATCTCTCTTGACCCGAAATTCAAAATTTCTAATTCATAAATCAATTTCTTTCAATTAAACTTACCCACTTAATTAATAAGGTTTCAAATCACTCAATATAAACCTGAATTCTCAAATTGGATTTATCCTCTACTTAATCCAAGGGTGATTTTTGACAAATTCAAACCCTAAATTATAAGCATCAATTTCAGATTTAACCAGCACGGGAAATAATTCATCATAGATTAACAAAGAGGTCTGAAACAGGGGAAAGGGGAGAAATCTTTCAGAATTGCACATGTCGTTCAAATGACCAGCCATGTCGTTCGAACGACATTAGCTCTCGTTTGAACGAGACACCATGTCGTTCGAACGACCTTGGTGTTCTGTCTCCTCTTTTGTTGCCCAGAAAATCAGTCCACCATTCCAACTTCAAAACCTCCAATTTTGTACAGATTATCCCCCAAGACATTCCCAGATTTCATCCTAGATTCACTCATTTGATTTACTCAACCCATCTACATCATCTACACCAAATTGGGGAATCAAATTCACAAAATCTTAACATCTCTATAGATTTATAAAGCCCAAACATGAAATCCCCAATTTATAATTAGATTAAACCCTAACATATTAATTAAATCCCGCATTCTTTAATATGAATAGGAAAATACAAATTAACAAATGCAAGTTAAACCACCTGCCTTAGGTTTGTAGAATCAAGTCCCTTGGATGAAGATATTGGGTTGGATTCAAGGATCTCCTCTTGTTCTTGAAGTAATCTCCCAAAAACTCCAAATTCTCCAAATTCTTTTCTAGTTGTTCTCCTCTAAGGCTCTCCCCAATTTTAGTCTTATAAAATTACTTAAGGTTGCCTTACCCTCTCACAACTAGGGTTATTAACTCTAATCCCGTTTTGGGCCTATGGTCCTTCTAAAAAGGACCCAAACATTTAATTGGGACTCAAATGTGTCTAGAAAAGTCTCGAAACCCAATATATACCTATGGCCACTCATTTCGGACTATTTTGGCCCTACCAGACTCAACCGTGCCCTCAAAATCTCCATCCGAATAATTATTTTTAAAAGTTAACTTTCACTAATTAACTAATTTAAATTCACTCATTTTTAAGTAACATAACTAATTAATTCTCATAAATTTTTTGACACTAGTAATGTACCAATTACCTAATCAATTAATTAAAATAAAGTCCAGAAATTATGAGGTGTTACATACTTCCCCACTTATAAGGGAATTTCGTCCCCGAAATTCGGACGTACCTATATTAAATAACTCTGGATAATGCTCCCGCATGTCCTCATCATGCTCCCAAGAGGACTCGTTGATCGTAACATGGACAAGCGGTACAACTTTAGATCGTAACTGACGCTCACTGTGATCTAAGATAGCTACTGGTTTCTCCTCATTAGAAATATTGGGATGTAAGTCTATCTCCTCAAGTGGGACGTGCCACAACGCCCTCAGACTCCTCTTGTATTTCTTCACCGATGCTACATGAAACACATCGTGGATACGCTAAAGGTGATATGGAAAACCCAAACGGTACATTACCGGTCCGACTCTCTCAATGATAGAAAATGGGCCCATATACCTTGGCCCTAATTTCCCTTTATTGCCAAATCACATCACCCCTTTCATAGGGGATACCCTCACTAATTCCTGATCCCCGATCTCCAACTCCACACGTCTCCCATTTGCATCCACGTAGCTCTTTTGCCTATCTTGGGCTATACGGATACACCCCCTAATTAACTCAAACTTAGAGGACGTGTCCCAAATCATCTTTGGTCCTAATAGTTTGTTGTCCCCCGCCTCTAACCAACAATCTGGTGAGAAACAAGGTCTCATGTATGATACCTCAAATGGCTCCATGCCAATAGTGAAATGGTACAAGTTGTTATACGCAAACTCTACCAATGGAAGGTACTGCACCCAACGTCCCCCAAAATCAAGGATACACATTAGTAGCATGTTTTCAAGCATCTGATTCTCCCTCTCCGTTTGCCCATCCGTCTAGGGTGATAGGCAGTGCTCAACGTCAACTCGGTACCCATAGCCTCCTGGAGGCTCTGCAAAAAATGCGACACAAAAATCTTGTCCCGGTCGGACACTATATTAATCGGGACCCCATGCAACCTGTCTATCTCCGCTATGAATAGTCTCGCATATTGCATAGTCTCAAAGTCTGTACGAACCAACAAAAAATGGTCCACCTTGGTTAAACAATCTACTATGACCCATATAAAATCGTGATCCCTCTGTGAGAAAGACAACCCCGTAATGAAATCTATTGAGATGCTCTCCCACTTTTATACCGGGATCTCAAATGGCTGTAAAATCCCTAACGGTATTTAGTGATCCACCTTCATAAACTGACACGTTGTACACTTTGAAACAAACTTCGCAATATCTCATTTCATCCCCGTCCACCAGTATTGCCTCCTTATATCTTAGTACATTTTTTCCTTATCGGAATGCACCAAAAACCTAAAGCTATGGGCTTTCGTCAAAACTACATGTCTCAAGTCCTCGTCCTCTAGCACAACTAACCTCCCATTAAAGTGTAGCTTACCCTCGAAGCTAATGGAGTAGGAATACACACCCTATGCTAGCAACTGTTTCACCCTGTCCTAGCAGAAAGGATCCTCTGCCTGAGCCCTCACCACTCGCATAACAATCTCTGGTGTGACTAATAGAACTTCCATACATGCCCTGGAAATCTCGTCATCATGTCGAAGTTCACTGCATTTATCCTTCCAAACTGTCTCCATATCCTCCTTGGGTCGTCGGCTCAACACATCCGCCATTACGTTGGCCTTACCAGGATGATACTGAATATCAAACTGGCAATCCTTCACGAACTACAACCACCTCCTTTGCCTCATGTTCAAGTCCTTCTGAGTGAATAAATACTGGAGTGATTTTTGATCCATGAATAAGGTGAACCTCTCTCCCAAAAGGCAATGCCTCCAAATCCTCAATGCAAAAATGACTGCGACCAACTCAAGATCATGAGCGGGGTAATTCCCCTTGTGGAGCTTTAGCTTCTGGGACGGATAAGCTATAGCCCGCTCTTTTTATTGCAACACACCTCCAAGTCCCTACGAGGATGCATTAATATAAACTCCATAATCCAATCCAGCCCTCGGTAATACAAATACGGGGGCCAATGTTAGTTTGTCCTTCAACTTGTCGAACGTTAACTGAGAATGATCACTCCATACAAAGGGAACCCCTTTACGAGTCAAATTTGTCAATGATCCAGGAATCTTAAAGAACCCCTTGATAAAATGACGGTAGTACCCAACTAACCCCAAAAAGCTCCTAATCTCAGTCGGTGTCATGGGTTGGCCCCTCTCCCTCACTGCCTATACCTTTCTTTGAAAAATATGTTACTAAAGCCGTTTATAAAAATAAACTATTTAAGTAACTCCGATCTATTTTTTTTTGGAAACTCTTTTCGTAAAATCCAAACTATTTGAACACAAGATGTGTTTAACAAATCAGTATGTACGAGATAGATTCAAGATTTGAATAACAGGTTTATAAAGTAGTTTAAAAAACTTAAACTTAGCACAACCAAGAATGAGATGAGGAGATGTAGAAAGATTATGTTCACGATGTTTTTTTACGTGGTAAAACCTCACCAATTGAGGAAACATCCACGACTCCCTCTACAGAGTAAAATGAAAAATCCACTAAAGCAAATTTATGAGTTACAAACTATATAACTAACATGCAAATAACTCAGACCTATATAAGTTTAGGAATGTAACCTCTAGTGTCCTTATAACTTCTCTGCAGTTCTGATTGTAGATGTAGTTCTCCCAGTTTGTTAACTTCTGATTTGTTCCAGCACTTTACGTCAACTCTTTGTTCACAAGATCTTATTACCAACACTTTTCGTGTTGTGGGGTGAAAGTGTTTGTGAAGGTGCCTTCTAATACATGCATGCACACACACACACACACACTTATTAAGTACAAACAGTCCTAACAAATTACAGTAACACAATATGCTGTGATCTTTTCTTTTTCTTTCTTCTTACAAAACTTAGAACCTTATTTGACCTTTAAATCAATCCCAGAATCCACGGATACCTTGCTAAGAAGACAGACAAGGTCTTAATCAATCTCAGAATTTAGAAAATCTTTTCGAGATTGAAAACCTCCATGTGAGATTCCAAACTACGTCAAAGGTTTAGTTTTACAAGAATTAGAAACAGAAAGCATTTATTGTTGATTTCAAAGTAAGCAAACGTTTTATAGAAAATAATCAACAATATATTTCTCAAGATGAGAAATAAAGAATGAAACATAGTGTAATGTAACATGAATAACTCAGATCTGAAATTTATATGAAATTAGAAAGTAGATATGAGTAAAAGTTTAAGCTGAAAACAAGATCTAATGAACAAGAGGTTACAGCAACAATTACAAACTCAACTCAAACTCTCAAACACTCAAGAACACTCAGGGTAGTGTTTTGGATATGAAGGAGTTTTGAAGAAGTGTTTGAGTTTCGATGGAAGAGGCTTTGACGAATAAGGTTAGGGTTTCTAACCCCCTCTCTCTCTCTGGTTTTTCTCTTCTCTCTCTTCTCTCTCTATTTCTCTCAGAAAAATGAAAATGACAAAAGTCTTCGAAGTCTGAGAATAGGGTTCCTTTTATAGGGTGAAGAGAAGGTTCGAGAAACTGGATCAAAACCAAGGGCCAGGATTAAGTCAAGTTAAATTGACTTAGATCGAAGGGTTCTATGAACGCGGTGCTTAAACGATACCTAATTGGTTTAAAATGTTGTACTGGGATTCACCAAGCCAACATGCAGATCGTCGATAACCAATGATCCAAGGGCTAAAAACATACGCGTTTATAACTCAGTAAAGAAACACAATCTCAGCCAATCAGATGAAGACAGGTGTTGGCCAAGAACAGGATATGAAATGCGCATCCTAAAGTAATTAAAACCCCACCCCAAGGTTTACTCCGCTTTCGAATTCTACCCAAGGTAACATTAGGCTAATATTCCCAACAAAGTATATTTACAGATTGACCACAAAAACTTAGAAATCAAGTTTTTAATTAAGAAAACCGTATTGAAAAAATGTGTATAAAATCCCAAAAAATTATTAAAATTCAAACTTAGGGATTTAAACACGCTCAACATATGTACACACATTATTATGCAGTATGATATGCATTAAATAAGTTGTACTTTGTGTGAGTGTTGGAAATTTGTTCTTGATCATTACAAGATAGAGAGATGAAGTAGCAAACCAATTTCTGAGGTTGTTTGGTTTCTAGAGAGGACATAATTTTGTCACAATTTCTAAACTAGATGAGAACTGATACAATATAGACTTAAGTGAGTCAAAAGTATAAGGGCTTCAATCTCCCCCTTTGGAAATATGAAACAAAATCTCCTTTGAGTCATCTAGGACTCGTAGGGCAACAAAAAATAAGAAAAACTTATTCCTATCAAAATTCTATCTACCCAATACCTAGTAATCAAAAAGTACATAACTCAAATAAGTACATTTTAATACCCTATTACAACTGTTGAGCGTAACTGTACAATAAGAACCTGCAATAGATCACTAAGATCAAGCTGTTTAGCATATGTAAGAAATTAATAGACTCAAATTTCTCCCCCATTTTGTCTCAAATTGACAAACAGAAAAACTTGGATAAACAACAAAGTTATTACTCAACATAAACCATACCAATAGATTTACGTAATGAAATGAATCTATTATAATCTACAGGTTTGGTAAACATATCTGCGAGTTGTAGATCAGTTGGAAGATAATTGATTTCTAATTCCTTAGATTCAACCAATTCGTGTATAAAATGATGTCTTATTTTTATATGCTTTGTTCGCGAGTGTTGAACAAGGTTTTTAGAAATATTAATCGCACTTTGATTATCACAATAGATATGCAATTGGTTTTCTTGAATACCATAATCACTTAGCATTTGTTTAAGCCACATTAATTGAACACAACAGCTACCAGCGACTATGTATTCAGATTCAGCTGTGAGAGTGATGTGCAGTTTTGTTTTTTACTACTCCATCCTACCAAGTTATTACCTATATAATAACATGATCCTGATGTGCTTTTACTATCATCAGTACACGCAGCCCAGTCAGCATCAGTGTACCCAATTATAGTGCTTGGTGTGTCATTAGTGTACCAAAGTCCTAGAATTAGAGTGCCTTTTACATATTTAATGATACGTTTAACAGCATTCAAGTGGCTCTCTTTAGGGTTACTTTGATATCGAGCACATACACACACATCATACATAATATCAGGACGCGAGGCAGTAAGATATAGTAATGTGCCAATCATACTATGATACAGAGTAGGATCTACGGATTTTCCATTTTCATCTTTAAAAAGTTTTCGCATAGTACTCATGGGCGTTTTAGCATCTTTAGCACTCTCGAGGCCAAATTTCTTTACTATCTCTAAAGCGTACTTGGATTGCGATACAAATAATCCTTCTGAATTTTGTTTGACTTGGAGGCCTAAGAATAATTGTAGCTCCCCCATAAGGGACATTTGAAATTTCTTATGCATAGTTGCAGAGAAGGATTTTACTTCTGAGGGAGAAGTTGATCCAAATATAATATCGTCAACATAAACTTGAGCAATAGTGATGTGTTTGTCAAAATGTTTGACAAAAAGAGTTTGGTCATTTCCGCCTCTTTTGAAACCTTTATCTAAAAGAAAACTGGAAAGACGCACTGTCCCAAGCTTCCTTAGAAGTGGTACAGGATGAGATCCTTTTGAACTCATGTTCATTTATGGACATAAATATGGCATTCTTTCCTTTGTTATTATTTCGAGAAACTTGTTTCTCTTCTTGAGTGAACTCACTTAGTGCCTTCTTAACCCTCTCATTACTTCCTTCAGTGACTGGTTATGTAGGAAAAGTGTAACCATTTTCAACAATGTCCCAGACATCATCTCCTAGAGTTCCTTGAATGAAATAAATCATCCTTACTTTCCAGTAAGCAAAATTAGTTCCATCAAAGATTGGAGGTCTGGTCAAGTTACCAAATCTTTCATTTTTCTCGTCCATATTTGATTTTCAGAAAACAATTTCAGAAACACAGGATCTCTTTTGAGAGAAGTTTACCAAGCTCTCATACCAATTGAAAAATATGTTACTAAAGTCGTTTATAAAAATAAACTATTTAAGTAACTCCGATCTGTTTTTTTTGGAAACTCTTTTCGTAAAAACCAAACTATTTGAACACAAGATGTGTTTAACAAATCAGTATTTACGAGATCTATTCAAGATTTGAATAATAGGTTTATAAAGTAGTTTAAAAAACTTAAACTCAGCACAACCAAGAATGAGATGAGGAGATGTAGAAATATCATATTCACGATATTTTTTTACGTGGTAAAACCTCACCAATTGAGGAAACATCCACGACTCCCTTTACGGAGTAAAATGAAAAATCCACTAAAACAAATTTATGAGTTACAAACTATATAACTAACATGCAAACAATTCAGACCTATATAAGTTTAGGAATGTACCCTCTGGTGTCCTTATAACTTCTCTGCAATTATAATTGTAGATGTAGTTCTTCCCGTTTGTTAACTTCTGATTTGTTCCAGCACTTTACGTCGACTCTTTGTTCACAAGATCTTATTACCAACACTTTTTGTGTTGTAGGGTGAAAGTGTTTGTGAAGGTTCTCTCTAACACATGCATCCACACACACACACACACACTTATTAAGTACAAACAGTCCTAACAAATTACAGTAACACTATATGCTGTGATCTTTTCTTTTTCTTTCTTCTTACAAAACTTAGAACCTTATTTGACCTTTAAATCAATCCCAGAATCCACGGATACCTTTCTAAGAAGACAGACAAGGTCTTAATCAATCTCAGAATTTAGAAAAGATTTTAGAGATTGAAAACCTCTAAGTGAGATTCCGAACTAGGTCAAAGGTTTAGTTTTACAAGAACTAGAAACAGAAAGCATTTATTGTTGATTTCAAAGTAAGAAAACGTTTTATAGAAAATAATCAACAATATATTTCTCAAGATGAGAAATAAAGAATGAAACTAAGTGTAATGTAACATGAATAACTCAGATATGAAATTTCTATGAAATCAGAAAGTAGATCTGAGTAAAAGTTTAAGTTGAAAACAAGATCTAACGAACAAGAGGTTACAACAACAATTAGAAACTCAACTCAAACTCTCAAACACTCAAGAACACTTAGGGTAGTGTTTTGGATATGAAGGAAATTTGAAGAAGTGTTTGAGTTTGGATGGAAGAGTCTTTGACGAACAAGGTTAGGGTTTCTAACCCTCTCTCTCTCTCTCTCTAGTTTTTCTCTTCTCTCTCTACTCTCTCTATTTCTCTCAGAAAAATGAAAATGGCAAAAGTCTTCGAAGTCTGAGAATAGGGTTCCTTTTATAGGGAGAAGAGAAGGTTCGAGAGACTGGATCAAAACCAAGGGCGAGGATTAAGTCAAGTTAAATTGACTTAGATCGAAGGGTTCTAAGAACGTGGTGCTTAAACGATACCTAATTGGTTTAAAATGTTGTACTGGGATTCACCAAGACAACATGCAGATCATCGATAACCAATGATCCAAGGGCTAAAAACATACGCATTTATAACTCAGTAAAGAAACACAATCTCAGCCAATCAGATGAAGACACGTGTTGGCCAAGAACAAGATATGAAACACACGTCCTAAAGTAATTAAAACCCCACCCTAAGGTTTACTCCACTTTTGGATTCTACCCAAGGTAACATTAGGCCAATATTCCCAACAAAGTATATTTATAGATTGACCACAAAAACTTATAAATCACGTTTTTAATTAAGAAAACCTTATTGAAAAACTGTTTATAAAATCCCAAAAAATTATTAAAATTCAAACTTAGGGATTTAAACACACTCAACATATGTACACACATTATTATGCAGTATGATATGCATTACATAAATTCTATTACGTGTGAGTATTGGCAATTTGTTCTTGATCATTACAAGATAGAGAGATGAAGTATCAACCCAATTTCTGAGGTTATTTGGTTTCTAGGGAGTACATAATTTTGTCACAATTTCCAAACTAGATGACAACTTATACAATATAGACTTAAGTGAGTCAAAAGTATAAGGACTTCATGCTTAGGTCCACGACATTACCGTGCTCTGAAATAATATGGCGAAGGAATTTCACTTCCCGAAGCCAAAACACATTTCTCAAACATGGCATATAGCTAGTGATCTCGTAACGTCTGCAGGATCATACGGAGATGGTTGGTATGCTCCTCCCTCGTACGCAAATAAACCAAAATGTTGTCCATGAACATCATAACGAACTGATTGAGAAACTATAAGAAAACCCGATTAACAAATGCCTAATTTCAGATAGCTTGTACCAAGGAATCCTATTCTCAGATAGCCTGTACCAAGGAATCCTATCCGATTAACAAATGCAAAATTCGATTCTCAAATAGCCCGTACCAAGGAATCCTATGTTCTAGGGTACAAGGCAATATTTCCCATAAAGGTCCCATCGAGATAAGACTGTCCCGGCGCAGCAACCTTCGTGATAGCAAGTAACGTGGGTATGATTATACACAAATATAATATAGATATATATACACATGCACTCGATCATATATATAAATATACTCATTTTCCAATTAGGTTCACCCACTACCCATAATAATATTTTTAACCGTATGTAATACAATTTCACCTAATTTTTATGCATAAGGAACTCATCTTATTTTATTCCCAATTTTAATCATTTCGCAATTACTTCTCGTCCCCAGAAGTATTCTATCTTCCTAAGGGTCAATTCAGTAGGCACACCCTCTTTAACATACTGGTCTAAGTCATTTATAAACCTCTCAATTCTGTAGCTAACGTGCGAACGATTTCCAATGTGTGTTAAACCCTCCGTTAACCCACGATTTCATCCCATATAAATTTACATTCAACGGAAATCTACTTAGACCCTACTAGTCCTCTTCATGACCCATTATTCTCTTTAAATAGTATTCAAGGGTCCCTACGCATTTTTTCCAAATTAAACAAAAAAGAGGAAAAACATGCAATTTACAGGTGGGGTCGATCGATCGAGGAAAGGGTTCGATCGATCGATCAGTCGATCGATCGACATTCTTGAGTCGATCGATCGATTAAGCAGTTCTTGCCTAGAAACTGTTAATCCAACCTACGGGTTTCATCCAAGATATTTCTCCAAAACACCATTAATGATTCCCAAACTCCCAAACTAGTTTATTACTGATTAAATACACCTATATACATGATTTCCTACGTGAAGCATGTACGAATTCATCAAAGGTATCGAATTAAAAGGCCAATTCACTATATTTGTCAAGAACCCTAGTTTCATCAATATTTCTAACATTCTAATTCTTTTTTTCCAGATTTCTTTCTTTTAAACCAACCTAATTTTGTGGGTAATCCTATACATATAACAAGGTTTCTAGATTTCATGTATTATTCCTAAAACATATGATTCCAAGCTCTTAATTCATGAAATTTTTCAATAAAACATATCTCCATCAATCCTATTCTATCATGGGTGAAATATTAACTAAAAAAATAGCAAGATAGATACTTGCCTAGGATTTGAAGGTCTGATTTGTTGGTGATAAAGATATGGCTGCGTCCCTCATCTTACGATCTATGCCCCGGTGGTGTTTAATCTTGAAAAAGGTGTTACAGTTTGTGATCAATTCTTGAAAATCTCTCTACCTTTCCTCTCTAATGGCCGTTCTATGTTTCTCTGATTGTTAACCCTAAAAGCATAACTCTAATAACTGATATAACTTAGAAAAATTCGTGGGTTTAATTATCCAAAATTACTGAATGATTATAATACCCTCCCGGGATACTAGTCAGGCCTAAAAACACCCGAGACCCAAACTAAACCCCCGGATAAATGTTTCTAACTATCTTAACCCTTCTGGACGTGTTGGTGCACTCGAAATGACCATATGGGCAAATTATAGTTTATTCACTTTTTATAATAATAATTTAGTCCCGACAAGACACGAGCGCGTCTCGACTTAATTTCCATAATTGTCATATTATTCACTCGTGATAATTTTAATAAATTAAATTATACATATTTCTTTACCCATTAAGTAATATTCAATAAATTCCTAATAATTACTAACTCTCATCACGCTAGTAAATATTTAAAATAAATTTATGGATTAATATTAATTTAATTACTCCATTAAATTTAATAAATCCCCAATTTTAAAAGCCATGAAAAATACGTGGTATTACATTTTCCTCTTTTGATGAGGGCCTAAATTTCATCCTTCAAGTCTAGGTAGTCTTTGGTCTCATGCCCATGATCTATATGGAACTTGAAAAACTTATTTTTGTCTCTTCTTCAAGCAAGAATATTTAACTTCTTAGGCCACTTTAATTCTCCATTTCCTTAGATCTCATCGATGATGTGGTGTATTCCAACTGTCAAGGGAGTATATTCGTCAAACTTTTTATATGACCTCCTTCCGCTCTTCATTTCGGGGAAATCTTGGGGTTTCTCCTTTCTTCCTGAGATGCTACTTTCTTCAAATTTTTTATGGATGAAATCTTTTGCAGCTATGACTTCCTCTTTGTTCATGATCTTTTTCGCTTTGGCCAGGAGCTCGGCCATATGGTTTGGAGGCTCCTTGGCGAATGCCCAATACAAATTTTCAGTCAATATCCCACTCACGATTTTTGTAATGTCTATTTTCGCATTGTATTCCCCCACCTCTAGTTTTCAGTATTCAACCCGGTGATATACTCTCTTGTTGTTTCATCCTCACGTTAACGGGCACTTAATAATGAGCTACGCTCTTACCAGGTTTGCTTTGAAATAATAATTATTAACAAAGAGGTGAGCCTATTATTTAAACTCAGAGATTTCTCCTCTTGGTAACCCATTATACCAAATTTGAGCAGGTCCTAAAAGAGTGCTTGAAAAAGCTTTGCAACGCATCTCGTCGACTACTGAGAATTTATCGCATAGTACTTGATATTGTTCGACACCCAAAATTAGATTTGATTTACCTCCATATGGATTGAATTTTGTAGGTGTGGGATAGCTGCTCACGAAAGTTGTGAATGGAGATCCCTGAACAAACCCCCTTTTGAGTGGATTTTTTATTTTGATGAGATCGCCCAAACAATTTTATATCCTTTAGATTAATCCCCTTCACGACTGGGCTTCCTCAGCTACTGCTACCTTATTTTCTCGTCCGCGAATCTCTTTCGAGCTTTCTTCTATTTGACCTACTTGTTTGTATTTTTTTGATGTCCTGGTATTGCATCTTGAACTAGGCTCTCTTTTTATATCATGCCTCGTATATTCTACTCATCTCCTGCTTTCTTCGGGGTGCGTATGTGCTCGCACCCCTTTTCTTCTTAATCTATCAATGACTGATACTCTGTTGAGCCTTTTAAAGGCACTCCCATGCTCTCCTAAATATATTTGGTCATTATCATATCCAGTGGACTTTATAATCGAGTATTTACCTGGTTGGTAGGAGGATTCTTTATGTCTAACTAGTTAATCTGAGAAAATTTGCTTTATCAGATCCCAGATTTAATCTTCGAGGATTCTCCACCATTTTTCCTCAGCTATTTTTCCTCCTACCTCTGTAGGGGACAGGAGGAGGTGATTCCTTGCATTTACCCATATTTTTCTCCAAAGTTGGGGTTATTAGAATCGTTCCTGAATGGACTGGCCGACTCTGTGAGGCCAACACACTTTGGGTGACCTGTCTCATATTTTATTTTCTTGGATTTTAACCAAGCTTTTAAAAAATCATGTCAGGTCCTTTATTCAAAAGGGGTTTAGGATGGTATAGTTTACTTTTCCCGACTACATTCTGGGTATTCAACCATTTTTTGCAAAATTGAAAGAAAAATAAAGTATAGATGTAAGAAAATAAAGTACAACTGGATATTTGCGAAATTGAATATAGTGAAACTGTTTTAGGTTAGGAATGAGTGTATCTAGATACGGTTTACATATAATTAGATAATGGAACAATAAGTCAAGGATTTATAAGTGAGAATTCAAATGAATTTGCTGATCAAATTAACAAGATGACTGTCAATGAGATTTGAGGGATTTTATAGAAAATTATATAGTTTTCACAAGTAGAAATTGAGAATTGAATGAGAAACAACTACGCTTTAGTCTTTTCCACAAACAGTGCCATTCAATATCGTTTAAAAATGGATTCAAAGTTTAGTCTTAGCAAGATGAAATTCAATCAGCGATAACAAACAATAAATATGTTGTGTATGTAAATGAATAGAGATAGAGATGAGGATAAAAAGATTTAACATAAAGAATTATGTGGTTCATCCCTTAAGAATGGGCCTACGTCCACAAGTTATGAATTAGTACGATTGTACCGTTGCTCTGTCCAAACAAATATAATGTTAAACTATCTCTCTTTCTCTTAGTAAGATAGTTGGTTGGTTGCCTATTCTATTCTGGGTTGCTCCCTATCTCTTAAATATGAGCGTGGGAGTATTTGTTAATGGATTTATCCACTGATCCACTGGAGTATGTCAGAAGTGAACACTTTACAAGGTAGTGGAGAATAATTATAAAGTAAGCATGGGCGTATTTAAGTGGGAGAATGTTCGTTTGTTTGTTTCTAGCATGTGAGTGTCCTTATGACGTCACCCCATAGTCCGATTCTCTAGTAGTGGACAAACAATGGCACATGAGCTCCTTAGGATTGAAAGGCCGACTAGAATGCCTAAGGACGACCTTAATTATGTCTGAGCCGATCACTTTGTTACATGAGTCGATCCCATTCTTATTGATAAGTAGTTTAGTTTTACCCTTCTAACTGGTTTCTGGATCGTACCACATTCATGGTTCAACAAACATAGGAAAAAGAGAAAAGAAAAATAGAGCATAAACAAACTTGTGTACTTACAAATAATACTCAAATCCATTGATAAAACCATATAAGATTCAGACAAACCCTAACTCTCATCTAAACAGTATAGAGATATAATACATCAATTAATTTCACATAAATTTCACTTTCATTACAAAATCAAACAATCATATAACATTGAAAATTAAAGCTTAATAATTATGATTTCAATAGAAGCCCTAACAGATTAATTTTGAAAGAGTTGCGCGTGTGTTCAAATTAAGAAATTATACAATTAAACACAGTTTAACCCAATTAAACCCTAAAGATGCATCTAAGTGTGATTGAATAAGATGTAAAGCATGCAAGAACATTCAAACACACACAAATGAGGAAAAATACCCCAAAGGGGCAAAACCATTTATTTTACTATAATTTTATAAAGTACGATTTACATGGATTACAATGAAATACAAGGGTGACACAGAATTACCCTCAGGTGTCGGATCTGTAGTCAGAGAATGGAAGTTTCCCTTTCCAGGAGGGCAGCAATGAAGAAGAAGGTCGGTCTTCTCCACAAGGGTATGAACAACAAAAGATTTTGTGTTCTAGGGTTTCAAAACGATTAACAAATGATTTGGAAATTTGTGTGAATCAAAACATGAGTTTGGCAACTCACAAAGATGAAGACTTTGAGTTTATGAACTCTGAAAATCATGTGAAGAAGTCTTATAAAACCAACTCCCCGTAGTGGGTTTATAAAAGAATTCCTGGCCCTAGAAAATCTCTACACGATCTAGCTGAATTTATCCCAGGCGGACCGATCCGGGTCTGAGGCGAATTGGTCCGAGGAGGCGGATCGATTCATTTTAATTTTGGCTTTATCGGTTCGCTATTGGTCCGAGGTCTACTGGATCTTTAGCAAGGCGGATCGGTCCATTAGAGGGTGGGACCGGTCGGGGGTCGGATCGGTTCTTTTTCTCTGGGCGTACCGGTCCGACCTGTCAGACTTTTGATTCCTCCTCTTCTTTGACATTCGAATCCGTTGATGACGATATGCATCTTGAATTTCTTCAACGGTATAACGGCGTACGACATAAAAAATTGATAATGGACAAAAATGTCCTTACAAATCTCCCCCTATGTCTATGCCGGTACATTCATAAAAACAAACATCCGAATTATCAAAAAACAAAAATGCCTATACAAATCTACCCTTCCATGAACCCAAAATTGGAATGATACAATTGAATAAGACTTCATCGTTTGTTCTTCGAATCTTCAGGAATCTCAACGCTTTTCTCATCAGGGTGTGTAATTCAGAGATCATAAAAAAAGTACATACACACATGAGTACCTACACACATGAGATAAAGGAAAATACCAAGTGATGTATCGAGTTTGAAATGAGATATCAAATGATGAAAGCATACTTTATCAAATCTCAAAAACACAAAACTACCCCCAAAATATGATAATTCTTTCTCCCACTTTTTATGATGTCCCCAAATAGACAAATGAGAAGAATAAATCAACCTAGCAAACCAAGGGGGTCACATGGAACAAACTACTATTTTTGAATTTTTCAAAAATTTTCAAATAAACAAGAACACGCCATGAATGAACACAAAACAACCAAGTCTATGATGGCGTAAATGAATGGGTGTGATCAAATTCGATAGGAAAATCAATGCAAACAAACATGACATATGTGCACGATGAATATCGGATACTCCTAACTAATGAACTCAAAGTCTTACTTTTGTGTAATAAGGTGGTAATATAAGACATTGACTCAATCAAATCAACAAATCAAAGCTCAAAGTGATTTCCACACCAATAATGTCAAACTATTTCATGCTTTTTCAGGACTTTCAAGGAAGTGCAAACCCGTTTGAATTCTCAAACCAAACTCCCTCAGATTTTTATTTTGAATAGAGGTTTTCTAAATTCTCAAACTTTGGAGAATTGTTGATGAAACCTAACTGGCCCATATGTGGCATATATTTCTTTTATTGCCTTTAAAAATTTTCGGGGCTCTTTTAACCTCTTTGGACCTCGGATAATAAAATTCTTCAATTTTTTAGGTCCTTTGAACGGTGGCTTTTGTACAAAGAATACATAATTACCTTTCGCAGCCCCTCCCCGTTCTTAAACAAACACCCAGTCTCACAAAAATGGTTTTTACATGCATTCCAATCTTCTCAAGTTTTATCGCATATTGTAAGTTGTATAGACAGAATTGAGATGGAAACACTCAAGCCAACATGTGATAGACAAGTACAATAATAAAATAAAGTCCTGAATGTGTGAAATAAAGGAGATAGGAGTCAAACATGTAGGAAAAAATTTCACTAATTACATCTCAAAGACTCCATACAATGTAAAGTCCATGGATGAAATGATGTAGCGTCTCAAATCTTTATCAAACAGTCACAGGAATAAATGGAATGAAATTGTGACTTGGCTATCTTAAATGCTGATCCAAAAAAATGCAAAGCAGTAATCTTTTTGGATTTTTCAACAATTTTATCAAAATAAAATCTTTTTGTGTTTTTAAAATTTTTTCTTAAAATCAAATCTTTTTGTATTTTTCAAAAGAAATATAAAAAGCAAAGAAAATAAATACACTAAAGATACAATCTAGCAATAGGAATCAAAGGATATGATAATGACAATGCATCCTATGCTAGACATGGACCAACCCCTCAGTCAATTGTGCAAATCCCCAAAGACTTCCCAAGACTCTCAAATCTAAGGTCATCAAAAGGTTTCGTGAAAATATCGGCTAACTGACGGTCGGTAGGAACGAAACTCAGGGATACGACCTTCTCCTCAACTAACTGACGTAGGAAGTGCTCGCGTAACCTGATGTGCTTTATGCGCGAATGCTGGACTGGATTGCGGGATATGTGTATCGCGCTCATGTTATCATGAGAAATGGTCATGGTGTCCTGTGAAATGCCATAATCCTCCAGCATTAGCTTCATCCATAAGAGTTGCGTGTAACAAATCTCGGCGGCTATATACTCAGCCTCTACAGTGGAAAAAGATATGGAATTTTTCTTCTTGCTCAGCCAAGAGACAAGAGCAGAACCAAAATAGAAACACCCACTAGAAGTGCTCCTATAACCATCTACATCCCCGGCCTAATCGGCATCTGAATAGGCAGATAAATGGTCATCAGTATCAAAGGAATACCAAATACCGTATGAGAGAGTCTCACTCACGTATTTAATAATACGTTTTAGAGCAAGTAAATGTGACTCTTTTGGGGACGCCTGATATCGCGCACAGACTCCAACACTAAAGGGTATGTCGGGATAACTAGCAGTCAAGTAGAGAAGACTACCTATCATACTCCGATATAAGGTTTTCTCTACGTCCTTGCCCCAAGTGTCCTTACTAAGCTTGGTAGTGGTACTCATAGGTGTATGTGCATGCTTAGCGGAGTCTAAACCAAATTTCTTCACTAGGTCTTTAGCATAATTGGATTAGGAGATGAACATCCCATCCTCTAGCTGACGAACCTGGAGATCAAGGAAGAAAGTAATCTCACCAACCACGCTCATCTCAAACTCACTTTTCATCTCCTCTTCAAAGTGATGAGCATGTTGAGAGCACGTGGATCCAAAGACTATGTCGTCCACATAGACCTGGGCAACCAAAATTGCACCATCATCTCTCCTGACGAACAAAGTCATATCAACCCCCCCTCTTTTGAAGCCACGAGCTAAGAGATAGGAAGTAAGCCTCTCGTACCAAGCACAGGGTGCTTGCTTCAAACCATACAAGGCTTTTCTTAGATAGTAGATGTGCTCCGGGTGATAAGGGTCTTCAAACCCTTTTGGTTATTCCACGTAAACCTCCTCCTATAGAATGTCATTCATAAAGGCACTCTTGACATCCATCTGATATAGCTTGAAGCGCAGATGACATGCGATGGCGAGTAGAAGATGGACGGACTCAAGCCTCGCAACATGAGCAAATATCTCCCCAAAGTCTACACCTTCTATCTGTGTGTAGCCTTGAGCGACCAACCAAGCTTTGTTTCTGATTATCGTACCATTTTCATCCATTTTATTCTCAAAAATCCATCTGGTACCTATCACATTTGTCTCACTAGGTGGAGGGAAAAGTTCCCAGACATTATTCCTTTTAAATAAAAGCAACTCATCCTGCATAGCAGATATCCAGTGTTCATCCTTGAGTGCTTCTTTATGATTATTGGGCTCGACTTTGGACGTGTAGCAAAGATGACTAACAACGTTCTCTAGCTGAGCACGAGTCTTAACCCCTAGAGTGGGATCGCCAACAATGGAGGAAGGGTCATGACTCTTGCGAACCCAAGCACGTGTGTCCCCTAGCACAGGAGTGGGGACAACAGAGTGTGAGTGAGGAACAAGTATATCACTCCCAGAGAAGTCCTCATTCTCACACTGGAGGTTAGAATCAATAGGCGTCGGAGGTTCGTCATCTTGCACAGTGATGTTTATTGATTCCATAAACTTAGAGCTCTTTAGGTTAAAAACCCGGTACGCTCTACTATTCGATGAATATCCTAGCAATATTCCCTCGTCGCTCCGGGAGTCAAACTTTACTAATTGCTCTTTATCCTGTTTGATGTAGCATTTACTCCCCAAAATACGAAAGTATGCCAGGTTGGGTTTCTTGCCAGTCCACAATTCATAAAGTGTCTTAAGTGTGTGTGGACGCAAGTAAACCCTATTCACCATGTGGCATGCAGTAGACACTGCCTCTGCCCAAAATCTCCTAGAAACTTTGCGACCTAGAAGCATAGATCTAGCCATCTCTTGGATCGTTCTATTCTTTCTCTCAACAATCCCATTTTGCTGAGGAGTCTTCACAGCAGAAAACTCATATTTGATCCCAAGGCTATCACAATACAAATCTACCTTTGCTTCCTTAAATTCAGTGACGTTGTCACTACGTTTTCTATTAATAGTGACTCCGTGTTGATTTTTCAGGACACGAAACTCTACAGCATCCGATTTCTCTCTCAGAAAACCAACAATGGAGTATCTAGAGAAATCGTCTACCATCACGAGGATATACCTCTTACCACCCAAACTCGCAATACGAGTAGGACCCATAAAATTCATGTGAATCAACTCAAGAACTCGAGAAGTGGTAATGAAATGCACCTTCTTATGAGGACTCCGAATTTTCTTTCCCAACTGACAGGGTCCACAAACCATGGAAGTTGACTTTCCAAGAGATGGTAAGCCACGTACTAGGTCCTTTTTAGATAAATGAGTCAAATCTCTAACGTTCACGTGACCTAGACGTTGGTGCCATAAATCCATAGGAGTGATCGTGGCGCTGTTACTGACAAGTGAGGAAGTAGGTACAGTCCCATAGCAATTATCCTCGGTCCTCACCCCTTGCACTAAAATTTTACCGGCTTGATTTCAGACTTTACAAGCGTCCCGGTTAAACTTTACAGCAAAGTCATCGTCGCACAGCTGGCTAATGCTGAGAAGGTTTGCTTTCAAACCTTTGACGTACAAAACATTTTCTAGCTTAGGAAATCCAGGTAACTCAACAGTACCACGCCCTATAATGCTAGACTTGCTCCCATCTCCAAAGGTGACTCTTCCATCCTGATAATCCTCAAGAGATGTAAAAAATGAGGCATCACCTGTCATATGTCTGGGGCACCCGCTGTCAAAATACCATTGTGAGGTATTATGTGCTTTGAGAGCAACATGAACAACAAAGGCTTTCTTATCTTTCTTAGGCACCCAAGAAGTGGTAACCTTTTGTTTTTCCTTGTTGTTGTTGGTTTTAGCTGGAATGTGAGAAGCATTCACTGTCGGCAAAGACATCCGTCTGAATTCCTCCATCAAACTCGGAGACGTGGCAGCTAAGAACTCAACTCGCTCTCTCAGACTGGTAAAATCATTAGTATGCTGGGGTGGAGTAGTAGTACATCGTGTTCGACCAATGATATAGAAAAACTCCCTGAGGTGGCCTTTTCTTTTGCAATAAGTACAAAAGAACACAATCAAAGGCGGACCTTGGTTCGCTTTTCTTGGTCAAACTCTCCTTCGTGGATGTTGGCGATGACCATAAGGAGTAGTAGTAAACTCAGGGACTGGTTCAGGTGCAATTTGGAACGAGGAGGCACCATCATAACCAATACCCTATCGATCACCAAAACCTAAAGCGGGGTTGAGGAGCATCTTTCCCATCTTCCCAAATCTGTCCTCGATTTGTACCTTGACTTCCCGTTCTCTCTCAAGATCATGAGTCAGCTGGGAAACAAGGGCTTCTAGTTTCTTCCGAGTCTCCACGGAGGAATGGAGCTCACTCGTAAGACTAGCCACTTGTTTAGTCAAGTCCCATCTTTCTTTCTCAAAACTACTCTCTCTCTCTAAACAAACTCTCTTTCTTAACACAGACAGATTCTCGCTCTCTCATGGCGGTGCAGGTGGAGGACTCTCTCTCTTTCACTTTTCTTAAATCTTCTTCTAAGCCGCTGATCTTAAGAACTAACGTTTTGTTACATTTTTTAGTTTTAAATGACTCAGAATATAACTCAGCGTAGGCGCGTTGAATATCACTCTCGCTCTCACTTGAGTCATCCTCCCCCCCACTTACATCGATCTCACTGTCGAGGTGTCCCTGTGATGCACATACTCATCGTCGTGAGAAGTACTCAATGTGCTCATATGACTAGCCATGAATGCGGTGAAGTTACACATATGCGGTGACTCATCTCCCGAGTCCACCGACTCAACCTCAGTATCGTCACTAAGGGTAGCATTAAGGACAACCTTGCCCTTTTCTCTATTCAGACGAGTAACACATTCAAACTCTCTATGTCCTCTACCGTCGCACTCATAGCATCTCTCACTGTCTTTCTTATGAGGGTTTTTAGCATCTTTCTCATTTTTCTTTTCAAACTTATTTTTCTGAAAATTCTTCTTATCTTTAAAATTTCCACTTTTCTTAAATTTGAGGATTTTCTTAAAGTTTTTAGCAAAAAGATCCAAATCATCTAAGTCAAAATCACATTCAGAATGAGAAGTTTCACTATATTTCTTTCTAGATGACTCTACTCTCTTTCTTGTCGTCCCCTCACTTTTTCTCTCTTGGGCATTAAGTGCAATTCCCTTGTCTTTAGACTTCACAGATTTAGGAAACATGTCTATTTCATATGTTTGTAGGTCTCCTACAAGTTCCTCCAATTTTAGATTATTTAAAGTACCCATAGAATTTAGCACAGTGACTTAAAAGAGAGGATCAATATGCGGAAATATAACTGGAATATTATTACAAAGTTTTATTACAAAACAAAATTAAAAACTTACAAACTTAAGAGTCCGCCGGAGTAAGACCGAAAAGTTCTCCAACTTATTACAATATAAGAGAGATAGAGAGATAGATAGATAGATAGAGAGAGAGAGAGAGAAAAGTTGTATGAAATGAGGAAGCGGAGTCCTCAATTTATAAAAGAGGGAATAGTCCCTAGTGGGGCCAAATGGGACCCAAAATTATTCGAGCCAGGCAAAGTCTCTTGTCTGGTAGTGTCGGCATGCAGGTGAGTAGGGTCAGTGGGACTCGTAATATTCGTTCGACAAAGTCTTTTGTCGATATGCGTCGGCTGCTGGGGCCAGGTGGGCCAGACAGGTTCTTTTGTTCTTTTGTACTTGAATAATTTGATAGGACAACCACTAGGAGGGGGGAAGTCTTCCTCCATGTGTTGGAAAAGCTGTTTCCAAAGTCTTGAAGGCGGCACCAAGGGTTGAGATGAAAGGTGTACCGGCTTGTCGTCTGCTAGTTGCTGCAATCACCTGATCAAGAGTATCCTTGTTCGGGTTGAAGAAGTGGTTGTCATTCCTGACAACTGTAAAGGCTTCTTGAATCTGATCATATGGATGTAAGAATATCTTACTAATAATCTCTGGAAGGTTAGCCTCAGGAAATGTAGCTGAGAGAGAGTTCCAAAGATCAGTAATGAAATCCGCTCTAGGATCCAGTGTCTCATTTAGAGGTGGAGGAAATCTTTTCATCAGGTCCAAATAGCTTATTAAGCTATTGTTGATTAAAGAAATGGAGTATTTAATATTAAAGTTTTTAATATTACAATACCATTTGTAATAAAAAATTCTTTCGAGTAGAGGAAAATTATATTGGTTAACTCTACAACGAAAGTCCCAGCGGGATATCCAAGGAGTACCAGTTTCGGTAAAAAATAAAAGGGTATGAAGACCAAAAGGGCCTGCATAAAAATTTTCCCTTAGTTTAGGATGAAATTGAGTCCAAGGAAGGAAAAGTTCTTTCTTAGTAATTTCATCGGGAAAGATATCAATTCTAGGACCAAATTCGTCCCACCAATTGATGACCCATCCTGGGTAATTTTCTTTATACGAACTGGGGCACAGAAAGAAAATCCATTTATGGTTGTGCTCCGGATTTTGGTAGTAAAAAGCTTTTGTCCAAGCCCGGACATAATCCCAATAATTATAGGATATATGCGAACTCAATTTTCGCGATTCCATAGGCGGAAGTCCACATTCTTGGGGAGAAATGAATCTTTTCAGGATAGCCTTGCTATAAACAATGGGGGAATTATTATCCCTTATGTGGGTGTGATTAAACACCACAGATTCTGTAACTTCGAGGATCTCCTCGTATATATCTCTGGTTTTTCCTTCTTGTACAACAAAGTTATGCTTACCAAGATAAAGGGACTTAATTTCCCAAGGAGAAGTCATCTGCTTCTTATCATCTTTATTAATAGCAAGAATAAGTTCTGAAGTCCTTTGATTAAGGATGCAATCAGAAATGTCAGCTAAATTAGTAGAGTTCTTACTACTAAGAAGGAATGGATGTTTGTCATCATCTGTGACTATCTTTTCTTTTCCAGGCCTATGGTGGGATTGCCCACTGCCTCTGCCACGCCATCTAGAGGGGCCACTCATTGGTTCTGCAAAAACTCCCTGGTTAGAAAATCAGGAAGGGAATTGTTTTCACCTGTGATGCAGCATCCTCATCTTCGTGAGAAGTACTAAATGTGCTCACATGACTAGCCATGAATGCGGTGAAGTTACACTCATGCGGTGACTCATCTCCCAAGTCCACCGACTCAACCTCACTATCATCACTAAGGGTAGCATTAAGGACAACCTTGCCCTTTTCTCTATTCAGACGAGTAGCACATTCAAACGCTCTATGTCCTCTACCGTCGCACTCATAGCATCTCTCACTGTCTTTCTTATGAGGGTTTTTAGCATCTTTCTCATTTTTCTTTTCAAACCTATTTTTCTGAAAATTCTTCTTATCTTTAAAATTTCCACTTTTCTTAAATTTGAGAATTTTCTTAAAATTTTTAGCAAAAAGAGCCAAATCATCTAAGTCAAAATCACATTCAGAATCAGAAGTTTCACTATCTTTCTTTCTAGATGACTCTACTCTCTTTCTTACCGTCCCCTCACTTTTTCTCTCTTGGGCATTAAGTGCAATTCCCTTGTCTTTAGACTTCACAGATTTAGGAAACGTGTCTATTTCATATGTTTGCAGGTATCCTACAAGTTCCTCCAATTTTAGAGTATTTAAATTACCCATAGAATTTAACACAGTGACTTTAGGGATAAAACGCTTAGGCAAAGATCGAAGAATCTTTTTCACAACTCTTGCATTAGGAATATGTTCACCAAGATTAAAGCTAGTATTAACAATATCAGATAATCTAGCATAAAAATCATCAAAACATTCAGTCTCATGCATGGTGATGGTTTCAAATTGAGTTGCCAAATTTTGCAATTTAGATTCTTTCACAACATTAGTTCCTTCATGGGTGAGTTGCAAAACATCCCATGCTTCTTTTGACATGGTGCACGTCATGATACGTCGGAACTCATCAGGAGTGATGGATCCGGAAATAGCACTTAAACCCTTAGAGTTAAATGATGACCATTTAAATTCTTCTTCAGTCCAAGAAATGACAGGTTTTAAACTGGTCACATTTTCAACAGTGACGAAGGGAGGTGTCCACCCTCTTTCAACTAGAATCCAAACATGTTCATCTATGTCCTTTAAAGCAGACCTCATGCGGACTTTCCAATATGCATAGTTAGTACCGTAAAAAACTGGCATTTTATTATATGATTTCTCCATTGAACACACACTTTTTTTTAAAAAAATCAATTTTTCAGAAAATTGATATCTTAGAATTTTTTTGCGAAAACTAGGAATACGCGATAGATTAGCGTAACCTTCTCTGATACCAATTTGAAAGAGTTGCGCGTGTGTTCAAATTAAGAAATTATATAATTAAACACAGTTTAACCCAATTAAACCCTAAAGATGCATCTAGGTGTGATTGAATAAGATGTAAAGCATGCAAGAACATTCAAACACGCACAAATGAGGAAAAATCCCCCAAAGGGGCAAAACCATTTATTTCAGTATAATTTTGTAAAGTACAATTTACACGAATTACAATGAAATACAAGGGTGACATAGAATTACCCTCAGGTGTCGGATCTGTAGTCAGCGGCTGGAAGTTTCCCTTTCCAAGAGGGCGGCAATGAAGAAGAAGGTCGGTCTTCTCCACAAGGGTATGAACAGTAAAAGAGTTTTTGTTCTAGGGTTTCAAAACGATTCACAAAGGATTTGGAATTTTTTGTGAATCAAAACATGAGTTTGGCAACTCACAAAGATGAAGACTTTGAGTTTATGAACTCTGAAAATCATGTGAAGAAGTCTTATAAAACCAACTCCTCGTAGTGGGTTTATAAAAGAAGTCCTGGCCCTTGAAAATCTCTGCACGATCTGGCTAAATTTATCCCAGGTGGATCGGTCCGGGTCTGAGCCGGATCAGTCCGAGGAGGCGGATCGGTTCGTTTTAATTTTCACTACACCAAAATGGGCAAATTGTCACCTTTCAACCGGCCAGCCTTATCAAGGTCATTGACCGTGACAAAAAAACACTTGTTTTATGTCACGGTCATTGACCTTGACACGACCGTGACAACTAATTGTCACGGTCATTGACCGTAACAAGGCCGTGACAAATTTAATTGTCACGGGCTTGTCACGGTCAATGACCTTGACACGACCGTGACAACTTTTTCAGCAAAAACCCTTTCCCCCTTCTTTTTTCCCTCCCACCGTTCCCTCCCTCTCTCTCTCTCGACGCTGCCTCTCTCTCTCTCTCTCTCTCTCTCTCTCTCTCTCTCTCTCTCTCTCTCTCTCTTCCATTTATATATATATTTGTGTGTATATTTATGTGTGTATGTGTATATATATATATGTGTGTATGTGTGTGCGTGTGAGGGGGGTGGGGCGGGGTGGGGCAGGGTGGGGGAGGGGGTGGTGGAGGGGGGGCAGGGGGTGGGGCGGGGTGGGGCAGGGTGGTGGAGGGGGAAGGGGGTGGGGTGGGGTGGGGTGCGGTGTGTGTGTGTGTGTGTGTGGTGGTGTGTTTTGGGGGAGGGGGTGGTGGAGGGGGCAGGGGGTGGAGTAGGGTGGGGTGTGTGTGTGTGTGTGGTGGTGTGTGGTGGGGGAGGGGGTGGTGGAGGGGGGAAGGGGGTGGGGTGGGGTGGGGTGTGTGTGTGTGTGTGTGGTGTGTGGTGGGGGAGGGGGTGGTGGAGGGGGGCAGGGGGTGGGGTGGGGTGGGGTGTGTGTGTGTGTGTGAATAGGTATAATTTTTTTCACTCCCTCTCTAACCCTCCACAATTGATTCTTATGCTAAAATCCTCGCTTACACAATATATATAGGTATAATTCACGGGCTTTAGCTAAACTAGGGTTTTATAGAGTTTCGCTCCTACTACTTGGGCAATGACTATACTAGGGGCCAAAGATAAATAAATAAACTGGATTCAAAGTAAATACTAGGAAATCCCAATTTATAACCGTCTAATTTATATCCTTTATTTATTTAATCACGATTCATTCCACTAAATAATCATGATTGCACTCAAATTTAATTATTTATAAATCACTCGAAAGAATGTGTTATTATTATTAAAGTTGATTACGGTATATTATGATTCCCCACGTTATGTTTTCGATACCCTCTTGGTTAAATAAATTTTCTACTAACCGATTTTAATGAATATCTGATCAATTCCTTGATTCTAAAACTTAATTCTATAGGATTATAAAATAGTTCATCGGTCGGGTAAACAAAACATATAAGTCTATCAAGGGGTATCACAATCCAAATTATTTCTTGGACGTGAATTCCTCCAAATTATGATCTCATACCTATTCACACAATGATTGACCAACTTGCGAGGATCTATTGTGAGCATCCTTAGACTTGTAGGGGGTGGGGTGGGGTGTGTGTGTGTGTGGTGGGGGAGGGGGTATAAACAATTAAAAAAATGGGCGTATGCCGCCTATTTTTTAGCATATGATATACTTTAGTAAAAGGCGAAATAGTAGTTCATTGTGTGCTCATTGTGTGGCCTCATCAATCTACAATACACCACATAACTAAAAGTTCAATAAAAAAGCCGAGGACTAACATATATACACAACACTAAAAGTAGACATCAATTTTATAAATAATTGATAATAGTTGGATAATAATTGGATAATAAACATCGGGAGGGGGTGGGGGTGGGTGGGGTTTTGAATATTATTTACATTCAAAATAAATAATTGATAATAGTTGGATAATAGTTGGATAATAATTTTTTTTATACCTATAGAACAACTTAGATAATGTGTGTGTGTGTGTATGTGGTCAATACATGAATTTATTTTTGTATTTGAATTATCCCATGAATTTATTTTTGTATTTGAATTAACCCATTATATGAAACATACTTGAAATTAAATATAGTGCGCATAGATACTAGCATTCTAGTTCTTATGCGTACGCATTCAATAACCCTTAGACCCGTTCGAGAGTCATTATCCCTGTAATGAGATCTCTCGAATTGTCCCGTTTGGACAGTTTGAAACTGTATAATTTCTGTATAATATTCTTATTGGCTTAAAGTTGTTACTTTTGGAGGAAGTTCTGCAGTCGTATCTTAATGTTCTCTGGGTACATACTAGATTGACAAGTGTGACTGTTATTTTAGTTGACCAATTGAAATAACACTCACACCTGCCAATCTACGTCGTGTACTTGGAGAACTAAGGGGATATGCTGTCGATTTTTTTTCAAATCGTAACAATGTGCATGAGCTGTTAAGTATATTACAGAAAAATGCATTCTTGAATGGGATATGACCACTTACCCTTTAATAGGATAATTAAATGATGGGATAATTAAATAAAACATACTATAAATCTAAGTTTTGCTTACCTTTAATAGGTGTTTAGTTGTGGTAGCTGTGATGGGATATCCGAAATACAAAGAGTGGATGGGTGAGACTAATAGAATGGGGGATGTGTTTCGCAGAGGTGCTAACGAATTTGTGAAATATGCAAAGAGATGTCGTAATGATGAAGAGTTTACGTGTCCCTGTGCTAGGTGTAAGAATGGTAAGGTGTTTGAGTGGAAAACAGTTGAACTACATTTGTTAAGATCGGGTATGCAAGATAGTTATTGATTTTGGAGTTTTCACGGTGAATTTAAAGTTCCTTTTGTCCCTGACCAACCTTCAAAACATCCTTCAACAAGTATAATAGATGAAGAAGGGGACGACGTAGATCATAATATGTTAGAGGATTTAGTTGATGATGCGTACGGAGTTTATGAAGCTGAGGAGAATGAGGTTACTAATGATGTAGAAGATTCAAGTGCTCGTGAAGATAACACGATAAAACTTGACGATGACTACCAAAGTTTAAAATTTAAGGCGACCCAACCGTTATACTCTGGCTGTGAGAAAGATCAAACAACTTTACATGCCATGGTTGGTTTGCACAGTTTGAAGACGCAGTACGGTTTGTCTGGCAATAGTGTGACAGGAATTCTGAAATGGGTGAAGGGCTTATTACCCAAGGTGAATACACTTCCAAATAGCTATCCTGTTATGAAGAACAGTTTGAAAGGTTTGGGAATGAAGTATAAATCGATTCATGCTTGTGTGTATGGCTGCATACTATACCGAAAGGAGTATGAAAATCTCGATCGTTGTCCGGTATGCGATGAACCTAGATATGTCCAATCTACTAGTAAGGAAGGCACAAGCTCAAAAGTGCCTCATAAAGTATTGAAATATTTTCCCGTTGGGCCTAGATTAAAGCGATTTTTCATAGTACCATGGATTGCAGAGACAATGACTTGGCATGCTAGGGCAGAAGTAGGGGTAATATCATGTGTCATCCTATTGATTCTACTGCCTGGCGGATGATGGATTATGAGTATCCCGATTTTTCTCGAGAACAACTCAAAATTCGTTTGGCTATATCAACAGATGGTTTCAATCCATTTGGAAATCTAAGCACCAATCAGAGTGTATGGCCAGTGATCCTAGCCCCACTCAACCTCCCTTCTTCACAGTGTATGAGACCTGAATTTTCGATGATGGCTTTATTGATACCTGAGCCAAAGGCACCAAGTGAAGACATTGATATCTACCTGGCTCCTTTGGTAGAAGAATTAAATGAGTTGTGGGAAGAGGGTG
This sequence comes from Sambucus nigra, assembly GCA_949130495.1. Lineage (NCBI taxonomy): Eukaryota > Viridiplantae > Streptophyta > Magnoliopsida > Dipsacales > Adoxaceae > Sambucus > Sambucus nigra. Next base: position 137,258,322 of record OX422224.1, on the reverse strand, counting down.
TGCAATCATTTGACTCTTTTAAAAAAGAAGAGTTTACGCTGAAAGTTATGTTGATGTGGGCAATTCATGATTTTCCATCTTATGGGACATTATCCGGATGTGTAGTACATGGTTATTTGGGGTGTCCTATTTGTAGAGAGGAGACTGAATCTCTTCGTCTATCCTCCAGCTTAAAAAATGTATACCATTTCCAAAGGAGGTTTTTACCCCCATCTCATAGTTTCAGATTTGATAAAGCTTCCAATTTTTTATTGGGCGGAGTTGAACATAGGCTACCGCCGAGGCAACTTTCGGGTTCAGAAATTGAAAGTAAATCTTCTGAATGTGGCCCAAATATGCCAGGTAAGAATCCCAAATTTAAGGATGTCAAGCATAAGAAGACCCCAACTGGGAATGAAACTGAGATAAGAAAGACATGGTCTTGGAGGTCAATTTTATTTGAGTTGCCTTATTGGAAGAAAAACCCGGTGCGCCATGTATTGGATGTGATGCATGCAGAGAAGAACTTCGCTGAACATATTGTGGGTACTTGCCTTGGGGGGAGTCATTCGAAGGATGGAGAAAATGCACGAAAAGACCTTAAAATGTTAAAACTTAAACCACAACTATGGTTGAAAGAAGATAGTAGGGGAAGGACAATAATTCCCCCTGGTGCGTTTACTTTGACGAGTGAGGAAAGGAAGGTGCTTCTAGACACAATATATAATTTTAAGGGCCCATCTACTTTTTCGTCCAACTTGCAAAGGATTGTGAATTATGTTACTCATGATTTACATAAGTGTAAGTCCCATAATTGGCATGTGATCATGCAATTGGTTCCTCTATTGTTTAAGCACTGTCTCCAAGCACAAGGATTTGCGTAGGGCTATTATGCAAATTCGTATTACCTTCTCCTTCTTGTGTGAGAAGGTAGTGAATCGAGAACACATAGTGGCCGCAAAATTGGTTGTGAACGAAGCGATTTGTGTATTGGAGAAGTACTTTCCCCCAGCATTCTTTGACATAAGTGTTCACTTGTTGGTACACCTATGCGACGAGGCACTTCTTTGTGGTCCAGTTAGATATCGGTGGATGTATCCGTTTGAAAGATTGATGAAAGTTTTTAAAGATTACATCAATAATACGCGATATATTGCAGGATCAATTGCAGAGGAATACATCACCGTGGAGTCATCAATATATACTCGGGAATATATGACTGACTCTACCAGCGTTGATGACACTGATGAATTCCTCGATGATGGTGATAATGTGATGGGAAAATGAGTGAAATTAACGAGTTTGCAACATGAACAAGTAGCTCGTTATCTATTTGACACACATGAAGATGTCGAAGAATGGAAAAAGTAAGTTTCGAATATTATAATGTTTAACATTATTTTAGATTATTTTATACATGATTAATTTTGTAATATGCAGTAAATATGAAGCCTGTGAGAACAATAAAAGACGAAAAACAGTGGTACAATCAGACAGCGAATTTAGGCTATGGTTGACACAAGAGGTAATTACAATGAAAACAGTCGTTATATAACGTTACATTACACTCAAATTTTACCACTAATATAATTAATTGATCTATATTCTCAGCTCCTAAAGATGGGTGATGCGACATCAAGGCTTGCTCGTCTAGCCACTGGACCCTTGTTCGTGGCACAAGAGTACAAAAAATATCGATTGAACGGTTACATTTTCGGCGCTAAAGTGTACGAGGAAAGTATAAATGTATAGAACTCGGGAATTTCATACAAGGCTCTTACTTTCTTTTGAGCGAGCGCAAAAGATAAAAACCTCGTTGAAGCTGAAATGACTTACTATGGTGTAATCCAAAATATATTTGAATTGGATTATATAAGCTTCAAAGAGGTTGTATTTTACTGTGAATGGGTAAGAGTTGAGGATAAAAATGCTTCTAAAGTTGATCCTGTCACCAATTTGATCATGGTTGACTTGTCAGAGTTGAAGAGCAACGACCACATGAGCGATGAGCCGTTTGTTTGTGCATTTCAAAAGGTTAAGCAAGTGTTTTACTCGGAGTATATCAACAACGAGCCGTGGTCAATTGTCCAACACGCGCCAAGGCGTCTAAATAGTAGTGTGGATGACTTGGCTGCTCCTACCGAATATCAATCCATTTTTGATGATAACCCGAATTTGAAACAATTTTTCAATTTGTAATAAATATTTCAATTTGTACCGAAACATACATTTTTAATGCTTTTACATGATCTGCACTTTATCATTTTCACTCTTGTATAGTGTGCGTGTGTGGAGAGGAGATTAATACATAAATATTCCAACTACATCTAAGTTTTGTTTATACTAATCCATGAATATACGCTTCTTACCTTTAATAGGTGATTAGTACATAGTTATTTGGGGTGTCCTATTTGTGGAGAGGAGACTGAATCTCTTCGTCTATCCGAACACTAAGAAATGCCATAATCCTATGGAGCGATGCTCTGCAAATTCCTCCCAACCGTTATGTAGCCAAACATCACCGGTTGAAGTTGTCAATTCCACTTTCCATACCCCACGACTTTCCATACCCCATTCAAAGGTGGAGTTGACAACTTCAACTGCTGATTTTTGGCTACACAACGGTTGGAAGGAATTTGCAACGCATACCTCCATAGGATTATGGTATTTCTTAGTGTTTAGATATGAAGAGAATTATAATTGACACGATTGCCCGGGGTACATTAGTTGGAAGGAGGTGCCATATGAGCTCAAGTTAGCTTTTTGAGTGACACTACAGGTAATGTATTTATATTTATATGTCAATTTCGATTTCGATTTCAATTACGATTTATATTTATCTATATTTGAGGGGCGGATACTAATTTTACTTTATTTCAATTCAGGGGACAGGGAGTGGCCCTAAGGGTAGGCCACATATGCTCTATACTTATGTGGCTATTCGGACGAGAAGGGAAGGATAAGGAGGTGTTACCGAGCGTCGCGGTACAAAATCTCTTTTCTATGCAAATAGTTTGTAGATTTGAGATAAAATGATGGTGATGTTGTTTCTTTTGAAATAGTTTCTTATTTGAATATATATTTGCATTACCTTTAGTTTGTTCAGATATATGATGTTTGGAACAGGTACAACGTTGCTATAACAGGTACAAATATACTGCTGGGCAGTGGCAGTGGCCATACTACCCAGCAGTTTTTTTTGAATTCTGCCCAGAATTGTCACGGTCATTGACCGTGACAATTTTTTAAAAAGGGTCACGGCTTAGTCACGGTTATAAACCGTGACAAACGTGTCACGGTCATTGACCTTGACACGACCGTGACACAAAACGCGAGTTTTTTGTCAAGGTCAATGACCGTAACACAACCGTGACAAAAAAAGTTGTCTCGCCTCGAAATGTCACGGTCATTGACCTTGACAAGGTCAATTTGTCAAGGTCAATGACCTTGACAAATGGGCAGATTTGGTGTAGTGTTTGGCTTTATCGGTTCGCTACTGGTCCGGGGTCTACTGGATCTTCAGCAAGGCGGATCGGTCCTGTAGAGGGGCGGACCGCTCCGGGGTCGGATCGGTTCTTTTTCTCTGGGCGGACCGGTCCGGCCTGTAAGATTTTTGATTCCTCCTCTTCTTTGATATTCGGATCCGTTGATGATGATATGCATCTTGAATTTCTTCAACGGTGTAACAGCGTACGACATAACAAATTGATAATGGACAAAATGTCCTTACAAATTTCTTATAAAGCATAAAAGCAGAGCATCTAAATACCTATAACTACATAATACATGATGAAATCAAAAGTCAAATATCAAAAACCTAAAATGGAAAACGAAACTCAAAAATACAAAACCTAATCTCATAAAATATCTACATATCAACTTAGATTTGAATAAAATTTGAATCAAACTGATAAAATATATAACAAATACCTTCTAATGTGAATCATAAATTAATCGAGAATCGATGCTAGTTTCAAGTGTAATGAGATCTTTCAAATTGAAAATTGTTTAAGAGAATGATCAGATAAAAGCCGTTTTGTTTAGAATGGGGCATCATATTTGGAATGTTTAACAAGTTATTTATTTTGTCTCCAACAAAGCAAAAACAACTAAAATTATTGCCAAAAACACACACGATTTTAAATATATATAAATGGACAAAATTAGAAAATTTAAAAATGAATGTCTTTTTAAAAAAATATGTCTAAATTTTAAATATTGAAAAATAAAAGTACGTAGAAATTCTAGATACGGAGCTTTCCGCTTTACGAGGACCTTGTAGGCTTATTTGGTGCTAACTTGGCGGACTCGTGTGATTAAACAATTTTAAAGTAGGACTTGTATGATTATACATATATTGATTACTTATAATCCTTTTTCCAATAGGAGTAGGCGTTGTTATGTTGTTAAATTCTAAGTTACAGGTTGTTCATTCTCCCTCTCTCTCTCTCTCTCTCTCTCATTCCCTCTTCAAGTTATCCATTGCCATTAGTAGAATCCAAAAAATTCTCACATTGCTTCGATACCCAACTTCACAATATTCAACTCTCATAGAATGGTAAATTATTTGTTACATGACATTTTCTGTCTGTGTATATAGGATAAGGTGTTAAACATTAATTTTCATTGATTGGTTTTAATTAAGCAGGAAACAATGTTGGTTCCGGCATGGTTAGAACCGTTGCTAAATACAGTTTTTTTCTCGGTGTGCCGGACCCATATGGACGGGGCCAGGAGCGAGTGCAACATGTATTGCTTGGAGTGTAATGGTGACCCATTTTGCTTTTATTGCCGATCATCCAAACACAAAGATCATCAAGTTATTCAGGTGGGTATACACACACACACGGCCACTTCCTCATATTTCCAGCTTATGATCAATATTAATGGTTTAATTCATCAATCGTGTCATTACTAGGTGAAACGTAATTCTGCTTGAGAACGCATAAAATAAAGCTGAAATTATTAACATAAAATTGATTTTAATTCGAGTTTTTGAAAATATGTTTTTGGATTTTTTACTAATTAGTCTCGTTTACTAAGTATGTAGTTCAATAGGTCCTATCATCTTTTTTTTTTTGTTCCAATAGATCCCATAAAAAAATATTTTTGTTTCAATAGGTCATATTTGTAAACACATAGTGAATATTTACTATATGTAAAATATAATCTATTGAGAGAAAAAATGTTATGATAGGACTTATTAGGAAATGTGTTATGTAAACATGACTTATTTGTCGAATTTCTTTTTTTTTTTAATAAGTGTATTTAGATTGAGACTTTTTTTTAATCTCTGAATAAACCTTGTTTGATTTCTGTCATGAACAAAAGAGTATGGGGCATTTTGTTGTGATATGCACAAATATTGTAGATGCCACACAAATTAAAACAGGCTAGGTTGTCTTTTTTATTTATTTTTATCTGAATTTCAAGTCTAAAATCTTGATTTGCAATTAAGTTGGTGTTTAGACCGAATAGAAATTGTGAATAAACGTATTTAATTAAATTCATGTTGACTGTTTAGATATATTTATTTTTATCTCTTAATTGTTAAGAAGAAAAAATGACCGTCATCTCTCAAAAGTAAAGAAGGAAAAGAAAAGAAAACACTATTTACTACTCTTAAATGTGAATATTTCATATTTAAACTTAGGTAAAAATAGAAATTAAAAACATATTTTAATTTAGATACATTCATTAATAAATACAACAGAATTGAATAGAAAACCAATTATTTTCTGAAAACAATCTATGTCAATAGGAAAATTATATTTGTGGATTACACAATTATTTGTAACTGGTTTTGTTCTTGTTGTAGATAAGGCGATCCTCATACCATGATGTGGTGAGGGTTTCAGAGATTCAGAAGGTTCTGGATATAGGTGGAGTTCAAACCTATGTGATAAATGGTGCAAAGGTTTTGTTTCTGAATGAGAGGCCTCAACCAAAGCCTACAAAAGGAGTTTCTCACATTTGTGAAATGTGTGGGAGGAGCCTCTTGGATCCTTTTCGTTTCTGTTCACTCGGATGTAAGGTTAGCACTTTCTTCCTAATTACTTAGATTAATATAATTTGAATTTGTTCACCCTTGCTAAGACACTTTTATGCTATTAATTAAAGCATTGATGATTAAGTAGTTAATCTCTCTATTTTACATGATTCAACTAATAATATGATAGGGTCATGTTAGCTATAATGAAATGAAAATCAAGTAATAATAAAATGAAAACCGAGTAATTGTACATTGAAGTACCAATAAGTGGTCATCGTTAGAGGCAATGGAAGGAGAATGTCACAATTTGGGAAGTATTTTTCTTTTCTTGTTTTAATCTTTTGTAAAAAACTCATTGAAGGATTGTTTTCACATTAATACTAAATTGTATTCCATATATTGGTTAATATATTCAGAACATATCACAAATAATTAAATTGCGTTTTGAAAAGAGTCTCAGCTTAGAATCACACTTACCCCCTCCTCCCCATCATGCATATACCTTTTCTTTTTCTTTAAAAAAAAAACCTCTAGAGAAATTAGAGTTGTAGTTTTTCAAGAAAAGAAAGACTACATAATTGGGATAACTCTCCTTATTTTAAATTTCCCAAAAAGTTTTCATCCCACAACCTTTTAATTTTTTGAAAGATACCAAATAACATCAAATACTAAACCCTTTGATTCCATCATGCATATACACATGTCACAACCCACATTCATAAAGCATTGCCAACACTTTGAACTCATTACCCACCCATTCATTCATTATTAACATCTTTTTTATAAATAATTCCCATCATTATCACAATTCACCATGATACCTTAATTATTTCCCCAAATGAGTTTTCCTTAAAGGGGTCTTTAAAGTTTGCTTTGTTTTGTTGTTTTGTTTAATGGCTTAGCTTGTAGGAATAAAGAGAAATGGGAACGCAAGCTTTATCTTAGATGCCAAGGATGAGATAGTAATGGAAAGAGGTGAAGGCATATCAAGAAGGGTCATATCATCAACAAGAGAGGAACAAGAATTGCGTGAAGGTTTACAACAAGACATATTCCCATCCACATCTCCTAATGCTAGGAGAAGAAAAGGCATTCCTCATAGGGCACCCTTTGGATGCTAATCAAATTTCCCTTAAACCTATACGGGTAATTTTAGAATGACAAAGTCTTATGAAACAGTAATTTATCATGAATGTATTGGTTAGTTAAACTGATCAATGCATTTATGACATGTTAATGTGTCAGTTAAACTATATATTTCTAAAATTATTCTATTAGTATTTGTCCAAAAAAGAAAATGTCCGTCATTACCCAAGAAATTGTAGGTCACCTATTATTATTTTTGGGGATATGTCCATAAAGAAAAGGGTTGGTAAATTTCCCTTTTGGGGGTTGGAGGGGACCTAACTACAAAACAAACTATCTTGTTGGAGAAGCAATAATGCATAATTGTTATTGATAGTTGCAAGGTGTACATGAAATTAAGAAATAAAAGCAAGTCTTTGTGGAGTCGGTTTTATACTTTTCATGGTCCCACCAAACCACATGGGGCGTTTACATAAAGAAACAAAAGATATTATTTGTTTAATACGTGTAATAAGGCAAATCATCTGTATATGTTGCTGCCTAGTTAGCTTAGCCCAATGAATTCGGATTCTTTTTCTTGATTTAATATTTCTTAGTTTACCATGAAAACAACGTGAGTAGGTAATAATATTGCGTATGCGAGTGATGAACCCACAGCCTGTGTGTTGAGGAACAGTTGATCTTCCCGCCTAATATTATTGCAAGGGTTGGTTGGTTCTACAATATGCATTAGGTACAACCATACATACATAATTTTGTATCTCTTTTAACAAACATTTATTATATTAAGAGAAAAGAGGACATCTCATAAGACCCCACCTCATATAAGTATCTATGGGCGGCCCCTAGATTCGCAAGTAATTTTATGAAGTCCGTAGTGCTATTTGGGTGCAATATTGACATGTATTGTGGCATAAGAAAGACAAAAATATATTTCAGTATTACATGAAAATTTTCAATTACAAGAAAAATTACTAACATAACAATGACCTAGTATAACATACGAAAGCAAACGGCAGAATTGATGCACTTAAGTCTTTACTTTTTCGGGATAAAATCCTTTTTGATTCACGCAAACACATCCCAATTACATTTGTGAATCATCTTTAGAACCCAAACACTTCTTTATCAAAATTTATTCTTGTGGAGTGCTATCTCTACTGCTGACTTGGGAATACTCGAGGGTATTCACTACTAAAGGAGGAACTGCGGTTCTTGTGATTCTCGAGGGAGTCATGGCTAGTTCAAGGTTGCGGGCTTTGTGGGTTCTTGCGGGAATTCATTGCAGATTTCTCAATTGTGTTGTAAGTTGCGATTTACAAACATTAGTGAGATAAAGGTTTTACCCTTCGGAGATTTTTCCTGAAATTTGCATGCATGTTGATTTATTAGTTTCAATCACGTAGATGCATGTTTAAGGTTTAATAAAATTAAAATCTTGGTTTTTTTGAGATTGACATCTAGTTAAGTAAGTTAATCTATTGAAATATTGCGAAATCTCAAATTGCTACCACATCCCACTTTCACAAATTGGTATCAGAGCAGGTTTCACCAAAATATCGTGAGATCCTTTTTTCGCAAGATTTTTGTGATATCAATCGTTTTTGAAAATTTTTATTTCTAAAAAATTTCAATTTTTTCGATGGATAACTTATAAAATTGGATTTTTGTCTTTGATGGAACAAATAATGCCTATTTAAAATCCCGCATGAGATCGTGGTTAAAAGTTATAGATGAAAGAGTTGGCTCATATGTGAAAGAGGGTGGACTCCTCCAATTGTTACAGTGAATAATATCATTAATCCCAAACCTCTGTCTGATTGGACTGAAGATGACTATAAATGGAGTACCTATAACTCCCGTGACATTAGTGCTATTTCTAGAGCCGCACCCCCGACGAATTCTGACGTATTATGGCGTGCACCTCATGAAAAGAGAAATGGGATATCCTCTAATTGACACACGAGAGTACTAGCGCGATTAAGGTGTCCAAATTGCAAAATTTGACCACCCAGTTTGAGATTATCACTATGTTGGTGTGCGAGTGTTTTGATGAGTTTTATGCTAGGTTGTCGGACATAGTTAACATGAGTTATATTTGGGTGAGAAAATTGATGAGTCGAGAGTTGTTGAAAGATTTTGAGATCACTCCCATCCCATATTATTCCTAAGGTCACTGTTTTAAATTCATTGGGGATATTAAATATACTTAGGGTAGAAGAACTCGTAGGAGACCTTCAAACTTATGAGATTGACATGTTTCCCAAAATCCGTAAGACTAAGGATAAAGGGATATCTTTAAAGACTCGGGTTAAAAAAAAAGAGTTTGTGAGTCTGATTCTGAGGATGAGGTTGATTTAGATGACTGACCTTGTTTCTTAAAATTTTTAAAAGGTTTCTCAAATTTTCCAATGAAAGTTCTTCCACTGAAAATATTTTTGAGAAAAACAAAAAGAAATTTGATGCCAAGGATAGCGGTGAGAAAGAGGAAGAGGTGGGATATTATGAGTGCGAGGGAAAAGGGAACAAAGCTTTTGAGTGTCCCAATATGCAAAAGATAAAGGGCAAGAAGATTGCTAATACCGCAACTCTTAGCGATAGTGACATTGAGTTGGACGATTTCGGGAATGAATCACCACATGAAAAGTGAATTGATTTCATGGCTAGTCATGTGAGCACATTTACTTTCTCCCACGACGTTGATGACACTTGTAAACGTGAGATCCTCATTGATGTTTTGAGCCATTCGGGGGGATAGTGAGTGTGAGGATGAGACTGCAAGTAAGGGAGAATGGGATCTCCAAAAGGCTTTCAAAGATTTGTACGCCGAGACTTTAAAAACCAAAAATTTGAATAAAGAGTTAGGTCTTAAGGTGTTAGATCTGGATATATATATATATATATATATATATATATATATATATATAGAGAGAGAGAGAGAGAGAGAGAGATTGAAGTTTTGAGGATGTGTGAGGCGTCGACGAATCAACTCGAGAAGGTGAGAGTTTCTTTATGTGAGAAGTTGATCGTCTTAGGCCAGAATAAGAGTGAACTTGAAGTCCTATACCACCTCGAGAGAGATCTCGAACATGCCCAGGAGGTCAAGGTCAGTATTGAGGACACATCTAAGAAGTTTGGAAAGGTTCTCATCGGTCCCGCTTTGGATAATGTTGAGGGACTAGGAATAGGTTATGGCGGTGCGTCTACTTATCATGCTGCACCCGAACCGGTTCCCGAGTTTGTGATAGATCCATATATCTCTCAACCTAACCCACCTAGGCCTCCGTTTTCCCATAGGAGAGCGTGTTCTAGTCGTTTTGAGAGTGGTGTTCCTAGGCCCATTTATATTTGTTCCCATTGCAAGAAAAGAGGTCACCTTAGGGAATTTTACTGTAAGTTGGGTATAGTATGTCTCACAGGTATTACCTCGTTATGCTACTACACGTGTTCACATATGCACTTCCACACATGATACTTGGCATGCTCCCACACATCACATGAGAGATTTTGAGCATTTTAGAGATCAAGTTGAGTATTTAGTTAAGAATTCACATGATTTGATGAATGTTTTTCATAGGATGTCACCAACTTTGGAAAACTCCTGCGGACCTAATGATTGAGGTTTAAACTTGTTTGCTAGCATAGGATGATCTTCATGATGATATTTTATGCCTATTGCTAATGTGTACTACCATTGTATTTTAAATTTTACCATTTTAATATAATTTTCAAAAAATCCAAAAAAAAAAATTTTGAAAATTTTTAGAAAAATACAAGAAGATTATCTATTTTTTGAGAAAAAAATTTAAAAATCCAGAAACATTTTTATTTTGATAAAAAAAAATTTAAAAACAAAAAAAGATTTTTGTATTTCTTTTTACACCATATATGAATGGACATTTAGGATGACCAAGTCACAATATCATTCCATTATCCCTGTAACTATTTGATAGTGTTTTGAGATGATACATCATTTCATCCACGTGCTTTATATTGTTTGGAGTCATTAAGATGTGATTAATTGTTACTTCCTAAATGTTTGACTCATGATTTTCTTTAATGCACATGTGTATGGATTTATTTGATTATTGTACTTGTCTATCACATGTTGGTCGAAGTGTTTTCATCTCATCATGTCTTTAAAACGAACCAAATGCAATAAAACTTGACAAGGAAAGTAGTACATATAAAAACCATTGCTCGTGAGAGTTTATTTAATATTGTAAAATTCTGAGTGTACACAAGAAAGGGCTGCAAGAGGCAAGTGAACTCGTCGTAAAATCCACCGTTTGAAAACAGCCCAAGAAAAAATCAAGCCAATATAAAGAAACATAAGCCAAACTGGGGACCATAGGAAATCTCTTAAAAAGAAAATCTAGAACCTCATTAGAAAAATAAAAAGAATTATCTTTTGAGGGAGTTTGGTTGGAAATCAATGGGTTTGCACGTCGTGACAAAGTCTTGAAAAAGTATTACATAGTTTTAGACGTTATTGGTGTGAAAATTATTTTAGACTTTGAATTGTTGATTAGATTGAGTCAATATCATTTGAATTCAATATTTTTATACCTAAGGGCGATTTTGAGTTCATTCGTTAGGAATATCCAAAATTCATTGTGCACATATGTTATGAATGTTTGAGTTGATTTTTCTATCGAATTTATTTACACGCATTCATTCCATTTCCACAATTTGGTTATCTTAGTGCTAGTTCATGGTGTGTGTTGTTTTTGTAAAATTATTGTTTCTTGAAAAATATATAAAAAATCAAAAATAGTTTGTGTAATCTTTTAAGTTTATCCTTGCATGAGCTTAATTGATATATATTTTCTATGCTTGTCATGACACTCCGTATTTATTATGTTTTATTCTTTTCCTTGTCTATTTCGGACAAATAAAAAAGGGGGGAACGAATCATGAATTATGAGGGAGTGGGAGTTTGAATTATGGGGGGGGGGGGGTGATATTTGATTTATGTTTATCTCATTTCAAACTCGATACATATATTTTCTATGCTTGTCATGACACTCCGTATTTATTATGTTTTATTCTTTTCCTTGTCTATTTCGGACAAATAAAAAAGGGGGGAACGAATCATGAATTATGAGGGAGTGGGAGTTTGAATTATGGGGGGGGGGGGTGATATTTGATTTATGTTTATCTCATTTCAAACTCGATACATCACAAAGGTATTTGCTTCGTCTATTGTGTGTATGACTTTGTTGAGAATTTGAAAAGCACATAACAGAATAGCAAGAAAAGCAAGAAGATTTGAAGATTTAAAAAGTTGAAGATTTTTTAAGACTTGCATATTTAGTATCTTTCCACTTTTGGGTTCATAAGAGGGTATTGGATTTGTATAAGATATATGATTAATAATTCGAATATTTTTATTTTGTATTGAAATAGATATAGGGGGAGATTTGTAAGGAAATATTTTCCATAGTTCCAGTTTACATTGAGTATGTCGTATCCCGTTACAACCGTCAAGGAAGTTCACGTTCACACGCTCAAGAAGACGGATCCGAATATCACACATCTTCAATATCTATGCGACATGAGGTATAATTTGATATAGATTTTGTTTTGAGTTGCTTAGATTTTTTTACTAACTATTGGGATACTTTTATAAAATTTTTTTTTATCAAAATGAGGCGTTTTTTTAACTTAAAAATTTTACTAAAATACCTGTAGGCAAACTTTTAAAACTAGAATTTTTTCGTTCCTATATTTCCAACGACATGCTAATGTCGTTCGATAGGTCGTTCAAAGCATTGTTTGATTTTATGCAGGCCGTTTATTAGGTTGTTCAAACGACAGCTTGGTGTCATTCAAATGACATAAAGAATTTGTTCGAAGGACACTTGTCACCTCAGAATTTTTTATTAGCCTATATATACCGGTTTCGTGAAGCTTTTCAATTAAGACTTTTTATTTACACAAATTGCAGAACTGTTGCCATTAATTCTTCACTTTTTAAGGCTAAAAATCTTTTTTATTCACACAAACACATCCCAATTATTTTTATGAATCATCTTTGGAACCCAAACACTTATTAGTCAAAGTTTATTCACGTGGAGTGCTATTTCTACTACTGACTTAGGGATACTCAAGGGTATTCACTGCTGAAGGAGAAACTGCAGTTTTTGTGATTCTTGAGGGAGTCATTACTGGTTCAAGGCTACAGTCTTTATGGTTCCTTGCGGGAATTAATTGTAGATTTCTCTAGTGTGTTATAAGTTACGATTTGCAAACATTAGTGAAATAAAGGTTTTTGCCCAGCGGGATTTTTTTCTGAAATTTGCATGCTTGTTGATTTATTGTTTTCAATCACATAGATGCATGTTTAAGGTTTAATAAAATTGGAATCTTGGTTTGTTTGAGATTGACAACTAGTTAAATAAGTTAATCTATTGAAATATTGCAAAATCTCAATTTGGTATCACATATGGCTTTCACAAACTATAATGGTTGGTAAAATTCACATCTAACTAGGAAATTAGATCCTTCCTCACCCTATATATAGTAGATGGATTCCATTAATAATCCGCAAAAGAGGGAGAAATCATAATTTTTCAATTAATTTTTTTCTTGTCAAGGCAAGAAGGTGTTCTCAAGAAATTTTCAAGAAGATTCACGGTAGATTTATTTATTTAAAAAAATAAAATTCATGGACTAAGTTATGTGATGTTGACCTATTGGTTTTATAAGGGTAAATTTTTAAGAGAGTTAATTTATTTATAATTGGCTTAATTCTGGATAAAACATTTGAGTCATAGGTTAGACTTTATATTGCCGATCTCATAAGCCTATGAAATGTTTGATGAAGACGTAGCGACCAATATTCAATGTTAGATACACATCGTGTCGTGTTTTCTTGCGAGGTTTGTCTTCTAATTTATCGAGGATCTCGCAAAGTATAGATTCATTTTGAATGTAGTCATCAAATATATTTTTGGGTGATTATTTTTAAACTAAAACATTTGGAGCTATTTTAAAATATTTTTTGTAGTTTTTTTTTTGGTTTTAAGTTCGTTATAACGAAATTAATACTTCGTTAGAACGAGTCTGAGATCTCATTAGATCGAGATATTGACTTCGTTTGAGCGAGGTTAAGATATGGTTGGAACGAGCTTATAGACCTCTTTGGAATGCACATATAACGAGCATCAAATGGGAAGTCTCTATTAAATAAAAGGGCACCAGTTAGAAGTTAATTGGAAGTTCGTTTGAAAGAAATTATCTATTTTCTTCGAATGAACTTGGTTCTCGTTAGAATGAATTTAACCTTTCGTTTAAACGGACTAAGTTTTTATTCAAATGAGTTCACCACTTCGAAATTCATGTTTTCTCTATTTAAGGCATGTTTGACTTAGATTTTTCAAGAACTTTTGGCGAAAATCAAATTCCTACCTGTTTATAAAAGTTCCAAAACCCTACTTTCACCCTTTGAGTTTAAAGATTCAAGTTTTCATATTAATATGCTTTGAGATCTTGGGCACTAAATTATATTTTCTCTTCATCTTGAGAGAACTTGTTTTATGTGGTGGACTGCATATTTTCTATTTATTCTATTATGGTGGCGAAGTAGTGTTTCGTGTTTCGATTTTGTAGATGGTAGCTGAGCCTCATTGGTGGATACCGAGGTGTACATGGATTCGTACATTATGAAATCTTGCATGGTTAGACTCTTACCGTGCAATGTGGTGGAAAGTTTGAAGATAAAAGAGCGTTAAAACTTGCGTGGGATATGAGTTGTTAAGTAAGTCTACTATCTAGTCTTTATAATACATTATCACAGTGAACTGTTTGGGTGGACCATCTAAGATTTTTCCTATTATTTTTTTTCCTCCTACATCGGAGTGTTGTGAATGTTTTACTTATTTTATCTATTTATTAACTAGATGCATGTTTTACGTTAAAAAGATAAAATTGGGCAAATCATTTTTCACAAAAGAAAAATGGTTTATTTTGGTGAAATTTTTTTATTAGGGTTAACTTGTTTAAATTTTTGATAACTAAAATTGAAAAATACAAAAAATAGAAATTTTGTTTTTGATTATCCCTACCTAAGCTCCTATTAGACCTTCTCAAATTGGTATCATAGCTAGAACACTTAGTTATTGTGTTTTGATATTGTGTTGTTAGGCTTGAAGTTTAGTGGTTTTAATAGTTTTAGTGCCTCGATGTTTGATGTGTCAAACTATGCATACGGGAAAGTACATATTAAATATGCACTTAAGGCTATATATGAGTGGGTATGGCAAGAGATTTTAAATGGTTGGTCCCCACCAACAACTCTAGTTAGAGAGAATATGATACCTAAACCCCTAAAATCACGGAGTGAGGATGAGCATAGGTTAGCAAACTATAACTCTAGAGGTTTAAATGTTCTATTTTGTTCTGTCACCCTGGAGGAGTTTCGCTATATTATGATTTGCAAAATGTCAAAAAAGGATTGCAACATATGCCAACTCACCCATAAAGAAACTAGTGCTGTTAAGGCTTCCAAGCTCTAAAACCTCACCACTAAGTTTCAAATGATTAAGATGTTGGATAGTGAAAAGTTTGATGAGTTTTACGTTAGACTATCCAACATAGTTTATTTGTCTTTTAACTTGGGAGAGAAGATACCTGAAAACGATGTAATCAAGAAAATCTTAAGGTCATTCCTGAAATATTTAATTCAAAAGTGACGATATTGAATTCTTTAGGTACTTTAGCTCCTACGAAACTTGAAGAGCTTATGAATGACTTACAAACTTATGAGCTTAATGTTTTCTCCAAGACTGAGAAAATAAAAGATAAGGGCATTGATTTGAAATCTCAGAAGGAGGAAACACCTGTTTCAGATGATGAGTCTAACATTAAGTCCAAAGAGATGGTCCTGTTGGCAAAGAAATTTAAGAAATTTCTCAAATTTCAAAAGCAATCAAAATATGAGAAAAGGGTTGAGAAAAATATGCGCAACAAGGTCAATCACTTCCCTAAGGATCGAAATAAGAACTTTAAGAGGGATGGGTTAGAAAGATGTTATAGTTATGAGGGTCATGACCATAGGGTAGCTGAGTGCCCCACTAAACCAGGGAGAGACGGAAAGGAATCTAGTGATTCTGGAGAAGGACCCGATTCCACCATTAAGTGCAATTACACCGCGTTCATGGCTTGTTATGAGAGTTTAAATGATACTTCTAAGTCCATCATTTATAAACCCAAGTGAGTGATGGTAGAGTGAGTAAAAAATGATAAGTACCCAAAAGTGTTTAAATAAAACCCCAAATAAATGATTTTTAATTCCTAATTCTCAATAAAATGTAGTTAAATCACTCTAACATGTCCTAAAATTGTCCTACCAGAGCCTAGACCCCCCAACATGTCCTAAAATTTTCCTGTGTGTGTGGTATTATTATTTTTATTATTTTTAATATAGGTATATATTATATTATGGTTCGTGTCATTTTTATTTATTTTTTAGTATGTCTTTATTTTTAGTATTTTATCATTTTTATTTTATGTAAATATTATAATGTGCGAGTCGTCATGTCAGTGTCAATATATATTTAGGTGTGCGTGTTGTTAGAAATTTTTTCGATTGCATTTTTTTTATTAGTTTAGTATTATTATTATTTTAATTTTTTAAATTTTATTAGGTCAAATTTATTTTTATTTGAGTATTTTATTTATAGGTTAGTATTTTCATTTTTATTTTTATAGATTCAATTCAATTTTATTAATATTATATTTTTAAATGTGCATTAAGTGTTAGGTTGCTTGATTTTTATTTAAGTACATAATACACACACGCACGCACTAGCTGCCCTATACCTCACCTACACAATAATAATCCTCATACCTCTCTCCTCTCATCATACCCATACCATACACCCTCACACACATAAACACATCTCCTACTATTCATCATCTTCCAATAGCTACCTACCCGAACCCAATGACCACCCGTTTCCCACCTACTACCCTATACCCAGCTCCTACTCGACCCTTAAAGCCTATCCTACCCTAACCCTTGCCCTAATTGTCCACCCCAAGCAAACTCGTAAACCCATAACCATCACCGGATCGATCCATAAACCATAACTGAATCTCAGACCCACCTGAATCCTGCCCCAACCTTGAACCCGCTGCTAAACCATCGACCCATTTTTATTTCTTCCAACCCATTCCTCCTTGTTCTACCTGATATTACCTGCATAAATCCCAAACCAAATAAAACAAACACAAACCAAAGAAGCCCAACATGTGTTAAATGATTCTTTTTTACTCCTTTTACCCAATGCACCTCATCACTTCTCCCACATGCACATCTACCCATTCCTAAACTACCCTCATTAGCTCACACCCCACATGCACATTTTTTATTCCTAAACTACTCTCATCCTTACAAGACCAAATACCTTCTTTAGCCAACATTAAATTCCCATTCCTATATTTCCCCTAACCATATGCATCTTTCTATAAAAAGAAATTGAAGATCCATTTGGGAGCCAAGCATTGTAGAGAAAAGAATAGAGATAGAAACACCTTTGTAAATATTTATTTTATTTTTCTTTAGAGAGTTTGTGAGAATTAATTGTTGAGGGATTGAATTGTACTGATGAGGATAGAGTTCAATTTGGAAAATTTAAGGAGACTTGTTTGAAGATTTGTTCTTTTTGTCTACTCTTTATATGTTAAGGCCTTTGATTATTTTTTTTAATTATATTTCATATCATGTTAGGCTAAAAACACCTTTTAAGGGGTAGGATGAACCCCTATTTAATCTTCTTATAATTAATTAATTTGATTATTTGAAATTCCCTTTGAATGTTAATTTTGATCCTTCACCTTTCAATTTAACCCTCGAGAGATGGCAGATGATTTTTGAGATAAAAATGAAATTCGAGATATAATATCCATTTTACAATCGAGCTAGAGGTAGGGGGTTCTCAAGTGTGGTATTATTCCTTGAATTTCAACTCTAAGTTTTATTTCTTATGATTTATATGAATTTTGATGAATCGATCCTAGCCGCTGATTCATTAAAAGGAGTGTAAATCTATTTTCTAAGAGTCGTGGGGGCTTGAATTTAATTTTCTAAAAGGTTAGTGTTAAAATTGCATTTGTGACGTGAGTTGCCTTGTAATTTTAATACTAACTTGGGATATTTCAAAAAAGTATATTAATTAATTAGAATATGTGGTTTTGTCTCATTCCTTAATTGTTCTCACATTTACTTACCTTACTTTATCTCTAATTTTATTGTTTGATTTTTTTCATTTTTTTAGTCGCTTAGTTACTTAGTCTCATTATCCCTTGAAATTTGTTTTAAGAAAAAATTAAAAAAAAATAGAAAAAAAATAACTAAAAAAATTGTATTAGATCTCTTTTCTCGTGTTTCACTCCATTAATGTGGATTGACACCCTTACTTACTTCTATACGAGTTTTGTTATATTTTTTATCGCTAATTCAAGGGATTTTGACTAGCTTGGCTTATTCGTTCCTTTGTCATATCTTTTGTGTTTTTAGTATCATTTTTCATTTTATTTGAAGTTTTGTTATAGGATTTCATTATTGGCTTGTATTGCGGTGGCTTGTATTGGATTTCATTAGAGGGCGTCCAAAGGCGAGGAAAATAAGCCTCTCTACTTTGGGTTGGTAGGACTCCCGGGGCCAACTGAGATAGGCGATCTCCCCCCGGTCGACTCAAATCAATCTTCACCCCATGTGTGTAAAAGTCATGGGAGGTACATTCTTGATCACTCGTGAGTCTACTGCATGCGCGTTCATTTTTTGTGTGATTATTTGCTCATATGTTCTTTTACTTATCGCAACATACTTAATTTGAATGGTTTGAAGAATTAATGAAATTAAAATCCCGACCCGATCATTGAAACGAGAAGAGATTTCATCACTCGACTCACTCGCTTATCCATTATGTGCTACCCTAGCTATCGTTAAATTTAAAATCAAACAACTAGCTAGCCAAGTAGGAGAACATTTTTGCAAAAGCGATCACAAAGATAAATTTTGTAATTTTTGTCACCCACAGACTTCATTAAAATTTGGCTACCCACTCACTAGTTTTAAAGATATAAATTTGCTATGTGCTAGTTAGGATTTATCCTTTACTTGTGTGTGTGTAATTCAATCTTTTGATAATCGGTTTTAGTGCGTTCGTCCAATCAAAGAGTCCAAATATTTTTCTCTCATCTTTTCTTCAAAAAAATTCAAAAACATTTTCTTCCTATTATCTCTAAAAATCCAAAAATATTCTTTCCTCCTTATTTTAAAAGAAAATCACAAAAATATTTTCTTTCTTTTTGAAAAATGTTTAAAAATAAAAAATATTACTCTCGTCATAGCCGATGAACATCCTTTACGGGAATACTTTGGCCATTATCAATCGTTTTGAAGTATGCTTGAAGTTGATCCCGAGTCCAACCTCCACACTTTACTTAGTGTCTGTAACTCTCTCACACACATCGTTGATACTCATGCGTCGTCCATGCACGCATCTCATATTCCATCACCTCCGATAATGAGTGTCAATTCATACAATGCTTCGCCGTGTACTTATTGCTTTCATGCCAAGCACTTGTACCATTAGTGTCTGTACCTTCCTTATCCATCTAAACCCACCATAGAACATGTCTATCCATACGACACTGTTTCAGAATCAACTCCGGCTATTATCATGACATATCTAATGCCTAGTGATGTGAGCAACCAAATTATTCGTGGAGGATTGATCATCCACCTACCCCATCTGAATTATAACCCTGTCTTGTGGACCCTTACGATTTTCAATAGTCGTCATGGTAACCAAGTGAACCTCGTACCGATTAGTTCCCTCACTATGCTTGCCATGATTATCGAAATTTTGTCTCTCACATAGATGCTTCTCCCATATATGAACAATTTCACCTCGTTCTACAAACTTTATATGAGTATTGTCCACTTCCTAATGTCAATAGCGAGTTGTGTCAACCTCAACCACCACCACCACCACCCGCCACCACTTCACCACCACGATCCATATCTCCTCTCGAAATACTCTTTCAAAAGTTTATCCTGGAACAAGAGCAAGGTACTCAATATCAAAATAAAACCCTTTAACACATGGAACAACGATTAAATGAAATTGAGTGTGCAAACGAGTCGGATTCCACCCCAAGGAAACCCATTGTTTCCCCCACATGGAGTGATGATGAGTTACCTTGTGATATTAATTTTAAGTGTGACCAACCCTATCATCCCGAGAATCTTGAAATTGAGACCATCCTTGGTTCGGGTCCCAAGTTGACAATTGTACTGACTTACCTAAAGATAGTGATATTGATCAATCACCAATTTCTCCTAAGGAACCCATAATTAAGGTTAACATTCTGCTTCCTTACGAATCCAAATATACGCCCCAGTCTACATCTATTTAGCCCACCGTGTGTGTTCCCGAGGAATAAGTTAGCACTGATTATGAGTGCTCAACCCTATCCTGAGATTAAATTTGAGATGGTTTCTACCTCTCTGGATATGGATCCTATTCCACTATGCTTGGATCATTTTGAGTCATATATTAATGTTGATTCTTCTATCTTGAATTTGGATGCCTCATTAGATTTTCCCTCCACCTCATACGGTTACTTACGGGTGGATAAGTTGATCACTCAATTGTTTACTTCCATACATCCTCCTGCAAGTGCCCTTGTGGATCACTCCGAGCCTCATGAGGAGTGTGTGTCTACTACACTTGAGTTGGATCACCTTCCTGCACCTTTTGTCCCACCCGATCCACCTTTTATCCCACCCGACCCACCTATTATTTCACATTCTCCACCACCTTATTTAGACTTAGCCATTATACCTCAACAGTTCACATATGTTTATCTAGGTCCTTACTTGAACCCTCCCTCCACCCTCGAGCTCCATGCTCCCTCTCATGAGTTCTTACTCCATTCCTCTATCCATGAGATTATTTGTGGTGCTACTCTCAACTTAAGTGACATAGAGATTATTCCTACATGCCAGTTACTAACCAGTTGTGGTGATTTTTCTTCCCGTCAGCTCATTGACGTGTCACGACGTGACCATTATCATCGTCCATTTGTAGAATAATCGTGCGATTTCTATGAGACCCACTACATCCCAATTACCAAACCATTTTTCCTTCCTATCAAATTAGAGCACCATGCTTATAGGTCCCTCGTTCCCCTCATATTTATGATCGATAAGGCTCATGACTGATGCCTCTTCACCCTCACCCTTGCCTTTCTTCCATATACCCTTTTCCCCACCCACCCTTGGTCCATCAATGCTTTGCATCTCATAAAGAACTTTTCCATACAAGTGCATTTACCTTTTAGACTTTATCCAACAAGACTGACACTTCAGTTTTGTTCAAGGGTGGGAAATTTTCATCCTTGGTAAGGTTTTCGAGCAAACGAGAAGTCTATATGGTGAATGGATCGACGTTCTTAGTACACTTATTACCATTCTTTCATGAGATCATTTTCTTTCTAAAATGCTCGTTCTTTATTATATGTGTGTAAGACGTTTGAAGTTGCTTACATTTGCTCACCTCCTCACACACAAGAGTAATACACTTACCCGAATCTCGTGAGTTCGTTTGAGAGAGCTATATCCGTGAGATTTTTAAGTTGAAGCATTAATTTCAAAAAGGAGATCTAGGAATTACTCTTATGATATTCGACCTATTTTAACCGATTCACACCCTACACGTTGAGTTATAGGGTGGCATGCCTTCAATATTCATTTATCTAACCTTTTATACCCTTCTAGCTTGTTTTCCTCAAAATATTTATCTCATGGTGGATTGTGCTTTTATTTTATGTCTAATAAGAGATTGACTGTCATTTGCAAATAACGGAATTTGGGGGTATATTCCCTATAAATCCTCAAGAGACAAAACTCGTCATGTAGGGCAATCTATAGGTTTAAAGGCATGTTTCACATACTAAGTGCAATTGCAAGTTCCCGCGAAAGTAGTACACTTTTGGTTCTTATCTTTCTTTCTCTTTATTTTTTCTTGAGGACTAGCAATGTTCTATTTGGGGGTGGTGTGATAATCACCCAAAAGTGTTTAAATAAAATCCTAAATAGATGATTTTTAATTACTAGTTCTTGATAAAATGGGTCTTATGCGCATATATATTTCTTTTGTAAGTCATATACTATTACAGAGTTTCAAGCAGTAAATCAAGGCAAAATGTGACAAAGATGCAATTAAGTCACTCTAACCTGTCCCCTAAACGAGTCTAGACCCCTTAGCATGTCCTAAAATTGTCCAGTGTGTGTGGTATTATTATTTTTAATATAGATATGTATTTTAGTTCAGTTCATGTCATTTTTATTTTATTTTTTATTTTTTTACCGTGTCTCTATTTTTAGTATTTTATTATTTTTATTTCATGTAAATATTATAACGTGTGTGTCATCATCAGTGTTAGAATCGTTCAAGAAGCAAAAAGCAAAAAGTAAAAGAAAACATGAGAAAAAGAAGATAAGTAAAAGAAAGAGAAGTTGTAAATGTTGTGTATAGTGTTCAATTAGCTTTAAATACTCTCCCTGATGATATATCTAATGCCTCGTTTGGAAATCATTTGTCTAATTTTGAAATTGACCACTCTTTTCCATTATCCCGAGTTTCATCTCCAAACACCTTTGAATTCGTACATACATCCCTTTCATTTTGTACCCCAGCCTAGCCTACATTACAACCCTATTAAAGTCCTATGTTATCTTAAGTAGATGTAATCCAAAGGTTTAAATAGTTTTGATAATCTATGAAAATGCATTTCTCCTCTTTTATATGTGCGGTATCTTTCACTGAGATTTCAGTTTTTATTTTCTATATAGCGTTCTTCAATTGTGACATGTGTGCGGCCGAGTTTCCATTTACATTTACTCTTTATGCCCGCATGTTTCGTGTGTTACCTCCCTAATTCGAGTGAATTCTCTTGATGATTGTAACGCCCGTGAGGATTGAATATATGCCTGCTTTAATGTTTATCCGATTTATATAAGGTTTTGCCAAATCGCACTTTGCATGTGCTCGCTCCCCTCCCACATTTTAAGGTTTCAATTCTATGAGGTGCATTCTATAATGTTAATGATTTCTGACTTTTGTTTGAATTCATTCAATGTGCTAATAATGCTTATGAAATCTTGTTCATTATTGTTGGGTTTGTCGCATGTTGGTTTGGGCTCTTTTTGAGGAAACCATGTGATGTTTGTGGGTATCATCCTTGAAAACCCTCACGAGACGACACTCGTCCACTAGGGTACCTAGGGGTTTAACGGCTTATTTCATATGCTAAATGCAATCGAATCCCCCGTAAAAGTGGCCTTATACTTTTATAACTATTTTTGCACTCGTATCCTGCCTTTGGTTTGATTGTAGTTCTTGTTTTATCCTATTTCATTGCTAAGGACTAGCAATGTGTAAGTTACAGGGTGTGATTATACGCAAATATTGAATATTTCATCCCTCAAACCTATGTATTTTATCCCCCTTGGATATATTATTCCCTATATTTATGCTACTTAACGAGTCAACCTCGGATTTCTATGTTAACATGTTTTCAGGAGTTAATTGAGCTTTTATAGGTATTTGGATACTAAGTGTGAAGTTCAGACGCATTCCAACTAATTTTCGTACGAAATTGCACGTTCAAGGGCAATTTGGTCAATTCACAGTTTGGGCAGCTGGTCTAACATATCCCTCCTTGCAAGATTTGTGTGACTGTGAACGGTACGCGATTCCGATCCCTAACGAAGAAGTTACGGCGTTTCTAGCGGAAGGGGAAACAAAACACACCAAAACATGAGGAAATTGCTGCAGACCTGCTTTGATCAATCGATCGATCTTTCAGTTTTTGCTTTCGAGCTGAGACAGTGGGCTTAGTTTTCAGCCATCGATCGATCGATCGA
Organism: Sambucus nigra; assembly: GCA_949130495.1. Classification (NCBI taxonomy): domain Eukaryota; kingdom Viridiplantae; phylum Streptophyta; class Magnoliopsida; order Dipsacales; family Adoxaceae; genus Sambucus; species Sambucus nigra. The sequence goes on along the minus strand of OX422224.1, from coordinate 137,234,320 downwards.
AGGGATCGATCGATCGATCCCTTGTTTCCAGCTGATATTTTTCCTTTTCTTTTCTTTTTCCTTTTCTTTTCTACTTTTGTTCCAACTTACTACATAACCCATTTTTTTTGTATATATCAGAAATAATCTGTTTTGGGTAAGAATATCTTAGGGTTTTAAGGTTTTTGGAGAGTTCTTCTTCATTTCTACTTGGTTTGACACCCAATTAGGTTTGTAAGTTGACTATTCATCTTCCCTCTCCTTTCATTTATTGCTTTCTAGTATAGTTTTTTCGCGTTTATTTACCGTGTTTATTTATCGCGTTTTTAATGTGCTTTCTAGCTAATTTAGTCTCACCAAGTTTTTCGGGTTAACGAGCATAAATATAGGTAATAAGATACCCGAGGGGGATAAAATGCGTAGGTTTGAGGGATGAAATACGCAATATATGTGTATAATCACAAACCTCACCCTCTCGGCCTTGGAATGATCTCTCGTCCTCAGAGGGTACCCTCATGGTAAGAGAGTGTCCTATGCCATAAATATGCCTCGAAACTAGGAGATCAACTTTAGTGACTGTGCTGACATAAGATTCAACACAAGAGGTATCAACTGTGCCCTCATCTGCGTCTTTATCATCGTCTTGGTTTGCAGTTGGGATGACACCAAGTGGGATGACACCTTGAGCATGAGCAGTTTTTGAAAAGTGTTTCCCCGGAATGGCAGAATGAGGAATAGCTACTACAGGAGGTGGAATGGCAACACCTGCTCTCGGCTTTCCATGAGACAATAATTTATATATAATAATCTGATTTAGAAGGAGACTAGGCTTAGTAAGAAGACTGGGTTTGGTTAGAGGTTTCGACTTGACCTAAGGATGAGACTCTGGAAGACTCCTCAGGTCCCTCAGAATTAACAATATAATATCTCACAGCATTATCGAAAGTTGACACAATCTCGATAGTGTGGGAGATGGATGGATTATTGTGTGCAGATGAAGATGACTCAGACATTGAGTCACTAATATCCACTATAGGAGGATGAACAGTAGCAATGTGGATAGGGTAAATAGGACTAATAGGAAAAGCCTCGGCCATAGGCCTGGCAACGTCCTCGACCTCGTACTTTGTGATCTCCCTAAAGCACCTATCTCTGAGAGTTGGGAACTCCTCGACTAACTTATACATAGCTCTTAACATTCAAAGGATGACCTTCCACTTGTCTGGTGAAAATAATAAAAATGGGCAAACAACTAAGGTGTTGACTAGGTTTGATTAAAGGATTGAAATGGGAAGTTGAACAGTTTTCAGCAAGAACAGCCCAAGTACACAATTAAACCCTACAAGAGAAGATGACCAGAATCCTCACCAGAGCTTGGATAAAAAAGTATGAAAAGGAACAACAAGGCCAGAAACTGGTTGGGAAAACCCCCAACTGAGTATTCAACTTTAAAAATCCCAAAATTAATCCTCAAATAACCTAAAAAACAGTCAAGATAGTTGTCAAAAAACCAAAGCGGTGGCCAAAAAATTAAAAAATGGAACTCAAATGGTGTATAATCAATAAAAATCTAACAAAGATGGGAAAATGGAGTAACTGGAAGAGTTTGAGGGGCTGTTTACCACAAGAAACCAAAGTAAATCGACGGAGAATGATTGAACAATGGACAGAGAAGGAAGCTCTGAAATTTATGGCTTTAGAGAGAGAGAAGATGTATTTTTTCAAACTGTTTAAACCTTAGCAATGATGGGGTTCAACTTTCGAAATGTTATCATTAAGGCAAAACTCTCAGAGTGCACACACGCTACCTCCACTACTTAGGTAATATGCAAAACCAAAGATTAGATGACAAGTTTTACTCTTATATCCATCCGTCCTCCAATGTCTGACAAGCCATAGAAGTCCAATCATCGGTTGCAACTTGATATTTTTACCCTTCAGTCTCCCATCGACACAGAATAATAAGGGATAGGGGTGATTGATGTGCCCAAGGGTGACCTCGTCTTCACTCCGCTATGGCGGATTTTATGAAGTGCATTATCACAAGGAATATTATAGTATCTATCTTGGTCTCATCCTTTACTTCGGTCGAGATGACTTTCACCTCAATGGGCCTACTGTCTCGTCCACCAATAGGAAAGTCGAGACCTCATCAGACCTTGTTACATGCTCCTCATGGCCTGATTCAAGTCAGCCAAGACTCTACTTAGCAGTTACCAACATGTTATCCAATAGTTCCTCGAAGGTCTCTTACTCGGTCAGGACGACACTTCATCTCGACAGGATACATCTAGCAGGGCACGTAGAATGTTGCACGAGTGGGAGAGTTCATGTGGACTGTGAGCCCCACGTGCACAAAATCATTACAACAATATATTCCTCACGTGTGAAGAATATATCTCAATCATTATTTACATACACATATGGCAGGTGGCAGCATGACATTGGCTACTTGATATTGTACAAGCCTACTTCATGTCTGGGATGCATATGACACCACCCTAGCCATATAAATACTTGTCATATAAATATTTGTAAATGATCTCGAATCCGCAACCTACTGAAACTCTATTAAATTCATTTCATAGAGAGAGAAACCGTGAGTGTTATGTACCCCATGGCTATTAGAGCCCATTTTTAGTGGATTTCACACACACTAACAGAGTGGAGTAGTCCAGAATTGGCTGAACCACATATATTTGGTATTATCTCCCTTTTTTCCTTGTCTTTTTATGCATATATATAATTGTTTATACTCCATTGATACATTGGTTTGAGCTTGCTTATCACTTTGATTTGGTGGTACCACTTCTAGTATCATCATCTCCCAATAAAATGCAAGCCACCATCTGAACTGATCGAGTACCCCTCTGTCCTATCAACTTATAACTAGAGAATTCTGTTCTAGCAATGTGGATCCCACTATACCAAAATGATCAAATTGTCACCTTTCAGTCGGCCACCCTTGTCAAAGTCATTGACCGTGACAACAAACATGTGTTTTGTGTCATGGTCATTGACCTTGACACGACTGTGATAAAGAATTGTCACGGTCATTGACCGTGACAAGTCCGTGACAAATGTAGTTGTCACGGACTTGTCACGATCAATGATCGTGAAAATTCTTTAAATAATTGTCACGGTCAAGGACTTTGACACGACCGTGACAACTTCTGCAGCAAAAACCCTTTCCCCTTCGTTCCCTCCTCCCCCCCCCCCCCCCCGCCGTTTCCCTCCTTTTTCTAACTCTCTCTCTCTCTCTCTCTCTCTCTCTCTCTCTCTCTCTCTCTCTCTCTCTCTCTCTCTCTTCCATTTATATATATGTTTGTGTATATATATATATATATATATATATATATATATATATATATGTGTGTGTGTGTGTGTGTGTGTGTGTGTGTGTGTGTGTGTGTGCGTGTGTGGGGGGTGGGGCAGGGGGGCTGTTGTGTGTGTGTGTGGTGGGTGGGGGTAGGGAGGGGGGTGGGGCAGGGTGGGGGGTTGTGTGTGTGTGTGTGTGTGTTTGTGGTGGGTGTGGGTGGGGAGGGGGCAGGGTGGGGGTAGGGGTGGGGAAGGGGGGGTCTGTTGTGTGTGTGTGTGTATGTGAGGCAGGGTGGGGGGCTGTTGTGTTTGTGTGTGGTGGGTGGGGGTGGGGAGGGGGGGGGAGGGGGGGAATGCAAGGTACCATTGTAATTCTCTTAATATCCTGTTTTGATGATTCTATGAGATAATATATATTGTTTCAAGGTTAACTCATTGTAGATAAAAAATTTCACATAATAAGATTAAATTGAATCCATCCATAGATTCTATAATTACATCCACTAAAATATAATTAATAAATGAAACAGTTTTAGATGAAAGTAAATTAATAATTAGTACCCATTTCATATGAAAGTAGGATTTCCCCTCAGTGTAAATTAGTAAATTAATAATTGTATACGTTAATTGTTAGTTTAATTGATGAAATGAATTAATTGAGTAGATGAATTAGAAGGAGTACGGGATACACATTTGTTGTTGACATTGCAGTTGGATTATTTTGTTTAGTAAATGTTTGGTTGGTTAGTTTTAAAAGTGACATGACCACTGGATTATTGTTCACATGGGGGTGGGATTTTTCAACTTTTTTTGAAAATTTCTTTGTATATCGAACAATATATATATATATATATATATATATATATATATATATATATATATATATATATATATATAGTATGATAATTAAATGAAACATACTTGAAATTAAATATAGTGCGCATAGATACTAGCCTTCTAGTTCTTATGCGTATGCATTCAACAACCCTTAGACCCGTTCGAGAGTCATTACCCTTGTAATGAGATCTCTCGAATTATCCCGTTTGGACAGTTTGAGACTGTATAATTTATGTATAATATTCTTAGTGGCTTAAAGTTGTTACTTTTGGAGAAAGTTCTGCAGTCGTATCTTAATGTTCTTTGGGTACATACTAGATTGACAAGTGTGACTGTTATTTCAATTGATCAATTGAAATAACACTCACACCTGCCAATCTACGTCTTCTACTTGGAGAACTATGGGGATATGCTGTCGAATTTTTTTCAAATCGTAACAATGTGCATGAGCTGTTAAGTATATTATAGAAAAATGCGGTCTTGAATGGGATATGACCACTCACCCTTTAATAGGATAATTAAATGATGGGATAATTAAATGAAACATACTATAAATCTAAGTTTTGTTTACCTTTAATAGGTGTTTAGTTATGGTAGCTGTGATGGGATATCCGAAATACAAAGAGTGGATGGGTGAGACTAATAGAATGGGGGATGTGTTTCGCAGAGGTGCTAACGAATAAATGAAATATGCAAAGAGATGTCATAATGATGAAGAGATTTCGTGTCCGTGTGCTAGGTATACGAATGGTAAGGTGTTTGAGTGGAAAACAGTTGAACTACATTTGTTAAGATCGGGTATGCAAGATAGTTATCGATTTTGGAGTTTTCACGGTGAATTGAAAGTTCCTTTTGTCCCCGACCAACCTTCACAACGACCTTCAAAAAGTAGAATAGATGTAGAAGGGGACGATGTAGATCATAATATGTTAGAGGATTTAGTTAATGATGCGTACAGAGTTTATGAAGCAGAGGAGAATGAGGTTACTGATGATGTAGAAGATTCAAGTGCTCGTGAAGATAACACGATGAAACTTGATGATGACTACCAAAGTTTAAAATTTAAGGCACTCTGGCTGTGAGAAAGATCAAACAACTTTACATGCCATGGTTGGTTTGCACAGTTTGAAGACGCAGTACGATTTTTCTGGAAATAGCGTGACGGGAATTCTGAAATGGGTGAAGGGATTATTACCCAAGGTGAATACACTTCCAAATAGCTATCCTGTTATAAAGAACAGTTTGAAAGGTTTTGGAATGAAGTATAAATCGATTCATGCTTTTGTGTATGACTGCATACTATACCGAAAGGAGTATGAAAATATCGATCGTTGTTCGATATGCGATGAACCTAGATATGTCCAATCTACTAGTAAGGAAGGCACAAGCTCAAAAGTGCCTCAAAAAGTATTGAAATATTTTCCCATTGGGCCTAGATTAAAGAGATTTTTCACAGTACCATGGATTGCAGAGGCAATGACTTGACATGCTAGGGCAGAAGTAAGGGTAATATCATGAGTATTCCTATTGATTCTACTGCCTGGCGGAGGATGAATTTTGAGTATCCCGATTTTGCTCGAGAACAATGCAACATTCGTTTGGCTATATCAATAGATGGTTTCAATCCATTTGGAAATCTAATCACCAATCAGAGTGTATGGTCAGTGATCCTAGCCCCACTAAACCTCCCTCCTTCATAGTGTATGAGACCTGAATTTTTGATGATGGCTTTGTTGATACCTGGGCCAAGGCACTAAGTTATGACATTGACGTCTACCTGGCTCCTTTGGTAGAAGAATTAATGAGTTGTGGGAAGAGGGTGTGCAATCATTTGACTCTTTTAGAAAAGAAGAGTTTATGATGAAAGCTATGTTAATGTGGGAAATTCATGATTTTCCAGCTTATAAGACATTATCCGATTGTGTAGTACATGGTTATTTGGGGTGTCCTATTTGTGGAGAGGAGACTGAATCTCTTCTTCTATCCTCTAGCTTAAAAAATGTATACCATCGCCACAGTAGGTTTTTACCCCCAGCTCATAGTTTCAGATCTGAAAAAGGTTCCAATTTTTTATTGGGCGGAGTTGAACATAGGCTACCGCCGAGACAACTTTCGGGTTCAGAAATTGAAGGTAAATCTTCTAAATGTGGCCCTAATATGCGAGGTAAGAATCCCAAATTGAAGAACGTCAAGCATAAGAAGACCCCAAATGGGAATGAAACTGAGACAAGAAAGGCATGCTCTCGGAGGTCAATTTTATTTGACTTGCCTTATTGGAAGACTAACCCGGTGCGCCATGTATTGGATGTGATGCATGCAGAGAAGAACTTCGCTGAACATATTGTGGGTACTTGACTTGGGGGGAGTAATTCGAAGGATGGAGAAAATGCACGAAAAGACCTTAAATTGTTAAAACTTAAGCCACAACTATGGTTGAAAGAAGATAGTAGGGGAAGGACAATAATTCCCCCTGGTGCGTTTACTTTGACGAGTGGGGAAAGAAAGGTGTTTCTAGACACAATGTATAATTTGAAGGGATTATCTACTTTTTCATCCAACTTGCAAAGGATTGTGAATTATGCTACTCATGATTTACATAAGTGTAAGTCCCAAGATTGGCATGTGATCATGCAATTGGTTCCTCTATTATTTAAGCATTGTTTCTCCAAGCACAAGTATTTGCGTAGGGCTATTATGCAAATTAGTATTACCTTCTCCGTCTTGTGTGAGAAGGTAGTGAATCGAGAACACATAGTGGCCGCAAAATTGGCTGTGATCGAAGTGATTTATGTATTGGAGAAGTACTTTCCCCCAGCATTCTTTGACATAAGTGTTCACTTGTTGGTACACCTATGTGATGAGGCACTTCTTTGTGGTCCAGTTAGATATCGGTGGATGTATCCGTTTGCAAGATTGATGAAATTTTTTAAAGATTACGTCAAGAATACGCGATACATTGCAGGATCAATTACAGAGGAATACATCAGCGTGGAGTCATCAATATATACTCGGGAATATATGCCTGACTCGACCAGCGTTAATGACACTGATGAGTTCATCGATGATGGTGGTTATTTGATGGGAAAACGAGTGAAATTAACGAGTTTGCAACAAGAACAAGTAGCTCGTTATCTATTTGACACACATGAAGATGTCGAAGAATGGAAAAAAGTAAGTTTCGATTATTATAATGTTTAACATTATTTTAGATTAATTTATACATGATTAATTTTGTAATATGCAGAAAATATGAAGCCTGTGAGAATAATAAAAGACGAAAAACAATGGTACAATCAGACATCGAATTTTGGCTATGGTTGACACAAGAGGTAATTATAATGAAAATAGTCGTTATATAACGTTACATTACACTCAAATTTTACCACTAATATAATTAATTTATCTATATTCTCAGCTCCTAAAGACGGGTGATGCAACATCAAGCCTTGCTCGTCTAACCACTGGACCCTTGTTCGTGGCACAAGAGTACAAAAAGTATCGATTGAACGGTTACATTTTCGGCGCTAAAGTGTACGAGGAAAGTACAAATGTACATAACTCAAGAATTTCATACAAGGCTCTTACTTTCTTTCGAGCCAGCGCAAAAGATAAAAATCTCGTTGAAGCTGAAATGACTTACTGTGGTGTAATCCAAAATATATTTGAATTGGATTATATAAGCTTCAAAGAGGTTGTATTTTACTTTGACTGGGTAAGAGTTGAGGATAAAAATGCTTGTAAAGTTGATCCTGTCACCAATTTGATCATGGTTGACTTGTCCAAGTTGAAGAGCGACGACCACGTGAGAGATGAGACGTTTGTTTGTGCATTTCAAAAGGTTAAGCAAGTGTTTTATTCGAAGTATATCAACAACGAGACGTGGTCAATTGTCCAACACGCTCCAAGGCATCTAAATAGTAGTGTGGATGACTTGGCTGCTCCTACCGGATATCAATCCATTATTTATGATAACCTGAATTTGAGATAATTTTTCAATTTGTAATAAATATTTCAATTTGTACCGAAACATCCATTTTTAATGCTTTTAATTGATTTGCACTTTATCATTTTCACTCTTGTGTAGTGTGCGTGTGTGGAGAGGAGATTAATACATAAATATTCCAACTACATCTAAGTTTTGTTTATACTAATCCATGAATATACGCTTCTTACCTTTAATAGGTGATTAGTACATAGTTGTTTGGGGTGCCCTTTTTGTGGAGAGGAGACTGAATCTCTTCATCTATTCGAACACTAAGAAATTCCATAATCCTATGGAGTTATGCTCCGCAAATTCCTCCCAACCATTATGTAGCCAAACATCACCAGTTGAAGTTGTTAATTCCACTTTCCATACCTCACCACTTGGAAACTCTAGAAAAATATGGGAGACCATTGGATGGTGGAATTGACAACTTCAACTGCTGATTTTTGGCTACACAACGGTTGGAAGGAATTTGCAGAGCATAACTCCATAGGATTATGACATTTCTTAGTGTTCATATATGAAGGGAATTATATTTGACACGATTACCCGGGGTACATTAGTTGGAAGGAGGTGCCATATGAGCTCAAGTTAGCTATTTGGGTGACACTACAGGTAATGTATTTATATTTATATGTCAATTTCGATTTCGATTTATATTTATCTATATTTGCGGGGCGGATACTAATTTTACTTTATTTTATTTCAGGGGACAGGGAGTGGCCCTGAGGGTAGTCCACATATGCTCGATACTTATGTGGCTCTTCGGACGAGAAGGGAAGGATAAGGAGGTGTCCCCGAGCGTCGCAGTACAAAATCTCTTTTCTAGCTAAATAGTTTGTAGATTTGAGATAATTGATGGTGATGTTGTTTCTTCTTAAATAGTTTCTATTTTGAATGTATATTTGCACTATCTGTAGTATATTTGGATATATGATGTTTGAACAGGTACAACGTTGATATAACAGGTATAAATATACTGTTGGGCAGTGGCCATACTGCCTATCAGATTTTTTTTCAATTCTGCACAGAATTGTCACGGTCAATGACCGTGACCCTTTTTTTTAAAGAGGGGGCAAGGCTTTTTCACGGTTATTAACCGTGACTAAACGTGTCACGGTCCGAAACCGTGACACGACCGTGAAAATTCTTACGAACTTGTCACGGTCAATGACCGTGACACGTCCGTGAAAAAAAAAGTTATCTCTCCCCAAATTATCACGGTCATTGACCTTGACAAGTCCAACTTGTCAAGGTCAATGATCGTGACAATTCGGCAGATTTGGTGTAGTGTCCCCTGCCTGTGCTTTCACCACCCTCATCATAATCTCGGGCGTGATTGCTAATACAGACATACAAGCCAAAGCAATCTAATCATTGTGTCGAAGCTCTCTCCACTTCGCCTTCCAAACTTCTGGTAGCTCTCCTGTAGGTCTTTGGATTTACCCATCTTCCACCACAATAGCCTTCCTAGGATGATACTGAATATCAAACAATTAATCCTTCACGAACTTCCACTACCTCTTTTGGCGCATGTTCAAATCTTTCTACATGAACCGATACTGAAACAATTTATGATCTATAAATAAGGTAAACTGATCCCCTAAAAAATAGTGCCTCCAAATACTCAAGGCAAATAAAACCACGACTAACTCCAAGTCATGCGTGGGATCATTCTTCTTATAGGGATTAAGCTTGCGAGATGCATACATAATATCGCTCTCCTACTACTACAATACACCCTCGAGTTCCTGCAAGGATGCATCAGTGTAGACACAATATGTCACTCCTCCCTTAGGCAGTGAAAGTATAGGATCTACAATTTATCCTCTATCTCATAGAAAGATAACTAATAATAGTCATCCCAAATAACGGCACACCATTGCGAGTCAAGTTTGTCAACGACAATATTTGATAAACTCTTAACAAACCTCCGGTACTATCCTCCCAATCCCAAAAAGCTGTGAATCTCGATCGGTGTCATGGGTTGTCCCCACTCCTTCACCATCGATACCTTACTTGGATAAAAAATAATACCCTTCTCAGACACAATGTGGCCTAGAAACTTACCCTCTCGAAGCCAAAACCCACATTTCCCAAACTTCGCATACAAATGGTGTTCTCTAAGCATTTGTAAAACCCTCCGTAAACGCTCGTCATTATCATCCTCACGATGAGAGTAAACCAGATTATCATCGATTAACATAATCATAAATTGGTCAAGGAACTTGTGACAACACGCTCACCAAAATATGGGGTGTCCAGCCTGATACTCCAACATAACAGGAATCATGGATGGAATCATTCTCAGCATCACAACAATAAAAGAAGTATACGGGATAACGACCCAATATTTTAGAAAATGGGTTGCTAAAAATTTTGTTTTATTATAAGTTAAGGGAATAATTTAAACAACCAAAATTGAAAAGAAAGTGAAAACCCAAGAAAACTTATATTACATCCACAAGAAGAATATAATATGGGGACTGAATATGCTGTCGGTCAATATGTACATACAACGTAATCAACAAGTTTAATTTAAGTTACATATTACATCCATTAAAAAGTTACAAAACTTTGGGCCACACGTCCGAGTAAAAGACCCGATCATAACTAGAATACAAAAATGAAGGCGTCTAACAACATATCCCGTAATATCCACAAAGTATTACTGCTCCCCAAAAGCACCGGGGAAGGAAAGTCAGAACGGGCGCCCTTGCGGCGGAACACCTGAGTGGATACAAGATTCATGCACAACAAGAAAAATGAACGGGTCAGGGCCCGATTTTATATGATCACCAGATAAATAAAGAGTATGACAGTTATGAACAGTTAATCATGAATGATAAAGATGAGAATCTATCAACATAATCTCAAAGCATAATCTAAGACAACTTAAATGATTATAAATTTTATTTAGTTATGCAAGAGGATATAAATGAGTATCATTAATTAAAAGCCTCTATCATTTTTCACTGTTTCAATTCATCTTTCCATTCCTTATTAGGAATATAATAACTGTTATATGCTCTTTGTGGCATTCCATTCCTTATCAGGAATATAATCACTATTACATGATCTTTGAGGCATTTATTATACATCAAGTCCCACTTGATTAAGAATAGTTATATTCATATACATATAACGATTCTAAGACAGCCCGTCCGGATTTCCCCACTGTGCGCGCCCCTAAATAACCATCATCTTCCAGGGCCTATATACCAAGACAACCTAGGCACCTAACGCAAGACATTGGGAAGCGACCATATGCCTGCGGGAGAGTCTTAACCTCACCCGGAATTACCTCTCCATCATAAAAAATATACAACAACTCTCATATGGCCTAGGACTATATCCACCCTGCATTCATTAGCCAGGGGGCTTCACCTCACACGCGCAATTTCCCTTATGATGGCATTTAGAGAGGTGTGTTTAAGTAAATTAGCATTTATTATATTAGTCTCATTTTTATTTCCATTTTACATGCGTATGTTTCAATTTATTCGAAACCATAATCATTGAATATTCTTATTAGTATTCATCGTATACTAAGCCCCGAATTATTCTCCAAGAGATCACAATATTTTTATAAGTCACAAGGTTTTATATACCTCAATTGAGCCCCTAAAGTCTCCAAGTATGGGCTTACAACTCCTAGACTCCTAATAGTTAACTAAAGGAAAGAAATTCCCTAACCTCAATTTGTACACCCCCGGAATAAGCCCCGTTTAACCCATTTCTAATGTAGGGTAGTTAATTAACTCATCTAGGACTCTAGGACTCTAAGTTTACTTCATACAAGAAGGTTCCTAAGTCATAAGCCTAAAGAAAAAGGGTTGGAATTAAGTTAGAAAAATAACTCAAAACTGTAGGATTTTCGAATCGATTCGACCTGGCCGAATCGATTCGGTCTGAAAGCGAATCGATTCGAACCAGCTGAATCGATTAGGTTAGAAAACCTGACTTTCTACATAATTTTCGGACCTGCACACTGCCCCTATGGCGAATCGATTCACCCTAGACAAATCGATTCGCCTCTGCGAATTGGCCAAGTATAGGTTTAGGGTTATGAACCCTAATTTCCCCAAATCTCTTTCCTTCTCCAACCAACATCATTAAATAAACCCGCCAAATAATAAATGCATCTAACTACCATCAATTTACACTGATAAACATATAATCAATTTCTAAGGGTTTAAACCTACAAATCCATTTAAAGCCCTAAAATTGTTAAACCAAAATCAATCCACAACAATCAATACACATTATACATCTTAGATCACATATTAGCAAGTAGAAAACTTGTCTTGAGCTTCAAATCTCAGATTTTCTCTTGGTAGAAGCAATCCCAAATCTTCAATCTCTAATTTCTTCTCTTTCTCCTCTTTTCTCTTCAATTCTCTTCTACTCTCTTTCTCTCTAGGTTAATAAATGCTCTTAATAGAAATAAAAGTCTTAGCAAGACTAAATTGTGACTTTAGTCTAAAATTCCTAACTTAATTGGTTAATACCGCATTAAAATGACTCACAACTACGCATTTAAGCTATATCCTGTCAAAAGTGCCCAAAACATAAAAATACAATATAGCACTTATTTCGACTATCTCGCACATTTCAGGACTAACTACGTCCTCTAAATTAGCATCCGGAGATTTTATATTTCAAGTTCCGGTTTCATTTTAAAATCTTATGACACTATAAAACACAACATGGTGATATTTACTTACACATACAGTAAATATGCAACAATTTAGTAAATATTAACTTTAACTCATGAAATTAATATTTACTTCATATTCCGACATTTATATAATTACTTCACACAGTAAATAAATATAAAACATGTTCTTAAAAGTGAGGGTTGTTACAAAACTCTTGAAAAAAACAGTTCATCAGATCCATGAATACTGCTGGCACATTGGTGAGTCCAAATGACATCACCTTAAACTCGTAAGACCTATATCGTGTTAAAAAAGCAGTCTTAGGAACATCCTCCTCTCTGATGCACAACTGATTATAACTGGACCTCAAATCTATCTTTGAGAAGTAAGATTCTCCCCTCAGCTGATCAAACATATCAACGATACAAGGCAGTGGATACTTATTTCGGATCGTGACCTTATTTAACTCTCTGTTTGATATTATGTTTACTTTTTTTATTTAGTTTTTGTGTTGAACTTTTAATGATCTTACACGACACGTACTCTTATGAAGACTTTGATTTGTAATGGTGTAGTAAATAGTTTTTATGCTTCAATGTTCAGATGTTTTTATCACAAACTAAACTCTCTTAATTATGATTAGATCCAAAATTTTAATATTTCTTCTTTATTATATAATATTTTGATTTTTTGTGTTTTATGTTATATGTTGTTAAAATAAGAATTTTCTCCAGATCATGAATGTTTGTTGAATATCTTTATAGATCTATTTTCTCTCGAATGTTTGATTAAAATAAACCTTTGAAAACTAATATGAAATTATTATCTAATCTTGATAATTAGCTTTCAGGTTTTTATCTTGAGATGAGATAAAAATAATTTTTTGATTCATGTTTTAACGCTTCTCTCATAAAATTAAATTTTAAATTTATAAGAGAGAGAGAGAGAGAGAGAGAGAGAGAGAGAGAGAGAGAGAGAGAGAGAGAGAGAGAGAGAAACAACCTACCGGACACTTGAGAGGACCAAAGGGTACTCGCTAAAGCGTATTAAGTTATTAAAAACTCTTTTAAACTCTTTGATATAAAATCTATTATAAATTATAAGTTAGGGAATACCCACGTACACTAGTAAGTAAAAGTGGTAATGCTAGATATAAAAATAATTCCCTTTAAGAATGAGATGAGGAAAAATAGAAGGTGACACACTATTTGTTCTTGAGGAACCCACGATGGTGATAAACCCCATATCCCCACACCCAAGTCCATTATTACCAATTACAAGTTACAGATTACAGTCTCCAAGTACACAATGAATTAAATTAAGCAAATAAACACCCGTATAACCAGCCTAGTCTAAAACAACCCAACTTGACTGAAAATCAATCAACCCAATAACACTCAGGTAATAGTGACTACAACACACACAATACACCCAAGAAAACTAATACGAAAGTTTAGAAAAAGAATTCAACAACACTAGTGTAAATGAAATAGTTAGGCTAATACAAAACCAATACACCCAGGCATACACTAATCAACCCCACAAATTGAATCTTACTAAAAAACTAAGATAGTGAAAAATTGAGACACATGAAAAATACGCACTCAATGCCCGAGAATCCATGTAAATGTACACAAAACAAGTAAACAATGATAATAAGATGATATTGAATTAATCAGTTTTAAAAGAATGATTAAATATTAAGTCACAAGACATATAAGCCTGGGTGTACTGATTTTGTATTAGCCTAATTATTTCATCCGTGTAGATGTACTGGTTTTAGATTTTAAGTTTTACAAAGTTAAGACCAATTAAATATGTGCACCCACACACCCACACACACACAATGAGTTAGGTGTAAATAAAGTCTCAATACCAAACACCCAAGAATATTTCAGACTTATTTCTATATGATCCAAAATTTCACTCCAAAAATAAATTTGGTCCAAATATTTTTAGTCCAAAATTAAACAACTGGTTCCAAAAATACAAATATACGTTAACTGATCTAAACCCCAACCAATAAACCAACCAGCAAACTAGTTATGTTTTAAATAGCAAAAATAAATAAATTAGATCAACAAAGCTCTAAAAAACACGCAGATCTCAACACCACAAACAAATTATTATTTTTTTGGTAAAAAAACTAAGTTTTGTTCTATTAAAACGAGTCCAAAAACAACAGATCTACAACAGTTAAAATCGTTTTAATCCAATCAAATTAGATCTAAAAAAATATTTAAACAAATGTTTCTTAACTAAATGGAACAAGCAAGCTCATTGTTTTAACAAAAAATAAATGTTCTAGCAGATCTTAAATCATCATTAACTGCATATGAATATATATATATATATATATATATATATATATAGAGAGAGAGAGAGAGAGTAGAAAATGTTACCCCCCATCGCAAAAAAAACGGACGACAGGAACAACAACCGAAAACACAGGTCGCCGGAAACAACCATCGAAAAAAATAATCACCATGGGCAAACCAGTAAAATCAAACCCTTCAAACAACGATAGTTTCAAACTCAACACTTGTATTGTTGAGCTCAAACCAAAATTCCAACAACAGTAATTACCAAAGATCCAAACCCTCTTCAAAACTTCGAAAATCAAATCTCCAAACAGAACCCCAAAATCAAGATATAATGTTTGGATCCAACTTAAAATAGGGTAAATCTCTCCAAAAATCAGCCATAGGAACGGTAAAAAAAACGAGAGAGAGAGAGAGAGAGAGAGATGTTCGATAGCGATTTTTGAGAGAGAAATAGATGAACCCAAAAAAAGAACCCACTTGCAATCTCAGACATAAGAACGAATATAATAAAGCCCAAAATAAACAAGGGTAAAACCGGAACTGCTATGGGACCAAACGATTAAAACCATAAAGATGATCTCATCACACGCAATAGGTAAACGCCTGAAATAAACGAGCCACACCAATATGCTCAACAACTGACATGATGAACAAAAATACAGCCTCATCCTCAAGACATTAAAACGACACCCGATATTATGAATTAATATTTGAAAATATGTTTTGTAAGTTTCTTAGAAAACTTAATTTCTTAATATTTACATTATGATTATATTTATCTATTGTATTAGATATGAATTTTATTTTGTAAATATATTATGTTTTGTGGCTATTTGAATTATATGTGAGTTATTTCATGTTGGGAATTTTAGAACATTTCACTACAATACATGTTACACTTCACTAAGACTATTGGTATTCTGAGTTCCGTGGGTTAATACTGAGAATGAGTAATGTGGATAAACCAAGAGGGAAGTCTAAATCAAAGAAGTTTTTCAATTCTACATCTGCATCAATTGGAGATTATTTTATTTTGTTTTTGTAGGTTATCAACATATACTTTCTTGGTATTGATAACTTGTACGTTTGATTCTTTTTCTTAATAAATTTTTTTGTTTTACTCCGTACTGGGAGTCGTCGATGTTACCCTAGGTTTACGATTTTACCATGTTAAAATTATGTATTTTAATCTTCCTTGCCACATCTATTTCTATGTGTGATGTATGATTTAGTTCATTAATTGAAACAATTCATCATATAGGATATATATTGAGCTAAATGTCATACAAATTAGATTGTTGTTATTGACTTTAGAATAAATCAGTTTTAATTAATTATTAATTTCTGGATTTATTAATTTTGATT
Organism: Sambucus nigra; assembly: GCA_949130495.1. Classification (NCBI taxonomy): domain Eukaryota; kingdom Viridiplantae; phylum Streptophyta; class Magnoliopsida; order Dipsacales; family Adoxaceae; genus Sambucus; species Sambucus nigra. Next base: position 137,217,851 of record OX422224.1, on the reverse strand, counting down.
AAGTCAAATAATATTGTTTTTCTTATTTTGATTATATATATGTTATTAGAAAAACTTTCATGAAATCAATGTATGCTTTATGCGCGTACGGGAATTTTTCAGGGTCAGGATGGCCACAGTGGAGAATCTGCTAGGGAGGCTTTTTAAGGAAAATACTCTATTTACATGGGTTTAGTTTTCTTTATCATTTTTCATCTTGGAATTGTGTATATATTTTCTCACTTATATATTATTTTCTTCTTTCATTATCACATGTTTAATATGATATGATCATGTTACACATCCATATAGATTTCTCTTCACCCCGTATACATATATCTTTCTTTATTACATGTATCTCTCACTTTTTATATCACATGCTTTATATTGCCTATACGTATGTCCATGCTTTATTTCACTTGTATATATCATATGCTCGATGTCACTTATAAATATATCCATGGTTGACCTCACATGTACATATTTTCATGCGTTACTCCACTTATCCATGTTTATATCTCTCTTGTATATATCATATACTCCATGTAACTTGTATATATCTCCATGTTATACCCCACTCGTACTTATTTTCAAGCGTCACTCCACTTGTTCATGTTTCCATTTGACTTGTATATATTCACATGCTTCATGTTCCCTTGTATATATTCCATATGTTTTATTTCACTTACGTAGATAGTTATTCATCATATGCCACTTGTATATTTCCTACTTCTACTTCATGCTTAATAGTTATACATATCCTTCTTAGCATACAATTTACTTTGCATAAAGAAACTAATTAACTCATACATTTGCACGATACATCACATGAGCATTGAGTATTGAAACTACAGTTGTCCTATAATAGGGAGTCACTTTACATTGGCTTGTCGATTCTGCGAGATATAGATAACCTAAGAATAGGCTCCCACCTTCCATTATCCAAGTATCCTTGATGTATATCGAATGGTTACCTCGTATCAGACTAATTGAATGAACTCATGATGGGAGGTATATAACAAGAACTAATTCACGTACGTCAATTATATCAAGTTCTCTATTATGGGTACCATCACCACAAGGTATATCGTGAGTCAATTCACATACACTTGGGCATATCCACTGGCTTCTCCACACGTACTGGTGAATGATTTCTCTAATGGGCAATAGGTATTGTAACACCCCGCCTGCTCGGGGAGAGCGAACGGAGCGCCACTATCGATAAAACTAACCAAAATCATCAATAAACTAGGTATAGAGAATCTAAAAATCCCACAATATAAGAGAAACTACTAATCTCAATTTCTTCAAATTAAATACAACAAGATCTCTCGAAATAAAATAAATCGCCAATGCTCTAGACAAAAAAATAAATAACAATTTTCTCATTTTGTATTCTCAAATATTCTTACCAAAAAAGACCATGCTTAAATCATCCCATTTGGTCCATAGCGCTCAGATACACGCTAACCTGCCAACTAAAAGAAAATATGGGGAAGTAGACAATACGACAGGAAAGATGCTCAACAAATATATGTTAGAGATGAATAAAGCGTAACAACACGAGTACGAATATTCAAATAAAAATGCAAATCTCAATAGCATTTTATCAATATTAATTTCTCAACAACACATTAATCCGAGTCACCAGGCCTCACTATACCGCGCCATACTTTATCAAGTAGCCGGAACAGGAATCTTGACGGGTGCCCAACATCCATGCCATATTAAAATATCATGACAATATGCCCAACAAATAATAATACAACATGAATCAAAATCATATTCCACCAATAATTTCCAGATTTCCAAAAGAATTTAGCAATTCAAATGTGAGTTCAATAATCACATGAAATCAAAGGGAATAACACTCGCGAGATTAAGGAGCATATTCTGTAAAACCCCATACCTTAAAACACCAAAAATAATCCAACATAAATCTGCTCCTAAAAGTTAGATTACTCCATCAAAATCATCTCCCAAGCTCCACCTCAAAACAACTCCAAGAACACACCTAAAATTAAGGTTGAATACATAAATATAAAGGGGTTAAGATTATATATATAAAAGGAGAGGAATAAAATATGTTTGCTGCATATTATTGTGCCGAAAGTTGCTTCAAAATAGTCAAAAAGGGTTGCCCACCATCCCTTTAATTAAGGCAACAATAATTCAAGTTTAAAATAAAGAAAACAAAACTTCTCAAAGAAGATTTTTTGCCGAAGTGAAAACTGGCATAAATTGGGTATAAATGATGTTTTTTGAAAATGTCGAAGAAGGAAAAGTTGCTCAAAATTAAATTTTGAGTCGGTATGGTGATTTTCAGAATTTTTTGAGCACTTTTATTTTTTTGAATAAAATAATAAGATTTTATTTATTTATTCATTTTTTGATTTTTGACCTCATGGCACTCTTAGGAATATTTTTAGTATCCAATAACTATGGTCAAATTATTTTTTACCCCAATAAAATTTCCTATAAAAATCACGCAAGTTCGCGACCTGCGCGACACATGCTCACAAAAGTCCAATTTTATTTAAAATACCCATTTAAAAAATTCGGGTTATTACAGGTATATCGTAAAAGTTATGCCAAAAGAGGGAACCCTGAAATCAACCTACCATGAATTACCCTCATATAGATGTCTACCCTAGGACATCATACCTATATTTCTAGTTCCAATGCGACACTATGCCAAACTTTCTAGTCATCTAATTACCTAATTTTTCTTTATTTCTCCCTTTTTTAAAACTAGAACTTGTTCATGAGTCTATAAACAAGTTAAACCTCATATTTGATTACGTACCATATCTTCTCCTCGACCTGGGTCATGTTCGACATTCATTTGTAGCCTTGATAGGACCTAATACAACAGGAACTTAATAATAACAACTACATCGAAGGATTTTTTAACCTTTTCTCCCCTTTTCAAAAGTACTAAAAACATTATTTTTTAGAATAAATAAAAAATACCTTTTCCCTCTCAGGTGCGATCACATTTACCCTAGCTTGGCCTAGCTCCCTATTGTTTATGATATTTCATCAGACCGCCTTGGATTACTACTTCATATTCACCCAATTCAGTAGAGCAAAACACCTGGCCAAACTGCCTAGCAGATTTTTTTAAAATTCTGCCCAGATTTGTCACGACCAATGCCCGTGATAATTTTTTAAAGATTGTCACGAATTTTTCATGATCTTTGACCGTGACAAAGCTTGTCAAGGTCAAAGACCGTGACATGACTAATGAACTTGTCACAGTCAATGACCCTGACAAGTCCATGACAACAAAATTTGTCACCCCCAGAATTGTCACAGTCATGACCTTGACAAGTCCAACTTGTTAAGGTGAATAACCGTGACAATCTGACAAATTTCGTGTAGTGTTGAAAATATCAAACCAAATATGCAAACATACCGAGATGAGGAAAAATACCTTTACTTGGAAAACCATTTAATTTAGTATTTTAGAAAGTTTTACAAGACTATGGACTTACAGAGTACTGTGACACCCCGTCTAATTAAACATTGGTCGATCAGGTATTTATTAAATTAAATAAGGTTTCTCATAGGATCCATTCTCAGCATCACTATCAAATACTTTTTTTTATTACTAACCATCTAAGTGAAATTAGGCCACTGCCAAATTTTATCTTTCTTTAATAACAGATAAAAGGACCATACTAATACTAAATTAACCATTCACAAAATTATAGAGTCCAAACATCACAATATGTAAATGAATAAAGGTTTGTCGAATAAATCATCGGCCAAAATCCAAAACAAACCGTCCATAATGATAACAAGTCTAAATAACTAAAAACTGTCAATGGAAAACAAGTCCATACATGGGATATAAAATAAGATCCTAGACTAGATCTGAAGGGAGGAATTGTCTAATTAAATTAATTCTGTCAACATCCACAGTGCTACAGCTCCGAGTCCATGAACTGAAGTCACGCCTGGCGTCCCTGTGGTTGGACACCTAAAAGGTTTTTGAAAATATTTTATAGCAAGTGTTAGTACACAAAACATTTTGAAAATATTTAGCAAGCGTTTATTACATTTTTCAAATCGGTTATTTATTACACATGTTAGGTTATCGTACACACTCTTGAGTTTACTCACCTTTAATCTATTGTGCAGGCCTAGAATTCTATACTTAGCCCACCTAGCTATACTGCCCAAGCTAACTAGACAATAGTATTATCTGAACTTATCTATTCGCCTAAGTTCACTATACTGCCCATACAGTACAGTATTTTCATTAACGTCCCAAATACAATCTATTTCTCATGCAACATTTATATATGTTATCATATATTAAGTTTCGCATTTTAATTCGTCTTTTAGAGGTATATCCATAAACATATCATCTACAAGTCAACTATTGCACTGAATAGGACATCATAAGGTATATATATTTCTCACACAATATATACTATAAGGATTATTGGTTCGGATAACCATCGACCCAAACTATCCTACCATTTACATTGGTCCGGATATCCTTCAACCCCAATGTAAATGTTATGCATATGTACATTGGTCTGGATTTTCCATCGACCGCGATATTATCTCTTTTCGATTTGGTCCAGATAATGATCGACCCCAAATTCTAACTTTCACGTATTGATCCGGATAGCCATCGACCCCAATACTATTAATATACTTTAGGTATTCACACAACCTAAGTACTTATACTATAGGTATTCACACAACCTAAAGATTCACATTGGTACGTATTATATTTCTCTCTAGTATTTACCACACATTTTATTTTACGATTTATCTCGCTTTCATATTTATATGAGTATTCACACAACTCTAAGGGTCTTAGTTACCCCATTTTCTAAATTTGATAGATAAGTCCAACTTACCCTACTGGTCGATACTTAATTATTCGATTTTCGTAATTCTCTATCCGACTTTTAGATTAATTACAATGTCATTCATCTCGAATTCAATCTCATCCTAAACTTCTCAATAAGACTACTTCACATCTCTATAATAGGCCTACCATAATATAATAACTCTCCTATTATTATATTTACAAAGTCCTAAATATTTATACAACATCAATTAGGAATACTAGGCCCAAAAAGAAATTTTCATATTTAATTTAGGGAACTGAACCGACCGATTCTGGCCGTTGTTCTATGAAGACCGAACCAAACCTCTTCTCTTTGGTTCAAACCGATTCGTTTTTCAATAACCCATTTGGTGAAGGCGGAACTGAACCGATCAATCTGGACCGGACCGGTTCGTTTATCTGTAACTTGTTTCTACAGTTATAGCAGGTGCGTTTTCCACCATTAACGCACTTTAAATTTCCATATTCTCCCGCCAAACTCTAAACGAATTGTACCAAACCCTTCTCACATGTATAATGACAATTTCTAATGTAACTTTTGCATCAAAACATTACAAATTATTCAAGAATGGATTTAAACCTCTAAACTTAAAAAAATCATAGGTTTTCATGTTCTTCCTCTAATATTTATCGAAACCCATATTTAATTCCTATTAATGATCAATACTCCTCTAATTATTGATCCTCTACATATGTCAAATCATTTTACATGCATATCCTATCCCAACATGCATAAAAATCTTTATTTTTCTTCCAAGGCACTAAATCTTAAAACCCTACACACGGGTATTATAACTTCATGAATATTGCAATAAACAACTTGCCTCTTGGTTGGTAGGGTCTGATTTCATAGCTTAGGTGTTGGGTTGATTGATTTCTCCTTCAATCCTCCTTCCTAGGTTGCTTGTGTGCAAGAATTTGATGAAAGCTCTAAGAATTCTCCCAAAAATCTTCAAGAACTCTCTCATTTCCTTCTTTGATGGTTTCCTTTGGGTTTAACTATTTGTAACCCTTGCCTCAAGTCTTAAACATCAGATATAATACTTAGAATTTCGTTGGTCCCTTAACCTCTATTTGCCAAATGACCAAAACGCCCTCAAAAGGCGTCAGTTTAGTCGAAAATTGACCCGAGACACAAACTATACCCCCGGGTACACTATTCTGACTATTTCGAACCATCTGGAACCATTCGTTACTTCTAAATTATCATTCGAGTCACTCAAAATATATTTTCTATATCAACCTCAAATTTGTCTACATGCGACTCCTGGTCGATATAAAATAAAATATGCACATATCACTCATTATGCCATATAACACTAATCATCCATTATTTACTATTTACACTTAGTAAATATTATATGATAATATTAATCATTATTTGCCTCTCAATTAATATTTAAAAATCACATTTATCATTTAATCACATTAAAATTACTTCACTCGCCTAATTTAAATAAAAAACGTATTTTCTACATTAATTCCAGCATTAATTAAATTATAAATACGCAGAAATACGGGATATTATATACTCCCCCTACAAAGGAATTTCGTCACCGAAATTTGGACATACCTGCCATGAATAACTCTAGATACTACTCTTTGATGTCATCCTCCCGCTCCCATGTCGACTCTTTAGTATTTTGGTGTCCCTACTGAACTCGCACTAGTGGCACCACCTTGGATCACCGTTTACACTTAGCACGATCTAGAATAGCCATGGGCCTCTCCTCATATGAGACATCTGGTTGTAAATCTATCTCCTCCAGTGGAACGTGTCAGAAGCCTCTCTCGCTCCTCATGTACTTCTTCAGTGATGACACATGGAACACATCGTGTATCTGCTGAAGATGCTCTGAAAGTCCCAATCAATATGCTACCGATCCCACCCTCTCTATAATAGGAAATGGTCCCTCATATGTCGATGATAGCTTCCCTCTCTTGATGAATCTCATAATCCCCTTAATAGGAGACACTAAAACCAACACCAGGTCGCTAACCTCTAACTCTATATGTCTTCTGTCGGCGTCAACATAACTCTTCTGCCTATCCTGAGCTATTCGAATATGCCCTCGGATCAACTCAATCTTGGCAGTTGTCTCCTAAATCATCTTGGGTCCCAATAACTTGTTGTCCCCCACCTCTAACCAGCATGTGGGTGAACTACAAGGTCTCCCATATAATGCCTCGAACGATGCCATACCAATGGTAAATTGGTAAGTGTTGTTATACGTGAACTCTACCTATGGAAGGTATATACCCCCACCCTCCCTCGAAATCTAATATACACATCCTCAGCATATCCTCAGTCATTAGATTCACCCTCTCAGTCTGCCCGTCTGTCTCCAGGTGGTTTGCCGTACTTAACCGTAAATCTGTGCCCATGGCTTCCTAAAAGCTCTGCCAGAAGTGTGACACAAAAATTTTGTCTCTATCAGACATAATATTAATCGGGACCCCATGTAGATTAAAAATCTCTTAAATGAATAGCTGTGCGTACTACATCGTCTCGTAGTCTATGCGGACTAACAAGAAATGAGCCACCTTTGTCAGCCGATCTACTATCACCCATATGTAATCGTTACCCCGATGCGATGTAGGTAGCCCAGTAATAAATTCCACCGAGATGCTCTCCCATTTACACACTAGAATCTCAAGTGGCTGCAACATCCCCAAAGGCCTCTAATGGTCAACTTTCACAAGCTAACAAGTAACACTTTGAGACAAACTCTCCTATGCCTCTCTTCGTGCTATCCCACTAGTATTATCTTCTCATATCCTGGTACATCTTATCCCCACTGAAATGTACTATAAATCTGGAACCGTGAGACTCAGTCATAACCGCATATCTGAAATCCTCATCCTCGGGCACTACTAATCTCCCATTAAAGTGCGAGCCTCCCTTTGACCTGACTAAGTAAGACTTTGCACCCTCAGTTAATAACTGTCGTACCTATCTTGACAAAACTGATCATCTTCATGTTCCTTCACTAGCTGCATAATGATCTCGGGAGTGATAGTCATAACTGCCATGTACGATCTGGCATCCTTATCTTCTTATTGAAGCTCACTCCACTTCACTTTCCACACCTCCGCTACATCTCTAGTAGGTCATCAGCTCAATGCATATGCAACCACATTAGCCTTATTAGGATGATATTGTATATTAAACTAGTAGTCCATCACGAATTCTAGCCATCTCCATTGCCTTATGTTCAGATCCTTTTATGTGAAGAGATACTGAAGTGACTTATGATCGGTGAGCAGTGTGAACTGCTCCCCCAATAGATATCGTCTCCATATCCTCAATGAAAAAACGATTACTGCCAACTCCAGGTCTTGGGTGGGGTAATTATTCTCATGGGGATTTAGCTTTTGAGACACAAAAGATATCTCACTCTCCTCCTACTGCAACACACTCCCAAGTACCTGTAAGGATGCATCCATGTTGACCCGATACTCCACCCCACTCCTAGGCAATGAAAGTAATATTTTAAACAATTACTAGCCACTTAATATTTATAAAGTGAGTTGTCAAATTATTAAATTAAATTAACTTGCAACCCATTTAATTAAGATAACCATATAATATCCACATCATAATCACGACATAATAATAATGGAATAAATAAAATGAGTCTGGAGTAACACTCCCCTGAATAATCCAAATACTGAATAATCCCCAATACAAAAGTCTGAATTAATAGATAGATCCAAAACTAAAATAAATTTGAAAGTCTGATAATGCTATCTCTAAATGGAAATGGGCGACATGCCCTAACAGATGAATAACCCTGAATAGAATCAAGTGCAGAATGTGTAGGCGTCTAATACCGAGATTCTATGACTTCCACAGCATCTACAACACGTCAATGTAATGAAACTCCTATGCGTGGCGTCCATGTGCATGGGCACCTAAAACGTTTTTACAAAAATAGATTTGGAAGAAAACGGGTCAGAGCCTGAGGTGAAAAAAGTTTTAAAATATAGCAAGTGTTTGATTGAAATAAATAGTAAATATTATATTCATGTTAGTTACGTGCTCTTGCATGAGTTCCTCACCCCTCAAATAATGTGCACGCCTAATGTATACCCTTAACCCATCCTAGTTATGTTGCTATCTAACTAGTCTATACCACTTCCTGTCTTCACATTAAAGTATAGGGGTCTATTCGTATCATCCTAGTATATTCTACGCATAGCTCACCTTTACATTAATAAGATTATTACGTTAATTACAATATGGATTCTCAAATTTTTACTCCCATTCAAATATCTGAATTATTCGCATTCACAATTTAACAGTAAGCCAGTTACACATACAAGTATATCATTCTTAGCTTATACATATACAAATATGGAACCCCTACGCTATGTTGCGGTGCACGCATACCCTATTATCAAATCCCGATACATCATGTACATAAGGACTACACGTTTCGAATCACTCAGGAACCGTTTCAATAGACAAAATCACACATATTAGAGGCGAACATAGTTCATATACCCATGGGTCACGCGCATACCTACGCTCCCATGGTCAGCTGACTTATCAACTCACAAATAGGTCATTCACAGTCCTATGTCCTTAAGGTACCAATCTAAATCCCCCCGTAGTCACACAAAGATCAGATGGTCCTTTTTCGAAAGCCAACCTCCCGTGATAGCAAGTATTTTAGGTATGTCATACACATAAAAAATCCATACACTAGGCATTCACACAACCTAAGTAGTCATATATCAATATAGGTATTCACACGTTTCATTTTATAAGTCTCATACATAGTAATTTTATCCCAAACATTCTACGTAATATATTTAGCTTGAAAACTTTCCCGTCGTATCAATTTGAGTACCTAAACTTATCCCAAAAGGTTACTAGGCCTCCTATTAGTTTCTAGGGTTATCTCAGTAACTTAAAGTCCCTCCATTATTGCTCCTATCCTTACATAATCATTCATTCCCATATAGTCATAATTCAGACGATTTCTAACCGTACCTCACTCGATAGACCCTCGTAAGTAATAGCATTCAACTCCATAAGGTAAACCATTTTTCTAGGCATCAATTAAGACCCTACTGACCTTAAATAAGTCCCATAATACTATATTAATCACACTAAGAATCATTATAGGTTTGGAATTTATATTAAACTTTAAAGGGTAAACTTTCAAAAATCAGGAGGGGTCGATTGATCGAAGGCAAAGGGTCGATCGATCGAACCAGTAGATCGATCCACATTCTTGAGTATATCGATCGATTAAGCAGGTGTTTGCCTAGAATTTCTTTAAACGGTTATGGATTCTACAAATTTACACTCCAAATCCTCCATTACAACATCCCAAACTCCCAACCAAGTATACTACTCAATACACCAACATGATTCCACAATTTCTAACTTTTTGGAATCATTAAACCATCATGAATTTATAGTTTCTTGGATCAAAAGTCATAAATATTCCTCTAAACCTAGTTCTTCCAAATTTATTCAAGAACATCAAATTTCTCAACATTAATTATTGAATTTGTACACAGGGATTAAGATTTTATTGTCTCTACATACCAGAAGTTCATCTACATGCAAAACCTACCCATATTTAAGAATAATTCTCCAATTCACGAGATTAATAATATTTTTAGTTTAATTTCTAATTCTAAACTATCATGGGTATTATATTTACTTAATCATTAAAAGTTAAATCAATTGCCTCTGTTTAGATGTTTTGATCCTTTGATGACGATAAAGGTTAGTTATCCCTCTCTTTCCGCTCACAAATCCGGGGATAGTGGTGGTTATGGCCTTGGAAACCCTTGGAACTTCTCCTCTCTATTCACGTTGCCCACTCTTTGGTTTTTATAGATAATGGCCCTAGTGGCCCTAAGGTTGGCTGATAAATAACACCTAATTTTCATAGGTCACTATTCATTAAAATTTAAAATGACTAAAATACCCTCCTAGGTTGCCGGTTAAGCCTAAAAATGCCCCGAGACCCAAACTAAACCCCTGGCTAGTATTTTTTGACTATTTTGATCTTTCTGGACACGTTGACGTACGCAAACTGACCATATGAATGATACAAATATAATTTACTTATAAATTCATTTAAATTGATTCTTGACGCGACTGACATGCGCATCCCAACTTAATTTCCGAATTATCGTATGTATAACACACGACAATATTAAGAAATTCAATAATCATATATTAACATATTCACTCAGTAATATTCAACATTATTACTATAATCAAATACCAACTCTCATCTCGCTAGTATTTAAATCTGGATTAATTATCCCATTTAATTTAGTTAATCCCATTAAATAAAATCAATAAAATTATAGGGTATTACATACTTCCCCCATAATAACATAATTTCATCCCAAAATTCGAAAATAAAATATACTTGGCAAAAATAACTCTGGATAACTCTCGCGCATCTCATCCTCGTGCTCCCAGCAGACTCCTCGGCATTATGATGTCACCACTGAACATGCACTGATGGTACTAACTTCGACCTCAATTTCCTTTCGCTACGGTCTAGGATAGCAACTGGTCCCACCTCATAGGAACTATCAGGCTGTAGATCAATCTCCTCTAAAGCAATGTGAGTATGGGCCAATTCATCATGAAGAAATCTCCTCAATGAGGAAATGTGAAACACTTGATGGATCCTATGTAAGTATTCCAATAACCCAAGCCTATACAAAACTGGCCCAATTCGCTCGATAATAGGGAATGGTCCCACATATCTAGGTGCCAACTGTCCCTTCTTCCCAAAATGCATAATCCCCTTCATAGGAGACACTCGAAGCAGCACTTGGTCCCCTACATTGAACTCTCGAAAGAACGTCTTTGCATCAGTGTAACTTTTATGTCGGTCTTGAGTAACCCGAATACGGCTCCGTATCATCTCTATTCTCGCTGAAGTATCCTGAATCACTTCCGGCCCAAGTAACTTGTTGTCCCCCACCTCTAGCCAACATGATGGGGAACGACAAGGCCTATCGTACAATGCCTCAAATGTAGCCATACCAATAGTGAATTGGTAGGAGTTATTATCGGCAAACTCCACCAGTGGAAGATACTGCTCGCAACCTCCGCCAAAGTTGAGGATGCACATACGCAACATGTCCTCCAACATTTGATTCATCCGCTCAGTCTTTCCATCTGTCTGTGGGTTATATGTTGTACTCAACTGCAACTCCGTACCTATAGCTTCCTGGAAACTCTCCTAAAATTATGACACAAATATCTTGTCCCTGTCAGACACATTATTGGGAGGCACGCCGTGGAGTCTCACTATCTCAGCTATGAAGATCTGGGAGTATTATCCCGTAGTATAGTCTGTCCGGGTTGGAAGAAAGTGAGCAACCTTGGTCAACCGATCCACGATTACCCATATGGAATCGTGAACTCTCTACGATGTAGGTAACCCTGTGATGAAGTCCATGGAAATGCTCTCCTATTTCCACATTAGAACCTCTAATGGTTGTAGAAGTCATATCGGTCTCTGATGGTCCACCTTTACTAGCTGACAAGTGGCACATTTCGAAATGAACTCGATAATTTCTCTCTTTATCCCGCTCCACCAATGTTGTCATCTCATATCCTAGTACATCTTATCCCCACTAAGATGTACCACAAATTATGAATCGTGCGACTCTCTCATTACCTCGTGTCGCAAGTCTTCCCCCTCGGGAATAACTAATATTCCATTAAAGTGTAAGCCCCCGTCTAAACTAATGATATAAGACTCGGCCCCTCTGCTAGTAAATGTACTATCTGCTCTTGACAGAACGGGTCTGCTACCTGATCCTGTATAACTCTCGTAATAATCTGAGGCGTAACTGTCATCACAGATATGAATGATCGGGTCACTGCGTCCTGGTGTCCCAACTCTTTCCACTTCGTTTTCCACACCTAGGCCACCTCACCTACCGGCCTACGCCTCAATGCTTCTGCAACCACGTTAGTCTTCCTTGGGTGGCATTTGATATCAAACAAATAATCCTTCACAAACTCGAGCCATTGACGTTGAGGCATATTCAGATCTTTCTGCGTGAAGAGGTACTATAAGGACTTGTGGTCTGTGAATAAGAGAAATTTCTCCCCTAGAAGATAGTGTCTCCAACTTCGAAGTGCAAATACGACTGCCATTAACTCCAAGTCGTGGGTGGAGTAATTCCTCTTGTGAGGCTTATGCTTATGGTAAGCATAAAATATTTCCTGACTCTCCTGATGCAGTACACCCCCAAGTCCTAGTAAGGACGCATCAGTGTATACTAGATACTCCACTCCCGGCCTAAGTAATGCTAACACTGGTACTGTGGTTAACTTGTCTTTTAACTCGTCGAAAGCCAACTGGCAGACATCACTCCAAATAAATGACACTCCCTTGCGATTCAGATGTGTCAATGGACCCGCTATCTTTGAGAATTTCTAAATAAACCTCCTTTAGTATCCTACTAGGCCCAAGAAACTACGTATTCCTATTAGTGTCGTGGGCTGACCCCCTACTCTTTCACTACTAACACTTTACCCAATTTTACGGATATACCTTTATCGGATACTTTGTGTTCCAAAAACTGTACCTCCTTCAGCCAAAATCCACACTTCTCATAATTGTCATACAACTCATGATGGCGCAGTGTTTGTAACACCTGTAGCAAATGCTCGACATGCTCCTCCTCAGTCTGAGAGTATCTTCGAATGTCATCTATGAAGACAATGGTAAACTAATCAAGGGACTCCCTGAACATCATGTTCATCCAGTCCATGAATATGGTTAGGGTCCATATCTAGTCTGGAATGTTGTCTTAGACACGTCCTACTTCCTGATATGCAACTGATGGTATCCTAACATCAAGTCTATCTTTGATAAGGAGGTATCTCCTATCAGTTGGTCGGTTAAGTCATCGATTCGGGCAACGGATACTTATTTCGTATCGTAACTTTTCTCAACTCTCGATAATCAACACACAACCATAAAGGTCTATCCCTTTTCTCCTCATAAACAACATGAGAACACCCTAAGGCGAGGTACTCCTCCTGATGGAGCTTTGACCCAACAGCTTCTCAGTATGGTCTTGTAAATCCAAAGGTTCGATAGGGTTAGGCTCAATCAGCCTAATAATTTAGCTATATTATCCTCCTTGTCGCTCTGATTTATTCACGAGGTAAAACATTTGACAACACTTAAGTTATCATTCCCTTTGCGGATAACAACTAGGGTACTAATCCATGTACTAAAGGCCAAATACTCCTAGCTTCTGATGTTCGCTAGGTTTCATGCGTGGGACGTCTCGCAAAGCCAAATCCAAATAAGGAACCCCCGGATACACTACTAACTAATATTATCGATTAATGAGGTTTATGGCCCATCGATATCTAACTTGTACCCCGTATCCCTACTTCTTGCTATGAAATTAACTTACCTATTATCATGATACATGTGACAACACTCAACACATTCCTCCTACTAACTTGGCGTTAGACTTTAATATTTACAATGGGATAATCCCCTTGCTAAAAAATATTTCATCCAATCTTGGATTTCTTTAATAGACATACCTACCCACCGGGATTAGATATAACTAGACGACGTACTTTACGAAGTCTTTACACCCCACCATATATATATATATATATATATATATATATCCCTGCCTCCTCTTAAGTGACACTTAGCACAATTTCTAACGAACACAAAAATATCACTATAACATTCTATTTTCACTCAAACCATCGTTAGCTAGTTCGAAAATCAGGATAAGAATGCATTCTATGCTCAAGTTTCTCAAAGTATTAGTAATAAACTGTAACACATCTAAGTTATACGAGATTTCCTCGATATCTTTAAGGACACTATAATTAATGAAGTGTCGTACCTCTAAACGTAGGTGATAGTTGCGGTATCAATGGCATAACCGCATATCGGGCATTATAGATACATCCAGACTGTAGTCCTTGATGTTGTTGTGGTGTCTGTGATGTTGGGGTAACTATCCAGGCTTCCTCATGTTGGGCATCCTATCCTAGTACTTTATCTAGTTGCGGCCAGTCCCTCCACTTGTGACCTTATTGTTAGAACTTATAACACTGACTCTGAAGCCCTTTCCTTCTTATGCCTAGTTATCCTTGTTGATTGGGATGAGGTTTCTCTCCAGCCGAATCTGGGCAGACCCGACGTGTATGCTCATTTCTCCCACATTTAAAACACCTCTTGGTGGTATCCCTCTTCCCTTGGCTTTGTTGGCTCTGGAGGGTTTGGGTCTTCCCACCATTTCTATTGTCCTCTTGGTCTTGACGACTCTGAGGCACTTGTCGCTGCGGCGGCGGTATTTTTCCATTGTTGCTACCCTTAGCAATGTCATATTGATCAATTTCTCTTGTTCTTTTCTCCCTATAAGATGTACACTGCGATTTTGGTACTGTAATATTGCGACAGTCACTACTTGTGCCATGATATTAGCTATCTCCATGATTTCTGCTCTTTCTTAGTGTACTTGAGGTACTTGTTGGTCTTATCCCGCACTTGATCCTTCAGCGGTGTTAGTTTGTATCTCCCTCATGAGCGACATCTGATATTCAAATAAATTATATATGCCCATCGACCATACATAACATTTTAGCAGAAGTACGTAATCTACAAAAACGTAACAAAGAGTGCAACAGTCATAATAATAGGGCTCTATATCAAAGGACGCTACGCGGAAAGCATAACAAGCCTTACAGATCGTAAGGACTCTAGAACCTGATGCTTTGATACCACCTGTGACACCCTGACTAATTAAATCCAGGGTAGCTACTCCTTTATCTCTTTAATATAGAATATCAAGTTGTTTCAGATCTATTATCACTGCTGAAAATATTTTAAACAATTACTAGCCACTTAATATTTAAAAAGTGAGTTGTCAAATTATTAAATTAAATTAACATGAAACCCATTTAATTCAGCTAATCATACAACATCCACATCATAATCGCGACAGAATAATAAAGGAATAAATAAAATGAGTCTGGAGTAACATTCTCTTGAATAATCCAAATACTGAATAATCCCCAATACAAAAGTCTAAATAAATAGAAAAATCCAAAACTGAAATAAATCTGAAAGTCTGAGAATGCTATATCTAAATGGAAATGGGCGACATGCCCTAACAGATGAATAACCCTGAATAGAATCAAGTGCAGAATGTGGAGGCGTCTAATACCGAGATCCTGTAACTTCTACATCAGCTACAACACGTCAATGTAATGAAACTCCTATGCTTTCCATCCCTATGGTTGGGCACCTAAAAAGTTTTTACAAAAATAGATTTGGAAACAAACGAGTCAGAGCCCGAGTACCCACTGTCTGTTGCTGCTGGGGTGGTACCCCACTAACACTACTCCCCTCGACCTTGCCCTATTGGCTAGGCTCTATTCCTCTCTTTCATCCCTTCCCGTGGAAGCGGTAGGCCTGTAAATTGAGCGCCCGAGGCCCGAATCCCGCCCATTCGGCCCGCTATTTTCGGGCCGAGATTTATTTGAGTTTGAGCTGAGCCGAGCCTGAGCCAAAATTTCAAGCCCGAATGAATTTCGGGTCGAGTTTGAGCCGAACCATGGCAAGCCCGAATTGGGTCCGAAGCCCGAACTTCATATTTTCAAATAAATAAATAAATAATTTATATAATTGCTTAAGTCACAATAGGCCTTTGTTAGTGATCAAATTTTGCTAAATATATGAAATTTAATAGGCTTTTGTAGGTTTTCACTCTTATTTCCCTTGTTTTAATTTAATACATTTCATAATTATATATTTTATTTCATGAAATATCAATTAGATTTTAATGTGTAATTCTTTTCATGATGGAAATACAAAAAAAAATTAATTCGAACTTTTTTAACAAAAAAATTAAAATCGGGCCCGAAGCCCGTAATATATATGAGCCGAGTTCAGGCCTAGGTGGGAAAAAATAATTCGGGCCGAGCTCAGGCTTGATCATGGGTAAGTGAGTTCGGGCCGAGCCTGAGCAACCCCAATCCCGGCTCACCCAGCCCGATTTATAGCCCTAGGAAGCGGTAATCCTGATAGTGTAATAGTGTGGCGTTAATGACATCCGTGTAAGTCATCAACGCAGGGTAACCATTCAAATGATTCCTGATCCTCCAGGACAAACCATCTGTGAACCTTTCCTTTTTCTTTTCTTCATTGCTCACTTCGTCTGACACAAAGTTTTCTAGACGGGTGAACTCTTCCTCAAAATCGATAACTGAGCGATCACCCTGGCATACCTCCTCAAATTTCTTCCTCATCTCTAACTCAACTGCAGTCTCAAAGTAATTGCGGTCAAATCTCACCCAAAACTCCGAATTCGTCATTAAGTCCCTCTCCTCAGCGGTGGTCACTGACTCCCACCACTAAAGGGTTGCGCCCGCTAATCTGAAGGTGTCTAACATCTGTTATTGTACCTCACTACAATGTAACATGAGTATATGGCGCTGAATGTTATTCTTCCATTGTCATGCTACCACTACATTCGCACTGTCCTGAAACTCGGGCGGGTGGCCCTTCTGGAAGGTCGCCTTGATGCTATGCCAAGTGGGTTGCCCTTATTGGGCCTGAATAACTGGTGTTCCTGGATGCTAAGCTTGAGGCTAGGGAAAATGGGCTTCCATGGCCCTCATAGCTATCTCAACGGCCTGTGCCATTATCATTGCTGCCTGAGTGATAGAAATCATCTTTGGTGGTGGTGGTAGTACTTACTGCTACTAAGTGTCCTCCCTAACCTCGTCTCTGGCTGCTGCCCTCTCGGATCACTCTCTCCTGCATATTGAAATAGAATTTAAATTTTATAAGTACATTGTTTATATAAAATTCAAATAGAAGAAGAACGATATCTAAGCACGCAAAGATGAAACAACAATCCTAAAAATAGGGCTCTATATCAAAATAACGATATGCTAAAATTGTAATAAGTAGTATAGATCCTATGGACACTTGAACCTGATGCTCTGATACTATCTATGACACCCCGTCAAATTAAAAATTGGTTGATCATGCCATTATTAAATTAATATAGGTTTCTCATATATTCTATTATCAGCATCACTGTCAAAAACTTTTTAATTACTAACCACTGAAGTGAAATTAAACCGGTGCCAAATTTCACCTTTCTTTCATACAAATAAAAGAACCATACTGAAACTAAATTAACCATTCACAACATAATAGAGTCCAACCATCACAATATGTAAATGAATAAAGGTTTGACGAATAAACTAGTGGCCAAAATCTAAAACAAACACTCCAGAATGATAACAAGTCTAAATAATTAAAAAATGTTAACAGACAACATGTCCATATATGGAATATAAAATTAGATCCTACACTAGATCTGAAAGGAGGAATCGTCTAATCAAATCAATCCTGTCAGCATCCACAGTGCTACAACTTTGAGTCCCTGGAATGAAGTCATGCCTAGCGTCCCTGTGGCTTGAAACCTTAACAGGTTTTTGAAAATATTTTATAGCAAGTGTTAGTGGCCAAAACATTTTCAAAATATTTAGCAAGCGTTTATTAAAGTTTTCAAATCGATTATTTATTACAAGTGTTTGGTTATCATACACTCTCTTGAGTTTACTCACCTTTCATCTCTTGTGCACGCCTACCATTCTATACTTATCCCACCTAGTTATACTGCCCAAGTTAACTAGACTATAGTATTATCTGAACTTATCTATTCGCTTAAGTTCCCCTTATCGCCCATACAGTACATTATCTTCATTAACGTCCCAAATGCAATTTATTTCTCATGCAACACTTATATATGTTATGATAGATTAAGTTTCTCTTTTTAATTAATCTTTTAGATGTATATCCATAAATATATCATCTACAAGTCTACTATCACACCCAATAGGACATCATAAGGTACATATATTTCTCACACAATATATACTATAAGGATTATTGGTCTGAATAACCATTAATCCCAATTATCCTATCATTTACATTGGTCAGGATATCCCTCGACCCCAATGTAAATGTTATGCATATGTATATTGGTCCTAATTTTCCATCGACCCCAATATTATTTCTTTTGGATTTGGTCCGGATAATCATCGACCCAAAATTTGAACTTTCATATATTGGTCCAGGTAGCCATCAACCCCAATACTATTAATATACTTTAGGTATTCACACAACCTAAGTATTTATACTATAGGTATTCACACAACCTAAAGATTCACATTGGTATGTACTATATTTCTCTCTACTACTTACCATACATTTTATTTTATGATTTATCTCACTATCGTATTTATATGAGTATTCACACAACTCTAAGGGTATTAGTTACCCCCTTTTCTAAATTCGATTGATAAGTCCAACTTACCCTACTAGTCGATACATCAAATTATTTGATTTTCGTGATTCTCTATCCGACTTTCAGATAATGTCATTCATCTTGAATTCTATCTCGTCCTAAACCCCTTAATAATACTACTTCATATCTATATAATAGGCCGACCATAATATAATAACTCTCCTATTATTATATTTACAATGTACTAAAGATTTCCTTAACATCGATTAGGAATACTAGGCCCGAATTTTTTTTTCATATTTAATTTAGGGAACTGAATAGACCAAACCTGACCGTTGTTCTATAAAGACCGAACCGAACCGCTTCTCTTTGCTCCGAACCTGTTCATTTTTTTGTAACTCGTTCTGTAAAGGCCGAACTGAACCGATCAATATGGATCGGACTGGTTCGTTTTTCTACAACTCATTTCTTCAGTTATAGCAGGTGCGTTTTCCACCATTACTTCACCTTAAGCTTCCATGAAAAACACACTTGCTTTAACTGCAGAAACGCAAATGCTAACTTAAATACGGTTGGGTGTCTTTATATAGTGATGGTTGAGATAGTCACGGCCCTGGATCTTAGACTATGTGTGTATGCTGCATGGCATTTATAAGACGTGCAATATCATAAATGTGATTGTGATATATATATAGGAAGTATGTGATATGAGGTCTGATAATGAGGCTTTGTTGGTTGGCTCATATGGATAGTCCTAGGTGCTTGTTTTGGAAAATGTTAGTTCATACAAGGGTGTGGTGGGTATATGTTGGGTCCAAAATTTATAATGGGTAGCTGTCACGTGAGAGGGTTTTTTTTGGACCATTGATTCATTTCTCTCTCATATTAGGATGGTTGTTGTATAGGAGCCCAACAACCTTACTTTTCAACCTCCAAACTAGAACCCTTAAGAATCCCAAAGTGGCTATCAATGGAGTCTTCTATTTCCAATGAATTCTAGCCAACTCATGCCCTGACCTTTGGGGATCTATAGTTTAGAGAAAAATGTATACCTTAGCCTTTACTGTCTTCTCTAAATGTCGAGATCATATTGGGTAGCATGTGGCTATTGATACCTATTGTGAGTTGTTGGTGCTTTCGATTAGGGTTGAGTGTCGATGGTGATGTGTGGATATCGATTGTTGGATTTGGTATTTATCTTATTATCGATGGTGATTCTTCTGATAGTGCCTATTTTCCACCGGCTTAAGATTTTATCATATGTTATTGATGGTGTGAGCGCTTATAACCGGTATAAATATCCTCTCCCACTCGTGCATCTCACACAGTCAATGTATGTGAGCGAAATAAAAAAAAAATTGGTAAGCTTTGTCTTTGTGAACTCTCAATTCCATTAAGGGCTCGTTTGGCAACCCAATTCCAAGGCTTGGAATTGGATTGCCAAACGGACCCTTAATGCTCAAGGATTCTTGGGATGTTTTTCAAAAAAATAAGGTGCTTTTTTGTTGGGTGACGTGTGTAATTGGCATTGGTTGTTTTTACATGACGGTGGTGGTGCTATATTCTTTATGAGTATTTCCTTGTTTTGGGAATTTCTGATTGCCTTGTCTTTGTATAAAAGGGCACCAATTATCTATTTGGTGGTGTTGTTCCCAAAATATTGTCCAGATCTTTTTGTTGGAAAAATTTCTTCTCTTTTTTCTTTATTCTGGAGAGTTTTTGGCAGTTTTTTGTCGATATTGCTGGTCTTGTGGCCTTAATTGTCATGTGATGGTGTTTTTGATGGTGTGTGGCAGTGTTGATGCTAGTGTGTGCTGTTGTGATTGGTTCGTATTTTTCCTTTTTCATCATCAATGGAGGTTGAGTTGAAGAAAAATTAATCTGACACAATTCTTTCCCGGGGCATTGTCCTTTTTATGACGTGCCTCGTTCTTTATTCCAGATGACCAATTTCACTAATTTTCAAAGTCAACGAGACCCAATGCCCATTCTTAGTTTCCCTAAATCCTAGGTCCTTGTAGTTGGAGGCGATGCATGTCGATAATTTGGCATTTATAGTTCCATATTCTATATTTGGCATTTATAGTTCCATATTCTATATTAAGTTTCAAACGGAATTGGATTCGAAATTAAAATGGAGTTTTAATTGAATTTTTATTATATAGAAGACTCCTCAAAATATAAAACTCTCTAGTAAAAATAATATTTTTAGAAATTCGATCGTCCGATCGAGCTAAATTTTTCACACCAATTATGTCTCATCGATCGCTACAAGACTAAAATTTCAAGTCATTCTGACGGTCCGATCATCCGTAATTTCGGGACTATTTTGCATGAAACATTAGTGTTACCTAATACTTATAACTTTGTTGTTCTTTGGGTTGTATTGGCATAGTCGGTTGTATTACGGGCATGCGCATGCAGAAGAGCCCTTAGAAAACAAATTTTTATATTTCATGTGAGAACCCTAGATTAAATTAATTACTTGCGCTGGAAAATAATTACTATGATTGGACTTGCATGCAGTTATTATTTTGAAAATCACAATATTTATGTGTCCTGGATATCCACTATTTATATTACAATTATTTAATTGGGAATTTAGTGTTGTTATGAATGTTGTTATAATTTATTAATTGTGCCACTTTATGAAAATATTATAATATCTCGAGGATGTTGGGTATTGTAGGTAATTTGTCTCCACCCCTTGTTATAGTACACTTGTTAGGTATGGGACTAGTAAGTCGGCCTTAGTTGCGATTTTTGCTAATTGAGTATGGGACTAGTTAGTGTAAGTCTATGCGGGTTATATAATTTGGGGTGGGGGCTGATTTTCTATATTATACCATTATTACGATAGCTTAGGATTGATATCTAGGCGGAGTGAAATTTTTATAACCATCATTTACTTAGGATATCACGAATTGGTGTTTTGGGAACCCTTAGTTGGGACTAAGGGGTATTTTGAGGATTTTCACATCGTTGTTAAGGGTGGGGGGAATATATTTGATTAATGAGTATAAGAAATTTTGGAAATTAATATCCCAGGACTAAAACGGATATTAAAATTTATTGGCGGAATAATGTGTCTAGGGACGATAGTTTAAACGGGTCAGAGGACGATTTATGTCATGTCGTGTGTGGAACCTTGTCATATCGTGAGGATTGTAGGTTAAAAATGGATCTGAGAGCGGACTTGACAAGGGGTTATGTGTGTGTGTGTGTGTGGAACCTAGTAATATCGCGAGAATTGCAGGGTAAAAACGGATCTGACGGCGGACTTGACAAGGGGACGTGTATCTTGGTAATTATAATTGTTGTTCTTTTAATGAAATTTAATATTGTTGGGAAGGTGGGTTAATTAAAATAATATTGATGTGACTTTTTAAAGAAACCATTAGGGTAGTTAAAAATTTACTTTTGGTGATTAATAACCTTCGTAATTAAAATATTTTATTGTTATGGTTGATATATATATATATATATATATATATATATATATATATATATATATATATATCACTATTGTCTAGGTTCAGGGACTCTAATTGAGAAGTGTAGTCGATTTTCATGCTCGGGGCTTTAGCTCTGACACATGCGTTGACTAATCTTTTTCAGGATCTATTTGGGAGTTGCTGCAAAGGATTCATTGGAGATCTTTTGGAGGTGCACCTAGATTAATTTTATTGCTTTAGTCGTTAGATTTCTCATTCCATTCCGTCGTATTATTTATGAGACTACTTTTGAGTTATTGGGCCTTTCGGTTCCGAAGTTGTTTTAAGATTTCAGTAGGATTTATTTATTTATTTAATTATTAAGATATTCGGGGATCACATGTGATGGATTTTGATTGCACTTTGGTGTTTTTATCAGTTGGATGTCATTCATATTTGGGTTTGATTCCAATAATTTATCTTGTGGTTTAAAGTTTTTATGTCTCATATTTGTCATATGTGAAGGATGATATTTAATTTACTCGCACCCGGCTTAGTTTTGATGGCGGCCGACGCCAGAATTTAGCGGGGTGTGACAGATGGTATCAGAGGATGGTATTAGGTCTCTTAGGTTATGAGTCCATTTAGATTCCACGTCGCCGATCTTTGATTTCCTTTATTATTTCGTACTCCTTAAGGTAGAGAGTCTAGCATACGTGTTATATGTGTTTCTTGGAGATGTGAAGCTTTGTGTTAAGGACGTCGTTGGCATTGAGTTTAGAATTAGTAAGCTTAATGTGAGGATCCTTAAAATCGATTTTGGAAACGATAATTATTTTATATATTTTAGTGCAGATGGTGGCTATCGTATGTATAGATTTTTGATGTTGAGGTTTAATTTGAGGATGTTAGCATTTTGATGACTTTCGGATATAGGATCAAGTGGGGATATGTGAGAGCGTGTGGTATGCCGTTATTTTCATAGTTATGCGTATGTATATGGGATATATAAATTATTTTGTTATTCGTGGGGTAGGTGCGTGTACGATTGGGTGTATGGGTGCCCAATTATGACATTCTACGGGTAGGCATATGTAACACCCCGTACTTTTGTGGAGTTACTATTTAATAATTTTTGGGAGATATAAAAAAAATATTTAAATTGAAGAAAATTAAATGTATAATTTGGTAAATTTATTTCAGTGGGAAGAATTATTTATAATTGACGACTTTAAGTTTAATTATTCAAAATTTCGTGTGTCGCATTTTGAGGTCAAAATTGGAGAATATTATAAAGTATTTCGGATGACAATTCTGAGTGCACGGTTGAGTCCGGCTGGGGCGAGATAGTCAAAAAAGAGTACTCGGGGGTAGTAATCGGATCTCGGGGCATTTTTGGGCATAGCCAGGCCCACACGGGGTGATCTGGGCCATTTTACTTAGGCCCATGTGGCCAAAAACGGGATTTGGAGCTTTAATCCTAATTGAGGAAGTGTTGAATGGCAGTTAACACAACTCTAAACCTAGGGTTTGAGAGTGACACATAGGAAACAAATCAAGAGGCAATTGGGGATCTTTTGGAGCCAAATCGAGGGACAAAGTGAGTGTTCGTCATCGACACCTTCTCTACGCCAACGAATTAGACTCTATGAACATTTAGAGGCAATTGGTTAAATTTTGTGACTTTAAATTGATTATAATCAATTCATACTATGGGAGGTAATGTTCCCTTTGAACAATTAAGCCATGCGGAGGAATACGAACAAGCCCAATTACATGGACCTCCAAACCACAGCCCTAACGACAACATGTCCTTCGACTCTGTTGCTGAGGCCAACATTGCCAATGAATTTGATGCATGACAATTGGACAAAGAAAATGAACCCACATGGACGACTGCAAATCATCCAGCACACAAAGTGGGATATGCACATGGACAGTAAACAGCTGACACATGTGATGACGATTTGGACGTTTAAAACAAAAACATCCAAATCAGTTACTATTTACTTTTTGAATTACTGTGTGCTTTTACTATGCACTTTACGACTTTTTTTAATCAGCATTCCACGTTTTTTTAGCAAAAGAGAAGGTTATCTAGTAGAGGCTATAAAAGGAGAGCTTCTCCTCAGTTGTAAAATATAAGTTGTAATATTTCTCTTCTCTCTCTTTTGTTGATTCAATAACATTTCTATCGATCTGTTCCGCACTTGTAAAATATAAGTTGTAATATTTCTCTTCTCTCTCTTTTGTCGATTCAATAACATTTCTATCTATCTGTTCCGCACTTTCCGCGTTTTGGGTGGGTATTCATGTAAAATTGGGTTTTCAGTAATTGATACACTTTAATGGGATTAAGGGTGAAATTTATTATGTTTATGATTCTGAAATGTAGAGGTGTGAATCGTATGTTAAAACCAATAAGAATCGATGGTTAATTTCTGTTAATAGGAATGATAATCATGTTGGAGATTTGAAACCTGGATAAAACCCAAATTGGGAAAATGTTGGAATTAATGGAAATTAGTTGATTAATTAATGTCTCTAGGATGTTTTGACCCTTTTATTATGTGGAGATAATGTTGGTTATGATGGGGTAAGTGTTTGGAATGAAACAAAAAGCCTAAGGGTTCATCAATGGCTGAAACATCAAGTCGGAGAAGACAAATACATGTTCGATTGATTGATCGACATAGGGGATCGATCGATCGAGGGTCCCAAAATTTTGGCAGTTCGATATATAAGTGAAATTAATTTAGAATTTAATACCCTTCTTTTATTTAGTGATAAATTCATATGTGACACATATTCCTTAATAATTATAATGAGATATAATTGGGTTTAGGAGGGAGATAATTATATGTCACAGGACGATTAAATTTGAGGAATTAATTCATAGATATTGGTTTTGGACCGAGGGAAAAGGTTCAGATATTTTAGTTGAGTGGCACTATATTATTAAAGGAATCGAGGTGTAATTACTTAGTTAAGGGGAATATAGAATCGGGTATTAACGATGGTATGGGCCAAGTGAGCGAGTCCGGGTATAATGGTTGGGTGACACCAAGTGTTAAATTAATTGATGTGTAAATAAATTAAATTAGAGTCGGACCATAGACTCGGATTAGAAATGATTAATTAATGTGTAAATTAATTAAATTAGAGTCGAATCATAGACTCAGATGAATATTATATAAATTAATGTGCAAAGTATTAATATAAGAGTCGGACCATAGACTCGGGCAAATATTACATTAATTGACGTGTGAATTAAATAAATTAGAGTCGGACCACAGACTCTGGGAGATGATACATTAATAAGTTAGAAAGTCAATTAAGTTGATTCAAGCCATAAACTCTGGAAATTACAGGCTAGTGTTACTTTTTTTTTAGTACACAGTAAAGCCAGGGGTTATATTATTTATATACGGTGTAGTGATAGTATGTATATATGTGTGTGTATATATTGTGTGTGCTATTAAATATCAGTGACTAGATATTTATTTAATTTATATACTCTAGTTCTATCAAGGGAGGTTGCGCGATGTGGGTGAATCCCCTAGCTTGAGCAGTAGGGTGAGTATATCCCCAGGCCATACCGTCCGATATATGGGTGAGGGATTTATCTCACTTTCAGGGAAGGAATATGATCGCCTCCACTACGTTTATTTTTTGGGCCAAGTTATTGAGCGATTCCAACTCGGGTAACTAGGTTATATGAGCACACCAAGTAAGATAGCACTTTAGAGGGAATCATCCAGTGAGGGTATACTTGGAGGGATGGATGTGCATTTATATGTATGTGTGGTTGTTCTTAGTAAAGGTACGTATATAATGGTAGTAAATATTATATGCGGGAAATAATTCAGTGTGTGATGTATATACTTTATATAACTTGTGTCACAGTAATATGTAATGATTTAAAGGTAATTAATTAAGTTAATTGGTGAGATAAATTATAATTCAGAAATTATTATACTCGGGTTAGAGTAGTATGTCAATGGAAGATTATCCCATGACTAGTTGGACGGGTTAGTACAACTAGGTGGGGTTAAGGTAACCGTTAGGTGTGCACATTAGTGTATGCCCTCAAGGGAGTGCGACACTAACTTAATTATGAAGCGCATTCATGCATTTTAAATTACTGCAGTTAATTCACTTGCTAAATATTTTCAAAATGTTTTGGGTTCTAACCCTTGCTATAAAATTATTTTCAAAACCTTTTAGGTGTCCAACCACAGGGACGCCAGACTTGATAACTATTCCAGGGATACGGAACTGCGGCATATGCGGATGCTAGTAGGATCTTAGATTAGATGCATCGTTCATTCATTCCTATAGTAGGAATCATTTATCAGTTTTAGTTTTATTTAGGGCATGTCCCCCAGACTTTCAGTACAATTTTCAGATTTATTTTATTCAGGTGTTGAATATTTGTATTGTACTATTTACTTTGGTGGCCAATGGTTTATTCGGCATGTCGTTTTAGTATTTGTGCAGTTGATTTACATTCAGTTGTGTAAATGGTTTATATTTATTTCCCCATGTACTGTTTGGTTTAATTAAAAAGATAAAAAATTTGGCACCAGCTTTTTGATATACTAGGTGGTTAGTAAGTTAAAAAGGTTTTCGATAGTGATGCTGAGGATGAACCAACTGAGATTCCTATTTTAATTTGGTATAGGACTGATCACTCGGTATTTTGTTAGGCGGGGTGTCACAGATGGTATTAGAGCATCAGGTTCTAGTGTCCATAGGACCTGTGAGGCTTTTCACGTTTCAGCTTAGAGTCCTTTGATGTAGAGCCCTATTATAGGATTGTTGTATTCTTATACGTATGCGCATTTGTGTTCTTCTGCAAACTACTTTATAATTGATGGTGAACTCATACATTTCGATTCTCATTTCAGATGCCGCCCAGGAGAGAGAGAGCAGCTAGGGCAGCAGTGGGAGATGAGACTAGGGAGGCTCATCAGGAGCGAGAGTTACCACAACAACTTCCAGATATGATTTCAGCTGCACAAGTAACTGAATTAGTAGCACAGGTAGTTCAAGCGACGATGATCACAATGGAAAGGTACTTTCTACGAGATCAGCCACAGGTGTCAATGGTATCGAATGTTCAGGTCCACCAGGGGCAGTCGGAGTGGCAGCAAGTACGAAAGGTCTTTCAAAATGGCCACCCACCAGAGTTTCGAGGGGGTTCAGATGTGGTGCTACCGTGTCAGTGGAAGAGAGATATCTAGCATCACCTACGCATGGTAGATTGCAATGAGGTGTAGAAGAAAATGCTAGCCACTTTAAGGTTAGTGGGAGCAACGCTACAATGGTGGGAGTCAATCACCACAGTTGAGGAAACGGATACATTAGCTATTGCAAAGTTTTGGGTGCGGTTCGACGGCAAGTAATTACCGCCAGCAGTTGAGACCAAAATGAGGAGAAAATTCAGAGAGGTGACGCAGGGGGATCATTCGGTGGCCGACTATGAGAAAGAATTCACTCGTTTGGAAAATTTCGTACTGGATGAGGTACATGATGAAGAAAGAAAGAAGTCAAAGTTCATGGATGGGTTAGTCTGGAGGATCAGGCAACATTTTATTGGTAATCCTGCATTAGTAGCTTATACAGACATCGTAAATGCAACACTCCTGCACTGTCAGGAATATCACTTCCACATGAGAGGAAGCAAGAGGGGAGTGGAACCCATCCAGTCGAATAAAGCGGGAGGGAACAGTACTAGTGGGGTATCCTAGGAGCAGATAGGGGGACATCAGGGGCAAAATTTCTAACAGGGGAATCAGGCAAAGCGATTTAGATTTGGGGGCTATCGACAAGATGCCCAGGACTTCCGATAGGGCCAGCAAGGAAGGGATTAGTGGCAGGGTGAATTTATTAAGAGGTGTTTCGTTTGTGGGGAAGCGGGACACGTGAAGAGAGATTGTATTAAGCGAGGCAGGGGTCAACTACAGGATGAGGTCCTGGATGTACAACCACTACAATAAGTCATGGATGCGTTCGGGCAGGGGGAAGCTTCTCAGGAACCCGAGGATCATCCATTGTAGCTAGAGTATGGAGGTAATTATCTTTTTATCCTATGGGCCTGGGGTATGTTTTGAGTGACAGTGAGGGTGTCACAATATAAGAATTATTTTCACTAGAGTTCGCGGGTAAGTCGAATTTAGTGAGTGCGTTGGCTATAGCAGCCATATTACATATATATTTATGTGGGATAGTGGATTTCTTTAGCGTTAACCATGAGAGAGTGGGGGTATGCACAGAGATGGGATTGGTATTATGCGAGGGGTTACTACTTACGAGAATTATGAAAGTAGGGTAGATAATTTTTTATACCGGCTGGATAGCGATGGATTTGAACTATTATAAATAGTGGGGGTAATTTTTGGTGTTCGTGACACCAGGGTATGAATGATTTTTACTACGTATCACCTAAGAGGGTGTCTAGCATATATATATATATATATGTGTGTGTATATATGTTGTATTGTGTGGTGCGATAGACACATAGTGAGGTCTTGTGTTCTCATATTTTATCCCGGTAAGTAGGGGTGTTTACTGAAGTAAATCAGGGTGGTTAGATTTATTTTCGATGAGGGATGTGACACCCCGCCTAATAAAATACTGGGTGATCAGTCCTATACCAAATTAAAACAGGAATCCCAGTTGGATCATCCTTAGCATCACTGTCGAAAACTTTTTAAAACTTACTAACCACCTAGTATTCCAAAAACTGGTGACAATTTTAACTTTAATTAAACAAAACAATACATGCGGAAACAAAATATAAACCATTCACACAACTGAATGAAAGTAAATAGAATACCAATTACACAACTTGGCGAATAAATCACCGGCCACAAAATAAATAATCCAATACAATCATTCAACACCTGAATGAATTACTCCTGAAAACTGTACCGAGAAGTCTGGGCGACAAGCCCTAAATAAAACCGAGACTACTACAAGATTCCTACTCTAGGAATGAATGAATGATGCGTCTAATCCAAACTCCTGCTAGCATCCACATGTGCCGCAGCTCCGTGTCCCTGGAATAGAATATCAATCCTGGCGTCCCTGTGGCTGGACACCTAAAAGGTTTTGAAAATAGTTTTATAGCAACGGTTAGAACCCAAAACATTTTGAAAATATTTAGCAAGTGAATTAACTGCAGTAATTTAAAATGCATGAATGCGCTTCATATTTAAGTTAGTGGCGTACTCCCTTGTGGACATTCTCACCCCTCCACTATTGTGCACACCTACCGGTTACCTTAACCCAACCTAGTTGTACTACCCCATCCAACTAGTCCTGGTATAACATTCCCTTGCCATACTACTCTAACCCGAGTATAATAATTCTTGAATTATAAGTTATTTCACAATTAACTTAATTAATTCCTCTTAAATAGCAGCATATAACCGTGTTGCAAGTTATATAAATTAAATACATCACACACTGTATTATTCCCACAAATGATTAACTTAATTAATTTCTCATTAATTAACTTCATATAACTGTAACCCGAGTTATATAAAGTAGATACATCACACACTGTATTATTCACCTACATATAATATTGATGTAATACCCCGTATTTTCTATGATATTTATTTTTGGGGATTAATTGAATTAAATGTTTATTAATTGGAAATTAATCTGGATAATAATATTAACGAGATGTGAGTTAGTATTTTATTATAATGTGTATACTTGGCATTATATGAATATTGGAAAATATTTAAATTGTCACGAGATTGAAATACGACAATTTGGGAAACTTTGTTGGGACGCGCGTGACAGTCGCGTCAGGAATATAATTATTTGAATTAAAAAGTGAATTTTATTTTTATCACCCGTATGTTCATTTTGAGCGTACCAACGCGTCCGGAAGGGTCGAGATAGTCAGAAAACACTAGCCGGGAGTTTAGTTTGGGTCCCGGGGTATTTTTAGGCCATACCGACATCATAAAGGGTATGTTGGTAATTTTTTATTTTTGGGAATTAAAAGTGACGAAAATTAGAAATAGAAATCTGACTTCTTCTTTAACCCACTAAACCCACTAACTACACTAAGAGACTTAATGGGCTATGGGAGAAGTTGAAATATAGTCCCAACTTACCAAAAACCAAACACACCTCCATTGTCATCATCCTTGGGAAGAACTTGTAGAGAGAGAGAGAGAAAGGAAAGAATTCTGCAGAAAGAAAGATAGAGGACAGATTCAACCTTCAAATTCAACATCAAATTCAGAGAAAGATTAAGGCAAGTGGTTTAAGTTCATTTGATTTAAGCTATGCTTTTCCATGTTTAGGAATTTTCGAAATTGATCTTGGAAGATAATTTAGACCCATATATATTGGAAGTTAAAAGTTATGAATTATGTTAGGGATTACATGTAGTAATATTCTGGACAAATTATATGTCTTAAACAGAACCATTGATGATCTAAAAATGGAGTTTAGAAGTAGTTTATTGATGTTCTTGAATGGGGAAGAAATTTGGAAATTTTTGATGTAGTTTTGATCTAAACAAAGCCTTTGAATGATGAATTATGGGTTTTAAAATGTTAATACTGTTGTATAATGATAGTATAATGATATTGTAACCTTGTCTTAGAGTTTCATGCTTGAAAATGGTGTTTTGGGACGAATTGGTAACTGCAAAACGAAGCAGTCCGTAACCATACCTGGTGCGTTCGATCGAACGATGTTCTTCAGTCGATCGATCGACCACCATCGATCGATCGAAGGTAAAGTTCGATCGATCGAACTTCCCAGAATGAGTAAAGTTTTTCCCTAATTAAATTTTAATGGTGTTAATCCTTGAATGATATTATTGGAGACCTTATGAATACCCTTAACCTTAAGGAAGACCAGTAGGCATGATTATGAGATTGGACCTTAATTGGAATTCAATTTGAGTAATTATTCTAAATTAATGAAATTCGATAATTGAGATAATATTTGGGTTAATAGGGTAAATTTGAATAATTTGATGAAATAAGGTTTGGGGCAGAAGTAAAGACCTTAGGTGTAAAGATGTTATATGTGGGAATAAGAGGAACTTAATGGTCTATTCGAGATAGGTTTTAAGTTTAAGAAACTACGACGTGAGACGTGTCGACAATTTAATTTCTATATTATCGGGATACTTGAAATATATGAATTTGGAATAATGGTATAAAGATGTAGAGTATACCTTTATTAATATCGAGAAATCTAAGATGTGTGAATGCTTAGTATATAATTGGATGTGTATGACATACCTACCATACTTGCTATCACGGGAGGTTTACGTTCGCTTAGGGCCTTCTTATCCTTGTGTTGCCCGGATTTAGATTGGTTACCTCGATGAACATAGGTCATAGAAGGACTTATTAGGATATTAATAAGTTTGTTGATCGTGGGAGCGTAGGTATGTGCGTGACCCATGTGATGTGGCTGTGTTCGCCTCCACTATTTGTGATGTTGTTATCTGAACGATTCCTGAGAGATTCAGAATGCGTGATCCTTATGTACGTGATGTTCCGGGATGGATAACAGAGTATGTGTGCACCGCAGCTTAGCCTTTGGGTGCTTGTATTGTATATTTATGATGTGAAAATATACGGTTAAACGAGAAGGAATTTACTATGTTAAATTGTGAGTATAGTTATGGTAATGTTATGTAGATAAAAAGGGAACTTATATCTATAAATGGTTTTGTTAATAATTTGGAATCCGAGAATTAAAGTAGAACTCTCTATTTAATTGTTAAGGTTGGAAATTAAACGTGAACCGAGTAGTAGTGTTAGAAACTATTCAGAATTAGATAGTTATGAGATAACACATGAATGGGTACAGGAACGTTAGGAGTGCACAGTTAGACGAGAGGTGAGTATCTCATGTGAGAGCACGTCCTAACATGTATTTTGCATATACTGTTTTAAATGTTTTTAAAGCACTTGCAGGTTTTTAAAATATCTCCACATTCGGGCTCTGACCCGTTTGCTTTCAAATCTATTTTTTTGTAAAACCATTTTTAGGTGCCCAGCCACAAGGACACCATGCATAGGATTCTCACTCAGATGACGAGCTGTAGCTGCTTGTGGAAGCTACAGGGATTTGCTTTTAGACGCTTATATCATTTGGATTCCATACTCAGTATTCCTCAGTTGTAGGGTATGTTGCCCAATTTCTATTAGAGACATTTCCATTTCAGTTTTTCAGACTTTGGCATGTATTGATTCAGTATTTAGTATTTCGTTACTTACTTCAGTTGCGGGATTTTGTTGTGAGGAGATTTTCCTCCAAATTTATTTATATCATGTGTTGGTTATTCTATTACTTCGTTATGGTGAATGGTGATATTATTCCTTCTTTAAATCTTTTACTGCATGTTAATCAGGCTTTAATTAAAATTTGGCAACTTACTTTTAAATCCTAGGTGGTTAGTAATAATAAAAATGTTTTCGACAGTGATGCTATTAACTGAGCCAACTTGGCATTTTGATTTAATTTAATAAAGAAGTAGCTACCAGGTATTTAATTATTCGGGGTGTCACAATTTACTACCATATTATACGTACCTCTACTAACATCCACACATATATTATACGTGTATCCACCCTTCCGAGTAAACTCTCACCGGATGATTCCCTCTAAAATGCTATCTCACTAGGTGTGCTCACAAAACCTAGTTTCTCCGAGTTGGAATCGCTCATCAACTTGGACCAAAATATAAATGAAATGGAGGCGGTCATATTCCTTCCCTGAAAGTGAGATAAATCCCTCACCCATATATACCGGACGCTATGACTTGGGGATATACTCGCCCTACTCCTCAAGCTAGGGGATTCACCCACATCGCGCAACCTCCCTTGATAGCATTAGAGTATATAAATTTAATAAATATCTAGTCACTGATATTTACTATCACACACAATATATACACATATATATATACTATCACTACCCGTAGATATATATTATGAACCCCGATTTTTACTGTGTACTCAAACTCCTGCACACTGCCTGTAATTTAATGTCACACACAATACATACACGTATATATATATATATATATATATTAATAACCCCGGCTTTACCATGTACTCAAAATCCCATACACTGCTTGTAATTTCCTGAGTCTGTGGCCCAACTCCATGTAATTAATTTTCTCACTTAATAACTTATCCTCTTCCCGAGTCTATGGTCCGACTCTAATATAATTAATTCACACCTCAATTAATATAATACTTTCCCCGAGTTTATGGTCCGACTCTCCTTAAATTAATTAACACACATTTTAATTTAATACCTCCCCGAGTCTATCGCCCGACTCTAATTAAATTAATTAACAAATTAATTAATCAACCCGAATTCCGAGTCTGTGGTCCGACTCTAATATAATTAATTATCACATTAATTAAAAAGTAACCTTCACGAGTCTACAATCCGATCCTGATTAAACTAATTATCCCACCCATTAATTTAATCATACCCGAGTCTACAAACCGACTTTAATTAAATTAATTAACACCTTTATTAATTTAATCCTACCCGAGTCTACAATCCAACTCTAATTAAATTAATTATCGCATTTATTAATTTAATAACGTGGTGTCACTCAACCATTGTCCCCGGACTCACTTACTTGGCCTGTAACTTAATATTTCCCGAGTCTATATTCCGACTCAAAATTATTTAGTTTATCTCCAAACTTAATTCACTACCTTGGGGTCGCATGTCCAATATACCCGGATTCACTCACTTGATCCGTACCTCACTATTTTGGGATAAAATTTCTCAATTTCATCCATTTAATGTCCCACATAAATTCATCCTAATCCCAATTACTTTCTCCCATAATTGCTAGGAATATTTGTTTCACAATTATTTATCACTAATAAATGTATGGAAATTTAATTTATAATTAATTCCCCCTTATATCTCACGCAGGCCGAACTGGCCAGAATTTCCCACCATCGATCGATCGATGCCCCCGATCGATCGATCGACCCCTTCGTTACAGCTCTGCCTCCCCCTGTTTTCCACCATTAACGAACCTCAAGGTTTATAAACCAGAATTTAAACCTCTAATTACATCATCCCATCATCTACACATGGTTAATCCACATCCTATTCATCATAGAGATCATTAAGATAATCAACCCCTCTAATTATCTCATAATTTTCGAAATGGGTCTTTCTCCATAAAATTTAATTATCTGTTTTAAATCCCAAATTCCAGATTCGATTTCCACTCTTTTATGTTCTGAAATTTTCGTTCAAATCATATATACATATTCAGATATCAATCACCCATCTAAATCTTACTTTGAATCTCATTCAAGTATTTCAAAAACAAAAACCCCCATTTTGTACCCATTTACACCCAAAAATGAATTTTCACACCCACATCACCATGATATGAATTGATTATCATGCTTTAAGAATCAAAACAGTTAACCACTTGCCTGAAAGTGTTCGTAGTGTCTGATTCCGTTGGCGTAGTTCCTCGATTTGGCTCCAAAATCCTCAATTTGGCTTTTGCTAAGCTTATCCCCAATTTCCCTCTCAAGCCCTAGGCTTAGATTTGATGGCTGCTGATTTCCTCATCTCCCCATTAGGTTAAAAACCCTTAATCCCGTTTTTCACTTAATGGGCTTAATTAAAGTGGCCCAACTCACCCCGTGTGGGCCCGGCTATGCCTAAAAATACCCCGAGACCCAATTACTCCCCCCGAGTACTCTTTTCTGACTATCTCGACCCATCCGGAATCAACCGCGCAGTCAGAATTAACATCCGAATTAATTTATAAAAATTCTTATCTCACACCCCATTTAGTCTATACCGACTCCCGGCTGGAATAAGTGCATACCCCGTCATTAATACCCAAAATGACGTAATTAAATTATTACTATTCACTTAGTAAATAAATTTCCCTAAACATTAACCATTTACTCCCCGATTAATATTTAAATAAATATATTGTCATAATTAATTCAATTAAAATTACAACAGACAAGTAATTTAAAATTCCCGAATTAATTAAATATTAAATGCACAAAAGTACGGGGTGTTACATACTTCCCCCCTTACAAAGGAATTTCGTCCTCGAAATTAAGATAAACCTACTGTTCCAGTATTCACATATTACTCACTAGTCAAGTGCCTCCAAGCCCGCTATATCTATCCCATCCGATTCTAACCATTCGTTACACAAGTATGCATTTAACTTTACCAGGGCGCCCATACACCTTATACCTGTGCTTAACCGCACAAAATTTTGCCTTAATTAACCCGGGTGCCCATACACCCTATCCCCACGCTCTACCACACAAAAGTTACCCGACTGTGCTAGTCGTAACCCATAATATAACTTCGAACCCGTAATCATATTACCTATATATATACATATACATATATAGTTACTGCCCGGGTACTCAACCCATGCTACATCCAACCATCTCCCCATAACTACTTATCTCTCAACACAAAAGAATATACGCTTACCCTTATGCTACCAAAGACAACATAATACCGCGCCCTTAATACCACTATTCCTTGCTCAAAATAAGCCCCGAGCTATCTCTCTTTGCTTGAAAATCAATTTAACCACCCTGATTCACTTTAGTAAACATCCCCACTTACCGGGATAAAATGTGAGAACAAAAAACCTCACTATGTGCCATCGCACCACGCAATACAACATATATATCCGCATATATATAAGCTATACGCCCTCTCCGATGATACCTAGCACCAACCATACCCTGGTGTCAGGGACACCAAAATTTAACTCCACTATCCACAATAGTTAAATTCCATCGCTATCCAGCCGATGTTTAAAAAGTATTATCAACCCTACCCCCATTATTCACGAAAGTAGTCATTCCTCGCATAATTCAACCAATCACTCAGTTTACACCTCCACTCTCCCGTGAAGAACACTAAGGAACTCCGCTACCCTACGAAAATTTTACCCACATGTTATGGCTGCTACCGCCAACGCACCCACTAAGTTCGACTCGCCTGCGAACTCTAGTGAAAAAATAAGTCTTATTATGACATTCTCTTTGTCACTCAAAAATATACCCCATGCCTCTAGGGTAAAATTACTTACCTCTATACCCCAGCTGCAACGGCTAGTTCTCGGGTTCCGGAGGAGTTTCTCCCTGCCCGAATGCACCCGCGTCCTGCTTTAGTGGCTGTACATCCAGGGCGTCGTCCTGTAGTTGACCCCTGCCTCGCTTAAGGTAATATCTCTTCATGTGTCTCGCTTTTCCCACAAACGAAACACATTCTAACATGTTCACCCTGCTACTGATCCCTTCCATGCCAACCTTGTTGGAATTCCTGGCCATCCTGCCGATAGCCTCTAGTTCTAGATCGTTTGGCATGATTTCCTTGCCGAAAATCCTGCCCCTGATCTCCCCCAGTCTGCTGCTGGGATACCCCACTGGTATTGTTCCCTTCTGACTCATCCGACTGGCTAATCCCCACTCCTTTCCCGTTTCCTTTCGCGTGGAAGCAATATTCCCCACAGTGCCGGAGTGTTGCATTAATGACATCAGTATAACCTACTAATGCGGAATTATCAATTAAATGTTATCTGATTCTCCAGACTAACCCATCCATAAACTTTGCTTCCTTTTTTCTTTTCCTCGCTTACCTCATCCGGTAAAAATTTTGCCAATGTGTGAAATCTTCCTCGTAATCGACCAGTGAATGGTCTCCCTTTGAGTCTCCTCACAAAATTTTCTATTCATTTCGATCTCGACCGTTGAAGGAAAAATACTTGCGATCGAACCGCACCCAAAACTCTAGAGTAGCTAGTGTGTCCCTTTCCTCAACTTGTGGTGATCGACTCCCACCACTGTAGCACCGCTCCCACTAACTAAAAGTGGTTAGTATTTACTTTCGTACCCCATCGCAATCTCCCATGCGTAGGTGACGCTGGATACCTCCCTTACTTGACACGCTAGTACTACACCTGAACCCCCTCGCAACTCTGGTGGGTTCCCGCTAAAATAACCTCTCTTTCTTACTTCCACCCTGACGACTCCGCGTGAGTCTGAACACCCGGCGCCACTAACACTTGTGGCTGATCCCGTGGAAAGTACCCTGCCGTTGTGACCACCGTTGCTCCAACTTCCTGTGCCACTACTTCAGTTACCTAAGCTGCCAAAATCATCCCTAACCGTTGCTGTGGTAACTCTTGCTCCTGACGAGCCTCCCTCGCCTCATCTCCCCCTGTTTCCCTAGCTGCTCTCTCCTGGGCGTCGTCTGGAATGAGAACCGAATTGGTATGAGTTCACTCTCAAATATAAATTTCGCAGAGGAACGTATATGCGCATACGTATGAGAATACGACAATCCTATGATAGGGCTCTATATAAAAGATTGCTAAGCTGAAACGTGAAAATCCGCACATATCCTAAGGACACTAGAACCTGATGCTCTGATACCATCTGTGACACCCCGCCTAATAAAATACCGGGTGATCAGTCCTATACCAAATTAAAACAGGAATCCCAGTTGGATCATCCTTAGCATCACTGTCGAAAACTTTTTAAAACTTACTAACCACCTAGTATTCCAAAAACTGGTGCCAATTTTAACTTTAATTAAACAAAACAATACATCCAGAAACAAAATATAAACCATTCACACAACTGAATGAAAGTAAATAGAATACTAATTACACAACTTGCCGAATAAATCATCGGCCACAAAATAAATAATCCAATACAATCATTCAACACTTGAATGAATTACTCCTGAAAACTGTACCAAGAAGTCTGGGCGACAAGCCCTAAATAAAACTGAGACTACTATAAGATTCCTACTCTAGGAATGAATGAATGATGCATCTAATCCAAACTCCTGCTAGCATCCACATGTGCCGCAGCTCCGTGTCCCTGGAATAGAATATCAATCCTGGCGTCCCTGTGGCTGGACACCTAAAATGTTTTGAAAATAGTTTTATAGCAAGGGTTAGAACCCAAAACATTTTGAAAATATTTAGCAAGTGAATTAACTGCAGTAATTTAAAATGCATGAATGCGCTTCATATTTAAGTTAGTGGCGTACTCCCTTGTGGACATTCTCACCCCTCCACTATTGTGCACACCTACCGGTTACCTTAACCCCACCTAGTTGTACTACCCCGTCCAACTAGTCCTGGTATAACATTCCCTTGCCATACTACTCTAACCCGAGTATAATAATTCTTGAATTATAAGTTATTTCACAATTAACTTAATTAATTCCTCTTAAATAGTAGCATATAACCGTGTTGCAAGTTATATAAAGTAAATACATCACACACTGTATTATTCCCACAAATGATTAACTTAATTAATTTCTCATTAATTAACTGCATATAACTGTAACCCGAGTTATATAAAGTAGATACATCACACACTGTATTATTCACCTACATATAATATTTACTACCATATTATACGTACCTCTACTAACATCCACACATATATTATACTTGTATCCAGCCTTCCGAGTATACTCTCACCGGATGATTCCCTCTAAAATGCTATCTCACTAGGTGTGCTCACAAAACCTAGTTTCTCCGAGTTGGAATCGCTCACCAACTTGGACCAAAATATAAACGAAGTGGAGGCGGTCATATTCCTTCCCTGAAAGTGAGGTAAATCCCTCACCCATTTATACCGGACGCTATGACCTGGGGATATACTCGCCCTACTCCTCAAGCTAGGGGATTCACCCACATCGTGCAACCTCCTTTGATAGCATTAGAGTATATAAATTTAATAAGTATCTAGTCACTGATATTTACTATCACACACAATATATACACATATATATCTACTATCACTACCCGTAGATATATATTATGGACCCCGATTTTTACTGTGTACTCAAACTCCTGCACACTACCTGTAATTTAATGTCACACACAATACATACACGTGTATATATATATATACTATCACTACACCGTATATATATATATATATATATATATATATATATATATATATATATATTAATAACCCCGGCTTTACCATGTACTCAAAATCCCATACACTGCCTGTAATTTCCTGAGTCTGTGGCCCGACTCCATGTAATTAATTTTCTCACTTAATAACTTATCCTCTTCCCGAGTCTATGGTCCGACTCTAATATAATTAATTCACGCCTCAATTAATATAATACTTTCCCCGAGTTTATGGTCCGACTCTCCTTAAATTAATTAACACACATTTTAATTTAATACCTCCCCGAGTCTATCGCCCGACTCTAATTAAATTAATTAACAAATTAATTAATCAACCCGAATTCCGAGTCTGTGGTCCGACTCTAATATAATTAATTATCACATTAATTAATAAGTACACTTCACGAGTCTACAATCCGATCCTGATTAAACTAATTATCCCACCCATTAATTTAATCATACCCGAGTCTACAAACCGACTTTAATTAAATTAATTAACACCTTTATTAATTTAATCCTACCCGAGTCTACAATCCGACTCTAATTAAATTAATTATCGCATTTATTAATTTAATAACTTGGTGTCACTCAACCATTGTCCCCGGACTCACTTACTTGGCCTGTAACTTAATATTTCCCGAGTCTATATTCCGACTCAAAATTATTTAGTTTATCTCCAAACTTAATTCACTACCTTGGGGTTGCATGTCCAATATACCCGGATTCACTCACTTGATCCGTACCTCACTATTTTGGGATAAAATTTCTCAATTTCATCCATTTAATGTCCCACATAAATTCATCCTAATCCCAATTACTTTCTCCCATAATTGCTAGGAATATTTGTTTCACAATTATTTATCACTAATAAATGTATGGAAATTTAATTTATAATTAATTCCCCCTTATATCTCACCCAAGCCGAACTGGCCAGAATTTCCCACCATCGATCGATCGATGCCCCCGATCGATCGATCGACCCCTTCGTTACAGCTCTGCCTCCCCCCTATTTTCCACCATTAACGAACCTCAAGGTTTCTAAACCAGAATTTAAACCTCTAATTACATCATCCCATCATCTACACATGGTTAATCCACATCCTATTCATCATAGAGATCATTAAGACAATCAACCCCTCTAATTATCTCATAATTTTCGAAATGGGTCTTTCTCCATAAAATTCAATTATATGTTTTAAATCCCAAATTCCAGATTCGATTTCCACTCTTTTATGTTCTGAAATTTTCGTTCAAATCATATATACATATTCAGATATCAATCACCCATCTAAATCTTACTTTGAATCTCATTCAAGTATTTCAAAAACAAAAACCCCATTTTGTACCCATTTACACCCAAAAACGAATTTTCACACCCACATCACCATGATATTAATTGATTATCATGCTTTAAGAATCAAAACAGTTAACCACTTGCCTGAAAGTGTTCGTAGTGATTCCGTTGACGTAGTCCCTCGATTTGGCTCCAAAATCCTCAATTTGGCTTTTGCTAAGCTTTCCCCCAATTTCCCTCTCAAGCCCTAGGCTTAGATTTGATGGCTGATGATTTCCTCATCTCCCCATTAGGTTAAAAACCCTTAATCCCGTTTTTCACCTAATGGGCTTAATTAAAGTGGCCCAACTCACCCCGTGTGGGCCCGTCTATGCCCAAAAATACCCCGAGACCCAATTACTAGCCCCGGGTACTCTTTTCTGACTATCTCGACCCATCCAGACTCAACCGCGCAGTCAGAATTGACATCCGAATTAATTTATAAAAATCCTTATCTCACACCCCATTTAGTCTATATCGACTCCCGACTGGGATAAGTGCATACCCCGTCATTAATACCCGAAATGATGTAATTAAATTTTTACTATTCACTTAGTAAATAAATTTCCCTAAACATTAACCATTTTCTCCCCGATTAATATTTAAATAAATATATTGTCATAATTAATTCAATTAAAATTATAACACACAAGTAATTTAAAATTCCCGAATTAATTAAATATTAAATGCACAAAAGTACGGGGTGTTACAAGGGCGAGATAGCTCAGGGTATATTTTGCGCAAGAACTAGTGATAGTAAGGGCGCAGTATTTTATGTTGTCTTTTGTAGCATAAGGGTAGGCGTTGTGTTAAGAGATAAGTATTTGGGGGTACATATTATGGACTGAGGTTCTAATGGATCTCAATGACCGACAATGTTAGGTAGTAGTGTATCGGGGGGGTTCCTTGTTTGGATTTCTCTTGCGAGACGTCCCACGTATAAAACTTAGCGCAATGTTGGAAGTTGGGAGATGTTTTATCGTTAGTACATGGGTTCGGTACCCGGCCATTATATATATATGTGATATGACTACGGGTTAGAAGTTATAGTACGATCATGGATAGTATAGTCGGGTAACTTTTATGAGGTAAAGCACGGGGATAGGGTGTATGGGCACCAGGGTTAACTAAGGAAACTTTTGTGTGGTCAAGCACGGGTAAGGGTGTATGGGCGCCCTAGTTAATTAAAATGTATATTTGTGTAACTCATAGTTAGAAGCAGGAGAGATAGATGTAGCGATCTTAGAGGCACAGGAAGAGGGAGCGATATTCGAGACTTAGAGTACTAAGCTTATAATTTCGAGGACGAAATTCCATTATAAGGGGGGGAATATGTAACACCCCATAATTTTGAGGAGTTACTATTTAATTATTTTTGGGAGATATAAAAAAATATTTAAATTGGAGAAACTTAAATTTATAATTTGGAGACTTTATTTGAGTGGGAAGAATTATTTATAATTGGCAACTTTAAGTTTAATTTTTCGAAATTTCGTGTGTCGCATTTTGAGGTCAAAATTGGAGAATGTTATAAAGTATTTCAGATGATAATTCTGAGTGCGCGGTTGAGTCCGACTAGATCGAGATAGTCATAAAAAAGTACTCGGGGGTAGTAATCGGGTCTCATGGCATTTTTGGGCAAATCCGAACCCACGCGGGGTGATTTGTGCCATTTTAATTAGACCCATGTGGCCAAAAACGGGATTTGGAGTTTTAATACTAATTGGAGAAGTGTTGAACTACAGTTAACACAACTCTAAACCTAGGGTTTGAGAGAGACACAGAGGAAACAAATCAAGAGGCAATTGGGGATCTTTTTGTGTCAAATCGAGGGACAAAGTGAGTGTTCGTCATCGACACCTTCTCTACGTCAACCGATTGGACTCTATGAATAATTAGAGGCAAGTGGTTAACTGTTGTGATTTTAAATTGATGATAATCAATTCAAACTATGGGAGGTGTAAACCAAAATTCGTTTTGGGTGGGTATTCATGTAAAATTGGGTTTTCAGTAATTGATACACTTTAATGGGATTAAGGGTGAAATTTATTATGTTTATGATTCTAGAATGTAAATGTGTGAATCGTATGTTAAAACCAGTAAGAATCGATGGTTAATTTCTGTTAATAGGAATGAAAATCGTATTGGAGATTTGAAACCGAGATAAAACCCAAATTAGGAAAATGTTGGAATTAATGGAGATTAGTTGATTAATTAAGGTCTCTAGGATGTTTAGACCCTTTTATTATGTGGAGATAATGTTGGTTGTGATTGGTTAAGGGTTTGGAATGAAACAAAAAGCTTGAGGGTTCATCAATGGCTGAAACAGCAAGCCAGAGAAGACAAATACCTATTCGATCGATCGATCGACCCAGGGGATCAATCGATCGAGGGTCCCAAAATTTTGGCAATTCGGCCTGTTTATATATATAAGTGAAATTAATTTAGGATTTAATCACCTACTTTTATTTAGTGATATATTCATATGTGACACGTATTCTTTAACAATTATAAGTGGATATAATTGGGTTTAGGATGGAGATAATTGTATGTCACGGGACGATTCAAGTTTGGGAATTAATTCGTAGATATTGGTTTTGTACCGAGGGAAAAGGTTCGGATATTGTAGTTGA
Organism: Sambucus nigra; assembly: GCA_949130495.1. NCBI lineage: Eukaryota > Viridiplantae > Streptophyta > Magnoliopsida > Dipsacales > Adoxaceae > Sambucus > Sambucus nigra. Next base: position 137,174,305 of record OX422224.1, on the reverse strand, counting down.
GTGGCACTACATTATTAAAGGAATCGAGCTGTAATTAATTAGTTGGGGGGGATATAGAATCGGGTATTAACGATGGTACGGGCCAAGTGAGCGAGTCCGGGTATAATGGTTGGGTGACACCAAGTGTTAAATTAATTGATGTGTAAATAAATAAAATTAGAGTCAGACCATAGACTCGGATTGATAATGAATAATTAATGTGTAAATTAATTAAATTAGAGTTGAATCATAGACTCGGGTAAATATTATATAAATTAATGTGAAAGGTATTTATATAAAAGTCGGACCATAGACTCGGGGAAATATTATATTAATTGACGTGTGGATTAAATAAATTAGAGTCGGACCATAGACTCGAGGAGATGATGAATTAATAAGTGAGAAAATTAATTAAGTTGAGTCATGCCACAGACTCGAAACATTATAGACTTGTGTTACGGGTTTTTTTTAGTACACGGTAAAGCCGGGGTTTATATTATATATATACAATGTAGTGATAGTGTATATATATATAGTCACTGATAGCACACACAATATATACACAAACTATTTAATAGCACACACAATATATATATATATATATATATATATATTGTGTGTGCTATTAAATATCAATGACTAGATATTTATTTAATTTATATTCTCTAGTGCTATCAAGGGAGGTTGTGCGATGTGGGTGAATCCCCTAGCTTGAGGAATAGGGTGAGTATATCCCCAGGTCACAGCGTCCGGTATATGGTTGAAGGATTTATCTCACTTTCAGGGAAAGAATATGACCGCCTCCACTACGTTTATATTTTGGGCCAAGTTGGTGAGCGATTTCAACCCCGGTAACTAGGTTATATAAGCACACCTAGTAAGATAGCACTTTAGAGGGAATCATCCGGTGAGGGTATACTCGGAGGGATGGATGTGCATATATATATATGTGTGTGTGTGTGTGTGTGTGGTTGTTCTTAGTGAAGGTACGTATATAATGGTAGTGAATATTATATGCGGGAAATAATACAGTGTGTGATGTATATACTTGTGACACCCCGCCTAATTAAATACCGGGCGATCACTCCTTTATTAAATTAAATCAAGGTAAACAGTTGGTTCATTCTCAGCATCACTGTCGATAAAAAAAAATTCCAATTTAACACCCTAAATAATTAAGCTAAGTGTCAAAAACATTTTCATACAAACTTTCCAAATTTTAATTAGCGAAAAAGATTTATTTAATTAAAATAACATTTCTACAATTAAGAAATCACACCACAATAAACTAAATAACATAAACCATTCATCAATCGAATGTCAACAATTGGAACTAAAACCACAAATCCATCCTGAATAAATCCCATATAACAATACTGGAAATAACTGAAATATAAAAATCCCAACAACAAATGAAATGATGAAAAGGGGCGACACGTGCCCAATAAATGAGAGTAATAGGAGTGGAGTCAATAACAGAAGTCGTCTACTCAAGTGACCTGCAACTCCCACCTAAGCTGCAGCTCGTTCTTCTCAAGGGATCCTAAGCAAGACGCCCCAGTGGCTGGGCACCTGAAAATATACATATATATATACAAGAGAGAGAGAGAAAAAGAAACGGGTCAGAGCCCGAAAGTGTGTTTGATTTAAAATACGTTTAGCAAGTATTTAAATTGATACAGGCCAATGCAACAACATATTAATGCGTCTCTCTCTTGAGAAAAATACTCACCTCTCTTCTAATGTGCACACCTATCCCACTAACCTTCCCAACGGTTCATTTTATCAGCTATCGCACTTGACTTTCTAAAAGATTTAACTTAACTTAGATTACCCGCAAGATTTACAATTCACGATTTCATTTTAAAAGAATGTTCCAAACAGTAATCAAAGTCCTCCATTTTAACTTTATAAAATCCATAAAGTTTTACCGTGACATATTATACTTTTTCAAAACAAGTATTTAATAATCTGAGTCAACAACTATGTTCTACTTATCAAATTTCAGTAGACAGTTTCAAATATCATAATCTCATATATATATATATATATATATATATATATATATATATATATATATATATATTAACTACTCGTATAATATATATATATAACAGCACCCCGAAATAAACTATGGTGCGTGAATACTTCCACTATCCAAAGCCCCATATCACTCATATTAAGGGGAATACACTTGGAATCACTCTCAAATTGTATTAACATAAATACACAAACAATATTGAGGCGAAGCATAGATTCCAAGTCTCTAAGAGGGTGGCACATACCGGCGTCTCTTAGGACCGTCTGAACTATCTCATCGATAGCCTGTACCAAGGACATCTATCTTCTAGGGTACAAGTCAATATCCTCCATAAAGGTCCCATCGAGATAAGACTTGTCCCAGCGCGGAAACCTCAGGGATAGCAAGTAGCGTGGGTATGATTTTCACATGTATATAAGATATGTACACACAATCATATAAATATACCACTTTATCATATTAATATAGGTTCTTCTCATCACCCGTAATTATACCGTTTATTCTTAATTTCACATTTAAAGAATTTCGCATAAGGTTTTATTCCTAACCTTAACTCGAAGGGTTTTCTCACTTATTACCTAACACTCGTGGATTATAACCCCACAAATATGAAATTCAGTAAGTGACTTTATTAGATTCCAACGTAACTCTCTTATGCACCTCACCCTTTAAAATTTATAAATCTAACAACCTAGGGTAAATATCCCATAAATATCATTCTCGTTGAATATTAAAGGTTCTAACATTTATCCATATACCCTACTGGTCCTCAATGTCTCCCAAATCATTTTATTTAAGATGCCCAAAGATTATTTCACGATAAACTTAATTTAACTAATTAAACAAGGGAAATAGGAGTCTGCCAGGAGGGGTCGATCGATCGAAGCTTGGGGCTCGATCGATCGAACCTTCGATCGATCGATCGATCAACCAAGTCTGGGCAAAAATTATGCAGAATTGCAGTTACGGGATTCATCAAAATTCTTCATCAAATTCCATATTTTCCAACACTAATCGACCCATAAATTCTACTACTAACATACGAACATAATTCCAGATGTTTTTAACGTTCAGCATGCGTGTATACATCATTAATCACGGTTAAACAACCCAAAATCTCATCTAAACATAAAGAACCCTAAAGTTTTCATAACTATGATTCAATTTACTTTTTCTCCAGAATTTCTTCCTAATATAACATCAAAAATTCGTGGGTAATACATCTATATCATCAAAAGTTTCTAGCATAAGGTTTTAATCTTCTCTACATGCAACTTCCTATCAAAATTTGGGGTTTTCTTACATGGATTACATTCCTAATTAATCCTAAACTAATATGAACATCGCACTAACGAAATACGCAAGTTAAACACTTGCCTGGGATTTTCAGAAGTCTGATTTCCTATTGATTATGGTGTGGTTGCGTTCTCCTCCTCGCGATCTACGCGTTGGTGGTGACGGCGGTGCAAACGGTGGTGTTTTGGCCTTGAATCTCCTTGAAAGGTCTCTCCTCTCCTCTCCAATGACCGTTCTAGGGTTATGAATGTTCTAACCCTAAATGTCTAGCCTAACCAGCTGATAAAGGCTGCTAAAATTCGTGGGTTTAATTACCCTATTTTGTAAAATGACCAAAATGCTCTCCCAGGTCACTAATTAGGCCTAAAAACACCCCGAGACCCAAACTAAACCCCCGGGTACACTTTTTTGACTATCTCGACCCTTCCGGACGCGTTGGCGCACTCAAAACGACCATACGAACAACTTATAAAATATTTACTTTTTAATTAACAAAATTAGTCCCGACGTGACACAGGCACGTCCCAACTTAAATTTCCGAAATAGTCATTTAATTCACGTATGACATTCAATATAACCAATATAGTATATCACTATGCTCGTTAGTAATATCCAATAAGTTTCCCATAATTACTAACTCTCGACACGTTAATAATTATAACATAATTAATTTCCGGATTTTTATTAAATAAACATTCTCATTAAATTTAATAAATCCCCAAATTAATATAGCATAAAAATATGGGGTATTACAATACTTTATATAACTTGTGTCACAGTTATATGTTATGATTTAAAGGAAATTAATTAAGTTAATTGGTGAGATAAATTATAATTTAGAAATTATTATACTCGGGTTAGAGTAGTATGGCAAGGGGAGATTATACCAGGACTAGTTGGACGGGATAGTACAACTAGGTGGGCTTTAGATAACCGTTAGGCGTGCACATTAGTGGAGGGGTGAGTATGTCCTCAAGGGAGTGCGACACTAACTTAATTATGAAGCGCGTTCATGCATTTTAAATTACTATAGTTAGTTCACTTGCTAAATATTTTCAAAATGCTTTGGGTTCTAACCCTTGCTATAAAATTATTTTCAAAACCTTTTAGGTGTTTAGCCACAGGGATGCCGGACTTGATATTCTATTCCAGGTACACAGAGCTACGGCATATGCGAATGCTAATGGGAGCTTGGATTTGATGCATCGTTCATTCATTCCTAGAGTAGGAATCATTTATCAGTTTTAGTTTTATTTAGGGCATGTCTCCCAGACTTTCAATACAGGTTTCAAATTTATTTTATTCAGGTGTTGAATATTTGTATTGGACTATTTACTTTGGTGGCCGATGGTTTATTCGGCATGTCGTTTTAGTATTTGTTCAGTTGATTTAAATTCAGTTGTGTGAATAGTTTATATTTATTTTCGCATGTACTGTTTGGTTTAATTAAAAAGATAAAAAATTGGCACCAGCTTTTTGATATACTAGGTGGTTAGTAAGGTAAAAAGATAAAAAGGAATTTTCAAATTACTTTTAAAAATCGGAGAAAGATGAAATTTTAGATTTCATAAAATTTTATAATTTAAAATGTTGGTTTTTATATGTGAAAAATAAAATTTCAAACGGAATTGGATTCGGAATTAAAATGGAGTTTTAATTGAATTTTTATTATATTTAAGAGCCCTCAAAACATAAAACTCTCTAAGAGTCCTCAAAACATAAAGCTCTCTAGAAAAAAAATAATATTCTTTGAAATTCGACCGTCCGATCGAGTCGAATTTTTCACAACAGTCCTGTCTCGCCGATCGCTACAACACACCAAAATTTCAAGCGATTTTGACGCTCCGATCATCCGTAATGATTTTTCGAGTGTTTGTATCTGAGTACAACTCTTTTCTTAATCAAACTCTTAACCCTTTATATCTAACAACTATTTCGTGGATGGACTTTGAAAATCACTTTGTCTCAAACTTTTCAACTAGAATACATCTCCCAAATTACTCCCTTTCATCTACAAACTATAGCCCCAAACTTATTCAAGATTTCAACCATAGATTAGAAGGCTTAATTGGTGTTTTCTCAAGAGGAGTTCAACCTTTTACTCAGATTTTTTTTTATCCAACTAATCACAGGTATGTTTATCCTATTCTTTCTCCTTAGTGTTATGTGTCTTGATTGTAGCCTTCATTAAACTCATGTTTTCTAAAATAAGTTAAGAATATAATTATTAAAGAGATAAATTTTGGGACTATTTTGCATGAAATATTAATGTTACCAAATACTTATAACTTTGTTGTTCTTTGGGTTGTATTGGCATAGTCGATTGTATTATGGGCATGTGCATGTAGAGGTGCCCTTAGAAAGCAAATTTTTATATTTCATGTGAGAACCCTAGATTAAATTAATTACTTGCGTTGGAAAATAATTACTATGATTGGACTTGCATGTAGTTATTATTTTGAAAATCACAATATTTATGTGTCCTGGATATCCACTATTTATATTACAATTATTTAATTGGGAATTTAGTGTTGTTATGAATGTTGTTATAATTTATTAATTGTGCCACTTTATGAAAATATTATAATATCTCGAGGACGTTGGGTATTGTAGGTAATTTGTCTCCACCCCTTGTTATAGTACACTTGTTAGTTATGGGACAAGTAAGTGGGCCTTAGTTGCGATTTATGCTAATTAAGTATGGGGCTAGTTAGTGTAAGTCATGCTGGTTATATAATTTGGGGTGAGGTCTGATTTTCTATATTATACCATTGTTATGATAGCCTGGGATTGATATCTTAGTGGAGTGAAATTTTTATAATCATCCTTTACTTATGATAGGACGAATTTGTGTTTCGCGAACCCTTAGTTGAGACTAAGGGGTATTTTGAGGATTTTCACACCGCTGTTAAGGGTGGGGGGAATATATTTGATTAATGAGTATAAGAAATTTTTGAAATTAATATCGCAGGACTAAAACAGATATTAAAATTTATGGGCGACATAATGTGTCTAAGGCCGACATTATAATCGGGTCATAGGACGATTTATGTCATGTCATGTGTGGAACCTTGTCATATCGCGAGGTTCACAGGACAAAAATGGACCAGACAGCGGACTTGACAAGGGGATGTGTGTGTGTGTGTGTGGAACCTTTTCATATCGCGAGGATCGTAGGATAAAAATGGATCAGACGGCGGACTTGACAAGGGGACATGTATCTTGGTAATTATAATTGTTATTCTTTTAATGAAATTTAATATTGTTGGGAAGGTGGGTTAATTAAGATAATATTGGTGTGACTTATTAAAGAAATCATTCGGGTAGTTAGAAATTTACTTTTAGTGATTAATAACCTTCGTAATTGATATTCCCCAAGTGTGACCTCGGCTCAGAGACATCAACCTCGGCCGAGATTATGTCCGACACTGGACAGCCTTGGGCAGGCGACATCAGCCCTCGGCCATAGCAAGGTCGGCCGAGGCCGACACTACCACCAGCCTCTCCAAAGGACATTGCACGCATCATAAGGATCAGCAGCACTCTCGTACACCTGGGAATGGCCACCTCGTCCAGATATAGGCCGAGCTCGCAAGAAGCCTTTATACCAATGTCAACCTCATCAAGACATCAGTCGATGCTCCAAGCATAAGCTAGCTCAACCTCGTCCCAAGTCGACCCCTATCCATTGTCTCGGCTTAACAAAAGCCGAGACCTTCATGGCCTACCTCGAACTGAACGAGCGACTGGACTTCACCAACCTCGGCTTGTACCAGGCCGAGGTCATGACCAAGCACGATAGCTGAGTACCTATTGACATGGATAAGGACACGTGGACACAAATCAGTTATAACAAATCATTCCCCACATATGGGGAGAATATTTCGTCATCTTTCTCTACATGTGACAGTGACAGATGTCTTCTCCACATTGGTTAGATCAACACACACATGCTCATTGCATGCATGGGGGGCACAGTACGCCCCCTAAGGACTATATATAGAGGTCATCATCTACCTTGCAAAGGATCCAAATATACAACCCTAGCTGAAACACTGTCTAGATACACAGTAGAGAGAGAAAGCTTGAGAGATTGTATCCATGGCCATTAGAGCCCTCATACAGTGATACACATCATTCACTTGCACAGTGGATGTTAGCCTGATTGGTTGGACCACTTATATTCCGATGTAATCCTCTTCTCCTCACCTCCTTCTACTATAAGTGTATACCTTCTATATACCTTTATCCTGCCATTGTTGACATTGAATTGAGTTTACAAACACCTTAAAGGGTGGTGTTGTTTCCAACATCATTATTTTGGCGCCGTCTGTGGGAATGAGAAGATATCTCTTCCTCTTCTTTAGCTTAACCTCACCGGAGACTCTGGTGGTGAACCAGGCACCACCCCTTGCGTGTATCCATTTCACCACTGAAAGAGGTCCTTAAAGGTATTAAGCTCACCTAATACTTAAGATCCTTACTAAGCAACACATGGCACCAGAGTTACCGCCGCCTCTTCCGCCACCTGAAGGTGGGGGGCCTAGTTCAAGTTAGGAGCCGTCCCAGTCCAAAATGGCGGAGGTATCTGCATCCTTGAGGTCTTTGGATGCAACACAACAAGCTATGCATGAATAATTTGCACAGCTCAGCCAAACTATGATGAGGCCGCCTGGAGTCTCACCGGATATGATCACTCCGGCGGCTGTTCAGCCACATCCTAACGCCAGGGGACCACCCCAGGCACCAATGAAGGACCAACTTGCACCCCAGCGGAGGAGGGACGTTGCTGACCCTAGGCGCTTACGCCTAGGGAGGCAAGGAAACCCTTGCCCGGAGGACAGGTATGATGATCTAGAGGCAGAAGAGGCCTTGGAAGATTGTTGGGAGCCATATGAGGTTTCGAACAATACGGTTCGTCCTCTTCAGTAGAGCCGAGGATGTACTGGACGAAGAGTTGAAGAGGACCAACTGCGAGGATCAGCCTTTGATCGATTGAGCATAGGGTCAACCTTTGAGAGGTTGGGTCCAGTGAATGACCTAAGACAGAGATTGTCGAGATCGAGGAGTGTAGAAGGCTCTCAAAGTGGAAACAGACAGGGTCGACCAGACCAAGGCTGACACTGTGAAATAAGGGACAGGGACGAGGAAAAGGTCAACAGGCGACGATGTGTTGTGGCAGGGGAACCCTCGGTCCACCCTATGGAGGCGGCTGGGGATAACCTCGGCCAAGCCGATGGCAGAAGACCATAAAATGACTCTATCCAACGCCTTGAGGAGAAGATAGGAGACCTCATCAAAAGTAGGGACCCATTGCAAATGGGTTACTCAGAAGGCTCTCCATTTGTGGCTAGGATAGTGAGCTTCCCAACTCGTGCTAAATTCAAACCTCCTGTGGTGTCTCCCAAGTATGATGGCAACACCAACCCTGTACATCACATCAATATGTATCAGTCGGCAGCAGACATCTACTCGATACCCGATGAGATGAAGTGTAGGGGCTTCTCTGGGACCTTAACTGGGGCAGCGCACAGCTGGTTTACCTCTCTTCTGAAGAACTCAATTGAGAACTTCAAAGGCTTGGTTGAACGATTCATCCACAACTTCTTCTTTGGGGTGAGACCTCAAAAGAAGACTACTCACCTGCTGTATGTCAAGCAGGGAAAGGATGAGAGCCTAAGAGATTACATAGCCAGGTTCAATAAAGAGAAGCTGGAGGTCAAAGATTATGAAGAGAATATAGCCATGACCGCTCTCATAGGGGGTCTGCAGAAAGGGAAGTTGTTGTGGAAACTCGCGAAAGACCCTCCTAGGACTATGGAGGAGCTCCTGGCAACCGCAGGAAAATTAATGAATGCGGAAGAGGCAATGGCCGCCAAGTATGAGGATGAGAACCGCGGTAGTAGTGGGAAGTCCCAAAAAAAGAAAGATGGGAAGAAGAGGTCGGGTGATGACAAGTTCGCCCACTACACTCCTCTAACTGTGAGCTGCGAGCACATACTTAACGAGATCAAGAATAACAGGACTCTGAGATGTCCAGAGAAACTAAAAGCCCCACCACATAAGAGGAATAAAAATCTATGGTGCGAGTTCCACCAAGATCATGGCCACGTCACAGACAGAAGCTTCGCCTTGAAGGATGAGATTGAAAAGATGATAAAATCTAGAAAGTTGAGGAAGTATGTGGACGGTAAGGCTCCCAAAGGGGGAAGAGATGACCCTAAGAAAAGGAGAAATGACAGATGCCGTGACAATGCTCCATCCAGAAGAGACGATGATTCGGAAGGTGATGATGAAGACGATCCGGATCTTCAGCTGAAAGATGACAACACCCCGGTGAAGAGGGTTGGTATGATCTCATTTGGTGTTGACACCATATACGGAGGATTTGCAGGAGGTGGCTCTGAAGTCGCTGATAGGAAGGCTCACGTGGTAGAGGCCAAGTCAGTGGCTAAGCTTGAAGTTGTGAATCTAACGTCTTTCGATATAGTGCAGAAGAGGAAGAAAGTGGACATGGACACCCTTGTAGTTGGGTTCTCCAGAATCGACTTCAAAGGTATCTTAGCCCCCCATGATGACCCTTTGGTAATAACGATAAGGGTGCATGGGTGCGAGGTGTAGAGGATCCTCGTAGACGGGGGGAGATCGGCAGACGTGATATTTTAGCCTTGCTTCAAGAGCCTAGGTCCTAGTAGAGCAAGGCTGGTACCCTACCACCACCCCTTGATAGGCTTCAGTGGCGAAAAGACCCACCCCTTGGGCATGTATCAGATGGACGTACGAATGGGGGATGAGTGGCCTAAGAGGTTGACCAAGAAGGTAATTTTTTTCTTCATGGATGAGAACGTATTCTCGGCCTGTAACCTCATCATAGGAAGATTGGCCCTTAAAGAGTTTGAAGCTGTGCCGTCGATGGTCCATCAGATGCTAAAATTCCCGACCCCCTATGGGGTAGGGAAGTGCAAGGTGACCAGACCATAGCGCGAGAATGTTACTTCAACTCGGCCGAAAAGAGAGAGGCCCATAAGAGGGCAACCACCACTTATAACATTGATACGCTTGACCCAAGAGATGAGACAAAGTTGAAGAAGGGAGAGGCCGCAGAAGAGGTAGAATCCATCGTCCTCAATGAGGACGAGCCGGAAAAAACCATCCAAGTCGGAAAAGCCCTAAAGACAGAAATCAAGGAAGAGCTGATAAACTTCCTTAGAAGGAGACAGAGTGTCTTCGCATGGAGTCACGCAGACATGCCCGGCATCGACCCCGAAGTTATGAGTCACAACCTCAACGTGACTAAAGATGCCAGGTCTATCAAACAGAGACGAAGAGTCTACTCCAGGGAGAAGTACGACGTCATCCGAGAAGAGGTCAAAAAACTAGAAGAGGCTCAGTTTATAAGAGAAGTCACATATGCGAAGTGGTTATCGAATGCAGTCATCGTGCCCAAAGACAATGGGATGTCAAGAATGTGTGTTGATTTCACTGACCTGAACAATTATTGTCCAAAAGATAGCTATCCCTTACCTCGGATAGATCAGATGGTTGATGCTACAACAGGGCATGAGCTCATGAGCTTTATGGACGCGTATTCAGGCTACAACTAGATCTTCATGGATGCTGAAGACTCTGAGAAGACAGCCTTCATTATCGACAAAGGGATGTACTGCTACAAAGTAATGCCCTTAGGTCAGAAAAATGCAGGGGCAACATACCAACGTCTTGTGAATAAGATGTTCAAGGAGCAAATATGTAAGACTATGGAGGTGTATGTAGACGATATGCTAACAAAGAGCTTGAAAGCTTGAACTCGTGTAGCAGATCTCGGGAAGACCTTCAATATTATGGACTCATACAGAATGAAACTCAACCCCGCGAAGTGTGTCTTCAGAGTAGGAGCTGGTAAGTTCCTAGGATTTATCGTCAACCAAAGAGGGATTGAAGCGAACCGTAAAAAAATCAGGGCTTTTCTTGACATGAAGACACCGAGGAGTATCAACGATGTCCAAAGACTTATGGGGAGAGTGGATGCATTTAACAAATTTGTTTCTAAGGCAATGGAAAAGTGCCTTCCATTCTTTAAGGTACTGAGAAAGGCCTTCCAGTGGGACGAAGAGTGCGAAAAATCCTTCAACCAGCTCAAGTCTTACTTGGGGTCTCCCTTATTTCTATCTCGGCCTATTGTAGGAGAAAAATTATATGTGTATCTGGCAGTCTTCAAATCAGCCATCAGCGCAGCCATAATACGGGAAGACACTGGGATCCAAAGGCCCGTGTATTTCAACAGTAAGGCCCTTCAAGGGGCTGAACAAAATTACCCTCGCATGGAAAAGTTAGCTTACACCCTGATACATGCTTCGAGGAAGATGAAGCCTTACTTCCAAGCCCACTCCATAGTTGTACTTACCGACTCCCCACTAAGACAGGTCCTACATAAACCTGAGAAATCCGGGAGATTGATGACCTGAGCCATTGAGTTGGAGGAGTATGATCTTACCTACCAACCTAGGACGGCCATCAAAGGGCAAGCCCTCGTAGACTTTGTCGCTGAGTTCACATGGGAAGAGCATGAGGCAGAGAATGGCCTAGAGGGTGTTAAAAAGACAAACCGTAGTGTCTTTCGAAATCCAAAAGAGACGACACCAAACATCTTCCAAGATCAGGAAGAGATCGCATCCAACAGGGCCAGGAGCAGAGTTGCGGAGAATGAGGAAGATCGGTACCTCTTCAAATAATGAGTCATGTCATAAGGGGTCTTCTCGTCAGATACAGACATTTGGATCCTCTTCGTTGATGGCTCTTTCTGCGACAGTGGAAGCGGTGCAGGGTTGATACTTTCGCCTCCAGATGGTGCCAACATTGAATACGCTTTGCGATTCAACTTCCAAGATTATAATAACGAGTCCGAGTATGAGGCCATGATAGTAGGTCTCTCATTGGCAAAGACTCTTCGTGTAAAGCGACTCCTGCTCCACAGCGACTCAAGGTTAATCGTCAATCAAGTATTGGGGGTCTATGAGGATAAAGATGAAAGGATGGTCAAATATTTGAAGAGGGTGAGAACGATGTTAGAGTATTTCGAAGAGGCAAAGCTGAAGAGAGTGCCATGACAAAGTAACAGCCACGCACATGCATTAGCGAGGTTGGCCTCGGCAACAAAGACAGACGTCAGAAGGACCATTTCGATCGAGATCTTGGGGAAGGCGACCATCGAGGGAGAAGAGGTATGTAACCCTTGTCAAAATCTGAACCTTGGAGACTCATGGATGGACCCTCTCGTCAGATATATCAGAGAGGGAGAGCTACCTGAGTCAAAGCTAGAGGGGAGGAAATTGAGATATAGGGCTGCTAAGTTCTCGATAGTAGGAGACGTCTTGTACAAGAAGGGATTTCTGTTGCCTCTTCTTAGATGTGTTCATCCCACAGAAGTTCCCCGGGTCTTACAGGAAGTTCACGAGGGTTCCTACTCTACTCACATAGGGGTAAGACCCTTGGCCAAGAGAATCATCACACAAGGATATTGGTGGCCAACTTTGTCCAAAGACGCTGCAGCCTACGTGAAGAGGTGTTATAAATGTCAAAGATTCTCCACTATTCCTCATTAACCTCATCAACCTATGACGTCAATCACCTCTCCATGTCCATTTAGTGTATGGGGGATTGATTTAGTAGGACCCCTACCAAGAGCTGCCAACAGTTATCGATTCTTGATAGTCGCCATTGACTACTTCTCAAAGTGGGTGGAGGTAGAACCAATGATAACAATCACTGAGCAGAAGACCTTACAATTTATTTAGAGGAACATCGTATGTAGATACGGCCTCCCAAACACTCTCATCTCGGACAATGGGACACAGTTCAAGAACTCCTCTTTAGAAAAGTACTGCATAAGAGTTTGGATAAAGCAGTTCTTCTCATCTCTTGGCCGACCTCAGGCAAATGGTCAGACCGAGGTCACAAACAGAGCAATCATCGATGGAATCAAGAAGAGGTTAGAAGATGTGAAGGGAGGATGGACTGAAGAGGTCTACGCTGTGTTATGGGCCTACAGAACCACGGTAAAGACACCGACAGGAGAAACCCCATTCATGCTGGCACATGTCTCAGAGGTCGTCATACCAACGGAAGTAGGGCTCCCAACTCATAGGGTTCAGACCTATGACCCTGATAAAAATAGGGAAGATAGGAGGCTAGACCTAGATCTAATTTAAGAAAGAAGAGAAGATGCAGAGGTCAGACAAGCAGCCTACCAATAGAGGGCATCGAAATTCTACAACCAGAGGGTGAAGTCAAGACCCATAGCATTGGGAGACCTAGTGTTAAAGAAGACCTTACAGAAAGTGAACAAACTCCACCCAAACTGGCACCTTCCCTACAAAGTGACAGAAGAGGTTGTGCCTGACACCTACAGGCTAGAAAACCTAGAAGGGGGACCTTTCGTTAATCCATGGAATGCTGATCACCTAAAGAAGTATTACATATGATGTTGCAAAGAGTTGTGTAAATGTACCATCTTATTATAAAGAGGTTATCAATAAAAGATCAGTTCCCATGACGATTCTTGCTACATTGTGTACTTATGATAGAAATTATGAGGATAACATCTTAGGTGATGACCTCAGACCCTCGCAACACCATTCAGTGGTGACAAGGTCTGAGCTCAGACACCATAATGGGATGACCTCAGACCCTTAACATCATTGATTTGGTGAGATTAATTATGAGGATAACATCTTAGGTGATGACCTCAGACCCTCATAACACCATTCAGTGGTGACGAGGTCTGAGCTCAGACACCATAATGGGATGACCTCAGACCCTTAACATCATTAATATGGTGAGATTAATTATGAGGATAACATCTTAGGTGATGACCTCAGACCCTTATAACATCATTCAGTGGTGACGAGGTCTGAGCTCAGACACCATAATGGGATGACCTCAGACCCTTAACATCATTAATTTGGTGAGATTAATTATGAGGATAACATCTTAGGTGATGACCTCAGACCCTCATAACACCATTCAGTGGTGATGAGGACTGAGCTCAAACACCATAATGGGATGACCTCAGACCCTTAACATCATTAATTTGGTGAGATTAATTATGAGGATAACATCTTAGGTGATGACCTCAAACCCTTATAACACCATTCAGTGGTGACGAGGTCTGAGCTCAGACACCATAATGGGATGACCTCAGACCCTTAAAATCATTAATTTGGTGAGATTAATTATGAGAATAACATCTTAGGTGATGACCTCAAACCCTCATAACACCATTCAGTGGTGATGAGGTCTGAACTCAGACACAATAATGGTGATGACCTCAGACCCACAACATCATTAATTTGGTGAAATTAATCGTTTGGATAACATCTTAGTTAAGAACCTCAGACCCTTATAACCGTTGTGGTGAAAAGGTCTGAGGTCAAACTACTAATTTGGTTTAAGCAGACACCATTGGAACAAGACCAAGAGTTAAAACATCACATGACATTCAATAAAGCAAATGAAGATGATCCTCCTCAGAGATTGACACATTCAGGGATTATAAATATTCAGAGGTTACAAAGATTCAAAAAGTAAGAACCATGTTCATTCAGAAATTATAAATGTTCAGGGGTTACAAATAAGCTTCACAATTGAAATTTAAGGGTTTGAGGGGGGAATGCTGGTGTCTTCGGCCTGGTTAGGCTGGACGACATTGGTCACCTCGGTAATGTCATCATGGTGGTCTGTCCCTCCAACCTCCGTGCCGTCCAACGTTGCAGTCTTGTCAGGCGGGGCAACCTCCTCCTCGACCTCCTGAAGAGCCTGGGAAAGCTTAGGATTAGCAAAGCCAAGGCCTATGAAATAAGAGGCTTTCAAAGTGCTAGCCTCCTTCTCATTGGCAGCTACCCACTTGGTAGTATCTTTAATATCTCTCTCGAGATATTCAAAGCTAAAGCCCATAAACTCATCAGAAGTTTTGTACTCATCTATTATCCCCTCAGAGGCGTCATCGAGGGCTGCCTTCACTGCCGAGCTAACCTTCTGCTGCAGACTGTCATCCTTGGCCTTCAGAACCGCAACATGGTCCTTCTTAAGCTGAGAGACCTCCTTCTCCAGCCCCTTTACCTTCTTCTCAGACTCACCCAGCTCAGACTTCAAGCGGTCAATTTCTAAGTTCAGAGTGCTTTGGACCTTCTCGTCCTCTTGACTCTTCTGGATGAGGGGCAACTTCCTCAGAGTCCAGTTGGAGAGGTGGTGCATAGCTGCCAGGCCCTGTAAATTTTGTGATCATGAGTAAGTCAGAGACAAATCAGAGGTTACACTTGGAAATTATAAAGAAGTATGGGGTCATACCTGAATAGATATGTGGATGCCGAACTCAATCAGCAAAGGAGTATCCAATGACCGGAAGAAACGCTTATTAACCTCGGTCATCGTAGAACCGAAGGCATCCAGGGCCTGCAGACTGTGGCCAATGATGCTATTAGTAATCTTCAATTGCTCTAGACGAGACGAAAAAGCGTCTGCTGAAGAGATCGGGATGGTAGAATCGACACTCTTTTTCTTCTGCTTCTGATCCTCAGGGGCATGTTCAGTTGAAGCCCTCTTCTTTCTGGCTTGGGGTTTTGAGTCAGAGGGAGCTGGAGAAGGAGCATTAAGACCTTCTTTATTTACGAGCCTCGTCAAGCTAGGCGCATCCATTTCCTAGAGCTCGTTCGAGAAATCCTTTGGGCGCTCTACAAAATTGAAAGGTATGAGTTAGAAGATCAGATATGAATAAACTCAGAGTTTCAACTTGGAATAAAAATGCTTACCAAGATCGGCAAGGGGACTTCCAGCTAGACTTATCTCAGAGAGGTAGTGGGGGGTCATCAAGTGTTCGAACTTAATGAACAGACCATGTACACCCTGATCTTAAAAGGCTTTCACCTTCTGAAGATTTTTCGAGCTTAGGCCAGGGTCGGCCCTCTCAGACATTGTGACCTTACCCCATCTCAGGGGAATCCTCGACTATAGAATGGACGAGGGAGCACATGGGCTAAATTCCCATGGCCCAGAAGAAAAAAAGTATCGAGGCTTCCAGTTATGGTTGGAAGTCTAAGTTATTTGAAGCATATTTTTTTCAGGCTTTCGAGCTACAAAATGATAGTAGCTCGGATGATTTTTGGCTGAGGAATGGACATAGCAACCAACAAAGACCTGAACTGGAAGGTCTGAGTGCTGGACAGCCCTCCATAAGACTATGGCCCCTATTATGACCCTCCAGGCATTAGGGTATAGTTGAGAGGGGGCCAAATTGATATAGGAAAGGATGGACTTGATAATGGGATGGATGGTCAAACGAAATCCTAACTTGAGCATCTGCTCGTAAAAGCAGATCTCACCATCTCGGCCATTGTAGGCCCTCTCTTCCCTCAGAAGTCTCCTAAGCTTTATTGAGGGACTCATAGAGTACAGATATCTGAAGCAAAGAAGGTCTACCTCAGTAACTAAACTGGAAGGTCCACCTCCAGGCATTAAAAAAATCATCTCGGCCACCTCAGAGACGTCGACATTGCTTTCAACCTCATCATCATCATCTAGCTCAACGTCGACCGGAGCAGACGTTGATGGGTTACTTGGGAACCTCTGAGAAAACTCGGCACCAGTGACGACCGACAGAAGAATGGCATCAAGAATGGGTGGAATGGCCACACTCGACTCGACAATCTCAACCTCTGAGGAAGAGGACGAGGTGCTCGAGTTATTATGGGACGAGTCTTGGTTAGAGACCTCGGCCTGATCAGGGGCCTGATCTTCCATAGTTGTGAAGTCCATGGCCTCCTAGAAGGAATCCACAGACATGGGGTCTGAGGTGGAAGACTCAGACTCGAACATCGGTATTGGATCGACAGGAACCTCTGCTTGGTTAAAAGGTTCCGAGGGATCAGGATATATCACCTTCAGGGGTGGTGGAAAGATGGGTCTAACAGGGGATTCTTGTGACTTACGAGCCTCCTCCCGTTCTCTCTCTATTTGCCTGATTTTCTCCAAAGTCTTCTCTCTGAGAGAAGGGAACTCCTCAAGAAGCTAGTAGAGGGGTCTGAGCATCCCAGGTAGACACTACACTCTAAAGATCAAGTGACAAACAAGATTGACCAAGGAAATAAAGCTATTCAAAGATCAAACTACCCTAACCTAGCAAGAACAGTTCGCCTGAAACTATGGTGGTCTCACCCGAAAACTCAGAAAGTCGCCGGAAAACACAAATAAAAAAGGAAAAAGCAGAGAAAATGAAGGCAAATGAGGGGAGGAAGGTACCTGAGGATGAAACGATAAGGGAAGCGAAGAAAATTCGAGGACCCTTAGAGAGAACCTCTGAAACGAAATCGTGAAGAAAACTCCCCTTTGAGAGAGAAACTGTTGGAATGCAATTGTGCCAGGAGAGAAAATTGAGGAAGGAGGGAAAAATTAGGGTTCAAAACCCTTAAATATACAGGCGCGATTCCCAAGACCCATAATTTCCTTGGGAGACCCAAAAGGCGACTGATAACACACGCTTGCTAAGCAAGCCACACTTCAACATTAGACAAGTGTCAAACAAACATTGGCTCGTATTGGAAAGGCCTCAGAGATGTGAAAATCCCACAGTCACCTGTTCTCACATGTAACTAAGGGCTGGGGGTGATTAATATGCCCCAAGTGTGATATCGGCTCAGAGACATCAACCTCGGTCTAGATTATGGCCAACACTGGACAGCCTTGGGCAGGCGACATCAGCCCTCGACCATAGTAAGGCCGACCGAGGCCGACACTACCACCAGCCTCTCCAAAGGACATTGCACGCATCATAAGGATCAGCAGCACTCTCGTACACCTGGGAATGGCAACCTCGTCCAGATATACGCCGAGCTTGTAAGAAGCCTTTCTACCAATGTCAACCTCATCAAGACATCAGTCGATGCTCCAAGCATAAGCCAGCTCAACCTCGGCCCAAGACGACCCCTATCCATTATCTCGACTTAACAAAACCGAGACCTTCATGGCCCACCTCGAACTGAATGAGCGACTAGACTTCACCAACCTCGACTTGTACCAGGCCGAGGTCATAACCAAGCACGATAGCCGAGCACCTATTGACATGGATAAGGACACGTGGACACAAATCAGTTATAACAAATCATTCCCCACACGTGGGGAGAATATTTCGCCATCATTCTCTACATGTGACAGTGACATATATCTTCTCCACATTGGTTGGATCAACACGCACATGCTCATTGCATGCATGGGGGGCACATTACGCCCCCTAAGGACTATATATAAAGGTCATCCTCTACCTTGCAAAGGATCCAAATATACAACCCTAGATGAAACTCTGTCTAGATACACAGTAGAGAGAGAAAGCTTGAGAGATTGTATCTATGGCCATTAGAGCCCTCATACAGTGATACATATCATACACTTGCACAGAGGATGTAGGCCTGATTGGCTGAACCACTTATATTCCGGTGTAATCCTCTTCTCCTCACCTCCTTCTACTATAAGTGTATACCTTCTATATACCTTTATCCTGCCATTGTTGACATTGAATTGAGCTTACAAACATCTTGAAGGATGTTGTTGTTTCCAGCATCATCAGTAATTAAAATATTTTATTGTTATGGTCGATATATATAGCACTATTTTCTGGGTACAGGTACCCTAATTGAGAAGAGTAGAGGATTTTCATGCTCGGGGCTTTGGCTCTGAGACATGCGTTAACTAATCTTTTTCAGGTTCTATTTGGGAGTTGCTACATAGGATTTATTGGATATCTTTTGAAGGTGCAATTAGATTAATTTTTTTTCTTTTGTCGTTAGATTTCTCTTTCTATTCAGTCGTATTATTTATGAGACTACTTTTGAGTTTATTGGGCCTTCCGGTTCCAAAGTTGTTTAAAGATTTCAGTAGGATTTATTTATTTAATTATTGAGATATTCGGAGATCACATGTGATGGATTTTGATCGCACTTTGGTGTTTTTATCAGTTGGATGTCATTCATATTTGGGATTGATTAAAATAATTTTTCTTATGGTTTAAAATTTTTATGTCTCATATCTGTCACATGCTAAGGATGATATTTAATTTACTCGCACCCGACTTTGTTTTGGTGGTTGCTGAAGCCAGAATATAGCGGGGTGTGACAGATGGTATCAGAGCATGGTCTTAGTTCCTGTAGCTTATTAGTCCTTTTAGCTTCCACGTCACCGATCTTTGATTCCCTTTTTTGTTTCATACTCCTTAAGGTTGAGGGTCTAGGATACGTGTTAGATATGTTTCTTGGATATATGAAGCTTTGTGCTACGGACATCATAGGCATGGAGTTTGGAATTAGTAAGTTTAATGTGAGGATCCTTAAAATGGATTTTGGAGACGATAATTATTTTAAAGATATTAGTGCAGATGTTAGGTATCATATATATCGATTTTTTATGTTGAGGTTAAATTTGAGGGTGTTAGAGTTTGATGACTTTAGGATATAGGCTCGAGTGGGGATTTGTGAGAGCGTGTGGTACGCCGTTATTTTCATAGTTATGCGTACACACACACACACACACACACACACACACACACACACATATATATATATATATATATATATATATATATATATATATATATATATATATATATATATATATATATATATCATTTTGTTGTTCGTGGGGTAGGTGCGCGTAGAATTGGGTGTATGGGCGCCCAATTATGGCATTCTATGGGTAGGCATATATGAGCTTTATTTTCTTTTGCGAGATTTACGCGTTGATGTGTATGCTTCGTCTAATTTCGAGGACGAAATTCCTTGTTAGTGGGGAAGTATGTAATAACCCGAATTTTTTAAATGGGAATGTTTAAATTAATTTTAAAAATTGAAGAAAAATGAAATTTTGGATTTTCTAAAATTTTATAAATTAAAATGTTGGTTTTTATATTTGAAAAATAAAATTTCAAATGGAATTGGATTCAGAATTAAAATGGAGTTTTCATTTAATTTTTATTCTATAGAAGAGTCCTCAAAACATAAAACTCTATAGGAGTCCTCAAAACATAAAACTCTATAGGAAAAAATAATATTTTTATAAATTCGGCCGTCCGATCGAGCTGAATTTTACACAATAGTCTTGTCTCATCCATCGCTACAACATAATAAAATTTCAAGCCATTCTGACGTTCCGATCATCCGTAATGATTTTCCGAGTGTTTGTATCTGAGTAGAACTCTTTTCTTAATCAAACTCTTAACCCTTAATATATGACAACTATTTCATGGATGGACTTTTAAAATCATTTTCTTTCAAACTTTTCAACCAGAAGACCTCTCCAGAATTACTCCCTTTAATCTACAAACCATAGCCCCAAACTTATTCAATATTTCAACCAAAGATTAGAAGGCTTAGTTGGTGTTTTCTCAAGAAGATTTCAACCTTCTACTCAATTTTTTTTGTCCAACTAATCACAGGCATGTTTACCCTATTCTTTTCCATTAGTGTTATGTGTCTTGATTGAAGCCTCTATTAAACTCATGTTTTCTGAAAATAAGTTATGAATATAATTATTAAAGAGATAAATTTCGGGACTGTTTTTCATGAAATATTAATGTTACCTAATACTTATAACTTTGTTGTTCTTTGGGTTGTATTGGCATAATCAGTTGTATTATGGACATGTGCATGTAGAGGGGCCCTTATAAAGAATATTTTTATATTTAATGAGAGAACCCTAGATTAAATTAATTACTTGTGTTGGAAAAAAATAACTATGATAGGACTCGCATGTAGTTATTATTCTAAGAATCACAATATTTTTGTGTCCTTGATTTCCACCATTTAGATTAAAATTATTTAATTGAGAATTTAGTGTTATTATGATTGTTGTTATAATTTGTTAATTGTGCCACTTTATGGAAATATAATAATATCTCTGGGACGTTGGGTATTGTAGGTAATTGATCTTCACCACTTGTTATAGTAAACTTGTTAGGTATGGGACTCGTAAGTGGGCCTTAGTTGCGATTTATGCTAATTAGGTATGGGACTAGTTAGTGTAAGTCTATGCGGGTTATATAATTTGGGGTGGGGACTGATTTTCTATATTATACCATTATTACGATAGCCTATGATTGATATCTAGGTGGAGTGATATTTTTATAATCATCCTTTACTTAGGATAGGACGAATTGGTGTTTTGGGAACCCTTAGTTGGGACTAAGGGGTATTTTGAGGATTTTCACACTGCTGTTAAGGATGGGGGGAATATATTTGATTAATGAGTATAAGAAATTTTGAAAATTAATATCACCGGACTAAAACGGATATTAAAGTTTATTGGCAACATAATTTGTCTAAGGCCGACAGCTTAAACGGGTCAGAGGACGATTTATGTCGTGTCATATGTGGAACCTTGTCATATCACGAGGATCGCTGGATAAAAACGAATCAGACGGCGGACTTGACAAGGGGATGTGTGTGTGTGTGTGTGTGGAACCTTATCATATTGCGAGGATCACAAGATAAAAACGGATTAGACGACGGAATTGACAAGGGGACGTGTATCTTTGCAAGTATAATTGTGGTTCTTTTAATAAAATTTAATATTGTTGGGAAGGTGGGTTAATTAAAATCATATTGGTGTGACTTTTTAAAGAAACCATTCGTGTAGTTAGAAATTTACTTTTGGTGATTAATAACCTTCGTAATTAAAATATTATACTGTTATGGTCGATATATATAGCACTATTATCTGGGTTCAGGGGCCCTAATTGAGAAGAGTAGCTGGTTTTCATGCTCGGGACTTTGGCTCTGACACATGCGTTGACTAATCTTGTTCGGGATCTATTTGGGAGTTGCTGCATAGGATTCATTGCAGATGTTTTGAACGTGCTACTGGATTAATTTTATTGCTTTAGTCGTTATATTTCTCTTTCTCTTCCGTCGTATTATTTATGAGACTACTTTTGAGTTTATTGGGCCTTTCAATTCCAAAGTTGTTTTAAGATTTCAGTTCGATTTATTTATTTAATTATTAAGATATTCGGAGATCACATTTTGATGACACTTTGGTGTTTTTATCAGTTAGATGCCATTTATATTTGGGTTCGATTAAAATAATTTATCTTGTTGTTTAAAGTTTTTATGTCTCATATCTGTCACATGCTAAGGATGATATTTAATTTACTCGCACCCATCTTAGTTTTGATGGCCGCCGACGCCAGAATTTAGCGGGGTGTGATAGATGGTATCAGAGCATGGTCTTAGGTCTCGTAGATTATGAGTATGTTTAGCTTTTGCGTCGCCGATCTTTGATTACCTTTATTGTTTCGTACTCCTTAAGGTAGATGGTCTAGCATACGTGTTATATGTGTTTCTTCGAGATGTGAAGCTTTGTGCTAAGGACGTCATAGGCATTGAGTTTAGAATTAGTAAGATTAATGTGAGGATCCTTAAAATCTATTTGGAGACAATAATTATTTTAGATATTTTTGTTCAGAAGTTAGGTATCATATGTATCGATTTTTGATGTTGAGGTTTAATTTGAGGATGTTAGCATTTTGATGACTTTCGGATATATGATCGAGTGGAGATTTGTGAGAGCGTGTGGTACGCCATTATTTTCATAGTTTTATATATATATATATATATATCGTGGGGTAGGTGCGCATAGGATTGTGTCTATGGGCGCCCAATTACAACATTCTACGGGTAGACATATATGAGCCTTATTTTCATTTGCGAGATTTACGCGTTGATGCGTATGCTTCGTCTAATTTCGAGGACGAAATTCCTTGTTAGTAGGGAAGTATGTAATAACCCGGATTTTTTTAATGAGAATTTTTAAATTAATTTTGAAAATTGGAGAAAAATGAAATTTTGGATTTTATAAAAAATTTATGATTTAAAATGTTGGTTTTTATATTTGAAAAATAAAATTTCAAACGAAATTGGATTTGAAATTAAAATGGAGTTTTAATTGAATTCTTATTATATAGAAGGGTCCTCAAAACATAAAACTCTTTAAGAGTCCTCAAAATATAAAACTCTTTAAGAAAGAAAAAATATTTTTAAAAATCCGATCGTCCGATCGAGCTGAATTTTTCATAGAAGTCATGTCTCTCTGATTTCTACAATATACTAAAATTTCAAGTTATTCTGGCGGTCTAATCATACGTAATGATTTTGGAGTGTTTGTATTTGAGTAGAACTCTTTTATTAATCAAACTCTTAACCGTTTATATATAATAACTATTTCTTGGACGGACTTTTAAAATCACTTTCTCTCAAACTTTTCAACCATAAGACCTCTCCAAATTTACTCCCTTTGATCTACAGACCATAGCCGCAAACTTATTCAAGATTTCAACCTTAGATTAGGAGGCTTAATTGGGGTTTTCTCAAGAAGAGTTCAACCTTCTACTCAGATTTTTTTTGTCCAACTAATCATAGGCATTTTTACCCTATTCTTTTCCCTTCGTGTTATGTGTCTTGGTGGTAGCCTCCATTAAACTCATGTTTTCTAAAATAAGTTATGAATATAATTATTAGAGAGATAAATTTAGAGACTGTTTTGCATGAAATATTAATGTTACCTAATACTTATAACTTTGTTGTTCTTTGGGTTGTATTGGCGTAGTCAGTTGTATTGTGGGCATGTGGATGTAGAGGAGCCCTTAATAAGAAAATTTCGATATTTCATGTGAGAACCCTAGATTAAATTAATTACTTGTGTTGGAAACTAATAACTATGACAGGACTGGCATGTAGTTATTATTCTGAAAATCACAATATTTATGTGTCCTGGATTTCCACTATTTAGATTAATATTATTTGTTTGGGAATATAGTGTTGCTATGAATGTTGTTATAATTTGTTAATTGTGCCACTTTATGAAAATATTATAATATCTCAGGGACGTTGGGTATTGTAGGTAATTGGTCTCCACCCCTTGTTATAGTACACTTGTTAGTTATGGGACTAGTAAGTGGGCCTTAGTTTCGATTTATGCTAATTAAGTATGGAACTAGTTAGTGTAAGTCATGCTGGTTATATAATTTGGGGTGGGGGCTGATTTTCTATATTATACCATTGTTACGATAGCCTGGGATTGATATCTTGATGGAGTGTACTTTTTATAATCGTCATTTACTTAGGATAGGACGAATTGGTGTTTTGGGAATCCTTAGTTGGGACTAAGGGGTATTTTGAGGATTTTCACACCGTTGTTAAGTGTGGGGGGAATATCTTTAATTAATGAGTATAAGAAATTTTGGAAATTAATATCGCAGGACTAAAACGGATAATAAAATTTATTGGCGACATAATGTGTCTAAGGCCGACAGTTTAAACGGATCAGAGGACGATTTATGTCGTGTCGTGTGTGGAACCTTGTTTAATCGCAAGGATCGTGGGATAAAAACGGATCCGGCGGCGGACTTGACAAGGGGATGTGTGTGTATGTGTGGAACCTTGTCATATCGCTAGAATCGCAAGATAAAAACGGATCAAACGGACGACTTGACAAGGGGACGTGTATCTTGGTAATTATAATTGTGGTTCTTTGAATGAAATTTAATATTGTTGGGAAGGTGGGTTAATTAAATAATATTGGGGTGACTTTTTAAAGAAACCATTCGGGTTGTTAGAAATTTACTTTTAGTGATTAATAACCTTCGTAATTAAAATATGTTATTGTTATGGTCGATATATATATAGGACTATTGTCTGGGTTCAGGGATCCTAATTAAGAATAGTAGCCGGTTTCATGCTCGGGGCTTTGGCTCTGACACATGCGTTGACTAATCTTTTTCAGTATCTATTTGGGAGTTGCTGCATAGAATTCATTGGAGATCTTTTGGAGGTGCAGTTGGATTAATTTTATTGCTTTAGTCGTTAGATTTATCTTCCAATCCCGTCCTATTATTTATGAGACTACATTTGAGTTTATTGGGCCTTTAGGCTCCAAAGTTGCTTTAAGATTTCAGTTGGATTTATTTATTTAATTATTGAGATATTCGGAGATCACATGTGATGGATTTTGACCGCACTTTAGTGTTTTTATCAGTTGGATTTCATTCATATTTGGGTTTGATTAAAATAATTTATCTTCTGGGTTAATGTTTTTATGTCTCATATCTGTCACATGCTAAGGATGATGTTTAATTTACTCGCACCCGACTTAGTTTTGGTCGTGGCCGACGCCAGAATTTAGCGGGGTGTGACAGATGGTATAAGAGCATGGTCTTAGGGATCGTGGGTTATGAGTCCGTTTAGCTTCCGCGTAGCCGATCTTTGATTTTCTTTGTTGTTTCGTAATCCTTAAGGTAGAGGGTCTAGCTGGAGATGTGAAACTTTGTGCTAAGGACGTTATAGGCATTGAGTTTCGAACTAGTAAACTTAATGTGAGGATCCTTAAAATGGATTTTGGAGACAATAATTATTTTAGAGATTTTAGTGCAGATGTTAGGTATCGTATGTATCGATTATTGATGTTGAGGTTTAATTTGAGGATGTTAGCACTTTGATAACTTTCGGATATAGGATCGAGTGGGGATTTGTGAGAGCGTGTGATACACCGTTATTTTCATAGTGATGCATATGTATATAGAATATATATATTATTTTTTTGTTCGTGGGGTAGGTGCGCATATGATTGGGTGTATGGGAGCCCAATTATGGCATTCTACGGGTAGGCATATATGAGCCTTATTTTCTTTTGCGAGATTTACGCGTTGATGTGTATGCTTCGTCTAATTTTGAGGACGAAATTCCTTGTTAGCGGGGAAGTATGTAATCACCCGGATTTTTTAAATGGGAATTTTTAAATTAATTTTGAAAATCGGAGAAAAATAAAATTTTATATTTTATAAATTTTTATATTTTAAAATGTTGGTTTTTATATTTGAAAAATAAATTTCAAACAGAATTGGATTCGGACCTAAAATGGAGTTTTAATTGAATTTTTGAAGAATCCTCAAAACATAAAACTATCTAAAAAAATAATATTTTTAGAAATCCGACTGTCCGATCGAGCTGAATTTTTTTCAGCAGTCTTGTCTCGCCGTTCGCTACAACAAACTAAAATTTTAAGTCATTCTGACGGTCCGATCACCCGTAATGAGTTTTTGAGTGTTTGTATACGAGTATAACTCTTTTCTTAATCAAACTCATAACCCATTATATATAACAACTATTTCTTAAATGGACTTTGAAAATCACTTACTCTCAAACTTTTAAACCAGAAGACCTCTCCAAAATTACTCCCTTTCATCTACAAACTATAGCCCCAAACTTATTGGAGATTTCAACCTTAGATTATAAGGCTTAATTGGTGTTTTCTCAAGAGGTGTTCAACCATCTACTTAGATTTTTTTTCTCCAACTAATCACAGTCATGTTTACCCTATTCTTTTCCCTTAGTGTTATATGTCTGGATTGTAGCCTCATTAAACTCATGTTTTATAAAATAAGTTATGAATATAATTATTAAAGAGATAAATTTTGGGACTATTTTGCATGAAATATTAATGTTACCTAATACTTATAAATTTGTAGTTCTTTGGATTGTATTGGTGTAGTCGGTTGTATTATGGGCATTTGCATGTAGAGGAACCCTTAGAAAGGAAATTTTTAGATTTCATGTGAGAACCCTAGATTAAATTAATTACTTGTGTTGGAAAATAATAAGTATGATAGGACTTGCATGTAGTTATTATTCTAAAAATCACAATATTTATGTGTCCTTGATTTCCCTTATTGAGATTAAAATTATTTAATTGGGAATTTAGTGTTGTTATAATTTGTTGATTGTGCCACTTTATTAAAATATTATAGTATCTCGGGGACGTTAGGTATTATAGGAAATTGGTCTTCACCCCTTGTTATAGTAAACTTGTTAGGTATGGGACTAGTAAGTGGGCCTTAGCTGCGATTTATGCTAGTTAGGTATGGGACTAGTTAGAGTAAGCCTATGCGGGTTATATAATTTGGGGTGGGGGCTGGTTTTCTATATTATACCATTGTTACGATAGCATGGGATTTATATCTAGGGGGAGAATTTTTTATAATCATCCTTTACTTAGGATAGGACGAATTGGGGTTTTGGGAACCCTTATTTGGGACTAAGGGGTATTTTGAGGATTTTCACACCGCTGTTAAGGGTGGGGGAATTATATTTGATTAATGAGTATAAGAAATTTTGAAAATCAATTTCGCAGGACTAAAAAGGATATTAAAATTTATTGACGACATAATGTGTTTAAGGCCTATAGTTTAAACAGGTCAAAGGAAGATTTATGCCGTGTTATGTGTGGAACCTTGTCATATCGCGAGAAATGCAGGATAAAAACGGATCAGATGGCGAACTTGACAAGGGGATGTGTGTGGGTGTGTGGAACCTTATCATAACGCAAGGATTACAAGATAATAACGGATCAAACGACGGACTTGACAAGGGGACGTGTATCTTGGTAATTATAATTGTGGTTCTTTTAATGAAATTTAATATTGTTGGGATGGTGTGTTAATTAAAATAATACTGGTGTGACTTTTTAAAGAAACCATTCGGGTAGTTAGAAATTTACTTTTGGTGATTAATAACCTTCGTAATTATAATATTATACTATTATGGTCGATATATATAGAACTATTGTCTGGGTTCAGGGGCCCTAATTGAGAAGAGTAGCTGGTTTTCATGCTCGGGACTTTGGCTCTGACACATGCGTTGACTAATCTTGTTCGGGATCTATTTGGGAGTTGCTGCATAGGATTCATCGCAGATGTTTTGAACGTGCTACTGGATTAATTTTATTGCTTTAGTCGTTAGATTTATCTTTCTCTTCCGTCGTATTATTTATGAGACTACTTTTGAGTTTATTGGGCCTTTCAATTCCAAAGTTGTTTTAAGATTTCAGTTGGATTTATTTATTTAATTATTAAGGTATTCGGAGATCACATGTGATGGATTATGATACTTTGGTGTTTTTATTAGTTAGATGCCATTTATATTTGGGTTCGATTAAAATAATTTATCTTGTGGTTTAAAGTTTTTATGTCTCATATCTGTCACATGCTAAGGATGATATTTAATTTACTCGCACCCAGCTTAGTTTTGATGGCCGCCGACGCCAGAATTTAGTGGGGTGTGATAGATGGTATCAGAGCATGGTCTTAGGTCTCGTAGGGTATGAGTCCGTTTATCTTCCGCGTCACCGATCTTTGATTCCCTTTGTTGTTTTGTACTCCATAAGGTAGAGGTTCTATCATACGTGTTACATGTGTTTCTTGGAGATGTGACGCTTTGTGCTAAAGACATCGTAGGCATTGAGTTTAGAATTAGTAAGCTTAACGTGAGGATCCTTAAAATGGATTTTGGAGACGAAAATTATTTTAGAGAGTTTAGTGCAGATGTTATGTATCGTATGTATCGATTTTTGATGTAGAGGTTTAATCTGAGGATATTAGCATTTCGATGACTTTCGGATATAGGATCGAGTGGAGATTTGTGAGAGCATGTTGTACGCCGTAATTTTTATAGTTATGCATATGTATATAGGATATATATATTATTTTGTTGGTCGTGGGGTAGGTGCGCGTTGGATTGAGTGTATGGGCGCCCAATTATGGCATTCTACGGGTAGGCATATATGAGCCTTATTTTCTTTTGCGAGATTTATGGGTTGATGTGTATGCTTCGTCTAATTTCGAGGATGAAATTCTTTGTTAGTGGGGAAGTATGTAATAACCCGGATTTTTAAAGGGAAATTATTAAATTAATTTTGAAAATCGGAGAAAAATGAAATTTTTTAATTTTATAACATTTTATGATTTAAAATGTTGGTTTTTATATTTGAAAAATAAAATTTCAAATGGAATTGGATTCGGAATTAAAACGGAATTTTAATTGAATTTTTATTATATGGAAGAGTCCTCAAAACATAAAACTCTAAAAAACAATATTTTTAGAAATTCGACCTTCCGATCGAGTTGAATTTTTCACAGCAGTCATGTCTCGCCGATCGCTACAACGTATTAAAATTTTAAGTCTTTTTGATGGTCCGATCATCCGTAATGATTTTTCGAGTGTTTGTATCTGAGTAGAACTCTTTTTCTTAATCAAACTCTTGACCCTTTATATATAACAACTATTTTATGGATGGACTTTTAAAATCACTTTCTCTGAAACTTTCAACCAGAAGACCTCTCCAAAATTACTCCTTTCATCTACAAACCATAATCCCGAACTTATTCAAGATTTCAACCTTATATTAGAAGGGTTAATTGGTGTTTTCTCAAGGGGAGTTCAACCTTCTACTCAAAATTTTTTTGTCCAACTAATCACATGCATGTTTATCCTATTCTTTTCCCTTAGTGTTATGTGTCTTGATTATAGACTCCATTAAACTCATGTTTCTAAAATAAATTATGAATATAATTATTAAAGAGATAAATTTTAGGATTGTTTTGCATAAAATATTAATATTAGCTAATACTTATAACTTTGTTGTTCTTTAGGTTGTATGGGCATAGTCGGTTGTATTATGGGCATGTGCCTGTAGAGGAGCCCTTAGAAAGAAAATTTTGATATTTCATGTGAGAACCCTAGATTTAATTAATTACTTGTGTTGGAAAATAATAACTATGATAGGACTTGCTTGTAGTTATTATTTTGAATATCACAATATTTATGTGTCCTTGATTTCCACTATTTAGATTAAAATTATTTAATTGGGAATGTAGTGTTGTTATAATTTATTAATTGTGCCACTTTATGAAAATATTATAATATCACGGGTACGTTGGGTATTGTAGGTAATTGGTCTTCACCCCTTGTTATAGTACACTTGTTAGGTATGGGACTACTAAGTGGGCTTTAGTTGCGATTTATGCTAATTAGGTATGGGACTAGTTAGTTTAAGTCTATGCGGGTTATATAATTTGGGGTGGGTGCTGATTTTCTATATTATACCATTTTTACGATAGCCTAGGATTGATATCTAGGTGGAGTGAAATGTTTATAATCATCATTTACTTAGGATAGGACGAATTGGTGTTTTGGGAACCCTTAGTTGGGACTAAGGGGTATTTTGAGGATTTTCACACTGCTGTTAAGGATGGGGGGAATATATTTGATTAATGAGTATAAGAAATTTTGAAAATTAATATCGCAGGACTAAAACGGATATTAAAATTTATTGGCGACATAATGTGTCTAACGCCGATAGTTTAAACGGGCAGATGATGATTTATGTCGTGTCATGTGTGGAATCTTGTCATATCGCGATGATCGCTGGATAAAAATGGATTAGATGGCAGACTTGACAAGGGGATGTGTGGATGGGGGGGGGGGGGGGGGGGGAACCTTGTCATATCACGAGGATCGCAAGATAAAAACGAATCAAACGGCGGAGTTGACAAGGGGACCTGTATCTTGGTAATTATAATTGTGGTTCTCTTAATGAAATTTAATATTGTTGGGAAGGTGGGTTAATTAAAATAATTTTGGTGTGACTTTTTAAAGAAACCATTCGGGTAGTTAGAAATTTAATTTTGATGATTAATGACCTTCGTAATTAATTTTTTTTATTATTATGGTCGATATGTATAGCACTATTGTCTGGATTCAGGCACCCTAATGGTGAAGAGTAGCCGATTTTAAAGCTCGGGGCTTTGACTCTGACACATGCGTTGACTAATCTTTTTCAGGATCTATTTCGGAGTTGCTGTATAGGATTCATTGGAGATCTTTTGGAGGTGAAGCTGGATTAATTTTATTTCTTTAGTCGTTAGATTTCTCTTTCCATTCTGTCGTATTATTTATGAGACTACTTTTGAGTTTATTGGGCCTTCCGGTTCCAAAGTTGTTTTAAGATTTCTGTTGGGTTTATTTATTTAATTATTGAGATATTCGGAGATCACATGTGATGGATTTTGATCGTACTTTGGTGTTTTTATCAGTTGGATGTCATTCATATTTGGATTTGATT
This sequence comes from Sambucus nigra, assembly GCA_949130495.1. Taxonomy (NCBI): domain Eukaryota; kingdom Viridiplantae; phylum Streptophyta; class Magnoliopsida; order Dipsacales; family Adoxaceae; genus Sambucus; species Sambucus nigra. The sequence goes on along the minus strand of OX422224.1, from coordinate 137,143,002 downwards.
AAAATAATTTATCTTGTGATTTAATGTCTTTATGTCTCATATCTGTCACATGCTAAGGATGATAATTAATTTACTTGCACCCGACTTAGTTTTGATGGAGGCCGACGCTAGAATTTAGTAGGGTGTGACAGATCGAGAAACCTCACTCCTGAGGCCTTTGCACTTAATGTGTATATCAATGACCCTACTCATTTAGTTTCCTATTTTGTGCGTTTTCATCAAGATTCTTACTTCTTGGAAAGCCTCGTGACCATCCAAATAAGACGATATTTTTTGTGGCCACTCGATTACCACTAGGTTAGAAAATTCCCTTAGTTGCATTAACTTTGGGAAACTTGTATACTTGTCTAGATCAGTTGTATTCAGGTCTAGAGTGGTCATTTAGTAGATATGATATTATCAACTTTGATCTTTTTTATTATTTTGTTGGGCTTTTTCCAAATGTTTTCCTTCCTTTGGTCTGAAAACTCATGTTTATGAAATTATTTTTGATGATGAGTTGCTCATCAGAATTTTGAGGTGGTCATCGAAGGTAGCTTATGGTTACAAGTAGATTAGGAGAAGCATTTATATACTCGTCCTTATCGAGACGATGTGGGTGAATATAGAGCCAAATTGTTTTATGAGGATGCTTGTGTTTAAGTTCCTGAATTGAGTGATTTGATGGATGATATTCAAGCATTCAATGTGCATCTGTTATCGATAATTCATCATGGGATTCTACTTTTTTTACTGAATGGGGTTATGGTATATTATTGTATCACCCTGAATGCATCATGTTTCAATTTGAGTGTGACTAGCCTGCTACTATATCGGTTGTAATGAAAAGTAAATCGATGAACAAGTTGTATGCTAGGTTATTCGACACTTCCACTTGGAATAGTGATTCCACTACCTTCCAGTCATAGGATCACTCCATGTCGAGATGCTAATGGGTTTACCAATTCCCTACATAATTCATATTGGGTGCTTCAGGTGATTTTTTTGTTTTGTTTTGTTTTGTATATAATGCTATTGTTATAGTTTTAGGGGATGTGATATTAGTTGGAAATAAGACTCTTCAGCTCCTCAAGGCTTAAATGGGCTCAAAGAATTTTGTGTGTTTTCCCACATCTATCAACAAAGTGGTTGGTTTGGAAAGTGAACCCGATGTTATGTTCATAAATCTTGTTGATGCCAAGACCAATAAAAAAGAAAAATGATGTATTTGGTGTAGTTAGTGGGATAAAAAGGCATAAGAAGATTGACAATTGAGTCTCATCTAAAGGTGGATATAAAGGTAGTACTTATAACATATCTAAATAAGTATCAATCGTGTATATATGTATTAAGACTTTGACTTCAGGAAGTGATTTGGACGTTGGGATATCAATACCCAGGCCGTAGCCGATGTAAAATCTTTGTTAGAAAGTGAGGGTAATGTTGTGGAGGGTAGGGGTGATATCTATATGACGGAGCATGCCCCTAAGAGGAAAAGGTTGACTAGATATGCAAAAAAAAAATAACTAAACAAAATACAGCCTATTAGGTTTCCCGTATTTCAAGCTCAAGTTTTGATACTGAAGAGAATGAGGCGGATAATTAGGGAGATCAAGATGAGGAGGTTCCTATTGTGCTACACACTTAACAGGTATGTAGCATTTTGTATATGTTTCATTATGACTGGTAATTGTCTTACTTTGTTATCTCAATGTGGTCGATTTGTGGGAGGATGAAACTGTTGAGTCTAGCAGACGCTCCAGTGATGGAATATTCAAAATGACTCCTATTGTGGATCCTAGTGGAAACATGGTACCAACTTCGAATGTGATAAATTTCTTTGTCCCTTTTTATCTTCCTACATCTATTAGCCTAACTCTCAGATGCTTTACTCCTTTTGCTAATTTGGCCACTACTCAAGGAAATATTTTTATTTAGAATCTCTTTTGTTGTTGAATCTATTGAGTTTAGTATTTTATGTAATATGTCTTATTTTGGTTGTATATATGTGGTGGTAACATTTTTACCTCGGTGGTGTCGTTGTTAGTACTCGTGGTTTGCCATCAGCATCATCGGTTGTAAGTTCAATTTTTGGAGATATTCGTAAAATTGTCTCACTTACTTTGATGGTGTGTTCTTCAGTTGCCTCTTTGATGGTGTGCTACCTTTGACGTTGAACGCCAGATATATGCTAGTCTTGGTGATATAGTGGTATCTATTTCGGGTAATTTCATATTGATCCAATGGTGACTATGTCGACATCATTGGATGTTTTGATATCTAATAAAGTAATTATATCACAAGTTTATATGATTAATATTCCTGAAGTTTCTTCTTTGAATCTAGTGGAAGCCGTGGTTGCTCATATTGTAAGGGCTTTCGAAATGCTAGTTTATGCAACAAATGTCCCAGTGTTTGGGTGGTTGGTTCGAATGACACCGGTGTTGGTGTGGTTATTGAATCGAATGTGTCTATTATGACTTCTCGTATCGGTGAAAATTTAAGTTCGCCCATTGAGGTTGCATTAAAGTAGTCGATAGATAGCCACCGATTTAATGGAAGATTGTGAAGTGTTTTTCGTTCCTTGAGGGGGTTATAGTTGATGTTAATTCATCATCCTAAGAAATTTGACCAACTCACGATAGGCAAGAATCACTTTGATAATTTCTTCTTTCCTAGTTGGCTATCGGGATTGTAGAGTTTGGTGTATTTTAGGCACCTCTTTCCAGTGTTCAGAGTAACAGAGTAGGTGAATATGTTGGTGAAATGAAGGATGTTGGTTTTGGTGTTGAGTGGATGGAGAAACATTTCGATCATGTATTAAAGTTTCAGATTTCTCCAGCTTTTAAATAGTGGTTCAAATATGGAGTGGTGTGTTCGGATATGATGATTGTGAAGGTGTGTTATGGGAGAATATTGGTAGTTTATACAATAACTTTCCGAGGAAAGAGTTGAATTATCAAAACTTGAATGTGAATGTAAGGTTGTGCAATAGGTTGAGGATGTTGCCCAACAACAGCTAGAGATGGAGTTTGACAAGGATGTTTTTTACTATGTGGTTAAATATATTGGCATTGCTTTTGATAATTGATTTGTGGATTGTGTCTCTGCATGGGCCTCATAGATATTTTTGTCTCCCCCCCCCCCCCCCTCCCCCCGTGCCCATTTTTTTTATTAGGACTAATGAGTGGTATATTGGTGGTGCCCCTTCCTATTTTTGGGTTATTTATTGTGTTGATGGAATAAAACTTTGTATTATTTTGTTATTTTTTAGAAATTGACTGTCCATCTATAATTATCGGTAATGAATTATCTTTTTCTGCATTTGTGGTTTTCATTGGCTGGTAATTTCGTTTGATGAGTTATGTTATCGATTGTTGTTGAATAATTACTTAAGTAGTTTTATTGTTGAATAATTACTTGATTAGTTTTATTGTGAACTTGTGCTTTCCCATAACTTGGTTGTGTTTTGATAATTATGTTGTCGATAATTATTTATCTTAAGGTATGATGTTCTCGATTGTGATTTCTATAAAGATTTTTTCGATATGGATGGCAGGTTGCTATTTTCTTTTGATAACCTAGAGATCGTGGCGAAAGAGGTTGTAGGTATTTTTCTTTATTGGTATCATATAAATTATGTTATAGACTATATGTTATACCTTTCATTGACAATATAGGTATTATGATACAAAATCTATAGGTTAACCGTTTTTCAATATCATAGATATTAAGCTGCAAAAACTATGGATTATGTCTTTCATCATTGGCATAAAGATTATGCTATAGTAGCTGAAGGTTATGACTTTCATCGATGTCATAGATTTTATGTGACAAAGTTTAGGTTTAGGCTTGTTACCGATCCCAAATATTTTTTGCCAAAAGCAATTGTATGTTGTGCCTTCTCAAATTATTTCTATAGAGATTATAGGTTGTGCATTTCACCATTCGCAATGAGGTTAATCAAAAAGAGGTTATGGGTCATACCCTTCTCATATACTGTTCCATCAAGATTGTAGATTGTTCCATTTAACATTCACAATGAGGTTATGAAAAAAAAGATCATAGGTTATGCCTTTCTCAGAGATGTAGCAATCAAGATTGTAAATTATGTCGTTCACCATTCACAATGAGATTGTACCAAAAGAGATTATTGATTGTGCATTTCTCAAAGATTTAGCCTTCAGCATTATAGGTTGTTCCATTTACCATTCACAGTGAGGTTATGCCAAGAGAGATTATAGGTTGTTCCTTACTTAATAACTTTTCCATCGAGATTATAGGCTGTGACATTCACCATTCGCGATGAGATTATTCCCCAAAAGAGATTATAGGTTATGACTTTATCAGATATTTTGCAATCGATATTGTAGGTGGTTCCACTCATCATTCACAATGACGTTATGCCAAAACAGATTATAGGTTGTGCCTTGCTCAGGGACTTTGCCATCGAGATTTTAGGTTGTGCCATTCATTATTCACAATGATGTTAAACCCCAAAAATATTATAGGTTATTCCTTTCTTAGATATTTTTCCATCGATATTGTAGCTTGTGTCGTTCACCATTCACAATAAGGTTACGACAAAAGACATTACAGGTTGTTCCTTTCTCAGATATTTTCCCCTCGAGATTATAGGTTATGCCATTCACAATAAGGTTTTACCCAAAAGATATTACAAGTTATGCCTTTCTTAGATATTTTTCAATCAAGATTGTAGGTTATGCCATTCATCATTCCAAATGAGGTTATGTCAAAAGAAGTTATAGTTTATGTCATTCTAAGATTTTTGTCACAATTAAATTGTACCGAGGATTTTGCAATAGATTTCGTCAAGTGTAGATTATAGTGATGATTTTCTGTTTTCAATAATATCGATGCCAATTGGGAAATACTAATTGTTAATTTGCCAAAATGGAGAAATTAAAATCGAAAGTGATTTTTTTGTTTTGAAAATGTCAATACCGATTGGGAAAATATCAATGTTTATTGTGAAAATATTAGTGCCAATTTTGATTGTTGCCCTGTAAATATCGATTGTGATCATCATCATTCTTGCCTTAATTCCATCATATAGGGTCGACCACATGGATTCTCCTTTTCCATTCTAATATATTCTATGCATTATTATCGTGCAAGTTTAATTCCTTAAGGTCTCTCCTAATGATTTCTTACCATGATAGCTCAGGGCGAACTCTTTTTCTTTTACCCTCTATTTCTAACAATCTTCCTCTTGTTATAGGGGCATCTACATGTCTACGCAACACGTCACCATACCACATATCTCTGAATTTATCGCTAATGGAAGCTACTCCTAACTTTTCTCTCATGTATTTCTTTTTAATTTTGTCCTTTCTTAGTAATTTCCATCATCAACCTGAGCATCCTCATCTCATTAACATAGAGACTTTGTTCATGTTTCTTCTTTAACGCCCAACATAAAGTTTGAGGTAAGATTTTCATGGTATTTTTTCAAAATCAACGAGTAAGAAATCAATGTGTGGTTGGGTTTCATTGATAATAAAAGAACATGTAGCAATTCCTTACCACCAATTGAGTTCAATACATAATGGAACATAATAGAAAGGGAATTGGAACTAAGCAAGTGGTTTGGTTCCCATGCATAATATTATTTCATCCACTTTCAAGTAATGGAAATGAGATCTTCAGAATCTGGTTTTACAATATTATAAAATCTTGCGGTTGAGGTGTCTTTAAAGATCTAGGGGCCTTTCTAATTTGGAATAATTTTCTTATAAACTCCTTGCATGACATGTTATGCAACGTTTATATATAGGACCCCCACTTTGAACTCCTTAGGTTTTACCATGACATCTTAAACTATTGATAGTGATTTCGAGAAAGTTTGAAAGTTCCTCTATGCTTTGTGTCGTATTTCATATAGCATCTCAAGATGCATTGTTCGTAGTTAGGGGATGAGTTGATGATGTACGGCCATTGTAGCTGACGAAATTGCCAATTCGACTGGGAGTATGGCATCGATGCCATAAATAAGAGAGAATGTGAGAATCTAGTTGGCTTCCTTTTGTAGGTTTAGTAAGAACATTCTACCAAATCAATCTTATCATCCCATGCCCTAGGGAAATCTTCTCACATTTTTGTGAGGATATTGATGAGGGTCTTTTTAGTTGTTTCCACCTAGCCGCTTATGAGATCGAGGAATTTTAGTGCTTGATGTTGTATCTCGCGGTTAAGGCTCGTATCCAATTATTTTTTAAAGGCATGACATTATCAATTATATTGACTTTTGAGATTTCAAAATGGCAGATGATGTTTTTTCGAATGAACCTATGGCAGTTTTAATGGCATTTCTTAGTGCTATGGTTTAAACCCATTTTATGAAATGTTACGTCGCAACAAGGATCCAGATTTTTCCTCGATAATGGGGGATTATTTTTCCCACCAAGTTAAAGGATCGGGTGTGGAAAGGGTATGGGGTGGATAAGGCTTCTAGTGTAAAACTTGGTTCATGGATGAGGTTGCCTTGTATTTGACAAGTTTGCACTTTTGGACAAACATGTTGTAACTAACTTCCATCATTGGCCAATAGTAGCCTAAGTGGGATAGCTCTCCATACAACTTGTAACCATTAATATGTGATGGATCTTGGGCGCTTTTCATTACCTCCTGTGTATCATCTCCCAATGTGTATTTCATTAATTATTGGTTATATCCCTTACAAAATAGTTTTCTATCGACTAGTATATAATGTCTTCTTCTTCGTTTAAGTATACTTGTTTCTTGTATATCTATGGGGATTATGCCATTCATGAAGTATTGAAAAAAACATGCCTCAAGTCAGTTGAGTTGACTAGGAAATGGACTTCCTTATGCCTTGGCATTTCTTGGAATTGTTCACATTGCTCTTGGAGATCCGATGCCTCTTTTCTCATCGATGGCCGGTAATAATCTGCTCATCCAAGCCTTCGATAGAGGGTTATGTCATTCACTCCATAATGTTTGGTATGAATATCCCTTATCCATCTATCTATTTCTTTAGGCCCATTCACCATGCCAATATACCGCATTTTCATTAATGTTACGAAACCCCCTCAAGGTTGTGGAAGTCTTTTAAAGTTCTTTAGGTATCGATGTTTTTATCGAGAGTTGGTTATTTGATAGTTTCCTTATGATCGAATCTCTCCAGTCTAGTGATTCTTATGGGGTGACTATATCTAGTACAAATATGGATATAGTTCATTTGAATATGGTGAGGGTGGTGGAGGTTTCATCATCCAGGATCTCAATTCAAGTTTCTAGGTTAGCCATGGCATTAGGATACATATTGAAAGGTCTTGGGTTTTGAACATTGTTAACTGAAACAAATTGATCTAGACGTTATTTGACAATGGTTTTGTCGGGCCCGGAATTAATTTTGTTAAACTCATCCTTTAATTTAGAGATAAATTGCCTTAAACAATGCTTTAATTTAAATCTCTGAGGAAAATAGCATAAGATTTTTTTTTCCAAAAGTATGTGTAGATGAAAACATAACTTCCTTTACTTATAACTTATAAGTACTACATAACTTTACATAACCAAGATCCTTAGTTTAATAATTACACAAAAGGAATCTTGATATTTAAACCATACTAAATATCTGTCACTCCCCCGTTTTAAGGTCCTAACTTGGCAGTGAACTCCAATTTATAAGCATACCTGAAACAAAACATTACAGGAGTGTAAGCTATAAAGGCTTAGTGAATGACCACATGCCACACATATAACCAATTTGAATAACCATTTTTATTTTGTTCTAATGCTATAACCCAACAGGAATTGTGAAACTCTCGCAAGCCTGGACCCGCCACAGTCTAATTAACCCACCACAATAATTAGGGACCACCACATCCCTTTATTAGGCCCAAGTACACAAACCTTTAAGTTGGATTAACAGGACCACCACATCCCGTAGGACCCACCACAGTCCTTAATATTAGATAAAGGACTCACTAGTCCATATCATCATATAACATCGCTTAACATTTTTAATCATATGCATATGTTTCATAAATACAACATTACTCCCATAAACATTTTCACACATGTGTTTAACTACACATTTCCTTGTGAAATTATAAGCATTTATATTTCATAAGGAAGGTCACTCACCTTGGATTTAGTGCTAAGATTAATACCAACTACTTCCTTGGTATGGTAGTATTAACTGCTTCCCCACCTAACAAGTCAATGTCGTTAGTATTTGAATACACCGATTAACATCAAACCCAGTAGCACATCACATAGTTTGGTCAATCGGAAATAACTAAGGAGTAATTACATATGACACTTCACATTTATATAACACCCAATTAATTAGGGTTCTAACACAATTTACAGAATTAAATTACGAATTTTCTAGACAAAGTTATGCCCATTTTATTACAGCCTTTTCCAAATCGTTTCTCAAGAAAAACAACAACACAACTTCAACTTCCTGGAATTCTCATAATTTTTGTACAACATAACTTTTCATGATATTCCACCAAATATCAGTAAACACATTGAATAATACAAATTTAATGTTTCATAATTTCTAGGGCTCATTTTCTATGTCGAGCAAAACGTCAAACACTTGGTATGCATTCTTGCTCCTTTAGGGAAGATTTTAAACCACGACTTCAAACTATCACCAAGGGTTCATTCCTTGGTATTTTTACACAATTTTAGGATATTTTATACATGTATGAGTTTAGTTTACTCTCCAACTTGAATCACTCAATTCCAATAAGTATTCCATGATTTATACCATTTTTAGCATAACTAGGTCAAAATACAACATTAAGGCATAACTTAACAATTTTAAGAATACATAACCTTGACCATGAGTATAATTCATGGAAACATATAATAAACATGTTTTAGCAGAAATATACATCATAATCATGTATTTTCTAAATCAAAATGCTTTACGAAAAGATGATGTAAATTTAGGACTTTAAAGTATGCATTTACGATCCTAGCTCTGGTTCTAACCTATGTTCTTAACCCATCCTTGTTCCCACACAATTCAGCAATATGGGTATCATTAAAATATATATTCAAATCAGAAATAAAAACATGCCAAGTATATAACTCATCCATGTGACAAACTTTAATAAAGATGTAATTACCTCACGAGAATTCCTCGATTTATGGTGAATTTTTCAAAGAAATTCTTCCTTAACTTTGTTTTTCTCTCTCCATAAGCATATTTTTCTCAAGCTTGTAATAGGAAATGAAAAGGATGATAAGTTCTACCTTATAAGCTTAAAAACGTGGCTATGTGACCACTTTAAGGTGGTATTACGCGATTCGTTGGGCAATGGGTCCAATAGGACAATTCCGTTAATGACAGATTTGTCCTGCCTCGTAAAATCACCATAACTCACTATTTCGGGCCCCGATTTACTCTCACTTTGTGTCTATGAGTATATAAATTAAACATATACAACTTTCATGTTTTGTGTTTTCCCAAAATCATAAAACTAGTACACCTAATTTGGGCTCGAACAAAACAGTAATTATTTACACAGAATTTCATAACTTTCACATTTGGCGACCAAACATCGCCACTTTCGCACCAACACTCTAGCTTAATTTTTATAAACATAATGATGCATTTAGAAACATATTTTCATGATGCATTTAACCACATAACCAATTTATAACTTATAACTCATAACTTATACTTAATCGTATAATTAACCTTACTAATCGTGTTTTAGGGCCTTACAATTCTACCCCTCTTATAAAAATTTCGTCCTAGAAATTTAACGCAAAGAAACTTACCAAAAAATTGAGGATATTGCTTCTTCATGTTATCCTCCCCTTCCCAGGTGGCATACTTCGCATTCTGACTTCTCCACATCACCTTAACTAGTGAAATGGTTTTACTACGTAACACTTGCTCCTTTCGATCTACAATAGCAATTGGTTCCTCCACGTAGGTTAGGTCCTCTTGAAGCTCTATCGGTTGTGAAGTAAATACATGTGAAGGATAAGATACATACTTACGTAACATTAATATATGAAAAACATCGTGTATCCGGGAAAATTCTGGTGGTAACGCCAATTTATAAGCTACAGCTCCAACCCGTTTCATTATCTCATAAGGGCCAATGTACCTGGGACTTAACTTTCCCTTCTTCCCGAATCTCATAACCCCTCTCCAAGGAGAAACACGTAGGAATACTCGATCACCTTCCTCAAATTTTAATTCTTTCCTTCGGTTGTCTGCATAACTTTTATGTCTGCTTTGCACCACCTTCAAGTGATTATGGATAAGATTTATCTTTTCAGTAGTCTGCTGTACGATTTCCGGCCCAAGTAGTTTTCGTTCTCCTACTCCAGTCCTACTTCAGTCCAACACACTGGAGTTCTGCATTTTCTCCCATACAAAGCTTCATAAGGAGCCATCTCAATACTCGAATGATAGCTATTATTATAAGCAAACTCTATTAGTGGAAAATGTTCATCCCAACTCCCCTTGAACTCCAACACATAGATTCGTAACATGTCTTCAAGTGTTTGGATCGTTCTTTCTGACTGCCCATCAGTTTGAGGATGAAAAGCTGTACTAAATTTCAATTTAGTCCCCAAAGCTTCTTGTAAACTAGGCCAAAAGTGAGAAGTAAATTTAGGATCTCGATCAGAAATAATAGAAACAGGTGCACCATGCAATCTGATAATCTCATCCACATATAATTTGGCATATCTATCCATGGAGTAAGTAGTTTTAACAGGAAGAAAATGTGCAGACTTAGTCAACCTATCAACGACAACCCAAATAGAATCAAACCCTCGTGATGATTTTGGTAAACCTATAACAAAATCTATAGTAACATGCTCCCATTTCCACTCAGGAATAGGTAAGGGCTGTAGTAAACCACTTGGCTTCTGATGCTCCACCTTCACCTGTTGGAAAACTGGACATCTAGCAACAAATTCTGCAATGTCGTGTTTCATTCCCGGCCACCAATAACATTGTTTCAAATCTCTATACAGTTTCGTGCTCCCTGGATGCATAGCATATAAAGAACAATGCGCTTCCTCTAAAATTGTTCTTCTCAAATCAGGCATATTAGGTACACACAAACGGTCTCCGTACATAACAATGTCAACATCCCGAATAGAAAATTCATTTGCTTTACCCTTTTTCATATTATCTCTAACTTTCTCCAATTCTGCATCTCCTGCCTGTGCTTGTTTTATCCAGTCTATCAACGTGGGTCTAACATTTAAATGTGCCACTATTCCATAAGACTCATTCAAAGTTAATTCCACCCCCATTAAAGCTAACTCTCTCAGTAGGTCAACTCGAATACAATAAATACAAGATACCATGCCTAGATATTTTCTACTCAAAGCATCAACGACAACATTAGCTTTACCCGGATGGTGATGTATCGTGCAATCATAATCTTTTATAAGTTCCATCCACCTTCTTTGCCTCAAGTTCAAGTCTTTTTGTGTAAACAAGTATTTTAAGCTTTGATGGTCAGTAAAAATTTCACAACTAACACCATATAAGTAGTGTCTCCAGATTTTTAATGCAAAAACTACAACAGCCAACTCAAGATCGTGTGTAGGGTAGTTGCGTTCATGTATCTTTAACTGTCAAGAAGAAAAAGCGATTACCTTTCCATGATGCATTAACACACAACCGAGTCCTTGATACGAGGCATCACTATAAATAACTAAACCTTCTGTACCCATTGGGATAGTCAATATTGGAGCTGATGTCAACTTACCCTTTAAACTTTCAAAGCTTTTATCACAATCGCCACTCCACACAAACTTGTTCTCCTTTCTGGTAAGATTTGTTAATGGCAATGCAATAGAAGAAAACCCCGGTATAAACCTCCTGTAATAGCCCGCCAATCCCAAAAAGCTACGCACCTCTGTCACACTAGTTGGTCTTTCCCAATTCATTACTGCTTCAACCTTTTTGGGATCTACACAAATACCATCAGCAGAAATAACATGCCCCAAAAATACTACTTTGTCTAGCCAAAATCCACATTTAGAAAATTTAGCATACAACTGCTTCTCTCGCAAGGTCTGTAAAACAATACGCATGTGGCATTCATGCTCATCCCTACTACGAGAATATATCAAAATATCATCGATGAAGACAATAACAAAAGAATCCACATATGGGTGAAATATACGGTTCATCAAATCCATGAATACGGCCGGTGCATTTGTTAACCCAAATGGCATGACAAGAAATTCATAATGTCCATACCTGGAACGAAAAGCAGTTTTAGAAATGTCACAAGTTCGTACTTTCAATTGATGATATCCGGATCTGAGATCAATCTTAGAAAACACTTTGGCTCCTTGCAATTGATCGAATAAGTCATCAATGCGGGGTAGTGGGTAGTGGGTATTTGTTATGGATAGTCACCTTATTCAATTGACGATAATCGATGCACAACCTCATGGTTCCATCTTTCTTCTTCACAAAAAATACTGGGGCTCCCCACGGTGATACACTAGGCCTTATAAAACCACGATCTAACAAATCTTGCAACTGTATCTTTAGCTCTTTTAATTCTGCAGGGGCCATACGATATGGTGCAATAGATATTGGTGCAGTTCCTGGTACCAACTCAATCGAAAATTCCACCTCACGGTCTGGTGCTAACCCTGGGAGTTCTTCTGGGAAGACATCTGCAAACTCATTAACTACTGGTATATCTGATAATTTTCCAGCCTCTTATCGTATGTCCACCACATGGGCAAGATAACCCTCACATCCTTTCCTTAGCAGTTCATAACATTTTGTAGCAGAAATCAAACAAGTTGGAGTGACATTTCGTTCCCCAATAAATTTAAATTCAGGTTCACCCGGTAACTGAAACACTACCTCCTTTTTAAAGCAATCCAAACATACAAGATATGAGGCTAACCAATCCATACCCAGTATCACATCAAAGTCACACATATCGAGAGGTAATAAGTCAACTAGTAATTCTTTTTCACCCACTCGTACCACACACTCCCTATATACCCTCTCAATAAAAACCAACCCCCCCACTGGAGTAACAATAGCTAAACCAGAATCTAATGATGATAATGGTTTATTAAGATGCAACAGATAAAGCAAAGACACAAAAGAATGTGTAGAACCAGGATCTATCAACACATAAGCATCTTTATCACCAATAGGAAGTGTACCTGTCACTACGTTAGGCATAGATTGTGCATCTTGTTGCGTCAGTGCAAACACTCTGCCTTGGCCTTGGTTTTGAGACACGCCTCCTCTACCTCCCGTGTGTACTTTTGGTGTAGAAATCCTATCTCCTACTGTCACACTCCCAACTGAAGTTGTAGCTCCCATCGCTGGACAATTCTTTCGTAAATGCCTGGGTTGATGACAATGGAAATATAAAGGTGTCGTCTCAGCTATTGTACACTCCCGAGACATGTGCCCTTGACCACCACATCTATAACAAAATATGGCCCTCGATCCCATCACATATGCATTTTCTGACTGATTCATCCCAGTCCTTCCACCTCGAGCTTGAAATCTTCCACGTGAATTTCTATTATTTTTAAACTCTTGGCCCTTAGGCACTCCTCGTGCTACACTCTGAGTTGAGGTTCCCGCCTCCCATCCATATGATCTTATACTAACATGTCTAGCTTTCTTCGAGTGTTCAACTTGCATTTCTTTTATTGACTTTTCTGACACCATGGCCCTATCCACCAAGTCCACATAATCCGTTATCTTCATATTAGCAACCATGCTTTTTATATCTACACTCAGCCCGGTTTGAAACCGATCACATTTACTTTCTTCCGTCCTCACCAAGTCAGGTGCAAATCTAGATAAGGATATAAATAAAGCTTCATACTCTGCCACTGTTCGATTCCCCTATTTCAACGTGATAAATTCTTCCTCTTTCTCCTTCCTATAAAGCCTTGGGAAATATTTTTCAAAGAACACTTTCACAAACCTCTCCCATGTAATTCGTGGAGGATTTATTGGCACTACTCCCCCCATTGTAGTAAGTAACCTTTATGTTGCATCCCACCATAACTTTGCATCAGCCTCTAACCTAAAGGTTGCTAATAAAACCTTTTGTTCATCTCTCACTTCCATCACCTTGAATATTGTTTCCATCTTTCTAACCCACCCCTCTGCCACTAACGGATCCGTGGTCCCAGTAAATGCAGGCGGATTTAACTTCATGAACCTCTCATGTAATTTGTTCCTATTCCCACCATGTTCTCCACCTCTTGCTTGTTCCATAAGTTGTGCCACAGCACGTAATATTCTTCCCACATCATTAATAGGTTGTTGTTGCACCTCTGGTTCATCCACTTCAATAGGTCTATGTCCTTGCTGACTATTAGGTACGTAGGATGCCTCACCCTCTGCTCTATCATGCGGCTCGTGTGGATCCATCACTCACTGCAATATAATTAACTTAAACAAAATATAATAGCAGCAGTTTAATATAAACATTGTTAGTCAAAATCCAGAGGCATAACAAACTCACTTTCTAGTGTCCACAACCAATCTAGACCCTCACACCCTATCCAGAACCTAATGACCACGCTCTGATACCAAGTTGTCGGGCCCCGAATTAATTTTGTTAAACTCATCCTTTAATTTAGAGATAAATTGCCTTAAACAATGCTTTAATTTAAATCTCTAAGGAAAATAGCATAAGATTTTTTTTTCCAAAAGTATGTGTAGATGAAAACATAACTGCCTTTACTTATAACTTATAAGTACTACATAACTTTACATAACCAAGATCCTTAGTTTAATAATTACACAAAAGGAATCTTGATATTTAAACCATACTAAATATCCGTCACTCCCCCGTTTTAAGGTCCTAACTTGGCAGTGAACTCCAATTTATAAGCATACCTAAAGCAAAACATTACAGGAGTGTAAGCTATAAAGGCTTAGTGAATGACCACATACCACACATATAACCAATTTGAATAACCATTTTTATTTTGTTCTAATGCTATAACCCAACAAGAATTATGAAACTCTCGCAAGCCTGGACCCGCCACAGTCCAATTAACCCACCACAGTAATTAGGGACCACCACATCCCTTTATTAGGCCCGAGTACACAAACCTTTAAGTTGGATTAACAGGACCACCACATCCCGTAGGACCCACCACTGGCCTTAATATTAGATAAAGGACTCACTGGTCCATATCATCATATAACATCACTTAACATTATTAATCATATGCATATGTTTCATAAATACAACATTACTCCCCTAAACATTTTCACACATGTGTTTAACTACACATTTCCATGTGAAATTATAAGCATTTATATTTCATAAGGAAGGTCACTCACCTTGGATTTAGTGCTAAGATTAATACCAACTACTTCCTTGGTATGGTAGTATTAGCTGCTTCCCCACCTAACAAGTCAATGTCGTTAGTATTTGAATACACCGATTAACATCAATCCAGTAACATATCACATAGTTTAGTCAATCAGAAATAACTAAGGAGTAATTACATATGACACTTCACATTTATATAACACCCAATTAATTAGGGTTCTAACACAATTTACAGAATTAAATTACGAATTTTCTAGACAAAGTTATGCCCATTTTATTACAGCCTTTTCCAAATCGTTTCTCAAGAAAAACAACAACACAACTTCAACTTCCTGGAATTCTCATAATTTTTGTACAACATAACTTTTCATGATATTCCACCCAATATCAGTAAACACATTGAATAATACAAATTTAATGTTCCATATTTCTAGGGCTCATTTTCTATGTCGAGCAAAACGTCAAACACTTGGTATGCATTCTTGCTCCTTTAGGGCAGATTTTAAACCACGACTTCAAACTATCACCAAGGGTTCATTTCTTGGTATTTTTACACAATTTTCGGATATGTTATACATATATGAGTTTATTTTACTCTCCAACTTGAATCACTCAATTCCAATAAGTATTCCATGATTTATACCATTTTTAGCATAACTAGGTCAAAATACAACATTAAGGCATAACTTAACAATTTCAAGCATACATAACCTTGACCTTGAGTATAATTCATGGAAACATATAATAAACATGTTTTAGCAGAAATATACATCATAATAATTGATTTTCTAAATCAAAATGATTTACAAAAAGATGATGTAAATTTAGGACTTTAAAGTATGCATTTACGATCCTAGCTCTGGTTCTAACCTATGTTCTTAACCCATACTTGTTCCCATACAATTCAGCAATATGGGTATCATTAAAATATATATCCAAATCAGAAATAAAAACATGCCAAGTATATAACTCATCCATGTGACAAACTTTAATAAAGATGTAATTACCTCACGAGAATTCCTCGATTTATGGTGAATTTTTCAAAGAAATGCTTCCTTAACTTTGTTTTTCTCTCTCCATAAGCATATTTTTCTCAAGCTTGTAATAGGAAATGAAAAGGATGATAAGTTCTGCCTTATAAGCTTAAAAACGTGGCTATGTGACCACTTTAAGGTGGTATTACGTGATTCGTTGGGCAATGGGTCCAATAGGACAATTCCGTTAATGACAGATTTGTCCTGCCTCGTAAAATCACCATAACTCACTATTTCGGGCCCCGATTTACTCTCACTTCGTGTCTATGAGTATATAACTTAAACATATACAACTTTCATGTTTTGTGTTTTCCCAAAATCATAAAACTAGTACACCTAATTTGGGCTCGAACAGAACAGTAATTATTTACTCAGAATTTCATAACTCTCACATTTGGCGACCAAACATCGCCACTTTCGCCCCAACACTCTAGCTTAATTTTTATAAACATAATGATGCATTTAGAAACATATTTTCATGATGCATTTAACCACATAACCAATTTATAACTTATAACTTATAACTCATACTTAATCGTATAATTAGCCTTACTAATCGTGTTTTAGGGCCTTACAGGTTTGGTAAGTGATATGTGTCTTAGGGATAAATCACCATCCACCTTCTTCATACCTAGATTTGATTCACGTTTGATTGTGATCATTTTGATGCCTCTTTGCATGCTTTCTAGGAGGCCGAGAGCAAGAGCCTCATATTCAATTTCGTTGTTGGAACATGGGAATCCTAGTTGAAAATGGATATGGATCATTTGTTCACCTCTAATGAGGATAATTCCTACTTCCATATATGGTGTTATTGATGATTCGTCAAATTCCATGTTCCATTCTTCTAACTCCTCTTTGCATGTTAGGGCTTCGAGATCATCCTCTAAGATTTCTTCACTTGGTGGTCCATGTTCATCGCTTAGAAAATATGTCAACATATCGGTGGGATCTTGGATTTTAATTACTTTAGGAGTGATACACCTGATATCATATTGGGAAACTATTAGAAGCCATCAAACCAATCGGCCTGTTAAGACAATTCTAAAGAGAAAAAATGAATGGGGTCACAACGAGTAACTAATTAGGTTTCTATAGAAAATGCAAGAAAATAAGGCTTCAATTTTAGGACCACGAACAAAAGTGCCAAACAATGCCTTTACACAATTGTGTATTAGGTTTCTACATCAGTCGAAATTCTACTAAGGTAGAAAACATGCTTCTCATTTTCTATTGACTTCAACAATGCTCTAACTAATTTGGTCATGTAAGTAACATACAAGAGCAGTGGTTCTCTTGTTATTGGTGCCATCATTGTCAATGGGTTAATGAGTGTTTTCGTGATCTTTTTGAAAACTTGATGTTTTTCCCCCCATTTGAACTTTGCGTTCCCCTTAAGGGTGGATTATGTAATACCTTGATTAATTAGTTAAAACAATTGTTCTAAAAAACCTACCTAGGCACGCCTAGGCTTAAGGCTTGGGAGAAATGCCCCGCCTTAAGTTTTTGACGCCTTATTCTTGGTAAAACCCTTAAGGCCCACTTTTTAGTTTTAAAAACAACAATGCTTTAATGAAACAATATCGCCTTTTAAAGAATTTTTTTACTAAACAAACCGTTATCTCATCCAAAATAATCAAATAGTATTTTAATTTGCATATATTCAGACATATTTTTATGATATGTACAATTTTAGTATTTTAGTAGCCTTGTTATGGTTAAAAAAATATTAAAATATATTAAGAAGGCCTAAACGCCTTTTCACGCCTAAGGCCCGCCTAGGCTTCTAAGGCTTAAGACTTGGCCTCCACGCCTCGATCACGCCCCACATTTTTTAGAACCTTAATTAAAACTGAAACTATGTAGAGTTGGTGGGGTGATTACGAAAAGTTTAAGTAAAATATGCACAAATAAAGAGTCATTTGGACTTTACATATATTTTAGAGGTCATACATAGGGTTGCATGTCGCATGCATACCATCGCATGGGAACTAATCGACACTATTGGCAAAAATGAGGTAATTATGTGAAAATTAATAAGTTAATTAATTTGAGAAGAACTTTATGTGCAACATTGAAAATTTAAGAGGTTATGTGTGCATATCAATTTAACTGGATGGCCAACCTTTTAAATAAGAGTCAAGTGCTATTAGTTTGAATAAATTGTGCATTTGCAACAAAATAAAGTGGGAGTAAATATAAAACTATTAAAAAAAGAGAAAGTAAATATATACCCACGGTATGGATTATATAGCACACATGTAGGACTTATATTAATTAAAAGCAAGGAAGACAAATCTTTAATAGAAAAACATGTTCGTCAGTTCCAAGGTGGAGAGAAGTAGGTACGAATTTTTTTAGGCAACCAAGCAGGTATATGGAACTATTATTAAAAAGACAAAAAAAAAAATGGTTCCATGTATGTATCAGCTTAAGTCATGGGATTGTCCCGCTAGCTTTCAAGAGAAAGCAAAGCATGGATGGGTTTTTAAGTAAAAAATGTTAGGTGATTAGGAGGACTTGAATGGTTAACAGTGTTGGAAGAGTTGAATGGGTAATATTTTAAAGGAGAAAACATCCTCCACGAGAGCATCATTAAGTGATGGATAAAGAGCAAACTAATGGAGAACAAACGCTTTAATCGTCCTAAACGGGGCTTGAAAATTTCATCACATCTTTTGGTTTGTTTTAGGCATTTCATATAAATAACACAAACAAGCCTTTTTAGAGAGAGGAAATTTTAGGCGAAAATGATGGTGGAGACAACCCCTTATCAAACCAAAAACCCACTTCAAAAAAGAGATACAACCAAATATTTTTCCTCTTGTTCTTATTATCACAAAATCAGCCTAGGCTCAAAGCACTAACACCCAACCCTTGCGTGCAAACTCTAAACCTGTGTCGGACTAGAATGTCTAGTTTAAGTGTTAAATGGGAGGTTTCAAACTAAGACCTTTAGAGGTGGTGACTATATATATATATATATATATATATATATATATATATTTAGAGTTTTGAAAAGGGTTTTAATGGATCTTTCATAGAGACAAACTTGGTGGTGCTAGACAACCCCTTTAAGACGACCTTAGGAGGTGGGGTTTGTCATCTTCCATGAACATCCACGCCTTTCACTTATTTGAGCTCCATTAGAGGTGGGATAATCTACTATTTTCATTTGAGACTCTTCATTTGAGATTCTTTAGTGTATATTTTATTCTTATTGTGTTCAATATTAAGAGTAGGATTAGCATGAAATAATATTGTGTTTCCTAGTAAACTGAAAATATACGTTTTTATGGGAATAGAAATGTAAGAAAATATTGTTTGTGTATATTTTCTAATAAAACTAAAAATCGACATTTTTATGGGATTAAAAATATAAGAAAATATTGTTTGTGTATCTTTTCGAATAAAACTGAAAATAGACATTTTTATGGGAATAAAAATGTAAGAAAATCTTGTTTGTGTATATTTTCTAATAAAACTGAACATAGACATTCTTATGGGAATAAAAATGTAAGAAAATATTGTTTGTGTATATTTTCTAATAAAATTAAAAATAGACAGTTTTATGGGAATAAAAATGTAAGATAATATTGTTTGTGTATGTTTTCTAGTAAAACTGAAAATGGACATTTTTATGAAAATAAAAAAGTAAGAAAGGGCTATTTTGGTGTATTTTTTAGTAAGAAGAAATAATGGGCATTTTTATGAAATAAAAACGCAGAATGATGCTAATGTTGGTCAAGATATTTATGAAATTAATATTTTTAAGTTTCTTGTGATATGGAGACTTTATGAAGAAATGGACATTTATTGATTTTAAAGAAATCGATAAAATATATTTATTGCATAAAATGAATGTTGAATCCATTTGGTAGGATTTTAGTATTTAAAGTCCACTTGCTATGCATATAAACTTGTAGTATTTCGATAATAAATCTGTGAGTAAGTTTAAGGGAAGTCTTGTCGGGTTTAAGCATGAAATTAGACAACCTGAAATTTGGAAGCTTAAAATGTAAAGAGTGTTACTTTGCGTGTTAAAAGTGTTTAAGTGACAAGTGTGAAAGTTGGCAAAAGTGTGGTATTAAACAAGTGTTAACATTGATAAAGCATTTGAATGTTAAGTTGGGAACTAATTAATTATTTTTTTAGAAATAGCATGTGTTAATGGACTAAATTACAAGTTTGGTAAACAAAGGGTAAATTGGTTATTTACTTAAAGTGGAACATTTTTATAGAATAGAAATGTTAAAGAATGTCTTTACACTAACATTTGTGAAAATGAATTAAATCCTAAGGCTTGAATGATATTAGTACAAATCACTTATGTGTGTGTAAGGGACTTAAAGAAGAAAATAAATAATTTTCCAAGTGTTAATGGGAAAAGGGAAGGTTAAGTCTTGGTTTTGGCTTCGGCCAAATAAAAGTAAAGAAGTGGAATAATGTGGACATGTGTGAAATGTTAAACACATTAATAAGGACTCGGATGAAACCAAGAATAAGAAAGAAGAGCCCGGAGCCCTTGGATGAAAATCCCTAAATCACTGGCCAGAGCATATGGTGCGTATAGCTGTCGGTGTGGAGCTCGTATAAGTATGCGATAAATGGTAAAAATTATAGAAAAATAAAGGAATAATATGCATGTCAAGAAATGGGTTATGTGGTATAATATTTTAATAGAACCTAAATTGAATGAATGAATTAAATGTTCCAGTAAAAGGTGAAATGGACAAGTAAATGCGTAAACCTATTAATGTGCTTAAGTTGAGGTAAAAAGGCTAAAGTAAATTGGGCAAACGGGAGGTTAAGTAACTTTAGTTGTTAAACCCGTAATTTGCATAAGTATGTGTCGAAAGGTTTCAAATGACATATAAGTATCTTTTAACATGGTGAAAGCGTGCGTTGAAATGGTACTTTTCAATAGAAATACTAAAGTATGTTTTAATGAAATAATGGGGGTGATTCTGGTAAAGGAATGGGTTGGAATGAAACTAAGTGTAGTGGTGTTAAGCGTGGAACCGGTTTGTTAAATAAAATGATAAGTATGATTAAAGTAAGTCTTTCAAGATTAGGGTAAATTAATCTGGATGAGTAAAGTTTTGGAAGTAAAATTGTTAATGCATTTGAATATGTATTTTTTAAGGGTATACCTATATATATGTAGATATATATACTTTCCGTGAATGTGATTGTATTGTTATGAGTGTTCCTTTCTATCATCCGTTTTTATGCTGCTTGTATATTCCCATTGGGCATAGGCTCCACCCTTGCTTTGTTACGGCAGGTCGGGTGCGGCTTCGTATTTTGAGAGCGTTCTACAGGTAAGTGTACTTTAATTATTTTACGTTAGTAACTATGTTTACTTAGACTCGGGGTGCCTCCCATGGGTCCCACATATAGTTTATCTTGAAATTGGAATCACATGCTAAATAAGTGAAATGTTAATTAAAATAAAACTAGACTAACAACATTATATAGGTAGTTTCATTGCACTTCACACCTAATGCTCGGGTCGACCGGGTTGACTCACGGGTAACCCATAAATCCGGGTTGGGTCATTACAAATGGTATCAGAGCTCTAGGTTCAAGGTTTATTTTGGGAGTGATGTGGTGAGGTCGGTGGTTGATCTTTCAACGACGATGTGGCTTTAGGCCGATCATACTAGTTTGATAACAATTTAGTTTATGTCCTTGACGGTAAGGTCAAAGTGGTTAACACGACAAGTAAGTTAGGGCCAAGTTTCATACCATCAAGTTAATTGTTGTAAATCTCTTCCACATTTCTGATTTAGTATGTAAATAATTTGTGGGTGTCAATGTAAACCAAAAGGTGGTGACACCGTGGTTCGTAGTGTGAGGTGTTTTTGTTCTAACCTTGTTGACGTAGAGTCTTTGGAGATGTTGATAGGAAGAGATAACGCCCATTACCAAATTGTGTATAATCAACAATGGAAATTGATTGATAGCGTGTAATATTTATGTAAGTGAGATCATGATTTCAAACAATATGTATCCTTGGGTGTGACACATGTGAGGGTCGATATCATTGTGATAATTAGGTAATTATGATCCTTGGGGTAGTACCATTATTGATGATAAGGTCAATAAGCACATAGATTGATGTAGGCTAACACTAGAGGATAAGTTAGTCTTCTATCTTTATGGGTGGACACCTTAGTGGGTTGTTGGTCGATGAATGTATTTACAAGTGTTATATACATGGCGAGAAAGTATTAGGTCCCTTAGTTGAGGGCTTAAGTTGAGTATGTCCCGATTCATGTGCCTAGACTATAGTGAGGATTTAAATAATCTTAATGAATAAGGTAACCTAGGAGTGAACCTAAATAATCATGGTGGTTTCGTATTAAGTAAATGAGTTGTGATATTTTAGAATAGGACCTCTTGCAACGTTGTTAGGGTGGGCCTCCTCTTGGGAAAAACCCGACATCCCTTGTCCTACCAAAACCTTATATATTATTAATTTAGTGTTTGATGGATGTAGTTTGGAATGGAGAAAATAGGATCCCTTGTGGCATTTGTAGGCGTGGTCCTTGGTGTTTATAGGCAATGCTCGACATCTCGTATCCTACTAAAATATATATAGTGGTGTCAACTACTAGAGCAACACGTAGTATGAGGTTTACATAGTAAGAAAATCTAGTTATAGTGATTTAACACTCAATAGGAATCAAATGATATGGTCTAGTGAATTTAACTAGGGGTGGACATTCTAGGTATGCACGTGAATTGCGTTAAATGCCCTCGGGAGATAAGTACTAATGTGGTTTGATAAAATTTACCTCCGGTTAGTAATTTGGATAGACGTGTAAAATCAGTATCGATAATTCCTTTGAGGTGTATACTAAGGTTTAGCTAGCGAGTGGTAGTCATTCCCTAGTGATAGTGAATCTGAGGTTGTGTAATGTGCATTATAATAATGATAGTATCTCTCTTCAAAACCTTGAGATTTATTGTTGCACTGAGGTCTATGTAGTGATGTCCATTTCATAGTGAAAATCAGGTCGTATAGCGTAATTCATACTATGACTGGTGGCTCCTTGTAGTAGATGTGTAAGATGCTTAGAGAAATAATTGAATTTGAGGTTGTCCCCTATGAGTCATGGGGAATCATCGTTGTATTGAAGTTTACATAAATGATGGTAAACCATTGATGATTTTAGTATGGTGAGATCATGTCGATTTTTGGCAGTACCTTGAAGTTAGTACTATGGATTTTATTTATAGACATGTATCATGATATGACCTTCGATGATAATTTCATGAATAGGTTGACGAATGCTAGGTGGTGCACCTAGGAGATTTATAACATGATGAGGTTCATTATGGATTTTAGAAATAACACTTGGGATGAAGTGTTAGGCTTGATTATAGAACCTATGTGTGCTACCTGTGTGGTTAGTAATGACTTAGTTGAGGGAAATCATTAGTCATGTGTGATGCTTAAAAGTTGAGATGTCATTAGAGTGATTATGATTTGGGATCATGTAGACAGTTCTAAAGGGGATAATAATGGTTCAGTAATTGAATGTGTGAAACTATGTGAGCGTTCTGAGATTGATCTCGAAAATTGAGGATAGTTATCGCGTATTAAAATTTTGGAGGCCAAGCTATGATAAGTCGGTAACTAATGATAAGTATCAAGAGAGGTAACTTCTCCTTAATTTAGGATAGTTGTGCTTACAAGTGACAGATAGGTAGCATTAGTCCTAAGGAGGGGAGCCTAGCGTTCATCTCCGAAAGAAAATTATTTTGTATTCCATCCGTCTAGCATGGGCGAATGATTCTTGAGTAGAACTCGTCAAAGTTAAGAGGTCAAGCCAAGGTACGTGGAAAGGCTAAGGTTATTAGAATGCATCGATTAATAGTTATAAAATTCAAGTATATGTTGTGGGTTCGCACTTTCTGTGGGTCGATTCATGGTTGGAATTTGATTATTCCCTTTTGGCATGGTAGTCGCCTGATTTGTTGCATTTTTTGTATCTCCTTTGATCCCCAAAATGGGAGGTGGTTGATCAGTTTCGATTCAAGAGTAGTGTTGCATAATATTAATAGTGATGCGGGTCAAGCCTCGCGTTTGTGTGTGCGCTTGGCCTCGCGTTCTTGCATATAGTTGCATGTGTCACTTGTTACTTGATTACTTTAGGCTAATATGTTGTTAGCCGGTATAACTAGTTATGATTGGGTCATGCATCCCAAGGTTGTAACTCGCAAATATTATGAACATTGGAACCTGACAAAACCTTAGATGGTAGTGTTTCCCTTGGTTAAAATTTTTGGAAATTAGGAGATGATTGATTGTATGTGTTCCTGTAGTGGTACTCAGGGTGACCTTAGGTCAACACAGGGACCTGGTATGAAATACCGGTCGGGTGGAACTATTTTATAAGGAGACTATCTTAGAAGTCATTAACATGTATGGCGAGAAGTATTGAGGTTGTATCAGCCTAGGCTAGGCATGATTCGGGAATTATTTGAGGAAACGTAGGTTGTGAGTCCTGATGGAGACATGTTATGAAATTCGTGGGTGGTGCTGCGATGGTTGGCAAGTATCATTCATCTCAAGGTTTATTATCATATGCACGTTAAGCATGCTTGAAAACTAGCAATTTGGCCTTAGGGTTCGACGCGATTGGATTAATAATAGTTAATCATTAAAGCGGAATAAAATTGGTCGCAAGTAATTGGAGTATTGAATGTAATGATCCGGGAATTTCGAGGATGAAATTTCCCCAAGGAGGGAAGTTTGTAATACCCCGAATTTTTATTAATTAGTTAAAATTAAAACTACGTGGTGTGGGAGGGGTGATTACGAAACGTTTACGTAAAATATGCATAAATAAAGGGTCATTTTGACTTTACACATAGTTTAGAGGTTATACATAGGTTTGCATGTCGCATGCATGGCGTCGCATGGGAATTAATCGACACCATTAGCAAAAATGAGATAATTATGTGAACATTTTATATTGAGAAGAACTTTGTGTGTGACATTGAAAACTTATGACGTTATGTGTGCATATCGATTTAAGTGGATTATGGACCTTTTAAATAAGAGTCAAGTGCTATTAGTTTGTATAAATTGTACATTTGGAACAAAATAAAATGGGAGATAAATATACCACTATTAAAAAAAAGCAATATATACCCACGGTGTGGAGTATATACCACATATGTAGGACTTATATTAATTAAAAGCAAGGAAGCTAAATCTTTAACAAACAAAACATGTTCGTTAATTCCAAGGTGGAGAGAAGTAGGTACGGCTTTTTTTAGGGAACCAATCAGTTATATAAGACTATTATTAAAAAGAAAAAGAAAAAGATGGATCCATGTATGTACCTTCTTAAGTCGTAGGGTTGGCCCACTAGATCCCAAGAGAAAGCAAAGTATGGATGGGTTTTTAAGTCAACAGTAGTAGGCGGTTAGGAGGCCTTGAATGGTTAACAATGTTCGAAGAATTGAATGTGTAATATTTTAAAGGACAAAACATCCACCACGTGAGCATCATTAAGTGATGCATGAAGGGTAGACGAATGGAGGACGAACGATTTAATCATTCAAAACATGGCTTGAAAATTTCATCACATCCGTTGGTTTTTTTAGGCATTATATATAAATAACACCAACAAGCCTTTTTAGAGACGGGAAAAATGGTGGTGGAGTCAACCCCTTATCAAACTGAAAGCCCACTTCAACAGAGAGATACAACCAAATATTTTTCCTCTAGTTCTTGTTATCATAAAATCATCCAAGGCTCAAAGCACTAACACCCAACACTTGTGTGCAAACTCTAAACCTTTGTGTCGGACTAAAATATCTAGTTCGAGGATTACATGGGAGGTTTCAAACTAAGACCTTCAGAGGTGGTGACTATATATATATATTGTGGGAGTTTTGAAGAGGTTTTTAATGGATCTTTCATAGAGACAAACTTGGTGGTGCTAGACAACCCCTTTGAGGCCACCTTAGGAGGTGGGGGTTGTCATCTTCCTTAAACATCTATGACTTTCACTGATTTGAGCTCCATTAGAGGTGGGATAATCAATTAGTTACATCTGAGACTCTTTAGTGTATATTTTACTCTTATGATGTTCGATATTAAGAGTAGGATTGGCATGAAATAATATTGGGTTTCCTAGTAAACTAAAAATATACATTTTTATGGGAATAAAAATGTATGAAAATATTATTTGTGTATATTTTCTAATAAAACTTAAAATATACATTTTTGTGGGAATAAAATGTAAGAAAACATTGTTTGTGTATATTTTCTAATAAAACTGAAAATAGACATTTTTGTGGGAATAAAAATGTAAGAAAATAGTATTTGTGTATCTTTTTTATTAAAACTGAAAATAGACATTTCTATGGGAATAAAAATGTAAGATGATATTGTTTGTGTATGTTTTCAAGTAAAACTGAAAATGGACATTTTTAAGGAAATAAAAATGTAAGAAAGGGCTATTTTTTTAGTAAAAAAAAATAATGAACATTTTTATGAAATAAAAATGTGGAATGATGCTAACGTTTGTCAAAATATTTATGAAATAAATTTTTTAAATTTCTTCCAAAATGTTGACCTTGTGAATAAATGGACATTTGTTGAGTTTAAAGAAATCGATAAAATGTCTTTATTACATGAAATGCATGTTTAATCCATTTGGTAGGATTTTAGTACTTAAAGTTCACTTTCTATGCATATAAAATTGTAGTACTTCAATGATAAAAATGTGAGTGAGTTTAGAGGAAATATTTTCAGGTTTAAGCATGAAATTAGACAAACAAAAATTTGGAAGATTAAAATGTAAAGAGTGTTACTTTGCGTGTTAAAAGTGTTAAAGTGACAAGTGTGAAAATTAGCACAAGTGTGGTATTAAACAAGTGTTAACATAGCTAGAGCGTTTAATGTTTAGTTGGGAACTTAATAACCATTTTTGAGAAATAACACTTGTTAAAGTACTAAATTAAGTGTTTGGTAAACAAAGGGTAAATTGGTTATTTACTTAAAGTGGAACATTTTTATGGAATAAAAATATTAAAGAATGTCTTTACACTAATGTGTGTGAAAATGAATTTAGTCCTAAGTCTTGAATAATTTTAGTATAAATCACATATGCGTGGGTAAGGGACTTAACAAAGAAAAGAAATAATTTTCCAAGTGTTAATGGAAAAACGGATGGTTAAGTCCCGGTTTTGGCTTAAGCTGAATAAAAGTAAAGAAGTGGAATAATGTGGACATGTGTGAAATGTTAAACACATTAATAAGGACTCAGATGCAATCAAGAATAAGCAAGAAGGGCCTAGATCACTTAGGTGAAAATTCCTAAATTATTGGCCAAAGCATATGGTGCACATATCCGTCGGTGTGGAGCTCGTGTAAGTATGCGATAAATGATAAAATTTTTAGAAAAGATAAAGGAATAAGAAGCGTGTCAAGAAACAGTTTGTGTGGTATAATATGTTAATACAACCTAACTTGAATGAATAAATTAAATGTTCCGGTAAAAGGTGAAATGGACAAGTAAATGCGTAAACCTAATAATGTCCATAACTTAAGAAAAAAGGCTAAAGTAAGGTGGGTGTTGATACCAATATTAATATGCTGATGTGGACGAATAATACGAAAACACGTGTCAATCTACGTGGCACAATAACAGCAAGAAAGTTCATTCCTTCGACCAATTCATGTTCTCTCCGAGGTACGAGGATATCCCGAGGAACTCTAGCACCCTGAGGTACTCTAGCGCTCCGAGGAGCTCTTGATCAACGAGCAACTAAGGCGGTCCGAGCTGCATCTTGGCTGTACCATTAATTACCAGACGGACAACTGTTCGACTATTCATTGAATAATTATATTCTTGACGCCCACGCTACATTAAATGTATTACCCTTTCATATGTATGTCATTTAATGTATCGAACCTTTCATGTAGAGCCTAAAGGCTATAAATACCTTGTATCATCCTCATTCAAGGGGAACCGGAATTTCTTGAGAGAACTTATAATCAAGAATTCTGCAAACATTCAGCAATAACATAACAGTGGACGTAGGCTTTATTCCTAGCCGAACCACTTTAAAAATCTTTGTCTTATTTATTTATCTGTGATTGAATAATTAGAGCAATCTAGTTTTTTACATCAACAGATTGGCGCCGTCTGTGGGAAACGACTGTTACTATCGTTTTTCGCAAAAATCATTTATTATCAATGGCAGATAATCTAGAATCCAGTAATCGAAATGCTGGAAATACTGGAAATCTTCCAAATCCATCTGCATCTCCAGATCTGGCCGGAATTATGACAAATCTGGCTCAAGGACAAACCTCCATGCAAGAATCTATGAGGCAACTCATTCAAACTCTTCAAGGCGGTGCACCTACATATTCAGGGCAAAGGAGTGATAGTGGGCAATCGCGATCCAGACGTACTGGGTCATATCGCAATGAAGAATCAAATGATTCTTCTTATCAACCTGGGCGAACTTCATCAATACGGGCCACGGATACAGATCAACATATCACTCTCTCTCCGGAGAGAACTAGCGCTTTAGAAAGATTAAGCAGGGTGTCTCCTTTCAGTCGATTAGGACCAAGGTGGAATATGAGTCCACCTAGAGCTCCATCGAGAAGTTTACGGTCACCATCAGGTTTGAGAGAAGGATCAGCACAATCACGACCAGCTACTCGTCGAGATAAATCTTAGGAAGCGACGTCAGAGCAATCAATTGCTCGGAATAGGCGACCTGAGGAAGGAAATGAAGCATGAAAAGTTTCCATTCAGCGGTTGGAAGATAGACTGGGAGAAATGGCTAAGGCAAGAAACCCCTTACAGAGAACTTTTGTTCAAGGGACACCTTTTGTGCAAGCCATTGTGGATTTTCCTACACCATCGAAATTCAAAGCACCTGTAGTGACCCCTAAGTACGATGGAAAGACAGATCCTGTACTTCATATAGAACAATACCAAGCTGCTGCCGACATCTATGCCGTCCCCGACGAGATGAGGTGTAGAGCATTCTCGGGAATTCTTACCGAATCTGCACAAATATGGTATAATAATCTTACTCGGGGTAAGATTTCAACTTTTATTCAATTAACCGAGTTGTTCATTGGCAATTTCTATTTTGGGGCGAAGCCGGTAAAGCGAGTAGCACACTTGCTAAGTGTTAGACAAAAATCAGGTGAAAGTACTAGAGATTACATAACTCGTTTTAATAACGACAAATTAGAAGTCATAGATTACGAAGAAAAGACAGCAATCACTGCTTTGATGAGTGGTTTGCTGCCTAACAAGCTGTACTACACCTTGGCCAAAGATCCACCTAAAACTATGTCCGAGTTGATGGAGAAAGCGGCCAAAATTATGAATGCCGAGGAGGCTATGGCTGCGAAGAAGAATATGGATAAAGAAATTAAAGTGGAGGTCGACAAGTCTAAGAAGAAAGATCAGAAAGGTAATGGTGGTGACAAGCATTCTAGGAATAATAGGACGACGTGGGAAGTCCTAAAGAAGTACGATAATTATACTTCATTGAAAATGGGTATTAATCATGTTTTGGAAGAAATCAAGAATAGCGAGGAAATAAAGTGGCCAGAGAAACTGAGGACGAATCCTGATATGAGGAATAAGGCCAAATACTGCGAGTTTCACAAAGATCATGGTCATATGACCAAAAATTGCATAGCCCTTCAGAACGAGATTGAAACGCTCATCCGAAGAGGAAAGTTGTCAAAGTATGTAGATCGCAGAGGTGAAAGGAAGAATGATGATAGAACTAGAGAGAGATCTAGATCTCCTCGTCGAACAGAGGAGAAAAAGAAGAGGGATCATGAAGATGATCCAGATGATGACCCCGATCTTCCCAAGAAGCCAAAGCAGCCTGAACGAGAGGTATTTTCCATACGTTTTTGGTCATTTGATTGTAATGTTATTACAGGAGGAGATGCAGGAGGAGGAGACCTTACTGCAGAAAGAAAAGCTTACCTAGGAGAGGCTCAAGCTTGTTCATATATTCAGCGAATAAATCTGGCCGAGGATGATCGTCCGAGGAAGGTAAACAAAGAGAAGCTAGTGATTGGTTTTTCAAAAAATGACCTGGCAGGTGTTCTTTACCCTCATGATGATCCTCTGGTGATCAAAATGAGGATGAAGGATGTGGTCATTTCAAGGGTGTTAGTAGACAACGGTAGCTCGGCAGACATCATGTATTATTCATGCTTTGATAGCTTGAATTTGAAATTATCTCAATTGGAATCTTATCACAGACCCCTTCTGGGTTTTGCTGGCGAGAAAGTTTTTCCACTTGGGACAATCAAGTTGGATATATTCATTGGAACTTGGCCTGCTTGTCGAATAGAAAGAATACGCTTCTTTGTGATGGATAAGAATGTGCAGTCAGCCTACAACATCATCATGGGAAGAGTTGGATTGAAGAAGTTCGAAGCAGTTCCATCTACAGTACATCAGTGTTTGAAATTCCCAACGAATTTTGGAGTCGGAATTATGAAAGGTGATCAAAAAGTAGCTCGGGAATGCTATTATTCGTCTGCCGAGCAAGAGGAACTTGAAGAATCAAGGAAAAAGACTACTACTTACCAAGTGGAGGAAGGTACAGAAATTGAAACTCTTGACCCTAGGGATGAATCTCAACTCGTAAAAGGGCAGGTGGTGGAATCTATAGAAAATGTTATTCTGGACGACGAGCATCCTGAACGAGTAACCCAGATAGGATCGTCGTTGGATGTTTCAATAAAACAGGAGTTGATAACTTTCTTGAGAAACAGGAAGAATACTTTTGCTTGGAGTCATGAAGACATGCCAGGAATAGATCCAAACTTCTTATGTCATGAACTCAATGTGAATAGGGAAATCAAGCCTGTGAAGCAGAGAAGAAGAGTGTTTAGTCCCGAGAAGAACCAGGCCATACAAGAGGAGGTCGAGAAGCTCCAGAAAGCCCAATTCATTGAAGATGTGAAATATCCAGATTGGTTGGCAAATGTGGTGATGGTAAAGAAGAAGAATAATAAATGGAGAATGTGTGTTGATTTCACTGATCTTAACAAGGCATGCCCAAAAGATCATTTTCCATTGCCCAGAATTGATCAGCTAGTGGATGCTACCTCGGGACATGAGCTACTCAGCTTCATGGATGCATATTCTGGCTACAATCAGATCAAAATGAAGCCTGAAGACAGGGAAAGTACTTCTTTTATTACCCCAAGGGGAACTTATTTTTATAATGTTATGCCTTTTGGTTTAAAAAATGCAGGCTTCATTTTGATCTGATTGTACCCCAAGGGGAACTTATTGTTATAATGTTATGCCTTTTGGTTTAAAAAATGCAGGTGCAACATACCAGCGGCTGATGAACAAGGTTTTTTCCGAACAAATCAGTTGCAACATGGAGGTCTATGTCGACGACATGCTCACCAAAAGCAAGAGAGCTACTGATCATCTAGTTGACTTAGGCCAGACCTTTGATCAACTGGATAAATACCAAATGAAGCTCAATCCGACGAAGTGTACCTTTGGAGTACGAGAAGGAATGTTCCTTAGATACATCGTCAACCAACGAGGTATTGAGGCAAATCCAGAAAAGATCAAAGCTCTTTTAGGGCTGCGATCCCCAACGACAAGGAAAGAAGTACAGAGTCTTACAGGACGAGTTGCAGCGCTCAACAGATTTGTATCCCGAGCAACTGATAAATGCCTCCCATTCTTCAAAACACTGTGAAAAAGTTTTGAGTGGACTGATGAATGTGAGAAAGCTTTTCAAGACTTGAAGAAGTATTTGGGAGCCCCACCATTGCTGTCTAGGCCAATAACAGGAGAAAAGTTGTACTTGTATCTGGCAGTATCAGAAAATGCAGTCAGCTCGGCGTTGATCAGATTGGAGAATGGAGTTCAGAGGCCAATTTATTACACAAGGCTTTCCGAGTTGCAGAAATCAGGTACCCAAAGCTAGAAAAATTGGCATTGGCATTAATTGAGGAAAGTAGAAGAATGAGGCCATACTTCCAGGCCCATACCGTCATCGTGTATACCGACATGCCATTAAGACAAGCCCTTCACAAGCCAGAAAAATCAGGAAGATTGATGTATTGGGCAATAGAAATCGGTGAATATGATATTGTGTATGAACCCAGATCATCATTAAAGGGGCAAGCTGTAGCAGATTTTATAGCAGAGTTCACGTACCCTGATACCCCCGAGGAGCAAAAGGTGCTTGCTGACCTACCTGTGGACGATACAGGATCAACAGACACAGGTCCAGACCAACCAAGGTTGGTAAAAGGACTTGTGGATGTAGAAAAATCATCATATTCGAACCCAGACCAACCCCGGTTGGTAAAAAGGCACGAAGAGATGACCGACGAGGAACGAAAGATACCCGGGGATGATGAAAGAAAATAGTAGATATTTTACCGAGGAACTCTAACAGATAAGAAATTTGAAGACGAGTTACCTACATGGAGATTATATGTATATGGATCATCTTGCACAGCTGGTTGTGGAGCAGGGATTGTTTTAAACACCCCAGATGACATTGACATGGAGTATGCCTTGGGATTCCAATTCAAAGCTTCCAATAATGAAGCTGAGTATGAGGCCATGATAACAGGTTTTCATTTGGCAAAAGTTATGGAAGCACGACAAGTAATTGTTTTCAGTGATTCTCAATTAATTGTGAATCAAATGATGGGAATAAATGCAGTTAAGGGAGAATTAATGGTAAAGTACCATGCAAAGGTGATGGAGTTATTGACAGAATTTGATGCTATTCAATTTGGTGAGAATACCGAGGATGGAGAATGCTAGAGCAGACGCATTGGCCAGATTAGCGTCAGCTACGCGCACCGAGCTGCGAAGAACGATACCAGTTGAAGTATTAGAAAGTCGGAGCATAGAAGAAGATCTGACGGTGAAGATTATTACCCTTGATTTAGGACCATCTTGGATGGATCCTATCAGGGCATACATTGAAGAAGGAGAATTACCGGAGGACAAGCTAGCTGCCAAGAAATTAAAGTATAAAGTTACTCGGTATGTGTTAACTAATGGTGTTTTGTATAGACGAGGAATTATGGCAGGTTTACAGAGATGTGTGCATCCATCAGAAGTCAAGGAATTGGTTGAGGAAATCCATGAAGGATCTTGCGGAGCTCATGTAGCAGGTCGGACACTTTTGCAAAGGGTAATGACACAGGGATATTACTGGCCGACGATGAGGGCTGATTGTATAGCCTATGCCAAGAAATGTGACAAGTGCCAACGCTTTTCCTCCATTCGAAGAACTCCACAAGCATTTTTGACACCCATAACCTCACCTTGGCCATTTGCCATGTGGGGGGTTGATCTGGTTAGACCATTGCCGACGACCCGAGGAAGGTTCAAGTATCTCGTCGTGGCGGTGGATTATTTTACTAAGTGGGTGGAAGCTGAACCACTGATTGATATGACGTACGAGAAGGTTTATCAGTTCATTTGGAAGAACATCATTTGTCGATATGGTCTCCCCCATGCTTTCATCACGGACCATGGAACACAATTCGATAATGAAGAATTTGCTGCCTATTGTCACCAGTCGAACATTTTGAAGCTTCATTCAGCACCAGGCCATCCCCAAAGCAATGGACAGACTGAGGTGACGAACAGAACATTACTAAATGGTTTGAAGAAGAGGTTAAGTGAAGCTAAAGCAAATTGGATTAATGAGCTCCAATCAGTACTATGGGCTTACCGAATAACTCCCCGAGCAGCAACTGGGGAATCACCATATATGCTAGCATTTGGAAGTGAGGCTGTGATACCTGCCGAGTTGGGTATCCCCACACATAGAGTACTGAATTTCAATTCCCCAGTCAGCGATTTGATGAGAAGACTGGATTTGGATATGCTCGAGGAGGTTAGAGATGAGGCAGCCATTAGGAATGCTGCTTACCAACAACGTACAGCTCTGTTCTACAACAAAAGGGTGAAGAAATGTGATTTAAAAGAAGGGGATTATGTGCTAAAGAAAGTCATTCAGAAGCAAAATAAGTTGGAAGCAAACTGGCATGGACCTTACCGAGTTACAGAGGTTATTCGACCAGGAACTTACAGAATAGCAACTCTAGAGGGAGAGGAATTTAAGAATGCATGGAATGATGAACACCTGCGCAAGTATTATCAGTAATGTAAAACGTAAAGCATTTCCATCATTATGAATAAAACGAGGATGTTTCACCATTTTCTTTCTGTTGAAAGTTTTTCGGGGAATACTAGTGTTATACACTACGCTGAAGACTATAGTTCAGACCCACGATCAACTCCGGTTGATAAAAGGGCGAGAACCAAAAAATACTCCTTTGGTTAGGAGGCGACACTAGTGTGACCAACTACGGTTGGTAAGATATCTAGTGGACAGCTCGAAAGAGCCAAAAAATTACTCCTTTGGTTAGGAGACGACACTAGTGTGACCAACTACAGTTGGTAAGATATCTAGTGGACAGCTTGAAAGAGCCAAAAAATACTCCTTTGGTTAGGAGGCGACACTAGTGTGACCAACTACGGTTGGTAAGATATCTAGTGGACAGCTCGAAAGAGCCAAAAAGTTCGAAAGAACCACTACTACTCCTTTGGTTAGGAGGTGTACATCAGCATGATCAATTACGGTGTTGGTAAGATACAAATATACTCTCACATTACAACTTATGTTGGTCGGGAGGTAAGATTATTACAAAAAGTTCTTTGAAGAACAAAATATTCCAAAATACACCAACTATAGTTGGTCGGGGATAAAGACCCACTAACTGTAGTTGGTTGACGAGGACAAATTATTGACCTTAGTTGGTCGGACACATTTTATGAAAATATTTGAAATTGAACCAAGTATGGCTGGTCGGGGATAAAAACCCATCAACTGTAGTAGGTCGACAAACATTATTTATCCACCTTGGTTGGTTGGAAATAGTTGGAACAATTTATACTCATTACTTTATTATTAAGTGATTGAACAACCTTGATACTTGTAACTTTTTATTAAGTTGGTTGATGGACAGCACAATATTGTTATCTACAAAACAATAGCAAAATTTGCAAACAAAAAATGAAAGTCTTTTCATTAAAATTCAAAATAAATTACAGGATACAAGAATGTACTAACTATTACATTGATATTCCTATTCTATTGGTTTTTTGCCCTCTGCTTTTGAGACAGGATCTTCGCCAGCAGGAGGATCTTCCAGGCAAAGGGGAGAATTAATAAAGTTCAAGTCCTTCAGCATTCTGACGTTCATTATTGAAGGTGTATCCATTAGATGCTCTGGACGAGATACTTCGATTTGGGAATGAAGGCTATAATCACCGAGGTATTTTGAAATTAGGCTACGAGGAATGGAACGAGCTGGGATCCAGGCCATATCCAATTTGAAAGGTGGCACAGGCAAGTCTAATAACCCTGGAGCATGATAATCCCATAAATAATGCCCTTGCTCCAATTTTAATACACCCAGGGCGTTCAACCATCCCTGCTTATAACCTTCATTGTTGGCCTGTTCAATACGAGCATCCAAATGAACAAGAGCTTCATTATATCCTGCCATCCAGAATTCCCTGGGCTGCTTATGAAATTGAAAGGTTAATCTATCCAATTGTTCGAGAAGATTTTTAGCAAAAAGATCCTTGGTATGAAGAGCAGACTTCGTTGCAGTAAGTTGATCTTCCAAGGATAGATTTTTCTTGGACATTTCTGACAGAGCACGATCCTTAGCATTCAATTGAAACGCTTGAGTTTCCAAAGTAGACTGAGTGCGAGCCTCTTCAACATTGCGACTAAGAACTCTTGATCGGCTCCGAGAAGCAACTGGAGAACTTTGCTCCTCGACAATTCTTCCTCGTCCCCGAGAACTTCTTCCTCGTCCCCGAGCAGTCACAGGAATAACAGACTTTCTCAAGTTATCCAGTTCTTGCCTTAGTTTGGCATTTTCAACCTCTAAGAACGAGAAACCTTCATCAGTAACGGGCACTAGAGCAGTGGAAGATGACGCTGCAGATTCATATTGAGCCAATTTTTTCTGTAAATTATTATTTTCTTGTTCCAGGATCTCGGCAATCTTCCTGCAAGCTTCAACTTCACCTTTTAGGGTCCTTTCCCTAATATCATATCCAGCAATGATCTTTTTATGGCCTGTTTCAGAAGAAAGTTGTTGATATCTATTTTCATAATCCTTGTGCAACGAAGCCATTGATGCATTGTGTTGATTTTGAAGATCCTCTATGGAATCATGAAGTTCTTCAATCAAGTCGTAGTAGGCTACATTGTTGGCCACAGCTCGGTCGAGTAAATCTTTCAAGTACCGATAAGCTTCAATTGCCTGTTCTGAGGCATCATGGCCCAGGATGTCAGAAATTTCTGATGTATTAAGGTCTGTATGACCAGCCTTATAATATTGGTGACATTACTGCATCAACTCGGTATCATGCGAAGATATCAGTTCCATTCTAGCAACAAACTAAAGATGAGAAAAAGACAACAATCAACAAAAACAAATCATCAACAACAGAAATGAGCAAAGATGTATTTTATTAGATCACAAAAGAATTACATTATTCGATTACAAGTAATGAAAGATGGAATATTGCCGAACAACTTCACACCTTTTCCTTGTCTCCCAAGACTTTCTCGGGAGACTGGGACGAGGAGCTCGGTTGCTCGGTGGTAACAACGGTTTGATCAGCAGGAATCTTCTCAGCAGGAGGAGGCATAGAAGAAATATCCTCGATGGCAGAAGGTTGAGAGGCAGAGACTCGATCACCTATAGCCATAGAAGATTCATCAGAGACAGGCTCATCTTCTTCTTCTTCCACAATTGCTGGAGGAGGACCAGGGAGGTGTCGTTGGAATAGCTCAGAATCGTCTTCGACCTTCAACTCTTGCAGAGCAGCTACCCAGCCATCGTGGAAGTATTTCAACTTCCCATATTGGACTTGGGACGTCATAGCAGCAATCCCTTTATCCCATCCTTTCTCCCAGCCAGCACTGAAAGATTTCTTGACTGCAACCTTTCTTCTCAATTTCTCCGAGGAGAGTTTCACATCCAATTTTTCTTTTTGGACCTTGATATCTCGCAGGGTAGATAAATCTTCCTCTGCCTTTTTCAGCTTGTCATCACATTTTTGATGTTCGACTTCTAAGCCTTTCATTTTATCCTCCAAATTCTTGGAGGTTTCAGCCATCTTCACCTTCTCAGCTTCAGCCACAGCCAATTTTTTCTCCCAAACAGCTTTTTCCTCAACATACTGTTGGCGAGATTCCTTCAAGGATTGGGTCAAACCCAGCAAAGCATCCTCTACACCTGACGAGGAGCTTGAAGCTTTAATAGCCTCATCCTTCTTCACAATATTATTGAAACAGTTCACCAGCTGAAAGATGAGAGAAATAGTAAAGTCAATACAAAATGCAAGTATTCAGAGAAAGAAAGAAAAAACAGAAGTATGAGAAATTTACTGAAGCAAGGTGACGAGCAGCTAAGGATGTCAGCATATCCCTAGGAATTTTTTCATCAATACCATGGACCTCGGGTATGACCGAGCTCATTGCAGAACTTGGAAGAATGATGTTTGGAACATCAGTACCACCAGCAGGTAGAGAGGAGGCAGTTTCGGCCGGAGTAACTGAGGATGATTTCCTCAATCTCCTCAACGGGAGTTCAGAACCTTCAACCAAAGAAGTCTTGGTCGGAGAGATTGTAATTACATCTACAGGAGCATTTTTCTTGCTCGGAACCACTGGGGGCTTCTCGGTCGCTTTAGAAGACCCAGCATCCACTTTTTTAGTCCCCTCTGGGACATCAGTTTTGCTTTTCTTGGCCCCAGCAGCAGAAGAAACGTCATCAAATAGAGCAGGAGGAGTTCTTTTCTTGCCCATTCTTTGAGATAAAGGGATGTGATAATCCGAAGAAGAATCTTCTGGAGTTGATGCTGGCTCAACAGGACGAGCAGTATAAGAGGTTGTATAGCTCTTATACTGCAACAAATATGATGCAGACCTGATATGCTCGTCAGCAATCGTCTTATGCAAACCCCAGATAAGTTTCAGATGTTTAATATTCACTTCTGACTCTTTTGGAGTTTTTCTTTTGCTATCAACTGCAAATAAATACATAACGAGATATCAATCATACATTTTGTCAAACATGATGAAAGCATAATTTCATAAGTAAAATAAAATGAAAAATAAACCTATCCCATTGCCATATGGGGGGCATCTGGGACCGTTGTATACTTCATCTCCAGTTAAAGGGGCATATTGCCAATTTTTTATGATCAACCCATGCTCAAAATAATCTCTATTTGAGTCAGGGAGGTTAACTACAAGAGACCTATTCAGAAACCTAGTTTTTAAGTAATAAATATTATCTAGAGTAGCCCATTTATAGCAATACATAATTTCAGGGATCCCAATACGAGTCCCATGAGTTAGATTTAATTTGTGCACCCCATTAATTATTCTCCATGAAT
The DNA here is from genome assembly GCA_949130495.1 of Sambucus nigra. Taxonomy (NCBI): domain Eukaryota; kingdom Viridiplantae; phylum Streptophyta; class Magnoliopsida; order Dipsacales; family Adoxaceae; genus Sambucus; species Sambucus nigra. Next base: position 137,104,131 of record OX422224.1, on the reverse strand, counting down.
TGGGGGCTATTTTTGCAGGGACAAGATCAAAATATTGACAAAACTCAAGACACAATGGGTTCGGTGGAAAGGAAAAACCACATTCAGCAATGAAAAGACTGGGGAACCAATGTCCCTCAGCCAATCAAAAATAATCTAAAGGCTCAGAAAGAACCTCTAGAGTTACCCAGGAAGGAATGGAAAAATCAGAACGAAATTTCTCAACAGACTCCACAATATAAACCATATTGAATAAAAGAGATACAGAAGAAAGGAAGAAGATCTTACAGGAAGAAAGGACGTATGTTGACAACGAACGAAAGCAAGGATGAACGCACAAGAGAGAAGGAGAAAATAGAAAGCTTGAATGCAGAAAAGTGGAAATCGTAGAAGACGGTATGGTTACCTAAGAAGTTTAAATACTCTGCATTGGGAAGCGGCAAAAGAAATGATTACCAAAAAGAAACTACTGAACTTCCGGCGGCTAAAAGGACAAAAACTGCACGGATATCGAAGCGCTTATAAAAAATTCAAAATAAAGGCGGAAGCTGCGAAATAAGAAGGAAATTTGAATACAATGTTCCTGAAACCCAGGAAAGTCATTTAATATCGCCATATACCGAGAAAGAATGTCCCATACTCCTCAAAATTCGAAATATGAAACATTGGGGGCTTCTGTTGATACCAATATTAATATGCTGATGTGGACGAAATAATACGAAAACACGTGTCAATCTACGTGGCACAATAGCAGCAAGAAAGTTCATTTCCTTCGACCAATTCATGTTCTCTCCGAGGTACGAGGAACTCTAGCACCCCGAGGTACTCTAGCGCTCCGAGGAGCTCTTGATCAATGAGCAACTAAGGCGGTCCGAGCTGCATCTCGGCTGTACCATTAATTACCAGACGGACAACTGTTCGACTATTCATTGAATAATTATATTCTTAACGCCCACGCTACATTAAATGTATTACCCTTTCATATGTAGGTCATTTAATGTATCGAACCTTTCATGTAGAGACTAAAGGCTATAAATACCTTGTATCATCCTCATTCAAGGGGAACCGGAATTTCTTGAGAGAACTTGTAATCAAGAATTCTGCAAACATTCAGCAATAACATAACAGTGGACGTAGGTTTTATTCCTAGCCGAACCACTTTAAAAATCTTTGTCTTATTTATTTATCTGTGATTGAATAATTAGAGCAATCTAGTTTTTTACATCAACAGTGGGCAAACGGGAGGTTAAGTAACTTAAGTTGTTAAACCCGTAATATTCATAAGTATGCATTGAAATGTTTCAAATGATAAACAAGTATTTTCTATCACATTGAAAGCGTGCGTTGAAATGGTACTTTTCAATAGAACTACTAAAGTATGTTGTAATGAAACAATGGGGGTGATTACGTGTAATACCCCATATTTTTATAGCTTTTAAATTATGGGATTTATTAAATGTAATTGAGATAAATTAATTTAATTTTAATCCGGAATGTTGCTTTAAATATTTACTAGCGTGACGAGAGTTAGTAATTATTGGAAATTTGTTATTTGTTGCATATTAATGGATGAGTATAGTAATATATGAGATTTATTTTTATAATATTGTCACGTGTGAATAAAATGGCAATTTTAGAAATTTAAGTCGGAACGCGCCTGTGTCGTGTCGGGACTAAATGTGAATTAATAAAAGTGAATATTTTATAAGTTGTTCATATGGTCATTTTGAGTGCGCCAACGCGTCCGGAAGGGTCGAGATAGTCAGAAAAGTGTACCCGGGAGTTTAGTTTGGGTCTCGGGGCGTTTTTAGGCCTAATTAGTAACCCGGGAAGGCATTTTGGTCATTTTACATTTTTGGGTCATTAAACCCACGAAAATTAGAGGAGTTATATCAGATACCTAGGTTACCTTCTAAGGTTAGAAACTCTAAACACAAGTGACGGCCATAGGAGAGGAATGAGAGAGCTCTGAAGGCAAATTCAAGGCCCAAAACTCAACGGTTTGCACCACCACCACCACCAACGCGTAGATCGCGAGACGGGGAACGCAGTCATACCGAATTTGGCACCAAACCATACCTCTAAAAATCCCAGGCAAGTGTTTATCTTGCTTATTTCGTTGATGCATCTTTCATATTGGTTTAGGAATGATTAGGATGAATTGTATGGAAGAAAAACCCAATTTGAGATAGGAAATTGCATGTAGTGATGACTTAAATGATATTATGGAAACCATTTGTCATGTAAAGGATTAAGAGTTTGATTAAGAAAAGAGTTCTAATTATATACAAACACTAAAAATTTTATTCCAGATGATCGGACCATTGGAATCGCTTGAAATTTTAGTATGTTGTAGCGAACGGCGAGACAGGGCTGCTGACAAAAATTCAGCTTGATCGAACGGTCGGATTTCTAAAAATATTATTTTTACTAGAGAGTTTTATATTTTGAGGACTCTTAGAGAGTTTTATATTTTGAGGACTCTTAGAGAGTTTTATATTTTAAGGACTCTTCTAAATAATAAAATAATTCAATTAAAACTCCATTTTAATTCCGATTTCGAAGCCATTTGAAATTCTCATCTTTGAAAATAAAATTCCAAATCCTTTAATGTAAGGCGAAATCTATATTTTTGGGATATCTTACATGAGGGACAATGTAAGTATATGTTAAAGGGGAGAGACACATAAGAGGGTTACGTTGGAACAAATGTGTATACCTACTGAATTTTATACTTGGGAGGATAGAATCCATGAGCGTTATGTAGTAAGTGGAGAAGTTCCTCAAATTAAAATATGATGTGAATGGTTATACGTGATAACTAAATAATGAGAAATAAATGTGAATGACGTAATTATGGGAATTGAGAATTTACCCGTTATTGATATGGTAATATGAGTATAGATATATGATTGTGTATGCATATACTATCTATGTGTGAAAATCATGCCCACACTACTTGCTATCCCTGAGATTTTCGCGCTGGGACAGTCTTATCTCGATGGGACCTTTATGGGGGATATTGAATTGTACCCTAGAAGATAGATATCCTTGGTACAGGCTATCGGAATGATAGTTCAGACGGTCCTAAGAGATGCGGGTATGTTCTTTCCTCTTAGAGACTTGGAATCTATGCTTCGCCTCATTTTGTTTGTGTATAGGTATCCTTGGTACAGGCTATCGCAGTGATAGTTCAGACGGTCCTAAGGGACTTGGAACCTATAGTTTGTATATGTATTAATACAATTCGAGAGTGATTCCGAATTTGTATTCCCCTTAATATGAGTGATATGGGGTTTGGATAGTAGAGTATGCCCGCACCATAGTTTTATATGGGGTCCTATTATGGTTTATATATATATTTTACGAGTGGTTAATATATATATGAAATTCTGAAATCTGGAACTGTCTTCTGTGATGTGATATATAGGACGTGGTTGATAACTCAAATTATAAATACTTGTGTTGAGAAAGTATAATATGACACTGAAAAACTTTATTGATTTATAAGGTTAAAATGAGAACTTTGGTTACTAATTGAATAGTATCTTCAAACAATTAAATCGTTAATTTTGAATCTTACGAGTAATATAAGATAAATTAATCCATTGGGAAAGGATAGCATGTTATATGATGAGATAGACCATTGGGAAGGTTAGTGCGATAGGTGTGCACATTAGAAGAGAGGTGAGAATTTCTCAAGAGAGTGTCGCACTAATATGTTGTTGCATTGGCCTGTATCAATTTAAATACTTGCTAAACGTATTTTAAATCAAACACACTATCGGGCTCTGACCCATTTCTTTTTGTCTTTCTCTCTCTTGTATATATATGTATGTATTATAGGTGCCCAGCCACAGGGGCGTCTTGCTTAGGATCTTTTGGAAGGAACGCGCTGCAGCTTAGGTGGGAGTTGTAGGTCTCTTGATTAGACGACTTCGTTCATTCAGATCCATTCTTAGTACTTTCATCTAGTTGAGCATGTGTAGCTATTTCCATTATTCCGTTGTTATTGGACATTTGTATTTCAGTTATTTCCAGTATTATTACTATGGGATTTATTCAGTTTGGATGTGTGACTTTAGATTTTATACGTTGACATTCGATTGACGAATGTATTAAATTAATTGGATTATGTTGCAGAATTTAATGTGGTGTGATTCTTACTTATTGAATGTTGTTAATAAAATAAATGATTTTCTTTAAATAAAATTTGGAAAGTATGTATGAAAATGGTTTTGACACTTAGCTTAATTATTTAGGGTGTTTAAATTGGAAAAGTATTTTTTCGACAGTGATGCTAAGAATGAACCAACTGTTCACCTTGATTTTAATTTAATAAAGGAGTGATCGCCTGGTATTTAATTAGGAGGGGTGTCACATTACGATAAAGGAATGGGTTGGAATGAACCAAATTTAGCGGTTTTAAGTGCGGAGCCGGGTGTGTTAAACAAAATGAGAAATACTAAGTGCGAATAAAGGAAGTCTTTCAAGATTAAGGTAAATTAATCTAGATGAGTCTTTCAGGATTAAGGTAAATTAATCTAGATGAGTCTTTCAAGATCAAGGTAAATTAATCTAGATGAGTAAAGTTTTGGAAGTAAAACGGTTGTTGCATTTGAATAGGTATCTTTTTTAAGGGTATACCTATATATATGTAGATACATATACTTTCGTATGCTTGTGATTGTAGTGTCTGAGTGTTCCTTTCTGTGGTTCATAACAAATCAAAGGAATTTTCTTCTTGTTACTCCGAATGTGCATTTAAGGGGGTTATTTTTTAATTTGAATTTTCAGCCACGTTCCAATACTATCCGAAGGTTAGAGATGTTTGAATTTCCTTTTGATTTAATTACTAACTCATTTACAAAAAATCCAATCAGTTTGTACAACATCTCGTGAAATATGGAAACCATGGTATGTTGATGCATCGCTCTTGCATTTTCAAGCCAAATGGCATAACTGTGTGATAGAAGTTGCGTAGTGTTATTCAAAAGGCTATTTTCTTGGGATCTATTTTACTCATTTTGATCTGATTGTACCTGGAAGAATCATTCATAAAACTGTACATATCATTATAGGCATTGTCATCCACCAGACCATTAATGATGGGCAAGGGAAATTCATCTATCAAGAAAGCTTAGTTGAGATTCTAGTAATCAACACATACTCCAATTGTTCTGTTTCACTTCTTTCCAGGAATGATGTTTAAGAGCCATACAGGGGGCGATATGGATTTGGTGAACCTAATTGCTAGTATTTTCTAATTTGGTTTTGGTTTTGAGTTCCAACACCTGTTTAAAACATCTCACTTCATGTCTGAGAGGGCACGCATTTGGGAAGATATTTAATCGATGGGCATCATGCTTTCATCCAACCCCGAGATATATGTATAGTTCCAATCAAGCGTCTAAGTACTCTTTGATAAGATCAAGTAGCTAGCTTCATTGTCTACCTTGCAACTCTTTCGAGATGAATATTGGTTGGGGTCTTGACCTTTCGTTGCAATGTTTACCTATTTTAATTTCTCTTATTTTGTTTTCAACCCATATTTCATGCATTCGGGCACTTTTTTTGTCTCGTCCACATAATCGTGATCCTCAGAGTTGTCAAGTATACAACATTGATCAATAGGTTAGTGTCCTTTGTTAAGAATGCTACCCAAACACCCTGTCATAATTGAAACCTTAATTATCCACTAAAATTTATGTACTTCTTCAATTTTTTACTTGGAATCATTTCTAGGTTTCTCTTTTCACCAATTTCAATGAAAAGACTCTCCTCCGGGTCATTGGACTTGTCTTTGGTCACAACCACTTAGGCAACGGGGATAACATTCGTTCCTGTGAGTTTTGGCTTGTCATTTGGTGGTTTAATATTGATACCACTCAGTCCAGGTATTATGACTCCGTAATCAAGTGCTAACTCCATAAAGCAGGTTGTATAAGAGAAGTGGGATGCTCTCTAGCCCTGATAGTGACTTCCCTACCATTTACAATGGTTTCCGTCCATTGAAGGTAGGTGGACAAGACCACCCTATGCTTGTGTATCTATACTCTTCCAATTAGCAACTGGAAAAAAGGGTATGCATCTATCACGTGAAACTTAATGATGGAATGAATATTTCCCAATTCGAGAGATGTGTGAACAAATCCCTTTGTCTACATTTTTTCATTACCAAATCCATAAACATCAATTGGGTTAGGTACTAGATGTCTTTGTGGTATGCCTAAATCTTTGAATAAGGTAACGGGCATGATATTAACATACGCTCCACCATCTAGTAAAACTATTCAGCAAGGTGGTGACTGTAAGGACAAATTTTTTAATATAGTCAATATGTATGTTTTGTCACTACACCACAAATAGGAAATGGCCACAGTAAACTGGTGACGGTCCAAGTTCGTAACTAGGTCATCATGGCTTAAAATCGTGGCCATGGAAAGAGAACCCATGACCAGGTTTATGACCACTAACTTCCGTGACACAAACTCAGAGATAATCATGGCCCCATGCCATGACTATCATAGTCATGGATGTGGTATGTGACAAGGGTGTGAACATTATGGTTCCAAACGTTTGCCAAAATTCCCTCAAACCATGGTCACGGTCCATAATCGCGACATGTTCATCACTAATTTATGATTTTCAGTCGATAATGGTCACAACTTTAGGTCGTGACAATTTTGAATTGATCTTGAAAGAAGGTCACGGTCGAGGGTCGTAACTAATGACCCTGCCAATTTTTTTTCCACATCATCAACATGGTCACGGCCCTGGACGGTGAGCATATTGATGACGTGGAAAAAATGATTGTTCATGATATGTTGTTACAGTCTAGGTTTGTGACCATTGTCTTTAATTAAAAAAAACAAACCCCCAGCATCATTTTACTCAAATTCTCACTCTCACTCTCACTCTCTCTCTCACTCGAACTCTCTCTCCCTCATTTGTCGAAATCCCCCCAAACCCCTCCCTCTCTCCAATGTAAAAAACCCTTTCTCCGACGGCCCCCTCTATCTACAAACATGTCCAACAACCTCCCTCTCTCTATATATAAACAATGTATGCGTGTGTGTATTATGTATGTATGGCATGTGTATATGTGTGTATACGAGTTCGTACTGTGTATGTATGTGTGTGTATATGTATGTAAATGTATATATATATGTCTGTGTGTATGTATGTGTGTGTGTGTATGTGAATGTATGTGTGTGTATATTTCCCTTAAACCCTTGTTAGTGGAAAATTTGTCCAAGTTTAAAATTAGAGAAAAATACCCAAATCAATAGACCTTAATGACTAAACCCAAACACCTAAACCCTATTTACTAGACCCTAAAAATTATGCTTAAATTAATAAACCCAAACATTTAAATCCTAAAACCTAAACCCTAACACTTTAACCCTAAAATATTAACCCTAAATCCTCAATCATTTATAAATTTAAAACTATAAGCCCTAATTCCTAAACGCTAAACTCAAGACACGGAAAAATGATATTTAAGATTGGGACCCCATTTGTAAAATTTGACAATTAAGATTTGATAATGTAAGATATGGACTTAAATTTAGAGTTAGTGAATTTAAAAAATCCTAATGCTTACTTTTGATATTAATGTGAATGCATTAGTAATGACTTGGTACACTTGATACGTATATGATCCCTTATAATGTAATACACTTAAGTTAACCACATGCATCTTTTATGCAAGAGCATATATGAGACCTTATGATGTAACACACTTAAGTTAATTACATGTCTCTTTTATGGAAGAACATATATAAGCATTTACTTTAGATATTGTTATTATTGGTATGTGTTTTGTCATGTAGATGACAGAAGGAGTACGGAATACTTGTTGGTTGTTGGTTTGTTGGATAGTGATGTTGGATTATGGATTGGTAGAACTCATGGACAAACTCTTGGCATACTGCCTTATAATAAACCCTAACAAAATGTGTCTTTACAATTAACATATCTAAATGTAAGTGTATCAAAAGGGGTTCTTGATTTGATTTCATTTCGATGAGACGTCCCACACACATGGTTTACAGAAGGATACTTATGATGATAAAAAACCTTAATCAAACTAATATATCCTTACTTGAATGAACAGTTCCAATTTATATATGTTCGCATAGGACTCATACGTTAAAATAAGATAAATTTAAATTGGATCGATTGAAAAATAATAACTACATAATGATTAATTAAAGCTATTACTAGTAGAACTTATTGTAATATCCCATATTTTTATGCTATATTAATATAGGGATTTATTAAATTTAATGTGAGTGAATTATTTAATAAAAATCCGAAAATTAATTATGTTATAATTATTAACGTGACGAGAGTTAGTAATTATGGGAAACTTGTTGAATATTACTAATGAGCAAATTAATATATTATATTGGTTATATTGAATGTCATGAGTGAATCAAATGACAATTTTGGAAATTTAAGTCGGGATGTGCCCGTGTCACGTCGGGACTAAATTTGTTAAATAAAAAATGAATATTTTATAAGTTGTTCTTATGGTCGTTTTGAGTGCGCCAACGCGTCCGGAAGGGTCGAGATAGTCAGAAACGTGTACCCGGGAGTTTAGTTTGGGTCTCGGGGCGTTTTTAGGCCTAATTGGTACCCCGGGAGGATAATTTAATCATTTCACCTTTTTGGGTAATTAAACCCACGAATTTTAGCAACCTATATCAGCCATCTAGGTTAGTCATTTAGGGTTAGAATATTCAGAAAACCCTAGTACGGCCATTGGAGAAGAGAGGGAAAGCCCTCAAGGCAATTCAAGGCCAAAAAGTCACTGGTTTGCACCACAACCACCACCACCGCGTAGATCGCGCAACGGGCTACGCAACCACACCAAAATCATCTGCGAATCAGAACGTCAAAAATCCCAGGCAAGTATTTATCTTGCGTATTTTCGTTAGTGCAATCTTCATATTAGTTTAGAAATGATTGGAGATGAAAAATATGGAAGAAAACCCAATTTGTGTTAGGAAAATGCATGTAGTGTTGATTTATATGAAAATTCTGGAATCCTTGCCATGTAGAGGAATATAACCCACGAAATTTTGATGATATATTAGAAGGAAATTCTGGTAAAAACAGATTAGAACCATGATTAAGAAAAAATCTAGGGTTCTTGATGATTAGATGAGATTTTGGGTTAATTAACCATGTTTAATGTTAGATATACACATGATTTACGTTGAAAACATCTGGTATATTGTTATAATGTTAGTAGTAGGATTTTTAGGACGTTTAGAATGGAAAAAACATGGTTTTGGATGAAGAAAATTGGTAGAACCCGTAACTGCAGTTCTGTAAATTTTCGCAGACCTGCTTGATCGATCGATCGAGCCTAGAGCTTCGATCGATCGAAGGTTCGATCGATCGACCCCCAAACCTTGATCGATCGACCCTCCTGGCAGACTACTATTTCCCTTTGTAAATGATTTAAAAATCGAATTGTCGTGATATAATTCTTGGGTGTTCTTCATAAAATGTTTTGGGAGATAGGAAAGACCAGTAGAACATATGAATAAGTGTTGGGAACTTTATTATGAGATGAGAATTTGGCTTTCGGGATAATTATATAATAAACGATGAAACTACGTATTCCAAGTGAGAGATTACGGCGAATAGTTACGATAGTGAATAGAGGTATACCTACTGAATTTTCTACTTGGAAGGATAAAGTCCACGAGTATCACGAAATAAGTGAGAAAACCCTTCGAGTTAAGGTTAGAGATGAAACCTTATACGTAATACTAATAATGTGAAATTAAGGATAAATGTTGTAATTATGGGTGACGAGAGGAACCTATATTAATATGATAAAAGTGGTATATTTATATGATTGTGTGTACATATATTATATACATGTGAAAAACAAACCGTGCTACTTGCTATCCTTGAGGTTACCGCGCTGGGACAGTCTTATCTCGATGGGACCTTTATGGGGGATATTGACTTGTACCCTAGAAGATAGATATCCTTGGTACAGGCTATCGAATCAATAGTTCAGACGGTCCTAAGAGACGCGAGTATGTGCCATCCTCTTAGAGACTTGGAATCTATGCTTTGCCTCGATATTGTTTGTGTATGTGTTGATACAGTTCGAGAGTGATTCCGAAATTGTATTCACCTTGATGTGAGTGGTATGGGGTTTGGATAGTAGAAGTATGCACGCACCATAGTTTTTATTTGGGGTGTTGTTATTATATATATTATACGAATAGTTAATATATATATATATATATATATATATATATATATATATATATATATGAGATTTGGAAACTTGAAACTGCCTACTGTGATTTGATAAGTAGGACATGGTTGATGACTCAAATAGTAAGTATTTGTTTTGTGAAATTATAATATGACACTGGGAAACTTTTTAAAGTAATAAGGCTAAAACGAGAGTTGTGTTGCTAATTGGAAGTATCTTTCTAAACACTGATATTGTTCGGTTTTGAAATCTTATGAGTAAGTTAAGATAAGCTAAATTATTGGGAAGGTTAGTATGATAATATGATAAGTTAAACCGTTGGGAAGGTTAGTGCGATAGGTGTGCACATTAGAAGAGAGGTGATATTTTCTCAAGAGATTGTCGTCCTAATATGTTGTTGCATTTAACTGTATCAATTTAAATACTTGCTAAACGTATTTTAAATCAAACACACTTTCGGGCTCTGACCCGTTTCTTTTTCTCTCTCTCTTGTATATATATTTATATATTTCAGGTGTCTAGCCACAGGGGCATCTTGCTTAGGATCCCTTGAAAGGAACGTGCTGCAGCTTACATGGGAGTTGAAGGTCACTTGCGTAGACGGCTTTCTTTTTTGACTCCACTTCTAGCATTCTCATTTATTGGGCATGTGTCGCCCTTTCCATTATTTCATTGTTATTGGGACATTTGTATTTCAGTTATTTCCTGTATTGTTACTATGGATTTATTCAGTTTAGTTATGTGATTTTAGATTTCGTATGCTGACATTCGATTGACGAATGTATTCCATTAATTGGTTTATGTTGCAGAATTTAATGTGGTGTGATTCTTACTTAGTTAATGTTGTTAATAAATAAATAAATCTTTTTCTTAAAATAAAATTTGGAAAGTTATGTATGAAAATGGTTTTGACACTTAGCTTAATTATTTAGGGTGTTAAATTGGAAAATTTATTTTTATCGACAGTGATGCTGAGAATGAACCAACTGTTTACCTTGATTTAATTTAATAAAGGAGTGATCGCCCGGTATTTAATTAGGCGGGGTGTCACAGGTGGTATCAGAGCATTAGGTTCTAGTGTCCATAGGATCTGTACTGCTTATTTCGCTTTCATCTTAACGTTATTGCTATAGAGCCCTATTTTTTGGATTGTTGTATTCTTGCTTTTACGTTTAAGTCTTTAGCTATTTGAGATTTGATAATAACTATAGACTAATAAACTTGTTCACATTTCAGATGCCTCCGAGACGTGCTCCGAAAGATAGGCGTGCCCAAGCCGAGCAGCCAGCAGCTCCGGCACCAGGCACAATGAATGCAAACGAAGTATCCGCCATTGTTGCTCAGGAGGTGAATGCCGCACTAGCGGTGGTTCAGCAAGATCCACCCCATGTTCAGGCAGTGGCGCCAGTACCAGCACAACTTCCATCTTCATGGGAGAGGGTTCGGGATGCTTTTTAGAAAGCGCATCCCCCTGAGTTCTCTGGTAGCTTCGATATTGTAACAGTTAGCTAATGGAAGAAAGACATCCAGTGGCACCTCCGTATGTATGAGTGCATTGATGTGAAAAAGCATTTATTGGCTTCCTTTAAGCTGGTGGGAGCCGTATTGCAGTGGTGGGAATCCACTACCAGTTTTGAGGAGAGGGACACGATCCCTATTCAGTTGTTCTGGGATCAGTTTGACCGCAAGTATTTTCCACCCGCAGTGCAAACTGAGATGAGGCGGAGATTACTGAATCTGAAGTAGGAGAGTCTTACCGTAGCGGAGTATGAGGAGGAGTTCACGAGACTTCTCACCATTATGCCAGATGAGGCACCTACTGAGAGTAAGAAGATTATGCTGTTTGTCGACGGGTTAGCTTGGAGGATCCGTCAGCACCATATTGGGAATTTATCCCTGAGTACTTTCACTGATGTACTCAATGCCGCGTTGTTACATTGCCAGGATCATCGCTTCCATCTGCAGGGAAGCAAGAGAGCAAGAGAGCAGGAGAGTCCAGCCAGCAGGGCAAGGCCGGGGGTAATAGTGCCAGTAGGGCACCATCTCAAGGACAGACTCGTCAGCACGAGCAGAGTTCCCATCAGGGGGATCCTGCTAAGCGATTCCGTTCTGGTGATTCTAGGTAGGGATTCGGGGGTTTTAGGCAGGTCCATCAGGGCCAGCCTAATTAGCAGGGCCAGTAGGGCCAACACCGACAGCAGAAGGGCCAGCAGGGCTAGCAGCGTGCTAATCAGGGCCAATGGCAGGGAGGTAACGGCCAGCAGGGCTATGGTCAACAGGGACAGAGGGGAGGAAACTTTAAAGGCCGGTGTTTTGGGTGCGGTAAACATGGCCATAGGCGTCAGGATTGCCCAGAGAGCGATAGGGCCCCACAGCAGCAGGGAGCCCGTAATGAGCCACAGAGACCACTTTTTCCACCTGCCCTCCCAACACCAGCCCAGGTGCCAGCCCTACCAGCCATTCCAGCAGCTCCAGTACAGTAGGGGAAATTACAGTGTGGACGTGTCTATAACGTCCACCATGGAACAGCTCCACAAGCACCACCCGCGATTGAGGGTATGTTTCCTATCCATGGTACTATGGGTAGGGTTTTGTTTGATATGGGGGTAACGCATTGTTTTATAGCTACACATTTTGCGAAGGCTTTAGGGTTGTTAGCCACAGCTGAGAGCACAGTGACATGTGTGGACTCACCACTGGGGAGTGGGTCACTTATTTTCTTTATATGCCGAGGAGTGGGGGTAGAGATTGGTAGCTTGGTATTACCTGCAGACATGTTAGTCTTAGACATGCACCAGCATGATGTGAATATTGGTATGGATTGGCTCGCAGCCTATAGAGCCATAATTTATTGCTTCGGTGGGAGCATTGTTTTTGCCATTTCGGGGCAAGATATGTTTGTAGTGGCGATGCCTCGCCCAAAGGGAGGTTCGACCGCTCATTTGTATTACATATAGGAGGATACCTCTAAGGAGGTTGTGATTCCCTTAGATTCGATCCCAGTTGTCAGGGAGTATTATGATGTGTTTCAGGAAATACCAGGCCTACCCCCCAGTCGTGAGATAGACTTTGTCATAGATTTATTGCCATATACGAGACCTATATCACGCGCACCGTACCGTATGGCTCCGGCAGAGATGTGAGAGCTACGAGATCAGATAGAGCAGCTGTTAGGTCAGGGCTTCATTCGTAGGAGTACCTCACCTTGGGGTGCTCCAGTTTTGTTTGTGAAGAAGAGAGATGGTTCACTAAGATTGTGTGTGGACTACAGGGAACTGAACAAGGTCACGATACGGAATAAGTATCCGTTGCCTCGAATCGATGATCTGTTCGACCAGCTGAGAGGAGCAACTTTCTTTTCGAATATATATCTGAGGTCGTGGTACCATCAACTACGCATTAGGGAGCAGGATGTTTCGAAGACTGCTTTCTTGATGTGATATGGGTTCTATGAGTTTAGGGTGATGCCGTTCGGACTCAAAAATGCTCCAACCTTTTTCATGGACTTAATGAACCGGGTATTCAGAGAGTTCTTGGATCAGTTTATCATAGTCTTCATAGATGACATCTTGATATATTCACACTCCGAGGAGGAGCATGTCGAGCACTTGAGACAGGTTCTTCAGACTCTACGAGAGCATCAGTTGTATGCTATGTACGAGAAGTGTGGATTCTGGTTACGAGAAGTAAAGTTCTTGGTCCATGTTGTTTTTGAGCAGGGGATAGCAGTTGACCCGAGTAAAGTATCAGCGGTGAGGGATTGGGGATAGCCCACGATAGCGACGGAAGTATGTAGTTTCTTGGGATTAGCTGGTTACTACAGGAGATTTATTCGAGGATTCTCCAAAATAGTGGGTCCATTGACCAATCTGACTCGCAAGGGAGTACCATATGTTTGGGATGACGCTTGTCAGTTGGCTTTCGACGAGCTGAAAGACAAGCTTACTTCAGTGCCAGTCCTTGCATTACCGCAGCCGGGTATGGAGTACCTAGTTTACACCGATGCGTCCTTACGGGGACTTGGGGGAGTACTTCAGCAAGAAGAGAAGGCTATAGCTTTTGCCTCCCTCAAGCTTAAGCCGCATGAGAAGAATTAACCCACCCACGACCTGGAGTTAGCAGCAGTCGTCTTTGCATTGAGGATATGGAGGCACTACTTATTGGGTGAGAAATTCCATTTGTTCACAGACCACGAGTCATTGCAGTACCTGTTCACTCAGCGAGAGCTGAATATGCGTCAGCGTAGATGGCTAGAGTTTGTGAAGGACTACCTGTTCGATATACAGTATCATCCGGGAAAGGCCAACGTAGTGGCTGATGCGTTGAGTCGTAGACCGGTAGACGAAGTAGCAGACGTCAAGAAATCAAAGTGGAAGGAGTTAGGCCACCAGGACGCAGTAGCCCGTTCTTTCATATCCGCGATGTCAGTCACTCCCGAGATTGTTACGAGGGTGATACACGCACAGACCACATACCTGTTTTGCCAGGAGCAGATTGTGCGACTTCTAGCCGAGGGTGCTGAGTCCTATTCTGTTAGTTCTGATGGAGGTTTACGGTTTAATGGGAGATTGGTGGTTCCAGAATGAGTAGAATTACGTCATGCAGTGATGACTCATTCTCATGGGTCCCGATTTGCAGTACATCCGGGAGGCGATAAGATGTACCAGGATATGAGGAGGCAATACTGGTGGAGTGGAATGAAGAAGGACATCGCCGAGTTTGTGTCCAAGTGTTCTACCTGTCAACTGGTGAAGGTGGACCACCAGAAACCGTCAGGATTGCTTCAGCCATTGGAAGTACCCGCGTGGAAGTGGGAGAGTATTTCCATGGATTTTATTACAGGGTTGCCTACATCACAGCGGGGCCACGATTCTATCTGGGTGATTGTAGACCGTTTGACCAAGGTGGATCATTTTTTGTCGGTGCGGACAGATTATACCACGGGTCAGTATGCTCAGTTTTTCATCGCTGAAATTGTCAGATTACACGGGGTGCCCTTAAATATTGTGTCAGATAGAGACAAGATTTTCGTGTCACGTTTCTGGGAAAGCTTTCAGGAAGCTATGGGTACTGAGTTGAGGTTGAGTTCAGCTTACCACCCACAGACAGATGGACAGACAGAGCGTATTAATCAGATGTTAGAGGATATGCTACGCATGTGTGTTCTTGATTTTGGAGGAGGTTGGGAGACACATCTTCCACTGGTAGAGTTTTCTTATAATAACTCTTATCAGTTTACGATTGGTATGGCTCCATTTGAGGCTTTGTACGGCAGGCCTTGTCGTTCCCCAGCTTGTTGGCTCGAAGTGGAGGATAACAAGTTTCTAGGACCAGAGGTGATTCAGGAGACCTCCGCGAGGATTAAGATAATCAGGAGTCGCATTCGGATAGCCCAGGACAGACAGAAGAGCTACTCTGATGCGAAACGGTTCTTCCGGGAGTTTAGTGTGGGGGACCAAGTGTTATTGCGGGTATCTCCTATGAAGGGAGTGATGAGGTTCGGAAAGAAGGGGAAGTTCGCTCCGTGGTACGTGGGACCATTTTCCATCATTGAGAGGATTGGGCCGGTTGCATACAGGTTGGGACTGCCAGAACATTTACATCGCATCCACGATGTATTCCACATCTCGTCATTGAGACGATACCTTCGGGATGATATGGCCCATACTCACATTGCGATAGATGAGATCGACTTACAGCCTGATAGCTCTTATGAGGAGAGACCGGTGGCTTCCTAGACTATAGTGAGAGGAGATTGAGGTCGAAGATAGTTCGACTTGTGCGGGTACAGTGGGAGCATCATAATGTGGAGGAATCCACTTGGGAGCGCGAGGCAGATATACGCGAGAGATATCCAGAGTTGTTTTTACCAGGTACACCTTATTTTCTGAATTTCGGGACAAAATTACGTTATTAGGGGGGAAGTATGTAATACCCCATATTTTATGCTATATTAATTTGGGGATTTATTAAATTTAATGTGAGTGAATTATTTAATAAAAATACGGAAATTAATTATGTTATAATTATTAACGTGACGAGAGTTAGTAATTATGGGAAACTTGTTGAATATTACTAATGAGCAAAGTAATATATTATATTGGTTATATTGAATGTCATGAGTGAATTAAATGACAATTTCAAAAATTTAAGTCGGGACGTGCCCGTGTCACGTCGGGACTAAATTTTTTAAATAAAAAGTGAATATTTTACAAGTTATTCGTATGATCGTTTTCAGTGCGCCAACGCATTCGGAAGGGTCGAGATAGTCAGAAACATGTACCCGGGGGTTTAGTTTGGGTCTCGGGGCGTTTTTAGGCCTAATTGGTACCCCGGGAGGGCAATTTAGTCATTTCACCTTTTTGGGTAATTAAACCCACGAATTTTAACAACCTATATCAGCCATCTAGGTTAGTCATTTAGGCTTAGAATATTTAGAAAACCCTAGTACGGCCATTGGAGAAGAGAGGGAAAGCCCTCAAGGCAATTCAAGGCCAAAAAGTCACCGGTTTGCACCACAACCACCACCACCGCGTAGATCGCGCAACGGGCTACGCAACCACACCAAAATCATCTGCGAATCAGAACGTCGAAAATCCCAGGCAAGTATTTATCTTTCGTATTTTTGTTAGTGCAATCTTCATATTAGTTTAGAAATGATTGGAGATGAAAAATATGGAAGAAAACCCAATTTTTGTTAGGAAAATGCATGTAGTGTTGATTTATATGAAAATTCTAGAATCCTTGCCATGTAGCGGAATATAACCCACGAAATTTTGATGATATATTAGAAGGAAATTCTGGTAAAAACAGATTAGAACCATGATTAAGAAAAACTCTAGGGTTTTTGATGATTAGATGAGATTTTGGGTTAATTAACCATGTTTAATGTTAGATATACACATGATTTACGTTGAAAACATCTGGTATATTGTTATAATGTTAGTAGTAGGATTTTTAGGACGTTTAGAATGGAAAAAACATGGTTTTGGATGAAGAAAATTGGTAGAACCCGTAACTGCAGTTTTGCAAATTTTCGCAGACCTGCTTGATCGATCGATCGAGCCCCAAACCTTGATCGATCGACCCTCCTGGCAGGCCACTATTTCCCTTTGTAAATGATTTAAAAATCGAATTTTCGTGATATAATTCTTGGGTGTTCTTCATAAAATGTTTTGGGAGATAGGAAAGACCAGTAGAACATATGAATAAGTGTTGGGAACTTTATTATGAGATGAGAATTTGGCTTTCGGGATAATTATATAATAAACGATGAAACTACGTATTCCAAGTGAGAGATTACGGCGAATAGTTACGATAGTGAATAGAGGTATACCTACTGAATTTTCTACTTGGAAGGATAAAGTCCACGAGTATCACGAAATAAGTGAGAAAACCCTTCGAGTTAAGGTTAGAGATGAAACCTTATACGTAATACTAATAATGTGAAATTAAGGATAAATGTTGTAATTATGGGTGACGAGAGGAACCTATATTAATACGATAAAAGTGGTATATTTATATGATTGTGTGTACATATATTATATACATGTGAAAAACAAATCGCGCTACTTGCTATCCTTGAGGTTACCGCGCTGGGACAGTCTTATCTCGATGGGACCTTTATGGAGGATATTTACTTGTACCCTAGAAGATAGATATCCTTGGTACAGGCTATCGAATCAATAGTTCAGATGGTCCTAAGAGACGCGAGTATGTGCCATCCTCTTAGAGACTTGGAATCTATGCTTTGCCTCAATATTGTTTGTGTATGTGTTAATATAGTTCGAGAGTGATTCCGAAATTGTATTCACCTTGATGTGAGTGGTATGGGGTTTGGATAGTAGAAGTATGCACGCACCATAGTTTTTATTTGGGGTGCTGTTATTATATATATTATACGCATAGTTAATATATATATATATATGAGATTTGGAAACTTGAAACTGTCTACTGTGATTTGATAAGTAGGACATGGTTGATGACTCAAATAGTAAGTATTTGTTTTGTGAAAGTATAATATGACACTAGGAAACTTTTTAAAGTAATAAGGCTAAAACGAGAGTTGTGTTGCTAATTGGAAGTATCTTTTTAAACACTGATATTGTTCGGTTTTGAAATCTTATGAGTAAGTTAAGATAAGCTAAATTATTGGGAAGGTTAGTATGATAATATGATAAGTTAAACCGTTGGGAAGGTTAGTGCGATAGGTGTGCACATTAGAAGAGAGGTGATATTTTCTCAAGATATTGTCGTCCTAATATGTTGTTGCATTGGCCTGTATCAATTTAAATACTTGCTAAACGTATTTTAAATCAAACACACTTTCGGGCTGTGACCCATTTCTTTTTCTCTCTCTCTTGTATATATATTTATATATTTCAGGTGCCTAGCCACAGGGGCATTTTGCTTAGGATCCCTTGAAAGGAACGTGCTGCAGCTTACGTGGGAGTTGCAGGTCACTTGCGTAGACGGATTTCTTTTTTGACTCCACTTCTAGCATTCTCATTCATTGGGCATGTGTCGCCCTTTCCATTATTTCATTGTTATTGGGACATTTGTATTTCAGTTATTTCCAGTATTGTTACTATGGATTTATTCAGTTTAGTTATGTGATTTTAGATTTCGTATGCTGACATTCGATTAACGAATGTATTCCATTAATTGGTTTATGTTGCAGAATTTAATGTGGTGTGATTCTTACTTAGTTAATGTTGTTAATAAATAAATAAATAAATCTTTTTCTTAAAATAAAATTTGGAAAGTTATGTATGAAAATGGTTTTGACACTTAGCTTAATTATTTAGGGTGTTAAATTGAAAAAATTATTTTTATTGACGGTGATGCTGAGAATGAACCAACTGTTTACCTTGATTTAATTTAATAAAGGAGTGATCGCCCGGTATTTAATTAGGCGGGGTGTCACAGGTGGTATCAGAGCATCAGGTTCTAGTGTCCATAGGATCTGTACGGCTTTTTTCGCTTTCAGCTTAACGTTATTGCTATAGAGCCCTATTTTTAGGATTGTTGTATTCTGGATTTTACGTTTAAGTCTTTAGCTATTTGAGATTTGATAATAACTATAGACTAATAAACTTGTTCACATTTCCGATGCCTCCGAGACGTGCTCCGAAAGATAGGCGTGCCCAAGACGAGCAGCCATCAGCTCCGGCACCAGGTACAATGAATGCAAACGAAATATCCGCCATTGTTGATCAAGAGGTGAATGCCGCACTAGCGGTGGTTCAGCAAGATCCACCCCACGTTCAGGCAGTGGCGCCAGTACCAGCACAATTTCCATCTGCATGGGAGAGGGTTCGGGATGCTTTTTAGAAAGCGCATCCCCCTGAGTTCTCTGGTAGCTCCGATATTGTAACAGTTAGCCAATGGAAGAAAGACATCCAGCGGCACCTCCGTATGTATGAGTGCACTGATGTGCAAAAGCATTTATTGGCTTCCTTTAAGCCGGTGGGAGCCGCATTGCAGTGGTGGGAATCCACTACCAGTTTTGAGGAGAGGGACACGATCCCTATTCAGTTGTTCTGGGATCGGTTTGACCGCAAGTATTTTCCACCCGCAGTGCAGATTGAGATGAGGCGGAGATTACTGAATCTGAAGCAGGAGATTCTTACCGTAGCGGAGTATGAGGAGGAGTTCACGAGACTTCTCACCATTATGCCAGATGAGGCACCTACTGAGAGTAAGAAGATTATGCTGTTTGTCGACGGGTTAGCTTGGAGGATCCGTCAGCACCATATTGGGAATTTATCCCTGAGTACTTTCACTGATGTACTCAATGCCGCGTTGTTACATTGTCAGGATCATCGCTTCCATCTGCAGGGAAGCAAGAGAGCAGGAGAGTCCAGCCAGCAGGGCAAGGCCGGGGGTAATAGTGACAGTGGGGCACCATCTCAAGGACAGACTCGTCAGCACGAGCAGAGTTCCCATCAGGGGGACCCTGCTAAGCGATTCCGTTCTGGTGATTCTAGGCAGGGATTCGGGGGTTTTAGGCAGGTCCATCAGGGCCAGCCTAATTAGCAGGGCCAGTAGGGCCAATACCGACAGCAGCAGGGTGAGAAGCGTGCTAATCAGGGCCAACAGGGCCAATGGCAGGGAGGTAACTGCCAGCAGGGCTGTGATCAACAGGGACAGAGGGGAGGAAACTTCAAAGGCCGATGTTTTGGGTGCGGTAAACATAGCCATAGGCGTCAGGATTGCCCAGAGAGCGATAGGGCCCCACAGCAGCAGGGAGCCCGTAATGAGCCACAGAGACCACTTTTTCCACCTGCCCTCCCAACACCAGCCCAGGTGCCAGCCATTCCAGCAGCTCCAGTGCAGTAGGGGAAATTACAGTATGGACGTGTCTATAACGTCCTCCAGGGAGCATCTCCACAGGCACCACCCGCGATTGGGGGTATGTTTCCTATCCATGGTACTATGGGTAGGGTTTTGTTTGATACGGGGGTAACGCATTGTTTTATAGCTACACATTTTGCGAAGGCTTTAGGGTTGTTAGCCACAGCTGAGAGCACAGTGACGTGTGTGGACTCACCACTGGGGAGTGGGTCACTTATTTTCTTTATATGCCGAGGAGTGGGGGTAGAGATTGGTAGCTTGGTATTACCTGCAGACATGTTAGTCTTAGACATGCACCAGCATGATGTGAATATTGGTATGGATTGGCTCGCAGCCTATAGAGCCATAATTTATTGCTTCGGTGGGAGCATTGTTTTTGCCATTTCGGGGCAAGATATGTTTGTAGTGGCGATGCCTCGCCCAAAGGGAGGTTCGACCGCTCATTTGTATTACATATAGGAGGATACCTCTAAGGAGGTTGTGATTCCCTTAGATTCGATCCCAGTTGTCAGGGAGTATTATGATGTGTTTCAGGAAATACCAGGCCTACCCCCCAGTCGTGAGATAGACTTTGTCATAGATTTATTTCCATATATGAGACCTATAGCACGCGCACCGTACCGTATGGCTCCGGCAGAGATGTGAGAGCTACGAGATCAGATAGAGCAGCTGTTAGGTCAGGGATTCATTCGTAGGAGTACCTCACCTTGGGGTGCTCCAGTTTTATTTGTGAAGAAGAGAGATGGTTCACTAAGATTGTGTGTGGACTACAGGGAACTGAACAAGGTCACGATACGGAATAAGTATCCGTTGCCTCGAATCGATGATCTGTTCGACCAGCTGAGAGGAGCAACTTTCTTTTCGAATATATATCTGAGGTCAGGGTACCATCAACTACGCATTAGGGAGAAGGATGTTTCGAAGACTGCTTTCTTGACGAGATATGGGTTTTATGAGTTTAGGGTGATGCCGTTCGGACTCACAAATGCTCCAACCTTTTTCATGGACTTAATGAACCGGGTATTCAGAGAGTTCTTGGATCAGTTTATCATAGTCTTCATAGATGACATCTTGATATATTCACACTCCGAGGAGGAGCATGTCGAGCACTTGAGACAGGTTCTTCAGACTCTACGAGAGCATCAGTTGTATGCTAAGTACGAGAAGTGTGGATTTTGGTTACGAGAAGTATAGTTCTTGGTCCATGTTGTTTCTGAGCAGGGGATAGCAGTTGACCCGAGTAAAGTATCAGCGGTGAGGGAGTGGGGACAGCCCACGACACCGATGGAAGTACGTAGTTTCATGGGATTAGCTGGTTACTACAGGAGATTTATTCAAGGATTCTAAAAAATAGTGGGTCCATTGACCAATCTGACTCGCAAGGGAGTACCATATGTTTGGGATGACGCTTGTCAGTTGGCTTTCGACGAGCTTAAAGACAAGCTTACTTCAGCGCCAGTCCTTGCGTTACCGCAGCCGGGTGTGGAGTACCTAGTTTACACCGATGCGTCCTTACGGGGACTTGGGGGAGTACTTCAGCAAGAAGAGAAGGCTATATCTTTTGCCTCCCGCAAGCTTGAGACGTATGAGAAGAATTAACCCACCCACGACCTGGAGTTAGCAGCGGTCGTCTTTGCATTGAGGATATGGAGGCACTACTTATTGGGTGAGAAATTCCGTTTGTTCACAGACCACAAGTCATTGCAGTACCTGTTCACTCAGTGAGAGCTGAATATGTGTCAGCGCAGATGGCTAGAGTTTGTGAAGGACTACCTGTTCGACATACAGTATCATCCGGTAAAGGCCAACGTAGTTGCTGATGCGTTGAGTCGTAGACCGGTAGACGAAGTAGCAGACGTCTGGAAATCAAAGTGGAAGGAGTTAGGCCACCAGGACGCAGTAGCCCGTTCTTTCATATCCGCGATGTCAGTCACTCCCGAGATTGTTACGAGGGTGATACACGCACAGACCACATACCTGTTTTGCCAGGAGCAGATTGTGCGACTTCTAGCCGAGGGTGCTGAGTCCTATTCTGTTAGTTCTGATGGAGGTTTACGGTTTAATGGGAGATTGGTGGTTCCAGAATGAGTAGAATTACGTCATGCAGTGATGACTCATTCTCATGGGTCCCGATTTGCAGTACATCCGGGAGGCGATAAGATGTACCAGGATATGAGGAGGCAATACTGGTGGAGTGGAATGAAGCAGGACATCGCCGAGTTTGTGTCCAAGTGTTCTACCTGTCAATTGGTGAAGGTGGACCACCAGAAACCATCAGGATATCTTCAGCCATTGGAAGTACCCGCGTGGAAGTGGGAGAGTATTTCCATGGATTTTAGTACAGAGTTGCCTACATCACAGCGGAGCCACGATTCTATCTGGGTGATTGTAGACCGTTTGACCAAGGTGGCTCATTTTTTGCCGGTGCGGACAGATTATACCACGGGTCAGTATGCTCAGTTTCTCATCGCTGAAATTATCAGATTACACGGGGTGCCCCTGAAGATTGTGTCAAATAGAGATAAGATTTTCGTGTCACATTTCTGGGAAAGCTTTCAGGAAGCTATGGGTACTGAGTTGAGGTTGAGTTCAGCTTACCACCCACAGACAGATGGACAGACAGAGCGTATTAATCAGATGTTAGAGGATATGCTACGCATGTGTGTTCTTGATTTTGGAGGAGGTTGGGAGCCACATCTTCCACTGGTAGAGTTTTCTTATAATAACTCTTATCAGTTTACGATTGGTATGGCTCCATTTGAGGCTTTGTACGGCAGGCCTTGTCGTTCCCCAGCTTGTTGGCTCGAAGTGGGGGATAACAAGTTGCTAGGACCAGAGGTGATTCAGGAGACCTCCGCGAGGATTGAGATAATCAGGAGTCGCATTCGGATAGCCCAGGACAGGCAGAAGAGCTACGCCGATGCGAAACGGTTCTTCCGGGAGTTTAGTGTGGGGGACCAAGTGTTATTGCGGGTATCTCTTATGAAGGGAGTGATGAGGTTCGGAATGAAGGGGAAGTTGGCTCCGAGGTACGTGGGACCATTTTCCATCATTGAGAGGATTGGGCCGGTTGCATACAGGTTGGGACTGCCAGAACATTTACATCGCATCCATGATGTATTCCACATATCGTCGTTGAGACGATACCTTCGGGATGATATGGTCCATACTCACATTGCGATAGATGAGATCGACTTACAGCCTGATAGCTCTTATGAGGAGAGACCGGTGGCTTCCTAGACTATAGTGAGAGGAGATTGAGGTCGAAGATAGTTCGACTTGTGCGGGTACAGTAGGAGCATCATAATGTGGAGGAATCCACTTGGGAGCGCGAGGCAGATATACGCGAGAGATATCCAGAGTTGTTTTTACTAGGTACACCTTATTTTCTGAATTTCGAGACAAAATTACGTTATTAGGGGGGAAGTATGTAATACCCCGTATTTTATGCTATATTAATTTGGGGATTTATTAAATTTAATGTGAGTGAATTATTTAATAAAAATACGGAAATTAATTATGTTAGAATTATTAACGTGACGAGAGTTAGTAATTATGGGAAACTTGTTGAATATTTCTAATGAGCAAAGTAATATATTATATTGGTTATATTGAATGTCATGAGTGAATTAAATTACAATTTCAAAATTTTAAGTCGGGACGTGCCCGTGTCACGTCGGGACTAAATTTGTTAAATAAAAAGTGAATATTTTATAAGTTATTCGTATGATCGTTTTGAGTGCGCCAACGCATTCGGAAGGGTCGAGATAGTCAGTAACATGTACCCGGGGGTTTAGTTTGGGTCTCGGGGCGTTTTTAGGCCTAATTGGTACCCCGGGAGGGCAATTTAGTCATTTCACCTTTTTGGGTAATTAAACCCACGAATTTTAGCAACCTATATCAGCCATCTAGGTTAGTCATTTAGGGTTAGAATATTCAAAAAACCCTAGTATGGCCATTGGAGAAGAGAGGGAAAGCCCTCAGGGCAATTCAAGGCCAAAAAGTCACCGGTTTGCACCACAACCACCACCACCGCGTAGATCGCGCAACGGGCTACGCAACCACACCAAAATCATCTTCGGGATGTTATTATATATATTATACGAGTAGTTAATATATATATATGAGATTTGGAAACTTGAAACTGCCTACTGTGATTTGATAAGTAGGACATGGTTGATGACTCAAATAGTTAGTACTTGTTTTGTGAAAGTATATTATGACACTGGGAAACTTTTTAAAGTAATAAAGCTAAAACGACAGTTGTGTTGCTAATTGGAAGTATCTTTTTAAACACTGATATTGTTCGGTTTTGAAATCTTATGAGTAAGTTAAGATAAGCTAAATTATTGGGAAGGTTAGTATGATAATATGATAAGTTAAACCGTTGGGAAGGTTAGTGCTATAGGTGTGCACATTAGAAGAGAGGTGAGATTTTCTCAAGAGAGTGTCGTCCTAAAATGTTGTTGCATTGGCCTGTATCAATTTAAATACTTGCTAAACGTATTTTAAATCAAACACACTTTCGGGCTCTGACCCGTTTCTTTTTTTCAGTCTCTTGTATATATATGTATATATTTCAGGTGCCCAGCCACAGGGGCGTCTTGCTTAGGATCCCTTGAAAGGAACGTGCTGCAGCTTACGTGGGAGTTGCAGGTCATTTACGTAGACGGCTTCCTTTATTGACTCCACTTCTAGCATTCTCATTTATTGGGCATGTGTCGCCCTTTTCATTATTTCATTGTTATTGGGACATTTGTATTTCAGTTATTTTCAGTATTGTTACTATGGATTTATTCAGTTTAGTTATGTGATTTTAGATTTCGTATGCTGACATTAGATTGACGAATGTATTCCATTAATTGGTTTATGTTGCAGAATTTAATGTGGTGTGATTCTTACTTAGTTAATGTTGTTAATAAATAAATAAATCTTTTTCTTAAAATAAAATTTGGAAAGTTATGTATGAAAATGGTTTTGACACTTAGCTTAATTATTTAGGGTGTTAAATTGGAAAATTTATTTTTATCGATAGTGATGCTGAGAATGAACCAACTGTTTACCTTGATTTAATTTAATAAAGGAGTGATTGCCCGGTATTTAATTAGGCGGGGTGTCACACTTATATCACGCCCTCGTATATTTTTTTCAGGAAAAATAAGGCACAGTGATAATCACTGAAAGCAAGAGTACGCAGTTGGACCGCACGTATACCTTTTTTTATTAGTGTGCATCATTTAGAGGGTACATCTATTTAAAGGTATGAGAATAAAAAGATTGAAGATTTTAACTAAAAGTTTACCACACTTATTCCTCATTTATTAACGAATTCACCACGTAGTCAAGGGACTCTCGGTTCGAGAATAGGACTAAAATGTGTAAATAAGCACACTTAGGGTTGAAAATGTGCCCCTAGGGAAAACCGAGAATAGCCGTCGAATGGCCTCGTAAGGGGCACGGGTACCTCGCACGGGATCAATGTCACTCATAGGAACTAACCTTTTATTCACGGGACTTCCAATTTGAGAATATGAATAAAATTTACAAATAAGTGGGCTTAGGCTTAAAAACGTTCCCTTGAAGAAACCCTGAATAGCCTCGTAAGGGGCACGGGTACCTTGCATGGGAGCAAAATAACTCGTAAGAACTGACTGTGTAGTCACGGGACTCCCAATTTGGGAATAAGACTAAAATTTGAAAATAAGAAGACTTAGGCTTAAAAATGCTCCTAAGGAAAATCAGAACAACCTTAGAGTGGTCCCGCAAGGGGTACAGGCACCTCGCATGGGATCAACATAACTCGAAGGAACTTATCGTGTAGTCACGGGACTCCCAGTTTGAGAATAGGACTAAAATTTACAAATAAGAAGACTTAGACTTGAAAATGTACCCCTAGGGGGAAGCCAAAACATTCCCCGAAAGGGCATGGGCACCTCGCACAGGACCAACGTAACTCATAGGAATTGATCGTGTAGTCACAAGACTCTCAATTTGAGAATAAGGCTAAAATTTACAAAAAAAAAAAAAGACTTAGGCTTTAAAATGTGCCCCGAGGGGAAACCAGAACATCCCTTGAATGGACCCGCACTGGGTACAGTCACCTCACAGAGGATCAATGTAACTCGTAAGAATTGATTGTGTAGTCATAGGACTCTCGATTTAAGAATATGACTAAAATTTGTATATAAGTAGACTTAGGCTTGAAAATGTAGCCCTTGGGGGATCGTAGAACATCTCCCGAACATCCCCAAAGGGCATGGGCACCTTATACGGGACCAACATAACTCGTAAGAACTGATCGTGTAGTCACAAAACTCCCGATTTGAAAATTGGAGTAAAATTTACAAATAAGAAAATTAAGCTTGAAAATGTTCCCCTAGGGGGGAACCCAGAACAACCCCCAAACGTCCCAATAAGGGGCACAAACAGCTCGCACGGGACCAACATAACTCGTAGGAATTGACTCCGTTGTCATGGGACTCCCCAAAGGTGTACGAACACCTCACACAAGTTTTTTCTCTAAGGCTGCCTAAAAATAAGTTTTTTTTTCCAAATGGATATGCTCACAGCCTAAAGTCGTGACCACATTTTTAATAAAAAAATTAAGTTGGTCGTGGCCAAAAATCGTGACCAGTTTTTTATTTTATTTTTTTTAAATTGCAATTGCGAACTTGGTCATGACCTTTTATGCACCGTTAGTCATGGACTTGGGTTGTGACCCCCTAGTCCATGCCTGGTCACGAATTAGATTTGTGACCCCCTATCCACCACTGATCAGGGCTAAGGTCCATGAACCCCATGGTCACAGCCCAAGCCCATGACCCTTGAGCCATATACTACCCCATGCTCCTGGCCATGACCCTCACTTTCGATCAGGGACAAATTCCATGACCACAAATTTTGGTCATGCTAGAAATCGTAATGGACCTCATCCGAAAATTCCATTATTTTCATATATAGGGTCTTATTGCGTGTTTGGACAAAACCTTTTGAGTCATAAGTTAGGACTTGAGTGTGTTCACATTTTAGCCTATGAAGTGCTTGATTGAAGATGTAATGTTCAAGTTATATCATCCACATCACTGTGTCGTGTTTTGTGCCACATTTTGTTTTCAAAATCCGAGGAATCTAAAAAAGGTATGGACGCATTTTAATTCGATTCCTGGATATCATTGGGTGTTTGTTTTAATTATTTAAGTGAATTTTTGTAGAGGGTTTTTATTAGATTTTTTTTTAAATAAAGTCATTCGAATAAGTTTTAAAAGTTGTTCAAATGAATTAATGTAGTTCATTCGAACGAGTTTTTCTATTGACTTGAAAAGGATGTTTATGCCGTTGGAATGACATTCAGACAAAGTTCAAATGAGGAAGTTATGTCAATACTGAAAACTTCATTCAAAACTCGTTCGATGTATGTTCAAATGAAATAGGTATGTTTGTTCGAATGAGGTTCTGTTTGGTTCGAAAAAATTGTGCTCTTCATTCAAACGAACCTCTATTTTCATTCGAATGAGATTCTGCCACCGTGAAAATCATGTTTTCTATAAATAGGCATGTTGGAAACTTCTAAAGGAGAGAAGTTTAGCGAAAATAACTTTCTATCATAGACCAAAAGCCTTTAAATGCTAGTTTTACCCAAAACCTTTTAGATCCAAGATTCAATCTTTATGGTTGTTTGAGATCTCTAATTTGTAGGAACCAAGAAGGTTTTACTCATCATCATCTTTATTGAGTACATTTCTATGGGGGTAAAAAATATACCTACATAAATAGCATGACATGTGGAGAGAACACTGGTCAATATGGCGACCAGCATGTGGTCCAATGAGATAAGGACGACCAATAGTCCTTGATAAAGTAGAAGACTAAGGAGTAGTATTTGATTACAACTTAAATTCTACGAGGATATGACTTATCCAATTGTAATTCCTAACTCTATATAAAGGGTAAATCCATATTGTGAAAGGAGGGCTCAGAGGCTAGAGAAACACTTTCATGTAACTTATCTCAAGTTTATAATGAAACACAAACGCATCCCCATGGACGTAGGTCATTCACGGTCGAACCATGTAAATCTTTATCTCTCTCTTATTTATTTTTATACTTGTATCGTGATGAATTTGCACCCCTACGGGAGAGATTTTCGCACTTACAATTGGCGTTGCCTGTGGAAACCGATACAAAAAGTCTTTCCTTCTTATTGATGAGAAGAACATTTACATTGTGACTCAATAATTTACACGCACAAAACCTCATCAATAGCTACGTTTTTTCTTTATTTGCATTTAAATAATATATTTTATGAAAACATCTTTTCGTTTAACCATGATTCTCATATGCTAATATTCATAAATATTGTGTTGAATTCTCCTTTTTGAATCTACGTAACACTGAGTTTCATATTCAAGAAGTTTTGTACGAGTTCTTAATAATATGAACTCTTTTGATATCTTTCTGGGTTCCACATACTCAACTATTTCCCATCGACGTCTGATCATATTAGGCATGGGAACCGCCATGAAAGTCTGACCACTGTGGAGAAGGCGCCCCCTGTTCGCATTGCCGACCATCCATTTACACAACAATCCCAGAAGAACTCGTTGGACACGGGAACTGATCAAACACAGCAATCCCATAACAAATAACTAATATATATGAGATATGGCATAAGGGATCAAAGCTTTATGCTCGGACTAGGTTTCTACCCACAGATCCCCCTCCGACCAAGATGGTTGGATGACATCAGGGGTATCCACTCTGAAGGAACAACGTTTCTTGAACTCCATCTCAAATTAACGCATTTATTTCACGGAGATGCATTGAACCCATATTAATTTCTTCAGGCGCACGGACAATACAAAATTTTCCACATATCAACAGCTTTGTTGGACCCCCCTGTGTGGTCGGCGATCACTTTTGCTACATCAAAAAATCTAGTAGAAGAATGTTGATGAACCATCTTCACTAGTCGACTTCATGACGAGGATAAATGCAGGGGCATGAGTCCAGTTGGGGCTTGATGGGTTTTTCAACCCCTTTGACTTCGTTGAAACTAATAACTGATGATAAAATACAATACTACCGACTACTTTATCTTACTTCACATCTTTTTGTGGAAACAAATTTTTGAAACCAACTTATACTTGAGTATTTTCTTGGGGTTCAAATAATTTTTGTAAAAATTCTGAATTATATTCTATGTCTTATATTTGGGATATATTTGAAAAATTTTGCATCATTCAGCTCACTTTAAGAGAGAGGTCTCATTATACCATGATCTTGATTTAATGCACTATGATATCCATTTGTCCATTAAATATGTTCGTGATTTTTATTATCACACAATGATTTAAGATGACACTTTTTATGCGACATTATTAGAAGTAATTTGTTCACATAAATGGTGGGTGTTCTAAGAATACTCATGCCATTTATTCCATCATTTAATTTTCAATGTTGTCATGCATCTAAAGCAATTTAATCTCTATAAAAGTAGATTATCGACTACAATCAGTGGATTGATTCAAATATTTAGTGCAGCCCCGCCGAATGCTCAGGTATGGTCATCTCAATGAGATTTTATAAAAAATTATAGAATCGTTCATTACGTCCATACAATGCTATGAATTTTCTTTCTCATCAAATGGTCGAGTGAATGCATATCATATATTCTTTGATCGAATAAATCATTCTCATGATAATTTCTATTTGATTTAGCCTCAACAGATGGTCGAGCAACTTATTAAACTTCCACATATACAAGATTCAGTCCCTACACATTCTCATCCCCAATATTAAGCTCTTGGAAAACTTATTAATGCTCTGACAAGATGCTCGAGCACGGATCGCTCGCTATATCTACTCGGTACTACACAACTTTGCCCCAACAGACTAGCCAGGCCCTATTTATCTTATTATTGCTCCGACGGATGGTCGAGCATGCTACAAAACTTTAGACCCAACAAATGCTTGGGATAAGATTATTGTTTTAACTGAAGAATGCTCGATATTTCTTCAACTTCAATATTGATCATTTGGCTCTATGATTATTAACCTGAAGGATGATCGGGCATATTCAAGATTCATCTCAGCAAATGATCGGCAAAATATTTCTATACATTTAGTCGCGAAGATATCTATGATACATATCGCATTTTATCCCTAACGGATGGTTAGTTAGGATAATTCTTATACCTAGTCCCGATAAATGGTCGGCACAATCGATTAATGATCAACATTACACTTATTATCATTATTAAGCCCTAATAAATAGTTTGGAAATATGTTTCTCTCTAATAATGCAGGATCATTCATAATATCTACTCGGTTCTCTAAACATTTTCCTTGACAGATGCTCGGGCACAATTTATTTTCTTCAAAATTCCCCAATGGATGGTTAGCACTTATATTATGTGATCATCACAGTTTAGCCCCAACAGATTATTGGACACCATCATTATAATTATGATTTAACCCTAATGGATAGGATGGAAAAAAAATTTCACTAACATTGCAGGATCGTTCGTAATATCTGCTTTGCCCATTTTGCCTCGATAGATGCTCGAAAATGGATCGTTTGCAACATCTAATAGATCCTTTGCAATTTTTCCTCGACGAACACTTAGGCGTCATTTATTTCCTTCGAAATCCTATTAATACCCCGACAGGCAGTCGACATAAATATTAGTTCTCTTGATTTCTTATCATCTTCGACGGATAGTCGACGCAAGTTATATTATGTGATCATGTCTTAAGCCTCAATGGACGGTTGGTCAATGTAATTCTTATTTAAGTCAACCTCGACTAAATGGGTGTAGGATCCTTCATTAGCCAGCATTATATTATCGCAATCCAGTTCATATGCCCGGACATATATTGGTCATTTAACCTCAAATATTAAGTCCCCAACAAGAAGTTGGGCAAGATATTCTTATTTATATCCGGCTCGACGAATGATCAACGTGATATTATTCGACATAACAAAGCCCCGAGGAATGGTTGGGCATACTTATTATGTCGGTTATTCCAGATGATCCACATTAAACTTAATCAAAGTCCCAATGGATGGTCTGGCATTATCATTAGTCAGTCTTCTCTTCACTGCCCGATCGAGGGCTCCATGGCAACGTTGACATGTGAACAGATTCACCGCAACATTAGTCAAGTAAGAAAGACACAAGTTCTTTATAGGCCTGTGGTCTACATCTCTAATTAGACCATATAAAAATCCTAATGTAGGGTTTTACCTTAACTAGGTGCATGCCCGAGTAAGCCTTGGTGCATAGGCATGTGGTTGACCTCTCCAAATGGACCATATAAAAATCCTAACGCAGGGTGATACCCTAACTAGGTACATGCTCGAGTAAGCCTCAGCGCATAGGCCTGTGGTTGGTATCTCCAATTGGACCACATAAAAATCTTAACACGAGGTGATACCCTATCTAGGTATATGCTCGAGTAAGCCTCGACACATAGGCATGTGGTTTGCCTCTCCAATTGGACTATATAAAAATCCTAACACAGGGTGATACCCTAACTATGTACATGCCCAAGTAAGAGTCGACACATAGGCATGTGGTCAGCCTATCCAATTGAACCATATAAAAGTCCTAAAACAGGGTGATACATTAACTAGGTGCATGCCCGAGTAAGCCTCGGTGCATAGGCCTATGGTCAGCCTCTCCAATTGGACTATATAAAAATCCTAACATATGGTGATAACTTAGAGTAGGTGCATGCCCAAGTGAGCCTCCGCACACGAGCGCTTTATAGGCCTGTGGTCGGCCTCTCCACTTGGATCATGTGAAAATCCTAATAAATGGTCATACCCTAGAGTAGGTACACATCCGAGTGAGCCTTGATGCACGAGTACTTCATAGGCTTGTGGTCGGCCTCTCCAATTCGACCATGTCAAAATCCTAATACTTGGTCATACCCTAGAGTAGGTGCATGCCCAAGTGAGCCTTGGGGTAAGAGTGCTTCATAGGCCTGTGGTGTGCCTCTCCAATTGGACCATGTGAAAATCCTAAAGCATGGAGATACCTTAACTAGGTGAATGCCCGAGTAAGCCTCGGAGTATGAGTACTTCATAGGCCTATGGTCCGCCTCTCCAATTGGACCATGTGAAAACCCTAATACAGGGTGATACCCTTGACTAGGTATGGATATGAGTGTTTAAAAAAATATAGGGGCGACCTCTCCAATTGAGACTTGCTTGCCAGAATAAGGCATTTTTCATGCCCATATGATATATCCCTATTGCTAGTATGTATTACCGTTATACTTATATTTTTTTATTTTGATATATTTTTCAAGAAAACTATGTCGGACGTCACTAGATTAATTACCATTCTTAGCATATGACAGATATGAGAGAAATAAAATTCATTCCACAAGACAATAATTGGCCTCTCCAATTGGACCATGTTATAAAACAAAACAATGAACTACGAACGACCAGATCCTATGAAGGTACATAGGCAGCTCGATACGCTCGAGTTCGATTCTCATATCGATTGAATGTCTCTCAACTCAATCCAGGCATTCATCTACAACCTTACAAAGGTAAACAGAACAACCAAATAGGGCTTAAAAATTGAACGATAATTTAAAGAACACCAGTCCAGTTCACGACCACTGCACACGTTTAAAGAGATTAGAGACCAGCTTCCAGCTCATCTCAAAATCAACTTGGCTGAACTACGACCTATAGGTCTATTGTGTGTGTGGGGGGGGAAATATACCTACATAAATACCCTGACACGTCACGAGCACATCGGTCAAAATGGCGACCAACATGTGCTCCAATAAGAGAAGGACGACCAAGAGTCCCTGATAAAGTAGAATACTAAGGAGAAGTATATGATTGTAACTTAAACTCTATGAGGATAGGACTTTCCCAATTGTAACCCCTGACTCTATATAAAGGGAACACCCCCATTGTGAAATGGGGACTCGGAGGCTAGAGAAACACTCACATGTAACTCCTCTCAAGTTTATAACGAAACACAAACACAACCCCGTGGACGTAGGCCATTCACGATCGAACCACGTAAATATTTATATCTTTCTTATTTATTTTCATGCTTGTATCGTGATGAATTGGCACCCCCTACGAGTGGGATTTTTTGCACTTACAGTTTCATACGGTGAATTTTGTGTTTATTGTTTACACATGGTGAACTCCGTATTTATGGTGTTACGATGAAAAATTGGTGCATTCGTGTTCTAGATCCATAGACGGTTGATAACCCTTATCGGTGGACGTCAAGGAATGTGTGGACTCACACATTGTGACAACTGCACACGCGAACTCCTGCATGTTACTAAGGAAGAGAGTTTTAAGATCCAAAAGGCATCAAGCTAACGAGGGCGTCGAGTCGTTGTGTAAGTCATCTATCAACTTTTTTAATTCCTTACCATAGTGAATTTATGTCTCTGGGTTATCCGAGGTTTTTCCTATTTAGGTTTTCCTCTTCCATCGGGATTTATGTGATTATTTATTTTATTTTATCCCACCTAGATTCATATTTTAGGATTAAATTTAAATTGACTAAAATTGGTTTACACAAATTTCGTTTAAAATTTGTGTAAAGTGTAATTTGGGGTAATTCTTCTTAAGTTTATTATTTAATTTGAAAAACAATAAGAGTCAGCTTATGTTTAAACCATTATTTATATCCTAGCAAATTTGAATTGCTATTTGAGAGGGAACATTAAGTTTTTGTGTTAGATCCGTGTTTAGGCATAAATAGTAGTAATTTTTATATGGAGGGTTAATAGTTCTCTCGAACACCTATGATTGATGGGTCTAATTACGCATATTCGAAGATGCATATGACATCAGCACTTAAGGAGATAGATGATCAAATATGACAAGTGGTTATGAAGGGTTGGTCCCCACCCACAACCTTAGTTGGTGATTATAGGCTTCTTAAACCCGTAGAATTGTGGTGTGAGGATGATTATATGTTCGAAAATTATCATTCAAGAGGTTTAAATGCTCTGTTTTATGAGATCACACCGGAGGTGTTCCACGTGTTATGACATCTGAAACGCTAAATAGTCTTAGGACATACTCCAACTCACCTATGAAGGTACTAGTGATGTTAAGGATTCCAAACTCCAAAACCTCACCACTCATTACGATCGTGGAAAATGAATCATTTGATGAGTTCTATGCTAGACTGTCCAATATTGTGAACTTGTTATTTAACTTGGGAAAGAGAATACCCTAAACATGAGTGGTAAATGAAATCTTAAGGTACTTGCCTGAAAGATTTAATTAAAAAATGATAGTTTTGAATTCCTTGGTTACTTTAGACTCTATGAAAGTTGAAGATCTTCTAGGTGATCTTGAAACTTATGAGCTCAATATATTTTCCTCCAAAAAGATAAAAAGAAAATAAGGGCATTGCTTTGAAAGTCCAAAGGAGGAAATATGAGTTTGGGATGATGAGTCTGACATCGATTTTGACAATATGGCCATGTTTGCAAAGAAGTTAAAAAAAAATCCAAGTTTTAAAAACAATCAAAGGATGTAACGAAGTTTAAGAAAAATAAGTAAAACAAGGCCGATAAAGTCTTAAAAATAATAATGATAATTTTAAGAAGGATGAGTCGAATAGATATTTTGAGTTTAAGGGTTAAGGAGATAGGGCATATGAGTATCCCACTAAGCTAAGGAAAGAGGGAAAGAAACTGATTGCATATAATTCCACCCTTAGTGATAGTGATCCAAAAGAGGAATCGTATTCCCTCTTTGAGAGCAACTTCAGTGCTTTCATGGCTAGTCATGTGTACCTTGGTGGAAATTTTTTCCATGAAGATAATTCTGAGCATGACGCTTTTGAGGCCATTATTTATGATTCTAAAGTGAGTGATGGTGGAGAGATTTGGGAAGAAGAAGACGATTAATAAGGGGAGGAAAGTGAACTCCAAGTTGCCTTTCATGAATTATATATGGAAACTATGAAATTGAAAATGGAGAACTTAAGGTTAGAAGCTAGGTTGAAAACACATGCCTCGGGTAATAATGAGAGTGTTTTGATTGAAGATCTTAGGTCATGTGAGAAGACTCTTAGGAAAAAGCTCGCATTTGTTGGGTGGAGAGAGCCTTTGGGGATTAATGGAGATTTTAAAAAGGATTCCCTGGATTTTTATGCTTCTTGTGTTTTTCTTGAGTTTAGAATTGTGGAGTTAGATAAGAGATTGAAAGACTTGAGTAATGTAAAATTGGTTTTAACTCTAGGATAAAAAGGATGGATAAAATGTTAAGCACCATTCGAAACAAAGATGAAAATTTTGGTATGGGCTATGATGCATATAATTTATTAGAATGGAAAAGGAGAATCCATGTGAGCAACCCCATATGATAGGATTAAGTTAATGATGATGATGATGATGATGACGATGATGATTATGATGATTGCATATGCTTTCTCTACTAAAGACAAAATAATGCTTTTAAGAGATTCAAGCGTTTTTAGCAATGTTAGAAAAGTTCAACCCAGGGGTAACATTCCTCTTTTCTACACGTATACAAATTGAAATAGGAAAAGACACCTTAAGCATTTTTATTTGATCTTAGAAATGGTCCTAGAAAGTCTAAGTGTAGAGTCACCGAGGTTCCCAAAACCTTAGAGTGTCACTTCACACCTAAGTGGGTTAGGAAATCAGATTGGAGGCTTTATTTATTAGACTTGTTGACTCTCGAATTTTTATCATGATACTTCTTATGATGTATCTAATGGTTGATTGTGTTAGCATGTTTACATACAATAGCTTTTATACTTCATTATATGTGTGTTTGCTAGTTGTATATGGTTTGAGTCTTTTGTATTTTTATTTTTATTTCATTAGATCTTATTGAGAAAAATACAAATACATCTTGTTTAGCTTTTGAGTGTTTTTTGTTAAATTGGTATCATTTTGAAAAATATTGAGTAATTTAGTTTTACATATTTTTTGTGGCATATTGTTGTGTTTTAATCCACTTTGTTCCATGTTTCCATGTGGCAAGGAAATTTGATTATGATTTTTAATGCTTAGATTGTTCTTAAACATGCTTGCATGGAGTTGTTTGACTTTAATTTTCTTAATGCATTCACTTCGTATATGCCTCCATACACACATGCGCCAGCTCATTTAGATTTGAATTTTACATGTTATATTTGAGATAAGTGATATGTTCTCCCATCAATCTTGTTATTTATATATCTTTTGACTATGGGTTATTTTTGCATGTAAGAACCATTGCCCATGAGTATTTTATTTTTATTGAATATATTAGGGTGCACGGGAAAGGGATGCAAGAAGAGAAAATCTTCTTTGTAGGAAACCACCGTTAACAAGAGCCTTAAAAATGAGAGGCAAAAAGAAAAGATTAAAGGCCGGCGTGTTTGTTTGTTTGATTTTCAAAAATGGCATCTTTAAAAAATTAAGTGAAAAATATGATAATTGTTTAGATTTTGAGGGGTTTTATAGTTAAAGATCAAAAGGTTGCACAATGCATCCCAGTTATGCTCAACTTGTCATAACACTATTGATTTGTAGAATCATCAAAATTCTAAGCTTGTGTACATTGTGCTTGTTTATTCTTTAAGTTCACTTTATTTTTCACTCCAGGCTAAATGCTAGTTTGATAAATTTTTGCGGTAAAATATAATTCCTTGAAATTTTTGAGTGATTGGGTCATAATTTATTTGTTATTAGTTCATACCCGTTCACTCTATTCCACATGTTTACACACATCGATATTATGATAGTGTGTAAAGCTTATGTGTTTTATGTCATTTTGTGGTGTTTACACCGATATATTTGTCATGTAATTTATCTTTATTAATATTGGCATGATATATGATCATATTGGTATATCTTGCTGATGGTTTACATTGGTACCTCATATTTCATTTTATATTCTAGTTCATATCATATTTGCATCAAAATTAGTATTGATTGATTTATTTGTGCGCCTATTGCCATGTTGTGTTTGTTATGCTAACACCATTCCATGATATTATTATTTACTCTATATTTCCAATTAGTATAACATATTCTCACATTTTGCGGGAGATATTATTTATGTGAGAAAAATGGTTTATTATGCATTCTTTCTTTGTCTGTTCCAGAACAAAAGGGGGAGAAATTCTATCTTTCACTTTAGTTTTAGGAGGAGATCTTTATCTTAGGGTGATACTTTCTACCAAGGTGTGGACATTAGAAATATGAAGAGTTTATTCCTATAATTATTTTATATACTGTTTTATTCTCTTTTAATTTAAAGGTGTATTTAAGTGTGCGGGTTTGCAACATGTGGCAAAGTTACAAGTGAAAAAATCTAGTAAAGGTTTATGATTCGGTCAAGTTATAATTTTTTTCCTTTTGGGGTTGGGGATTAAGTGTTAGATGATCTTAACAACCCATAGAAGTTTTAAAGGGAGAGATTTGTACAGACCAATTTATGAATAGAGTCAATTTGTATGTTTTGGCTTATTCTATGTTTGGACAAAAAATATTTGAGTCATAGGTTAGGACTTGAGCGTGTTGACTTTTCAAACCTATAACGTGTTTAATTGAAGACATAGCGGACAAGTTAGATTGTCTACACCATCGTGTCATGTTTTGTTCCCTATTTCACCTTCGACATTTGAGGAATCTTAAAAAGGTATGAATGCATTTTAGTATGATTCCTGGATATCATTGGGTGTTTGTTTTATTTGTTTGAGGCTATTTCTAATAAAGAATATTTATTAGAAAAAAAATATTTTTGAATAAAGTCATTCGAAAGAGTTTTAAAGTTATTTAAACGAATTCATATAATTCGTTCGAATGAGTTTTCATGGTGGCTCGAACGAGATGGCTATGTTGTTGGAACGACATTCAAATAAGGTTCAAACAAGGAAGTTTTGTCAAAAGTGAAAAATTCATTCAAAACTCATTCGAAATATGTTTTAATGAAAGAGGCATGTTCATTCGAATGAGGTTATGTTTGGTTTGAACGAGATTATGCACTTTATTCGAACGAACCTTTATTTTCATTCGAACGAGATTCTGTCGCCTCAAAAATCGTGTTTTCAATAAATAGACATGTTGGGAACTTTTTAAGTTGAGCATTTTGCAAAAAATCACCTTGTTATCATAAACCAAAAGCCTCAAAGTTGTAATTGCACGCAAACTCTTTGATATCCAAGACTCAATCTTTATAAAATTGGAGATATCCAATTTTTGGGACCTATGAAGGATTTACTCATCATCATCTTTGTTGAGTATGTTTCATACCAGGACTTGGTAATTTTTGTTTATATACTTTGGAATTTATGTTTGTTATGTTGCAGTGAAGAAGCGGTGTGTTCGTGTTCCATATCTGTTGATGATTATCGACCCCAATTGGTGGAAACCAATGCATGTGTGGAATCACACGTCGTGGAAGTTATGTAGGTGGACTCATGTCTATCGCTGTGGAGGAGAGATTTAAGATGGAATATGCATCAAGACTTGTGAGGAGGCCATGTAATACCCGTGCCAAATTTTTTGTTATTTTTCTTGTGTTAATTGTAATAAGATGAAACCTTGATATTTGGATCATTAGTATGGTTTTACCCTCCATATTTGATTTACTCTTATGGATTTGATAGAAATTGTTAGAAGTTTATGGGTGAAATTGGAGATTTAAGAAATCTAGCTAGATCGAACGAGCTTGAAAGTCATTCGAATGAGATTCTTATTTCGTTCGAATGATGTTACTAGTGGTTTAAATGAAATGCCCTATTGGTTCGAAGTGGACATCTAACGACAATCCAATGACCCTCATCTAGATAAGATTCCAACTTTATTAGAAGTTCGTTAAGGTCCCATTATCGTTCTAATGACCTGTTTAGAAAATTTTAGATCGAGATGCCATTGTGTGCTGCCACATTTTTGGACCGTGATATCAATGATGTGTCTGATGCACTCAGATGGTCAAAATGGGATTTTGGTGTTTGGAGTATGTTTTTATAAGGGTATGTCTGGGTTATTTTTGTGTTGAAAGATAAGACAATGGGGTGGGTTTCCCCCACCATTTTTGGATTTCTCCTAACTTTTGTCTAACTCTCGAGAGATCCACCACCCTCTCCCAACACCACAAATCCCCCTACACAACCATGTCTCCACCTTATTCCACCACATTTCAGACGTATTCCACCATATTTAATCCTAATACACCCATTTCCTCCATTGTTGGGTATAGCTACGAATTTGGAGGTGTTGTTGAGGATTTTTGAAGATGAAGATGGCGAATTAATGGAGTTTGAAGGGGTTTTGCTTGGAGCTTTTATTGAGGCAAGCTTTGTGGAGCTGGGCAACCTCCTTGAGGCCACCTTAGGAGGTGGGTTGACATCACCTTCTTCTTCATCCAATAATTTTTAGAACACCATTTGAGATAGTAAAACTCTACTCTTAGTTAAAGACTCTATTTTGCACATTAGTAGTCTTACAACTAGAATTGCTGAAATAAAATCCATATATCAATTAAAAAGATGACTTCTTAAGGTTTTGTGTAAATGGTTTATAAATAATTTTAAATGTTTTGAGAAAAAAACTATGACTCAAGAATGTTGAATAAATGGTGTATTTTAAGAAGTTTGGTAATTAACATTTTATGGGATAAAATGTTTTGAAAAATGACATTTATCTTGTTAAAGATACTTTAGGTGAACTGTGTTTTAAAGTTTCTTGCAAAAATGAAGATTTTATAAAGATGGGCATTTGTTTAAGTTTTGAAGAATAAAAATGTTCTTTAGTCTTGAAAAGTGTATTTTTGCAAGTTTTATGCGATTTCTTCATTAAATCATGTGTTAAGATCATTTTCTTGAATTTTTAGACTTAAAAGCCTCCTTCCCATGCATGTAAACTTGTAGTAATTTGATAATAATAACAAAAAAAAATATAATGGTTTTTGTTGAGTTGTAACTTAGAATAAAGAAAATAGAAATGTAGCTCTTAAGGTGTGTTGAAAGGGTGTTGAAAATGTGAAAAATATAAGGTTTCAAGACTATATGGATTAATAAAGAAAATGGTATTCTTCTTACAAAGTAGTCTTAGATGTCCAAATATTTATTAAAGAAAGAAAGTGATGAAATAAAGATGTCATCAGCTTGAGAAGAATATTAGTCCAAGGTATTAAATAAGTGTTAATGAGTAAAATGGAGGTAGTGTGGGTAACTTAATGATGTTTTGGCAAATGACACTTGTAAAAATGGAGGAAAAGACAATGTTGGAAACAAGTGAGTAAAATGGAAATTTTTCGTAAATCGAAACATTTTTATGAAATAAAAATGTTGAAAATGGTATTAAAAAATGGTCTTAAATGAACATGATTTGGGATAAAATCAATGTCCAAATAAAATGGATAATAAATGATGATTTTAAAGTGTAACACAAGTTGTGGTGAAACCCCGGGTTTTGAATTTGTCCAGTAAAAGGAAAATTAGAATAATGTGGACATTTGCAAAATGTTAAATCATATTAATAAGGACTTAGATGACACAGGAATAATCAAGGAGGGCCCGAAGCCCTGGGGTGAAAGTTCCAAAATCACTGGCCAGAGCATATGGTAGTATAACTGGCGGTGTGGAGCCCTTTAAAGTATGCAGGTATTGGAACATTCCTAGAAAACGATCATGAAAATGGAACATGTCAATAAGTGGATTATGTGATGAATATGTGAAAAGACAATCTAACTTGAATGAATTAATAAATGTTGCGATAAAAAATAAAGTGTTCAAGTAATGTGAAATTGATTAATGTTCATAGAGTAAAGGAAAAGGGAAAGTGAAGGGATTAAATGGGTAGTTAAGCAACCTAAATAGGTTTAACCCATAATTAACAC
Organism: Sambucus nigra; assembly: GCA_949130495.1. NCBI lineage: Eukaryota > Viridiplantae > Streptophyta > Magnoliopsida > Dipsacales > Adoxaceae > Sambucus > Sambucus nigra. The sequence goes on along the minus strand of OX422224.1, from coordinate 137,062,675 downwards.
AAGGATGTGTTCATGAAAGGTTTTGAAAGGAAAAATAAGTATTTTCAAACACAGCATTTGCATGTGTTGTAAGGGTGATTTCCAGTGAAAATGCTAGCGTGGATTTTTATGAACAAAGAGGTAATTTCGGTGAAAGAAATTATTTTCCTCAAATAAAGTGTGTTTGTTTTAATATTTAACTGGGTGTGCTAAATCAAGGAACGAATATCAAGTCAAGTAAAAGGGATTTCTTTTATAATATTAAGGTGATTTAATCGTGATAAGTAACATTTTTGGAATAAGAATGGTTTCATGCATTAAAATATGTATATATATATATATATATATATATATATATATATATATATATATATATATATATATATATATATAAGGTAGTTGAATGTGCACGTAGTTATAATGTGTTAGAATCTACTTTATACCATTCGATTCTATATTGAATTATTGTAATTTTTCACTAGGCATTCGGCTCATTCCCTCGTCTTTGTTATGGCAAGTTGTTTGCGATTCCATATTTTGAGAGCGTTATACAGGCAAGTATTATTTTTATTTTACATTAGTATCTCTGTATGATTGAATTCCGGGGAAACTTCCCACAGGTCCCTCACGTAGCCTAATTTAAATGGAAATCATATGTTAAACAAGTGAAATGTTAATTAAATAAAACTGGACTATGAACATTATGTAGGTTGTTTCATTACACTTTACACCTAATAATTAGGTTGGGCCGGGTTGACCACAGGTAACCCATAAATTTGGGTCGGGCGTTACAAATGGTATTAGAGCTCTAGGTTCAAGGTTCCTTTCGATAGTGATGTGGTGAGGTCGGTAGTATATCTTTTGATGTTAGTGTTAGTTTTGGGCTGGTCACGCTAGATTAGTAATGGTTTTAGTTCGTGTTCTCCACGGTGGAGTCAACGAGTTTAGCACTTTGGTTAATTCATTGCCAAGTGGAATGGGACCAATTCAGTTGTCATTAATTACTTCCACACTTCTGATATAGATTTATTAGTGTCTGTGAGAGACAATAGTGGTGACACCGTGGCTTTAATGTGAGGTGCTGATGTGTTAACCCTAGATAATATGTGAGGTCTATCGAGATATTTATAGGGCTTAATTACATCCATTGGATTAGAAACATAAATTGTGTCAATCCAACCGTGGATATTAGATGACTAAAAAGTCATACCTAAGCATTATTGATGTGTGATGAGGATACATTAAGTTTCAAGGTGTGGTACTTTCGGATAGATAATGATGGTGATGTAGTTAGGATAATTCGAGCCTTGGGGTAGTATCATGTCGTAATTCAATTGATGATTTGGTAAACTTGAGGAATTGTGTTGGTCAACACTTGGGGATGTGCACTCAGTCAGGGTTGATATATACCATTGTTACAAGTAAGTGTCTTAGCGGATGCTGATTGAAAGATGTACCTCACAAGGTATGATGAGAGTTACGGACAAATTACAATAACTATATTAAGTATGAAATAATGATGGTTAAGGAGACTTAATATTAAACTCTAGATAGTCTTCCATGTTAGGGTTTCAGGAGATATGATGCAATTTTGAGGAATATGATAGAAAATGATGGTACTTTTGGATAAGTATACTAAGATTCGGGGTTTGGTACTTCAGTATAGATAATGATGGTGATGTAATTAGGAGAATTCGAGCCTTGGGGTAGTATCATGTCATAATTCAATTGATGATTCGGTAAATCTGAGGAATTGTGTTGGTCGACACTTGGAGATGTGCACTCAATCAGGGTTAATATATACTATTTTTACAAGTAAGTGTCTTAGTGGATGTTGATTGAAAGATGTACCTCACAAGGTATGATGAGAGTTATGGATAAATTACAATAAGTATATTAAGTATGCAATAATGATGGTTAAGGAGACTTAGGATTAAACTCTAGATAGTCTTCCAGGCCAGGTGTAACAACCCGCGTAATTTTGAGCTATTTTAATTAATTTCTAAAAAATGGAGGAAAATAAAGTTTTTGATAAAATTATTTGTATTGCTCAAATATGTTGGTTATTATTTTTACAGGCGAGAATTTCAAACAGTTTCGAAAATGGATTTAAAACGGATTTTAAAATGATTTTTAAATATTTTTAACTCTTGGAATTCTAAGTCGGCGAACATTAAGTAATTTTCAAGAGTTGTTTTGGCTTCCAACTCTTCATTTCTTTGCCTTATTTTAAGGAGTCTTTTGGATTCCAACTCTTCATTTCTTTGCATTATAAAGGGAAGTCGTGGGAAACCCTTTTAACCCACTTTTGGCACAAATTTTGGCAAGAAATATATTTTATATTCCTCTTCTTTTTATATACACATTGGCCCTTGAGATTTGTGAGTTCCAACCTTAGATTAGAGGTGTTCTTGGGGCTATTTTGTTGGAGGTTCTTGGAGGAGATTTTGTAGATCTTTTGTGTTGATCTTGAGGATGTGATCGTTGGTTTCTCACCATGGTTTGAGGTATGGGGTTTTACACAATATGCTCCTTAAATCTCGCGAGTGTCATTCTCTTTGAATTCTTGTTTAATTGAACTCATATTTGAATTGATAAATTCATTGAAATCTGGAAAATAATTGTTTAAATTATTTTGATTAATGTGGTATCATTATATTGTTGATGAGCACGTTGTCATGAGATTTTAATATGGCACGGATGTTGGGCACCCGCCAAAATTCCTGTTTCCCGGGCTATGGATTGATAAAGCATATACTGATGTGGTGAGGCCTGGTGACCCGGTTAAAGTGTTGTTGAGAAATTATATTGATAAATGCTTTGAGATTTGCATTTTGGTTTGAATATTCGTACTCGTGTTGTTACGTTTTATTCATCACTAATATATATTTGTTGAGCATCTTTCCTATCGTATTGTGTACTTCCCCATATTTTCTTTTAGTGGCATGTTAGCGCGGATTTTAGGGCGCTATGGAGATTGATTTTAGCGAGGATTGTTTGGGAAAGATTTGTATTATTTTGATGTATAGAGCTTTGGAGATTTGTATTTTTATTCGAGTTAGATAGTTGGAATTTTAATTCGAGAGACTTGTTGTAATTGAAGAGATTGAGATTAGTGGATTTATATTATTGTGGGTTTATTTAGATGCTCTATACCTTGTTACTTGTGGATTTGGATTTATTTTATCGCATTAGCGCTCCGTTCGCTCTCCCCGGGAGGGCGGGGTGTTACATCAGGGTTTCAAGAGATATGAAATAATTCTGAGGAATGGGATCCTTAGTGATGTCGATGATGTAAACCTATAGGCTTATATGTTGTAAGCGACCTCCAATATACTGTCAAAATCCTTATTAGTGTAAGTTTGTGGTTTGGTACTTGGCCTATGGCCACAAACATTTAGAAGGGATGATTATTATCTAAGTATCAGGGCCCACTTTAGTAGCTTAAGTAATGGCTAGATCTGAGGAAACTCCAATGTAAGTATGGTTTAAGGTCATTCTAAAGTGTTCATATGATTAATTGTGTGTGACATCATCAGGTCTAGAAATTGACTTATTGCGGTGTATTAAGGTGTTCAATGGTTAAGGTGCGTCATATGTAGAGGCTCGTGGACTATTGTCTTGCGAGCAACTAGTAATCACAATGTGGGTATTAAGGATTTTGTAGAGCATACCTATAATGAGAAAGTCATGGATGATGAAATCTTGTCAGGTTTTGAGGACTTTACGTGGAATATGTTTGGTGCCCTTAGGGAACTAGTTAAGTTCGGTATAAAGAAGTGCTAGTGTTCTAGTGATGATCGTATTAAGAGTCAGGTGATGATCTCGGGATATTCATCAAACTCAAAGGAGTTGAATCATGTAGTCCTTGGTGAGGTCATCCAATTTGATGAAAGTAGGTGAGGTAACCTTCTAAGGAAAATTTAAGATTAGTACTATAATTGGAAATGATGCCCCTATCATAGGATTGCTAATGTAGGAAGTGTAGTGATTGATTTTGGTGCGTACTAGGAAATGAAATTGGGACCTAAATTGATACTGTCATGATAAAGACTTGAAAATGGCACCCAAAGGGGAATATCGAAGAATGATTAGAATGTTGACGTGTGTCGACATCATAAGTTAGGATAGCCTAAGAAAGATAGGGACTAGTTCTTGGCACATCTTGCCAAGTCAGTACAAATTAGAAAATGTAACTCAATACGGTACTTACTACCCTTATAATGCAATTGGCGACAGGTATGACAGTCAGGTAAGTTCAGTTTGGGTAGAACCTGGAGATAAGATCGATGACGACTTAATATAGGTAAAGGTTAATATAAAGTGAATGTTTCTCTTAATGGGGTTCTCCCTAAGAAGACTTAGGGTTACTATTATAATATGATAAGGAAATAAGTAACCTATGTACAGTAGGTTGGTGAAGTCGTCACTATTCAGATGGATAAGGTCAGTGTTGATAAGGGAATTGGCATTGTTCGACCGGGATGACTCGCATTAGTCAAGGATGTAAGGAGGAAACCTTAATCCTAAGGAGAAAAGTCCAGTGTTTGACTTCTCAGAGGATAATAGGTTTGTATGTGGTCGTCTTGTGAGGATGAAGGGTTTGAGATCCGATTCATCATGGCTGGTGGCTCGAGCTAGGGTGCATGGCTAGGTTAGTGCCCAATGACAACGTCTGGGAGGATTCATGGACTTTGAAGTGTGTGGCATAGATTCACTTTTTGTAAACCATAGTTCATCATATACGAATGGGATTTTCTCAGAATATTTATTTGTTCCTTATAACTCTTGTGTGTACTTTTCGATTTCGATAATCAAATATTGGTGTCCCCATGACTGTGGTAGCTCGAATTTGTACCATGTTATTGTATGGCACAGTAAAGTACGGGTGAACCTGGCATGGTCAATGCAGTTCGGTAACTGGGTGCGCCCCAATCTGAGGTATCCTTGTTATTGCACAAAGTTCAGTGTATGGGTGTCTAAGCTTTCAGTTGCACAGTTTGCTCATAGTATTCTCTTTCCTTAGGATTAACGACCTTAAGATCGGTCAGCCTGGCAGTCAGAGGTTGTGGTTGTAAAGAGCGGGATAATGACTTGAGGACATAGTGTAGTGTTAGAACTCGAGGAAACATATTACTAAGTGTTGTTTACCATGATAGATGGATTGTTTTAACACATGAGTGAGTGTTCCCTAGTAGTACACCTAGAGTGGACCTAGGTTCATAAAAGGGGTGATATGGGATGGTGTTAGTTGTACGCTTGATTTGGAGCTTAGTGTCATGTCCCTCGATATGTCGGAATTATGAGGTAAGGTTGGTATCAAGACTAAGTAGATTTGTCGGTCTAAGAATATTTCAGAATTCGTGCAGATGCAGAATGTGTGGTTCGGAGATTCAAGTGGTTCATGATGATAAATTTTATTGTTGGTTGCATTACAGTTTACACTTGAATCTCCAATTCAAGTGGTTCATGATGATAAATTTTATTATTGGTTGAACCTTTGATCACTAGAGGTCGTTACTCGATAGGCGCACCGGTATGCTTTGGGTATTTATGAGGTATTATTGAAACTTGATTAAGCGTGATGGACAAATGATTGGAGACTCGAAGACGATTATGTGATGTCAATGGCCAACATGGCGATGAGCGTTAGAACACAGCGTATGTTGAACCTTTGGTGACAACACCTGTGTAAGAGAGTATAATGTGATCTTAGCAATGGAGGACTTTGACAATTTAGTCTTGGATAATTACCATGACTTAGTATAAGATTTGGTAAACCCCCATGGACTTAACGAATTCGAGAATCGATAATCTCAATGAAGAAGTTTCTTAAGGAGGCAAGAATGTAATATGCATGCCCAATATTTTATTATTTTTCCTGTGCCAATTGTAATAAGATGAAACCTTGAGATTTGGATCATTACTATGGGCTTTCCCTCTATATTTGATGGCAATTGTTAGAAGTTTGTGGGTGGAATTGGAGATTTAAGGAATCTAGCTAAATCGAACGAGTTTGAAAGTCGTTCGAATGAGATTCTCATTTTGTTCGAACGATTTTACTGGTAGTTCCAACGAAAAGCCCAGTTTATTCGAAGTGGACAGCTGATGATGATCCAACGACCCTCATCTTCATAAGATTCTAACTTTGTTAGGAGGTAGTTTGATGGGAATATTGAATTAGATCTCAATATCATTCGAAGAGGCCCCATTTAAATTCGAATGGCCTCTTCTGAAAATTTTAGATCGAGATGCCCTTATGCGTTATCACATTTTATATCGTGAGATCGATGACGTGTTGACTCCGAAAGAACCCAGATGATCAAAATGGAATTTATGTATTTGGGGTTGTTTTTATAAGGTTTTTTTTGGGTTATATGTTGGTTGGAAGACAAGAGGGTGGAGATGGGTTTCCCCCACAATTTTCAAAATTCTCCTCTCTCTCTCTCTCTAGCTCTTGATAGCTCCACCACCCTCTCCCAACACCACAACCCACCCTACACCACCATGTTTCCACCTTATTCCACCACATTTTAGAAGTATTCCACCATATTTAAGCCCAACACACCCATTTCCTCAATTGTTGGGTAGAGCTACGGATTTTGGAGGTGTTATTAGGGGCTCTTAAAGATGAATATGGAATATTAAAAGAGTTTGAAGGTCATTTTTCTTAGAAATTTTATGCAGGCAAGCTTTGTGGAGCTAGGCAACCCCCTTGAGGCCACCTTAGGAAGTGGGAGTTGCTATCACGTTCTTCTTCATCCAACCATTTTTGGAGCTCCATTTTAGGTGGGAAAATTATACTCTTAGTTTAAGACTCTATTTTTCACATTAGTAGTCTTGTAGCTAGAATTGCTAGAGTATAATGCATACATAAGTTAAGAAGATGACTTCTTAAGATTTTGCGTAAATGGTATATAAATGATTTCAAAGGTTACGAAAAAAGACTATGATTCAATAATGTTAAATAAATGATGTGTTTTAATAAGTCTGGTATTAAACATTTCATGGAATAAAATGTTTTGAAATTGACATTTATCTTGCTGAAGATATTTTGGGTGAACTGTGTTTTAAAGTTTGTTACAAACATAGAAATTTTGTAAAGTTGGATATTTGTTTAAGATTTCAAGAATAAAAATATCCTTTAGTCTTGAAATATATTTTTTCAAGTATTATGGGATTTCTTATATAAATCATGTGTTAAGCTCATTTTCTTGGATTTTTAGACTTAAAATCCTCCTTCCCATGCATGTAAACTTGTAGTATTTTGTTGATAAGCACACAAATAAGTTTAATGTGGGGTTTTAATGAGTTGTACCTTGGAATCAACAAAATAGAAATTTTATCTCTTAAGGTGTGTGAAAAGGGTTTTGAAAATGCGAAAAGTGTAAGGTTTCTAGACTACATGTATTAATAATGAAAATGGTATTTTCTTATAAAGTAGTCTTAGATGTCCAATGATCTCTTAGAGAAAGAAAGTGATGAAACAAAGATGTTTCTAACTTGAGAAGAGTGTTACTTCAAGGTATTAAATAAGTGTTAATGAGTTAAAAATACATAAGAAGTTAGTGTGGGTAACTTAATGTTGTTTTGGGAAATAACACTTATGAAAATGGAGGAAAATAGACATTTGGAAACAAATAAGTAAAATGGTAATTGTACGTAAATTAGAACACTTTCATAAAATAAAATTTTTGGAAAAGGTGTTACACAAAATGGTCCAAAATGAACATGATTTGGGATAAAAGCAATGTTAGAGTGGAAAGGACAAGAAATGATGAATTTTAACGTGTAACACAAGTTGGAGTGAAACCCCAGGTATTGGCTTTGATCGGAAAAAGGAAAAGTGGAATAATGTGGATATTTGCAAAATATTAAAATGCATTAATAAGGACTTGATGACACCGGGATAAATAAGGAGGACCCATATCCCTTAGGAGAAAGACCCAAAATCACTAGCCAGATCATATGGTAGCATAGCTAGCGGCGTGGAACCCAATAAAGTATGAGGATATTGGAAGATTTTGAGAAAAAGATAAAGAAAATGGAACATGTCAAGAAATGGATTGTGTGATTAATATGTGAAAAGACAACCTAACTTGAATGAATTAATAAATGTTCCGGTAAAGGATAAAGTGGACAAGTAATTTGAAATATATTAATGTCCTTAAAGTAAAGGAAAGGTAAAGTGGAGGGATTAAATGGGTAGTTAAGCAACCTAAAGAGGTTTAATCCATAATTAATGTGAGGGCGTGCTTTTAAAAAGTTTTCAAAGGAAAAATAAGTGTTTTCTAACATGACATTTGCTTGTGTTAATAGGATGATTTTCAATGAAAATACTAACATGGGTTGGTATGAACAAAGGGGTAATTTCAGAGAAAGAAATTATTTTCCTAAAACAAAGTGCATTTGTTTTAAGTATCTTACCGAGTTTGTTAAATCAATGAACGAATGTCAAGTCAAGTAAAAGGGATGTCTTTTATAAGATTATGGTTATTTAATTGGGATAAGTAATGTGTTTGGAATAAAAACGATTTCATGTATTATATACACAAGCTAGTTACATGTGTACGTAGTTATAACGTGTTATAGTCTCCTTTTTGTCATTAAAATCTATATTGTATTGTTGTAATTTTTCACTGGGCATTCAGCTCATTCTCTCGTCTTTGTTACAGTAGGTTGGTTGCAGTTCCGTAGTTTGAGAGCATTGTACAGGTAAGTATTATTTTTATTTTATGTAGGTATCTTTGTATTCCTGGATTCCGGAGATGCTTCCCATGGGTCCCTCACCTGGCCTGAATTAAATGCAGATCGCATGCTAAACAAGTGAAATGTTTATTAAATAAAACTCGACTAGAAACATTATGTAGGTTATTTCACCGCACTTCACACCTAACGCTCGGGTCGGACCCAGTTGACCACGAATAACCCATAAATCCAGGTCGAGGCGTTACACGTCGAGTCATTGTGTAAGTCATTTGTCGACTTTTTCAATTCCTTATCATAGTAAATCTGTGTGGTTGGACCGTCTGAGGTTTTTCCCATTTAGGTTTACCTCTTACATTAGGCATTGTGTGATTGTTTATTTTTCTCTATTATGTTATCACCAAGATGCATGTTTTAGGATAAGAAAAAATAAAATAAGCTAGAATTGGTTTACACAAATTTTGTTTAAAATCGGTGAAAACTGTAATTTGGAGTAATTTTGCTGTAAAGTAATATTTAATTTGAAAAAATAAAAATTATCTTTTATTTAGGCTATTCTGTATATCTCCACAACTTCAGCGACATAGAGCAACCGATTGTCAAAAAATAGCACTAACTTATCTTCATCCAAAAATGTAATTGTGATGCTAAACCCCTCTTTATCTTTTTTGCTAACACCATTCAAGTTGAGAGTTGCTTCTTATTTGGCTTCGATGATTTTGAGTATGGATTTTATGACTTTTATCCCTTATTTTTAGTGTGATGCCCACTTGGTCATAAAACCATTTAAATTTGGCACCGCATGACACCTTAGTGATCATTTCAATTTTGGAATCATGATATCCTTGATTTATTTCAGCCATGTATGCTCTTTGTGATTCAATTGCGTTATTTTCATCATCGGTGGCAACTGGAAATGCCGCTCCCTTTTCTTGCACACTTTCAATCCTCAAGCCCCTCATTATTCCTACCAACTCTTCCACTTTTGAATTTTTATCCAATTCATGATCTCTATAATTTCATATTTTGTGAATTCATCTCACTATATGAAAGTTTCTCTACCCTGTTGATAGTTCGACAGTGGTTTATGATGCACGTTTTCAATCGCCATATCCCATTTTCCACATGTTCAACTACTTCTATAATTTCTATACGTTTCTTATAAGAATTCCCCACATATTGGTGGTGCATATAGTAATCACTGACATCTCTATCAGCATTGATTGGGGGACCTTTAGAAGTTTCTAAAGGATTCACAAAGAGATTGTTCACCGACCATCGTATATCATTATTACTTCCTCATATGTAAAAGGTAAAGCCATTTATTGGCGATCCTTCCTTTGGGGTCTTTGGCCTTGGGAAAGCTTGTGGGGTTGCCATTCTAGTCCTTTCTTCAGTCCAAACAGATTGATTGTGGTTCTTATGTTTTCCTTAGGGGTCAAAGGGGGAATTCTCAGTGCCCAAAGTGTCATTCCTTGGACAATCGGTCCATTGACCCAAATAGTTGTTTGTTCCTCTACTATTCACTATTTGTTATAAGTCGGCATTTGTTCGACTCAGCCCACACAATTCCCTACTTCTCTAAAAATTGAGTAAAGCTTACTTGTGGGTGATTGAGCATATGGACATTGTACTCTGATAGAATTCCATTAGCACACATTTAAGTCATTTCGAGTTCGGCCAACACCTCCCAACAATCGAGAGAATGCTCACAAAACCTGGAGATATACGCCATCAAATCCTCATTGAAACCTTGTTTCACCTGAGCCAAATTTAGAGATGTAATTTATTTCTCTATCACAAAGAAGTTAAAGTAAACTAGCTCAATTATTTAGGACCAGATAGCAACACCGTCTCCCGGTAAGTCCCAATACCACGTATAAGCCTTTGCCTTCAGTAAATTCATAAATTCGTTTAACCTCAAGGTGTGATCCCCTTCATTAATTACCATATTTTATGAACCTACTCATGTGTTCCTAGGGGTTACCTTTCGTATAATATTTCCAAAATCTTAACGGTGCTACATATCCAATTAGGTAAATTATTGTGTAAATGCTTTCAATGAAAGGTGACCCCTCATCATGCTCGAAGGGGGCTGCAACCGTGAACATAGAGACTTGGATCATGAAGAATTTCTTCATGTCTTTAGGAGTCACAAAGTCAATTGGCATTTGGGGTGGCAGTGTGCTGATGATCGATTCATCAGGTTTTTAGGTGGAATAATGTACCGATAATTTCACTGGTGGGGTTGGTGTATTTTGTTGGCCATTGATTGATCGTTGTTGGGTGTTGAATCGTTGGGGATCTTATTCGCGAGAAATTTCGGAGTTTTGGGTGTTGGGTTTGACAGTTTCTTGGTTTTGTGATGGTAGGATTGGTTCTAGTATCGAAGATAAGTTTCCACCTTGAGATAAGAAGTTTTGCACTCAAGATTCTAGCGACAGTCTAGGGTTGGTCAGTGGTGTTGTTGTCAAATTTGGGGTTAGAATTATCTCTTGAGTGGACACCATGAAAAATGCAGCATTTCAATTTTGGGGGATAATAGTCGAGGTTTCAAAAATATATTGACAACGGGGGATTTTCAACGTCAGTTATTCTAGTGGAAGCAAAAGTTACAGGGGGTTTGAAGATGACGGATTGTTAATTTCCTCAAATGACCTCTCCACTGAAATGAGAATATCTCCTTAGCATAGTCACCTTTCATAGGAGGGTTGTTACCGGTTAGCTGGGATTTAGGACCTTGTCCCTTAAAGATCGAGGTGTAACCCATCTAGGAGAGGTCTTGACCATAGGCACGGGATATAACAAATGTAAGTAATAGTATCATTATGAAAGAATACAATAATAAATTTTGGTATTAGGTCTCAAGGGTGTGGTGCAATGGACAGTGAAAGAGTAAGCATCCTTTTTAGACAACAAAATCTAAGAGGCAACCTAAACATAAATGGTTTCCAAGTGATAATTAGGGTAGTTATGAATATGCTCGAGGGAATAACAGTGAGGGTATTTAAGTAAGTGGCAAAGATAATGTTTTATGTGTGTTTTTGATACAAAAATTAGTCAGTTGACGTGGATCAATTATATGAAGACACATGTCATCCAGCGTGGCATAAATATATTTACCTAGCAACTTACAGTGCTGAGCTGCTTCGCGCACTGAACTACTCGACATACCAAGCATCTGGTCAAGAAGATCAAACGACAAAGACAGATTTAATGAACACTCTTACCATGTACAAATGGATATGTCTCTTAAAGAACGACATATTGCCTATTCATACTGATAGCCCAAGGGCTATAAATACTTTGTAACACCCCCATAGTGGGGTTAGCTTTGATGAGAGAACATACTCAAGATTAACGCAAAATACATAGCATTACAAAAACAGTGGACGTAGGCCATTTCCCTAAGGTTGAACCACTTTAAAAATCCTTTGTCTTATTTCTTTATTCATATTTATCTGTGATTAATTAATTATATCAAATCTAATTTTTTACATCAACAGATTGGTTTCGTCTGTGGGAACAACTATATGTAGCATTTTTCACTCGAAAACTCATCCTAAATGGCTGAAATCCCAGAATTTAGCAACATGAATAATGACGGGAATCCTCCTAACCCTTATGCCCCTCAAAATGAAAACGATATCACAGGAATCATAGCGAGTTTAGACAGGGGACAAACAGTTATGAAGGATACTATGCGATAGTTCATCTAGACTTTTCAAAATTGAGCTTCCACCCAGTCTGGCCAATGAAGCATTGTGCGACCATCAAATTCACAATCCAGACGTACTGAACCTCGTCGTACTGGAACCTTCAAGAAAACATTACTTTAACCCCAGAACAAACAAGAGATTTGTAAAGGTTAAGCAGAGTCTCTCCCTTTGACCATTTGGGCCCCAAGAGGAATAGAAACCCTCCTCAGATTGCGCCGAGAAATTCTCAAAGACTAAACGGTTTACGGGAAGGGTCTGCCCAATCTCGCCCAAATATCAAGCCTGCAGCTCGCCCAGAATGATCCTAAGAGGAGAACTCAATGCGATTTGTTGCTCACACACATAAATCAGAGGTTGGAAATGATGCATGGAAAGGATCTATTCAGATATTAGAAGACAGGTTAGGGGAGATGGCTAAGGCCAGAAACCCTCTCCAAAGAACATTTATTAAGGGATATCCTTTTGTACAAGCAATTGTTGATTTTTGCACACCCTCAAAGTTTAAGGCTCATGTAGCTACACCGAAGTACGATGGAAAAATTGATCCGGTCCTCCATATAGAGTAGTACCAAGATGCTGCAGATATCTATGCAGTTCTCGATGAGATGAGGTGCAGGGTATTCTCGGGAACTATCACCGAATCTGCTCAAATATGGTATAACGGTCTTCCTTGGGGGCAGATTGCCACCTTCCATCAATTGGCAGAGCTCTTTATAGGAAACTTCTATTTTGGTGCAAAATCAGTCAAGACGGTGGCACATCTGTTGAGTGTAAGGTAAAGAGCAGGAGAGAGCACAAGGTATTATATCACTCATTTTAACAATGAGAAACTGGAAGTCATCGACTATGAGGAGAAAATAGCTATTACAGTTCTAATGAGTGGTTTTCTACCAGATAAGTTATACTACACTCTGGCCAAGGATTCCCTCGAATCCATGGCGGAGTTGATGGCTAAAGAAGCCAAGATTATGAATGACGAAGAATCTATGGCTGGGAAGAAGAATGCTGAGGCAAAAGCAGAGACTAAAGTTGAAGGTAGGTCTGAGAGGAAAGACCACAAGCATAACAGAAGGAACAAGCAGTCAAAAGGAAAGGGAACATTGGAGCACTTGAGGAAATATGCAAATTATACTCCGCTAAAGGTGGATATAAACTATTATCTGGGAGAGATCAAGAATAGAGAGGAATTAAATTGTCCAAGAAAATTGAGGACAGCTCCTGAAAGAAGAGATAAGTCCAAATATTGCGAGTTTTGTAAGGACCATGGTCACACGACCAAGCAATGCGTAGCTCTCCAAAATGAGATAGAAACACTCATTAAATGAGGGAAGCTGAACCAGTTTGTTGATCATCAGAACGATGAGAAGACTAACAAAAGATCACGACAAAGGTCCAAATCTCCTCACCGACCAAGAAATGACAGGAAAAAGGATCACGAAGATGACCTTGATCTCCCCAAAAATCCAAGACAGCCAGAGCGTGAGGTATTTCAATCCATTTGGTTTATTTGATTATAATATGATAATAGGTGGAGATGCAGGAGGTAGTGATGATATCGATGAAAGGAAAGCTTACCTCAATGAGCCCCAAGCTTGTTCCTATATAGAGAGGATAAAGCTAGCGGAAGAGGATCATCCGAGGAAGGTCAACAAAGATAAACTAGTCATTGGTTTTTCCAAAAATGATCTGGAAGGCGTTCTGTATCCTCATGGCGACCCTTTGGTGATCAAAATGAGGATGAAGGATGTAATCATCTCAAGAGTATTAGTGGATAATGGTAACTCGGCGGACATCATGTTCTACCCTTGTTTTGATAGTTTGAACCTGAAACTCGCCCAGTTGGAACCCTATCATAGGCCCCTCATATGTTTCTCTCGAGAAAAAGTTTTTCCACTTGGGATGATCAAGTTGGACATGCTGATTGGTACCTAGCCTGCCTGCAGATCGAAAAAGATATGATTATTTATAATGGACAAAAAGGTCCAATCGACCTATAATATAATCATGGGAAGAGTAGGCATGAAGAAGTTTGAAGTAGTTCCATCCAATGTACAATAATATTTAAAATTCCTGACCAACTTTGGGGTGGGAACTGTGAAGGGCGATCAAAAAGTAGCTCGGGAATGCTACTACTCATCTGCCGAGTAAGAAGAGTTGGGGGATGCCAGGAAGAAAACCACAACTTACCAAGTGGATAAGTCTGATGAGTCTGAGATTTGAACCTTAGACCCCAGAGATGAAATAGATCTCATTAAGGGTCAAGTCATGGAAGTAACGGAGATAATTATTCTGGATGATAAACGACTAAAAAGAACAACTCAGATTGGTGCCTCACTTGATCCAATAATAAAGTAAGAGTTGGTGGTGTTTCTTAGGCATAGAAAGCAAGCATTCGCGTGGAGTCATGAAGATATGTCAAGGATAGACCCAGCCTTCCTTTGCCACGAGCTCAATGTCAATAGAGAGATTAAACCGGTGAAGCAACGAAGAAGGGTCTTTAGCCCGGAGAAGAACCAGGCTATTCAAGAGGAAGTAGAGAACCTACAAAAGGCTTTTTTCATTAAAGATGTCAAGTACCCTAATTGGATAGATAATGTGGTGATGGTAAAGAAGAAGAAGAATAAATGGCGAATGTGTGTGGATTTCACAGATCTGAATAAGGCTTGCCCAAAAGATCACTTCCATCTGCCCATAATAGATTAGCTGGTAGATGCTACTTCGTGGAATAAATTATTGAGCTTCATGCATGCTTACTCCGAATACAATCAAATTAAGATAAAACCAGAAGATATGGAGAGTACCTCTTTCATTATCCCACGGGGGACATACTGTTACAATGTTATGCCTTTTGGTCTTAAAAATGCAGGTGCTACATACTAGCGGTAGATGAACAAGGTGTTCATAGAGTAGCTTGGTAAAAATATGGAGGTGTACGTTGACGACATGCTGACCAAGAGCAAGAAAGTTGTTGACCATATAGTTGATCTAAGCTAAACATTTGACCAGCTGGAGAAGTACCAAATGAAGCTAAACCTGACCAAGTGCATTTTTAGCGTACAGGAAGGCATGTTACTTGGTTATATTATAAACCAATGAGGTATTGAATCAAAGCATGATAAGATAAAAGCCTTGCTAGAATTACGATCCCCGACCATCAAGAAGGAAGTATAGATCCTTACGGGGCGTATAGTAGGGGCAACAGATTCGTCTCCCCAGCAGTTGATAGATGTCTTCCATTCTTTAAGGTGCTCAGAAAAACCTTCGAATGGAATGACAAATGTGAGAAGTCATTCCTGGAGTTAAAGAGATACTTGAGAACACCTCCTTTACTGTCTAGGCCAGTATTAGGAGAAAAGTTATATTTGTACTTGGTTGTCTCAAAAAATGCAGTCAGTTTATCTTTAATAAAAATAGAAGGCGGAGTGCAAAAACAAGTTTATTACACGAGAAAGGCGTTCAGGGGAGCGGAGATCAGATATCCAAAATAGGATAAGTTGACATTGGCATTAATTGAGGCGAGCAGGAGAATGAAGCCATATTTTCAAGCCCATACAATAGTGATATATACTGACATGCCACTTAGACAAGTTATACATAAACCAGAATAATACGAAAGATTAATGTATTGGGTAGTGGAGTTAGGGGAATATGACCTTATCTACGAGCCAAGGACTTCTCTCAAAGGGAAGGCAGTGGAAGATTTCATCGCTGAATTCACCTACCTAAATACCTCTGACCAATAGGGGCTAACGTCGAATAACCCACGAATGCTAGAGGATCATCAGAAGTTATCCCCAATCAACCCCCAGCAGCAGACCTACCAAAAGGGATGACGATCGAGCAATAAGAATCCCATGGTAAGAGCCCAAAATTGAGGAGTGACGACAGGAAGTGCCATATATTCCATCAGGGGACTTTGTCAGGCCAAGGGTTTGATAAATGTATCCCTATATGGAATTTGTATGTTGATGGTTCTTCGTGTGCAACAGGTTGCGAAGATGGAATTATTCTCAATAGTCTGGATGGGATAGATATAGAATACGCTATGCGTTTCTAGTTCAAGGCTTCCAACAATGAAGATGAGTATGAAGCCATAATTATGGGTCTCATTTTTGCTAAATCATTGAATGCAGAGCAAGTAATGGTGTTCAGTGATTCGCAACTAGTGGTGAATCAGATACTAAATCTTTATGCGATAAAGGGAGAGTTCATGTTAAGGTATCTAGCTAAAGCTATGGATATTGTATCCAATTTTGCAGTAGTCCAAGTGATTAGAATACCAAGACTGGAGAATGCAAGGGTAGATGCACTAACTCGGTTAGCCTCAGCTACTTGCACTAAGCTACGAAGAATAATTCCTATTGAGATACTGGCTAGTATAAGTATCGATGAAGATTTGATGGTAAAGTTTATCACTTTGGATATGGTACCTTCCTGGATGGATCCCCTCAGGGCTTACATCGAAGAAGGCATTTTACCAGTCGACCAACTTGCAGCCAATAAGCTGAAGTTTAAAGCTGCTAGATATGTCTGAAATAACAGAGTTTTATATAAAAGGGGTATGATTGCAGGTTTGCATAGATGTGTTCACCCAGCGGAAGTTCAATATCTAGTGAAAAAAATTCATGAAGGGTCTTGTGGAGCTCACGTAGCAAGTCAGACTCTTTTACAGAGATTAACTACGCAGGGGTACTACTGGCCAACAATGCGCGCTGATTGTATAGCTTATGCCAAGAAATGAGACAAATAACATCAATTTTCTACTATATAAAGAACTCCTCAGGCATTGCTGACGCCAATAACTTCACCTTAGCCATTTTCCATGTGAGATATAGATTTAGTTGAGACTCTGGCAACTACAAGAGGATGATTCAAATATTTATTGGTTACCGTTGATTAGTTCCTAAAATGGGTAGAAGCTGAACCTCTCATCGATATGGCATATGAAAGGGTCTATCAATTCATCTGGAAGAATATTATTTGCAGATATTCTTTGCCACATGCTTTTATCACTAATCATGGTACCCAATTTGATAATGAGGAGTTTGTTGCGTACTGTCTACATTCTAACATCCAAAAGATCCCTTCTGCTCCAAGTCATCCCCAAAGTTACGAAAAAATAGAAGTAACAAACAAAACTTTATTGAACGAGTTGAAGAAACGGTTAGATGATGTGAAAGGGAATTCAATCAACGAGTTGCATTTGTGTTATGGACTCACCGAATGACTCCCCGAACAATGACTCGAGAATCCCCTTGCATGTTAGCCTTTATAAGTGAAGCAGTCATACCTGTTGAACTAGGCTTACCTATTCACAGGGGCTTAATTTCAATTCTCCAATAAGCGATTTGATGAGATGTTTAGATTTGGACATGCTCGAGGAAGTCAGAGAGGACGCAGCAATCTGAAATGCCGCTTATTAGCAACGGACTGCCATGTTCTATAATAAATAGGTCAGGAAGTGTGATCTCAAGGCAGGAGATTATATGCTTAAGAAAGTCATTCAGAAGTACAATAAGTTAGAAGCCAATTGGCATGGGACTTATCGTGTCACATCGGTTGTTTGACCTGGAACTTACAAAATAGAAAATCTTGAGGTAGAAGAATTCAAAAATGCTTAGAATGCAGAGCACCTGCGCAAATATTACCAGTAATGTAGATTCACATGTACTTTATTATTTCAATATGAATAAAAAAATCCCAATATTCTTTTGAGTTTAATTTTTTTTGGAGTACTAGTGCTACACACTACACCAACTAAGTGGTCAACATCAACAACCACCAACTAAAGTTGGTTAGCATATCAAGAACCACCAACTAAGGTTGGTCGGCATATCAACAACCACCAACTAAGGTTGGTCGACATCAACAAACATAACCAATAATGTTGGCACAACAATCATACAAGGCAAGGCCTATATGATTATAGGTGACCTCAAGGGGCATCTAAAACTAGGCAAGAAGATGTGTAAAATATCCACTGCCTGGGCACCAAGGCAATCTAGATAATATTATTACAACTAAGCAGGAACATGGGATGAAAATAATTCCATTGCTTAGGCACTTATGAGTGATAAGTCACTACAACTAGACAAACATATGGGGCAAAGTTCCATTGTCTAGGCAATCAAATCAACATAGGACAAATTGTCCCTTAATATATATACAAATATTTAGCAACGCAAAGATTGATAAGAAAAACTTCATACAATTAATTTATTTCCAAGGGAATAGAATTACAAAAGATGATGTTTCATTTAGTATTTAATAAGGAAATACAAATAGCCTATTTTATTGGTTTATTTCCTTCAGATTTAGGTGTAGGCTCCATTCCAGCTGGAGGATCATCTAGAGCAAAATAAGAGTTAATAAAATTCAAATCTCATAGCATTCTGATGTTGCTCACACTAGGTCGGTCAAGCAGATGTTGAGGTCGGGATATCTCAAAATCTTCATGAAGATTGTAGTCACCAAGGTATTTGGAGATCAAACACTGAGGAATAGCATTAACTAGAATCCACCTAACATCTATCTTGAAGGGAGGCACTGGAAGATCAAGTAATCCAATCTCGTACCAATCCCACAACTCCGTGCCTTTCTCAACATGCATCATAGCTAGACCATTCAACCATCCCTGCTTGTACCCCTTATTGTTTGATTTCTTCAACCTGGCATCAAGATGGCATAAAGCTTCATTGTATCCCCCTATCCAAAACTCTCTAGGTTTATTGTGGAATTGATAAGTCAATCTCTCAACATGCCGATGAAGCCTCTTCACCAAGTTTTCTTTACTCTCCAACTCAGAATTTTGGTTGGACAGTTGCTCGATAAGAGTTTGAATTTTCTGGGACATCTCAATTAATGCTTAATTTTTTGCCTTCAGTTGAACAGATTGATTTGCTAAGGCCTGTTGAGTCCTAGCCTCTTCAATGTTGCTCCGACCAAATCTTGCTCTACCCCGCGAGGAGGATGCAGGTCTGACTCGTTTCAAAGCCTCTAATTCTTCTCTCAATGCAGCATTTTTAGTTTCCAAAAATGAAAAGACCCCGTCACTGACTGGGACCAGAGCTCCAGAGGAAGAGGCAAATTTTAGTTATCTCAACTCTTCTCTCAAAGCATTATTTTCTTCCTCTAGTAATTTAGCGATGTTTTTGTGATCTTCAATCTCAAGCTTTACGACATTCTTTCTCTTATTGTGGGCTGAAATGAACTTATCATAACCCCAATTAGTGCTCAACTGTTGGTACTTTTTATCATAACCCTCATGTAAAAGATCAGGGGATTAATTTAGTTACAATTGAAGTTCTTCGATCATTCCTTGAAGATCTTCAATAATTTCATAGCAATCCTCATTATTTTCTTCAAGCAAGCATTTTAGATACTGGTAAGCATCAATTGCTCATTCAGAAGCATTAGATCCCAAAATATTATTTATCTGAGCTTTAGTAAAATCTGTACGACCAGCTTTGAAGTAGTCTGTACACTTCTTCATCAACTCTGTATCATGAGCTGACAATAATTCCATCCTGGCAATAAACTAGCAAGGAAAAGTAAAAACAGATCAACAACGATACTGCTATATCGAGCAAGTGAAGGAGAAACTCAGAATAAAATAAAAAATATCCAATTTATTAATCATAGGAGGAGAGGGTATAACCAAAGTTACAACAAAAGGGAAAACATAAAAACAAAACAAGTAAAGAGCCGAACAACTTTACACTTCTCCTTATTCCTAGCAACATCATCAGTCGACTTTGAGGAAGGAATTGGTTGCTCGGTAGGCAGTTGGTGTTGCTTAGTAGAGGTAGTGGCTTGGTGAACTTGCTCAGAGGACTGAGAAAGAGTAGCAGGAAGTGTTTCTTCTATAACTAACAAAAAAGATTCATCAAATCTAGCTTCATCTTCTTTTTCTTCTTCAATAGCAGGAGGAGGACAATGAATGTGTCTCTGAAATTACTCAGAATCTTCAGCAACATTCAATTCTTTTAAAGAGACAGTCCATCCATCCTTTAAGAATTTTACATTTGCATACTCCATTTGGGTAGAAGCAGCAGAAATGGTTTTATTCCGCCCTTTATCCCAGCCGGAGCTAAAGGCCTTCTTCACTATGGATTTTCTCTTCAACCTCTCTGAGGAAGTATTTTCCTAAACGAGATCTTCAGCAGACTTCACCTTATCCTCAAGGTCTTTTTTACGCCATTCAGCCTCTTTAATCTTGCCCTCAATTTCCACTTTGCTGGAAACGGCAACCTTGCACTTCTCCTCTACCTCCTTGGAAACATTTACAGCCACCTTGGTAGCTTCCTCATCTTTTTGTTGAGCTATTTCAGTAGACTTGATTTTATTTTCCCAGGAATCTTTATCATCCTCATACTTCTTTCGGGACGCCATCAAATATTTTGACAACCCAACGAGGGCTTCTTCCACCCCACTGGATGAAGTTGAAGCCTTGATAGCCTCATCCTTCTCCACGATATTGTTAAAATACACCAAAACCTCCAATAGAAAAGAGGACCAGGTCAGAATATGAACATAGTATAAAGAGGTAAAATAGAAAGTGTGATGATACTTACTGATGCAATATGTTGGGCTGCCAAGTCAGTAACTTTCTCCCGAGGAGTAGAGGTCTCAACAACTCGACAATCAGGAAGAGTCTTAGACCTCATCAATTTCTTGGCCAAGCTAGGAGCCATGAGAGTTGGAGTACTAACTCTCCAAGAAGGTACCTCAACCCTAGAAGGTTGGGCAGCAGCATCTACAGTCTTCTTAGCAAGACCCCTTCTCAATCTTTTCAAAGGAGCAGCTTCAATCAAAGGTGTTGTCTCTTATTAAATAAAGTCACCCCCTTCAATCAAAGGTGCTGACTCTTTAGGGGAAACAGGGGGATTCTTGGTGATATCCTTGACAGTCGCGACTAGTCCACCAGGTGGAACAACATAATTTTTCTTAGTCCCTTTAGTTGGGACATCATCTTTGCTTTTTTTCACCCCATCAGTATGAGGGGAAACCTTAGCAAAGAGATCGGGCATCCTCCCTTTCTTTGTCATCAGGTCAGCAATAGAAGTACCCAAGTCAGGAGAAGATTCTTCGACAAATAAAGAAGAGATTGGAGTCTGCTCAAGGTCAATCACCAAGGGAGGAACAAGAGGTCGAGCAATAAAGGAAGAAGTGGTGTTCTTATATTGCAGCAAATAGGAAGCAGACCTCATATGTTCCCAGTTATTCCTCGATGCAATCCCCAGATAAATTTCAAATCTTTTATATTAATATCACTCTATTTTGGGGATTTTCTCTTGCTGTCAACTACAACAAACAAAAAATAAATGTCAGTAATGCATTTTATCAAATAAAAACAGAGCTAAATTGACAAAATAAAAACAACCTATCCCATTGCTATAAAGTGGAAATCGGGGACCATGGTACACATATTTCCCTTTTAACGGGGCATGTTGCCAATTTTTCATCACAACCACATGTTTAAAACAATTCATATTAGCATTAGGGAGATTGGCCACTAGATCTCTGTTAGAAACCCTAGTTTTTAAATAAAATGTGGTATCGCTGGTAACCCATTTATAGCAATACATAATTTTAGGAATCCCTAAATGAGTTCCATGAATTTAATTCAATCTATATACGTCATTAACAACCCTCCATGTATTTTTAACTACTCTTGCAGGAACAATATCAAAATGTTGGCAGAATTCCAAACACAAGGGATTAGGCGGGAAAGAAAAACCACATTCAGCTACAAAAATGGAAGGAAACCAATGTCCTTTAGCTGGAGAAAATAAATCAGAAGGGCAAGGAGGTTCTTCCAGAATAACCCAAGAAGAAATCGTAAAATTAGCCCTAAACTTATCCAACGATTCGATAAGATAAACCATAATGGCTAAAGCAAAGAAAGAAGAAAGAAGAAATTCTTACAAAAAATCAAGAATTCAGCTAAGGCGGATGACAGAAAGAACGATCGTAAGAAGAAAAAGTGATAAGACAAAGAGTTGGGAAATCTATAAGGCAAAAGGTAGAAGACAATCTGATTCTATCGTCTTTAAATGCGCAGCTTTGGGAAAAGAGAAAATTAATGATCACTAGAGACAACGATTACGATTTCGACAGCTAAATGATGAAAAAGACTTAAATACCCAAGCGTCTGTCGAAGATTCAAAATATTTACGAGTTTGCCATTTCGTACTCAAAATTATTAACTTCACAAGTGTTAGAGATTTGTAATCTAACAAGACTGGGTAAACATGTCCGAGCAACTTTTGGGCATAATATTCCACATTCTCATATCCAACCTCGATCGTGAAACATTGGGGGCTTCTATTGATACAAAAGTTAGTCAGCTGATGTGGACCAATTATATGAAGACACGTGTCATCCAGCGTGTCATAAATATATTTATCGAGCAACTTATAGTGTTGAGCTACTCCGTGCGCCGAACTACTCAACATACCAAGCATCTGGTTAAGAAGATCAAACGACAAAGATAGATTCAATGAACACTCTTGCCATGTACAGATGGATATGTCTCTTAAATAACGGCATATTGTCTATTCATACTGATAGCCCAAAGGCTATAAATACTTTGTAACACCCCCATAGCGGGCTAAGCTTTGATAAGCGAACATACTCGAGATTAAGGCAAAATACCCAGCAATACAAAAACAGTGGACGTAGGCCATTTCCCTAAGGTTGAACCACTTTAAAAATCCTTTGTATTATTTATTTATTCATATTTATCTGTGAGTAATTAATTAGATCAAATCTAGATTTGTATAGCAACATTTGTCATTAAGGGTTGATCTTCAGGTGACAATGAGTATTCTTTCACTAATTGGAGTAAATGGGGGTGAGTGTCTTTATATAGTGATGGTTGAGAGAATCTCAGCCCTTGAGCTTTGACTAAGGGTGTACATTGTACGGCATTTATGAGGCGTGGACTACCATTAATTGGGATTGTGATACATAAACACGCAGTATGAGATAACAGGTCTGATAAATAATCTTTGTCGATTCATTCATATAGATAGTCGTAGATGTTTGTTTTGGAAAATATCAGTCCATACAATGGTGTGGTGGGGATACCTTTGGTCCAAAAGTGGTAATGTGTGGTTCTCACATGAAGGTGAATTTTAATACCATTGATGCCTTTTTCTCCCGTGTTAGGATAGTTGGCATATGGGAGCCCCAACAACCTTATGCTTAACCTCCAAAGCATAAATCTTAAGAAACCCAAAATGGATATCGATGGAGTCTTTCGACGCCCATAGGTTCTGCAAACTCATGACCCAAACTTTGGGGATTGATAATTTAGAGAAAAGTACATACCTTGGCCTCTATTTTCTTCTTTGAATGTCGACATCATATTGGGTAGCTTATGGTTATCGATACCTGTTGTGAGTTGTTGGTACTTTTGATTAGGGTTGAGTGTTAATAGTGATGAATGGC
This sequence comes from Sambucus nigra, assembly GCA_949130495.1. Taxonomy (NCBI): domain Eukaryota; kingdom Viridiplantae; phylum Streptophyta; class Magnoliopsida; order Dipsacales; family Adoxaceae; genus Sambucus; species Sambucus nigra. Next base: position 137,038,817 of record OX422224.1, on the reverse strand, counting down.
TGTCGATTATTTATATCGGTACTTAGATTATTATGAATGGTCACTGTTTTGATGGTAACTGATTGTCGATCGGATTAAGATTGTATCTTATGTTATTGGTGGTGTGAGCACTTATGTCCCCTACACAAATATTATAGTACTGGTGTCTATTTATCTCAACATCAACCATCCTAGACTTTAGGCTAAATCATGGAAAACATCAAGTTCTCCTCATACAACTCCATAAAGTTATTATTCAAATCCCCATAATCAGAATTCAATACCTTTTATTATAATTAATCTTCTTATAAGCTTCCTTCCACTTCTAAAAACATTTACAAGAAAAAAAATGAATTTGAGAAGGATCCTCCATGCACTTATCATTTTGTACTCTCATTTCTACGCATACGCAACATGAAGTTCGATGATTTTCTCAACGATGGTCACTTGGCACCTAAAACTCCCCCTTTCAGCAAATAACACCTCCATTATGATCCTCTAGTCATCAACAGATTTATCCCACCCCATCTTTTTAGTTTTCCAAACCTCCAATAAAAGGCGTAGACTTATGACACGTATGCTCCCCCTTAAGAGAAAATTCCAGCAAAGACTTAGACAGATTTTGAACCTGCAAAATAACAATAAAATGTTAGAAATATAAATCATCAATAGTAAAAAATAAAGAAGAAAGGCAAAGTATGAAACATATACTTGACCCGCGTTGTGGATTAGTTCTTTTGTGTTGGCCTTAATACCTTAACTTCTCAAGGTTTCATGTAACACCACCTATTTTTCACTTATCGGGTGGCCAAACCTCAAGGCCAAATATAGGGGATGTCAAACAATTTATATAATTCTAAATATTAATGAAAACTAAGGAAAACTAAAACCATCCACGATAGTATGTAAAAGATGTCAATCAAATAAGATATATATATATATATATATATATATATATATATATATATATGAATCAATAAAAATAAATACAATTGGATAGCTGAATAAAGTAAATATCCATAATACAAATCATGAATAAGAGTTTACAATACAATATGAACCATAAACCTAAATGTACAAGTCCCAACAGTATAATAAATACGGTGAGAACAAACTCAATTACTCTTTATCTAATAACTTGATTAGGATGACCCTGTAATTTGTCCGCTCTTTTATACTCCTTTAACTGTTGAGTTCTTGAAAAACAATTTTTAAGAGATAATGTGGGCTAGATACCAAAAATAAGCAACAAATAGTTTACCTTAAGTAACATTATGAATCCAATATAATCTCGTGCAACATTGATTTAGAACTATATATTGTTTTGTTTGTAGTAGCATACCGAACAATTCGAACAATCCAATGGATGAAGTCACCTACGTCTCCCATCGTGAGATAGTGGCTAACTGAACGTATGATAAAAAAAATATCAACCTCCACACATCTTTCTCATCATTTAGGAGCATGGTACCTGGTCCCACAACCCACATAAAATAATAACCCACACCGATCAATTCCCCATAAGCCAAATACGTACATATGGTATGTTCATACTTAGGACATAAAGCACATATATCACCCCTACATATATACACTTAATATGTATAACAAATCGGGCTAACCATCCTTCGATCTACCCTTAATCCCATGTAATAGATTCGTATGTAATTTTATATAAATTTACCTCTTAAATACTATACGAATCACCTCCGCAAGTCTTTTAGTTCATAACTCAAGTAATCTCATCAAACTGTCCCAAAATAAACCAAATTTCTCTATATTTTTATTTCATACCCGATTCATCAAGAATACCTGATGAATTTGGTCCCTAATACCCAATGAATAGGGACCCAATATCCGATGAATTAGGTTTTTCAAAATGACGTGTCGTTATAAATTTCAGTCCAAAATTCAATTAACTCAATTTTCTTCATACTATATCACATTTATAGGTTATTTGAACCTATAATCAACCCTAAAACACTACAAATATAATTTCTAACTATTCCCAAACATGTTTTCATCATTATATAATATAAACTAGATCAAACCATCAAAATAATGGTTTAAACATAATATACAACATCTGTTAAATTTTGAATTTAACCATTAAATATCTTTTATAATCATTCATCATATTAATTCAGCCTAGTGATTTACAATTAGATTTATAATACATCTATCAATTCAAAACCATAAAATCAATATTAAAACTAAGATGCATATGGTTATGCATGAGATCCAAATCCCAATATAAAGAATAAAATAAATCAATCATAAATAAGTTACATACACTACTATAGTAAGTCTAGTTATTTCTTACCTGAATATGGAAGATTTAAGTTTCTTTCTTAATCCCCCTTAGGGCTTCTCCAAGTTCTCCAAAAATCTCCTTTTTTAACATCCCCGAAGCTCCTTTGGTTCCTAAGTTTTTATTTTGTGTTAAAGTTATTGTTTAATGGTGGTTAAGTCTTTATTAACCCCTAAATCCCCACCAGGTCTCTTGTGGGTCTAACATAAGACCTCTAAATTAGCCCATAATGCTATTCAAAAAATCCAAAAATTTAACCCAAAGGAGTACCCACCTTTGGGCCCAAACCGACATACTACAAACACCAATCTAGGCCTTTGTACTCGCTAGAGCCCAGTCCAATGGTATTTACTCGTAATACAAAAATAAATCAACATATTATTATTAATTTATTAGTCATATACACAAAATAAATTAATTATAACGAAAAAAATTAATCGTAACACAAAACTAATCATTTCAATAAATTACACGAGTAAAATTAAAATACTTAATACATAACCATTTATTTCAATACTTAAAAATATAGGGTAATATATATCCGCCATGGGAAGTAAATTATGCATCACTGTGGCCTTCTAGCCATTAGCGAAAAATTCATATGCATTCAAATCCTTAAGATAGTATGGCATATTGTAGGTGAAGATTGAATCCATGTACTTATTAGAGTTGGACTCCTCTTCTGAACCTTCCATTTTCCCTTTATCGAGTATTAGGGACCTCCTCAACAGTTCTATCTTTCTCCCCTTAGGGAATGAAGTCAGAGGCACTGATTCGTTTTTCTCTAAAGGTTTAGTAAGAGTCTTCGAGGTTTGGGTTTCTTTTTCTAAGGCCCAGGTTAGGGAACCAAAGGGAATAACAATTTATGTCTCCCCCATTATATATGAGACCAGGGGCTTGAAGCCTTGTTTTTTTATCTTCAACGGACATTCCCAAAGATGATTTAGTTTTCCCCCAATAACTTTAGGTGGTATCTCATATACTTTCTCCTATGTCGCTAAGGCCTTAAAGCAATAGGAAATCATTAAAATCTACATAAACTTGGTCCTTTTTCCCCTACTTTCCCAAGAGACACTAAAGTTTTCTCAATCAATTCGTTATACATATCATTTTCTACTTATTAGTCCATAAAAGGTTATAAATAAAAATAAATCAAAGTAAAAGAATTTGATAGATGATTCAAAAATAATCAGACATGGATAGAGAACATTTATTGAGTTCAAGCTCAGATCCCCATACAGAGGACATAATTTTCTTTGTTATGCCAATCATTACAGTATATAATTATAGGGGAAGAGTGGGATCCCATCTAGTTCTCCTCGTTTCATTTTCAATGGCCTCGGGGACTTCAAAATATGGCCCAACTCATTCATAACTTAAATACCCATCATGTTTTTGCCTAATCATCATCAAAGTGTACACTTCAAAATCTTCATCTTGACATTAGAAGGAACCACAAGATATGAGCCTTTGTTTCTAAGGGTTTAACACTAAGATAACTTTTAAGAGTCTATTTTGAGTCACTAGGATGTGTGTGGAACCCCATCCAACTCAATGGTATTTTGAAGCCTAAAAACCTCATCACTGCTGATGGTGATCTAACAAATAAGGGGAGGATCATTCTAAATAGTTGGATCTCCTATCCCAACAACACTCCTAGCCTCCAAGTTTCCATTGAATGAAAATAATTTTCTCTTTCACTTCTTTGGGGATTTGTATTTTTCCTTCACAAATCTTTTCCTATTACTCTAAAATATTGGTACTTTAGACTTGAATCATTATTCTCCTCCTTCTCAAGAAACATTATAAATTATATAGTTATGTAAGGATCAAATCGTATTCACCATTTCTCGTCTCTTTATATTCCAACACCATAACCATCAACGGTATCCTTATGTTAGTCACTAAATAGGAAGTGGATAACTTAGTACTAATGAATATATTCCCCATTATAGAGGGAAGAGGTAATCAAGATCCATTTATTAAATCTCAATATCACACATATATAGTCATATATGTGCAATATATATCCCCCAAGGCCATATGATCCACCCTTTAAGCTATTTTTGTATGCATGCATTTATTTTGAGAGTTATATGTTGTTTGAATTATATAATATGTGTTTTTATATGGTCATGGAAGCATCCTAAATGTAAATCAAATCCCATTTCCTACCTATAGGTATGTCTCAGCTTTTAAGGAGGATGTCCAACATTTTGAAAAAGCATTAGAAAAGTCTTAAAAGATGTTAAGGCATAAATGATTTTTTCACATAGGGGATATAACCTTGTCCCAAATGAAGAAAAATACATCTTAGCATAGCAAGATAAATTTTAACCTAGGAACATGTATCTTGCTTCAGCAGAACACTTACAACAATTCTATTATGGGATTTGGGTTTAAAGTAGAATTGTTTTATCTATGTTAGGAACTTTTACATCATTGTTATTGGAAGTAGATTTCATATCATAAGATATTTTGGCATTTTAGAGATAAATTAAAGATTGAATCCCTAAATTCATTCAAGATATATGGCTTGCTTTCATTTATTTATTTATAATTATATTTATTTTGATTTCCTAATTATGAATTGATATATATATATATGGTTATCTTAGTGAATCATTAGGAATCGTATTTAATTAGCCATAGAATGATTGTAAGATGTGATGATTAGTGAACTTGCGTTAGGATTTTTGAGAATTCTCCTCATCCATATTGTCAAGAAACATAGATAATTGGTGTCTCTCTATAATTTAATTCAATTATTGTCATTTGTTCATCGTAGATCTAATTTTAATGTTGTTGGTTATACCTTCATACTTGATATTTGATTTAGTATAAGCATATACACATTAAATACACCTCTATAATTAATCAATCATTTATGTTCAGATTCATATTAAAATCACAGTCTGTATCATTCACTCTCATTTGAATTCTCAATTACTTATAGTTTATGTTACTTTCAAATTAGTTTCACTAAATTCAACCAAATTCATATCAAACTTCATATTCACACTAAATATTTGACATTATGCCTTTATAAGTGTGATTGATCATTAATTTTACCAATACTTGTGGAATTCTATTTATACTTATTGGGCTTTATTACTTGTATGTGGCTTGCACTTCAGCATTGGAACACATTTTGCAAACACGGCCATATTTTTGCCATTATTGCTAGGGATTGGGAATTTATATATTTGATTAATTTAAATTTTTATAGTCTAATTTGTGAAATAAATAAAAATCTAAAATAGTTTAATACGTTTCTCTTTTTTATGGTTGTATGTACTTAATGGCGAGGTTTATAATTTGCAAATCGAAGCTTGTTGAAGTTTCTTGTGTACGAACCCTTAGGCCTTTAAAGATGATGTACGCCATTCACTAATACTTCTTACTCCTAATTATTAATCTTGTTCTATTGTTGGTTCTAAATTCACTTCCCTAACTAGAACATTGTCCCATACCACAAGTACCATGGTCAATAACCAAAGTGAACATGGAGGTAATGAGCCACATCATTATCCTCAAATGAGGACACATTGGTATTATTTCCAACTCGAATGGAGAACCACACCTCCATGTATTGTTATACCCTAAATTGTTGGTTCTTTTAATTTTAGGCACGATATAATTAAACTCTCTCCCATATACTACAGGCTTAAGAATGAACAACTTTATCTTCACCTTAAAGAGTTTTATGAGAAGTGCACAAAATATTCTGATAAAATGTGCACCGAAGAGGTGGTGAAGTTAATGTTTTGACATAAAAATTATCACAATTGTGTCCACGTTCTATAAGATTTTGTCATGGATGCAAGATAAATATTAGAAAATATTCTTTTCTCACTTAGAACCAAATCCCAAAGGTATAAAATCATGATTTGTTTCAAAAAACATGATGAGAAATTTAACATGTGTTGGGAACCGTTTAAAGAGCCTTGCAGTTCTCTCCTAGAAAATGGGTAATGAGCAATGGAGGAAATTGATCTTTTACATAATGGATTATCTCCCCAATCAAGGTAGTTAGTTGAAACAATGTGTAATGAGGAGATATTTAATAAGAATCCGGTGGAAGTTGAGAAATACTTTCATAAAGTAGTAGGAAAACAAAATTATAGGAGCTCACAAATCTTATTGATAGAGCATCACCACTTAATCCCACACTAACACCTCAAGGAGTGGCCTCTACCACTTTAGGGAAGAAGATGAAGTTAATTCAAAAATTTCACAACTCACTAAGAAGGTGGAAGCTATGGAGCGTAATAAATTGGATGAAGCTCGACCAAAGTTTGACTTAGAGGTAGTTTTCGTTATTTATGACACACTATGGAACCACACACAAAATACCCCACCAATCCATCATTTAAGGATGTCTTTCATAAACAATTTAATGCAATCCATTACTTTAAAAGTCGTACAATTCACCATATGATGAGGCCTATAATTCAGAGTGGAGGATCCACCCAAACTTTGGGTGCAAAAATAATCATGGGCACACACTGTCACACCCTGATTTTTCAAAGTTTATATAATAACCCTAATAAATTTGAGTCATCAATTTAATTAAAAAATAAACTAAAAATCTCACTAACCTAAATAGAGATTATGATTTTCTATGAAATTTATTAATGAGTTTCTAAGAAATATAAATAAAACTATATTAAGTGTCTCAATAATAAAACCATTTTAAAATATCATCTCCTAAATAATTAGTTACGCCATTGCTTTAATAGACATAACCAGAAACTCTAGGTTTAAAATAATAATACAACAATCTCTCTATCCCGAGGAATCCAAAAATCTTTTGTCACTAAATATTACCCACAAATCCATTACTATCTGCCACTAAAAATAATAATAAGGGAAGTACATAACATGATAAGAATCAAATGTTCAGTATGATGACGGATAGACAAAAATGCAATAATGTGAACATCATATACGAGTCTAATGCGACACCCAAGCATTGTACCAATTTTTTCAATAACACATCAATGGATCATTGGTGTCACCTAACTAGATAGTATCAGAGCTTAGATATAAGATAACTATTAGGTCTTAGGTTGTTTACAATTTAAATTTATATGTTGTGTTTTTTAATGTGTATAAGTGATATTGTAAAAAAAATAGTCCGTATTCTTGTAGACTATACATCTACAATTGTTTTCATTAAAGTGTGTATGTAAGAATTGAGTTTATGCAATGCCTTTATCCTAAATTAAAGAAACATTCTTAGACTTCAATTGTTTTTAATCATCTTAAAAAAATTGTCAAATAGTTGGTTTAAACATGTAATATACTTAGTGAAAAATTAAGATATTTTTTTAAATGGACAATCTGTGAGGAAAAAAGATGAAATTTTTTGTGATTCATTCTTTCAAATCAATGACAATGAAACCAAATAAATTTTTCAACACACCACCAACACCACATTTGTAACGGAATGATCCAGATTTATAGGTTACCCGTACCCAATTCGGTTCGACACGAGTGTTAGGTGTGAAGTGCAATGAAACAATCCTATATAATATTGCTAGTTAACTTTTATTTAAATTAACGTTTCACTTGTATAGCATGCAATTCAAGTTTCAAAATAAACTAAGTGAAAGATCCATGGGGAGAACCTCGAAGTCTAAGTATACAGAGGTAATAACATAAAAATAAAGAAAATACTTACATGTACAATGCTCTCAAAATACGAAACCGCCCCCAACCTTCCATAACAAAGCAAGGGTATGAGCTTATGCCCAGTGGAAAAATTTACAAATGAAGCATAGAATTGAACGACAGAAAGGAGACTCAACACGTTATTCCTATGTACATAAGAAATTACAATATATATATATATATATATATATATATATATATACACACACACACACACACACACTTGCATATATTCAATGCATGAAACGGTTTTACTTCCGAAAATATTATTAATTTAGATTAATTTACCTTAATCTTGTAAAATACTTCATTTACTCATTCTTAGCATTTCTCACTTTATTTGACATACCCGGTTAAACACTTGAAACCACTACATTTGATTTATCCAAAGACATTCAATTACCAAAATCACCCTTTTTATTTTATCCAACACACTTTAGAATTTTCTTTGAAACACGCTCTTTCAGCACACGTGAACCCCGTGTAAGAAAATAATTATTTAACCTTTTAAAACCTTTTTATAGCACATTCTTGTGTTAATTATGGATTTAACCGCTTAGGTTTCTTAATCACACATTTACCCACTCACCTTACCTTTTTCCTTACTTTATGGACATTTATTAATTATACATTTACTCGTCCATTTTCCTTTATCGGAATACTTATTAATTCATTCAAGTTACGTCGTATTAACATATATCACACACAACCCATTTCTTGACATGCTCCATATTTCTTTTATCTTTCTGGGAATATTTCGACATCGCATACTTTAACGAGCTCCACACCGTCGTCTATGCGCACCATATGCTCTGGCTAGTGGTTTTGGGCTTTTCGTTTGAGGGCTCCAGCCCTTCTTGATTATAATGGTGTCATTCGAGTTCCTTTTTAATGTTTTTAATATTTTACAAAAGTCCACATTATTCACCTTTCCTTTTTACCTAGACGAAGTCAAAACCCGAGGTTACGCCCCAATTTGTGTTACACTTTGAAATTTTTCCATTTCATATCCTTTACAATTTAACCTTGATTTTTATTCCTAAAATCATATTCATTTAGTACCACTTTGTGTAACACCTTTCTAACATTTGTATTTCATAAAAATGTTCCACTTTATGTCAAATTACCATTTTACCCATTTATTTTCAAAATCACTCTTTACTCCATTTGTAGAAGTGTTAATTTTTCTAAGACACTATTAAGTCATCCACACTAACTTCTTAAGTGTTTTAACACATTAATACCCTTTTTAAACTTGGAGTAATATTGTTCTTATTTGGAAAAACATGTACCTCTTTAGTTCTTTTTAATTTCATAAGTGTTAATATTTTGCTACTAACTTTTCCATATTTACCCATTAACACTTAATGAATTTTTTTATCAACAACTTCTCAAAACTATACATTTATTTACTTTATTTATTCAAGAAATCTGTTTACACTTAAGACTATTTTTATAAGAAAATACCATTCCTTTCATTTTACATGTAGTCTTGCACTTTATCCTTATCATATTTTCAACCCTTATTTCACACACTTGAAAACTAGAATTCCACCTTTTATCATCCAACATTTAAATCCAACTAATTCTTCTTTAAACTTGTTTATACACTTGGGGCCAAATTACTACAAGTTTATATGCATGAATATGGAATTTGAATCTTAAAATCCTACTAAATGGTTTAAACATGTTTTTAATTCTATAAATTCACCATACTTGTAAAAATACATAAAAAATATTTAATTTCTTCAAACTCAATACATGTACATTTTGCGTAAAATCTTCATTTTTGCAAGAAACTTTAAAACATTACTTCACCAATGTTTACTAACATAAGTCATTATTTCCAAACATTTTATTTCATAAAATATTTAGCACCAATCTTTCTAGAGAATAAACCATTTTCATAAGATACCAACTTTTAATATTTTAAAACTTTGAAATATTTACTCATTCTTTGTTTTCAACAGAATATTACATTTCCAATATTTTTATTTCATAACAATGTTTATTATCTTCTACGCATTAATTACACCGTTTGACGAAATGCACCCTACTCAAATAGTCTAACTACAAGACTATAAATGTGCAAAATAATTCTTACACTAAGAGTAAGGTTTTCCCACCTTAAATGGAGCTCCAAAATGATTGGGATGAAAGGTCTAAGAATATGGAAACCTCCCACCTCCTAAGGTGGTCTCAAGGAGGTTTCCCCACTCCAAAAGAATGCTCCTCAAGCTTCCAAGAAAAAACCCTTTCAACTCCATGAAAACCCACCTTCATCCTTTCCAAAATCCACCCCCCCCCCCCCCCCCCCGTCCCCCAAATACTACACCAAAATTCATAGCTCTTATTTATCAATGGTGGAAATGGGTATTTTAGAGTTGAATATAGTTGAATATTACACAAATGGGGGTGCAAAGTTAGTGGAATGGTGGTGGGTGGAGGTGGAAGACCACCAACCTCTCTCTCTTTCTCTCCTTCTTCCATCTTCTCCCAACTCCATATAACCCGAATAAACCAAACAACACCTTATAAAGACCTTCCAAAGGCATAAAAACGTTTTGCCCCTTCTATATTTATCTGAGCTCGAGAGCTCAAATATCAAACGATTGAGATTATGACAGCGTACAATAACAACTGAGATTTAAAATATGACTTACGTGTTCGAATGACAAGCCTAGGTCGTTCGAACGACTTAGACATCTAGTTTGAACTGTAGATCGTGTGACCCTTCACGTGACCTGCTACTGTAAGTCAATAACACCTCATTTGATGCCCTTTATCTCGCAACCTTCGCACGACATCCCCTTGTCGTTTGAAGGACCATTTTTCTTCTTCTTTTATTTTTCTCTAATGTTACCCACAATTATTCTATAGTTATCATTAACTCATCCTCATTTATAATTCATATATAATTTATTTTAATTTTTGGGACATGGTATTACAAACTTCCCTCCTTTCGGGAATTTTGTCCTCGAAATTCTCAATCCATCAATCCTCAAACTTATGAGGTCCACCAATTTCTATTATAATTCCTAGAAATCCTCCAAGACAAACCATTGAAGTCCTCAACATTAAGGTCACCAACTACTCAACATGCGACATGCTCTAATGCTCATCATTTTTCTAACCATGAACTTTACATAACTGACTTCGAGCCTCCACTCACTTGATGATCATGTATAACAAAGTTCTAGCTCTATCTATGTTAGTACCTAAATTATACTAGCGCCTACACGACAAACCCTTCCTAGTGGTCAATACTCACCCAATGTGGACCTTAATACAACCAACCATCGTATTCATCACCAAATCCAATTCTAGCTTAGTATAATAAATCATGTGTTCCACAAAAATTTAAGTTATCATAACTATATTTTACCGATAACCATACTATTATATTCTCTCACTCTAAGGAGAAATAATCCCATCAAATCATTATCGTACGCTCGGTTTACACCTTTTGTTGTGTCACTCTAATGAACCAAATACTACCTTAGGTGTTTCATCCTTGAGTACTCACCAAAGTCTCACTCTAATACACTCACTGTGGAAAGGCAACATCATGTGCTAAGTTTCTCGATTTCTAACACTATACTATATCCTCAATCCATCATCCCGCTCTTCACAACTCGAGCCACTGACTTCTAAGTCAGCCAGTCAAAAGTCCACTAGTCTTAAGAGGGATTGATACTGCGAGCAAACCGTGTGTTCGAAAACATAACCACCCATGTGCAAGACTTTATGAAATAGCAAGGATACCTAAGATGGGTGCACCCAGTTATCGATCTTCATTGGCCAAACCCGGTCAACTGTGCTCTCCTAGGAGCAACTGCACCATACCATAACATGGTACCAATATGAGTCACCACATGTGAGAATACCGAATCTCGATTATCAAAAATAAAAGGAACACACTTGAGTCAGAGGAATAAGCAACCATCCCAAGGAATTTTTCTTATAAGCATTGGACTCTGACTCACGTAAGTTAACCTACGTCGTGCACTTGAAGTCATGCCACTTATTTCTAGAGTTCTCACCAAGCATAAATCCTAGCCATGCCCCCTATCTTAGGTCACTGGCAATGGCAAATTGAATCGCAACCATTCATTCTCACAATACAAATGCAATTTATGAATCTGTAGTCCTTTAGGAAGTCAATGTCTACTTCCCTCCTTGGAACAAGGCCCTACATCATATCCTTGGTGTAAATGAATCGGTTTAATTAGAGGACACCTCACGCTCTAGTCATCGATCTTGTCCAATCACTAGTGAAGACATCACCAACCTACTACACCTAGGTTATTGTCTGCTCTAATATATCATGATCGAAATCACAAACTCCCATAGACATTACTTAGTTCAAGAAAGCCTCTCACTTAACTGTGTTCTTTTGACCACATTATATTGCTACCAATTTACCTTACAGTTTCTACCCACACAGGATTTTCAGGACATCCACACCTGTCGTCATTGGCACCCTAAGGGTAGTTAACATCACATTGGACTATATCTTCTAACTCGTACCAATTTGATATGACGTGTCCAAAACTAGTCCTCTCATTATTAAGGTTGCCCTAACATATACTGTCGATACATTGACATAATAATCATATTTGGATGCTACCCAACCTTAATTGCCATTTTTAAGTCCCCACGTGGCGTCATCACCCTTATCTTCGAATACATTCCCTAATACATCCCAAAATCAGGTATCACCACGCCTATACTAATTATTCCATGACATTCGAGAATCACTCCTGTAATGACATAAACTATCACCTTACTTTAGGGATTACACTGCCATATGTGCCAGTTAAGGAAGGTATACTCGACACATAAGCTATATGAGAAGCATTCTAGTATCATCACCTGAACCTCATCACTATCATTACTAGAATGCTACTGCATTCTCTTACCGAACTTAATTGGTCTCCTAAGAACACCAAACACATTTCATGTAAAGTCCCAAACTCGACAAGATTTCATTGTCTATACCTTTATTACTATAGGTGTGCCTACGAACCTTTCAATACCCACCTTACAATTAATTGATGCTCGCAAGGACACGAGTCTACGAGCTACTACCTATACTGCACATTAACTATCAAATACCTCAAGGAATCACAATATTTGATATTTATCCTTAATGGTGCCACACACAATTTGTCCTATGGGCACCTCGACGTGTCTATGAACTACTCGCATACTAGATTACCTCGCACCTAGCCATTATCTCGGTGGCTAAGACGATTCTCTACATCTAGATAACCATCTCATTTTCCTTCCAAGCGGATATGACTATAAGTCACGTATAAACCACAACCAACGATACTACAAGTTATGGCAGGACACATAACATCACATGTATCCTATAAATCTCATGGTCTGCCTCTCCCGATCCTCAATGACTGTTCAACTATGGAAACTAAATTGGCTCACTATATAAATATCATATCGTGTGCTAATCTACTTGTTAGCATGACTATATCGATCTTGGTAGGATATGGGACGTCGAGTATTGCCTATAAATAACAAGTCCTATACCGTATACACCATAGGGAATCATATTCCTCAATACCACGTTACGACCAAAATGTATTAAACCCAAGTCCTCAACCAAAGGAACTAATACATTATCATGAGTGACACTCAGTCCTATAACCTCCATAAGTGAAACATACAACCTTAACAGTTGGGTCGTAACAAACACCACTCACTGTTTCCATTACCAAGGCTACTCTCATCACCAAAGTTATCACACGATACATTTCACACATGAATCACGGCGTCTCCGCTATAAGCCTACACAACTTCATGAGTTCACTAAATTGCCATCAGCTATAATATCACCCTAAGGATCGAATTTATCCAATTACATCACCGGCGTTAATTACCCATAAGCACCACACCTAAGGGATATATACTTTTCATTCATAAATCATTAGTGCTTAGTCAGGACACCCTAACCGCCAACCTTTACCATTGACCATATGCAACTCGTGATACTTGTCTAATGGCACCATTTCATTCGATCGACACCTTAGATGAATTTATATCATCAAGAATTTAACATAATCAACTCACACTAACAACCACGGTGTCACCACTACAGGATTGCATACACACCCATAAATTACTATAATTCTAATTAAAAGAGCGAAAGTGTTTAGTAACAATTAACTTAATCGCATTCCACTTGGCACTAACTTTCTTGTCATGCTAACCTCTTTGACTCTACCGTCGAGGACACGGAACTAAATCGTCATCAAACTAGCATGACCGGACCAAACCAACACCGACATTGTGGATTCGATACCGACCTCAGCATGTCACTACCGAAAGGAACCTTAAACCTTGAGCTATGATACCATTTGTAACGACTCGATCAAGATTTATGGGTTACCTGTAGTCAAACCGATTCCACCCGAGCGGTAGGTGTGAAGTGAAATGAAACAATCCTATATAATGTTTCTAGTCCACTTTTATTTTAATTAATGTTTCACTTATTTATCATGCAATTCTAGTTTTAAAACATAATACGTGAGGGACCCATGGGTAGCACCTCAAAGTATAAGTATACAAAGGTAATAACATGAAAATAAAGAAAATACTTACATGTATAACGCTCTCAAAATACGAAACCGCCCCAACCTGCCGAAACAAAGTGAGGGTATGAGCTTATGCCCAGTGGGAAAATTTATAAATGAAGCGTTGAATTGAATGACAGAAAGGAGACTCAACACGTTATTCCTATGTACACAAGAAATTATATATATATATATATATATATTCATATACACTTACATGTATTCAATGCATGAAACGGTTTTACTTTCGAAAACATTATTTATTTAGATTAATTTACCTTAATCTTGTAAAAGACTTACTTTACTCATTCTTAGAATTTCTTACTTTATTTGACATACCAGGTTCAACACTTGAAACCACTACATTTGATTTATCCAAACACATTCATTTATCGAAATCACTCTTTTTATTTTATCTAACACACTTTAGAATTTTCATTGAAACACACCCTTTCAACCTACGTGAACCCCGCGTAAGAAAATACTTATTTAATCTTTGAAAATATTTTTACAAAATATTCTTGTGTTAATTATGGGTTTAACCGCTTAGGTTTCTAAATCACCCATTTATCCACTCACTTTACCTTTTCCCTTACTTTATGGACATTTATCAATTATACATTTACTTGTCCATTTCTCTTTACGGGAACACTAATTAATTCATTAAAGTTAGGTTGAATTAACATATTTCACCACACAACCCATTTCTTAACATGTTCCCTATTTCTTTTATCTTTCTCGGAATCTTTCAATACCGCATACTTTAACAAGCTCCACACCGCCGACAATGCTCATCATATGCTCTAGCCAGTGGTTTTGGGCTTTTCACCCTAGGGCTCCGAGCCCTTCTTGCTTATCCCGTTATCATCCAAGTTCTATTTTTAAATTTTTTTAACCTTTTACGAATGTCCACATTATCCACCTTTCCTTTTTTCCCGGTCGAAGCCAAAACACGGGGTTACACCCCAATTTGTGTTACTCTTTGAAATTTTACCATTTTATGTCCTTTACACTTTAACCTTGATTTTTATTCCAAAATCCATATTCATTTTGGGCCACTTTGTGTAACACCTTTCTAACATTTTTATTTCATAAAAAAGTCCCACTTTAAGTAAATTACCATTTTACCCATTTGTTTCCAAAATCACCCATTACTCCATTTCTACAAGTGTTAATTTCCCAAATACACTATTAAGTCATCCACATTAACTTCTTAAGTGTTTCAACACATTAACACCCTTTTTAACCTTGGAGTAATATTTTTTTTTATTTGAAAATGCATTTATCTCTTTAGTTCTTTTCAATTTCATAAGTGTTAATATTTTGCTACTAACTTTTCCATATTTACCCATTAACACTTAGTGAATACCTTTATCAATAATTTTCCAAAACCACATATTTCTTTAATTTCTTTATTCAAGAAATCCATTTACACTTAAGACTAGTTTTGTAAGAAAATATCATTCCTTTCATTTTACATGTAGTCTTACACTTTATTCGTATCATGTTTTTAACCGTTATTTCACACACTTGAAAACTAGAATTTCCATCTTTTATCATCCCATGTTTAAACCCAACCAATTCTTCTTTAAACTTGTTTATACACTTATTTCCAAATTACTGTAAGTTTATATGCATGAGAAGATGGATTTTAAATCTTAAAATCCTACTAAATATTTTAAACATATTTTTCATTGTAGAAATTCGCAATACTTGTAAAAATATATTTTTGATACATAAAATACATTTAATTTCTTCAAACTCAATAAATGTCCATTTTTACAAAAATCTTCATTTTCGCAAGAAACTTTAAAATATTATTTCACCAATGTTTACCAACATAAATCATAATTTTCAAATATTTTATTTTATTCAATGTTTAGCACCAATCTTTCTAGAAAATACACCATTTTCATAAAACAACAACTTTTAATATTTCAAAACTTTGAAATATTTACTCATTCTTTATTTTCAACAAAATATTATTTTTTTCAACATTTTTATTTCATAAAAATATTAATTATCTTCTACACATTAATTACACCATTTGACAAAAAAGATCCCTACTCAAATAGTTTAACTACAAGACTACAAATGTGCAAAATAAATCTTACACTAAGAGTAAGGTTTTTTCACCTTAAATGGATCTCTTAAATGATAAGGAATGAAAAGTCTAAGAAGATGGTAGCCTCTCACCTCCTAAGGTGGCCTCAAGGAGTTTGCCCCACTCCAAAAATATGCTCCATCATGCTTACATGTAAAACCCCCTTCAACTCCAAGAAACCCACCTTCATCTTCTCACCCCCCCCCCCCCCAAAAAAAAAAAATACTACCCCAAAATTTGTAACTCTTCCTTATCAATGGTGAAAATGGGTATTTTAGGCTTGAATATGGTGGAATATTACACAAATGGAGGTAAAAATGTGGTGGAATGGTGGTGGGTAGAGGTGGAAGACAACCCACCTCTCTCTCTCTCTCTCTTTCCTTCTTCCATTTTCTCCCAACTCAATATAACCCCAAATAAACCAAAAAAGCACCTTATAAAACCCTCCCAAAGTCCAAAAACCCCCCATTTTGCCACTTCTAGGCTGATCTAAGCTCGACACCTCAAAGATTTAATTGATGAGATTGTGACAGCGCACAAGGGCAACTGAGATTCAAAATACAACTTACGTCATTCGAACGATAACCCTAGGTCGTTCGAACGACTTAGCCATCTCGTTTGAACTGTAGATTGCGCGAGCCTTCATGCGACCTACTACTGTAAGTTAGTATCTTATCGTTTGATGTCCTTTATCCCAAGACCTTTGGATGAAATCCCATTATCATTCGAATGACATCCCCTTGTCGTTTGAGCGACCTTTTTCTTCTTCTTTTATTTTTCTCCAATTTTACCCACAATTCTTCAATAATTATCACTAACTCCTCCTCGTTTATAATCCATATATAATTTAATTTAATTTTGGAAACAAGGTATTACAACATCACCAATATCAACATTCTTCATATATTAACCCTTATGTTTCATTAAATTATAAGAGATTAGAGGACATATTGAAATAATTTATGGATGGTTAACTATAAAGTTGGGATATAAATGATTATGATTTGACCTCAATTAGATCCACTATTTATTGATTAACCACGTACATAAGTGAACTTGAGAAGGAGACTTTTTTATGTTAACCGCAACCAAACCCATAAGGTCAAAAGGTAATAAGTGCCATATTTTTAAATGATACCTAACCGGTATATGATAAATCTTTAACTACCTTGAGAAGTGGAAAGTATAATTGCAAATAATATTATTGACATGTAAAAAGAGCCCAAGGATCATGCAAATGATCAAGGTAATGATAGATTAGGTGTAGATAAAAAGAAGTCGGTTGAGGTTGAGAAATATCACATTCCCACATGTTTCGCCTGAAGGCTTAAAGCACCACAAAAGGAAAGACGAAATGCAAATGTTTTGAAAATTTTCATAGAAGTAAAAATTAACATTCCTTTTCCTTTGGCCATTAAGCAAGTTCCGTCTCATGATAGATTTTTGAAAAAAAATCACGATAAAGTGCAAGATTCTTTTTCATAAAAAGGCATTTTAAGCTGGGTAAATGAATTTAATCATACATCACAAGATTCCTCCAAAATATAAGGACCCATTTTGTCCCTTAACTTCTTGATACATTGGGGATACTCACGTCGATAGTAATTTTCTTAATTTGGTGTCATCTTTCATCCATTATTGGTCTACAAAAAAATTTTGTTAGTTGAGATTAATCCCATTCAAATTATTGTGCAACTATCGGAATGATCGGTTAAAATCACCCATGGTATTCTTGAGGATGACTTAGTGAAAAAAGAAAAAAATTATTTCCCTGTTGATTGTTGTGTTCGATAGTCTACCAGTTATAAATGTTAAATCAAAAATTCCAGTCATTTTAGGTCGTCCATTTGTTACTACCTCGAATGCTACTACTAATTATCATATTGGAGTTTTTGTTTGGTAATATGAATCTTGACATTAACATTTTTACATTTTTAAGCAATAACCTAGTTAAGATGAGGATGATGATAATGCAATTAATTATGCAAGTGTAAATGTGTGTCATGTTGATAGTGTGGAGGATTTACACTCATGTGTTGACTTTATGTATGAATATAATATATCTCCCATTTCTCATTAGGAAATTGGATATTTGTGTTTGCTAATCCTTCCTATAACACTTTTCATAAGGAAACCCACCTTGGTTAAAGTTGAATGCATCACAAATACTCATTAAATACTTTACTTGACGAGAAAAGGGTGAGAGAGAGAGAGTGCATTCATTAATTATATCTCCCGTATGCACCACCTCCAATGTCCATTGAAACTTAATTGGAAATAAGAATCTTGTTTGTTTTACATATCATGGGGAGTTTTATATAGAATTATTATCCTCGGAACCGTATTCGTTAGTTGGGGAAATTAGAAGGATATTGTCCATTGACGAGTCGCAACCTCGTAACTCTATATCCATCCCCTCCCAAACACAAATCATTTTCCAATATGATCTTCATAGAGAAGACGTAATGTGTGAGTCATTTGTTGTTGACCTAGATTACACATTCATGAGTTTTTAAAGAATCTTAGTTCCAATATAATTGGCGATAATTCTTTCAATGATTATATATGTAAGGACATAATTTTATAAATGTCCGAGGTAGAATCAAGGAATTTTCTATTTTCTCTAGATCACAGTTTGTATGTCTGATACCGCTACATTCGGCATGTCATCACAATCATCCACGACGGCCTTTATCTAAATCCATGCATCCATAATCTTCACACGTGCATCATGCTACATTCGATGTGCTGTTCAACCGTTTTCCACTACTCTACGACCCATTATTGGTAAAATTATTTATTATAGTTGTTTATATTTGCATAAATATTTGGGAATTTTTTTAGAAAATATTTTTTGAAGTCTGAATTATTGTTTATCAAATGCAGAAATTTTCTTTGTGTAGAAGCGGACTTTTCTTGGTCAAATAGCTCCTTCAAATGAGATGACCTGTCGTTCGAGCGAGATAGCATCTCGCACGAAGTTGTTCGAACGACACGTGTCCTTCATTCGAGCGAGATGCCAATCTCGTTCGAACGACATCGCCGCCTCAATTTTTTTATTAATTTCTGTCACTTTCTACATGTTTTTCGAAAGCTTTTTCCAACTCATTTTTTGTAAAAACGGCACTGATTGAGATTTCGCCTTTTTCTCATTTTTAGGCTTTATGCCTTATTTATAAAAGGAAATGCATTACCATCTATGTATGTGCACATTTTAAACCTTCAAGAGGTTATTTTTACTCATATGGAGTATTTTGTGGAGAAGTCATTCTCTTCTTCATTGTTGCCCATCTGGAGTCCTTGCGGGAGATTCCAGCCGATGACATCGGAACCGACACCTGCAGGTATTTCGTATGTCACACTTCTTTTCATTATAATTCGTGTAACCATTTTTACAAATTATAGTGGAAATAAAAGATTTTGCCCTGCGGGAATTTTTCCTGATATTTTGTATCACATGCTTTATTGATTTATTTATGGTTTGACACACGCACACACGTAGGTGCATGTGTTTAGGATTTAATTGAAAAACTGAGTTTAATAAAATAATTTCTTAATTTGAACAAAAGTGCACTCTTCAAATTGGTATCAGAGCCAATTACACAATTATACCGTGTAATTTTTCGAAAATTTTTCTAGGATATCAATTTTCTAAAAAATTTATTTTTTGAAAAAAGGGCGTGTTGAATGGAGAAATTATATAATAAAATGCCAGTTTTTGACCGGATAAACTATGCTTACTGAAAAGCCTGCATGAAATCTTCTTTAAAATCCAATGATGAACGTGTTTGGATTTTGGTTGAAAGAGGGTGGACACCTCCCTTCGTCACTGTTGATAACGTGACTAATTTAAAATCTGTGACTGAATGGACTGAAGAAGAATTTAAATGTTCATCTTTTAATTCTAAGGGTTTAAGTGCTATTTTTGGATCCGTCACACCTGACGAGTTCCTAAATATTATGACGTGAACCACGTCAAAAGAGGCATGGGATGTTTTGAAACTTACCCATGAAGGAACTAATGTTGTGAAAGAGTCTAAACTACAAAATTTAACAACTCAATTTGAAACTATCACCATGCTTGAGACTGAATGTTTTGATGAATTGTATGCTAAGTTATCTAGATATTGTAAACCCTAGCTTTAATCTTGGTGAACACATTCCTAATGCTAGAGTTGTTAAAAAGATTCTAAGATCACTGCCTAAGCGTTTTATCCCTAAAGTCACTGTACTAAATTCTATTGGTAATTTAAACACGCTTAAATTGGAGGAACTTATAGGAGACTTACAAGCGTATGATATTGATATGTTTCCTAAATCTATCAAGCCTAAAGATAAGGGTATTGCACTTAATTCCCTGGATAGGAAGAGTGAGGGGTCGGCAAGAAAGAGAGTTGAGTCGTCTAGAAAAAGGGAGATAGAAACGTCAGATTCTGAGTGTGATTTTGATTTAAATGATTAGGACCTATTTGCTAAAAATTTCAAGAAAATTCTCAAATTCAAGAAAAATGGAAATTTCAGAGATAAAAAGAATTGGAGAAAAATAAGAAAAATGAAAGAGATTTTAATGACCCTCCTAAGAAAGACAGTGACAGATGCTATGAGTGCAATGGTAAGGGTCATAGATATTTTGAGTGTGCTACCAGGCTGAACAGTCTTTCAAAAGAAAAGGGCAAAGTTATCCTTAATGCTACCCTTAATGGAGATAGTGAGGTCGAGTCGGTGGACTCTAGAGACAAGACACCTCATTAATGTAACTTCATTGCATTCATGGCTAGTCATACTTCTAGTGCTCCTCAAGATGTTGAGGATGCTACTTCACAGGGACACCTCGACAGTGAGAACGATGTGAGTGAGGGGGAGGATGATGCAAGTGAGAGCGAGAGTAATATTCAACGCGCCTACGCTGAGTTATATAATGAGTCATTTAAAACCAAAAAGCGTAACAAAGCGCTAGTTCTTAGGATCACCACTTTGGAGGAAGATTTAGAAGAAGCGAGAGAGAGAGAGAGTCCTCCACCTGCACTACCTTGAGAGAGAGAGAGTCTGCTATGTTGAGAAATAAAGTTTGTTTAGAGAGAGAGATAGATAGAGAGACTATTTGGAGAGAGAGAGAGAGAGAGGTTTTGAGAAAGAGAAAGGGGACTTGACTAAACAAGTGGCTAGTCTTACGAGTGAGCTCCATTCCTCCCTGGAGACTCGAAAGAAACTTGAAGCCCTTGTTTCCTAGCTTACTCATGATCTTGAGAGAGCACGAGAAGTCAAGGTTCAAATTGAGGATAGATCTGGAAAGATGGGAAAGATACTCCTCAGCCCCACTTTAGGTTTTCGTGATAGGCAAGGAATAGGTTTTTTTGGAGCTACCACGACCCAAATTTAACTTGGACCAGTTCCTGAGTTTACTACAACTCCATATGGCCATCGTCAAATACCACGAAGAAGTGTTCGACCAAGAAAATCAAACCCAGGTCCACCTAAGACTGTGTTCATTTGTACGTACTGCAAAACAAAAGGCCACCTGAGGGAGTTTTGCTATAGTTTGGATCGAACACGAATACTACTACTCCACCACATCATTCTGATGACTTTACCAGTCTGAGAGAGCGTGTTAAGATTTTAGCCGCCATCTCACAGAGTTTGATGGAGGAATTCCGTCGGATGTCCTGATCGTCAGTGAATGCTTCCCGCATCCCGGCTAAAACCAACAACAATAAGGGTAAACAAAAGTTTACCACTTCTTGGGCACCTAAGAAAGACGAAAAGGCCATTGTTGTTCATGTCTCTCTCAAAGCACATAATACCTCACAGTGGTATTTTGATAGTGGGTAATCCAGACGTATGATAGGTGATGTCTCATTTTTTACCTACCTAGAGGAGTATAAGGAAGGTAGAGTCACCTTTGGAGATGGGAGCAAGTCTAGCATCGTAGGACGAGGTACAGTAGAGATACCAATATTTCCTAAGCTATAGAATATTTTGTATATCAAAGGTTTGAAGGCAAACCTTCTCAGCATTAGCCAGTTGTATGACGTTGACTTTGCTGTAAAGTTTTATCGGGATGCATGTAATGTCTATAATCAAGCCGATAAACTTTCAATAAAAGTGGTTAGGATAGAAGATAATTGCTATGGGATTGTGCCCACGTCCTCACTTGTCTGTAACAACACCACGATCACTCCTATGGATCTGTGGCACCAACGTCTAGGTCACGTGAACGTTAGAGATTTGTCATGTTTAGCTAAAAAGGACCTAGTACGTGGCTTACCAACTCTTGGAAAGCCTACTTCCACGATTTGTGGACCCTGTTAGTTGGGAAAACAAACTCGTAGCCCCCACGAGAAGTTGAATTCCATTACCACCTCCCGTATGCTTGAGTTGTTTCACATGGATCTTATGGATCCTACCCGTACTGAGAGTCTGGGTGGTAAGAAGTATATTCTCGTGATGGTAGATGATTTCTCTAGATATTCAATTGTAGGTTTTCTGAGAGAGAAATCTGATGTTATATAATTTTTAATGACCAAGTGTCGTGTCCTATAAAATCAACACGGAGTCACTATTAACAGGATACGTAGTGACAACGGCATGGAATTTAAGGAAGTAAAGGTAGATATTTTATATGATAGCCTTAGGATCAAACATGAGTTTTCTATTGTGAAGACTCTTCAGTAAAATGGGATTATTAAGAGAAAGAATAGGACTATTCAAGAAATACCTAGATCTATGCTTCTAGGTTATAAGGTTGTTAGAAGATTTTGGGCAGAGGCAGCGTCTACTGCATGTGATACGGTGAATAGGGTTTACATGAATCCACACACTCTTAAGATGCCTTATGAATCGTGGACTGGCAAGAAACCCAACCTTGCATATTTTCATGTCTTTGGGAGTAAATTCTACATCCTACGGGATAGAGAGAAATTAGGAAAGTTTGACTCCCGGAGCAATGAGGGAATATTACTAGGATAATCATCAAATAGTAGAGCGTAACGGGTTTTTAACCTGAAGAGCTCTAAGGTTAAGGAGTCAATAAACATTACTGTGCAAGATGACGAACCTTTAACGTTTATTGATCCTAGCCTTCAATGTGAGGATAAGGAATTTTCTGACAGCAATTTACTTGTCCCTCACCCACACTCTATGGACCCTACTCCTGTGTTAGGGGACACACCTGCTTGGATCCACAAGAGTCATGATCCTTTTGCCATTGTTGGCGATACAACTTTAGGGGTTAAGACTCGTGCTCATCTAGAGAACATTGTTAGTCATTTTTGCTACATGTACACAGTCGAGCCTAAAAATCACAAAGAAGCACTCAAGGATATGCACTGGATACCTGCAATACAGGATGAGGTGCTTCAGTTTAAAAAGAATAATGTCTGGGAACTTGTCCCTTGAACTAGTGAGACTAATGTGATAGGTACTAGGTGGATTTTCAAGAATAAAATGGATGAAAATGGTACCATAATCAGAAATAAGGCTAGGTTGGTCGCTCAAGGCTACACACAGATTGAGGGTGTAGACTTTGGGGAGATATTTGCTCCTATTGCGAGGCTTGAGTTCGTCCGCTTACTACTCGCCATCGCATGTCATATGCACTTCAAGTTATATTAGATGGATGTCAAGAGTGCCTTTATTAATGGCATTCTACAGGAGGAGGTTTATGTGGTGCAACTAAAAGGATTTGAAGACCCTAAGCACCCGGAGCACGTCTACTAACAGAGGAAAGCCTTGTATGGTTTGAAGCAAGCACCTCGTGCTTGGTACGAGAGGCTTACTTCCTATCTCTTAGCCCATGGCTTCAAGAGAGGGGGAGTTAATATGACGTTATTCATCAAGAGAGATAACAGTGTTATTTTGGTTACCCAGATCTATGTGGACGATATAGTCTTTGGATCCACGTGCTCCCGGCATGCTCTCCACTTTGAGGAGGATATGAAAAGTGAGTTTGAGATGAGCATGGTAGGTGAGCTTATTATCTTCCTTGGTCTCCAAGTTCGTCAGATAGATGATGGTATGTTCATCTCTCAATCCAAGTATGCTAGAGACCTTGTGAAGAAATTTGGTTTATACTCCGCTAAGCATGCTTGTACACATATGAGTACTTCTATCAAGCTTAGTAAGGACACTTCAGGCAAGGACGTAGAGCAAACCTTATATCAGAGTATGATAGGTAGTCTTCTCTATTTGACTGCCATTCGTCCCGACATAACCTTTAGTATTGGAGTTTGTGCGTAATATCAGGCGTCCTCGAAAGAGTCACACTTACTCATTTTAAAACGTATTATCAAATACATGAGTGGGACTCTCTCATATGGTATTTGGTATTCCTTTGGTACCGATAACTATTTGTCTGCCTATTGAGATGTCGATTGGGTCGGGGATGTAGATGGTTGTAAGAGAACTTCTGGTGGATGTTTAGATTTTGGTTCTTCTCTTGTCTCCTGGTTGAGCAAGAAGCAAAACTACATCTCTTTGTCCACTGTGGAGGCTGAGTACATTGCCGTCAGGAGTTATTGCACGCAACTCTTATGGATGAAACAGATGTTGGAGGATTATGGGATTTTACAGGACACCACGACCATTTCTTGATAACACGAGCGCGATACACATATCCCGCAATCCAATCCAGCATCCGTGCACAAATCCCATCAGGATACGCGAACACTTTATACGACAGCTAGTTGAGGAGAAAGTCGTATCCCTGAGTTACGTACCCACCGATCGTCAATTAGCCGATATTTTCACGAAACCTTTAGATGCCCTTAGATACGAGAGTCTTAGGAAGTCTTTAGTGATTTGTATAGTTGACTGAGGGGTTGGTCTATGTCTAGGATAGGATGCTTTTTCATGTTCATAGCATATGGTTCCTATTGCTAGTTTGTATCATGTGTATTATTTTTTTATATTTTAAAAAAAATAAAAATATTTTCTTTTTATAAAAATTTTAGAAAAGAACAAAAAGATTTTTGTACTTTATTTTCACCTTTTATGGATGAGCATTTAAAGTAGCCGAGTCACAAATTTCATTCCATATTCCATATTCCATATGACTGTTTGATAGTGATTTGAGATGCTACATCATTACATCCATGTGCTTTACATTGTTTGGAGTCTTTGAGATGTGATTAGTGATATCTTTCTACATATTTGGCTCCTTCTCTCCTTTATTGCACACATGCACGAGTTTATTTTATTATTGTACTTGTCTATCACATATTTGCTTGAGTGTTTCCATCTCAATTATGTATATACAATGAACTATATGCGATAAAACTTGACAATATTGGAATGCATGTAAAAACCGTTTGGTGAGATTGTGTGGTATTTTAAAATGATGAAGGGCTACGAGAGGTAATTATCTATCCTTTGCGATAAAGCCACTATTAAATCGGACCTAAAAAATTAAGGAATTTTATTATCCGGGCTCCAAAGAGGTTAAAAGAGCCCGAAAAAATTTAAAGGCAATAAAAACAATACATGCCAAATATGGGCCATTAGGTTTCACCATCAATTCCCAAAAGTTTGAGAATTTAGATAACCTCTATTCAAAATATAAATCTAAGGGAGTTTGGTTGGAGAATTTAAACGGGTTTGCACTTCCTTGAAAGTTCTGAAAAAGAATTAAATCGTTTTGGACGTTATTGGTGTGGAAATCACTTTGATCTTTGATTTTCTGATTAGATTGAGTCAATGTCTCATATTTCCATCTTTTTACACCTAAGGAAGATGATGAGTTCATTCCTTAGGAGTATCCGATATTCATCGTGCACATATGTCATGTTTGTATGCATTAACTTTCCTATCAAATTTTATCACACCCCTACATTTACGCTATCATCGACTTGTTTATTTTTGTGTTCTTTCATGGTATGATTCTTTGTTATATATTTTGTGTGAAAATTTTTGAAAAATTCAAAAATAGACGATTTTTTTGTGACATTTTCCCTATTTATGCTTCTCATATCTGTCTATTTGGGGACATCATAAAAAGGGGGAGAGGGGGGAGAAATTTATTTGTGTTGATTTATCAATGATTTTCTTAAGCTTAATTGATCTTTGATTAATCAACATATCATTATATCTCAAACTGTTACTTGTCACGGGTATCTGCTTTATCTCTGTGTGCAGGTACAAAGTTGATATCAATTGGATTACACACCCTGATGAGAAAAGCTTTGGGAGTTTCTGAAAAGTTGAAGATATGAAGATGTTGAAGTTTGATTGAAGACATGGCACTTAGTATTCTCAGTTTGAGGGCTTAATGGGGATATTATCTTATATGTCATTTGTTTTAGGGAGATTGCATAATTCAGATTTTTTATGTATGTACCGGCAGAGACATAGGGGGAGATGTGTAAGGACATAATTTTATAAATGTCCGGGGTAGAATCTAGGAATTTTCTATTTTCCCTAGATCACAGTTTGTATGTTTGATACCGCTACATTCGGCACGTCATCACGATCATCCACGACGGCCTTTATCCGAATCCATGCATCTATCATCTTCACACGTGCATCATGCTATATGCGACGTGCTGCTCAACCATTTCTCACTACTCCACGATGCATTATTGGTAAAACGATTTATTGGAGTTGTTTATATTTGCATAAATATTTGGGAATTTTTTTAGAATTTTTTTTTTGAAGTCTGAAATATTGTTTATCAAATGCAGAAATTTTTTTATGTATAGAATTGGACTTTGCTTTGTCAACGTGCTCGTTCAAACGAGATGACCTGTCGTTCGAGTGAGATAGCATCTCACGCGATGTTGTTCGAATGACACGTGTCCTTCGTTAGAGCGAGATGCCTATCTCGTTTGAACAATGTCGCCGCCTCGATTTTTGTATTAATTTCTATCACATTCTACACGTTTTTCAAAATCTTTTTCCAACTCATTTTCTGCAAAAACGGCACTGATTGAGACTTCATCTTTTTTCTCATTTTTAGGCTTTATTCCTTATTTATAAAAGAAAATTCATTCCCATCTATGTATGTGCACATTCTAAACGTTCAAGACGTTATTTTTACTCATCTGGAGTATTTTGTGGAGAAGCTGGTCTCTTCTTCATTGCTGCCCATTTGGAGTTCTTGCGGGAGAGTCCAATCGACGACATCGGAACCGACACCTGCGGGTATTTAGTATGTCACACTTATTTTCATTATAATCCGTGTAACCGTTTTTAAAAATTGTAGTGAAAATAAAAGGTTTTGCCCTGCGGGGATTTTTCCTGATATTTTATGTCACATGCTTTATTTATTTATGGTTTGATACACGCACACACGTAGGAGCATGTTTTAGGATTTAATTGAAAAACTGAGTTTAATTAAATAATTTCTTAATTTGAACAAAAGTGCACTCTTCAATATATGAGAGGGTAAATTAGACCAACCTCCTAAACTATCTCGGGATTATAAGTCGAAGGATGGGGAAAAATACAGCTAGGTCACACTCATCCCAATTTCCCAATTAGGAATACAGCTAGGTCACACTCATCCCAATTTCAATGTTTTCGTACCATCGTAATCTTATGTGGGGATTAAGTAAACTATTTAAGACGGCGTATTACGCATGAAATATAGAGAAAATCACCGAAAAGAATAAAATAGCATCACAAAAACATATGAATGACAAGCATGCAATGATAATCTCAAAGGGTCCTTAAACTATTTTTGAAAATTTTCAATTTTTTCAAGTTATAAAATTTTAACAAATACAACACACTAAGAAGAAACACAAAAATACCCGAATCATGGAAACGAAATGTAGGGGTGTGCACATATCTTATAGGTTAATCAACGTAGACAAACATAACACAAGTGCACGAAGAAATGAGATGCCACTAACAAAAAATTTCAAAGTCTACCTTAGGTGTAAAAATGGTGAACTCGAGTTAAATTGACTTAACCTAATCAACTAATCAATACTGTAAGTGATTTTCATAACGATAACGCCCAAAACTAGGTAATGTATTTCGACATTTTTATAGTATGTGCAAACTCATTGATCTTCAACTTGACTCCCTCAAAATCTCACATATTTCAATTTCAGCCTCAATTCTTTTGAAGAAATTAATGCTCATTTATAGCAAAGCATCATTGTTCTAGATATTTGCCTAGCACTTCTGTTTTTATGTGACTTTAATCTCTGAGGCTCTTTTCTTTTCAAATGGTGGCTTTTTATGCAAAGTCAACATATCTTTTGTAGCTTGATTCCATTGCTTAATATATACCAATCTTATCGAAAAATGATTTTTTATTTTTGCAATCCAGTTAATGGTTCTTAGTGTCACAACTTTTATTATCTCATTTTTTACATTTGGATCATTTTATAAGCACAATTAAGATGAAAACACTACAATAGACATGTGATAGGTAAGTGCAATAGTCAAATAAATTCGCGTTCATGTGCATTAAAGGGGACAAGGAGTCAAACATGTTGCAAGTTATCATCAAATCACAACTTAATGACTCCACACATTATAAATCACATAAATGGAATGATGCCACATATCAAAATACTACAAAATAGTCACGTGAATATGGAATGAACGTGTGACTCGAACATCTTTAATGTTCATCCACACATGGTGTAAAAAACTAGAAAACTATTTTTGGATTATTAAAAAAATTTAAAAAATAAAATATTTTTGTCTTTTTCACTTTTTCTTTAAAATATATTGAAAATATTTTTGTATTTTGCATAACTCTTCATGAAAAAGTATCAAAAAGAAAAATATAAGTACATTGATAGTACACACTAGAAATAGGGATATACGATATGAACATGAAAAGCACCCTATTCTAGAAAACAAGTCTCAACCTCAATCATTAGGCTAGGAGGAGTTCTCCAAAGGAGATGACATTCTGTGAAAAAAAATCCATCAATTGTTGAGAAATCTTGACCAAATACATTACTTGCTCTCGAAAATTCTTAAAATCTCTCATGTGATGTGCGGGAACATGTCGAGATCTTTCTCGAGTTGGAATACACGGGCTTTAAGTTTCCCACGAGTCTCCAATAAAGATTGAAGATCTCCAATAAGACTAGGCACGGTGTTGGTTGAATTTGTCTTTTCCAGGCTTAAAATAATCAACTGCTCATATAAAGAAATAACCTTCTCGAGTTGACTCACTGACACCTTACACACCCTTAAAACTTTCACCTCTTTCTCCAAATCTAACAACGTAAGAGACAAATCCTTATTAATATTTTTCGTCTTCAAATTCTCAGTGTAAATATCACTAAAATCTTTTTAAAGATCCCCTTCTCCCTTACTCAAATTACCATCCTCACTCTCACTATCCCCAGAATAAATCGAAACATCATTGAGGCTCTCACGTTTAGATATGTCCTCATTGGCAAGGGACAAATTAGAAGTTCTAATGTGACTATCCATGAATGAAATGCATAGTTCATGTGGCGATTGTTCCCCTGAGTCAACCGACTCGATTTCACTATTGCAAAGAATGGATTTATTCACAACCTCTTTACCCTTTCTCTTTAGCCTTGTGGGATACTCATGTGCCTTCTGCCCTTTACCCTCAAATTCATAACACCTTATTTCTTACTCTTTCTCATTGCCACTCTTGAACATGTTCTTATTTTTATTTTTCTCAAAAATATTTGTATTAGAAGAATTATCTTTAGAAAATTTGAGAAACATTTTTAAAAGATTCGCAAAAAGGGCCAATTCATCAAAATCGTGATCTCTCTGAGATTCAGACCCACAAACTCTCTCCTTTTTCTTTTTCTTAGTTTGAATCTTTAAAGCTACCCCTATATCCTTAGGTTTAATAGTTTTAGAGAACATATATATCTCATATGTTTGAATATCTCCTATAAGTTCTTCCAAACTAAGAGTATCTAGGATTACTTACGAATTAAGCACGGTGACCTTAGGAATAAAGCGGGCAGGAAAAGTGACCTCAAAATATTCTTCACAATTCTCGTCTCTAAAATTTTCTCATCCAAATTAAAGTTCAAATTAATAATATCCCATAAAAATTCATAAAACTCATCGAATGACTCGAACTCTAATATAGTGATGACCTCAAATTGGGTGGTCAAATTTTGAAGCTTTAACGCTTTTATAGTGTTGCTACCCTCGTGAGTGAGTTGGAGGGTATCCCATTCTTCCTTAGACATAGTGAACCTCATGAGGCGATGGAACTCATCAAAATGACGGCTCTATAAATAACACTAAGCCCACGAGAGTTAAAACTACCCCACTTAAATTCTCATCAATCTAGGAAGAAACGGGTTTAAGGCCAACAATATTATCAATAGTGTTAGTGGGAGGAGTCCACCCACTTTCACAAACTAACCAAACTCGCTCATCTATGGCTTTTAAGGTAGACCTCATCCTAGCCTTCTAGTAGGAATAATTGGTACCATCAAAGATGGGCACTCGATTATACAAGTTTTCCATTAAATCCCAGCTTTTCAAAGATAAACAATTTTTCAAAAAAATTGATATCATGGAATAATATTTTTTGCGAAAAAAGATCACACAGTAATTTTGTGCAACATGCTCTCATACCAATTCGTAAAGGATACGTTATTGGTATCTTAATGAAATATTTATATAATTAAATGTCCAATGCACACAAATCCAAATTTTATCTTTTTATCCTAAGATGAGTATCTAGGTGATAAAACAGATAAATTAAAAAGTGCATTCAACAAAGGCATATTTCAGGAAAAATGCCTTGAGGGCAAAACCTTTTATTTTTAGTACTTTAAAGATATTACAAGACAATTGATTTACAAACTACTTAACACCATCCACAAGTATAACACGCTAGTTTTCGTAGATCTCTAAAGAATACCACTTGTTTCTAAGTAGTCCACATGCGGCCATAAACCCTCGATATCCACCGATCAGCCTTTGTCTTCAACAATGATCCCCTCGATAATCACAATGGTCAGCCATGAAGAAACTCTCTCCACAAGAGTTGGGTATACAAGGGTTTTTGATTTCGTTCAAAGTCTCGTTTGGAGTTTACATCAAATGTGTATCGAATAAGGGCTTTCTCTTTTAGGTCGTTTGAACCTGGTTCAAAAAGGATCTTATATCGTTTTATCATACTTCTATTCTCGTTCGAACGATCCTCATTTTAATTCGAACGAGTCACCCCCTCAAAATTTGTGAATGCCATATAAATACCTATTTTGTGTTCAGATTTTTTGAGACTTTATCCAGAACTATTTGTGCGCATATTTTGCAAAAAAAATCAACCTTTTCAGTTTAAAAAACCTTTTTGATTCACAAAATTCATTCCCAAAGTATATTCGTGTTAATCTGTTTAAACCCTATAGTTTCCTTACATATAAAACTCTTGTGCAAAGAGTTTCTTCACGGAAGACCATTGTGATTCTCGAGGGGATCATTATTGAAGATAAAGGTTGATCGATGGATAATGAGCATGGAAGGTCGTGTGTGGACTGATCGTCACCTAGTAGTATTCCTTTTATATTCTACAAAGACACTGTGAATTATACTTGTGGTTGGTATCAAGTAGTATGTAAGTCAATAGCCTTGTAAAATTTTAAAGTGCTGATTGAAAAAAGGTTTTTCCCAAGGATTTATTTCTCAAATTACCTTGTCTATATGCATGTTTTAAAATTATTTGTTTTATCATCCAGATGCATGTTTTAGGGTAAAAGATAAAATTAGGACTTGTGGGTGTTAGACACTTAGTTCTATAAATATTCCATTAAGATATCAAGCAAACTCTCAAATTGGTATCAGAGCCTATTGCACAAAACTAATGTGTGATCCTTTTCACAAAATTATTTTTCTCTTTGATATTAATTTTTTGAAAAAAAAATTATCTTTGAAAAATCATATTTTAATGGAGAATTTGTATAATCGAGCCTATCTTTGATGGTACCAATTATGCTTACTAGAAGGCTAGGATGAGGTCTATCTTAAAATCCATTAATGAGCGAGTTTGGTTAGTTTGTGAAAGAGGGTGGAATCCTTCGATGATCACTGTTGATAATGTTATTGGACCTAAACATATTTCTTCCTGGACTGATGAGGAATTTAAATGGATAAATTTTACCTCTCGTGGACTTAATGCTTATTCTGGAGCCATCACCCTTGACGAATTGCGTCGCATCATGACATGTACTATGTCTAAAGAAGCATTGGATACCCTTAAGCTCACTCACGAGGGCACCAACATTGTAAATGCATCAAAGCTTCAAGTTTTGACCACCCAATTTAAGACCATCACTATGTTAGAGTTCTAGTAATTCAATGAGTTTTATGCGCATTTATCGGACATTATCAATTAAAGTTTTAATTTGGACGAGAAAATTTTGAAGAAAAGAGTTGTGAAAAAGATTTTGAGGTAACTTCTTGCCCATTTTATTCCTAAGGTTATCGTGCTTAATTTGTTATGGATCATAAACACTCAGAGGTTTTAAGAACTTGAAGAAGATTTTCAAACGTATGAGATATATATGTTCCCTAAAACCATTAAGCCTAAGGATATAGGGGTAGCTTTAAAAATTCAAATTAAAAAAAAGAAGAAAAAAAAAGTTTGTGAGCCTCATTCTGAGAGAGATTGTGATTTTGATGACTTGGACTTGTTTACAAAAAATTTTAAAAAGTTTCTCAATTTTCTAAAAATACTCCTTCCAATAAAAAGGTTTTTAAGCAAAATAAACACAAGAATGAGGTCAAAAGTAAAAGTAACAGTGAGAAAGTGGAAGATATAAGGTGTTATAAGTGTGAGGGCAAAGGGCACAAGGCACGTGAGTCTCCCATTAGGCTAAATTTAAAAGTCAAAGAGATTAAAAATAAAGCCACTCTTAGCAATAGTGGCATTGAGTCGGTCGATTCAGGGAGAGAATCACCACATGAACCGTGTGTTGCGTCCATGGCTAGTCACGTTAGTACTTCTAGTTTGTCCCACGGGGATGAGGACTTAACTTAATCTAAGAGCATCGATGATGTTTCAATTCATTTGGGAGATAGTGAGTGTAAGGATGAGATTTTGAGTGAGGGAGAAGGTGGCCTCTAAAAAGATTTTCACGATATTTACACTAAGACTTTGAAAAGGAAAAATATTAATAAGGATTTGTCTCTTAGGGTGTTAGTATTGGAGGGAGATGTAAAAGTTTTGAGGATGTGTAAGGCATCGGTGAGTCAACTCGAGAAGGTGAAGGTTTCTTTCTGTGAGCAGTTGATCATTTTAGGCCAGGAAAAGAGTGATTTGGGAAACATCATGGCTAGTCTTATGGGAGATCTTAAATCTTTATTGGATACTCGTGAGAAAATTGAAGCCCATGTATCCCAACTCGAGAGAGATCTCGAATGTGCAAGAGAGGTCAAAGTTACTTTAAAGGACACATCTAAGAAGGTTGGAAAGATGTTCCTTAGTCCCACTTTAGGTAACATTGAGAGTCTAGGAATAGGTTATGACGGTGCGTCTACTTCCCATATTTCACCCGAGTTGGTTCCCGAGTTTGTGTTAGATCCATATCACCCTCGACCAAACCCACTTATGAGAGCTCGACCTAGACGTTTTGAGAGAGGTGTACCCAAGCCCGTATATGTTTTCTCCCATTGCAAGAAAATAGGTCACATTAGGGAATTTTTCTTTAAGTTGGATAGAGTGTCTCATAGGTATCTTCCATGATATTCTACCATAGTAGTTCCCGCACGTAATCCCACACATATTACTTTGCATGCTCCCACACACAACATAAGAGATTTGTAGGATTTTTTAGAGCAAGTAGAGTATTTGGTCAAGACTTCATAAGATTTTAAAGATGTTTTTCGTTGGATGTAATCTCCTTTAGAGAACTCCTCCGGGCCTAATGATTGACGTTGAGACTTATGTCTAGTATAGGGTGTTTTTCATGCTCATATCACATATCCCTATTTCTAGTGTGTACTATCATTGTCTTATATTTTTCATTTTGATATATTTTTCAAAAAATCCAAAAAGATCTTTATTTTCTTGAATAATTTTTAGAAAAATGAAAAAAGATTTCGATTTCATTTTAGAAAAAATGAAAAGAAAAATTATTTTATTTTTTTTTAAATTTTTTGAAAAATCCAAAAGGAGTTTTGTATTTTTTTACACCATATGTGGATGAACATTAAAGATTTTGAGTCACCCGTATTCCATATCTACATGGCGAGTTTATAATGTTTTGAGACGTGACATCATTTCATTTATGTGCTTTATAATGTGCGGAGTCATTAAAATGTGATATGATTACTAATTGCTATATGTTTGACTCCTTATCACTTTTAACACGCACGAGCATGGACTTATTTAACTATTGCACTTACCTGTCACGTATCGATTGTAGTGTTTTTTATCTCAAACCTTATTTTAAAAAGAACCAAATATGAAAAACAAGATAATAAAAGTAGTGCATGTAAGAACCATTACCCAAATTGAAAAAAATAGAAAATCATTTTTCCAGTAAGTTGATTTGATGCAATGGAATCGAGTTACAAAAGATAGGTTGACTTTGTGTGAATAGACACCATCTACAAGATAAAAATAGCCTAAAAGATTAAAAGCACATAAAATAGAAGTGCCAGGTCATTTCAAAGAACATTGATGCATCGCTACATATAAGCATTAATTTCTTCAAAAGAACTGATAGAAAAAATTCAATATGTGAGATTTTAAGGCAGTGAAGTCGAAGATGAATGGGTTTTCACGTCCAATAAAAATCTCGTAAAGAATTACATGGTTTGGGAATTATTGGTGTGAGAATCACTTACGATATTTGTAAAAGTGGTGATCGCTTAAATAAGTTTTGATACAAATTTGTAAATGTTTGTGTGATACTGATTAAACTGAATTCGCAAGTTTTCAATTTAGACTTAATTAATTGGAGTCTATTTTTGAACCAAATTAATCCATCCCCTAAACATAAGACTACATGTGTGTGTGTGTGTGTCAAACCATCACAAATAAAATTGTTAACTCAAAGATTTCAGGAAAAAAACCATTTCGGGAAATATTTTTATTTCACTATGTAAAATAAATCTCAACTTACATACACAATGAAATCTGCAATGATTACTCCTCAGAACAATCACATAGACACGTAGCCTAGAGTCAGCAATGGATCAACTACAATAATCCACATGAACATGCAGTACAATTCAGTCAGGAACACCCTGAGCACTCCCAATCGACATGTAGTCGTAGTCAGCCATAGGTATAACAATCCACAAAGAATTAACTTCACCAAAGTTGTATCTCAGGTTACAAAACAATTCACATAAATATTGGGATGTTTTGTGAATTGAAAACAAAAATGATTAAACACTTAAACTAAGAAGACAAAGAATTCTACTGGTTTGCAATTTGTGCGGAATGAAAAACGTCAGGTCTTCTTAATGAAAACGGAGTGCTTTAACACGCTTTATATAAAAAACTTAAAGAGGCGCGTTGCTCGAATGAAATCATCCTATCGCTCGAACGATGCCATATATCACTCAAATGAGCTTCGTGAAACACCATCTTGTCGCTCGAACGAGATGCTCAAGTTGCTCGAACAATTGAAAAAAATAAATAAAAAATTATTTCATCGAAAACTCCGTCTCAACACTTAAAAAAATTTAAAAAATTATCCCAATAATCTAAGTGAACCGTTAAGGTATTTAAACACAACCTTACCAAAATTAATCTCGTGGAGGCTTGAATATTGAAGAACGTTGATATTCGGATCCGTCTTAATGCATGATTGAACTTAAATAAGTGTTCGACGGTTGTAGCGGTATACAAAATATTCAAACGTAAATTGGACTTATAAGATATGTCCTTATAAATCCCCCCCCCCCCCAATGTCTATGCCGATACAAATAATACATCTGAATTATCAAATCAAACTGCCTATATAAATCTAATACCCTCCTATGAACCCAAAACTGACAAGGTACTAAACATGTAAGTCTAAAACGTTTTCTTCAAAATCTTCAACTTCAAAAATCTTCAAATCTTTACATCATCAGGGTGCGCAAAATAATGATCTTCAATGTTGTACCTACACACGTGAGACAAAGCAAATACCTTCTCAACGTATCGAGTTTGAATGAGATAAACATAAATCAAAACTAAGATCAAAATCTCAATTCTCCCCCATAATTCGTTCTCCCCTTTTTTTTGTTCGAAATAGACAAGGAAACAAATAAACAAAATATACATGGAGTTATCGCGATAAATAAGGAAAACAACTATGATCATTAGGATATAATCAATATGTCCACAAACTATTTTCTATTTTTTCATTTTCCATACAAAAATGCATAAATAATTTTACAAAAATCACACACCATGAATTTACACTAAGAAAATCAAATCACGGAAATGGAATGAATGGGTATGAATAAATTCGATAGGCAAATCATACAATCACGCATAACATATGTGCACGTGTAATACGTGTAATTCTAACGAATGAATCTCAAAATCGTCCTTAGGTGTCGAAAATTTGAATTTAGATGACATCGTCTTAATCAAATCAACAAATCAAAGTCAAATTTTCACACCAATAACATCTAAAACTATGTAACGCTTTTTCACAACTTTCAAGGACAAGAAAATCCGTTTTATATTCCATCCAAACACCCTCGTAAATTGTAATGCTTTTTATTTTTCCTTTGAGGTGATGAAACAAAATAAATTAGCCCACTTTTAGCATATTTATTTTTTGCCTTCAAATTTTTCGGGCTCTTTTCAACCTCTTTGGACTTTGGCTTCTGTTTTTGTGCCATGCATTTTCTAGGTTCGATTTAAATGGTAGCTTAATCGCAAAGGATAAAGGAGTACCTTTCATATCCCTTCCCCATTTTTTTAAAAATAATCACACAAACTCATAAACAATAGTTCTTACATGCATGACTTTCATTGTCAAGTTTTATCGCATTTGGTTCATTTTAAAGACAGAATTGAGATGAAAACACATCGACCAACATGTGATAGACAAGATCGAGAGTTAAATAAATTTGTTCAAGTGTGCATAAAGAAATTCATGAGTCAAACATATAGAGGACGTAACAACTAATCACATCTCAATGACTCCAAACATTGTAAAGCACATAAATGAAATGATGACACATATCAAAACACTATCAAATAGTCACATGGATATGGAATGAAATTGTGACTCGATCATCCTAAATGTCCATTTATATATGGTGTAAACAAAATACAAAACTCTTTTTGTCTTTTTCCAAAATATTTATCAAAATAAAATCTTTTTGTATTTTTCAAAAGTTTTATCAAAAGCAAAAATCTATTACAAAAAGTACACGTGTCATCACACTAGAAAACATATATCATGAAGCACAACTAGGGTATGACAAACAAATCATGCAAGAAACTATCCATAAGAAATAGCAAGTGATGCATGGAACTCTAGACTTAAACTTCCTAGGACCTCTTCCAAGATCAAAACAAAAACACCTAAGTTAACCTTTCCTACCACAATGTGAGCATGTCAAAACGGGTGGAACGACGCCTATGGGTTGACCTTTTTTAGAATCCTTGGGATTAGTTTATCCTCTATAACAAATAATGGTCTTGTCTTTAACACTCAAAACATGAGAACACGATGAGCCACTACCATTACTTGCAACACTCCTCGAGTCTGTAAAATCGTTTTTCATCTCCAGATTTTTTTACTCAAGCAAAGAATTAAGACTCTTACAATTTAAGGGACTCCTTCTATAAATTTTCAATTATTCCTAGAAGGTTATCACATTCTCCCTTAAAATACACACATGTATCCCTATGAGTCTCCTCACGTGCCACAAACTCATCGAGAAAAATATATTTATCATCTTTGGCACAAACGCAAATCCAATAATCTTTTAACTCCTCCAATTCTTTTTCTAAAAATAGGACTCCATCATCTCTCCTTTTTCGAACAATTTTAAAGGATTAAAGTCATGGTCCAAAAAATAAATTTCTCATGATAAAAATATCTTTGATTTTGAACCGTTTAAAAAATATCCATAGCGAATTTATAACGAGAATTTTATTTTTCCAAAAAATCAATTCTTTTCGCAAACGTCAAATTCAAACTATTTAAATCATCAAAACTCTGACTCGTGTCATTAAAGGGGGGCATCCAATTACATAAGTGCTCCATCGAAAAAATTTAGATTTTCCACAAAACATATTTTTCAAAAAAAATAAATATCATACAATTTTTTTAGATAACAAGGATCACTCAATAAATTAAAGAAACCTGCTCTGATACAAATTTGTAAAAGTGGTGATCGCTTAAATAAGCTATGATTCCAATTTGTAAATGTTTGTGTAATACTGATTAAATCGAATTCGTAAGTTTCCAATTTATACTTTTTTAATTAGAGTCTACTTTTAAACAAAATTAATTAATCCCTAAACATGCAACTATATGTGTGTGTGTGTGTGTGTGTGTTGTGTCAACCATCACAAATAAAAATTTTAACTCACAAATTTCAGGAAAAAAAACTTTTGGGTAAAATCTTTATTTCACCATGTAAAATAAATAGCAACTTACATACATAATGAAATACACAATGATTACTCCTTAGAACAATCACATAGACACGCAGCCTAGAGTCGGCAATAGATCAACTACAGCAGTCCACACGAATACGCAGTCCAATTCAGTCAGAAAGACCCTCGAGCACTCCCAATCGACATGCAGTCGTAGTCAACCGTAGAGATAACACTCCACAAAGAAATAACTTCACCAAAGTTTTATCTTGGGTTCCAAAACAATTCACATAAAGATTGGGATGTTTTGTGAATTGAAAACAAAACGGATTAAACCCTTAAACGAAGAAGACAAAGAATTCTACCGGTTTTTAGTTTGTGTAGAATGAAAAACATCAAGTCTTCTTAACGAAAACGGAGTGGTTTAACACGCTTAATATAAAAAACATAAGGCGGCGCGTCACTCGAATGATGCCACGTGTCACTCGAACGAGTTCGTGCGAGATTAGCCTGTCACTCGAACGACTGAGAAAAAATGAAAAAACTATTTTTCGGCAAAAACTCCTCCTCAACACTTAGAAAAAAATTTAGAAAAATTATCCCAACACTCTAACTTTTATGTGATGATATTTTTACTCCTTATCTATTTCAGACAAAATTAAAGGGGCAGAACAAATTGCGTGGGAGATTACATGAGTTTGATTTATGGGGGGGGAATTTTTATGAAATATATTTTATATGTCAAACTCGATGCATCACGAGGTATTTACTATGTTTCATGTGTGTAGGTACTTTTGGAAGAGCATATTAGCATTACACTTAATGAAGACAAAGTGCCCAAGAGAATTCCAAGATAAAATGGAGACTTGAAGACATTATTTTTAAGACATCATTATTCTTGTACCTATCTATTTTAGGGTTTGTAAGGGTATTAGGATATTTTTTATCTTAAAGGATTTTTTATTGTAATTTGAATTTTTGTTTAATGTTTGTACTGGAATAGAGAAATGGGGGAGATTTGTAAAAGCATATTTTTTATGATTGCGCAATAGCTTAGGCTTACATAGATTTTTGCGTATCCCATTACCACTTTGACGCGAGTCGTCACGAAGTCCGAATATCCAACATCTCCAACTTTTAAGGATATCCACATTATGAAGGTATAATGCTATTAAGAGTTTAAATTTATTCATTAAATTTAATTTGGGATGTTTGATTTTTTTTATTAAAACTGAACCTGGATTCTTTATTTTAAAAATTGACACATTTTTTATGATTTGAAATTTTCAAAATTTGCCTGCCTCGTTCAAATGAGAAGGCATTCTCATTCAAACGAGTTGCCAGTTTCGTTCGAAGTCTCATTTGAAGTTTATACCGAGAGTGTATCTAACAAGGGAATTTTGTTTTAGGTCGTTTGAAACTGGTCCAGACGAGATAGCTATTTCATTCGAACGAGATCGTATTTTGTTCTAACGAACTTCTATTCTCGTTCAAACGAGCCTCATTTTCATTTAAACGAGCCAGTGCCTTGAAATTTGTGAACGCCATATAAATACCTAATTTGTGTTCAAATTGTTTAGGACTTTTTCCAGAACTGTTTATGCACGTATTTCGCAAAAGTTTTCAACCTTTTGAGTTGAAATACCTTTTTAATTGACAGAATTCATTCCGAAAATATATTTGTGTGAATTTGTTTAAACCTTTTAGTTTGTATTCTTGCATACACAACCTTTATGGGGAGAGTTTCTTCACGGCAGACCATTGTGGTTCTCAAGGGGGTCATTATTGAAGACAAAGTTTGATCATTGGATACCGAGCATGAAAGGCCGCATATGGACTCCTCCTCACTGAGTATTATTCTTTGGAGATTCTACGAAGACCCTGCGCATTATACTTATGGTTGGTATCAAGT
Organism: Sambucus nigra; assembly: GCA_949130495.1. Classification (NCBI taxonomy): domain Eukaryota; kingdom Viridiplantae; phylum Streptophyta; class Magnoliopsida; order Dipsacales; family Adoxaceae; genus Sambucus; species Sambucus nigra. The sequence goes on along the minus strand of OX422224.1, from coordinate 136,997,768 downwards.
ATTCTGTAAGTCGATAGTCTTAAAAACTCTAAAGTGCTGATTGAAAAATGTTTTGCCCGCTAGGGCTTTTTTCTCAATTTGCCTTGTTTATGTGCATTTTTTAAAATTATCTATTTTATCACCTAAATGCACGTCTTAGGGTAAAAAGATAAAATTTGGATTTGTGTGTGTTGGAAACTTAATTATATAAATTTTCCATTAATAATGCAAGCGCACTCTCAAACTGTTCTGGCAAAACGTCTTAAAAATTCTGAACACGAAATAGGTATTTATAAGGCGAACACAAATTTTGAGGGGGCGTCATTTGTTCAAACGAAAATAAGACTCGTTCGACCAAGAATGATAGATTTTTAGAATGAAAACCAAGTTCGTTCGATCAAAATTCTATCTCATTTGGACCGACTTTAAACGACATTTAAACGAAGTGAAACAGTACGCGCTCGTTCGATACACATTCGACGTAAACTTAAAATGAGACTTCAAACAAAAAGGACAACTCGTTCGAATGAGAATGCCTTCTTGTTTAAATGTGGCAGGTGAATTTTGACAAATAATTTTAAAATAAAAAATACCTCAATTTTTTAAGACGGAAAAAATCATGTTTCAACTTTAAAAAATAAAACTTCCCAAAATAAATTTAATGAATAAATTTAAACTCTTAATAGCATTAAACCTTGATAATGTGGAGATCCTTGAAAGTTGGAGATGCTGGAGATTCGTTCTTCGTGACGTCTCGAGTCAAATGGTAATGGGATATGCCAAAATCTATGTAAGATTAAGCTATGAGCAAATGATAGAAATTATGCTCTTACGCCTGCCATCATTCTTGGCCACTTGGAGAATTTTTGGTCATTAATCTTGGTCAATATCTTATATATTTGGTTATTAAAAATTGTGTTGGTAACATGATTGGATTTAATGGGATATGACTTCTCATGCCCTTTTAAGCCACCATTATGGTTTTTCCCTCCCTTTTGGGGAGTGATAGCCTTATCATCATTCTGTTCACATTTGGTCTACCATTTTTGTAATACCCCGTATGTTTACGTGAATTAAATTAAATCGTAAATTGTTAAATATATATACTTGTCTATAGTGGCATGTGATGACACTATTTATATTTGTCATGTGTTATATGTGTTATATAATTCAAAATTTAGATCGGACCTAATGCACGGTATGTCATTAATTAAATATTTAAAAGTGACTGTGTATTATGGGCTATTGTGAAATGATCTAGAAATTCAATATCAAGCATTTCCTTATTTCGATTATCCACTCGATTTCGAGTTCCCCCAGTCGTGAAGTAGTTTCAGGATAATGTCGTGTCACGTTAATTTAATAAATTAATTCAATAATTGACTTTGGACTCATACCATATAAAAAATGGTTTGTTTTATCTCATAATTTAGGTTAAAGTTTAGGACATTTAGAATGTTCTTTGGTGACTTAAAATAATGGGTTTTTAAGTCCTGGGTTGTGTTTTGGGCCTATTACATTTGTACTTCAATTTATTGGGTTAGGGGCCATATGTGATGATACAAGAAATGGTATCACCAAATCAGTATGATAAGTAAGCTCAAACCAACACAACAATAAAGTATGAACAGATATAAGAGTATAGAAAGAGATGAGGCAAAGAGGAAGAAAACACTAGATATAAGTGGTTCAGCCTTTGAAGGGCTTACATCCACTGTGTGAGTGTGTGAAATCCACTCAATATGGGCTCTAATGGCCTTAGGATACAAGAACTCAAGCTTTCTCTCTCTAAAAATTCTTTTAAAAGAGTTTCAATAGGGTTTACAATATGCAATCCTCCATAATGATGTAGAAGATAAGTATTTATATGGATGGGGCGGTGTCATACGCACCCCAGTCATGCATGAGGCATGCATAACATCAACTGTTCAATGATATTTTATGACATTTGCCTCTTTTGCATGTAAGTAATGATTATAAGATATTCTTCACATGTGGGGAGGATGTTGTTGTAACGACTTTTCTCATATGGGCTCGTAGCCCATGCGTGCTCCATTACACACGCCTTACTAAATGTCAAACATCTCATGCTGGAATGAGGTGTCGACCTAGCCAAGTACGAGACCTCTGACATTCCTCTGGATGGTATACTGATAATTTCCAAGTGTAGTCTCGACTGACATGCATTAGGTCGAGACGAGAGTTTTCTCCAAACTACGCTTGTATCATCTTCCTAAGATTTATAAGGCCATGTATATAACCCTAAGGTGGTGTAGGATCTCGGTTTAGCTTCAGACGAGGTTGATATGAGGTCTCATTTTGGCAGGGACACACTTTATGAGGTCGGCCTGAGCCGAGACATGGTCTTATATTGGCATATCAATAACCTCCAAGATCTTAGTCCTTAGTGTCGGTAGAAGACTGAGGGGTAAAAATGTCAAGTTGTATTGAATATGGTATGTCTCTAACTTGTTAGATGCTGACATACTGATGTGTAGTGGGGGATACCTTTCATTTGTTCCTTTCTCCAGCATATTCCCCAAGTAGCAACGACTGCATGCCTTGGAAGTTATGCCCTAATGATGGGTGCATTGAGAGTTGAACCCCATCATTAGGGGATTTAAAAATGTTTAATTCCAAAACTATTTATCTTTCTCCACTTACGCGCTACATTTTCACCCTTTAGAGTTTTCAGTTCTAGAGCTCCCTCTTTCTCTCTAGCACCTCCCAAGAATTTTCCAGCCATTTTTTTCACTCTCCAATGGTTTCCTGGCTAGGGAAACTTTCTAGGTACTCCTCTTTGCCTTTCCTCATTCTCTCTTCATCGCTTTAGCCATTTTTGCATTTGTTTTGCTTTTTCGGCAAGTTTATAACTTTCCCGATGACTGTGTTTGGTGATCGTTAGGTGTTTTTTTACTGAAAAAATGATTTGGGAGTTAAGAGAGTGAGTTTTTATTTTATTGGTGGTTTTAGGGTTTCTCCCCTCTATTTTACCCTCGCTAGGTCACTCCGGTAATTCACTGATCATCTTCTTTGGTGAACCACTTGTTTTGTCCTTAATTGTTCTTAATACCAACCTTTCATATACCTTGCCTTAGATATTTTAGTCAAACCCAGTCAAATCCTTAGTTGTTTGCCTTTTTTCATTATTTCCAACAAGTTGAGGGTCGCCCAATGGACATTGAGGAAACTATACGAGCTAACTGAAGGTTACCCCACTCTTAGAGAGAGGTGCTTCAGGAAGATAAAAAAAGACAAGGCCGAAGAAGCTACCAAGCACATGGACGAAGCCTTTCCTCTTTATCCTATTTACCCCATCCCTCTTGCAACCATTCGTCCTCCAGTTATAAAACTTAGTAATTCCATATATGAATCGGACACAAAGAGTGTCGAATATTTCCAAGTGGCAATGGAAGTCCCACATGATGTGTCTAAGGAGGCTCAGGTTCTTCTAGAGCCTCGTCTTCTCATCAAGTCGAATCATCCAATAGGGTCGAGTAATCATTAAACCGATTTGAGTCCTCCCAGGGGTCAGATTCCTCTATACAGATCCTCTTATCCCATAATGAGCCGAGAGTGGATGTTGCTATCCCTCCCCTAATACATGTCATTCATCTCATTATTGTTCTGAGGAAGCATTTTGCTAGTGCTTCTCATGCCCTAGGTGTTGTCCTGGATGAAGACCAAGACGATGATGATGAAGATGAAGCCGAGGGCACACTTGACACATCTTGCGTTGAATCCTACATCAGTATAGTAACTGAGGTCGACCTCTTACAGTGGAGATATATCTATGGTATTGGACCTTCCATCCATATAAGAGTAACCTCGGCCGGTGAGAGACCATTCGAAGGCCGAGAGGGTGAAATTTGTGTATATGAACATGTGTTCAAGGTCGACTTCAGGTTACCTATGCATCCATTTGTACAAGCCATTCTGAATAGTCTCGTTTTGCCCCTTCTTAACTTTCACTAAATACCTGGAGAGATACTCTCAGCTTAGTCGTCCTGTGTAAGGTAGTTCACCGCACAGACCTCCTAGTGAATATCTTTAGAGGATGTTACACCGTCTCTTACCCTATGACTCAATATGTCTGCTATCATCTCTTAGCCAAACTTATAATCATAATTGAAAACCACATTATTTCTTCATCGCGGGAGCCTAAGAATTCGACCCCCGATGTCCCTTGCATTGCCTATGAGCCCCAAGTCCCCCAGATATGGGTCAAAGCCATAATATCAGTCAAAGATGATCTGGGTTTAAGTGTTTAAGCCACTAAGAACCTTGAGAAAGTTAGGAGACAATGGGGGTCTCGTCCAATTTGAACAATTGATGGCCCTATATGGGTGTGGACCCCCTATCTGAGCCAAGTAAGTTTGGTAACATTTTACTTCCCAACTGTTGTGTCATATTTCAATTGTCTGAGATGTGTAATACCCTTTATTTTTAAAGATTTCTAAATTACAAAAGTGGTCGTAATTTGGTAATTTGTCGAATTACCGTGAATAGTAATTTTGGAGTTTATGAGTGTAAATAAATAAATTTAGAATATAAAGTGAATAGTAAATATTAGTTTGTAAGTGACAAATTAATATTTACATGGATCATATTTTCTTACGAGAGTAAGAATATGAGTGGTATTATTTTAATTACGTGTCGCAATTGGGTAAAGTAATAAAGGATAATATTTTAATTGGAAAATATGCGTATTGGAATGTGTTGGGTTAATTAGTTAATTTTAGTTAAGTGACTCGGATGGAGATTTTGAGTGCGCGGTTGGTTTTAGAATGGCCGAAATAGTCAAAATGAAGTACCCGGGAATAATTTTTGAGTTTCGGGGGCTTTTTGGACTAGTAAGGACTCGCAAGTGAGTATACGAGCCATTTTAAAATTGGGTATACACCCAATTTAGGGTTTAATGAGGGTAGAGCCCTCATTTCTCCCAAATATCAGCCTTAACATAGAGAAAGAGAAGAGATAAAGAAGAGAAGAAGAGAAGAGAGGAAGGAAGAAAGGGGATTTTCGGCCAAGCTCCACTAGATTTGACTCAGGGTCGTCGGATTTTATCCATGAGGCTCGTGTTTACTTGCTTTATTAATTTAGTGCATTTATTTCTCATATTATAGTTGGTATGTAAAACTATAAAGATTTTTGGGATGAGTTTTCGTGAATCAAAATGGGTTTTTCGGAAGATTAACGAATAAACTCCGGATAATATCAAATTTGGGAAACTTAGAAATTAATTGAAATTAATTGTTGGATATGGGTTCTAGGATTATTATAACCGTTTTTATGTGTGTATATATTGTTAGTTGAGGTTGTATGCTGATGGGAGAGAAGATAAAAACCTTGGAGGTTGAGAATGCGATAGGCCCCACAATATGAAATTATTTCAAATAAAAAGTAATTTCAATTTCCTTTTGAGATGCGAAAGCGAGATGGTACAATTAAACACTTACATAAACCAAAATTTAATTTCTTTCAAATTAAGTAAGCAGTGATTTAAACCAAATTTTATTTTTCACCTAAGCATGCATCTATGGTGAATTTTGCAAAAGATAAAATAAACAAATAAATCACTACGCCGCGATGTACGAGGAAAAACCCACAACGGAAAAAAACCTCGGACGGCCATAGCCTTAAGTCTACTAAGTATGGTTTTACAATTACAAGACATATGACTTACTTCCTCGACTCGACCCCTTTCAAGACTTGACGCGCCTTCTTGTAAACACCTTCGCCTAGTCGACAACCCCAAACTGCACTAAAACCTTGGACTTCACCATTGAGACTTTAGGAACATCGTCAACCACACATGGTGCCTTTCACCATGTGAGAATGCCGCAGCAAAACAACACGACTTTTTATCTGAGGGATGTAGAAGTAAACCCAAACGAACTCTTCAACTAGGTAGCGTAAACCCAGTACCAAACACTCCAATCAAGATAGTTATATGGAAACTTGGTATAAACAAACAATGGGTGTAAACACAGGTGTTTTAGGGTGATTTTATTCGAAAGCAAAAACACTTAAACCATGAACCTTTTCATAGAAAAGTTAAACTCTCAAAACTCTCTCTAGGAGATGGAAGAATATGAAATAGTTGTTTTGAAAAGGTTGGTTCCCGCACATATTAAGTCTGTCAAAAGTTAGTGGGGAAAACGTAGTGGGATAGAGGTGAAAAACTCCTCAAAACTGTCAATTAAATTTCCCGCCTGAAATCTCGTTCGAACGAGATTTTCATTCGAACGAAGTCTCATGCGAATAATACTTCTAATGAAGTTCAAGTGGCCATAAGGGAAATATCATTGGCAAACTCGTTCAAACGACATTCTCGTTCGAACGACAATATCGAACGACTTTTCAAAATGTTTAAAATTCGTTTTTTAGCCCAAAAACTTTATTTTAAAGTTTTAAAGAAACCTTCTGAAAATAAACGTCAGTTTAAAATAAAAGAACACCCAATAAAACTTGTTCCAAGCGCCTATATAAATATTTGATGCATTCATACCTTTGGAGTAAATGGAAGACATGTTGTTGACGTAGAAATGAGGCACAACAAACTCGGCATAGGATGAAGCTTTATACTCTTGGCCGCTACGTCTTCAACTAACACGTCATAGGCTTGAATGGATAAACTTGAACACAATCCTATGACTCAAACATTTTTGTCCGGAAGTGAACCAACACAACATTGAGACTCAATCAGAGACTTGTGTCCTTACAAATCTCCCCCTTTGGCTATTTCAGGACAAAAACCAACAAAAATCCTAAAGGATCGTCAAGCTCTACTAGACTTAAAACAAATCCCACCCAAAATAAAAAATACATAGCTTGACTCAAAAATCTAAGGATCAATATCTTTGTCGGCGAAGAAAGTTTTCATTTAGAATAATTCCTGCACACTTAAACAAACTGTCAAACGCATAGAGAATATCAAGGATATTAAATGCAATTAAGACAAATACTCCCCAAGAATTCCTGCACACTTAAGCAAACTATCAAACGTATAGGAAATATCAAGGATATTAAATGCAATTAAGATAAATACCCCCCCTAAATTAATTCTCCCCCTTTTTGTCTAACAGTGACATACTTAGAAAGACGTCTCCCCCTAAGCTAAATCTCCCAAATGTAAGATACGATTACAATAGGATTAGATACCATTTCTCCCCCTATCATTCTCCCCCTTTTTGTTCAGGAATAGGTAAAGCTGATAAAATTAATAAAACAAAAGTGCAAGAAAATGATACAAAATCATATAGGCAACAAAAGCATAACTAATCCATACAAAGAATAAAGGATACCAACTAAGATGCAAGAAAATGATACCAATATGATACATAAAGTATTAAGCATGTGATATCAACAAAGAATGCAACAAGATAGATATCAATCATGAAGTAGAAGCATAGACGGACTAGAAAGCAAGGCAAAGACAAATAGAATGCCTTAAATATGAGTACATAAGAAATATCATTAACGCACACGCACATATACTGGGTATAAATACCACACGTGACACAAAATACAATAAACTTTTCAGACTCGTATGGCAAAAATGTGTCATATGGAAATGGAAGGGTTGGGGTGTGAACTAGTAACAGTTAAATTTAGACTCAATCACTTAAAATATGTTCACGGAGTTCTCATTTGATTGCAAACTTCATCACATTTGAATATAACCTCATGTGACAATATAGATTGAACTCAATGAACAAACATACACAATGCATACAAGCCTAGAGTTTTGATGATTCTACAAACCAATAGAGTCATGACATTGAAGTACAACTAGGATAAACGAACATTGTGCAAACCATTGATATACTATCCAAACTCCCTCAATTTAAGCATATAGAGTTTAATCTTTTGAATGAATAGATCAACTAAATAAAATAGGCCTTGGAAAATATTTTCTTTTAATGCCATTATTCTTTTAGGCCTTTGGACCACGTATTTCTTTTAGGTACAAACAAACGGTGGCTTACTCGCAAAGGATGATTTTTCCTTTCGGAGCCCTTCCCCGTGCACATTTATATGTATTATTTTATATGTCACACAAATATCACGTGCAACGGATTTTAACATGCACTAGCCCTCCTAGGTCACATAACATGTGGATGACAAGATTGGTAGGAGAACAACTCACAAAGCTCAAATATACATATGAAGTTATAGTTTCAAGTGAGCTCGTGCATGTGTGAATTGAGGCATATAAAAATAGAATCCATTATATCAACACAAAATCCAACTACTCCATGTAAGTATGGTAAAGAACATCTAAAGGATTGACAATCTAAACCAAAAGTTCTAGCCACGTGGAAGCGAATAAAATGGGATTCAAACACAAGTATATGCCACATAGAGTGCGTCAAACTAAGATACACACAAAAAAACTTTTTGAGTTTTTTGAAAATTTTAAACCAAACAACAAAAATATTTACTCCAAAAGACAAAAAAAAATCATTTGTATTTTTTATTAAGCCTAAATTATAAAAAGATGAAACACAAATGATAAACAAAATCTTTTTGTATTTTTCATTTAATGCAAACTAAAATGAAATAAATATATTACAAAAGATAAACAAACATTATAATTCTAGCATGTGATTAAGCATGGATCATAGACTAGAATAATGATTAAAACAATCATACAATTAGCATGGTGATATAGTATGAAGTACAAAAGATAAAGTATGTAAACAAAGCTAACACATTCAACCTTTAGATTTTGCAAGGGAGGAAGCATGTGAAAGAAAATGAGAATCGAAAAATCCTATCTTGTAAAGCAACTAATTCGGATCTCCTAACCCAAACTAATGACAAATGACTATCTCGGGGTGTAGAAATCTTGGCTACCTCGGTTGCCTTACGTTGGGATTTTTTAGGACCTCGATTAAGATCAAAACAAAATTTTCTAAGATGAACTTTTCGACCACAATGTCAGCACCTAAAGACTCGGCGAAAAGACTTACCTAAGGAATGATCTCTAAAGGCTTTCCTAGGCGATTCTCCTAAAACATTGATTTTGGCTTTATGAGTTGATTCATTATGAGAATCGAAGCCTAGACCATAAGTGTCATGTTTTATTTGAACTCTGCTTAAGATTTTATCTAGTTTTTCTGACCTACATTCCAAATTAAATTTGACTTTACTAGAGTCTTTTAATTGTTATTCTAATTCTAAAATTCTAGACTCTAAAAAACATTTCTCTCTTCAAACTCGAGAAGATCCTTTTTCATTGATTCCATTAAACCTCTAAGGCTATCTCTCTCTCACTCTATATATTCTAGCTTCTCTTGAAGAGTCCTCTCACGTGTCTTAAGGTCTTCAACCAACACTGTATCATCAACGACCTTGACACGCTCCTTTAAACTCGCTTCTAACTTCAAATTAGCTCTTTTTAATTTCATAGATTCTTCATATAATTCTTGAAAAGCATTTTGAAGTTCACTCCCATCAACCTCTTCTTAATTTTCACTCTCTATTTATTCTCCACTCTCACTACCATCATCTTTTATAACTTCACAAATAAGGGCCTCGAAAGTGTTATGAATTAAGATGTCATTATTGGATGATTCCTCACTATCACTAACATAGCTAGCAATGAATGCGGTAAAGTTGCGATCAATGGGGGAATCGGGTCCCTCTTCATTATCACTATCACTAAGGGTTTCATTAAAAGAAATTGGTTTCTTACCCTCTCTCCTTAGTTTAGTGGGGTACTCAAAAGCCCTATGGCCATATCCTTCACAACCAAAACACTTATCTAAGTCGTCCCTATTTACATTTTCATTAGAAGTTTTAGGTTTCTTCTCGGCATTGTCATGCTTATATTTTGAAAATTTCTTAAAATCATTTTTAAATTTATCTTTGTTAAATTTAAGAAATTTTTGAAACTTTCTAGCAAACATAACCATATTTTTCGAGTCACTATCACTTTCACTCGCTACTACTTGTTTTTCCTCCTTTTGGGCTTTCAAAGCAACGCCCTTCTCAATTCTCTTTTCCGTTTTGGAGGGAAACATATTTAGTTCATAGGTTTGTAAATCACCTACGAGTTCTTCTAATTTCGTAGAGGCTAAAGTTGGTAAAGAATTTAACACGATCACTTTAGGAATAAATCTATCGAGTAGGGACCTTAAAATTTTCTTTACTACTCGGTTGTCGGGTATTTTCTCTCCCAAATTAAAAGATGAATTAACAATACCGAAAAGTCTAGCAAAAAATTCATCAATGTTTCTTTTTCATTCATTTTGATGGTTTCAAATTGAATGGTGAGGTTTTGGACTTTCGAAGCTTTTACGATACTAGTTCCTTCATGAGTGAGTTGTAAAATATCCCAAGATTCTTTAGCGGTTTCACATGTCATAATGCGAAGGAATTCATCCGGTGTGACCACGCTAAATAAGCCATTTAAACCTCGGGAATTAAAATTAGATAGTTTAAATTCCTTCGCACTCCATCTATCGGCGGGTTTGGGAACACGTTCGTTATCTAGTAAATGTGTAGGTGGGGACCACCCATTAACAACAAACAACCAAACTCTATCGTTGATAGATTTTAGTTCGATTTCATCCGCGCTTTCCAATATGCGTAATTAGAACCATCGAAATAGAAAATTTTGAAAATGGGGAAAATTCCATTTTAGCCAAAAATATTTAACGGATCTTAAACGCAATAATTTAGCGATCCTACTAAGATACCAATTTGGGAACCCAATAGGGCCCCCAATATTAAATTATTTCAAATAAAAAGTAGTTTCAATTTCCTTTTGAGATGCGTAAGCGGGATGGTTCAATTAAATTCTTACATAAACTGAAATTTAATTTCTTTCAAATTAAGTAATTAGTGATTTAAACCAAATTTTATCTTTTTACCTAAGCATGCATCTAAGGTGAATTTTGCAAAAGATAAAATAAACAAATAAATCACTATGCCGAGGATGTATGAGGAAAAATCCACAACAGGAAAAAACCTCGGATGGCCCTAGCCTTAAGTCTACTAAGTATGGTTTTACAATTACAAGACAGATGACTTACTTCCTCGACTCGACTCCTTTCAAGCCTTGACGCGTCTTCTTGTAAACACCTCCGCCTAGTCGACAACCCCGGAACTCCACCGGAACCTTGGACTTCACCATTGAGACTTTAGGAACACTGTCAACCACATATGGTGCCTTTCACCATGTGAGAATGCCGCAGCAAAACAACACGACTTCTTCTTTGAGGGATGTAGAAGTAAAATCAAACGAACTCTTCAACTCGGTAGCGTAAACCCAGTGCCAAACATTCCAAGCAAGATATTTATATAAAAACTTGGAATAAACAAACTATGGGTGTAAACACAAGTGTTTTAGGGTGATTTTCTTCAAAAGAAAAAACACTTAAATCATGAACCCTTCCATAGAAAAGTTAAACTCTCAAAACTCTCTCTAGGAGATGGAAGAATATAAAAAAGTTGTTTTGAAAAGGTTGGTTCCCGCATACATTAAGTCTGTCAAAAGTTAGTGGGGAAAAAGTAGAGGGATAGAGGTAAAAAAACTGCTCAAAACTGCCAATTAAATATCTCGCCTGAAGTCTCATTCGAACGAAATTTTCATTCGAATGAAATTTTCGTTCGAACGATACTTCTAAAGAAGTTCCAGTGGACATAAGGTAAATATCATTGGCAAACTTTTTCAAACGACATTCTCGTTTGAATGACTTTCCAGAATGTTTAAAATTCGATTTTTAGCCCAAAATGTTTATTTTAAAGTTTTAAAGAAACCTTCTGAAAATAAACGTTAGTTTAAAATAAAAGAACACCCAATAAAACTTATTCCAAGCTCCTATATAAATATGTAATTCATTCATACCTTAGGAGTAAATGGAACACATGTTGACGTAGAAACGAGGCACAACAAACTCGACATAGGATGAAGCTTTATACTCTTGGCCGCTATGTCTTCAACTAGCACGTCATAGGCTTGAATGGATAAACTTGAACATGATCCTATGACTCAAACTTTTTTGTCCGGAATTTATCCAACATAACATTGAGACTTAATCGAATGCATGTGTACTTACAGAGGTGTATTAATGGAGGTTTGGGATTTTCGGAGAAGAAGGTAAATAGTAACTCCATCCTTTTCGAATAGATTCGGCTAGGAAGAGAATCGATTCAGCTCTTTGTCAAAAGATGAAAGTTGTAGATCTTTTCGATACGGTCACTTGGGCACCAACTTCATATTTTTCTGATTTCTTTTGGATTTATAATTATTTTTCTAAAGAAGGAGTTCCGAGATGGAAACTCAGACTAACATAACGGAACCGGTTCCGTTTTTGTGATAGGCTTGGTTCCCTTTTTCTAATATGATCGGTTTGTTTTACTTTAATAGGATCGGTTCTTTTTGTGGGGGGATCGATTCGATTCATTTCTTTGCAGACTTTCAGTGTTGCTGCAGAACTTTGGAGAAACCATTAGAATCTTAAATTGTGAGATTTGAGGAGAAAAATACTTTGGACCGGTAGAGTATCGGGACCTTATATATTGTCTTGACATGTGAATGTGGTAGTACCCTTCTAGTGAGAAGAATTACTCTACGTATATCATTTGGGATATTCTAGGTATAAATATATTACGTATGGGATTTATTATATGGGTTGTGTGTATGCCCGGATGCTATTATATATATGGGTTAAATGAATACCTATGGGGATTATATATAGATGAGATGAATACACGTTTTTAATATATGTATAGGTGAGATGAATACCTATCGTTATCATATGGTTGTGTGAATACCTCATTAATGTTATATTTATATAGGTGGAATGGGTACCTATATTATTGTTTATTATGTGTATGACATACCTACCTTACTTGCTATCACGGGAGGTTGTAGGTTGAGGACAATCTTATCTTGTGTGCCTTCGGGGGGATTTTGATTTGGTACCTCAAGAACATAGGACTGTGAAGGTCTTATTTGTGAGTCGATAAGTCTGCTGACTATGGGAGCGTAAGTATTTGTGTGACCCATGGGTATGTGAACTATGTTCACCTCCAATATGTGTGATTTGTATTGATACAGTTCCTGAGTGATTCGGAATGCGTGATCCTTATGTGCGTGATGTACAGGGATTTGATAGCAGAGTATGCGTGCATCGCAGCTTAGCCTAGGGGTGTCATATATGTATATATGTACTGAGAGTGATATATATATATATATATATATATATATATATATATATATATATATATATATATATATATATATATATATATATATATATATGTATGTATGTATGTATGTATGTATTTATATGTATACTTGTGATGTACGTGTGCACCGCAACTTAACCTAGGGGTGCCATATATGTATATATTTACTGAGAATAATATATATGTATACTTGTGATGTTCCATTGTTGCTTAGTAGATGAGAATGACTAAGCTACTTATATTATAGCTCAGTTGACTGATTATTATACTGGTTGCGTTTAGTATATTGTTTATATATGAGATGAGATATCATATAATGTAACCTTGTATAAAGTGAAAAGAATGAATAAAGTGATATACTCCTTCCGGTAGATTTATATCCGGATTTATATGAATATGGGTCATAGGTTCTAGTGAGAACTATATATATATATATATATATATATATATATATATATATATATGGGATGGTATAAAATGTGGCATGTACTGAGGGTCTAATGGATCCCGACGATCAACATTGTCACGTAGTAGTGTATCGGGGGGTTCCTTGTTTGGATTTCTCTTCGTGAGACACCCCACGCACGAACGTAATGTAATGTTGGGAATGGGGAGAAGTTTAGTCCTTAGTACTTGGATTTATGAGTATTTTGGAAGATGGGTGAAATACATTAGTTAGGCAGGGTAGATTAACTAGGTTGTTTAAAAAGGTATGCGATAATTGTGCACTATTAGAAGAGGGATGAGGTGTATCTCATGAAAGTACGATACCATTTTAAATATGAGAAATATCATGTTTTAAAATATGGATTTTAGGCGCTTGCTAAAACATTTTCAAAACTCGGGCTCTGACCTGTTTCTCTATTTTTCCCCTCTCTTGCTATATTTATATATATATATATATATATATATATAGGTGTCCAGATACAGGGACACGTAGATGATGATTCCTTCAAGTCAGACGTTTGCTGCAGCAGATGTGGATGCAAGCAAGTTCATTGTAGACGCTTCTATCATTGAGATCTAGATAGGAGATATTGTAGAAACATTCGGGCAGATGGCCCAACTGTATTCATTTATCCTTTTACCGTAATTTAGTGCGGCATTCGATTTGGTTGTATTATATTGTACTGAGTGTTCGGTTATTTTATTTCATTTCAGTCATTGCATATAAATTGTTGTGATTGTTTTATTTGAATGGTTTGATTAAAAAGATTAGTTAATTAAAATTTTGATGCCAACCTAATAGGTTATTAGTAATTAAATTGATTTTTGACAGCGATGCTGAGAATGAACCATATGAGATTCCTGTTTTAATTTGATATAGGAGTGATCGCCAAGTATTTTATTAGGCGAGGTGTCACAAGATGATGATCCTACTCTCTTTATTATAGACCATCCACTAAATAACCCTACAGCTGTGTGGAATATGGTAGTACTAAGCATTGTTAATTTACTTAAATAGGTTGGGAAGAAATTAGCCCCTGCACCTCAGACTAAAAATTTTACTACTGCAAAACCCAGCCAATCCGAGGGGTCTAAGAAGATAAAAAAAAAAGGGCCAGGAAAATCTCCCTACAACCCATCATAGTAAGAAGAGCATGGACAGCCCATTCAAGACCTAGTCGAGTCAAGCCATCATTATCTCTTCGGAGGATGCGCTTGCTGTGAGGTTGGAGAACCTGGAGATCAGTCCTGACTCCGCCTTGGGAAGCAAGGAAAAGGCCTTATAGTTCTTGATATCAAATACCTCTGAGTCTGAAAGAAGGTTTCTAGAGGCCACCAATATCTCCTTGATGAATGACTTTGTTCTTCACAGGGTAGTCCAAGTAAGTCATTGTTCTCTTTATTTTTGTCAATAACTGTAAGGTCGTATCGTACTGGCTCACTTTATTTTATGCAGTATACTATCTGTCTTTAGAAGCTCTATATATGGGTTAAGAATAAAGTCACTGAGATCCATTTGGATCGTTAAGCTAACAGGGATGATGAAACCCAGAAGAGACGTATCAAAGAGCTGGAGGCTCAGATTGAGACCCTGAAGACATAACACTTTGAAGCAATCACCAACCTAAACAAGAGTCATTTTGAGACTATACAATATCTGAACAACCAGCACTCAACTGAGATTACTGGGAAGATAAAGGAGGTTGTTGATCTCAAGCTCTCTGAGGCTTAGAAGTAGGCATTTGAGGCATTAAAATCATTGAAAAAGTTCCTGGGTTACAGTGTGCAGTACCTTGAGAGGGGTGCTCACACTAGTTGCCTATGGGCAACAATGAAGTTCCTTGATATTTCTCACCACTCTAATCAGTTCAAGACATTCATCCTAGACGACTCTCATGCATTGATATCCTTGACCCAAGTTGAGGCATCAACTGAACAGGAGCCATAGTCCAGAATACAAACCAGGTCATTGAGACTGAGCCTATCAGAGATGCTCAAACCGATTGTATTACAGCTGGTGAGGAGTCAGCTCTTAATGAAATCGAGAATCCAAATGTTTAAGAGATGAACCTCCAATCTTAGTTATTCTGTCTTTCTTTTTTGGGCGGCCTCTTGTGGCCTGATGCCTCTCTTGGATGTCTAAAGTTTTAACATTTGAATATGCTTTTGAACATTTTTGGTCTCAAACTTATGAATGACAAATGCTCTTATCCTTCCTTTCCATATTTATGATTTTCCTTTATTCATTTATGCACATGCCTTCTTTCGATGCTTTATCATGTAACCACAATTAAACTGGTTTGTAACCTTGATATCACCAATTGGCAAAATATCATCCCATATTTAGACGAGAGAAGCATAAGTTATAATTTTCCTCATATGAACATTGTCTCGTCATAAGACGGGACATAATGATTTTTAATCCTGAATGGATTGATTACCAAATTATACAAGTCCCCTCTCATTATTCCAAGAGTGCATGGATGAGAGTCGTCTCATCTATGCACTGTCGTCTTAACCGAGAGAGAATTTTCACCAGATTAACGATGTTTAACTTGAACCACACTAAAGTTATTTTTAAATATGAATTCACCAAATTATGGTGTTATATCACAAGTCACCTCTCATCATTTTGAGAGTATATGGATGAGAGCTATCTCGTTTATGCACTGTCGTCTCGACTGAGAGAGAATTTTCACAAAATTAATGATGTTTAACCTGAACCACACAAAAGTGATTTTTAAATTTTAATTCACCAAATTATGCTGTTTGCATTACAAGTCTCCTTTCGTCGTTTTAAGAGAGTATAGATGAGAGTCATCTTTTCCATGCACTGTCATCTCGACTGAGAGAGTTTTTCAACCAAATTAATAATGTTTAAACATGTTATTCCACCCTCTCGGTGTTATCGGGATCCCATGGATGAGGTTGACCCCGTTTGGATTGTCATGTCACTAAGAATAAGTTGCAGTTACTTCACCACGAATGATGTTCTATAACTTAAGATGAACTAATACATATAATCCAAAATAATTCAAACAACAGAATAGGATAGAACACTTGGATATTTTCCATTCCTCTCATTGATATAATCTTCTTTCTCATATACAAAGATAAATGAAAAAAAACTCAAATAAAGCTAATACAAAAATTCTTACTGGTAACATTTTTTTAGATGATCGGCATTCCATGGGTTAGATAATGGTTCTCCATATAGGCTTTCTAGTCGATACGTTCCTGTAACTACTTCTTCAACCACCCGATAAGGACCATGCGAGTTAGGATGAAGCTTGTTAGGCTTCTGCTAAATCTTCTTCAAAATTAGGTCTCTTATTGCCAATGGTCGGGCCTTCACTCTCTTATTATAAAACTTTGTTTTTCTTCGTTGATAGGTAGCCTACCTAACCCCATGATCTTCTCTTCCTTCTTCTATAAGATCCAAATCTAGTCTTCTTTCTACCACATTTTCCTCTGGGTCATATGTCTAGACCCTGTGAGTTGGAAGACCTATTTCCATTTGCACCACAGCCTCTGAGCCATAGGTTAACATGAATGGAGTTTCCCCCGTTGGAGTTCTCTTTATCGACATATATGCCCACAGGAAGGCATGCACCTCATCGATCCATGTCCCTTTTGCATTTTCTAACTTTTTCTTGATTCCATCAAGAATTGTTATATTCGTTACTTCTGTCTTCCCATTGGCTTGGGTTCAGTCGGGATTTGAAAAGAACTTTTTGATTTCGACCCGCTCATAGTACTTCTTGAGTGAGATGTTCTTAAAATGCTTCCCGTTATCAGAAATCAAAGTGTTAGGCAGGCCATTTCTACAGATAATATTTTTCCAAATGAACAGGAAGGCTTTCTTCTCCGTGATTAATATCATCTCCTCGGCCTCTACCCACTTTGAAAAATAATCAATCGCCATAACCAAATAGCGGTAATTATTCACAACTCTCGATAATGGCCCTACCAAATCAATTACCCAGACTGCAAATGGCCAGGGATAAGTGATATAAGTAAGAGGGTGATGACGTTGATGGGGTATGGTGGCAAACCTTTGGCACTCATCACACTTATTCACATATGAAGTTGCATAATTGGCCAATGTCGCCCACCAGTATCCCTGAGTGATGATTCTCTTTGCTAGTGACCTTCCTCCGATGTGATTGGAGAAAGATCCTTCATGCATGTCTTTTAGAATATACTCTAACTCAGATGGGTGGACACATCTGAGTAGTGGGAGTAGGAATCCTTTTTTGTACAGAATGTCTCTTATGATGGAGAACTTTGTCTATTTATACCTCAGCTTCTTCTTCTCAGTTTTTGCATCAGGAAATTCCCCTTTTTAATGTACCAGATGATAGGATCCATCCAAGCATCTCCCATGTTCAAATTTAAACAAATTTCCATAGTGTTGTCTTCCTCTTCAATGGTCGGCCGATGTAAGATCTCTACCGGCACTGACCTTTATATTTTTGCCCTTGTTACAGAAGCTAGTCTTACCAAAGCACCAGATCGGCTGTTATCTAATCAAGGTATCCTCTCCATCTTAACCTCTCTAAAATGCTTCAGTGCTACTTTTACCCTTCCCAGGTATTTGGCTATTATGTCATCCTTGGCCTCATATACTCCTAAAATTTGATTCACAACTAAGCTGGAGTCATTATAGACCAAGAGTTGGTCGACATTCAGTACCCAGGCAATAGAGAGACTTGCTAGGAAGGCCTTATATTTTGATTTGTTATTGGAGGATTTAAAATTGAACCTTAGAGCATATTCAATGTGAATCCCAGATGGGGCTGATATAATCAAACTTGCTCCACTTCCATCCTCACACAAAGGCCTATCAACGAATAAGTTCCACACATTACCATCTTTGGAAAAATTACCCTCTTCCAGTGTCCCATTCTTAAAGAGGTATCTCCCTTCCTCATTCTCAGATACCCTTTTCTAAGATGTACTCATCCCAATGTTAACTGGGGGAAGACATACTCTTCTTTCTAGCTCATAAGATGGAGTTTCAATCTTTTCTGCATCGGCCTCATCCCATGTGAACTCGCATACAAAATTAGCTAGGGCCTGCCCCTTGATGCCCATTTTTGGCTGGTGGATGATATCAAACTCCCTCAACTCTATTGTCTAAGCCATCAACATACTCGATTTTTCATGTCTATGGATGACCTATCTGAGGAGAGAGTCGATAAGGACGACCATGCTATATGCCTAGAAGTACGACTTCATTTTCCTTAAGGCATGGATTAAACCATAGGCCAGCTTCTCAATTTTAGGATATATCTTCTTAGCCCCTTGGAGTGCCTTACCATTTAAGTACACTAGCTTCTATACTCCATCCTCATTTCTGATAATGCCAGCCCTAATGGCCGATTCTAGTACTGCTAAATACAAATACAACTTCTCTCCCTGAATTGGTTTTGACAGCAAGAGTGGAGAGATGAGGTATTTCTTCAAATCTTGAAAGGCCTTATCACACTCCTCATCCCACTTGAAAGCTTTCCTAAGAACCTTAAAAAAGGGAAAGCACTTGTCAGTAGCTCTAGACACAAACCTATTCAAAGCTGCCACCCAGCCAATTATCCTCTACACATCTTTTATTGTTGTTGGAGTCTTTATCTCCATTAAAACTTTGATCTTCTCTAGGTTTTCCTCAATCCCCCTCTGGTTCACAATAAAGCCCAAGAATTTGCCTGCCCCCACGCCGAAGACACACTTGGCGGGGTTGAGTTTCATCCCAAACTCGTCCATGGTATCAAAAGTTATCTCAAGGTCGATAACATGAGTGTCAGATTTAAGACTCTGTATCAACATATCATTGGCATAAACCTTAATCGTCTTCCCGATTTGCTCTTCAAAAATCTTGTTGACCAATCTTTGGTATGTTGCCCCAGCATTCTTCAAACCGAATGGCATGACCTTGTAACAAATAGGTCCCCTTATCATTTATAAAATATGTCTTCTCAGCATCGGTCGGGTCCATAAATATCTGATTATAACCTGAGTGAGCATCCATAAAGCTCATTAATTCATGGCCGGCAGTAGCATCAACCATCTGATCTATCTTTGGAAATGGGAAGCTACCTTTGGGGCAAGCGTCAACACACATTATCCACTTATCATTGGCTTTGGGGATGACAACTGCATTCGCTAACCACTCGGGGTAGATGACTTTCCTGATGAAGTTAGACTTTTCTAACTTCTTCACTTCTCTGATGAAATCATATTTCTCTCGGGAGTAAACTCTTCGTCTTTGTCTGATAGACTTTGCATCCTCGGACACATTGAGCTTATGGAAGAGGATTTTTGGATCGATGTCAGACATACCTTCATGACTCTAAGCAAAGATGTTATACCTCCTCTTCAACAGCTTAATCAGGTATTCTTTGATCTCCTTCTTCAGGGCTTTTTTTGATTTGGATGTTTTTTTCTGGCTCGTCCTCATTGAGGATGATGGATTCTACCTCCTCAGTAGCTTCACCCTTCTTCAGCTTTATTTTATCTTTGGGGTCCAGGGTATTAATATTATAAGTTATTGTGGCCCTTTTATATACCTCTCTCTTCTCAGTCGAATTGAAATATCATTCACGTGCCTCAACTTGGTCACCCTAAACTTCTTCTACTCCATATGGAGTCAGGAATTTAGTCATCTGGTGAACTATTAAAGGCACGGCCTTGAACTGCTTGAGGGCTACCCGTCCCAGAATTATTTTTTAGGCTAAGTAGACATTATCATCCATGACAAAGAGGTTAATTTTATTCGTGAGGCATTTTGGCTAGCTATTCCCCATTCTAACTTCCATCTCATAAATTCACAAAGGATGCACTTTCTCACCGCTAAAACTGATGAGTAGTTAGTGATATAGGACCAGCCTCTTCTTACTTATCCTCAGACCATTGTAGCAGTCCTAAAACATCACATCGACATAGTTGCCACCATAGATCAATATTCTCGTAACCTCATACCCATGCACAAGGGTGGTAATTACCAATGAGTAATCATGAGGGGCTAATATACCCTTAAAGTCTAGCATGGAGACACTAGCAATCAAAGTATTTATATCAACTTTAGTTCTTTTTACCTTTGTCGGCTCAACCACCGCCAAGTGTACCACTTTAGCGTTTGGAAGAAGATCTTTGGCCTCTACCACGTGAGTCTTTCTATTAGCGATCTCATTTCCCCATCCAGTGAGTCCTCCACAAATTATCTTAACTCCAAGATAAATCTTGGGGAGCTAACCCTTAGGATGGTGATTGGAGGTGGCAAGTCGGGGTCAGCTCCGTCATCATCATCCGAGTTATCCTGGTCTCGATTGGTCGGTGAATCAAGCTTACACTTATCATTCATACTTTTTTGGGTGTCGTCTCGGCCACCCTTTGAACTGTCTTTGTCAACATACTTTCTTAACTTGCCAGCTTTCAACATTCTCTTAATCTCGTCTTTGAGATCAAAACACTTATTAGTCGTATGTCCGTGGTCTTGGTGAAATTCACACCACATGTTCATATTCCTCTTGTGAGGAGGAACTCTCAGCTTCTTAGGCCACTTCAAAGACCGATCATTCTTGATCTCATTCAAAATGTGTTCACAATTGACAGTCAGAGGGGTATAGTCATCGAACTTATCATCTACTGACCTCTTCTTTCCATATTTATTCTTCTTGTGTAACTTACCTCCGTTGCTTGTTCCCTTCTCATCTTCACCTTTAGCAGCCATTACCTTCTCCGCATTCATGACCTTCCCGGATGTAGCGAGGAGTTAAGCCATGGACTTTGGATGATCTTAGGAAAGTTTCCAAAGTAGCTTTCCTTTCTGTAATCCTTCCATTAGGGCAGTCATGGAAATACTTTATTCATAATTTCAACTTCTAATTTCTCCTTGTTGAACCTCTCTATGTACTCTCTCAGACTTTTATTCTTTCCTTGTTTCACATACAACAGTTGGGTCATCTTCTTATGTGGCCTCACCCCGAAGAAGAAATTATGTATAAACCTCTCTGTAAGCTGTTTGAAATTCTCAATTGAGTTTTTAGGGAGAGAGGTAAACCATACATGAGCCGCTCTAGTCAGTGTTCTTGAGAAGTCCCAACACCTCATCTCGTCTGAGATGGAGTAAATATTAGTAGCCGATTGGTACATCTCCATATGGTGGACTGGATTAGTGCTCCCATCATACTTAGGTGTGACTACCGGTGGCTTAAACTTAGTCGGGGGTTGGATAACTCATGATCTTGGCCAAAAAGGGGGAGCCCTCACTATATCCCCTCTGCAAAGGGTCTAGGCTCTTCAATATGTCCCCTATTTTGTCCTCCAATCTCTGAATGGAATCATTCCAGGGCCTCTCAGCCACGACTATAACCTCGGCCTGGGACACGTTCTCTCCAGCCCCCTCTTTATCAGTTGGTCGAACTGAGGGCTCTCTAGAAGCTGTCCTCAATTGACTATTCACATGTTGTTGTTCCTCATCTCATCCTCTAGGAGGTTGACGGTCATCACATCTTTCATTTCTATGAGAACCAGCGATACTTAGAGATCTAGAGAGACGGTTCATCAATTCATCTGTCGTTGGGCTAAGCCTATCAAAGGCTGACCCTCTGCTTATTCTGTCCAAAGATGATGCCCTTGGTTTACACTCTCGGCTTGGACTACCACTACATCCTCGATTGGGCTAAATTGTTCGCACAGTGCCTCTAGAAATCTGATAAGTCTCCCAACATTTTTTGTCATGCTCATCATCATAATGTTTATCCTTATCATTCGGGCGCTCCTGGCTCGACCTCCCAAGTTGTAAATGCCTAGGGTCAGCCAGGTCTCTGAGCATTTGTTGGTAAGAAGATCTTTTAGTGGGGCCTGGGGTGATCCCCTGGACGTTGGATCTTAAACACCTTCCTTAGCCACCGAAATTATCATCTCATCTCTTGTATCAGCGAGTCTAACCGCCATGTTCTGACTAAACAGAGCAAGTATAGCCTATATCTACCGTTGGTTGTCTACTAAGGAATACAGGGTTATCGCCACCTCAGCCATTTTTTACTAAGGTAGGGCTTGGCTGGTACTAGGTCCACCTATAGTAGGAGGATCTGATGCCATTGAATACTTTCGATGACCGAAAAAACCAAATGATGAGCTGGAAGTGAGCTAAAAAAGAAGAAAATGAGTTGAAACTCAAACCAGATCTCTTTCAATGGTAGTTCAAGCTCAACTAAAGATGCAATTGGACCACAACCATAGAATTCGATGGAGTAGCTACAAATCAAGGAAAGAAGATGGTTATCTCGTTCCCATATAATGGGGGTAGACTGATGATACTAGAAATGGTATCACCAAATCAGTATGATAAGTATGCTCAAACCAGCACAACAATAGAGTAAGAACATATAAAAGAGTATAGAAAGAGATGAGGCAAAGAGGGAGAAAACACCAGATATAAGTGTTTCAGCCTTTGAATGGACTACATTCACTATGTGGGTGTGTGAAATCCACTAAATATGTGCTCTAATGGCCTTTGGATACAAGCACTCAAGCTTTCTCTATCTAACAATGGTTCTGACAGAGTTTCAGTAGAGCTTACAATATGCGATCCTCCATAATGATGTAGAAGATAAGTATTTATATGGTTGGGGTGGTATCATACGCACCCCGGTCATGCATAAGGCATGCACAACACTAATTGTTCAATGATGTTGTGTCCTCTGTCTCTTGTGCATGTAAGTAATGATTATAAGATATTCTTCACATGTGGAGATGATGTTATTGTAACGATTTTTCTCACGTAGGCTCACAGCGCACGTGCACTCTTCCACGTGTGCTCCATTCCATATGCCTTACCAGATGTCAAATATGTCCTGTTAGAATGAGGTGTCGACCTGGTCGAGTACAAGACCTCTGACGTTCTTCTGGATGGTATACTGATAATTGCCAAGTGTAGTCTCGACTGACATGCATTAGGATAAGATGAGAGGTTTCTCCAAACAACGCCTATCCCGTCTTCTTGAGATTTACGAGGCTTGGTATAGACTCCAAAGGTGGTGTAGAATCTCGATTTAGCTTCAGACGAGGTTAAGATGAGGTCTCATATTAGTGGGGAGCACACTTTGCGGGATAGGCTTGAGCCGAGACGAGGTCTCATATTGGCATATCAATATGGGTTAGCTAATTTGTTGTTATGTTAATTGTGGTATCATTATACTTAACCTAATCCATTCCAAAGGGTGATGAGATGAATCCTAAAGCTAGACAGAGGAAGCACAAAAGAGGAATTAAAAATTTGGAGGATTGTGGATTAAATTCATCCTAAAACTCTAAGAAAACTGTACCTAGACTAAAGAATTAATTTAGAGTTTATGTTATAATAATAATTCTTCATTTGAATCTATTAAACTCATGTTTATAATCTAATAGAGATTAATTTAGTAATTTAATTAATCTAGGATTTTAACCTTTAATTCATAGTTAATGTGTAAAGAATATTAGTGTTAAATCTCCTGAATTGGAATAGTTATCTAATAATTCTCTTAGATATAGATTCATAATCATAAATCATTGGAAATCCCTCTGTATAATTTACGAATTGAACCAAACCTGATCATAATTAGACAAAGTAAAGAATTGGGGTTCATAACTTTAAGTCTATTAATTAATCCTCAAATAATTGTAGATTGAGGTAAAAAATCATAGATATAGGTTAATCATATAGTTAGGTAACTTATATATGTAGGAGAATGAAATTGATGTTGTTTATACGCTTGAAATTAGGTGTTTGGGGTCGTTAATGGAAGATTTTGGAGACTTGGGGAAGATGGAATTATTCATCTTGTTCGAACGAGACTAGTATCTCGTTTGAATAAGATTTAATGGTTCGTTAAGATGATTTTTCAACTCGTTAGAATGAGATGATGTTTTTTGTCCGAATGAATTTTGTATGTCATTCGAATGACTGGGTAGATCTCGTTTGAATGAGAATTGGGTATTCATTCGAATGGGTTTGGAACTGTTTGGAGATTTACTTCTTAACTAAAAGAGATTAATTAATTTAAGAATTCAGGTTTATGGGTTATTAATTTGTGATAGATTAAGTATGTTATTATGTGATCTTATGGGTAGGAATACCATGTGTGAGTGCTCGTGAGGGACGTAATAGGGGGATTTTGATAGGGGAACTACGACGTTGATCGTGTGGGTACCCCGGTGATAGAGACGGGCTTTACCCTAGTCCTTTTATCCTAATCCTACGGCTGACATACCCATATCCCGAGGTGGGAATATACGAGGGAGCTCTAGTATATAACTTTAGGTATGGAGGCCATACGTTATGACGGCAATGCATAGTGACTATCCCTTGTCGATGGATTTTGAGGCTATAGGTTCGGGACAACCTATAACTATACCTAGTATGCACGAGTGATCACCGAAGGAAATTAGGATAAGCCTTCATATAGTTTATATGTACGCTAGAGAGTAGCCCATTTACTTATATGTGTTGGAGGTCGTACCTATATCGATATTAGACATGAGATGATATTATTCCTACTTGATATTATACTTGAGATGAGCAATCTAGTATAGACGTGTTAGAATCCTAATTATATTCAATAAATAAGAATAATAATGAAATTTTTAGATCACATGGGATTGGGAATAATCGTATGTAATATCTTGAGTTTTTTAGATTGGTATAACCTAAAAACAACTAAAATAAGGGACGAAGATTCATAGTTATTTATTGTAGACCGAATTCGGTTAAATATTTATTCTTGGTTGACTTGTTATTTACGTTGTTGTTGATTATGCTTTTCAGGACATAGGTTGTCGTTGCCGCCTCAGCCTTGATTTATTTTCTCATTTACACTTGATGCTCATCTAGATGTATGTGTCGAGCAAGCGTGGTCACTCTTTCATTTTCGTTTACATTTTGTCATGTCGGATTTATGGTGTTGGCTATTTTATTTGGATAGTTGGTTTTATGTTGAGACAGTATTATTTTTAGTGTTGGATTTTATTACTATTATGGCTATGGTATCAGAGGTGATATGGGTTTACTCTTATGGTTATATTCAATTATTATCTTTAAGCTGTTAGTTTTATCTTTCATTCATGCTTAGAATGATATTCAATTGTTTTAGACTCGTGTATTATTTATTTAGATCTAATCAATCTAATTTATATTTATGGGTTGTGATAAGCACCCAAAACTGTACCATTTATACCCCAAATAGACGTACTTTAGTTGCTATTTCTCGACAATATGGGTCTTATGTGCTTAAATGTTTATCATCCAGGCTTAACGTCAATTGCGGTGTCAAAAGCTATATTTCATGGCAATTGCGCGTTTTATGGAGATAATACCTCTCCCTTATCCAAGAACCTCACCCCGAGCCCTAATCCTAGCCTAAACTGTCCCAAACCCTCTGTGTGTTTGTTTGTGTCCTTTTTATTATTTTTTTAGATTTTTAGTTTGAGTCTTTTCTATTTTTAGGATTTATTTTAGATTTATTTTAGATTTTTTAGATTTTATTTTCTATTTTTCTATTTTATTTTTTTTACTTTATTTTGATTTTGATTAGTTTTTAGTTTAGTCTTATTTTATTAAGATTAGTTTTAGTAGTTTATTTTTTAGTTTATTAGATTTTATATTTTTAGGACTTTAATTTTCAATTTTTTTATTTCTTTTGTTTTATTATAGCTTAGGATTTCATTTTTTTATTTTGTTTTATTTTTAGTTAGATTTTATTTTTTAGTTTTAGTTTTATCAATTTTATTTGAGTCTTTATTAATTTGTTTTTTTAGGAATTCAAATTAAATACACACACAACCCATTCTATCCTACCTTAATACCCAACACCCTCACCTAAACCTAACTAAGCCCTCACCCTCATACTAACACCCTATACCCTCACTACACCTAATCACTACAACTTCATCTTCTACACCTACATACCCTCTCTCTCTCTCCTCCATTAACCCATATCTCCACCTCCATTAAAACTCAAGAACAATCTTCCACCAAACCACCATCTACCCATCCTTCAACCTCCCCCTCTCTCTCTCTCCCTGCGATACCCAGCCTCCGGAACCCCTCTCCCCTTCTCCGATGCCGATCCAGCGGCGGCGTTCAAACCGCCCAGCCCTCATAACCACCTCCAGAACCTCTCTCTCTCCTCTCGACTTCAACCAAAACCGGCCCGAACCCGGCGTGTCAACCCGCGAACAAGCAGGTCCGGCCAGCCAAGACCTCACCCTTTATGTCTCTCTCTCTACAACCCACACCCCTTGACCCCAATACAAAATGTCCCCACATGCCAAATAACCTTTAACCCCTTTTCCTATTCTACCCCCTAACTAACCTCTTCTAACCAAACACCCAAAATACCCCTCAAATCAAATCTGAATTTATCCTCACCTCACACCCCCATGCACATGTGCTCTCACCATTCCCACATGCACACCCTTGCCAATTTCCATTTTTACCCCTCATGCTCCATGCCTCCTATATATTGAGGATGAAGACCCATTTGAAAGGGATCTCAAAATTAGTTTTAAGCTAGGTGTGATAAAATTCTCCCCACCCCTCTATGTTGAGTATTTGCATTTTTAGCAAATACCTCAATATAGAGGTGTGTGTTGAAAATTATCTCTAGGATAAAATTCACCCCAACCCTCTATTATGAATTATTACATTTTTAGCAATTAATTCAAAATAGATTGATGTAGTGAAATTTATCTCTTATGGGAGATAAATTCTAACCCATTCATTTATGTTGAGATTTTGCATTTTTAGCAACTATCTCAATATAAATTAATGATCTAGAATTTATTTCTTTGGGTGAATTCTAATGTACAATTTTATAATTTTAGGATTTGCATTTTTAGCAAATCTCTTTTATTATTTAATTGTCCATTATGAATTCATCCACTATCCTTTTAATTTTTAGTTTGTAATTTCTAGTTTAGATTCAATAAATACATGAGTGAAGAATTGTAAGTGAGAGATTGATGATGTAATTGAAGATTTCATGTCAACTCAAGGCTTAAATGGGTTTGATCTATTCCTCTCTTTTACTTTTAGTTTAATCATCTCATGCTTTCAATTGTTTAGCTTATAATTTCGGATGATGATTATTGAGGGCTAATCTCCCATTTATGGGATGAAATTTTGAAGCCCTCATGAGTTCAATTTTGTTAGTTTACTTATAAGGACAATTTTGTTTATCTCACCTTTCTTAAAGTAGCTTTTACTTCTTAATTAATAGTTATAAAAATTAGTATAGTTCGTTAGCTAAAAAATCCCTTGAAAAATCCATAAAAAAAATATAAAAAGCAAAAATAAATAAATAATAATAAAATTCAAATGAATCTATATATGTCCTCTCCAATTTTGTGTTTCACCCTTAGATATGGATTGACTCCCTTACTTACCTCTACACTAGTTTTGTTATAATTTTGTAGGTTCAAGGGAAATTTTGATGGATAGAGAAGTTGCAACAACGACAAAATCTACATTAGAAGTAATTTTTCTTTTTATCAAATGGCGCCGTTGCCGGGGAATTTTTATAATTTGTAGGTACATAAGGTTTTGATTAGAAGTACTTTTCAAGCAACGACAAAGAAAGAAATACATGCAAAAGTTCTTTTTATCAAATGGCGTCGTTGCCGGTCTTTGGAGCTTGAAGCACTTGCGAGGATTACCTATTTGTGATTCATTTGTATTGCACTTTTTATTTTATTTTTTTAGTAACATTTTTTTTATTTTAGAAGGATTGTATTAGGACTTTATTATCTTGGCTTATATTGCGGTGCTTAGAGACACCATTTATTTTTTATTTAAAATTGTAATAATCGAAGCCAAGCGTGATAGGGAAACCGGAAAAGGTAGAGAGAGGGCGTCCAAAGGCGAGGATTTAGAAGCCTCTCTACCTTGGGTCGGTAGGACTCTCGGGGACGACTGAGATAGGCATGATCTCTCCCCGGTCGACTCAAATTTTTCAGCACCCCACGGCCTAAAAACCGTGGGAGGTACATTTCTTACACCCTCGCGCCTCTCTTGTTAGCGAGTCAATTCTTTTGTGTGCTCTTATGTGCTCTTGTGTGATTTTATTCTCGCATTTATTTTTTTGAATGGTGTGATGAATTAAATTACTAAGACCTACACCCGGTCACTCACGAGAAGGGATTTCATCACCCGACTCACTCGCCTACCATTATGTGCTACCCTAGCCATCACTAAATTTAAAATCAATCAACTAGGTAGCCCACTAGGAGAATAAATTTTGCAAAGGCGATCACTCATATAAATTCCGTGATTTTTTATCGCCCGCGGACTTAATTAAAATTTGACTACCCTCTCACTAAATTCAAAGATAAAAATTGGCTATGTGCTAGTTAGGAATTTTTCTTGACTTGTGTGTGTGTCCAATTCCATTTTTCGGTAGTCGGTTTTAATTAGTCCGTCAAATTCAAAGAGTCCATATCTTTCCCCACCCTTTTCTTCTAAAAAAAAAAAAAAAATCCAAAAATATTTTCTTTCATTTTTATAAAAAAATTCAAAAATATTTTCTTTCTTTCCTTTTTAGAAAAATCCAAAAATATTTTTTTTCCTTCTATTTCTTCACAAAAATCCAAAACATATCTTCTTCCTTTATTTTAATAAAAATTCAAAAATATTTTCTTCCTTTCATTCTCTAAAAAACCCAAAAAAATAAAAAATAAAAAAGGTCGTGTTCGATGTTTCTTCACCCTCACCCTTGTCAAATTATCAAACAAGACTGACGCTTCAGTCTTGTTTGGGGGTGATTCTCATCACCCAATTTTCTGCCGCCCCGCGCCATCATTGTTCTTTTCCTTAGGGTGAGAATGGTTCGGTCTGGCTGAAGACATTAAACTTAGCGCTACCGGGAGGCAGCCCACGTTTCTTGTACTAGTCTCATCCTGTTTGGGGGTGGTGTTTCACATCACCCTATGCTTTACATGCTTATAGACTTGTACACATTTTTTCTCTTATCATTTATTCAGGTTTATTTTTGGCTACATCTTTTCACTTCATTAGCGGTTCATTCTGGTAATCTCTTTCCACCTTATGCTCTCAATTTTAAAAATCGTTTTACTCAACATCGAGGACGATGTTCCTTTTTGTTTGGGGGTTGGGAATTTTATCAAAATCGTTCCTCTTTTGGAAAATTTTGAGTTTTGAACCTGATTTTTAAAATTTCGTGCAGTTTCTTTCATCTCACTCGTTGATGTGAATTTTCAATCATCCATCTTTTAAAATCTAGGAATCAAGCTAGAGAATATTTTTTCTAAATAGCTTATGTAATACGTAACAAGGCATTTTGCACTATGAATTCCGAGACTCAACAAAAATTTGCGCACTTATCACGTCATTACATTTAGAGTTGAGGAGTACTACAATTCTAAAGAGAACCTTAAGGATCACTAGTAGAGATTTTAGCCCGTGAGATTTGTGCCTTTCACCATTTTTGAGTGTTTTACGCAATCTCCGAGTCACAAGTTGATTCAACTTCTTTTGGGTCCGCACTTTAATTGTCGTATGATCTCATTATCTTTCATAAAATTTTGGCTTGATCACCGAGAACGACATCACTTTCGAGTTGTAAGAAACGCGTGTCTTAAAATTTGTCCCGATCACTAGATTTTCACCACTCCTTCACTCATACACCAACCAAATTTCATTTATCATACATTCATACACCTTCCATTTTCCATATCATCACCATATACCATACCGCCCATTTCCATATCCACAGAGAATAGTGTTGAAAGTAAAAGGAGAAGATCCGTCATAGAGAGTGTTTGCATTTTTAGCGAATATCTCTCCCAAAGCCGATTCAGATGGAGAAAAATTTGATACAAATCTATGTTGGGGTTATTTGTATTTTTAGCAGATTTATCTCATACATTGATGCGTATTTGGAAAAGAAAAAAAATATATATAAAAAAAAGAAAAAAAATAAGTAAGTAAAAAAAAAGGAGATGATCTATCATAGAGAGTGTTTGCATTTTTAGCGGATATCTCTCCCAAAGAGGATTCAGATAGAGAAAAATTAAATACAAATCTATGTTGGGGTTATTTGTATTTTTAGCAGATTTATCTCATACATTGATGTGTATTTGGAAAAGAAGAAAAAGAGAAAGTTGCAGTCAAGAAATAAAGACATTTGTTCGTCTATGAGTGATACACTCTTCTCAAATATCCAACATCCATCCATCATATCATCATCCCTTCCTATCCTACCTACCTCATCCCAAACATCCCACATCATCATATCCTTCCTATTTCATTTTCCCCCTCACCCATATACATCCATGTTCCCCTAGATGTTCGGGCAAATGAGAGTCAACGTGGTGAATAACTCGACGTTCTCACTATTGTGATTAGCATTCCTTTCATGAGATCAATTTTCTTTCTAATTATTCGTTATTTCTTATACGTGTGTGAGACGTTTGAACTTGCTTACATTTACTCACCTCCTCACACACAAGAGCGATACACTTACCCTAATCTCAAGAGTTCGTTTGAGAGAGATATATCCGTGAGATTTGAAGTTGAAGCGTTGATTCCGAAGAGGAAATCTAGGAATTACTCTTGTGATACTCGACCCGTTTTGACTGATTCACACTACACACGTTGAGTTTTAGGAAAGATGTGCCTTTAGTATTTACTTAGCTAAAATTTTTACAAATTCTATCTTGTATTTCTCAAAATATTTCTCATGTGATGGATTGTGCGATTATTCTATGTCTAATACGAGATTGACTGCCCTTCAATAAATTTTTGCAAATAAGAATTTTGTGGGTATATTCCCTGTAAACCCTCACGAGACACAACTCGTCCTGTAGGGCAACCTATAGGTTTAAAGGCTTGTTGCACATGCTAAGTGCAATCGCAAGTGCCCGCGAAAGTGGTACACTTTTGGTTACTTATCTTTCTCTTTCTCTCTATCTTATTGCTCGAGGACTAGCAACGCTCTGTTTGGGGGTGGTGTGATAAGCACTCAAAACTGTACAATTTATACCCCAAATAGACGTACTTTAGTTGCTATTTCTCGACAATATGGGTCTTATGTGCTTAAATTTTTATCATGCAGGCTTAACGTCAATTGCGGTGTCAAAAGCTATATTTCATGGCAATTGCGCGTTTTATGGAGCTAATACCTCTCCCTTATCCAAGAACCTCACCTGAGCCCTAATCCTAGCCTAAACTGTCCCAAACCCTCTGTGTGTTTGTTTGTGTCCTTTTTATTATTTTTTTAGATTTTTAGTTTGAGTCTTTTCTATTTTTAGGATTTATTTTAGATTTATTTTAGAATTTTTAGATTTTATTTTCTATTTTTCTATTTTATTTTTTTTACTTTATTTTGATTTTGATTAGTTTTTAGTTTAGTCTTATTTTATTAAGGTTAGTTTTAGTAGTTTATTTTTTAGTTTATTAGATTTTATATTTTTAGGAATTTAATTTTCAATTTTTTTATTTCTTTTGTTTTATTATAGCTTAGGATTTTTTTTTTTTATTTTGTTTTATTTTTAGTTAGATTTTATTTTTTAGTTTTAGTTTTATCAATTTTATTTGAGTCTTTATTAATTTTTTTTTTTAGGAATTCAAATTAAATACACACACAACCCCTTCTATCCTACCTTAATACCCAACACCCTCACCTAAACCTAACTAAACCCTCACTCTCATACTAACACCCTATACCCTCACTACACCTAATCACTACAACTTCATCTTCTCCACCTACATACCCTCTCTCTCTCTCCTCCATTAACCCATATCTCCACCTCCATTAAAACTCAAGAACAATCTTCCACCAAACCACCATCTACCCATCCTTCAACCTCCCCCCCCCCCCCCTCTCTCTCTCCCTGCGATACCCAGCCTCCGGAACCCCTGACAAAACTATTACATAAATCAAACACTACATTTTTCAGGGATTTTGAAATCAAAACAAAATTTAACCAGAAAGTATCGCAAACAAAAGATGAATCTTAACTGCACTAATAGTAATATGCTAGGAATTCTCATAACGACGCAACCCGTTGGAATCATAACATTATAGCAATCTAAGGTTATATAATTTTTTAAAATACTAAATGAAACAAATAATTATGCTCAAAATATTTAATAGGATTATGCCTGCATGAAATAAGCACAAATCTGTGTTCGTCTATCCATTAAGCTCTCCAATATACCTCCTTTTTTGGTGGGGGTGGGGGTGGGGGGTGCGGGTAAATGAGTGAATTTTTTTTATAACTAAACTAAGACCATAGCAACCCATTTCATCTTTAAAAACACCAACAAAGAAACGTCAAATACACAAGTGATGAATCATTACCTTCAAATGTATTTTGCCTTTGTTTCCCTCGAAAACGTGAAAGGCTCCTCAAAAGTGAACTCACGAACGGCGGAATATATATATATATATATATATATATAATAAAGGAGGAGGGACTTCTGCCACATCATACAAACTTTTTCCACATCATACAACTTTGTATACAAATTGGTTCTCAAGCCGCAAGTTCCCACCCTCACAGCTGGTTCTCGAGCCTCTCACACTCTCTGACTGACTATTCTACCTCGAGCCTCCCAATCTCTCACCCACCCCACTACCTGCAAATATCTAACCTCTTGGGCCACAGATGAAAATTATTCTTGGGGCAAAGCAACACACGAAGACCTTCTCTCTTCTCTTTCTAAACCTGTATACAAAGACCAACTTTGTATACAAATTTCTGATGCAGATACGCGAACCCTGTCCCTTTAAAAAACTTACGGCCAAGACATCTCACAGGCAAAGACGATCCATATGTGGTTTTTTTATGTGGGAACTCAAAACTCAACTGCAAAAGCATTTTTTTTCCGGGTGAACCTCACTCTCTCCGTGTATTCATGTTCTTGGTGGTGTGTATTTGGATTTTGGTTTCAAAACTAAAGTGTATTTTATATTAACATTTCAGATCTGAAGTGCATTCATGAGTTGGGATCTAAAATGGGTTCCTCTCAAAAAGTTACGACCAAGACATATGTGGTTTTGTTATATCGAATAAATTTTTTGTTGTGCCATTGATAAAGTATCCCGTGATAATTTGTACTCATGCCAATGGCACAACAAAAAATTTATTCGATATTTTATATTTTAAGCGTGTCGCTAATAGTACAAATATAAATACGATTTGTCATACCATGATATAGTTACTTATCATGTCTAGGTGTAACCCGTATTGATGACACTTACTCGTCTATCATGATTTACTTACATCAACGTGTCACGCTCGTTTCAAAATTTTGACTCGTGTTAGTGGTGTAAGAGAACTAATAGTTTAAATAGATTGACTTGATAATGTAAAAAAATTGGAATTTAATTTTATTTAAAATAATAAAATCATACAATCAATTTTTAATTATTTACTTAATATTTCTCAAATTTATTTTTTTAACTGTTAAATAAATATTTACAAATTTGAACATGACACAATGACATGCCATTTCAACTACCAAACTTACTTTTGTCGTATGCCATTTCAATTATCAAGTTATCACACATAAACTAATCTATCGGTCATTTAAAGTAACAAGCCTATTATCTGTTATATTTTGTCCTATAGATTTTCAAGGACAATAATATTACATGTGATTTGACCGAACTGTATAAAGTCAATTAGATCTGCTATATTTTGTCTTTTAGATTTTCAAGGACAATCATATCCTTCGGCATTAATGAAGGGATTTTCTCCCACATTAACCATGAAAGCAGTGAACGCATGTAGAGTATTCGAGGAGATCACAAAATATCATTCGCTAAAAAATTTATCTTATCACAACGGGCTGTTTTACGAAACATGAGACGGATTTTAAAAAAATTGCCTACTGCAAATAAACATGGACACAGTCTTAAACCCACAAAGTATACTCACATAAAAGACAAAAACTATCGACAACTCCTTTCTCATTTTATTTAGAAGGTTATAAAAAAATATAGTTTTAGAAAAAAAAAAAAGGTTCCGACTGTTTAAATAAAACATTTTTTATTAAAACATACCTTTAATACCATCAAACACAAAATAAAATTTCACTTTAAGCAAGAATAAAAAATTCCAACTAAAAATAAAAATAAAACCGAATTACTACCACCAAACACAAATTTAGTACCCATTAAGTGTGCAAGAGTATTGGAAGAATAAAACTCTTGCAAGTGTGAAATGAGTACAAAAAGTTAGCACCACGTTTCCATATTAAGCAAGATCTAAAATAGATTTAATTCATACATAGTTTCAAAACTCTACAAAACCAACACAGTATTACTACTATAATAAAAAACATCTATACATAATTACACAAAATGTCATAAACACCAATTAACACGCAAAAAAAAAACTATTTTCTTGGCGTAAAAAGGAATACAAATGAAATAATCCCTCAAATGACCCCTTTATACTTTATTAGACCTCAAATAGCAGAAGATATAATAAATCATTATCAGCCTCTAGAACTACCAACTACAGCTTGTTTAAGAACCCTTCTTTTGTTCCTTCTTTTATAGAAGATGGCCTGTGACCAAACCAGAAAACCGATATATCTGTAAGATGCTCAAAACTTTCAAAACTAAGAAAGTGTTAGCTGGGTTCATTGGTCAAAACTAAGAGAGTGTTAGCTTGAAAGGATTTTTTTTAATGGGTTCATTCGGTCAACACTATGAAAGTGTTCTCAATGAACCCATCAATGGGTAGTGTAAATGTTTACAGTGCGTGAGTAAAAGTGGCAGTGAAATTGACCTTATTGTTTTTTTTCCGTTGAAAATAGCATCTGGCATAATAAAGCCTCGATTCGGCATCTGGCTGAACAGAAAAGCCATTTTCATGGGTATCATAACAACAGAGCTTTGCTGAATCAGTGAACATTTCTAAACCAATAGAGATGTATTTTAACATTAAAAAGAGATGTAGCCTGAGATGAAAAAAAGAGAGATGTAGCCTCACTCACCAAATAAGTCAGCCGAGTCTTGACTATTCACGAACCCCAAATTCCCTTCTCGATATTTTCAAGACTTGGACTTAGGAGATATATTTTGAACTCTTCAGATATATATTTTTATTAAGACGGAATGTGGTGAGACCTAAAACAGCATATATGTCCCACTTTTATTTGGGCTTAAAGTTGGCCCCATATTTAAAATTCATTGATTTTCAGTAAAAAATGATTTTCTATACGGTGAATTTGGTACAGGTCACCACGCATGGGTTTATTTTGTTAAAAGGCAATATAATTGCTATACTTCTAACAAAATGAAAGAAAAAAACTATTGTTGATTCTCTTACATAGATAGATACTGCTTTCCACCCAAAGCCCCTCACCACACATGGGTTTCACATGGGCAGAAGAACCTGAAGAACCACCACCAAAAAAATTGAATAACTACCCCATCAGGTAATGAATATAAAGATAAGAAAGAAATGAAAAAACCAAAAAATAGAGCATATGATTTTTTGCGTAATATTGAGTTACTTACACCTACTGTGTGAGTTTAAATATGGGTTTCCCAAAAAATGACTCACCACCCCTCAAATGGGTGTTGCCCGAATCATTAACTCACCTGAGAAATGCACCTTGAAGAAAAATCGTTGGGAGCTTGTTTCATGATACTCGGTTATGGTATGGACGGAGCTGGTTAGAGGGATTTGTAGATGGGAGAAGAGAAAGAGAGAATATTGAAACTGAGTCGAAACCTCCTTCTCTCTCTCATCATAGCCAAACCATGTTCCACATCTTCTTTCCCATACCAGACCCAAACCCAGTTCCAACTCATGAATACACCTCAAATCTGAAATGTTAATACAAAATCCACTTCAGTTTTGAAACCAAAATCAAAATACAAACCACCAAGCACATGAATACACGGAGAGAGAGGTTTACCCGAAAAATAAAAGGTCTTTTGTTTCGGCTCCAAAATTAGGTACCTTTGAAGTTGAGATTTGAGTTCTCACATAACAAAACCACATATGTCTTGGTCGTAACTTTTTGAGAGGAAACCATTTTAGATCCCAACTCATGAATGCACTTCAGATCTTAAATGTTAATATAAAATACACTTTAGTTTTGAAACCAAAATCCAAATACACACCACCAAGCACATGAATACACGGAGAGAGTGAGGTTCACCCGGAAAAAAAATGCTTTTGCACTTGAGTTTTGAGTTCCCACATAAAAAAACCACATATGGATCGTCTCTGCCTGTGATATGTCTTGGCCGTAAGTTTTTTAAAGGGACAACGTTCGCGTATCTGCATCAGAAATTTGTATACAAATTTGGCCTTTGTATACAGGTTTAGAAAGAGAAGAGAGAAGGTCTTCGTGTGTTGCTTTGCCCCTAGAATAATTTTCATCTGTGGCCCAAGAGTTTAGATATTTGCAGGTAGTGGGGTGGGTGAGAGATTGGGAGGCTCGAGGTAGAATAGTCAGTCAGAGAGTGTGAGAGGCTCGAGAACCAGCTGGGAGGGTGGGAACTTGCGGCTTGAGAACCAATTTTTATACAAAGTTGTATGATGTGGCAAAAGTTTGTATGATGTGGCAAAATTTGTATGATGTGGCAGAAGTCCCTCCTCCTTTATTATATAGATATATATATACGTCTCGTGTAAACAAAGCGTCTCTAATTAACTCCTATCAACTTTTCCAATTCCTTATTTTTTGTAATGTTACCTAACTCGTTCAATTTTTAATTTTTTATTGATAAATCTTTTTTCACAAAATTAATATTTTTTAAATTTTTTTGTCGAGATTAATCACGCAAGATCCATGAAGCGTATAAAATTTCAAAGAAAAAAAATTACACAGCTAATAAACTTTACTATATGTACCAGAAAATGAAATAATTTTATCTCTCTCACATTTTCACAAAAAGTAATATTTACTATGTTATTATTACACAGGCAGTAAAATTAATCGTGTTCTCAAGAAAATTTTACTCATATAGTTTTATATCTTGTTTGATAAATATATGGGTAAAATTTTCTTTTCTGGTGCACACAATAAAGTTTTGAGTCTCTGTAATTTTTTTTCTTTGAAATTCTATAAACTTCATGGATCTTGTTTGATAAATCTCGGTGAGGAGATTTCAAAAATAGTAATTTTGCGAAAAACGAATTTGTCAATCAAAAGTTTTTATCATTTGAAAATTAATTATAAAACTACAAAATAATTCAACCATTTATGTAACTTCCTCAAGGAAGTTACAGATTGCTGGTTTTAAAAGGGTATAATTGTGGGGAAAAAAAGTCCAAAAAAGTATGGAATATGACTTATTTAATGATTGAAAAGTGAATAGGACTTAGTTAGAAAAATTTTGTTCATATGGGACCTATATATAATAAACCCATTATTTTTTATATTTAACAAGAACATTATTAAAAGAATATATATATAATGTTCATAATTTTGTCAGAAAAAGTTTATAATATATTTTTTACCATTCGCCATTTTAATCCTCGTTATTTACGTCGTATATCACTTTAAGTATCAAAGTTTTACATAATATAATTTTAGACATTATTTTTACTTTTTGCAATGCATTTTTACGGTATGTGTAACTTTTTGCGACACTCATTATTACAAAAGTGTCCCCAAAAGTAAAAATGCTACCAAAAGTACAAGAAAAACTTTTAATTTCGTACCCAAAATAATATAATAGACTTTATATTTTTTATTTAATGAATAAAAATGTATTAATTTAGTAAGCATCCCCACAATTTAATTTCGGATACTCCTAACGAATGAACTCAAAATCTTCCTTTGGTGGAAAAAGATGGTAATATGAGACATTGACTCAATCAAATCAACAAATCAAAGCTCAAAGTGATTTCCACACCAATAGCGTCCAAAACTATTTCATACTTTTTCAGGACTATCAAGGAAGTGAAAACCCGTTTATATTTTCCAACCAAAATCCCTCAGATTTATATTTTGAATAGAGACGATCTAAATTCTCAAACTTTGGAGAATTGATGATGAAAACTAATGGCCCATATTTGGCATATATTGTTTTTTATTGTCAGTAAAAAAATTTCGGGCTCTTTTAACCTCTTTGGACCCCGGATAATAAAATTCCTTAATTTTTTAGGTCCTTTTTAACGGTGGCTTAGAATCGCAAAGGCTAAATGAACCTTTCACAGCCTTTCCCAGTTTCCAAATAAACACACAGTCTCACCAAACAGTTTTTACATGCATTCCAATCTTGTCAAGTTTTATCGCATATGGTTAGTTGTAAAGACAGAATTGAGATGGAAACACTCAAACCAATATGTTATAGACAAGTACAATAATCAAATAAAGTCGTGCATGTGTGCAATAAAGGAAATAAGAGTCAAACATGTAGAAGGGTGTCACTAATTACATCTCAAAGACTCCAAGCAATGTAAAGCACATGGATAAAATGATGTAGCGTCTCAAATCTCTATCAAACAGTCACATGGATAAATGAAATGAAATTGTGACTCGGCTATATTAAATGCTCATCCATAAAAGGTGCAAATAAAATACAGAAATCTTTTTGTGCTTTTCTAAAAATTTTATAAAGGAAAATCTTTTTGGATTTTTCAAATATATATATATATATATATATATACAACAAAGTAATAATACATATGAAACAAACTAGCAATAGGAAACATATGATATGAACATGAAAAAGCATCATATCCTAGACATGGACCAACCCCTCAGTCAACTGTGCAAATCCCCAAAGACTTCCTAAGACTCTTAAATATAAGGGCATCTAAAGGTTTTGTGAAAATATCGAAATCATCTTTAATAGATATAGATTCAAGAGCAGGGGCATCAATCATTATTTTTTGTCGAAGAGGTTGATCGACTTTACTTTGCACCAATAGATTTTTCAGTGAATGAGACATGACATTTAAACAAAACAAATTGTCGCATTTTTTTTCTGATTATAACCAAATCTTCGAGAGCAGGAAAACTGGAAATGAGATTTTGTGCTGAATTAGCATCCTTATACATTATTGATTGTAGCTCGAGGACCTTTAGATTGGGAAGACCAGTGGAAGACATGGGATAGTTAAGAACCATGTTCAAACATAAAGTCAAGACCACTAACGTATTGCAGGAAAACAAACTCTGAGGAAACTCTCGAGGTGGTTCCACGTAGCAAGTAGACACAAGATTTAGCTCGCGAACATTACTCTCTACGGCAGCACATATCCATGATTCTATATGACAAGGGTCAATATCATAACTTTCAGTAGAAACTTTTTCAAGAGAAAGCATATAGGTATGACCCATCATTACTCTGTCTACAAAATTCAAGAACACGTCTTTTGTTGTTATGTCCGTCAAACCGTCAGCTTTCAAAGAGAAGTCCAACTCGCTCAAGTCGAGGGTTGAGACAGAAGCCCAAGTGGACTTCCACCTTGTTGATAAAACACTAGTACTTACAGCTTCCTTTGTTTTAAGAAAGGAAAGTATGTGAGTGAGAACCACATCTGATAAATTGCGCATCCTGTCTTGATTGTTATTGCCTTTTGCTTACTTAAGCCTTTTACTTACCGCAAGCATGATTCTCTGATAAGTTTGAAACAAATCGTTAGTAAAGTAAAGGCACGGAGGGTCCACCAAAAAGAAGAATGAATATTTCGAAAAATAAAGAGGGTCTTATTGCTTTGCTTCTGTCCATTCAACCTTAATACATAAAAGGTAGTTTTTGAATGGTTTCTAATGAGTGGAGAATTATAGTCAACTATGTTAAAAAGGGTTCATCTATTGTAAATCATCTTCCTTTTGTTATATCTTACATTTTGAGATCTCAGCAGATGTGGCCAAAGTGGGTTATAATAAAATAAATATAACTTTTGACTAGGGAATAAAACCGAGCATATTATCTACTATGTAGTATTCAATCCTGAAGTTCAGCTTTCAAATTTATTCAGAACATGAATATGGAAGATCAAAGCAAAATAATCGTCTTAAATTGTTCAGAAACATCAAGTCTCTAGAAAATGTACAAAATATTAATTATAGTATATTAGTAGCCAAATAACCAATATTGGGCTCGATAAAAAAAACAAATTACTGAATCCAAATAACTAGTAAAGTGATCAACAAATTATACCATATATTCTTTACAATATATTGACGTAAACATCAGGTTATTAGTCTAATTATCTACTGTTTATTTTGGTGTTGGAATTGCTGTGTTTTTCCTTCTTCTAGGACACCACAATGGTGTATATATGTGGCATTGCTGAGAAGGCATTAAATATCTCAAATGTACTCTGTCTATTTTCTCTATTCTTCCTCTCCTTTCTCTTTCCAAACATCAAAACTCGACTACTACAATATGTTGCATGTTAAAAAAATGCGCAGAGACACTCTAAATTACTGTACAGTTAAAAATAACTTTGTTTCCTTTTAATGCAATAAGAATGTTGCAGAATGTATTACACCAAAAAAAAAGCCACATCCTAATTGCACTAACAAAATAATGCAAAGAATTTTCATTCAATATATATCATCTATCAGTTCGGACCGATGGCAAGTGCTTGCCCGCCCAAAGCGTTATGTCACAGGTCTGTGTCTTGGAAGCAGCCTCTCCAAAAATAGGGGTAAGGTTTGTCTACATCTACCTCTCCCAGACCATGCTAAAGTGTGAGCCTTCTGCACTGGGTACGACCTTATTACATATCACCTCTAAATTCATCATTCAAACATGACTACAAGAGAGAGACTTGGAAACTTTTTGTAAGGATACAACTAGTTGAGGTCTTAATCCTGCCATATAACTAAAAACATAAACATAGGATAAAGTTTCAAATAATTAAAGGTGAATCCTAATCCTAAACAGTATCCAGTCCTCATGTATCTCCTAAAAAATAGATAATGATAATTAATAAAGTTAAGTTTAACTAATATCCCACCATGAATTTCGAAAATCACCGAGAGGGACCCACCACCACCCATACACATCACTCCTCCTAATAAAAAGAAATCCTAGAGCTTTTAGATAAAAGTGAAGAAGTAGTGCCACCTATATAAATATTATGAAAATTTTCTAAGCTTTAATCGCAACACAAAACAGTTTTTGCACAAATTTCAGTATCTAATTGATGTGAATATGGGCATTTTCGTCATTTTTAATCTTTTATTCTTTCATGTATTGCATTGTATTTTCTTGTATTTTCTTTTATTAGTATTTACAGGTCAGAAGGTCAAGAGGCATCTACAGACATACTTGTAATTACATTGATAGCTTAGAGCCCAAGTTACCGCCTACCTATAATACTCTTTTGTAGCCTCATTTGAGGCATTTTTCCATTTTGAGAAATATTGATGTGAGAGGGTTTAGACAAGAGTTCTCTTCTTCTTACTCCTATTTGACGTCATTTTACGTCAATTAGTATGAGAGTTATGTTGGTTTTACCCGTTGTTATTGTTGTAAAAAAACATAAAAACCATAAGAAAAGCGACAAATGGGTCCAAGAAGAAAATACACCCCCGTGGAATCTTCTCACGAGCGTCTCGAGGAGGTTATCAACCGGTTAATAACTCGTATAGAGGATTTCAATGCCCGTCTTCCACCACCACCGACCGCCCTCATACAGCCCCAGCACAATCTTAAAACTTTTACCCGAATTCACCAAATTCGACTCATTCCACACCTCTACCGTAAAGAAAAACTAATTCTACAGACCCTAATTTTAATTATATTCAAATCGGAACCACCTCAGGCGGTATACGCCTCCATACTTCTTCATCCACTCCAATCTGACCCGTACATTGTCCGATCGAGCAGATACGGAGCCCAAGTTATCCAAGCTGCTCTACCCGAGGTCGTACTGTGCCGATCGGTCATCCACACCCTTCTCTCATGCAAAACGAACAGATTCGAACAACCTCGCAGCTGATCGATCCCACCGGATGTTGCCCATCACCATTCAATCAGAATCGCCTTCCGACGAAGCCAAAAACCCTAAGCGGGTCAACTCGACTTTCTAAAGGGTTCGCCAAACAAGTATTGCTCTTTTCCGCT
The DNA here is from genome assembly GCA_949130495.1 of Sambucus nigra. Classification (NCBI taxonomy): domain Eukaryota; kingdom Viridiplantae; phylum Streptophyta; class Magnoliopsida; order Dipsacales; family Adoxaceae; genus Sambucus; species Sambucus nigra. Next base: position 136,955,070 of record OX422224.1, on the reverse strand, counting down.
CCGATTCAAAACTCTGATCATCAGATCAGGGGCCGCCCAGCGCCGGTTGAACAAACCAACCCTTCCCCGAGGCAATACGCTCCATCCCAGGATCGATCCCCTCAACCAGTGGTCAGACCAGGCCCGCTGAAGAGTGCCCAATATGTGTGTTTCAAATAAAACCATTTTTTCTCAGAAAATTATCCAACTTTTAATTTTACATCAAACCAAGTTGTAAAAAACTCAATCCTTACTTTAAACCAATTTTATCTTGATTAATCCTAAACATGCATCTAGTGATTAAAGCAAGTAAATAAAGTAAAGAATACTCACAACGCCGGATGTACGAGGAAAAAACCCAAAATTGGAAAATAACCTCGGACGACCCAAACTAGACAATCACTATGAACAATGGTTTTACAAAGACAGATTAGACTTACACTAAAACTCGATCCCCATGGGTCTTGACGCTCCTTCTAATATTCAATCGTTCTTCAATAGTTCCCATGCATAAATTTCATCTTCCACGATACATGTCCACAATACACACGTCCACGTATGTCTCGGTGTCCACCGAATGGCTTTGATTCTTCTACGATGTCGAGCAAGAAGTCATCTTTTCTTCACCGCAAAACCCTTTGATGTTCAATGTGTAGAACAAACAACTTTTGTACCGCAAGATCAAGTAAGCATATAAGAATGATATCTCGGATCTTTGAAAACTCTAAGGATGTGTTTATGCTTTGTAAACCTTAGAAAACATGTGCAAACAAATTTTTGGTTCGTAAATAGTTTTCGAGAATGCACACTTACAAAACTATGATATAAACACGCTTTAAACAATAATTTAGTGCCGCCTCGAAATGTGTGTCATTCGAACGACTTAAGGCTCTTATTCGAGCGACATAGGTATCTCGTTCGTGCGAGATCTAATGTCGTTCGAGCGAGAAGTTTGACTTTTTGACTTTTTAATTAAAACGTTTCTTTAAGGAGACCCAGTAAAGTCAAATTCCTTTTTCGAGCTTATCAGAATTAAAACGTAGTGTAAACAATTAAAACACTTTTAAAAACATTTTAAAACATTTTTCTTTATAAAAAATACATCCTTATCTTTTATAAAACAATTCCGAGTACCATTAATTATACGCATTCATACCTGAGTGATATCGAAATGAAATTAACTTTGAAGACGATTAAACTTGCTCCAATTAAACGTCGGCATGATTATTTCTTTGAAGCTTTGCCGCAACGTCTTCAATTTCTTCAATACGTCATAGACCAAATGGGATCATGACAAAATAAAAAACTCCCTATGACATATTACAAACAAGTTTTGTTCACAGAATTAAGTCAAAACAATACAGGGACTCAATTGGAAATTTATGTCCTTGCAAATCTCCCCCTTTGAATATTCCAGGATAAAAATAAACCAGTGAAATGCCTAAATCGGGCCGTCAAGTCATATGACGCCTAAATCCCATCCCAAAAACTCAAAATAAAAAATACAAGACACGGACTAGTATATGTAGCACCGACAAGCATGAACTGTCTGAATGTGATGTAGACTTGAAATCTCAAATCACTGAAGCATACCTACACACATGAAACAGACAAACAAATACCCAGTAACGTATGGAGGAACAAATGATACCAATTTATATTTCTAATAAGAACAAATCATTTGAAACATGTGATCAAATCATTTGATACCAATTAGGAATAACTATAATAAAATAATATGCAAAACTAGATATCAATAGAAACGCTCTCCCCATACATCACATACATCTCTCCCCCTTTTTGTCACGAATAGACAATCCGGTGAAAAGATAAACCAAACCAATTATCTAGCATGAGCATATACCAATTTAAGTCAATTCGATACCAATTTGAGAACGCTAGATAGTCATGAAACAACCAGCTAAATATGATCAAGAAATGACAAAACAGTAGCTAGTAAACTAGGAATCACACAAAGAGTATAGCAATCGAAACAGCTGTGATAAACGGACTATATGCAAAAAATCCAATTTTGAACCAATTAAAACCTGCATATATACCAGTCAGTCCAGAAACACTTCCAGCAATACCAAAAAAATACCAAATTAAATCAGAGGACTGCAAACCAATCAGAAGCTCCAAAACAGCCTCTTGTTTGAACAAGCCAGGGACATCGCTCAAACGAGTTGAGGATGTCGCTTGAACGAAGTACAACTGTCGTTCGGGTGAGATGGATAAGTCGCTTGAACGACTTCACGCGACTTATTAGAATTTCCCAGATTCCCAGAAATATTATAAATTATTGCCCAGTGAAAAAAATTTCACAAAAAAATTCCAGGAAGGGCTTGACAGAAGCAAAACAGTGTTAAAACAGTAGATTTTTAACACAAAATGCAAAAACTCATAAAAACTAAAAATGCGAGTTACATGCAAACATAGTACCGATGTGCTCAAGCATGGATATGGAATGAATGGGTGTGAAACTACAACAAATGAGTCATCATTCCAACACATTGAAACGATCAAGAAGCTCTAATTGATAGCGATAAATCATCAAACTTTATCATAGGCAAATGACAATAATTGTGTGAGCTTAACGAACTAAACATATTACATGCACACAAATCCAGATTTTGACGATTCTATAAACAATAGCGTCAAATTGCAATGTTTCAACATTAGGATTAGTTGTGCAAACCCGTTCAAATTAGTAATCCAACCAAACTCCCTCGATTATATCATATTTTCTTTGGAATGAACTAAACTAATTTGGCCATTTTCTTGGCATATTGCATATTCTTTTGGGCTCTTTTAAACGGTGGCTTTCACGACGAGTCAATTTTGAACTCTTGCAGACCTTTCCCGTGAATCACTCATCTTTTTTACCAATTTAAATCCTCACGGTAAATGGTTCTTACATGCACACTTCTCCTTAAGTCTACTTACGCATAGATGACAAGATTGAGATAAGAACGCCTCACCAAATTCAAATATGCAATAGAAGTCAAACATCCATATAAACTCGTGCATGTGTGCAATGTTGGCATATATACAAAGTCGAATCAAAATGCATATCAACTTCGAAACAACCCCATATAAACAATGATTAAGATCATTCTAAGCATCAATAATTATTACCAAATGTCCTAGCCACATGGATAATGAAATGATGGGGGGGTCCAAGCACACCAATATGCCACATCAAACATGTAAACTCAAAGACAAAAACCACAAGAAAACAAAACTATTTTCGGTTTTTCAAAAGTTTTCTGCAAAAACAAAATCTTTTTTTATTTTTCCAATAAGACTCAAACAAGTGAAAAATAAAATATAAAGAGATAAACATCTCATAACACTAGCAAATTATAAACATGATGCAAGGGCTAGCGTATGACTAAACATGCAAGCTACCATCCATAAGAAATAACAAGAGATGAATCATGTGCATGCATGTGAGAATCAACCAACGAAGCATTTAGCATCTCCAAAATGGATCTGCTAACCCAAATAGGTGTATACCTAACAAAACGGGTTTTGAGAACTAATGGGACACTACGTTTAATCTTCCTAGGGTCTTTTCTAAGATAAAAAAAACTCCTAAGGTGACCTTTCCTACCACAATGCGAACATGTGAAAACATGACGAGGAACGGGACCTTTAGGTTGACCTTTTCTAATACCCTAGGATGTGGTTGACGCTCTAAAACAAACTATGGTTTTGTCTTTTACATTCGAACCACTAGAACAAGATAATTCGCTACCATCACCACTCGAGTCATTTAAATCATTTTTTTAACTTCAAAACTTTCGAATCAAGCAAACGATTAGACTCCTCAAACTTTTGGGACTCCTTCTTTAAATTTTCAATTACCCCTATAAGGTTATCTCGCTCCCCCTCAATGTGAGCAAACTTATCCCTAAGAGCCTTTTCTCGTTCTACAAAATCATTAACCGAATTATTTTCCTGAACGGCACAAACTTTAGAATTTTTTAAATCCTCTAACTCTTTTTCTAAAACGAGGACTCTATCATCACTCTACTCTTTGTCCAATTTTAATATATTAAAATCTTTAAACAAGAAACTAAAGTGCTCACGATAAATATCTCTTTGAATTTGAAAATTTTCAAATATTCAATCCTATTTTTGAAACCATAATTTTCTTTCTCCAAAACTTCAACACGTTTTGCAAACTTTAAATTCAAACGATGTAAATCGTCAAAGCTTAGACAATCCATCGACAAAAAACAAACACATGGGATCACAAAATAAATAAAATATATTTTCTAGCTCTGATACCAATTTGAAGACGTGAGTAGTCAAAATGTATCAAACGAACAAAATCAGGATCACGCGATAAATTAGTGTAACCCGCTCTGATACCAATTTGAAGAGTGCCCAATATGTGTGTTTCAAATAAAACCAATTTTTCTCAAAAACGTATCCAAGTTTTAATTTTGCACCAAACCAAGTTGTGAAAAACCCAATTCTTACTTTAAACCCATTTTACCTTAATTAATCCTAAACATGCATCTAGTGATTAAATCAAGTAAAATAAAGTAAAGAATACTCACAACGCCGGATGTACGAGGAAAAAAAATAAAACGGGAAAATAACCTCGGACGTCCTAAGCCAGACAATCACTATGAACAATGGTTTTACAAAGACAGATTAGCCTTACATTAGGACTCAATCCCCATGGGTCTTGACGCTCCTTCTGATCTTCAACCATTCTTCAATAGTGCCCACGTAGAAATTCCGTCTTCCACGATACCTATCCACAACACACGCGACCACGTATGTCTCGGTGTCCACCGAATGGCTTTGATTCGTCTACGATGTCGAACAAGAAGTCCTTCTCTTTTCTTCACCACAAAACCCTTTGATGTTCAATGTGTAGAACAACCAACTTTGGTGCCTCTAGATCACGTAAGCATATAAGAATGATATCTCGAACCTTTGCAAACTCTAAGGATGTGTTTATGCTTTGTAAACCTTAGAAAACATGTGCAAACAAGTTTCTGGTTCGTAAGCAGTTTTCCAGAATGCACACTTACGAAACTCTTAGAGAAATACGCTTTAAATAATAATTTAGCGTCGCCTCGAAATGTGTGTCGTTCGAACGACTTAAGAATCTCGTTCAAACGACATAGGTATCTCGTTCGAGCGAGAAGTTTGACTTTTTGACTTTTCAATTAAAACGTTTCTTTAATGAGGCCCAGTAAAGTCAAACTCTTTTTTCGAGCTTATCAGAATTAAAACGTAGTGTAAACAATTAAAACACTTTTAAAAACATTTTTCTTTATAAAAATACATCCTTATCTTTTATAAAACAATTATGAGCAGTATTAATTATACGCATTCATACCTAAGTGATCTCGAAATGCAATTAACTTTGAAGATGATTAAACTTGCACCAATTAAACATCGGCATGATTATTTCTTTGAAGCTTTGTCGCAATGTCTTCAATTTCTTCAATACGTCATAGACCAAGTGGGATTGTGATAAAATAAAAAAACTCCCTATGACATATTACAAACAAGTTTTGTTCACAAAATTAAGTCAACACAATACAGGGAATCAATTGAAAATTTATGTCCTTACACTCGCCAACAATTATAGAGCTCATCAGTGACGTCTAGCGCGTAAAGGGGTCAAATCCGACCCAGTTGCAACCAACCGAAGGTGTTCCAAGATGTTCCCACTTCATTCCGGGAATCACAAATTTAACCAACCAGTAAACAGATCCAAGTGTCATGATTCCGTGACTAGATGACCATTTTGATGAAGAAACCATAAACACAAACCCAAATCTCCCCAGTTACCCTCGTGTTAGGAAATCTTCACACACATGCTCCACCAATTGAAACCCTACATCAACATATCCCCACCCTCTAAAATTATCAAAACTCACCCAAAATCCCTCCACCACCACCCAAATTACCATTACACCACCATCATCTACCATCCCCTCATCTTCCCCCACCTCGTGTTCTTTATATCATCCCATTTACCCCCACAAACTCACCAAGCATATCATATCACCCCTCATCATGACCCCCATCCCTCCAACACATTTCAACCTACCTTCGTCACCACCCACAAAGGAACCTTAAGCCCCATCATCTTCCCTCCATGTCACCAGCCCCATCCACCACTATTGACCCTCATTCATCCTAAAATTATTTCTCCACGCTTCCGCCCCCACCTATGCTTCACACCTCCCAGCACACTGGACACTCGAGGCATGTTCCTCACTCCCATTCTGTGTGGGATGTATGCTCAGCCCATTCTGCCCCAAGAGGATCCACCCTCACCCTGACCCCACTCTCTTCCAAACAATGGGCCTCCCCCGCCCACCGAGTGGTGTCTCGATATGTCCCTTTTTTACTCGTTGAGTCCAAAGGTTACCCCACATGTTCCCATCACAGAGAGACATTATTTTTTGTGTTACCAGAAAGCCCATCAGATGGATCACTGTCCCTACCGTCAGACTTTGACCCCTCGCTCCACCTCCTCCCCCACCTATGGTAGTCGTTCCATCCTATATTCCTCCCCCTCCACCAGTCCCTCTAGAGGAACCACCACCAGCTCATCATCCTCCTCATCCACCGCCTCAGAGATAACGACATAGAGCCCAGATCGATGAGCCTCAGTTAGGCGACGATAACCTAGATGAGGACGATGAAACCCTACAGGGTGGGTATGATATCTCCCACTTATCCCTCCAGTTGTTGCCGAGGAGTATGCAAGGTGATATTCGGGTGGATGTCCTGATGTTCTATGACCACCTTCAGCCCGACGCGATTATTGATTGGCTCGCTGCGATGGAGCAGATTTATGAGTACAAGCAACTGAAGGGTCGCCAATGTGTTTTCCTAGCTGCAACCAAGTTCCAGGGTGGTAGAATGATTTGGAGCAGCATTGTGCCCTTAAGGGCCTACTTCCTATGCATTCTTGGGCCGAGCTCCGGACACATATGATGGCCGCTTTTGTTCCCATTACCTACGAGCGCAACCTCTTCCTTCGGGACACTTCAATCTTAGACTACACGGCGCGTTTCTAGCTTCTTTATACTCATGCCCATCTCGTCTAGAGTGAGAAGCAGCGAAATTAGTCGTTATATCCACGAATTGCAGAGTTATATTCAACGGGATCTTGCTTTACGTGATGTCACCTCCTTTGTGAAGGCAGTCGAGTATGCCACTAAAGTAGAGTCCTTCCATCAGACTTCCCTTGCACCTCGTGGCCGCTCCACTCTAACTCCTCCAGTCCCTGTGATTTCTAGTGTTCCTACCGTTCCACCTACTTCAATTGCTCTGGCATCCATTATCCCACCTACTGCACCCTCTCACCCTGTAACATTCAAATGTTACAATTGTGGGGTAATTGGCCATAGAGCTTCGAATTGCTCCTTTCCACGATGTCGCGCTCTTCTAGCTTCTATCGATCCCGAGTATCTCAAGGAGACGGAGGAGGCTCCACCCCAGCATGCCCTCATTATTGTTCTCGCTGGTGACACTAAAGGTCTTCACCTTTGAGTTCAAGGACGAACTCTTTCAAGGGGGGAGAGTGATGTGAATAGGAACAGTCTTTTATTCTTTCGAGTATTGCATTGTATTTTCTTGTATTTTCTTCTGTTAGTATTTAGAGGTAGGAAGGTCAAGGGGTATCTAGGGACATAATTGTAATTAGATTGATAGCTTAGACCCTATGTTACCTCCTACCTATAAATACTCTTTTGTAACCTCATCTAAGTCATTCTTCCATTTTGAGATATATTGATTTGAGAGAGTTTATACGGGAGTTATCTTCTTCTTACTCCTATTTGACATCATTTTACGTCAGTAATAAGTAAACGCATGCTAATAGTTGAAACTTTGGAGCAACCTTCAGCCACGAGAAAATCTATATTTTCTTATTCTTTTATGTTCTGTCATTGTATTTTCTATTTTCTTTTAGCTCTTTTATATTCTTTTATCCTTTAATTAGCCCCAAGCATGTTTGGGACAAATTAGGCATTCTTTTATTTTTAGTAGGCCATTTTAGTCATTTTAGTTAATTACTTGATTAACAAGTTATTCAACCCCTATAAATAGGATTGTTTCTCTCATTTGCACTCACTTGTCCATTCTTGAATATAAGGAATTCTTTGTTTCTCTCTCTAGAAATCTAAGTGTCTTGATTTTTAGGTCATTGACGTGTAGTTCACGTCAAATTGGTATCAGAGTGGGTGATGCTCCAAACATTGGTGTAGAGTGAATCGGTGTGAGTTAATTATCAAAATCGTGCCCTATATTCGCAATGTCCAGGAGAAAGACAACTCGAATTCAAAATGAGATTAACGAAGAATTGAGACAACAAAATTCAAGAATGAAAGAAAACATACAAGAATTAAAGGACCAAATGGCTACCATGATCCAACTTCTTGACGAAACTCAAAACCCTATTTCTTCCCATGAAACCCTAGTTCCAAATCATACTCAAAAAGAAACCCGAAGAGATGGAAAGAAACCCGAAGGTGTTCCCATACCTCAAATGTGGAATTTCGACACCATACAGCCTAAAAAAGATGAAGCAGGTGTTGCCAACATACTAAAGCCGCCTTCCGCTGCTGCTAATCCTCCTAATGGGTAGGTTCCGACGTCGAAAATGACAATTCTTGGGTCAATTGTTGCCGACCAGGTTCAGAGACCGCTTCCATAGGACCGGACCACCCTCCCAGTGGCCTACACCCTTCCTCTGGCCTCCAAGACCTTCTGCCCTAGTGGGAGACCCTACAACCCTTTTCCAAGCCCTTTTTCAGCAATGGGAAACCCCCAAGAGGAAGCCGACCTCCCCCGACCACACTCCAATCTTTTCCCGTGCTCCTCCGAACCCAAAACAACCCATCTTTACCTGCTTACCCTCTAATACCTACTGGACAACCCGGGGTACTATTTCAGCCCTTTATTTGCTTCCCAGACCCCCGTTACAAAACCCGTTGTGCCCGGAACCCATTCCAATTTCCCTGACCAAAATTTGAACCCAAATCACCAAAGAAACCCTAGTTTTACCCAAGAATGTGCACCCACAAAAAAATCCGCCCTACCCGAGTTGTCCGAAAACCCAAATTCAATTTCCCTCAACCCACCACATAAATCCAATCTTATTCGACCTCCCGACCCACCCGATCCATTTGATTTTGGTATTTTTGAATATCAAAATATCGATCCATGTTTGCGTCCCCACGCTCCACCACCCATAACACCCCACTTGTCATCACATCACACACCCTCTCATCATGACCTCTCTTTACTTTACACTGATTCATCTTCTTCCCCTGACATTGGAGATACCCGTCGTAGTATCTATGAGTGGATTCCCCCACCCGGCGCCCACCATCTCATTCCATTACAGGATCGTCAGTGTTTCTATTATGGAGGGCGTGGTCACCTCATTGCCACGTGTCCCCACTATCAGCGTGATTTTTAGGACACATTAATTGATTAGGTTTTATTAACTTCATTTAAATCCCTAGACACATAATTTTTCATAATCTTCATTATAATACTCACTAATTGTTAAAACTAGTTATAGTATCATTTTACAATGACCCTCTTTAAAGGTGGGTCAACAAATTTGAACTCTTTAACAATTACAAATTCTATTCCCCATGTATATTTGAGGGTTTTGAAAATTTGTTAATCTCACTATACGATACTTTAATTCTTTTCGCCGCTCAAGAAACAAAAATACCATAAAATGTAATAATCTGCATATTCAAGGTTCTACGTCAATGTGCCCCAAAAGTGAGTGGGAAATACTCGCCGATAAGAATATCGTAAAAAGCGACACGAAAAAGCCCATCCCCCATACAACCCACACAAAAAAAGGCTCCACTTATTTTTTCTTTTTTCTTTTTTCTTTTTTCTTTTTTCTTTTTTCTTTTTTTTGTTTCTTCCGTTTCTATTTCTTTTTCTTGTTAATACACTCAATTATATATATATACACACACACACAGAGAGAGAGAGAGAGAGAGACAGAGACAGAGAGAGAGAGAGAGAGGCTCTCATACATACTTACAGACGCAGACTTATTTTTCTAAAATATTAAAAAAAATTGAGTTGAATTTTTTTATGTAGTATTTAAGAATTCAAGGGACCCATATAAAAAAATCAACTCAAAATAACTTCTTTTGTTAATTTAAAAAAAATCAGATAAAGTGCTTTAAAAGGTGTGAAAATTTGACCGAACTTTTTAAAATAGCAAAAAACATTATTTTGAACTTATTTTTTTATATGGATCCTTTGAAATGTTTAAATACCACATAAAAAACTGAACTCAAAAATATTTTTTTTACTATTTTAAAAAAATCGATGTGTACATGGTATGAAGTGGAGCCTATATATATATATATATATATATATATATATATATATATATATATTAAGCTTCTCCAACATACCTCCTAATAATATACCTATGAACATACTCATTTTTTAAAATAGTAAAAAATATATTTTTCAACAAATTTGGTATACATGAAGATCATGAACAAAAAGAATTACATTAAAAAATTCAACTTGAGAAAGGGTGAGATGATGATCACAAGTTTCAATGATTAAAATGTACATATTCATCCAATTTTCAAATCATTCACTTCGAAATTATATATTGGATGAAATTTTTTGGTAGAGGAACTCCTCATTATGGAGATCGTGTATACCAAATTTGGTTAAAAATATAATTTTTTACTAAAAAATAGTATATTCATAGATATGTTGTTATGAAGTATATTATCGGATTCGTATCTAAACGAATGAATTTTTTATCATGTGAAAAAATCATATTCAAATCCTCTTATGTGTTAGCGATACATTGTTTATGAGAGTCTCACACACCAACCAATGTATTGTGACAACTCATAGGGGAATTTGAGGGTCTCGAGGGTATACCTAGTATTACTCAACAATCGACATAACCATGTAATACACACTAGCCCCATGCAAATGAAAAGGGTGAAGCGTGTAGATTCTACACGAATAAATTGGGATTTTCAATACAGTCTTAACATGTGTAAACAGTCATTTAAACCACAAGCCAAACAGATTCCTTTAAAATAGTAACAAAGTACAAAACTTACATCACTTTGTAAGGCATCCAAAAAGAAGGCAGGTACATAGGCTCCTATATAAATGTACTGCCATTCTATCATAAGGTGGAAGGTTTCAGTAGAGCAAATGAATATATTTTCAGAACACCAAAGAAGAATGAAGTAAAAAAAAAAAAGTAGACAGTTACAAAAACTCTAGCTGACATCTCTGTGAACCCTTACGAAGCCATAACAATTCTTCGCGAACATCCTTCAACTCTATTATCATCTTCTCCAATACTTTTGCATTTTCTAGCAAGTAGCTTACCTTCTCCAAATCACATTCAGAAAAGTACAATATTTTAATTGTCTTTAGGTGTGAATGCAAACATTCTGGCACAGTATTCCTCCACTGCCATCTCCATGATTCGTCATCTGAAAATGTAAAATCCTAACACAAGAGAAGGGAAAAAGAGAGGGTGGGGTGGGATTAGTCTTCAAGTCCTTAAGGTGAAGATATATTAGTGAAAAAGTCATAGAGGACCTAACACATTGTCTAAAAAATAGCTGAAATGCATAACAGGTAAAACTTAATTATCATATAACTACAGGTACTGTTAAACAATTGACTCACCTCAATCACAAGAACCTCTAACAAAGGGGAGCTCTTCAGAAACTCTAAAATAAGTTTCCAACTACACTGACATTCACGTTCGTAATCAAAGAACTCCAAGCAAGTCAAATTATGAAACGTCGGAAGATTATATGAAGTAGCATCCGAAAGACACTACAAGAGACAGAGGGAGACAGGCTTTATAAATGATTAAACAAATTATAATTCAAAAGTACATAAACCATTGCAAACAACAGAATCAGAGACAAAATGTAGGCTTACCGAAAATGCTGAACGTGACAGAGAGAGAAACTTGACACCGGATATACCTCTAAGAAGCTTAAATATTTGTGTGGGGTAATTCGCTAACTCGAGAAAATCAGCCAAATAATTTGAAACATCAAATTTTGCTTTAATGATGGAAGACAAATCGCTCAACTCGTAATCCTCCGTCACATCATCTTTAATAGATATAGATTCAAGAGCAGGGGCATCAATCATTATTTTTTGTTGAAGAGGTTGATCGACTTTACTTTGCACCAATAGATTTTTCAGTGAATGAGACATGACATTTAAACTAAACAAATTGTCGCATTGTTTTCTGATTATAACCAAATCTTCGAGAGCAGGACAACTGGAAATGAGATTTTGTGCTGAATTAGCATCCTTATACATTATTGATTGTAGCTCGAGGACCTTTAGATTGGGAAGACCAGTGGAAGACATGGGATAGTTAAGAACCATGTTCAAACATAATTTCAAGACCACTAACGTATTGCAGGAAAACAAACTCTGAGGCAACTCTCGAGGTGGTCCCACGTAGCAAGTAGACACAAGATTTAGCTCGCGAACATTACGCTCTACGGCAGCACATATCCATGATTCTATATGACAAGGGTCAATATCATAACTTTCAATAGCAACTTTTTCAAGAGAAAGCATATGAGTATGACCCATCATTACTCTGTCTACAAAATTCAAGAACACGTCTTTTGTTGTTATGTCCGTCAAACCGTCAGCTTTCAAAGAGAAGTCCAACTCGCTCAAGTCGAGGGTTGAGACAGAAGCCCAAGTGGACTTCCACCTTGTTGATAAAACACTAGTACTTACAGCTTCCTTTGTTTTAAGAAAGGAGAGTATGTGAGTGAGAACCACATCTGATAAATTGCTCATCATGTCTCGAGTGTCATTGCCTTTAACTTGCTTAAGCCTTTTACTTCCCGTAAGCATGATTCCCTGATAAGTTTGAAACAAATCGTTAGTAAAGTAAGGGAACGGAAGGTCCACTAAAAAGAAGAATAAATATTTCGGAAAATAAAGAGGGCCTTGTTGCTTTGCTTCTGTCCATTCAACCTTAATACAGAAAAGGTCCATGGACATGATGATTCTTGAAGTTTTTGAATGGTTTCTAATGAGTGGAGAATTATAGTCAACTATGTTAAAAAGGGTTCATCTATTGTAAATCATCTTCCTTCTGTTATATCTTACATTTTGAGATCTCAGCAGATGTGGCCAAAGTGGGTTATAATAAAATAAATATAACTTTTGACTAGGGAATAAAACCCAGCATATTATCTACTATGTAGTATTCAATCCTGAAGTTCAGCTTTCAAATTTATTCAGAACATGAATATGGAAGATCAAAGCAAAATAATCGTCTTAAATTGTTCAGAAACATCAAGTCTCTAGAAAATGTACAAAATATTAATTACAGTATATAAGTAGCCAAATAACCAATATTGGGCTCGATAAAAAAAAGGAATTACTGAATTCAAATAACTAGTAAAGTGATCAACAAATTATACCATATATTCTCTACAATATATTGACGAAAAAATCAGGTTATTAGCCTAATTATCTAGTGTTTGTTTTGGTGTTGGAATTGCTGTGTTTTTCCTTCTTCTAGGAAACCACAATGGTGTATATATGTGGCTTTGCTGAGAAGGCATCAAATATCTCAAATGTACTCTGTCTATTTTCTCTATTCTTCCTCTCCTTTCTCTTTCCAAACATCAAAACTCGACTTCTACAATATGTTGCATGTTAAAAAAATGCGCAGAGACACTCTAAATTACTGTACAGTTAAAAAGAACTTTGTTTCCTTTTAAAGCAATAAGAATGTTGCAGAATGTATTACACCAAAAAAAAAGCCACATCCTAATTGCACTAACAAAATAATGCAAAGAATTTTCATTCAATATATATCATCTATCAGTTCGGACCGATGGCAAGTGCTTGCCCGCCCAAAGCGTTATGTCACAGGTCTGCGTCTTGGAAGCAACCTCTCCAAAAATAGGGGTAAGGTTTGCCTACATCTACCTCTCCCAGACCATGCTAAAGTGTGAGCCTTCTGCACTGAGTACGACCTTATTACATATCACCTCTCAATTCATCATTCAAACATGACTACAAGAGAGAGACTTGGAAACTTTTTGTAAGGATACAACTAGTTGATGTCTTAATCCTTCCATATAACTAAAAACATAAACATAGGATAAAGTATAAAACAATTAAAGGTCAATCCTAATCCTAAACAGTATCCAGTCCTCATGTATCTCCTCAAAAATAGATAATAATAATAATTAATAAAATTACGTTTAACAAATATCCCACCATGAATTTCGAAAATCACCGAGAGGAACCCACCACCACCCATACACATCACTCCTTATAAAAAGAAATCCTAGAGCTTTCGGATAGAAATGAAGAAGCAGTGCCACCTAAATAAATATTATGAAAATTTTCTAAGCTTTAATCGCAACACAAAACAGTTTTTGCACAAATTTCAGTATCTAATTGATGTGAATAGGGGCATTTTCGTCATTTTTTAGTATTTTATTCTTTCAAGTATTGCATTGTATTTTCTTTTGTTAGTATTTTGAGGTCAAAAGGTCAAAAGGCATCTAGGAACATACTTGTAATTATATTGATAGCATAGAGCCCAAGTTACCTCCTACCTATAAATACTCTTGTGTAGCCTCATTTGAGGCATTTTTCCATTTTGAGATATATTGATTTGAGAGAGTTTAGAAAAGAGTTCTCTTCTTCTTGCTCCTATTTGACGTCATTTTACGTCAATTAGTATCAAAGTTATGTTTGGTTCTACCCGTTGTTGTAAAAACAACACAAAAATCATAAGAAAAGAGACAAATGGGTCCAAGAAGAAAATACACCCCCATGGACTCTTCTCACGAGCGTCTCGAGGAGGTTAACAACCGGCTAATAACTCGGATGGAGGATTTCAACGCCCGTTTTCCACCACCACCGGCCGCCCTCGTACCGCCCCGGCACCATCTTAAAACTTTTACCCTACTTCACCAAATTCGACTCATTCCACACCTTTACCACAAAGAAACCCTAATTCTACAAACCCTAATTTCAATTATGTTCAAACCGGAACCACCTCAGGCGATATACCTACATACTTCTTCAGCCACTCCAATCCAACGCGTACACTGTCCGATCGAGCAAATTCGGAGCCCAAGCCACCCAAACTGCTCTGCCCGAGGTCATACTGTGCCGACCGGTCATCTACACCCTTCGCCGGTGCAAAACGAACAAATCCGGACCACCAGACAGCTGATCGATCCCACAGGAGGCAACCCAGCACCAGTCAATCAGAACCGCCTTCCGACGAAGCCAAAAACCCTAAGCGGGTCAACTCGACTTTTTAAAGGGCTCGCCGACCAAGTATTGGTCTGTTCCGCTCCGATCCAAAACTCTGATCATCAGATCGACACAACCAGGGGTCGCCCAGTGCCGGTTCAATAAACCAACCCTTCCGCGAGGCGATACGCTCCAACCCAGGATCGTTCCCCTCAACCAGTGGTCAGATCAGGCTCACCAACAATCGCAGAGCTCATCGGTGACGTCTGGCGCACAAAGGGGTCAGATCCGACCCAGTTGCAACCAACCGATGGTGTTCCAAGATGTTCCGACTTCATTCCGGCAATCACAGATTTAACCAACCAGTAAACAGATCCAAGTGTCATGATTCCGGTACTAGGTGACCATTTTGATGAAGAAACCCTAGGGTTTCAACCCCCTCATGCCCAAGAAACCATAAACACAAACCCAAATCTCCCCAGTTACCCTCTTGTGTTGGGAAACCTTCACACACATGCTCCACCAATTGAAACCCCACATCAACATATCCCCACCCTCCAAAATTATCAAAACTCACCCAAGAACCCTCCACCACCACCCGAATTACCATTACACCACCATCATCTCCCATCCCCTCATCTTCCCCCACCTCGTGTTCTTATCTCATCCCATTTACCCCCACAAACTCACCAAGCATATCCCATCACCCCCCCCCCCCCTCCAACACATTTCAACCTATCCTCGTCACCACCCACAAAGGCACCTTAAGCCCCACCATCTTCCCTCCATGCCACCAGCCCCACCCACCACTATTGACCCTCATCCATCCTAAACTGTTTTCCCCATGCTTCCGCCCCCACCTATGCTCCACACCTCCCCACCCACTTGACACTCGAGGCATGTTTCTCACCCCCATTCTGTGTGGGATGTACGCTCAGCCCATTCCGCCCCAAGAGGATCCACCCTCACCCTGACTCCACTCTCTTCCAAACAATGAGCCTCCCCCGCCCACCGGGTGGTGTATCGATATGTCCCCTTTTGACTTGTTGAGTCCAAAGGTTACCTCACATGTGCCCATCACAGAGAGAGATTGTTTTTTGTGTTACCAGAAAGGCCATCATATGGATCACTGTCCCTGCTGTCAGCCTTTGACCCCCGCTCCACCTCCTCCCCGACCTATGGAGGTCGTTCCATCCTATATTCCTCCCCCTCCACCAGTCCCTCTAGAGGCACCACCACCAGCTCCTGATCCTCCTCATCCACCGCCTCGGAGACAATGGCATAGAGCCCAGATCGATGAGCCTCAATTAGGCGACGATGACCTAGATGAGGGCAATGAAACCCTACAGGGTGGGGATGCTATCACCCACTTAGCCCTCCAGTTGTTGTCGAGGAGTATGCCAGGTGATATTCGGGTGGATGTCCCGATGTTCTATGGCCACCTTCAGCCCGACGCGATTATTGATTGGCTCACTGCGATGGAGCAGATTATTGATTGGCTCACCACGAGAAAATCTATATTTTCTTATGCTAAATGGGCTTATAGGGGAGACAGGTAATTCTGGAAATTGAGGCATCTGTTTCTTAAGCTCAAAATTATCCTCATACCCAAAATCGAGTGGGACTGTCGCTGTTTTTGGTCTCTTGCCTCTGAGACCAATCATTACCAAAGAGGTTCGATGACTCCAGAACGGTAGGGCTCTGGTTCATGTTGAACTCATGGGCCCTATCGCCGAATCTTTGGGGTGGTAGAATAATGGTCAAACCGATCTTGATCTATCACACTTCGTTCCGAGTACGTGATCTAGCAGTTCAATAATTGCAGAAAATTATCTAACACTTCGTTCAGAGCTTCCTTTTACTTTTGTTCAAATCCAATATGCGAACATACGCATACCTGCAGGGATCTGTACACAGTAAGGCCAATCTCAGCTTTATAGCAGTGTGGTGGATTCTGGTTTGGCCAAACAATTGTGTTTAGCCGAGCGTCTGGCTCAACAATGGTAGTTGGCGTCACGGACCTCCAAGCAAAGTGTCTTGCTGAGCAGCCAAGAAAATAGGCAAGCCCCCCCCCCCCCCCCCCCCACCACACACACACACACACACATCAGCAATGTTTATAGTGATTCAAATGTAATTTGATAAATCCATCCTGGTAGGGTGACTCGTTTAGGCCAAATGTCTCGAGTTTGAAACCATCAGAGGATACCGGCCAAATTTGAATCGGGGCGTGTGTTAGAGAGGCTCTAGCACAACGTCACCCTTGTTTAGCTCGCATGGGGGAGTCCAATTGTAACTCGTTCGTGTGGAGGTTCAGGGCTATCAAAAAAAATGTAATTTGATAAATTTCAAGTTAGAATAATGGTGCAACCTGCCAAGAAGCACCCTTATAGGTGCTATAATACAAATGTGCAACGGCAACGAGCTAGCATTGCCTGAGCATGTTAAGAATTTTAACATTAATCACTTTGCTCCCAAGTAGAATAATCTTCCGATTTTGCTGCTATTGGCTAATAATTTCAGAGCAGAAATCAAAGCAAAACTAACACATAGCAAGCTAACTCTTCTGACTCACATATTTCTGGGATATCCACCATTGAGTAAAGGTTGCACGTTCAAGCTTCACCCCCAACCTCAACACCACCGTGCAGAAGATGCCCATTATTGTTATGCATTTTTGCCAACAACTTTGTGCTGTGCTGCTGGTCCATTCGATGCTCAATTAGTATAACTGAAACATGGATCTGGGATACGGCACCAGCGAATCAGGTCTCTACCCAAAATTAAGCCCAAGCCTGCTAAAGGCTCCCTGTTACAATTACCAATAACCATGTCAAATAACCCTTTCGGCCCAGCACATCAGTTAAGTCCCGAAGGATGGTCAGAGAGTTTGTACAATTAAGCAGTCTTGCAGGTTTATACTATTTATTTCAGCTTTATTTTGAACTTTCTGAATTTATGAGAAAGTAGAAACTAGGGGGAAATAAGGAGTGTATGAGTAGTCCTGATGGATGGTTAAGTACTTATTTGAGTTTTCTTCCATATCCCGATGGATGATCAGGCAAGATATCTGCTCACATCCTATATAAAGCCTCGGTGGATGGTGGGGTACTTCTTCGATTTATTTCCAAGTCTTGGTTGATGGCAGGCATAATATCTGTGCATATCATGGATAAAGCATTGGCGAATGGTCGGCCACACTATTTGCTATCTAATCTTTTAAACTGGACCCCAAACTACTGCATGAGTTCATTGCAAATAGACAGATCAAAATAATAATTATAAAGATAACCTGGCCTGCAAGTGTTGTTCACTCACATTTAGTCTTCTTGGCTGACATAGACAACTCAACTCTTATTATCCAAGTGTTTGTCGAATACAAATCCACCAGATCTGGACCTATGTTTCCTAACCTCGATATGCCCGAGTTTGACTAGTGTTACATATTACTATGATCTAAAGCAGGGTCTAGATACAGAGCGAAGCTTCCAAATTTCATGACCATTCCAATCTCCAATCTCCAATGCCAAGCATCACCTTCCACTCCTTTTTAAAATTGTGCATGGACTATGCTGTTTTATAGGGTATACATTTGTATCAGACTCGTCTTTACTTGATTTGGTGTGAAGTTCCCGGGTGCTTTAGGTAGGAGGAAAGTCAAGAAACCTCTGTGGCCACTAAGTTGTGAACGAATCTCAGTAATTGGCACCAGGAGCAAAGCTTCTTTACCAACCTCATTGGTGAGCTAATTGGACTACTGGAAACAAGCATCCCTTACACAATTATTAGCACTCAATGCAAGATTGAAGTACTGATAGTCACATGAGCAGCAACTCCTGGCTGAACCATGAACAGTTGATTGGTATCTGCTTTCAGTTGGTTGTCCACCAGTGCAGAGATTTTGCCGATTTCCACTGTTAAATTTACCAATATGCTAAAACTATTCCTCTCCCTATTTGATTATCGATCAAGATTTCATTCTGGTAAATTTGAATTGCTTACTCATTCTTTTAAGAACAGATTATCCAGTTTGGAGTAACCTGAGTGTATATTGCATTAAGGCGCAGGTTGTACAGGGCAGCCGTCCTGCCTGACTTTTCGAGATTTTTCTCGACACATGGTAAAAAAAAAAATTGGGCCTAAGTGTAATTTTCTGAAGTGGAAGGCATTGTTTTTCTGCTGTTTACAAAGCTTAGGGGCCAAAAAGTAAACATTCGAAATCCAAAACAAAAACACCCGCTTCTTTCAAAAAAAAAAAAATAACTGCTATAGTGCTATCTCCTCCCTCTTTCACCCAGCAGCCAAACTTCCTATTCTTTTTCTCTTTCATCTCTCTCGAGCTCCCCTCTCCTAACCACCTGCCCGGCCGCCCCTCCATCCGACAAGCGCCGCCCCACCCTTCGACACCAACAGCCTGTGAACCCGCACCCTTTCGGCTCTCTCTCCCTCCGTTACAGACTAAGGTGATTTTTTATTTTTTTTTTTCAGTTTAACATTTGAGTGATTATATATTAAATGTTTAGTTAAATTAGTTTAAATGGTAAAATGTTTAAAACTTTAAATGTAATTTCTGAAAAATATTGTTAAATTAATTTTAAACTTTAAAAATTAAATTTCGAAAAATAATGGTCTGTTGGTTTGTTAGATTATTATAAATATTGATTCGTTTGATGAATGTGTCAATTTGTTTATTGTTTGTTGTTGTCTTTTAATTGTTGAAATATAATTTGGAATATATTTTTAAATTTAGGGCAATTACGTTGAAGTATTTTAATTGTTATGTCAAATTTAGGGAAATATTATGTTGAGGTATTCAAAAAAAAATCCGTGAACAAATAGGAAGCCAAGAATTGGTGAATATTAAACTTCCAGAAATTTAGAGTTTAAAATTGCAAAAAAACTAAAAATTACCATGAAACATTCACTTCGGGGGCAACGGCCCCCAAACCCCCGTCTTTTCTCAAGAAATTTCGCACCTCCTAACCAAAACTCCTGGCACACTGATTGCATTCACACTATAATTAAGCTCATTATGCATATATGATGCACACAAAATGGGGCACAACTACACCTTACGAGAAAAAAGAATTGAACACATGGTCATTAATTTATTATTTCTTTTCAAACCCCGAAGGATCTGCCTTCCCGGTAAAAGGGTTGTGTGTGTATGAGCGTGTTGTCTATGTTTGGTCACTTTGGTAAAGCCCTCATTAATCATTAGAAATGGAATCTGGTTTTCTCTGCATAGCATCTGTGGTTGGTCGGGCAATTCATTGATCTATCTGGCAGAACCCTGATGCATGGCCAGTTGTATATTTACTCAACTTTTTTTAATCAAATCCTGGTGGATGGTCGACACGAATCGCCTCCTACGGTGGCGATACTAAGACCTCAACAGCTCAGGCATGTGATCACCCTTTTATGCTGGGATAAACCAAGCCCTGAACAGTTCAGGCACCTTGTGCTTTACCCAGGTAGAACATCAAGACCTATGAAGCACAAACTCGGACACGTATGTCGCGTCCGACATGGCGCACACACAGGCACGGCAAATCTAAAAAATTTAAGACACGACATGGCAACAAATATATTTGTTTATAAGAAAATATTAAACATCACATTAATATTAAATCCCTAGTGACATCCAAAATGAAAAAATACATATAAACCACTAGTGTCCTAAATCCATTCTAAACATTAAACATCACATTAATATAAAATCCCATACTAGTAACAATCATAATGCAAAAACCCATTTTAAACATTAAACAAAAAAGAACTTTGAACTCCAATAGCAAAAATATGTCCCAACTAATATCAGAAAATTATTCTTAAAATAATATAAAATCTGTTCTAATTATTAACGCTTAACATATATAAATTAACACTTACCAGAGAGTTCTTTGGTTCAAGATGTGTTATTTGTGAAAGAGTGTTGAAACGAAAAGGGTTAAAACGCTAACAAGTTACTAAAATATGTAAGGAACCATTAAAAAGATGATTTCACAAAGTTGCCCCCGTATTTTTAAACAGTTATTCTGTTTTACCCCCCACCCTGCCGTGTCCCTCCCGTGTCAGCCTTCTTTAAATGTCATTTACATCCGACACGCCATGTGGCATGGCGGACACGTATCCATGCCGTGTCCGTGTCTTTTGGGTGTCTGACACGCGTACGGGGCCTTCGGGGAAGTGTCCGTGACCCTTCGACATTCCTGGGCACTGGGCACTGTGAACTGACTATCTTGTTTCACAAGAAAAATGGATTCCTTATAATAAGTGCACTTTGTGATTCCTTATAATAAGTGCACTTTGTCAGTTGTCTCTAGGCCTAAGGTTGGATGTGACGACACCCCCACAAGGTAAGGGACAGGACCAATCACATTTTGGCCGATGAATACTGACAATGAAAGAAAGGTAATGAGGGAGCTTGCCCAAATGTAGGCGAAGAAAACCTTAAGCGGCCTATGGTCGAGACTCAAGGTGGCCACAAATTTCTAGCGGCCTACTCAAAGCAAGCACGATTTCTAGCAGCCTATGGTCGAGCCTCAAGGAGACCACGAATATCTAACAGCTTATGGTCGGTCCGTAAGGCGTTAGAGAATTATAACAACCCATGGTGAGGCCTCACAGCAACTATGGATCCTCGATTTGCATAAATTGAGCATGAGTGTACTTACCACTACAACTTACGACCTAGCTAATGACAAGTATATGCATCACATGAGTCTTAAAAGAAACAAGAAAAAGATCACGTCAAGACAGAAAATGATGGGAAACCATTGTTATTTTCCTTTTATTTCTATTTTTTTTTTGTAGTTCTTTTTATAGGCATTTTCTCTCCTTAATTAGCCTCCAAGCATATTTGGGACTGATTAGGCATTCTTTTATTTTTAGTTGGTCCTTTTAGTCATTTTAGCTAATCACTTGATTAGCAAATAATCCTTCCCATATAAATACCCCATATATTCTCATCTGTACTAACTTTTCATTCTTGAATATAAGACACCTTTTGAATCTCTCTCTAAAAGTTAGGGTTGGTTTGTGTCTTTTAGCCATTGACGTGTAGTTTACGTCAAAATTGGTATCAGAGCGGGTGTCGCTCCAAACAGTGGTGTTCGTGTGTTAGTTTGTATCGGTGTGTAGTGTATCAAAAAAAATCGTACGCTACTTTCTCGATGGCTCCAAGAAAATCCAAACTTCAAGTTGAAGAGATTTAAGAATTGAAATAGCAATTAGCACAACAATTGGCACAAATGAAAGAGGAGAACGAACGAAGAATAGAGGAATTGATAAGAAAGCAACAAATCCAATATGAAACCCTAATGCAACGATTTTCTATATTGCAAAACAAAAACCCTAACCCGTGCCTCTATTTTGACGTAAAGTACAAGTCAATGGCTAAAAGAAACAAACCAACGCTAACTTTTAGAGAGAGATTCAAAAGATGTCTTGTATTCAATAAGAGAAAGTTAGTACAAATGAGAGTATATGGAGTATTTATATGTGAAGGATTAGTTGTTAATCGAGTAATTAGCTAAAATGACTAAAAGAACCAACTAAAAATAAAAGAATGCCTATTTAGTCCCAAACATGCTTGGAAGCTAATTAAGGAGAGAAAATGCCTAAAAAAACTAAAAATAGAAAATAGAAATAAAAAGAAAATAACAATGGATTCCCATCACTCTTCCCGACTTCGAAAAAGTTCGTCCTCGAGCTTGCAAAATTGAAGAATTGCGTGAAAAGTTCCAAAATTGTGCTTGAAAGGAGACGTAAAGACTTGTGAGGCCAAAAATATTTTTTGAAAATTCGAGGATCCTCTTGCCTCTCGTGTTAACCAACAAAAATAGTGCCCACCTAGGTCAAAAACCAAATTTGGGATGTCAAACCCTAGTTCTTGAATTTGTTAGTGGGTTTTCTTGAGGCCGGAAAAATAGGGCAGTTGTTCGATACGATGACCGACTGTTTTGCGAGGATTTCCGGGGGGCGGAATGACCCGTTGATGTTCTTGGGCTAGGATTTCAATCTAGACAACGGGTAATTGGTTCTTTTTGTGTCGGCAGGGCAACAAGGAGGGTTTTGGGGGTTTGGATGCTGATCGCGACGGAGTTTTGAGGTTTGACCGCCTTGGTTGAGGAGATCGGCGACTGGAGGTAGGGGGTTGGGAAGATTGGCGGCGGCGGGAGGCAATTTTTGGGGTGGGGCAGCGATGGTGATGGAGAGGCTAGGGCAAGGGTTAGGGTTTTGGTTTTGCAACATAAAAAATTGTTGCATTCGGGTTTCAAATTGGATTTGTTACTTTCTTGTCAATTCCTCTATTCTTCGTTCCTTCTCCTCTTTCATTTGTGCCAATGGTTGTGCTAATTGCTCTTTCAATTCTTGAATCTCTTGAACTTGATGTTTGGATTTTCTTGGAGCCATCGAGAAAGTAGCGTACGATTTTTTTTATACACTACACACACCGATACAAACTAACACACAAATACCAATGTTTGGAGCGACACCGACTCTGATACCAATTTTGACGTAAGCTATACGTTAATGGCAAAAAGAAACAAACCAATCCTAACTTTTAGAGAGAGACTCAAAAGATGTCTTGTATTCAATAAGAGAAAGTTAGTACAAATGAGAGTATATGGGGTATTTATATGGGAAAGATTACTTGCTAATCAAGTAATTAGCTAAAATGACTAAAAGGACAAACATGCATGGAGGCTAATTAATGAGAGAAAATGCCTAAAAAGAACTAAAAATAGAAAATAGAATTAAAAGGAAAACAAAAATGGATTCCCATCAGAAAAAGGCCCATCTAGAAGCCCTGCATAATTCTATAAAACAGAGTTTCAGACAAGACAAGACCACAACAGCATTCGTAGAGGTTTACTGACCAAATGTTGATGCAACCGTACGAGATCAATAAAGCTTGATTAAAGATCATAACATAACAACTCTTGGGAGAAAGGTCCATACATTGGCATAATATCAAGGCATAAGGCAATGAACTACAGTTGGCCTAATCCGTGAGGGTGCATAAGCAACCCAATATGGCGGGTCCCAATTTCTCTCAAACATCTAAACATTTTATGCAAATAAATATCAAAGATTTGGTAATCTAAAAGAATAAATGCATTAGAGCTTACTTCAAAACAAGAAAATTACATACATTTGAAACTGACCAGTCTCCATCAACATTGATGAAATTCCGAAGTACATGAACTTCTCGGATTAAATGTCAATTCCCACTTCATCTTGTACGGTTAAAGGGCCTTAGAAAGAAGAACAAGCTAGAGGTAATTGCGAAGTTACATGTGGAAGTACACTTCATATAGGTTGCTTGGTGTGCAAGTTAATCAATTCCTCCGCATAAAAGCCTAAATAATACGGATTGTCACGAATATATTACAATCCTAATGTAACTCCTATTATGACTCCTAATCAAACCAGAATTGTAAACCACAAGCCTATAAATAAGAGGCCCAGGGACCCTTAGGAGGAGGATTCTTGGAGCAACCGGACTTTGTTGATTTCCACTTTAAGAGATACATAAATGAGAAAAAAGCGATCACATCGTGGGCGAAAACAAGTTGTCGAACCACGTATCTCTTCATGTGTCTTGCATATTTATTCCATCCATTATAAAAGACACCCTATTCTTTGACAACACATTTATATATGACATTATCTATATATACACATATTTACTTATACATATAACTTATAATTTGAAGATCGTGTGCAATTGACAAGCGCGCTACTATAATCAATTAGACAATTGTATGAATATTAAATGATGATTTGGTACTGATGTATTCGATTCATGTTATGTACTTATTTTCCTAATATTTTATATTTTTGTACATATCATGGAAACATAGCCATAACCACAAAACTATTGTATAAATCAAACACTACATTTTTCAGGGATTTTGAAATCAAAACAAAATTTAACCAGAAAGTATCGCAAACAAAAGATGAATCTTAACTGCACTAATAGTAATATGCTAGGAATTCTCATAACGACGCAACCCGTTGGAATCATAACATTATAGCAATCTAAGGTCATATAATTTTTTAAAATACGAAATGAAACAAATAATTATGCTCAAAATATTTAATAGGATTATGCCTGCATGAAATAAGCACAAATATGTGTTCGTCTATCGATTAAGCTCTCCAATATACCTCCTTTTTTTTTGGGGGGGGGGGGGGGGGGGGGTGGTAAATGAGTGAATTTTTTTTATAACTAAACTAAGACCATAGCAACCCATTTCATCTTTAAAAACACCAACAAAGAAACGTCAAATACACAAGTGATGAATCATTACCTTCAAATGTATTTTGCCTTTGTTTCCCTCGAAAACGTGAAAGGCTCCTCAAAAGTGAACTCACGAACGGCGGAATATATATATATATACGTTTCGTGTAAACAAAGCGTCTCTAATGAACTTCTATCAACTTTTCCTATTCCTTCTTTTTTGTAATGTTACCTAAGTCGTTCAATTTTTAATTTTTTATTGATAAATCTGTTTTTCACAAAATTACTATTTTTTAAATTTTTTTGTCGAGATTAATCACGCAAGATCTGTGAAGCGTATAAAATTTCAAAGAAAAAAAATTACACAGACAATAAACTTTACTATATGTACCAGAAAATGAAATAATTTTATCTCTCTCACATTTTCACAAAAAGTAATATTTACTATGTTATTATTACACAGGCAGTAAAATTAATCGTGTTCTCAAGAAAATCTTACTCATATAGTTTTATATCTTGTTTGATAAATATATGGGTAAAATTTTCTTTTCTGGTGCACACAATAAAGTTTTGAGTCTCTGTAATTTTTTTTCTTTGAAATTCTATAGACTTCATGGATCTTGTTTGATAAATCTCGGTGAGGAGATTTCAAAAATAGCAATTTTGCGAGAAACGAATTTGTCAATCAAAAGTTTTTATCATTTGAAAATTAATTATAAAACTACAAAATAATTCAACCTTTTATGTAACTTCCTCAAGGAAGTTACAGATTGCTGGTTTTAAAAGGGTATAATTGTGAGGAAAAAAAAGTTCAAAAAAGTATGGAATATGACTTATTTAATGGTTGAAAAGTGAATAGGACTTAGTTAGAAAAATTTTGTTCATATGGGACCTATATATAATAAACCCATTATTTTTTATATTTAACAAGAACATTATTAAAAGAATATATATATAATGTTCATAATTTTGTCAGAAAAAGTTTATAATATATTTTTTACCATTCGCCATTTTGACCCTCGCTATTTACGTCGTATATCACTTTAAGTATCAAAGTTTTACATAATATAATTTTAGACATTATTTTTACTTTTTGCAATGCATTTTTACGGTATGTGTAACTTTTTGCGACACTCATTATTACAAAAGTGTCCCCAAAAGTAAAAATGCTACCAAAAGTACAAGAAAAACTTTTAATTTCGTACCCAAAATAATATAATAGACTTTATATTTTTTATTTAATGAATAAAAATGTATTAATTTAGTAAGCATCCCCACAATTTAATTATTACGGTATATGAAATAAATATTATGAAAATATTTAATTCGTAAAAATATTAAATATAATTATGGGTGACTATTTTATAGTGGTAGTTGTATATGTATTAGGCTGAAGAGCAAAAGGGAGAATCCGCCCGAAGAGGGGCTCACGTCTAATTAGCTAGTTGGCGAGGCAATAGCTTATCAAGGCGATGATCAGCACCTAGTCCGAGAGGATCATCAGCCACATTGGGATTGAAACACGGTCTGGACACCTACGGGAGGTAGCATCGAGGAATTTTTCACACTGGGTGAAAGCCTAGCAGAGCAATGTCTCGTGCAGGTAGATGGCCCAAGGGTTTTGAACTTCTTTTCCGAGAGAATAAGCAATTAGTGTCTACTAGTAGCAGCAGCAGTAGTGCCTCGAGTCGGACCGGGTTAGTGCACCCCTCGAGGCATTTAATTATCCCTGTTGTTGAATCTCATTAGTACTTCCTATATCGCCATCTTTTTATGGAAGATTCACCTCAGATAAAAGAGTGTGGGTTATCTAGCTTTGGGTTATGTCCGGGCTCGGCTTGGTTAGTTGATATAAGCCATTGGTGACTTTTCTTAGTTGGTTGGTGGTTCATTCTTCGGCGATTGGTTTTTAGTGGTGATGGGCTGATTGCTCTGGTGTTGGATGGGTTTGGTCGGAGATTTGATTTTGTGGTCATGTGTGTCATGTTGTTATCTTTCCCACTGGTGTACTCCATTTCGGCTGCTTTGTTTGATGGATTTTATGGAGATGTGTTATGGTCCCGCCACTTCTCCTCCTTCTCTGTGAGATCTTCACCCCTTCTAAGTGGTTAGACTAATCCCCTCACTCGTTCGATATCTTAAACTAAGCAAAGATTTATGTCAGATCTAGTGATTGGAATGGTTTTGCGTCCCAGACGGTTATCCATCTCCGGACCTCCGTCTCTTATGCCAATGTTTTCTTCGCACCGATTTTGAAATCTCCTTTTAATGATGTGTTTAATGCCATGTTTGGTGTTTGTGGGTGTTCTGGTGGTATTTAGGGTGGTTAGGAGATTATCGTCAAAGTTTTTGACGGTAGGATGATTTTTTTCATCTTGGTTTTGGTGTTTTACAATGGATTGGAGAACCTCTCCAGCCCCAAACTTCCTCCTTTCCTTATTCGTGAAGATATTCAATAGTTTCTAACCGCTATCTTGAGTTGTTTTCCTCATGTGAGGACATATCTTTGTTTATGTCTCTCTCCGGTCTCGGTTAGTGGTTGGATTCTACCGCTGCTTTACTTTGTGAAGTTTTTTTTGGTTTGGGGTTACCAGTCAGGTGTGGTGGGTTGTGTGGTATTATTGCTATACTACAGTGGCCATTATATTCATTGTTTGGTTGGTTATTTTGTTGATTTGTTAAGGAGTTTGTATGGTTTTTGTTGCATAATGATGCAATATTTTTATATAAGCGAGTTTGTGGTTGTGTGATCACAATTACCTCTCGTGACCTCGATTCCCTCCCATTGATCGTTATCTTTTTACATGGATATTCCTATCAAATCGCGTAGTGGTGTCTACTAGAGATGGATGCGGTGTTGGATGTATGCTTGTGGTGTTTGGGTTGTGCTATGAGTTATGAATTGGGGATTGGTTATGCTTAATGTTTCGTCATTTTATTTCCAAATCTTTTATGGGAAGTGTTATGATGCTGCGTAATTTTATTAAAAATCTTTGTTTTGCAATATTGATGGGTTTGAGGCTTGCGTGCCATTTTTGGATTTAGGAGCGTTTTAAGTGTTTTTGTCTAGTGCCTACATTGTTTTTGTAAGAAATTTGTGTATAGTGTGATGGGTGGTTTCAACCATTTATTTGCTATTTGGGGGAATGATTGAAGCCATGGGGCTGTGATAAAGGCTTCATTGCATATCCTTTTGTTAACCCTATACTTTTGGCAATAAACATACATTATACCGAAAAAAACATTCAACTTTCCCACAAATCTTGGGTTTTGGATAGGACGTGTTTTGTGGGAAAAAAAATCTTATCGAAAATTTTGAAAGCGTGGATCTCACAACATTTGTGTTAACCAAATGCAACAAAAAATGCATAAATGTAAATTTTTTGCACTTTTCCTTTGATTTCCTAATATTCCAACACAATGTTTTGCACTTTTCCTTTCATTTCCTTACATTCCAACACAGCTCAAAAGAAAAGCATGTTACTCTTGACAACCTACTAATAAGGGGTGATTTTAAAGTCCTCCAAAAATATCACAAACACCACATTATCATTAATTAAACATCACTAAATAACACCCTTGTCAAAGAGTATTTAACCCATTAATTTTTATTTTCAAACATTTTATTAAATAGGTTATTTCTTTATAACTTCCTTATTCTCTCTCAAAACCAAACTCAAATACTAACATTACGGACACATTTTCCTCCCGCTGCTATCATCCCTGTGTACTCTTTCACGCATGCCCAGTCCATTTGAACCTCATCGATCTACACTGCACCAAAAAGGCCAAATTGTCACCTTTGAGCCGACCAGCCTTGTCATGGTCATTGATCGTGACAAAAAAACACGCATTTTTGTCATGATCAATGAACTATTTTCAATATATAACATAATTTATTATGTTTCTCTATTTTCTCTCATTCTACCCCCACCATTACCCACCCCCCTATGTTTATCAAATAAGAAACATAATAAATTATGTTTTGTAAGATGTGGGTTCTTGGAATGCAATTAGTATCAAATGAGGCGTAACCCCTTATCAAGATCGGGATTAATGCATATGACAATATTTAATATTGATGATACAAGTGAGAGAGAGAGAACAACATTCAATACTCAATCCAGTATTAAATAAGATCTTTACACCATTGTTGATGTAAAAAACTAGATTTGATCTAATTAATTAATCACTTATAAAAATGAGTAAAGAAATAAGACAATAGATTTTTAAAGTGGTTCAGCCTCAAGAAAATGGCCTACGTCCACTGATTTGTATTACTGGGTGTCTTGCCTTTGTTTCGATTATCCTCGTTTACCCTGCCAAGAGGGTATTACAATGTATTTATAGCCCTTGGGCTATTAATGTGAATATGAAAAAGTGCACTTGCGTTCAAATAAAGAAATTATTTAATTAAACTCTGTTTTTATCAATTAAGTCCTAAACATGCATCTAGGTGTGATTGATGATGATAAAATCAAGCAAGAACATTCAAACACACACAAATGAGAAAAAATCCCCCAAAGGGGCAAAACCTTTTATTTTCACTATAATTTTGTAAAAATGGTTACACATATTACAATAAAAATAAGTGACACAGAAATACCCTCGGGTGTCGGTTCTGATGTCGTCGGCTGGAACTTTCCCTTTCCAGGAGGGCTGCAATGAAGAAGAGAGACGACTTCTCCACAAGGTACTCCAGATGAGTAAATGATTCTCTTGAAGGTTTAAAGATTCACACACATATATGGGAATGGTTTTGTGAATCAAAAGAGGTTTAAAAAACCTTAAAAAGATGAAGTCTTATTCTGGGCTGTTTTCACAGAATTTTGAGATTGCAGAAAGACTTGAAAATTGTGTAGAAGGTGTACAAGTATTTATACGAAAATCGAGGTGGTGACTCGTTCGAACGAGATAGCTATGTCGCTCGAACGAAGGACAGATGTCGTTCGAACGAGATCGCACGACATGCCTCTCTCGCGCGAACGACAGTCCAAAGTCGTTTGAGGGAGCTCGTCGTTCAAGGCGCTTCGCTTCTACACTTAGAAAAAATTATGCTTTTGATAAAAATTAATCCAGACTTCAAAAATAATTTTCTAAAAAAAAATTCCCAAATATTTATGCAAATATTAAAGCTCCAATAAACCATTTTACCGATAATGCGTAGTGGAGTAGTGGGAATGAGCTGAGTAGCACGTCGCATGTAGCATGATGCACGTGAAGTTAATGGATGCATTGAATTCGGATAAAGGACATCGAGGATGATCGTGTTGACGTGTCGAATGTAGCGGTATCAGACATACAAACTGTGATCTAGGGAAAAACAGAAAATTCCTAGATTCTACCCCGGACAATTATAAAATTATATCCTTATAAATCTCCCCCTATGTCTATGTCGGTACATACATAAAAATCCGAATCCGAATTATGAAATCAAATGACATACAAGATAATATCCCCATTAAACCCTCAAACTGAGAATACTAAATTGACATGTCCCCAAATCTTCAGATCTTCAGAAACTTTCAAAGTTTTTCTCATCAGGGTGTGCAATCCAATAATGAACATTGTTGTACCTACACACATGAGATAAAGCAAATACCCGTGACAAGCAACATTTTGAAATATAATGATATGCAAAAAATTAATGACCAATTAAGCTTAAGCAAATCATTCATAAATCAACTAAACACCAAAACAATTCTCCCCCCATAATTCTTCTCCCCCTTTTTATGATGTCCCCAAATAGACAGATATGCGAAGCATAAATGAATGCACATGGAGAATGTCACAAGGTAATAAACTGCTATTTTTGTATTTTTCAAAAAATTTCACACATAATATACAACAAAGAATCACACCATGAAAGAACACAAAAACAACCAAGTCGATGATAGCGTAAATGTAGGGGTGTGATCAAATTCGATAGGAAAATCAATGCATACAAACATGACATATGTGCACGATGAATATCGGATACTCCTAACGAATGAACTCAAAATCCTCCTTTGGTGGAAAAAGATGGTAATATGAGACATTGACTCAATCAAATCAACAAATCAAAGCTCAAAGTGATTTCCACACCAATAGCGTCCAAAACTATTTCATGCTTTTTCAGGACTATCAAGGAAGTGAAAACCCGTTTATATTTTCCAACCAAAATCCCTCAGATTTATATTTTGAATAGAGGCGATCTAAATTCTCAAACTTTGGAGAATTGATGATGAAACCTAATGGCCCATATTTGGCATATATTTCTTTTTATTGCCAGTAAAAAAATTTCGAGCTCTTTTAACCTCTTTGGACCCCGGATAATAAAATTCCTTAATTTTTTAGGTCCTTTTTAACGGTGGCTTAGAATCGCAAAGGCTAAATGAACCTTTCACAACCCTTCCCAGTTTTCAAATAAACACACAGTCTCACCAAACAGTTTTTACATGCATTACAATCTTGTCAAGTTTTATCGCATATGGTTAGTTGTAAAGACGGAATTGAGATGGAAACACTCAAACCAATATGTGATAGACAAGTACAATAATCAAATAAAGTCGTGCATGTGTGCAATAAAGGAAATAAGAGTCAAACATGTAGAAGGGTGTCACTAATTACATCTCAAAGACTCCAAGCAATGTAAAGCACATGGATAAAATGATGTAGCGTCTCAAATCTCTATCAAACAGTCACATGGATAAATGAAATGAAATTGTGACTCGGCTATATTAAATGCTCATCCATAAAAGGTGCAAATAAAATACAGAAATCTTTTTGTGCTTTTCTAAAAATTTTATAAAGGAAAATCTTTTTGGATTTTTCAAAATATATATATATATATACAACAAAGTAATAATACATATGAAACAAACTAGCAATAGGAAACATATGATATGAACATGAAAAAGCATCCTATCCTAGACACGGACCAACCCCTCAGTCAACTGTGCAAATACCCAAAGACTTCCTAAGACTCTCAAATATAAGGGCATCTAAAGGTTTTGTGAAAATATCGACTAACTGACGGTCGGTGGGTACGAAACTTAGGGATACGACTTTCTCCTCAACTAACTAACGTATAAAGTGCTCGCGTATCCTGATGTGCTTTGTGCTCGAATGTTGGACTGGATTGCGGGATATGTGTATCGCGCTCGTGTTATCACAGTAAATGATCATGGTGTCCTGTGAAATCCCATAATCCTCCAACATTTGTTTCATCCACAAAAGTTGCGTGCAATAACTCCCGGAGGCTATGTACTCAGCCTCCGTAGTGGACAAAGAGATGGAGTTTTGCTTCTTGCTCAGCCAGGAGACAAGAGCAGAACTAAAATAGAAACACCCACCAGAAGTGCTCCTACAACCGTCTACATCCCCGACCCAATCGACATCTGAATAGGCGGACAAACGATCATCAGTATCAAAGGAATACCAAATACCGTATGAGAGATTCCCACTCACGTATTTGATAATACGTTTTAGAGCGAGTAAGTGTGACTCTTTCAGGGACACCTGATATCGCGCACAGACTCCAACACTAAAGGCTATGTCGGGACGACTGGCAGTCAAGTAGAGAAGACTCCCTATCATACTCCGATACAGGGTTTGCTCTACGTCATTTCTTGAAGTGTACTTACTAAGCTTGGTAGTGGTACTCATAGGTGTATGTGCATGCTTAGTGGAGTCTAACCCAAATTTTTTCACTAGGTCTCTAGCATACTTAGATTGGGAGATGAACATCCCATCCTCTAGCTGACGAACCTGGAGACCAAGGAAGAAAGTAAGCTCACCAACCATGCTCATCTCAAACTCACTTTTCATCTCCTCCTCAAAGTGATGAGCATGTTGGGATCACTTGGATCCAAAGACTATGTCATCCACATAGACTTGGGAAATCAAAATAGCACCTTCATCTCTCCTAACGAACAACATCATATCAACTTCCCCTCTCTTGAAGCCACGAGCTAAGAGATAGGAAGTACGCCTCTCGTACCAAGCACGGGGTGCTTGCTTCAAACCATACAAGGCTTTCCTCAGATAGTAGACCTGCTCCGGGTGCTTAGGGTCTTCAAACCCTTTTTGTTGTTCCACGTAAACCTCCTCCTGTAGAATGCCATTTAGAAAGGCACTCTTGACATCCATCTGATATAACTTTAAGCGCAGATGACATGCGATGGCAAGTAGTAAACGGATGGAATCAAGCCTCGCAACAGGAGCCAATGTCTCCCTAAAGTCTACACCTTCTATCTGTGTGTAGCCTTGAGTGGCCAACCTAGCCTTGTTTCTGATTATGGTACCATTTTCATCCATTTTATTCTTGAAAATCCATCTGGTACCTATCACATTAGTCTTAATAGGTCGCGGGACAAGTTCCCAGACATTATTCTTTTTAAACTAAAGCAACTCATCCTGCATAGCAGATATCCAGTGTCCATTCTTGAATGCTTCTTTGTGATTCTTGGGCTCGACTTTTGACGTGTAGCAAAAAATGGCTGACAACGTTCTCTAGCTAAGAACGAGTTTTTACCCCTAGAGTGGGATCACCAACAATGGGAGAAGGATCATGAATCTTGCGAACCCAAGCAGGTGTGTCCCCTAACACAGGAGTAGGGTTCACATAGTGTGGGTGAGGTACAAGTAAATTACTTTCAGAAACATCCTCATCCTCACACTAAAGGCTAGAATCAATAAACGTCGAAGGTTCGTCATCGTACACGGTGACGTTTATTGACTCCATAACCTTAGATCTCTTCAGGTTAAAAACCTAGTACGCTTTACTATTCGATGAATAGCCTAACAGTATTCCCTCGTCGCTTCGGGAGTCAAACTTTCCTAATTTCTCTCTATCCCGTAGGATGTAGCATTTACTCCCAAAAATATGGAAATATGCAAGGTTGGGTTTCTTGCTAGTCCACAATTTATAAGGCATCTTAAGTGTTTGTGGACGTAGGTAAACCCTATTCACCGTATGGCATACAGTAGACACTGCCTCTGCCCAAAATCTCAAAGAAACCTTATGACTAAGAAGCATAGATCTAGCCATTTCCTGGATCGTCCTATTCTTTCTCTCAATAATCCCATTTTGCTGAGGAGTCTTCATAACAGAAAACTCATGTTTGATCCCAAGGCTATCATAATAAAGATCTACCTTTGCTTCTTTAAATTCATTGTCGTTGTCACTACAGATCCTGTTAATAGTGACTCCGTGTTGATTTTGCAGGACACGTCACTTGGTCGTTAAAAACTCTACAACATCGGATTTCTCCCTCAGAAAACCTACAATCGAGTATCTGGAGAAATCATCCACCATTGCCTCTTACCACCCAGACTCTCAGTACGAGTAGGACCCATAAAATCCATGTGAATAAGCTCAAGTACACAAGAGGTGGTAATGGAATGCAACTTCCTATGGGGGCTATGGATTTGCTTTCCTAACTGACAGGGTCCACAAACCATGGAAGTTGGCTTTCCAAGTGATGGTAAGCCACGCACTAGGTCCTTTTTAGCTAAACGAGTTAGATCTCTAACGTTCACATGACCTAGACGTTGGTGCCACAGATCCATAGGAGTGATCATGGCGCTGTTACAGATAAGTGAGGATGTGGGCACAGTCCCATAGAAATTATCCCTTGTCCTCACCCCTCGCACTAAAAGTTTACCGGCTTGATTATAGACATTAAAAGCGTCCCGGTCAAACTTTACGGCAAAGTCAGCGTCGCACAGCTGGCTAATGTTGAGAAGGTTTGCTTTCAAACCTTTGATGTACAAAATATTTTCTAGCTTAGGAAATCTTGGTAACTCTACAGTTCCTCGTCCTACAATGCTAGACTTGCTCCCATCTCCAAAGGTGACTTTACCATCCTTATAATTCTCAAGGTAGGTAAAAAATGAGGCATCACCTGTCATATGTCTGGAGCACCCACTATCAAAATACCACTGTGTGGTATTATGTGCTTTGAGAGCGACATGAACAACAAGGGCCTTTTTATCTTTCTTAGGTACCCAGGAAGTGGTGACCTTTTATTTACCCTTGATGTTGTTGGTTTTAGCCGGAATGTGAGAAGCATTCACTGACGGCAAAGACATCCGTCGAAATTGCTCCATCAAACTCTGTGATGTGGAAACTAAAAACTCAACTCGCTCTCTCATACTGGCAAAATCATCAATATGATGTGGTGGAGCAGTAGTACATTGTGTTCGACCCATACTATAGCAAAACTCCCTGAGGTGGACTTTTCTTTTGCAATACGTATAAAAGAACACAGTCTTAGGCAGACCTTCGAGGATTTTGACGATGGCCATAAGGAGTCGTAGTAAACTCAGGAACTGGTCCAGGTTCAATTTATGACGTGGAGGCACCATCATAACCTATTCCCTTACTATAACCAAAACCTAAAGCGGGGTCGAGGAGCATCTTTCCCATCTTCCCAGATTTGTCCTCGATTTGTACCTTGACTTACCGTGATCTCTCCAGATCATGAGTAAGTTGGGCTACAAGGGCTTCAAGTTTCTTTCGAGTCTCCATGGAGGAATGGAGCTCACTCGTAATACTAGCCACTTGTTAAGTCAAGTCCCCTTTTTCTTTCTCAAAATAACTTTCTCTCTCTCTAAACAAACTCTCTTTTTCTCTAAATAAACTCTCTTTCTCAACACAGGCAGACTCTCTCTCTCTTAAGGTAGTGTAGGTGGAGGACTCTCTCTCTCACTTTTCCTAAATCTTCCTCTAAAGCGGTGATCCTAAGAACTAACGCTTTGTTACGCCTTTTAGTTTTAAATGACTCAAAATATAGCTCGGCGTAGGCTCGTTGAAGATCACTCTCGCTCTCACTTGCATCATCCTTCCCCTCACTTACATCGCTCTCACTATCGAGGTGCCCCTATGAAGTAGCATCCTCATCGTCGTGAGGAGCACTGGAAGTACTCACATGACTAGCCATGACTGCGGTGAAGTTACACTCATGCGGTGACTCGTCTCCAGAATCCACCGACTCGATCTCACTGTCATCTCTAAGGGTAGCATTAAGGATAACTTTGCCCTTTTTTTGTTCAGCCTAGTAGCACACTCAAAAGCTCTATGACCCCTACCATCGCACTCAAAGCATCTCTCACTTTCTTTCTTAGGAGTATCTTTAAAAAAAAATTCATTTTTCTTTTCAAACTTATTTTTCTCAAACTTCTTTTTATCTTTAAAATTACAATTTTTCTTGAATTTGAGAATTCTCTTGAAATTTTTTGCAAATAGGGCCAAATAATATAAGTCAAAATCACACTCAGAATCTGACGTATCTGTCTCTCTTTTTCTAGATGACTCTCCCCTCTTTCTTGTCGACCCCTCACTCTTTCTCTCCTGGGCATTAAGTGCAATTCCCTTATCTTTAGACTTGACAGATTTAGGAAACATATCAATTTCATACGTTTGCAAGTCTCCTACAAGTTCTTCCAATTTAAGCGTGTTTAAATTACCCATATAATTTAACACAGTGACTTTAGGCATAAAACGCTTAGGCAGTGATCTAAGAATCTTTTTAATAACTCTAGCATTAGGAATGTGTTCACCAAGATTAAAGCTAATGTTAATAATATCAGACAGTCTAGCATAAAATTCATCAAAACATTCATATTCAAGTATGGTGATTATATCAAATTGAGTTGTTATATTTTGCAGTTTAGACTCTTTTACAGCATTAGTTCCTTCATGGGTAAGTTGTAAAACATCCCATGCCTCTTTTGACGTGGTGCACGTCATTATGCGTTTGAACTCATCAGGTGTGGCAGACCTAGAAATAACACTTAAACCCTTAGAATTAAAAGATGACCATTTAAACTCTTCTTCAGTCCATGTAGTGACATGTTTTAAATTGGTTACGTTTTCAAGAGTGACAGAGGGAGGTGTCCACCCTCTTTCAACTAAAATCTAGACAAGTTCATCAATGGCTTTTAATGCAAATCTCATGCGGGCTTTCCAATATGCATAGTTTGTCCCGTCAAAAACTGGCATTTTATTATATAGCTTCTCCATTATGAGCACGCTCGTTTTCAAAAAATCAATTTTTCGTAAAATTGATGTCTTAGAAAAATTTTGCGGAAAATTACACGGTAAAGTTGTGTAATTGGCTCTGATACCAATTTGAAAGAGTGCGCTTGCGTTCAAATAAAGAAATTATTTAATTAAACTCTGTTTTTATCAATTAAGTCCTAAACATGCATCTAGGTGTGATTGATGATGATAAAATCAAGCATGAACATTCAAACACACACAAATGAGGAAAAATCCCCCAAAGGGGAAAAACCTTTTATTTTCACTATAATTTTGTAAAAACGGTTACACGGATTACAATGAAAATAAGTGACACAGAAATACCCTCGAGTGTCGATTCTGATGTCGTCGGTTGGAACTTTCCCTTTCTAGGAGGGCTGCAATGAAGAAGAGAGACGACTTCTCCACAAGATACTCCAGATAAGTAAATGATCCCCTTGAAGGTTTAAAGATTCACACACATATATGGGAATGGTTTTGTGAATCAAAAAAGGTTTAGAAAACCTTAAAAAGATGAAGTCTTATTCTGGGCTGTTTTCACAGAATTTTGAGATTGCAGAAAGACTTGAAAATCGTGTAGAAGGTGTACAGGTATTTATACGAAAATCGAGGCGGTGACTCGTTCGAACGAGATAGCCATGTCGCTCGAACGAAGGACAGATGTCGTTCGAACGAGATCGCATGACATGCCTCTCTCGCGCGAATGACAGTCCAAAGTCGTTTGAGCGAGCTCGTCATTCAAGGCACTTCGCTTCTACACTTAGAAAAAATTATGCTTTTGATAAAAATTAATCCAGACTTCAAAAAAAAAAATTAAAAAATTCCCAAATATTTATGCAAATATTAAAGATCCAATAAACCATTTTACCGATAATGCGTAGTGGAGTAGTGGGAATGAGCTGAGTAGCACGTCGCATGTAGCATGATGCACGTGAAGATAATGGATGCATTGAATTCGGATAAAGGCCGTCGAGGATAATCGTGTTGACGTGCCGAATGTAGCGGTATCAGACATACAAACTGTGATCTAGGGAAAAATAGAAAATTCCTAGATTCTACCCCGGACATTTATAAAATTATGTCCTTACAGAATAGATAGTGTGCCTTTATCGAATATGCGTTTACATTTGTACATGGTAAGGAATGTCTTGTAATATAATAAGCATTGAATCTTTCTGGTCGTTTGGCATTCCCTATAAGTTGCTCTGTATGCTTGGTAGCTCGGTACGCTGAGTAGCTCGGTACACTGAGTAGCTCGACATTTAATATTGTGTCATGTTGGATAATGCGTGTCTTCATATAATTGGTCCACATCAGCTGACTAATTTTTGTATCAACAGAAGCCCCCAATGTTTCACAATTGAAGTTGGATACGTGAATATGGAATATTTTCCCAAAAAGTTATTTGTGCACATTTCCCATGTCTTAGTTAATTAGAGACCTTCAACACTTGTAAAAATTTTCCACTTTGCATAACAGCTTTGAGCGCGAAATGACAAATTTGTAGATATTTTGAATTCTGGTGAGCGCTTGGATATTTGCGTCTTTTTCCTCTGATTAGCCATCGAGAAAACAACCGTCGTCACTTTTGATCATTACTTTTCTCATTTTTTGAGTCGTCATATATAAAGACGATAAAATCTGATTGTCTTCTACCTTTTACCATCTTTGTTTCCAAAGTCCTTGTTTTCTCGTTTTTCTCTTTACGAAAATTCTTTATGTCTTCTGTCTTTAGCTGATTCCTTAATTTTCTGTAAGAATTTCTTCCTTCCTTCTTCTTTCTTTGCTTTAGTCACCATAGTTTACGCTATTGAGTCATTGGATAAGTTTAGAATCGATTTTGCGATTCCTTCCTGGGTTGATTTGGAAGAACTTGTTTATCCTTGTGATTTCTTTTCTTTAGTGGCGGGACACTGGTTTCCCTCCATTTTTGTAGCTGAATGTGATTTTTCTTTCCCGCCTAATCCCCTGTGTTTGGAATTTTGCCAAAACTTTGATATTCTACCTGCAAGAGTAGTTCCAAATACATGGAGGGTCGTTAATGGCGTACATAGAATAAATCAAATACATGGAACCCACCTAGGGATTCCTGAAATTATGTTTTGTTATAAATGGGTCACCAGCGACACTACTTTTTATTTAAAAACTAGGTATGTTAACAGAGCCTTGGTGGTCAATCTCCCTGATTCTAATAGGGATTATTTTGATCATTGTGTTGTGATGAAAAATTGTCAACACCCTCCATTAAATGGCGATGATTTGTTTCCCAGATGCTCGCCTTATGGCAATGGGATAGGTTGTTCTTTATTTTTAAACTAGCTCTGCTTTTGTTTGATAAAATGTTTCAATGAATTTTGCTTTTTACAATTTCAATTTACAGTTGATAGTAAAAGAAAACCCCCAAAAGAGAGTGATATTAATATAAAAGAGTTAAAGTTTATCCGAGGTCTTCATCAATCAATTGCGGGGAACCACGTGAGATCTGCTTCTTATTTATTGAAATACAATATCACTACTTCTTCCTTTATTGCTCGACCTGTTGTTCCACCTACTTTGGTGATTGATCTTGAGCAAAGTTCATCATCTCCTTCAGTTGTTGAATAATATTCCTCTGATTTGGGTACCTCCCTTGCTAATCTAATGACAAAGAAGAGGAAAGTTCCTGATCTTTTTGCTAAGATTGTCCCTGGTGCTGAAGGGGGAAAAAATAACAAACAATATGTCCCAGCTGAAGGGATTAAGAAAAAGGATACTGCTCCATCTGAGGGGGCAACTACATCTATTAAGGAGGTTACCAAGAAGCCTCCTACTGTTCAAAAAGAGACAACACCTTTGATTAAAGAGGCTGCACCTTTGAGAAGACTAAAAAGGGGCCCTGCTGAAAAGGCCATTGATGATGCTGCTCAATCTGCTGGGGTTGAATTACCTTCCTTGCTTACTGGTCCTCCAACTTTCATTACTCCTGGTTTGGCCAGGAAATTAATCTAGTCTGGAACCCTCCCAAATCACAGATCTGCCGAGACCTCTACTCCTCGGGGAAAAGTCTCTGATTTGGCTACCCAACACCTTGCATCAGTAAGTGTTATTTTACCTTGACATTTTAATTTTGCTTTCAATTTTCATGTATTAACTTAAGTTTCTCTTTGTCTTGCAGTTTTTGGTGTATTTTAATAACATCTTAAAAAATAATGAAGCTATCAAAGCTGTTTCCTCTTCCAATGAAGTAGAAGAAGCCTTTATTGGGTTATCAAAATCTTTGGAGGACTCCCAGCGACAGTATGAGGTTGATAAAACCTCATGGGAAAATAAAATGGAAGATGCCGAAAAGGCTAAGCATAAAACTGTTGATGTTGCAAAGGATTTAGAGGAGAAGTTGAAGGCTGCCATTTCCAGTAAGGGGGGAACTGAGAGCAAGCTTGAAGAGGCTGGACAACGTAAGAAAGATCTTGAGCAGAAGGTACAATTTGCTGAAGACCTACTTAGGGAGAAGGTTTCCTCGGAACAGATGAAGAGGAAGTCTGCTGTGAAAAATTTCTTTAGCTCTGGATGGGACAAAGGGTGGAATAAGGCTCTAACTGTTGCCTCTGCTCAAATGGAGTATGTAAGTTTAAAATTCTTTAGGGATGGATGGATTGTAGTGCTGAAAGAGTTGAGCATTACTAAATATTCTAAATTATTTCAGAAATATGTCCATAGCCCTCCTCCTACCATTGGAGCGGAAGATGAAGACGAAGCTGGATCTGATGAATCTTCTTTTATGGTGGTGAAGCAAACACTTGCTGCTATTATTCCTCAGTCTTTCGAGCAAACCTAGCAGATAATGATTTCTTCTGGTTAACATCAGTTGCCCTCCGAGCAACTTCAGCAATCGACTCCTTCTTCTGGACAGCCCCAACCCCCAATTCCCACTTTAAAATCAACTGAGAAAGTGGTGGGTGATAAGGAGAAGGTGTAGAGTTTTTCGACAGTTTTTCTTTACTTTCCTCTGTTTTTCCTTTATTTTGTACCTCTGGTTGTACTCCCATTTGCTATGATCAATAAAATTGACTTGTTACTTATCTGAACTTCTCCTCTGCTATTCAATATATCTGTTGTTGATCTATTTTTACTTTTCTTTGCTAGTTTATTGCCAGTATGGAACTATTGCCAATTCATGATACAGAGTTGATGAAGAAATGTACAAACTACTTCAATGTTGGTCGTGCAGATTTTACCGAAGCATAAATAATTGACATCCTTGGTCTTGATGCTTCTGAACGAGCAATTGAGGCTTACCAGTATTTGAAATGCTTATTTAATCATGCAATAGAGAATAACGTAGCTTACTACGAAATGATTGAAGATCTTCAAGGAATGATTGAAGAACTTCAATCTCAACACAATTTTTGATGTAAAAAACTAGATTTGATCTAATTAATTAATCACAGATAAATATGAATAAAGAAATAAGACAAAGTATTTTTAAAATGGTTCAGCCTTAATGAAAATGGCCTATGTCCACTATCTTGTATTGTTAGGTGTCTTGCCTTAATCTTGATTATATTCGCTAATGATAGCCTTGCCCCGTTATGAGGGTATTACAATGTATTTATAGACGTTGGGTTGTCAATGTGAATAGACAATACGCAGTTATTAAATGGACGTATACATCTGTACACGATAAGAATGTTCATTGAATCTGTCTTCGTCGTTTGATCTTCTTGTCCAGGTGCTTGGTATGTTAAGTAGCTCAGTACGCTGAGTAGCTCGGTACTTTTAGTTGCTCAGTACATATATTTAGTCCATGCTAGATGACATGTGTATTTACATAACTGTTTCATGTCAGCTGACTAATTTTTATATCAACAGAAGTCCCTACTTTTCATAATTGAAGTTGGACATGAGAATGTGGAATATTATATCTAAAAGTTGCTCGGGCATGTTTATTCCATCTTGTTTGATTAAAGACCTCTAACACTTGTAAAATCTTGCACTCACTATAAGAGTTTTGCACGTGAAAATGAAAAATTTATAAATATTTCGAATTTTTGGCGGACGCTTGGGTACTTGCGTCTTTTTCCTTTATTTGCCGTCGAAAACGCAATTGCCGTTATTTGTGATCATTACTTTTCCCGTTTTCCAAGGGTGCGTATTTAAGGACGATAGCATTAGATTATTTTCTACCTTTTGCCTTTTAGATTCTCAAGCTTTTTGTCTTCTCACTTTTCTTCTTACGATCGTTCTTTCTATCATCTGCCTTAGTTGATTTTTTGATTTCCTGTAAGAATTTCTTCCTTCTTCTTTCTTTGTTTTAGGCACCATGGTTTACCTTATCGAATCGTTAGATAAGTTTAGGGTTGACTTTGGGATTCCTTCTTGGGTTACTTTGGAAGAACCTCCTTGCCCTTATGATTTATTTTCTCTAGTTGAGGGACACTGGTTTCCCTCCATTTTTATAGCGGAATGTGGTTTATCTTTCTCGCCTAATCCCCTGTGTTTAGAATTTTGCCAATATTTTGATATTGTTCCTGCAAGAGTAGTTCCAAATACATAGAGGATAGTTAATGGCATACATAGGTTGAATAAAATTCATGGAACTCATCTAGGGATTCCTGAAATTATGTATTGTTATAAATGGGTTACCAACGACACCACCTTTTATTTTAAAAACTAGGTTTTCTAATAGAGCTTTAGTGGTCAATCTCCCTAATGCTAATAGGGATTATTTTGAACATGGGGTTGTGATGAAAAATTAGCAACACCCTCAATTAAAAGGGAAAGACGTGTACCAAGGTCCCAGATGTCCACTTTATGGCAATGGGATAGGTTATTTTGTTTTTAAAATTAGCCATATTCTTGTTTGATAAAATGTATCATTGATATCTATTTTTCTGTTTTGCAGTTGATAGTAAAAGGAAACCTCCCAAATAGAGTGATATTAATATAAAAAATTCGAAACTCATCTGGGGTTTGCATCAATCAGTTGCTGGGGAGCACGTGAAAGCTGCTTCTTATTTGATGAGATATAAGAACACCACTTCATCCTTTATTGTACGACCTCTTGTTCATCCCTTGGTGATTGACCTTAATTAGACACCAACATCTTCAGCAACTGTTGAAGAATATTTTTCTGATTTGGGTACTTCTATTGCTGACCTGATGACGAAGAAGAGGAAAGTGCCTGATCTCTTTGCCAAA
Organism: Sambucus nigra; assembly: GCA_949130495.1. Classification (NCBI taxonomy): domain Eukaryota; kingdom Viridiplantae; phylum Streptophyta; class Magnoliopsida; order Dipsacales; family Adoxaceae; genus Sambucus; species Sambucus nigra. The sequence continues at coordinate 136,911,346 of OX422224.1, read as the reverse complement.
GTTGCTCCTGGTACTGATGGGGCAAAGAAAAGCAAAGAGGATGACCTAGTTGAAGGGGCTGAGAAAAAGGATGTTGCTCTATTTAGGGGAGCAGTTACAACTGTCAAAGAGGTTAGCAAGAAGCCCCCTATTGCTCCAAAGGAGGCAGCACCTTTGATTGAAGGAGTTACTATTGTTCGAGAAGGGGCAACACCTTTAATTGAAGTGGTCGTCACTACTCAAGGAGAGACAGTACCTTTGATTGAAGTTGCTCCTTTGAAAAGATTAAAACGGGGTCTTGCTGAGAAACCTATGGATGTTGTTGCCCAACCTTTTGGGGTTGGGATTCCTTCTTTGAGGGCTAGTTCCCCAGCCATCATTACTCCTGGCTTGGCTACGAAATTGATCTGGTCTAGAATTCTCCCTGATTGTCGAGCTGTTGAAACTTCTACTCCTCAGGATAAAGTCACTGATTTGGCAGCCCTACACCTTGCATCAGTAAGTGTTGTTATATTCGTCCTTTTAATTCTTCGTATAGTGTTCATATCCTGATTCAAACTTTTCTTTGTCTTGCAGTTTTTGGTATATTTTAATAATATCATGGAGAAGGATGAGGTTATAAAAGCTTCAACTTCATCTAGTGGAGTGGAGGAAGCCCTTGCCGGGTTGTCAAAATCTTTGGTGGAATCTCGAAAGAAGTATGAAGAAGACAAAGTTACATGGGAGAATAAGATCCAATCTGTTGAGACGGCTCGATAAAAAGCTGTTGAAGCTACCAAAGAGGCTGATACAACTCGGCAGAAGGCTGTTACAGCTCGGCAGGAAGCTGTAAATGCTTCCAATGAGGCAGAAGAGAAATTAAAGGTTGCCATTTCCAGCAAGTTGGAAGTTGATGGCAAGCTTGAGAGGATGAACGGCGTAAGAAAGACATTGAGGAGAAGGTGAAGTCTATTGAAGATCTTTTAAGGGAAAAGACTTCATCTGAGAGGGTTAAGAGAAAAGCTGTTGTGAAGAAGTCCTTCAGCTCTGGCTGGGACAAAGGATGGAACAAAGCTTTAGCTGCTGTCTCTACCCAAATGGATTATGCGAGTTTGAAACTCTTCAGGGATGGATGGGTTGCAGCGTTGAAGGAGTTGAACGTTTCTGATGATTTTGAACTATTTCATAAACACGTTCATGGCCCTCCTCCTTCTATTGAAGAAGAAGAAGATAAAGCTGGATCTGATGAATCTTCCTTATTGGTTGTAGAACAAACTCCTATTGCTACTACTCCCCAATCCTCCGAACAAGTTCAACAAGCATCAACTTCTACCTTCCAACAGCAGCTGCCCACTGAGCAACCAATTCCTTCTTCAAAATCAATGAGGATGTTGTAGATAATAAGGAGAAGGTGTAAAGTTATTAGTTTGTTGTCTTTGTCTGTTTTTCCCTTTCATCTTGTACCTTTGGATGTACCTTATTTTCTTATGATCAATAAAATGGACTTTTTTATATACTTTGAGTTTTCTCCTTTACTTGTTCAATATAACTGTATTGTTGTTGATCTATTTTTACTTTTCCTTGCTAGTTTATTACCAGGATGGAACTCTTGTTAACTCATGATACAGAGTTGATAAAGAAGTGTACTGATTACTTCAAAGCTGGTCGTACAGACATTAATGAAGCATAAATAATTAACATTCTTGGGTCTGATGCCTTTGAGCATGCAATTGATGCTTACCAATATTTAAAATGTTTGCTTGATCGAGCGGTATCAAATAATATGGCTTACTATGAGATGATTGAAGATCTTCAAGGTAAGATTGAAGCACTTCAACTTCAACACAAGGAAACCGCAGCTCTTCTTAATGAAGGATATGAGAAGAAGTATCAACAATTAAGCATTGATCGGGGCTATGACAGATTTATCTCAGCTCATAAGAAGAGAGAGAGTGTGTTGAAACTTGAAGTTTAGGAACACAAAAATATTGCCAAACTGTTGGAGGAAGAAAATATTACTTTACGAGAAGAGTTGGGACAACTAAAATCTACTGCTTCTTCTAGAGCTCTCGTCCAAGTTAATGATGGAGATTTTTCCTTTTTAGAAACTGAGAATGCCTCTTTGAGGGAAGAATTAGAAACCTTGAAAAGAGACAGACCTACATCTTCTTCTCGTGGTATAGCAAGAGATGGTCATAGCAACATTGAAGAAACTAGGACTCAACAGGCTTTAGAAAATTAAGTTGTCCAACCGAGGGCAAAAAATCAAGCTTTAGCTGAGATGTCCCAAAAAATTTAAACTCTTACCGAGCAACTTTCTAACCAAAATTCTGTGTTGGAGAGTAAAGAAAACTTGGTGAAAAGGCTTCATCAGCTCGTTGAATGATTGGCTTATCAATTCCATAAGCAGCCTAGAGAGTTTTGGATGGGGGGATATAATGAATCTTTATGTCATCTTGACGCCAGATTGAAGCAATCAACAATGAGGGGTACAAATATGGATGGGTGAATGCTCTAGCTGTGATGCATCTTGAACAAGGAACAGAGCTGTGGGATTGGTGTGACCCTAGTTTGCTTAATCTACCAGTACCTCTGTTCAAGCTAGATGTTAGCTGGATTCCTGTTAATTACATTCCCTTGTGTTTGATTTCCAAATACCTTGGTGACTACAATATTCATGAAGATTTTAAGATATCCCGACCTCCATATTTGCTTGACGAACTAAGTACAAGCAATACTAGAATGCTGAGAGATTTGAACTTTATCAACTCTTCCTTTACTTTAGATGATCCTCCAGCCGGAATGGATCCTGTACCTAAATCTGAAGGAAAGAAACCAATAGAATAGGCTATTTGTATTTTGTTAGTACAAAAAAAATCATCTTAAGTAATTTTATCTCCTTGTAAATATATTGTTTGATGTTTTTTTTGTCAACCTTTATGAGATCAACTATAATAATTCCATACTTTGCTGAGTATATATATAAATGGACAGTTTGTCCTTTGTTGATTTGATTGCCTAGATAATGGAACTTTGCCCCATGTGTTTGCCTAGTTGTAGTGACTTATCACCCATATATGCCTAAGCAATGGAATTATTTTATCCCATGTTCTTGCTTAGTTGTAACAATCTTATCTACATTGCCTTGATGCCTAGGCAGTGGATATTTTTCCCATCTTCTTACATAGTTTAGATGCCACTTGGGTGACCCATAACTAAACAGGCCTTGCCTTGTTCGATTGTTGTACCAACATTGTTGGTTGTCCTGATGCCGACCAACTTTGTTGGTGTCCGTACTGATGCCGACCAACTTGTTGGTGTCCATGCTGATGCCGACTAACTTTGTTGGTTTAATGTGTTGTTGCAGCTGAAGTTAAGTGTAGTGCATAGCACTAGTACTCTGAATAAAATAAACAAATATTGGTGAATCATCGTTTTCATTCATACTGAAGCAATAGGGTACATGTGTAGTTACATTACTTATAGTATTTTTCTCTGCATTCCAAGCATTTTTGAATTCTTCCCCTTCTAGAGTTTCTATTTTGTAGGTGCCAGGTCGAACAACAGTTGTTACACGATGAGTCCATGCCAGTTAGCTTCCAACTTATTATGTTTTTGAATTACTTTCATGAGCACATAATCTCCTTCCTTGAGATCACACTTCTTGACCCTTTTATTGTAAAACATGGCGGTTCTTAGCTGGTAAGCTGCATTTCAGATTGCCGCATCTTCTCTGACTTCTTCGAGCATGTCCAAGTCCAAGCGTCTCATTAAATCACTTATCGAAGAATTGAAGTTAAGCACCCTATGAGTAGGTAAGCCTAATTCAGTAGGTATGATAGTTTCACTCACAAAAGCTAATATGTAAGGAGACTCCCCGGTTGCTGTTCGGGGCTTTGTTCGGTAAGCCCACAACACATAGTGCAATTCATTGATCCAATTGCCTTTAGCATCATCCAACCTCTTTTTCAACCCGTTCAACAGAGTTCTGTTCATCACCTCTATTTGTCCGTTACTTTGGGGATGACCTGGAGAAGAATGAATCTTTTGAACGTTAGACTGTTGACAGTACGCATCGAACTCCTCATTATCAAATAGGGTACCGTGATCAGTGATGAAAGCATGTGGCAGACCATATCTACAAATAATATTCTTCCATATGAACTGATAGACTCTTTTATAGGCCATATCAATGAGAGGTTTAGCCTCCACCCATTTTGTGAAATAATCAACAGTAACCACCAAATATTTGAATCGTCCTCTTGTAGTTGGCAGAGGTCCAACTAAGTCTATTCCCCACATGGAAAATGGCCAAGGTGAGGTCATTGGTGTTAACAATGCCTGAGGAGTTCTTCGTATAGTAGAAAATCGCTGACACTTGTCATATTTCTTGGCATAAGTTGTGCAATCTATGCGCATTATTGGCCAATAGTACCCCTGCATAGTTATTCATTATAAAAGAGTCTGACCTGCTATGTGAGCTCCACAATATCCTTCACGAATTTCTTCCATTAGATCTTTAACTTCTGCTGGATGAACACATCTTTGCAGACTTGCTGTTACACCTCTTTGTACAGAACTCCATTATTTAAGACATATCTAACACCTTTAAATTTCAACCTCTTGGCTGCAAATTGGTTAGCTAGTAGAATGCCTTCTTCGATATAAGCCTCTATACAGGAAGGTCCCATATCCAAAGTGATGAACTTCACCATCAAATATTCATCAATACTTCTGTTCACAAGTATCTCAATAGGAATTATTCTTCGTAGCTCAATGCGAGTAGCTGAGGCTAACCAAGCTAGTGCACTTACCCTTGCATTCTCTAGTCTTGGTATTCTGATAATTTGGACAACTGCTAAATTGGCTATAATCTCCATAGCTTTAGCTAAATACTTCATCATGAACTCTCCTTTTGTTGCGTAAAGATTGAGCATCTGATTTACCACTAGTTGTGAATCACTGAATATCATAACTTGCTCTGCATTCAATGATTTAACTAGACTGAGGCCCACAATCATTGTTTCATACTCAGCTTCATTATTAGAAGCTTTGAATTGAAAGCGCAGAGCATATTCTACGTCTATTCCATCTAGACTATTGAGAATAATTCCACCTCCACAACCTGTTTGCACATGAATAACCATCAACATATAAATTCCATATAGGGATATTATTGTCAAACCCTTGGTCTGATAAAATCATGTAATAGAATATCTTGTGTTTCCTTTCTTCATCCTTTGCCTATGTCTTCTTACCAAAAGATTCTGGTTGATCGTTTGCCATCCTGTATGGCACTCTGCTGTTGGGAGTTGATGGGGTACAGTTTCTATTGACTCTCTAACATCCTTGAGTTGTTTTGCAGTAGCCCCTGTAGGTCGGAGTTATCTGGGTAGGTAAATTCAGTAATGAAATCTGCCACTGCCTGCCCTTTGAGAGAGGATCTTGGCTCATAGATAATGTCATACTCACTTAACTCCATTGCCCAATACATCAATCTTCTAGATTTTTCTGGCTTATATAAATCCCGTCTGAGTGGCATGTCAGTATATACCACTATTATATGGGCTTAAAAATATGGTTTCATCCTCATGATCGCCTCAATCAATGCTAATGCCAACTTCTCCAATTTTGAATACCTGATCTATGCTCCTCTGAATGCCTTTCTCGTATAATACACTGGTTTTTGCACTTCGTTTTCTAATCTTACCAAAGATGAACTAACTGCACTTTTAGAGACAGCTAAGTATAAGTATAATTTTTCTCCTAACACCGGCCTGTAAAGTAGATGAGGTGTCACCAAGTATCTCTTTAATTCTAAGAACGCTTTTTTGCATTCGTTATTCCACTCGAAGGTCTTTCTGAGCACCTTGAAGAATGGGAGAGATCTATCCGTTGCTCGGGAGATGAATCTATTGAGAGTTGCAACACGCCCCGTATGGCTTTGCACTTTCTTCTTGATGGTTGGAGACTGCAGTTCTAGCAAGGCCTTTATTTTATCGAGATTCACTTCAATACCTCATTGATTCACAATATACCCGAGGAACATGCCTTCTTATATGCCAAAAACGCACTTGGTTGGATTTAACTTCATCTGGTACTTCTCTAACTGATCAAATGTTTGGCTCAAGTCAGCTATATGATCAGCAACTTTTTTACTTTTAGTCAACATGTCGTCGACGTACATTTTTATATTTTTACCAATCTGCTCTGCGAACACCTTGTTTATCAGCTGCTGATATGTAGCACCTGCATTTTTAAGACCAAAAGTCATAGCATTGTAACAATATGTTCCTCTTGGGGTAATGAAAGAGGTAATGTCCCTGTCTTCAGGCTTCATTTTAATTTGATTATATACGAAGTAGGCGTCCATGAAGCTTAACAATTCATGCCCCGACGTTGCATTTACAAGTTGATTTATCCTGGGCAAGGGGAAATGATCCTTCGGGTAAGCTTTATTCAGGTCTATGAAATCTACGCACATTCTCCACTTGTTATTCTTCTTCTTTACCATCACCACATTAGCCAACCAATTCGGATATTTAACATCTTCGATGAAAGAAGCATTTTGTAGTTTCTCTACTTCCTCTTAAATAGCCTGATTTTTCTCTGGACTAAAGACTCTCTGTCGTTACTTTATTGGTTTTATCTCTTTGTTAACGTTGAGTTCGTGACATAAGAAAGATGGATCTATCCCCGACATATCTTCATGATTCCATGAGAATGCTTGCTTTCTATGCTTTAGAAATGCCACCAGCTCTTGCTTTAATATTGGATCAAGTGAAGCACCAATCTGAGTTGTTCTTTCTGGTTTCTCGTCATCCAGAACAACGTTTTTCGTTGCCTCCATGGCTTGGCCTTTTACGAGCTCCGTTTCATCTCTTGGATCTAAGGTTTCAATCTCAGACTCATCAGATTTGTCCACTTGATAAGTGGTTGTTTTCTTGCTTGCATCTTCTAATTTTTCTTGTTCGCCAGATGAGTAGTAACATTCCCTAGCTACTTTCTGATCGCCCTTCAATATTCCAACTCCAAAGTTGGTCAAAAACTTTAAACACTGATGTATAGTGGATGTAACTGCTTCAAACTTTTTCACACCTACTCTTCCCATGATTATATTGTAGGTTGACTGGAAATTTTTATCCATTATAAAAAAGCGTACCTTTTCTGATCTGCAAGTGAGCCAGGTACCAATCAGCATGTCCAACTTGATCGTCCCAAGCGAAAAAACTTTTTCGCCAGAGAAACCGATGAGGGGCCTGTGATACGGTTCTAACTGGGCGAGTTTTAAGTTCAAACTATCAAAGCAAGGGTAGAACATGATGTCTATCGAGCTACCATTATCTACCATTACTCTTTTGATGATTACATCCTTCATCCTCATTTTGATCACTAGAGGATCATCGTGAGGATATAAAACTCCTTTTAAGTCATTTTTGGAAAAACCAATGACCAACTTGTCTTTGTTACCTTCCTCGGGCGATCTTTCTCTGCCAGATTTATTCGCTGTATGTACGAACAAGCTTGGGCCTCATTAAGTTAAGCCTTCCTTTCAGCGGTATGGTCATTCCCTCCTGCATCTCTACCTGTAATCATATTACAATCGAATGAACCAAAACGGATTGAAAATACCTCACACTCTGGCTGTCTTGGCTTTTATAGGAGGTTAGGGTAATCTTTTGAGTCATCTTTATGGTCCTTTTTCTTATCATCTCTTGGTCGGCGAGGAGATTTGGACCTTTATCATGCTTTGTTGTTAATTTTTCCACCATTCTGGTGATCAACAAACTTGTTTAACTTCCTAAATCTAATGAGTGCCTCTATCTCATTCTGTAAAACTACACACTGTTTGGTCATGTGACCATGACCTTTATAGAAATCATAATATTTGGACTTATCTCTTCTTTCGGGAACTGACCTTAGTTTTTTGGTCAATTTAGTTCCTCGTTGTTCTTGATCTCTTCCAGAACATGGTTTATATCCACCTTTAAGGGGGTATAATTTGCATATTTCCTTAAATGCTCCAGCGTTTCCTTGCCTTTCGACGGCTTGTTCCCTTCATTATGCTTGTGATCTTTCCTCTCCGACCTACCTTCAACTTTAGTTTCTGCCTTTATCTCAGTATTTTTCTTCACACCCATAGCGTCTTCGACATTTATAATCTTAGCTTCTTTAGCCATCAACTCCGCCATGGATTTGGGGGAATCCTTGGCTAAAGTGTAGTACAACCTATCTGGTAAAAGACCACTCATGAGAGCTATTATAGCTATTTTTTCCTCGTAATCAATGACCTCCAGTTTCTCATTGTTAAAACGAGTAATATAGTCCCTAGTGCTTTCTCCTGCCTTTTGCCTTACACTCAACAGATGTGCTACCCTCTTGACTGGATTTGCACCAAAACAAAAGTTTCCTATAAAGAGCTCTGCTATTTTTTGGAAGGTTGTAATCTGCCCATGAGGAAGGTTATTGTACCATATTTGAGCGGATCCAGTAATGGTTCCTAAGAATGCCCTGCACCTCATTTCATTTGGGACAGCGTAAATATCTGACGCATCTTGCTACTGCTCTATGTGGAGAACATGGTCAGTTTTTCCATCGTATTTCGGTGTAATTACAGAAGCCTTAAACTTTGAAGGTGTGGGAAAATCCATAATTACTTGTACAAATGGAGATCCTCTGATAAAGGTTATTTGGAGAGGATTGTTGGCCTTAGCCATCTCCCCTAACATGTCTTCCAATCTCAATGGATCCTTTCCATGCGTCATTTTTAGCCTCTAATTTGTTTACCCGAGCAACATATCGCATAGAGTTCTTCTCTTGGGATCTTTCTGTGCGAGCTGCAGGCTTATGATTTGGACGTGATTGGGCAGAACCTTCCCTTAAATCACTTGGTCATTGAGAATTTCTCGATGCAATCCAAGGAGGGTTTCTTAGAAAATCAAGTTTCTCAATTGAAGGAAAAAAATTAATCTCTGGTAGAGATGTCCCAAAAGATTTAAACTCTTACAAAGCAACTATCCACTCAGAGTTCTTCATTACAGAATAAAGAAAGTGTGCTGAGAAGACTGCACCAATATGTTGAACGACTAACTTATCAGTTTCACAAGTAGCTTAGAGAGTTCTGGTGGAGGGCTACAATGAGGCTTTATATCATCTTGATGCCAAATTGAAACAATCAAATAATGAAGGGTATAAACAAGGATGGATGAATGCTCTAACTGTAATGAAAGTTGAGCAAAGAACTGAACTATGGGATTAGTATGACCCTAGGCTACTTGATCTGCCAAAACCACATTTACAGCTAGATGTTAATTGGAGTCCAGTTCACTCTATTCCTCATTATTTGATTTTCAAGTACCTAGGTGATTACAATCTTCATGAAGAATTTGAGATATCCTGACCTCCTTATTTGCTAGACCGACCAAGTTCAAGTAACACCAGAATGCTTCACGATTTGAACTTTATCAATTCTTTTTATGCTTTAGATGACCCTCCCGCCAGAATGGATCCTGTATCAAAATCTGAAGGAAAGAAACCAATGGAATAGGCTATTTGTATTTTGTTAGTAATTGTTGTTGTAAATGAAGAAAAATTATCTTTTTAAAATTTTATTTCCTTGGAAATAAAATAATTGCATGATGTTTATTCTGTCAATCTTTGTTCATAACATTAGATCAACAATATTAGTATTTTACTAATAATAATGAGGGGTCACTTATCTAATCAGTCGTTGAATATATATATTTGAATGGACAGTTTTCCCTTTTTGATTTGATTACCTAAACAATGGAACTTTTGCCCTATGTGTTTGTCTAGTTATAGTGATTTTTTATCACCTATAAGTGCCTAAGCAATGGAATCTTTATCCCATATTCCTGCTTAGTTGTAGCAATCTTATCTAGACGTATAGATAAATACTTGCCTTGGTTCCCAGGCAGTGGATATTTTACCCAACTTCTTGCTTAGTTTAGATGCCTCTTGGGTCACCATAAGTGCCTAAGCAATGGAATGTTTATCCCATGTTTCTGCTTAGCTATAGTAATCTTATCTAGACATATAGATAAATAATTGCCTTAGTTCCCAGGTAGTGGATATTTACCCAACTTCTTGCCCAGTTTAGATGCCTCTTGGGTCACCCATGTTTCAGTCAAGCAGGACTTGACTTGCTTGATTATTTTACCAACATTGTTGGTGTCTTTATTGATGCCGACCAATATTTGGCTGGCGATTGCTGATGACGACCACTATTTAGTTGGTGCTTACTGATGCGGACCAATATTTAGTTGGTGGTTGCTGATGCCGACCTACATTTATCTGGTTTTGATTTTCAAATGTTGTTGTTAAGTGTAGTGTGTAGCACTAGTACTCTGAAAAAAATAAAACAAACAAATGGGAAAAATCATCTTTTTCATTCATATTGAAAGAATTGCGTACATTGACTGTTACATCACTGGTAGCACTTTTGCAGATGCTCTGCATTCTTGAATTCTTCCCCTTCTAGAGTTTCTATCCTGTAAGTTCCAGGACAAACGACTGATGTGATGCGATATGGTCCATGCCAATTGAACTCCAACTTGTTGTGCTTTTAAATTACCCTCTTGAGCACATAATCACCCCATTTTAGATCACATTTTTTTACAGTTTTGTTATAGAACATGACAGTCCTTTACTGATAGGCTGCATTTTTTATTGCTGCATCTTCCCGGACTTCCTCTAGCATGTCCAAATCCAACCTTCTCATCAAATCACTTATTGGAGAGTTAAAGTTAAGCACCCTATGAGTAGGTAATCCCAATTCAGCAGGTATCACTGCTTCACTTCCAAAAGCTAGCATGTATGGTGTCTCTCTAGTTGCTATTCGGGACGTTATTCGGTAAGCCCACAACACTGACTGTAACTCATTAATCTAATTCCCCTTTGCATCATATAATCTCTTCTTCAACCCATTCAGTAGATTTCTGCTCGTCATCTCTATTTTCCCATTATTTTGGGGATAACCTTGAGCCGAATGGACTTTTTGAATGTTGGACTGAAAACAGTACGCTGCAAACTCATCATTGTCGAACTGGGTACCGTGATCTGTGATAAAGGCATGGGGCAGACCATATCGACAAATAATTTTCTTCCAAATAAATTGTTAAACCCTTTCATAGGCCATATCAATGAGAGGTTTGGCTTCCACCCACTTCATGAAGTGATCAACAGTTATAATCAAATATTTGAATCTTCCTCGTGTAGTTGGCAGAGGCCCGACCAAGTCTATACCCCACATAGCAAATTGCCAAGGTGAAGTAATTGGTGTTAGAAGCGCTTGAGGACTTCGTATAGTAGAAAATCACAGACACTTGTCATATTTTTTAGTATAAGCCGTAAAATCAGCGCGCATTATTGGCTAGTAGTACCCTTGCGTACTCATTCTCTCTAGTAGAGTTCTTCCTGCTACGTGAGCTTTACAAGACCCTTCATGAATTTCCTATATCAACTCTTTAACTTCTGTTGGGTGAACACACCTTTGTAGACCAGTTATCAAACCTCTCATGTACAGAACTCCATTATTTAAAACACACCTAACGGCCTTGTACTTTAACCACTTGGCCGCAAGTGGATCAATTAGTAAAATACCTTCTTCAATATAAGCTCTAATGGGATCTATCCATGATGGTCCCATATCCAATGCTATCACCATTAGATCTTCATCAATACTTCTGCTAATAAGTATCTCAATGGGGATTATTCTTCATAGCTCAGTGCGAGTAGCTAAAGCTAATCGAGCAAGTGCATCTGCTCTTGCATTCTCTAATCTAGGGATTATAACCACCTGAACAGCTGCCAAATTAGCTACAATCTTCAAATCCTTGGCTAAGTATCTTTACAAGAACTCCCCTTTTGCTGCATAAACACTTAGTATCTGATTCACTATTAATTGCAAATCATGGAATGCCACAACTTGCTCTGCATTCAATGATTTAGCTAAGTTAAGGCCCACAATAACGACTTCATACTCAGCTTCATTATTGGAATCTTGAAATTGGAAACACAGAGCGTATTCAATGTCTATCACATCTAGACTGTAGAGAATAATTCCATCACCGCAGCTTATTACACATGAAGAACCATCAATATATAAATTCCATATAGGAATATTATCATCAAACGCTTAGTCTGACAAAATCCCTTGATGGAATATATTTTCCTTCATCTCTTCATACTTCTTTTTTAACTCTTGCACTTTACCAGAGGATTCTAGTTGATCAGTTGCCATCCCTTCTAGAAATTCTGCTGCTGGGAGTTGATCGGGGATATTTTCAGTAGACTACCTGGCCTCCTTGAGTTGCTCTGCCTTAGCCCCTTGTTGATCGGGAACATCTGGGTAAGTAAATTCAGTAATGAAATCTGCCACTGCCTAGCCTTTAAAAAAAGACCTTAGCTCATAAACAATGTCATACTCCCCTAATTTCACCGCCCAGTACATTAATCTTCCAGACTTTTTTGGCTTATGTAAAGGTTGTCTAAGTGGCATATCAGTATACAAACACTATAATGTGGGCTTGAAAATAAGGTTTCATTCTCTTGCTCGCCTCAATTAACGCCAAAGCCAGCTTCTCCAATTTGGGGTATCTTATTTTTGCTCCCCGAAATGCTTTGCTAGTATAATAGACTGACTTCTATACTCCATTCTCGACTCTGATCAAGGTAGAACTGACTGCGCTTTCTGAAACATCCAGGTACAAATAGAATTTGTCTCCTGTCGTTGGTCTGAATAATAAAGGAGGTGTCCCCAAGTATTTCTTCAATTCTAAAAATGCCTTCTCTCATTCCTCGTTCCACTCAAAGGTCTTTTTAAGCACCTTGAAGAATGGAAGACATCAATCAGTTGCTCGGGAGACAAATATATTGAGAGTTTCAACACGCCCAGTAAGGCTCTGCACTTCCTTCTTGGTAATTAGAGATTTTAACTCTAGCAAAGCTTTTATCTTGTCAGGGTTTGCTTTAATACCTCTTTCATTCACAATATATCCGAGGAACATGCCTTCCTGTACGCTAAAAATGCACTTGGTCGGGTTCAGCTTCATTTGGTACCTCTCCAGCTGATCAAATGTTTGGCTCAAATCAGTTATATGGTCGGTAGCTTTCTTACTTTTAGTCAACATGTCATCGACATATAATTCCATAGTTTTTCTAATTTGTTCTTCAAAGACCTTGTTTACTAACCGCTGATAAGTAGCACCTGCATTTTTTAGACCAAAAGGCATAACGTTATAACAATATGTTCCTCGGGGTGTAATGAAAGACGTACTTTCCTTATCTTCGAGCTTCATTTTAATCTGGTTGTACCCATAAAGCTCAACAGCTCATGTCCTGAAGTTGCATCCACTAGCTGATCTATTCCGGGCAGAGGAAAATGATCTTTCGAATAAGCTTTATTCAATTCTGTGAAGTTCGCACACATTCTCCACTTATTGTTCTTCTTGACCATCACAACGTTAGCCAACCAATCAGGATATTTAATATCCTCAATAAACGAAGATTTTTGTAGCTTTTCCACCTCTTCTTGGATAACCTGGTTTTTCTCTGGACTAAAAACTCTTTTTTTTTCTTTACTGGTTTGATCTCCTTGTTGACATTGAGCTCATGTCATAAGAATTCTGGGTCTATCCCCGGCATATTCTCGTGATTCCACGCATATACTAATTTTCTTTGCTTTAAAAATGCTACCAGCTCTTGCTTCAGTACTGGATCGAGTGAAGCACCGATCTGAGTTATTATTTCTGGCTGCTCGTCAGCCAGAATAATACTTTTTGTTGCCTCCATGACTTGGCCTTTAACGAGTTCTGTTTCATCTCTTGGATCTAAGGTTTCAATCTCAGACTCATCAGATTCATCCACTTGAAAAATGGTTATTTTATTCCTAGCATCCTCCAATTCCTCTTGTTCGGTGGAAGAGTAGTAGCATTCTCGAGCTACGTTTTGATCTCCCTTTACCTTTACAATTCTAACCCCAAAATTGGTTGGGAACTCCAAACACTGATGTACTGTGGATGGAACTGGTTCAAAAATTTTCAAGCCTACTCTTCCCATGATTATATTATAGTCTGACTGTACATTTTTGTCCATCACAAAGAAACTCACCTTCTCTATTCTGCTAATTGTCCAGGTACCAATCAACATGTCTATCTTGATCGTTCCTATTGGAAAAACTTTTTTTCCAGAGAACCCAATAAGGGGCCTGCGATACGGATCCAACTGATTAAGTTTCAGGTTCAAACTATTGAAACAAGGGTAAAACATGATATTCATTGAGCTACCATTATCCATCAACACTCTTGAAATGATTATGTCCTTCATTCTCATTTTGATCACCAGAGGATCATCATGAGGATATAAGACTCCTTCCAAATCGTTTTTAGAAAAGCCAATGACGAGCTTATCTTTGCTAAATTTCTTTGGGCGATCTTCTTCAGTTAAGTTTATTCACTGTATATAGGAACAAGCTTAAGCCTCATTGAGGTACACTTTTATTTCATCGGTATGATCACCTCCTCCTGTGTCTCCACATGTAATCATGTTACAATCAAGTGAACCGAAACGAATTAAAAATACCTCATGCTCGGGTTGTCTTCGCTTTTTTAGGAGATCGGGATCATTTTTTGGGTCATCTTCATGGTCCCTTTTCTTATCTTCTCTTGGTCGACAAGGGGATCTGGATCTCTGTTGACCTCTGTTGTTGGTCTTTCCACCATTCGGACGATCAACAAACATATTCAGCTTTCCACGTATAATGAGTGCCTCGATCTCATTTTGGAGAGCTATACACTCCTTGGTTGTGTGCCCATAATCTTTGTGGAACTCGTAATATTTGGATGTACCCTCCTCTCAGGGGTTGTTTTTAGCTTTTCTGGCCAATTTAATTCCTCGTTGTTCTTGATTTCCTCCAGAACATGATTTATGTCCACTTTCAAGGGAGTATAGTTAGTATACATCCTTAAATGATCTAATGTTTCCTCGCCCTTTGACTGCTTGCATCCACCATTATTCTTGTTATCTTTCTTCTCCGATCTACCCTCATCTTTATTCTGCACTTTCGCCTCAACATTTTTCTTTGCAGCCATAACCTCCTCGGCATTAATGATTTTTGCTACTTTGGCCATTAATTCTATTATGGATTTCGGGGGATCCTTAGCCAAGGTATAATACAATTTATCTGGCAAGAGACCACTCATGAGAGTTGTGATGGTTGTTTTCTCCACATATTCTATGACTTCCAGTTTCTCGTTGTTAAAACGAGTGATGTAGTCTCTGGTGCTTTCACCTACTTTCTTCGTAACGCTCAATAGATGGGTAGGGAAATATTACCTATAAAGAGCTCTGGCAGTTGGTGGAAGGTTGCAATCTTCCCCGAGGAAGGCTATTGTACCATATCTGATCAGATCCGGTAATGGTCCCTGAGAACGCCTTGCACCTCATTTAATTTGGGACTGCATAAATATCAGTCCCAACCTAGTATTGCTCTACATGAAGGATATGATCTGTTTTTCCATCGTACTTCGGTGTGATAACAGGAGCCTTGAACTTTGTTGGTGTGGGAAAATCCACAATCGCTTGTACAAATGGAGATTCTTTAATAAAGGTTATTTGGAGAGGGTTCTTGGCATTGGCCATCTCTCCTAACCTATCTTCCAACCTCTGAATAAATCCTTTCCATGCATCATTTACAGCCCCTGACTTATTATTATTTGCCCAAGCAACAAATCGCGCAGAATTTTCCTCTT
Organism: Sambucus nigra; assembly: GCA_949130495.1. NCBI lineage: Eukaryota > Viridiplantae > Streptophyta > Magnoliopsida > Dipsacales > Adoxaceae > Sambucus > Sambucus nigra. The sequence continues at coordinate 136,895,618 of OX422224.1, read as the reverse complement.
AGGATCTTTCTCTTCGAGCAGTAGGTCTCAGATTTGGATGTGATTGGGCTGAGCCTTCCCTTACATCATTTGGTCATTAATAATTTATCAACGCAAGACGAGGAGGATTTATATTCCTCCTGGGGCCCAAACGGTCAAAGGGAGAGGCTCTGCTCAACCTTTCCAGAGCACTTAGTCTCTTTGGCGTTAGAGTGATGTCTTCCAGAGAATCTAAAATTCTTATAGGGGAAGTTGCGCGGTGGCGATATGATGGATCTCTTGAATTCCCAAAATAATTGAATTCAGTATGCCTAGATCATGATACAGATCGTGACTCAGTGTGTCGCAAAGGCGATGGATGCATGCTTCTCTGGACGCTTCGTTGGCCCATCTGAGAAGATACTCCATTTTGAAAGGTCTGAGCTAATTATCATATAGTTTCTTCCATAACTTCTTGCCCATTGTCTAAACTAATTAAGATTCTAGTCAAATCGTTCGCATTTGGTGGGGCAGAAAGATTGGGAGGATTCCCTTCATTATTCTTATTGCTGGATTTTGGGATTTCAGCCATTGGTGATGTGTTTTTGGTAAAAAATGCTATGTATAGTCGTTTCCCATAGACGACGTCAATCTGTTGATGTAAAAAACTTGATTTGATCTAATTAATTAATCACAGATAAAAATGAGTAAAGAAATAAGACAAGAGATTTTTAAAGTGATTTAGCCTCAAGGAAATGGCCTACGTCCACTGATTTGTATTACTGGGTGTCTTGCCTTGGTTTCGATTATTCTCGCTTGCCCTGCCAAGAAAGTATTACAATGTATTTTTAGCCCTTGGGCCGTCAATATGAATAGATAGTGTGCCTTTATCGAATAGGCATTTACATTTGTACATGGTAAGGAATGTCTTGTAATACAATAAGCATTGGATCTATTTGGTCGTTTGGCATTCCCTATAAGTTGCTCGATATGCTTGGTAGCTTGGTACACTGAGTAGATCGACATTTGATATTATGTCATGTTGGATAATGTGTGTCTTCATATAATTGGTCCATGTCAGCTGACTAATTTTTTTATCAATAACCATAAATGCCCTATAACGCAATAAATGACCAACAAGTAACTTGGTCAGAGGGAGAAAGATAATGCACTCCAGGCAAGGCAGGAACCTCAAAACTCAGTTAATTCTCAATGATATGGGTATTAATGGATGTAAGGAGAATGTTTGGATAATAAATGTTCTCTCGCAGAAGCTCTCGTATATGAGAAAAATCTAATAACAATTTGGTATCAAGATTGCCTTCCTTGGAAACTATTTGGTTGAACTATTTATATAAAGGCAAGGTTACTCAAGTAACCATGTTGGTATTGAATGTGATTGACCGACATTAAATGTTAAAGTACCATAGCATTAATATCCAAGATACTGCATTAAATGCATGGGATATTATATTTTGGCGGGAAACTGCCTAACCTGTTAGAAGCATGGTGGCATTAATGGGGACGTGACGTGGCAGCTCAAAGGCTTTCCTTAGAATGACTACAAAATCAGGTTTGGTGACCTCGGTCTGTTATCTTAAGGATAATCTCAATCGAGTGCTATGATTTCGATTTCCTCAATGTTAGACAATATGACGTCATAAAGTGGATGAACAATGATCCCACTAGGCGTGTGGTCACTTCAATCAAATGGACGATGTATAGCTTGAGGTGGCTCGACCGACAGGTGGCTCGAGGAATTTAGTATGTTGTTTGTTAGCTAAGAACTGTCTCTGAGCCAAAGATGCAAAATTTGGATTCGTCGAGGAGGTTCCCCCGAATAGGTTTGGATCATAGTAGCTCGGTTATAAGTGGCTCGAACAACCCCTTGTACTGGTGTAAGGACATAATTTGATAAATGTTCGGGGTAGAATCTAGGAATTTTCTATTTGTCCTAGATCACAGTATGTATGTCTGATACCGCTGCATTCGGGACATCAACACGATCATCCACGATGGCCTTGATCCGAATCCATGCATCCACCATCTTCACACGTGCATCATGCTACATACGACGTGCTTCTCAACCATTCCCACTACTCCACTTCGCGTAATTGGTAAAATGATTTATTGGAGTTGTTTATATTTGCATAAATATTTGGGAACTTTTTAGAAAATATTTTTTGAAGTCTGAATTATTTTTAACAAAAAGTAGAACTTTTTTCTAAGTATATAAGCGGACTTGCCCTGGTCGTCGAGCCCGCGAGATCTCGTTCAAACGATCGCTATGTCGTTCGAGCGACATAAGCATGTCGCGCGATCTCATTCGAGCGACATGTGTCCTTCGTTCGAGCGACATGCCTATATCGTTCGAGTGACGTTGCCGCCTTGATTTACATTCTACACAATTTTCTAAGTCTTTTTGCACACGATTTCTGCATTTCACAGCCCAGAAAATAAACTTCATGTTTTAAGTTTTTATACCTTCTTTATTCACATAACCACTCCCATATATGTATGTGAATCTTTAAACCTTCAAGAGGATCGTTTGTACTCATCTGGAGTAACTTTTGGAGAAGGCTATTCTTTTCCATTGCTCCCCACCTGGAGTTCTTGCAGGAGATTCCAGCCGATGACATCGGAACCGACACCTAAGGGTATCTCGTATGTCACTCTTATTTTCATTGTAATCCGTGTAAACCGTTACTTTACAAATCATAGTGAAAATAAAAGGTTTTGCCCTTTTGGGGGATTTTTCCTCATTTGTGTGTTTGAATGTTCTTGCATGGTTATATCATCTTCAATCACACCTAGATGCGTGCTTTAGGTTTTAATTAAAAAACTGAGTTTAGTTAAATAATTTCTTGGTTTGAACAAACGCGCACTCTCAACTGGATGAAGTTTTGCACAAGTGTGCCCAGAGGGTTGGTTATTTCATTCCCAATGTTGCCTTCCTCTCAATCCTTCAAACCATGTCCCTGCGAGGTTCCCAAGTGGAGGTCGTTCGATAGAGCATGTAAGCTCTCCTATGCCCCACCAGGCATAGTCCCTCGAGGGTATCGAACAACCTCGTCCATATTACAAAGAAAGCTTGCTCAATAAATAAAGTACATAATCAAATACATTTTGCTCGATATTACAAGATATCATTATTCGAATAACTTTGGCTTTCGAGGGAAGTCCTTCGAGGAATGTCTGTGGAAGGTCTTCGTGGGACCTCCCTTGTGTGATCCTTGTCTTCCTTCTTCGTTTGCTAAGTATATTATCAATTTGGCTAATTAATCTTTAGTGGAGACACCCCCTACATTTCCCCCCTCATAGAGATATTTGTTTATTACATGAAGAAATATCTGTACGACATACTTGGTTGATCTTCCAACTTTTTTGCAAGAATAAGGAATATATATAGGCAAATAATCATATCACAATAATCATTAGGCTGCTTATTTAGTAAGAAGTATGTGTGAGGAACTCATATGTTCCTTTTTTTAACTACTTATTTCTTTGAAACGCCTTGAGATTTTTTGAGAGCGCTATTTCTTGATGGGACATTTGTGATTGTGTATGACAGTTGTCTTGAGGGACATGAAGATATTTTATTCAAATTTTCCCTAAAGCGCTTCATCTCCCCCAAGTTGAAAAGACTCCAAACATGCCCCATTTATTGCTCTGGTCGTATCTCATTTAATGAATTTGTCCCTTGTGCTTCTGTACTTTACATGTGGCGGCTTTAGGATAGATCATTTTCCTCACGCGAGGGTATCAACGCCTTGCTTATTAAAGCATCATCATTGAGGCTTTTGGATTCCTTCCCCTATGCGCACGTGCAATCCATACGAGATAACTTGATCGTCATTACGTTTAGCCAAGTTCTGTCATTTACCACCTTTGGGGGTTTGTTCTGCCCCGATAAAACGACATGTTTGCTTTCCCAAACCTTCACACTTGGGTTTGTCTGCAATCATGCTTTTTGAGAGAGAAAAATCCAGTGTTTATCCCCTACTTTCTCTTTAACCTTAGTCTCACACTTTCTTCTCTGTTCCCATGTCACCCATCATGAAAATAACTCAATCTGTCAGAGGTGCTTCTCCTCATACTTAGGCACGTCAGAGCAAATGGGCACGCTATCGGCGTGCACCATACTTTGGTGAGTCCGACCATTTCTTGTCGGTGGCTGAACATTTCCTCGATGATCTTCTGCCGATGGAGACTGCGAACTTATTGATGGATAAAGTGACAATGCTAAGGATTTTTCCTATACTCCAACTGCCACCATTACGCGGTTCGGTATCGAATGAGGTGATTACCCCTTTTCTAAGGTGGAGTTTGAATCCACTTTGGGTACTTGTGAGGGATTGGGTCCTGGGACCGACCACATTCACTCCAAATATTTTGTTCAATTAGCTTTGGTTGGTTTATCATCTACTAGCTGGCTGGTTGATCTCACCCTTGCAAAAAATAACGCTCTCCAGTTACTTGTATCTCGCTGGAGCCACAGGTCCCATACCTTCATTACCTCTTGGGCGAATTCACCATTACCCTTGAGGATGGCTGTGAGTTGCTAGGATTGGAGGGAGTAGGTTTTGACACCTTCTTTGAGGAGGCTGTCTCTAGTGCCAAAAAGGCTACTCGAGCGAAGCTGGAGGCAGTTAAGAATGATTGTATGGTGATATATAATAAGTGCACTTACTCAGAGATGATAAGGTATTTATACTTCATCGAAGACTAAGCCATGATTAAGGCCCACGAGGCCGCCAAGGAGAACCCAAAAGGGAAACAAGTATTCGAGTACCCTCCTACTGGGAGGGGCTTAATTCGAAGGTGGAGCTCGCGGGTTACATTTGGGTTGTGTTATCGAAGATATTTCTCCCAGGCAAACCCCATGACTGTCCAAAGAAAGATCTGATCAATACGACCGTTCGTATGGCCAATAGTGTCAAGCTCCTCTTGACTACCATTACTATTGGCTCACTATATACTTGGTTAGATTATGTGCAAGCTGAATCAACTTGGAGAATTGGTAGGTTTGATGTCTCCAATTATACGAATCATGTGCTCCTGACAGCGTTTCTATATGCCCACTTTTCAGAGTATGTTCCAGCAGGCAGTTATCCCAGCTCTCATCCCATCAGAGTCCCTCGCATTTGTTGTTGGAATCGTAAGAGTTCTAAGAAATCGTTTATTTCTTTAATTGACAATGTTCAAAAGTTTATACCTCACCCTAATGTCGGGGCTGATCATTTTTTTTCGAATCACTTCTTTACAGATGTGGAGCATCCCATCGTCCCCATTACGGAAGCGCTGGCTAAAAATTTCCCAGTGAACAATGTTCATTTGCTATTGATTCCCTCTTACCTGCCTTCTTACACAGAATGGTCCTCTTTTTACTCCATTTATATCCCTCACCATGTAGCCATGCAATTTAGTTACGATTAGGGAAATCCTATGTTAAGCCACTTTACCCGAGAGAAACCCACCAACTTCTCCTTTGTTGAAACTTTCTCACTTCCACCATTATGAATCTTTATTCCAACTACCTCGCCAACTCTGTTATTTTGAGCAGGGAATCTTGAGGTGGCCAATCTGCAATGTATCTGATAATGTTTTAGTTAAATCAACTGGGTCGTTTCCAAAGTAACCTTCTCAAAGAGCCTCGGTATCCTGATGTGGAGAGGTATCCTCTGACGGAGTCGAATTTGATGAATTGCACTACTTTGAACTCTATGTTCTCTCTCATCACTACTAACAGTCTTGTTTCCTCTGAGCTACCTCCTTTGGCTCCAGTGGATCAGGTTGTGATGAAGAAGAATAAAGCAACCCAATCTTCCCTTTCAGTCGAAGTAGTTGTCGTTTCCCCTGGTCCCTCGAGGCCAGTCGAAGGGGATGATACTCCCCATGTCGCTTATATTGGAGCAACTGTGAGGGCTACCAGGAAGGCCCCAAAAAAGAAGCTTAAGGTTACCCAGAGGTTCCCCAAAATCTAACTCTTGATTCCTAGATCACTCAGAAAATTAACCCGATGTTCGAACGACTTCAACAGACTTAGGATAATTTTTCTGTGGCAGATAGGGTTTTTATGTCAGCTACGATGGCCTCTCGAGTGTTTTCCTATGATCCCACGGAAGCTGGAGGTAGCAAGAAGAGGAAGTTGGTTAGCCCTGTAAAGATTGTGCTGGAAGAAATGGGTGAGGTGAGCGAAGAGGATCATTCTAAGGAAGAAGAGGAGACTGTTGGTGAAGAGTTGGTAGGTGATTAAGATGATAATGATGAGGATGAGGAATGAGAAAAAGATAAAGGAGTGGAGGAAGAAGAGGAGGTGGAAGAAAAGGAGGAAGAAGAGTCTCTTCTTGTTCGAAGGCGTAGGTTGAGGAGAATGGTTTTTCCTTCTAAGCCTGCTTTACCTCCTCAAGATTATAACGTTTTAGAGGATGCTTCGGAAGAAGAGGTACGTCTACTATTCTCCCTTTTAAGTCCCTAACTTTTACTCTTTTCCCTTGTAATATGGACTTCTGTTTCTCTTTTCAAATTGATGTTCGAGGTGATATGCACGACGATGTTAAAGGCAGTGGCCCATTGAAGAAAGTAGCTGAGGTTTCACCTGCTTCGAAGGAAGTTGCACTTAAGGAGATAGCTGCCCCTACAGCTTCGTAGGTAACTACATATTCCCCCTAGGAGAATTTATATATCTTTGTTCTACTAAATCAAGTAGTGGCTATTCACCTGACTCTGCCTTCTTACGCAAGCAGGTTGGTCTCGATGCAGGTGCTCCCGATGCTATTGAGCCAATTGATAAATCCCCCGCTATTGTTATACCGTTCGTTATGGTAATTTTTTTTTCATTTTGTGAGATCCTTTTTGCCTTTATTTTATTGTTCTTATCTTATTTTGTGTTGTGCTTAGTAGGTTTCACTTTCTAAACAAACTGCCCGCTAATCCCTCCCCCCTCCAATGACCAGGTCTTTGTTACTCTCTTTAGGCCTTCAATCCTCCATCCAGAGGGGGCTGAAGTTGTTGCTGTGGGTCAGGCAGGAAGGGAGCAGGAGGAGGTTGCTGAAGTGGGAAGTAGTATTGTTGTTCCCTTAGAGTAGCATATCTTTATGTCTCCTGGAGGTTTTCACGAGGAGGAAGATTTGATAAAGATGGCCACCAGGCAGTTTGTAGATGATCTGTAGCCAGAGGTATGCTCTTCTTTTGTGTATGTCTTGTATTTAAATGTTATCATTGCCTAATAAATAGGGCTCTGAAAACCCTTGTCTCATTTTTACTGTTGATCTGAAACCCTTGTCTCATATTTCAGTACACTGATGGTAAAATTATATGTTTTATTTAGTTTTAAATTAGTGGTAAAATCGTATGTTCTGTTTGATTTAGTTTTGGTATTTTGTGTGTATAACAGAGGTGATGTCTGTGTGACACCCCGACTAATTAAACACCGGGTAGCTACTCCTTTATAAAATTAATTCAAAATGCCAAGTTGGCTCAGTTAATAGCATCACTGTCGAAAACGTTTTATTATTACTAACCACCTAGTATTTAAAAAGTAAGTGCCAAATTTTATTAAATCTGATTAACATGCAACAAGAGTAATGAATAACTAAGTAACACCATTCACCATACTGAAGTAAAACGAATAACCATCACAAAATGTAAATAAACTCTGGAGGAAAAACTCCTCAATACAAATCCCACAACTGATAAGTAAACTGAAATAAATAACTAAAACTGAATACTGAGCAATACATGCTAGAGTCTGAAAACTGAAATGTAAAAATGTCTAATAGAATTGGGCAACATGCCCTACAACTGATAGATGCTGAGACTGGAATCCAAATGAGAGAGGCGTCTAAAAGCAAGTCCCTGTAGCTTCCACAAATAGCTACAGCTCGTCTTCTGAATGAGAATCCTATGCTTGGTGTCCTTGTGGCTGGGCACCTAAAATGGTTTTACAAGAAAATATATTTGAAAGCAAATGGGTCAGAGCCCGAAAGTGGAAATCATTTTAAAAACCTGCAAGTGCTTTAAAAACATTTAAAACATTAAATGCAAAGTACATGTTAGGACGTGCACTCACATTAAATTCTCACCTCTCGACTAACTGTGCACTCCTAACGTAAGTATCCATCTATAACTACCCTTTCTACTAGCTAAGTGACAACGTAACTAGCTAGACTACCAAAGGTTCTACCCATTTTACTCGGTTAATTTAACATAACAACACTCATAATTTAATAGAGGTTTAACGTAAACTCAGTTACTAACTATGCCATTGATATAACTATCAGCTAACTCATTATATAACTCGAAACAATACCGTAATATTTTTACAACATTAACATGAGGATTTCCATTAATTTAATGTATATTATTCACATCATAAATATACGATACAAGCACCCCGCAATCTAAGCTATGGTGCACACATACTCTGCTATCCATCCCGGTACATCACGTACATAAGGATCACATATTCCGAATCTCTCAGGAATAGTCCAGATAACACAAATCACAAATAGTGGAGGCGAACACAGTCACCATCACATGGGTCACGCACATACCTACGCTCCCATGGTCATGCAGACTTATTAATATCACAATAAGTCCTTCTATGACCTATGTTCATCAAGGTACCAGTCTATATCCCCCCCGTAGGCACACAAGGATTAGAGGGTCCTAAGCGAACGAAACCTCCCGTGATAGCAAGTATGGTAGGTATGTCATACACATAACTATATACTAAGCATTCACACATCTTAGATATCACCATTTTAATAAGGTATAAGCTACATCATAATACCATTATATCAAACTTATATATTTCAAGTAATCCGATAGTTTATAATTTAAATAGTCGACACGTCTCACGTCGTAATTCCTTAAACTTAAAACCTATCTCGAATAGACTACTAAGTTCCCATAATTCTCACATATGATATCTTTATGCCTAAGGTCTTTACTTCTGCCCCAAACCTTATTTCATCAACTTATTCAAATTTTACACTATTAACCTAAACGTTATCTCGCTTCACGAATTTCAATAATCTAGAATAATTCCTCGAATTGTATTCTAATTAAAGTCCACTATAATAATCACACCTACTGGTCTCCTTAAGGTTGAGGGTATTCATAAGTTCTCCAAACATATTCTCCGAGGGTTTCCACCATTAAAATCAAATTAAGGAAAATTTTACTCATTCTGGGAAGGTCGATCGATCGACCTATGAATATCGATCGATCGATATAGTCGATCGATCGACTGATGAATGTCGATCGATCGATCGAACAGGTATGGCTACGGACTGCTTCATTCTGCAGATTTGAAAACGTCCCAAAACTTATTTCTAACGTATGATTCTCAAATATAACGTTATAGTAATGTCATATAACAATCCTACAATATTACTAACGTCCACAAACCAATATTTCAACAACTATAGGCTACATATGGATCAATCTTCATCAAAAACCTAGTTTCCAGATTTTATCTCAAGAACATTCATAAACTTCATCTTAAATCCGTTTTTGGTATAACAAAAGTCGATAATTCTCTTAATATAATCTTCCAGTAACATTCTACATGCAACCTATATCCCAAAATTTAAACTAATAACTCCAATCTTATGGGTTTTTCATTATCTTCAAAGAACATACAAAATTTTTGAATAGTCTAACATGGAAGAAGCATTCTCCGAAATTTAAATGGAATAAATCACTTGCCTTGATTGTTTCTGAATCTGGTGTTGGATTTGTAATCTCTTTCTGCAGATTTTCTGCAGAATTCCTCCTCTTTCCCTTCCTCTCTAAGCTTTCTTCTTCCAAAGATGGCTATGGTGGCTAGGGTTTTCTTTTGGGAGAGTTGGAAGACTAAATGATAACCTACGTAGCTTATGGGGTTAATAAAGGGTTGGTTGGCTCAATCCTTATCAGATTACAACTCTCAATTTTCGTCACTTTTAATTACCCAAAAATACCAAATTACTAAAATACCCTTTAAGTTACCGGTATGGCCTAAAAATACCCCGGGACCCAAACTATACCCCCGGCTAGTGTTTTCTGACTATCTCGACCCTTCCGGACGCGATGGCGCACTCAAAACGACCATACGGATTATAGATTTTAAATTCACAATTATTAACAAAATAATATACCGTGACGCGGCGGTCCCACGCGTCTCAACAAAATTTCTAAAATGCCGTATATAAATCCCACGACAAATTTTATAATACCAAGTCCATATATAATCATATATGAACATAATCAAATACCAACTCGCATCACATTAGTATTTATAACCCGGATTAATTTCCAATTAATACGCAATTTAATTAATTAATCCCAAAAATAATTATAGTCAAAAGTACGGGGTATTACAGTCTGTTGTATCTGCTGTGTTGTTTTTTTCTTTTCAATTTCAGTCTAATTTTAAATTTTCTGTTTGATTTAGTTTGATATTCTCTTTGATTTAGTTTTGATTTAGTTTGATATTCTCTTTGATTTAGTTTTGATTTAGTTTGATATTCTTTTCAACTTATGTTAGCTGTTAATATGTTAGTATGTTAACTGTTAGTATGTCCCTGTTAATTAAAAAAGTATGTTAACTGTTAATTAAAAAGTATGTTAACTATTAATTAGTATGCTGTTAGTATGTTAATATAATTAATTATATTACAAAATGTTAATATGTTAGTATGTTGTTAGTATATATTAACTGTTAATACGTTAGTATGTCGTTAGTATGTTAATTATATTACAAACTATTAATAATTAATTTCATATGTTAGTATGCTATTACAAACATTAGTATGTTACAGTTAATATGCCATTTGTTAATGTTGAAATAAGCTAGATGTTAGTATGTTAGTATGATTTTTACTAACAGTTATTATTTTAAGTATTAGTCACAGTTATTAGTTAGTATGTTAAGGCTTAGTAATTTTGAAATAAACAACTTTTTTTTTGCAGTAACAGTATTTTTTTATGGTTTTTTTAATTTAATCACAAATGAGCAGGAATCGTGAATTGACCCAAACAAAACTGAGAACCATCGATTCGGTTCTATATATATTTCGATTCGGTTCTGGTTCTGTAGTGGAACTGAACCAAGACGGACCATGCACAACCATAATCGAGGGTCAGGCGGGCCAAGTCATATTGGTCTTAAAATCTCCCATAATCGAGGGTCAGGCGGGCCAAGTCATATTGGTCTTAAAATCTCCCATAATCGAGGGTCATGAGGGCTAAGTCATATTGGTCTTAAAATCTCCCATGATCGAGGGTCAGGAGAGCCAAGTTATATTGGGCTTAAAATCTTCATGCAATCCATCTCGTATATGTTTATGGCTTTATAATTTCTTGCATTTCAGGTTGGAGTTGAGTTATCGCATGTACGCGATCCATTAGTTGAAGGTGTAACACATGAAATTTCGTAGGTAAGGATGATGGCTGGTTTAGCCGCATGGGGTGAGGCTACTGGTGTTCAAGTTCAAATAACAGGCCCAAGTGTTAGTGGGATGCTCGAGATGGTTGTTTCCCAAGCGCAAAAAAGTGAAAGTGCTTCGCACACGTGACGCCCCTCTTCGAGTGATAGTGATTTTAGTATGCACCCTCCTGAGGTGGCCCCTGAAGTGGTTGTGAGGCAGACTTTGCTCGATTTCCCCCACATCTTGACTGATGGTCCTCGCACATTGATTGAGTAGTTGTTGACCTAATTTCCTTTAAAATTTTTCCCTCGCAGCATCCAATCCATACCCTTGATGATGGCCTATAAACTGCTTGGCCTGGACACCATTTTTGGATGAAATTCTCAACACTCCTCTGAAGTCTCTAAATCCTAATGTAATCAAGGCTTTATTGGGTAAGGTGAATGTTCTGTCAACGATGGGTTTTCGCTGTCTTGGTTGGTGAAGATGCTGCGTGACTTCAAAAAAGATGATTTGCCTACCCTTTATCACCGGCTGCAGAGTTCTCATCGCTCGCAGGTAGCCATATCAAAGCAATTAATAAGCTTGGAGACCGAGTTAGATGTAGCTAAACAAAAGGTGGAGAATGTGCACGCTGAGTTACTTAAGTGGGAGAAGGATTTGGATAATTTGCAACAGAGAAGGGAGCACTTCCAGTAAGATTTGGCTGATCTAATCTCTGACCAAAGAAGCCTTGATCAAATACTTCCTCAGCATCATCACCGGCTTCTTGGCTCAGCTAATCTGTATTTTATAATGGACACCCCCTAGAAGATTTTGTTTAGGCTTTCCCTTTATTTGTATCCCCTGTTTTGCTATCTTGGAACTTCTATGGCATGCAACACAATATTTCTTTATTTAAATAAACTTCTTATCATTCAGTTCTCTTCCTTTTATGTCTTGTTTAAATATTGACTGATCTAGTACATTAATGCAATTTAATCTATGTGAAGTATATAAAGCAAAGAAAATGACCCAAGGTTATCACAACAAATATAATTTTGTACCACATTAAATATACAACCCTAAAGTTTGAAGAAGGTATATTTCTTAACATAGCAAAATGAAACAAGTTGAAATGTGGATCGAATACAATCAAACACAGTAAGTTTTAAGCCATTTGTTGTTCAGTTTGAAAGTATTATCATCTTCCACTTTAGATATCTCACAGTAGCCTGAGTCATGAGTTGCTCGAACGATGTAGGTGCCACACCTCGTAATTTCTGGGTTATTATTTTTATTTAATTAATTCAGTAATTAGTATTTCACTCGTGTCATAAATTAATGAGAAATTATTAATGAAATATTTAAATGTGAATATATTTAAATAAGTTAACGGGTGAGAGTTAATTTTTAGAAATTTGTTTCGGATGGTGATTTTTGAGCACGCAGTTGAGTCTAGTAGGGTCAAAATATCCCGAAAGGAGTGGTTATATGCCTACATTGGGTTTAGGGGCCTAAGTAGACATATTGGAGTTCTATATAGAGAGTTTGGACCATTTTTATAAGGCCCGTATGCACAAAAATGTGAATAGGATTTTTAACCCCAAATGAGTAAGGGGTAGGCAACATTAAATCACATTAAAAGACTAAAGAGGGAAAAAGCTAAGGGAGAGCCAAAGAGAAGAGGAACTTGAGGATCTTGGAGATATTGCTTCAAATTCAATTCAAGACCTTCACTTAAAACTTTAAATCTTCATTTGAGGCAAGTGGTTTAAATTGTGATTATTAATTTGCATCTATCTTTTCATATTAAAATAGGTGGAGTCCAATTGAATTCTAGGGTTTGTTCTTGAATAAATTCGAGATTTCCTTATAATGGGAGTTATAAATCTGTTTGGGTTTTGATAGTTGATGAAATTGATGATTTAATTGGTGAAATTGTTAGGGTTAGATTTGTGATAACAAAAGAATGGACTTAGGGTGAATTTGGGAGCATTTTAATGTAGAAATCTGTTCAGAACGGAGGTTGAAAAATGTTAATGGTGGACTGGGTTCTTAGTAGAAGAGAGAGAGAGGAGAAATACCAAGGTCATTCGAATGCCCTGGTATTTCGTTCGAACGAGATCCACTGTCGTTCGAACGACAAGGATCTTTGTTCGAACCATCCCTGATGTTGCCAGATTTACGTAATTCCTCTGATTCAAACCTGTTGTGTTAGAGATTTACAGTTCCTGCCCTAACTAAATTATGAAATTGAGTTTGGATTTAGGGTTTAAATTTCGAATACCTAACCTTGAATTAATTAGAGGACTAATGAAATTGAAGATGTAAGTTTATGATTAGCATATTCTAATCTTGTTGTTTAAGCGATTTGACTTGATTGCATGAAATTGAAGGGTGGATTGAAATAATTAAATTTCGGGCCGAGAGATAGAAAGTTCGGGTATAATTGAAAGGGGTTACGCCAAAATAATGGGAATTAATTAGTGTGTGATTAATTAAAATGAAGTCGGACCATAAAAGCATATGTTTTAGGCTTGTGTATGGGCATAGTACACCGGTAGCCTGGATTTATATATATATACGGTGATATGTAGTATATATATGATTAATAAATATTTGTGTGAATAATATGTATAGTAAAGAATACATATTCTAGTGCTTTCAGGGGAGGTTGTGTGATGTGGGTAAATCCCCTGGCTTGAGGAGCAGGGAGAGTATAATCCCCAGGTCATATCGTTCGGGTTCAGGACTAAGATGAATGGTGTCTAATTCAAACTCACTACTGTGGGAAACTATGGCATTTAGAGAACACCCTGAGTGATTTTGTCATTTAAATACACTTGCTAAATATTTTCAAATGTTTTGGGTTCTAACCGTTGCTATAAAATATTTTCAAAAACTTTTAGGTGTCCTACCATAGGGGCATCAGTCTTGATCCTTCCTACAGGGTGCACAACTGCAGCTTATGTGGATTGCTACGGGATCTTTGTTTAGATGCTTTCCTCATTTTATCTTTAGATACGGAATTTTTTGGTGCTACTATTGATTTTATACTTTTATATTCAGTCTTGGAATGTATTAGTATTCTTTTATACCTGCACTTTGTGGATGGCTTATAGTCGATGTTGTTCGATAAACTCTTGTACTTACTTTATGACATTTTTAATTTCTTTCTTGTATTAATTTATTTTATTTCCTAGTATGTTGGTTGTGTTGGATTAATAAATATAAAATTTAGCATCAACTTAATGAAAGACTAGGTGGTTAGTAATTAATAACTTAACGAGAGTGATGTTAAGAATGAACTAGATGAGATTCTTGTTTAATTTGATATAGAATTGATCACCAGGTATTTTATTAGGCGGGGTGTAACAGTAAGGTCCCTCCCAATTGGCTTCAAACTTAGGCAATGACAATCCCCTAATGTGCCTCTTGCAAGCCTACATGACCAGGTCTCCCTCTTTGAACTTCCTTAGACTCACCATTTGATCATAGGATCTAGACAACTATTTCCTATAAATCTCAAAGTGCCTCACAACTTTGTCTCTATATTCCTCTAGTGCTTCGAGTTGTACATGCCAACTATGAGGAAGCATAGCACTTCGTAAGTTGCATCGAGCAAAAGGTACCTCGAGTTCTACTGTCAAAACAACTTTTGCTCCAAACACTAAGGAAAATGGGGTATAACCCATTGGTTTCCTCTTTGTTATTTGATAAGCCCACAGAACCTCGGGTATCTTATCATTCCATGTGCCCGGGAAATCTTCCAGCATTTTGGCTAAGATGTTCACCAAAGTCTTATTAGTAGCTTCTGCTCGCTCATTACACTTCGGGTATGCCACAGCTGACTTGTGGTGGATAATGGAGTATTTATCTGTTAGAAATCTTACTTCACAATTCACGAAAGGAGTGACATTGTTTGATAGGAAGACCTTCGCGATGCTAAAATGGCAAATGATTTAGTTTTTTATGAATCGAGCGACCACCCCCACTGTGGCCCTTTTCAGCGGCATGGCTTCTGCCCACTTAGTAAAACATTCAGTGGTCACAAGTATTCAAATCTTTCCTCTCAAGGAGTTATTTATTGCCCCTACTAGATCAAATGGCCAAGTGTGAAACGGGAAGGGCGTGGAGAGAGAATGTACCGAAGGAGCGTGGATCATGTTCTAATGCAGTTGACAAGCGTTGCATTTACGAATAAATTTCATCGAGTCTCTTTCCATTGTGGGTCGGTAATATCCGAATGTCATAAGTTGATTATAAAGTACGGCTCTGCCAATGTGTCCTGACTTATGGGCTTGTTGCAGCACTTCCTCAGCTTCTTCCCCCCTGATGTACCTCAGAGGCCTATCGTGATATGCTCGTCGATATAACTGCCCCTCTTAAACATAATATCTGGGTTCTCGTGTCTTCAGTTTTGTAGCATCATCTTTGTCTGCTAGCATCACTCCATCTACCAATAAATCCATGTATGGTTGCCTCGAGTCTTAAAGTTGATTGATAAAGTTACAATCTACTGCTTAATAGAACAATCGACATTTGCCACAGTCTCTCTATAATACTGCAGCGTCTTGCCTCATTCAAGGAAAAAAATAACCCCCTCTTTGAATCCTTATGTATAAGGTAACTTCAATGGTTTCTTAAATGTCTTCATGCACTTCGATCAATTTCCTCTTGGCTTCCTCGGGGTCTACACATCTGGACAACCGGCCTCCTTTATTTTTATAGTATAAGTTGCTTCTGGTAATAAAATATTGCGTAAGATCAGCTAAACTCAGCGGGTCCTCGCCTATCTACAGTTGTTTTATGATTTACCCCTTCAATCATCGCTGTCTTCTGTGGGCAATATTTCCAGTATGGTCGAGGGATCTATCCTCTTAATGATTCAAACAACTGTTGATTATCCATCAAAATCAATCTTCTGGGAAATGGTCGCGTAAGCGTCACTATGCTGATTCATCATTCGATTGTGCCTTTTGATTTTTACCATGTCAAATTGCCCAAGAAACCGTTATATAATTGTTCGATAAGGCGCCAAGCTCTTGTGCTTCAAGGAAAACTCCCCAATCCATTTGACCCTCATCGATCTACTAGTTTTCTCTCATTCTACCCCCCCCACTACCCCCCCCCCCATGTTTATCCAACAAGAAACATAATAAATTATGTCCAATAAGCATAGCAACTCAAACAAAACAATCACAAATTAAAAACTAAGCCCAAATATACCTTTAAAACATTAAAGATCATATAACGCGTCGAAAATCATTATAATACTCCATATATTTGGCAATAATAAATTAATTGTTAAATTGATTATTTACTTATGATCAGTTGAGTTGTTATTTTCACGTGACAAGTCGTATGTTACTTATTATAATTGTCGCATGTTGTTATGAGATTTATACATGTGGTCGTATGTGTGTTACATGAATTAACACTCTTTGGGAATTGTCATAATACACGACAATATATTAATTAAGTATTTTTAGTGACTTAGTATTATGGACGACTATGGAATGACCAGGGACTAGTTATCGGGGGTCTCCTTGCTTGGATTGTTCCTTCGATATGGGATCCCATTGATTATGAAATAGTTTCTTATAATGTCGAGTCGCACGTTAATAATTATTAATTAAGTTTTAACTTAATTAACTCGTACCAGCTTATAAATTTAAATAAGTAGATAATTAACTTATTAGAATTTGTCGTATTTCATGTTGATACATGACTTAGGTAGAGTTTTGGGTCATTTGGAGTATTATTTGGGCTCATTGGGTTAAGTCTTAAAATGGGCCTAAGCCTAATTTCGTGAAATTCTTAATTATTAGGTCATTATACAAACCTAAAAACACACTTTAGATATTTGGAAGAAAATTTAAGGCAATAGATAAGAGGCACAAATGTTGAAAGAGGATTTGAGGATTTTTGAGATTTTGATTCGCCAATCAGTTCAAAGGCAAGTTTATATCAATTAAGAATTTAATTAGGAGTGTGTTATGATAGTGATAATCATTGGAATATAGATTATAACTTATGTAATATGCTTTCAATCATCTAAAACTTAATTTTTGTAATTAGTTCAATTGGTAAATTAAACTTAAACCCTATGTTACAAAATTTGGATTTCTTGATGATAACCTTATGAATTAATCTTCAAATCTTAATGAAATTGATATATTCTTAATTATAGTAATGATATATATAAAATCCCTCTTGTTCAATATAAAATTTAATTTTATTTTAATATGAATTGGGTAGAGTTATGAATATAGGATTTTAAGATTCATAACTAGAAATTAGTGCACAAATCCTTATTTAAATAATCTAAAACTTGTAGTATAGGTTAGATTTTGATCTAAAGGTGTTTAAGGATCATAATAAGTTGTTCTTTATATGTTAGAACCTTAGGTTGGATCGTCTATGGTGGACTCGGGTTCCTTGGATCGTAACTTGGGGTATGGGAAAAAAGAATCCCGACTTTTATGAAATTTAGATTTATGGTGTATGTGGGCATGGTTAAGTAGCTCCATGCGCACAGTGGTGACATGAAGTCTAGTTTATTGGATGCTTTGTGGCAATGGTTGTTAGGGGTTTTTGGAAAATTCCAGTTGTTATTTCAAATTTTTTATATAAATGTGTTAGGTTTGGTTCAAACATGACTTTTATACATTTCAAAATTAGTATTTAATTAATCGAATTATGACACTTTTATGGAATTCGTAAGTATATAGGATTTCCATATAATTTCTCAAAGGCTTTGAGTATAAGAACGAGTATGGGGACATTTTATGAGATCGAAAGATGTGTAGTGATTTTGTAGATCACATGTTAGTTTATGATGTTTTTATAACCCATCGAGTAGGGTAGTTATTACAATATAATTTTTCTTATAAAGGTTAAGTGTGAGGCAATACCTAGGCCTTAAGAGCCTTGGGAGTTCGGTTTATTGTTGTGTATAACCAATTTTAGTTAACGTGCGTATTAACTAATAATATCAGAGATATCATAGGTAACCCAATTGAGTAGGGTGTATTTATATGTGTAAGATGTGAGTGCAGATTTGGGAAAGCACCGCATTGAGTGTGTTTTAGACTTGACGTATTCATCTCGTTGAGGAATTATAGTCGGCGTAGTTCGTGGGTCTGTACGATACGTCGAAAAACTTGATTTTTGGTGGTTTTTAGTACGCGGGGGTGGTAAATTCGGCTAGTCGCCTCCAAACGCCCATGTACCGTATAAAATACATAAAATTTGTAATGAAACTATGAAAATCCTCTCGTCACTATCAAAATCGTGATGGAACTAAGAGGTTCGTGGGGGAGAAGAGTTAGATTTCCTCGCCTTACTTTGCCCCTAAGACCATCATCTATCCAAATGAGGGGGGATTAATCTTTTTATAGAAAAGTGCCTTAAGTTGGCTTGACACGTGTCATGTTCTTTGTGGAACTAAGTATCCCACTAGTTATGGTGCCACTTGTTGCGATATTTATGGTGGCATCTTAAATGAACAAATTAACTCATTACTAGAGTATTGTCTAGTGTAATTTATCAAACGCAGAGTATACGCAATATATTAAATCGCGCGTAATAATATCTCAGTCCGTGTAGGGTCTGGATTGTAGTAAAACTTGATAAATAATAAATCAATATTTGATAAAATCTGTGGGGTTTAATTATTAGAGTGTTGGTGGTTAATTTATTTAACTCCACTCTATATTCGCCCCCTCGTACGCATAGTTGGTGTGTTGATGCTTCAACTGAGACATATCAACCGTGTATACGAAATAATCGTTTAACATGTTTCTACTAACAAACCATCATGTGACAATGCTTGGTCTATTATCAGGCATGTATATGCATATATTATTTGCATATAGTTTTGAGGGTTATCTTTGTTGCCGCTGTTTTTCATTTTTGGAGGAGTATTTTGGGGACTGACCCTATTCCTTCGAATGAGCATGTCTCCACAATTTTATTGTGATTTTAAACATTTTTAACAACAAACTTGCTATATGTACCGGCTCGAGCAATCGATTTGTTGGTTTATAATGGATATTTTGTAATCATAAGATCAAAACTTGTTGAGAGTACTCGGTCAAGCAACCATTTGTGCTTCAAGCGAACTGGGATTTTTAAACCAATATATTTTTCAAGTGTGGCTAATTTTACTTAGTAGAGCAACCAAAAAGGTCCTTAAAGTAAATCAAAACTTTAAGCGTGCCCAAAAATGAGGTTCTTTAAGCGTGATTAGTAAATTAGGACTTTAATCTCCCATAAATTAGGGTCAAGTGTACCTAGTAGTGTAGGACTTTAAATCTCCCATAAGCGAGGGTCAGGCACGCCTAGTAGTATAGGACTTTAAATCTCCCATAAACGAGGGTCAAGCACGCCTAGTAGTATAGGACTTTAAATCTCTCATAAGTGAGGGTCAGGCGCGCCTAGTAGTATAGGACTTTAAATCTCCCATAAAGGAGGTTCAGTCGGGCCTAGTAGTATAGGACTTTAAATCTCCCATAAGTGAGCGTCAGGTGTGCCTAGTAGTATAAGACTTTAAATTACCCATAAACGAGGGTTAGGCGTGCGTAGTAGTATAGGACTTGAAATCTCCTATAAGCGAGGGTCAGGCGCGCCCAGTAATATATGACACTGGTGCCTAGTAATATAAAACTTTTATGAGAACTGCAATACACCTCTTTGGGTGACTTACCATAATACTGACAAAGTTTGTGAGGACTATAATGCACCTCAGCGAGCGACTTACCACAATACTGGTAAGGTTTGTGAGAACTATAATGCACCTCTATGGGCGACTTACCACAATGCTTAAGGTTTGTGATAGCTATAATGCACCTTTGTGGGCGACTTACCACAATGCTGGTAAGGTTTGTGAAAACTATAATGCACTTTTGTGGGCGACTTACCACAATACTGGTAAGGTTTGAAAGAACTATAATGCACCTTTGTGGGCTACTTACACAATGCTGGTAAGGTTTGTGAGAACTATAATGCAACTTTGTGGGCGACTTACCACAATACTGGTAAGGTTTGTGAGAACTATAATGCACCTATGTGGGAGGCTTACCATAATGCTGTCAAGGTTTATGAGAACTATAATGCACCATTGTGGGAGACTTACCAAAAATACTGGTAAGGGTTGTGAGAACTATAATGCACCTCTGTGGGTGACTTAACACAATACCAGTTAGGTTTGTAAGAACTGTAATGAACATAAGTGGGAAACTTACCACAATACTGGTAAGGTTTGTGTGAAAACTTTGTATCCAAGCTCCATATTTTGTGGGCAATTTGCTTCCCCTCTATCTCTTTGGTGAAAATAATGTCATATAGTCAGTGCTATATGTGAGCCAACTGGTGGTTATGTTGAACAACTCTGATGTTTCTTTTGGAGATGCTTTATCAATGATGACCATTCTGGAATCGAGTTTGAGTATGCTTGTCATATGTGTTAATGTCTAACTACAAGTGGTACATCATACAATACTTTTCCCCTTTTGTTTGTTTTGTCTTTTAACTTAAGATAAATAAAATTAAAGAAAAAATCATACATCAGTTACAACGCCATGTGAATACAATTAAGTACATTTCACAGGGTGATATCCCAAATTTAAAAAATCTCTTGAGCGTTTGGATTTGACATTTTTCAGCCTGATGTAATTGTTCAAGATTGATTTTACTCATGTGCGTTCAATATCTGCAAGGATAAAAAATCATCTTTGATTCTGGCACATAGCCATTAGTAACTTGTGGGACATATGTGTTGCATTTGCTCCACATGATTATATATGACATTGCATCACTTGTGAGATATTGCACCTCTGTGGGGTATATCTGTCCACATATATCCCACAAGTGCTAAAAATGTCATATATAATCATGTGGGGAAAATGTAGAACATATGTACCACAAGTTACTAATGGTTTTGTGCCAGAATCATAGATGATTTTTAATCCTTGCATATATTGAACGCATAAGAGTAAATCAAGATCGAGCAATTACATCAGGCCTGACAAATGTCAAAGCTGCTCAAGAGATCTTTTGAAATTGGGATATCACCCAGTGAAATTATTTAATTGTATTCATATGGCATTGTAATTGATGTATGAGTTTTTCTTTACTTTTCTTTATCTTGAGATAAAAGACAAAACAAAGAAAAAAGGGGAAAGTACTATATGATGTACCACTTTTAGTTAGACATGAACACATGTGATAAGCATGCTCAGATTCGATCCCAGAATGGCCATCATTGATGAAATATGTCCAAAAAAACATTAGATTTATTCAGCATAGCCACCAGTTGCCTCATATATAACACTGACTATATCATATTAGTTCCAGCAAAGCAATAGAGGGCAAGCAAATTGCCCATAAAACATGGAGCATGGACAGAGTTTGCACACAAACCTTACCAACATTGTGGTAAGTCGTCTATAGAGGTGCATTATAGTTATTACAAACCTTATCAGTGTTGTGGTAAGTTTCCCACATAGGTGCATTATAGTTCTCACAAACCTTACCAGTATTGTGGTAAGTCGCCCATAGAGGTGCATTATAGTTTTCAGAAACCTTACCAGCATTGTGTAAGTTGCCCACAGAGGTGCATTATAGTTCTTACAAACCTTACTAGTATTGTTGTAAGTCTCCCCCAATGGTTCATTATAGTTCTCACAAACCTTACCATCATTGTGGTAAGTCGCCCACATAGGTGCATTATAGTTCTTACAAACCTTATCAACATTGTGGTAAGTCACCCACAGAGGTGCATTATAGTTCTCTCAAATCTTACCAGTATTGTGGTAAGTCCCCCACAGAGGTGTATTATAGTCCTCACAAACCTTTCCAGTATTGTCGTAAGTCGCCCAATGCAGTGCATTACAGTTCTCATAAAAGTCCTATATTACTAGGCATGCCTGACCCTAGCTTATGGGAGATTCAAAGTCCTATACTACTAGGAACACCTAACCCTTGTTTATAGGAGATATAATTCCTATACTTCTAGGCACACTGACCCTCGTTTATGACAGATTTAAAGTCCTATACTACTAAGCACGCCTGACCCTCGTTTATGGGAGATTTAAAGTCCTATACTAATTGAAAGTACACGTGATTTTTCCCAAGTACACGCAAAGTTACACGTATACTTTGTAATATAACAAGTGGATATTGAAAGTACACGTGACTTTTACAAAGTAAACGTGTACTTTGTCAATATAAGTTCGCGTGTACTTAATAAAGTACACTTATTATATTTACAAAACATATAACAAGTGTATTTTGAAAGTACACGTGATTTTTACAAAGTACACGTGTACTATGTTTTGTAAATATCACAAGTTTATTTTATAAAGTACATGTGAACTTTATAAAGTACACTTGTTATTTTTACAAAACATAGTACACGTGTACTTTGTAAAATACACGTGTACTTTCAAAATACACGTGAAAATATCATGTGTATTTTCAAAATACACCTGATATTAATAAAGTATACGCGTGAATTGGTTTAAATATCACGTGTACTTTAAAAAAATCACGTGTATTTTAATAGTACACGTGATTTTTACAAAGTACACGTGATTATTGATTTGTATATTTATAAATATCAGGATGTTATTTTGCTCACCAATAGGGAAATGACACATCCACTTGTTGTGCTAGGTTTTGAACTTGCTATTTTGTCAAGTGAATTTATGAGAAACTCATACACAGTAGATGCCCAATCATAGCCATTCATTTCATCAATGATGTTGATGTATTTTACAAAAAAATCTGCTTGTGTGAAGTTTTAGTTGGAGAAAAATAACATGGTCAAGAAGTGGAGACAAACAAGTTTTACAAAATAGGCAATGACTTCATCTGTGCCCGACTCGACTGATTTCTTCAAACCCGCCAATATTTTTGACTTTCTTATTTTTTTTAAAGTATCGTTTAAGTCATACAGGTTTTTGAGACATAGTCGGTCTCTTTTTCAGTTCTATTGATTTTCTCTCCTCAACCATTGGTATGCCAAATATTTCAATTATATCTATTGGCCTTATTTCAATCCTACTCTTCATATGAAAACTTTTGGTTTCCTTATTGTACAACTTGATAATTGATAAAATATTTTTATCAGTCTTCTTGTGGTCCACTTCTACTACTTCCCCACTGTAGTAGGCATTGAAAAGCTCCCAGAATGGAGTCTTCTTAAGCAATTCAATATGACTATCGTTTATTTTCTCTTTAATCTTACCAAAATCATGAAGAAAGCTAACAACATTTGATCGATACTGGTCATTCTACTTTGTAGCACTTGTAGATTTCAATGCAACACTAGAACTAGAATTGGAACTGGATGAAGAACTATCTTCATAACTTCTTTTTTTTTGTTCTTTCCTTCATCTACATCCCCATTCTACTGATCTATAAACAAAATTTAAATTACTAACTTATAATGATAATTTACATGTACAAAAATAAAATACATGCGAATTACAATAAAACATAGACTAAAACAATGAAATAAAAGCGTATTTAACAAAAGTACATGCAATATTCTCGCAAACAATTCATACAAGTCTCAACAAAATACATGCTAAAGGCGGTAATATATATCATCTGTTTCATGGTAATACCTAACAAAGGTTGTTCAACAAGTCAAAAACCAAGATTCTCTCTTCATAACATATTCAGAAAAGAAGTGATACAATAGCTCCATGCTAAAAGCGGCAACATTTTCAAAACCTCTTAAGCAATACTGCTTAATTAGTTTAGCTAAATCCTTCGCTTTCAATTCAGTTACTTGAAGCTGTTGCACATAAAAAGTTTACTTAATGTTTTCATAGTAGTTGTAGAAACCAAGTAACCTTTTAGCTCTATCATTCATGCGAAGGAGAAAATGAATTTCGTCATCATTAGTACTACTGACTGTCAATGTGAAAGGTTTTGTATTGTTAAGATCTTCAAAGGTGCAAGTAGTAGTTTTGTAGTTGAACATGCTTGCAACTTTAGCTAATTTGTATACAAATGAAAAAAGAGTTATTAGTAACCTTAAAATCATTCAACATTTGCACACAATCTACTTTAGTTTCAACAAATAAAAAATGGAAATAAGAGTGCCAAAATTGTTTTAGATATTGCATTACTGTTTACGTACTACAAAAAAAATTATACCAAAGCTGCTCTGGTAGGGAGGTCAATTATTCTGATTTAATTGGAAAGAATCTACGAAAATGAAAAATCACACCAAATCGCCGAAATAGCTCCTGCAAAAAGATTAAGATCATCTGAAAAACTTACGAATAGCCATATTTGCTATATTTATAAAACAATAATAATTATTATGAAAAACTTACTAATAGCCATATTTGCTAATATTTTCTAAGACCCTTTAATTTCATCTTCTTCCTAAAATCAATGAACAATATATTCAATATTAAAAGTATTCGTGTGTCAGCTTAGAATTATCCTAACAAATAACGACATGCATATAACCCCCAATAGAATGTAAAAAAAATCCATTTAATTATAGTTTATCAAAAAAAAATAATGACACACATATAACCCCCAATATAATATGATGATATGCAAATAACCCACAACAATGTCGCTGTAATTTTTTTACTTATTAAAAAACCATTTAATTAGATTTTGTAAAAAAAAATAGGATAAAATACCAAGAAGTCCCTCAAATATTTTTGGGTTTTGTCCCATGTCCAGAGTTTTTTTAGGCTCATCTCCCATGTATTTTTTTAATTGTATTTAGTCCCATAACTACTCAAAACCTCCCTCAATCGCCCCTCTTTCTCTCCATAGAGAATGACACATGTCGTATAGTTTCTTACAATAGGGCCTACAACTAAAAAAATAAAAACACAGGAGTGGATAAAAATAAATCTTTAAAAGTGGGACTAAATATCTGTATTCCCAAAAAATTACAATGTATAAGGTTTTTAATAATATTTTGTCAAAAAAATAACCCCAATACAATTTATAGGGTTTATTGACATATATACATAAATCTATGCATACACACACATATAAACATAAATCTACAGATACACACACAGATACACACACACACACATATACACACAAATAGAAATATATATGCACACACACACACACACATATACATAAATAGACATCTATACATACACACACATCAGTCACAAATCAACAAATCGAAATGCACACACATATACATACATACACACACACACATTAGCCACAAATCAAAAAATTGAAATGCCCAAACCTGCTACTGATTGACAAAATCTTAGAGCTGAAATCGCAAAAATCCCTTAGATGAAATCGAATCGCAAAAATCGTCCAAACTTGCTACTGATTGACAAAATCGCAAATTCCCAAATAAAGACTAGGGTTTGAGAAAAGGGCATTTGGTTTTTTTAATGGCTCAACCTGGTCACGGCCAAGAGCCGTGACCCACCATCGCGACCCATTAGTTCCTTGTACCTACTACTGATTGATGAATGGTCACAGCCTACACCCGTGACCCCGATGTACGACCAACTTTAGACCAACAATAGACCTGCTACTGATTAACGAATGGTCACAGCCTATAGCCGTGACCCCTTGCGGTACCAACATCAGACCTATAATTGAGGGATGGTCACGGGCCATAACCGTGACCCACATCAAGAAATGGTCACGACCCCCAACCGTGACCCCATATGTGTATGTTTTCTCCTTCGTCACACCTATGGTCACGGTCCAAGTCCGTGACCCATCCGTGACCAAGCTTAGAGGGAATTTTGGGGTGAATTTAGCACCAAGATGGTCATGCCCTGGTCACGGCCCAAGTTCGTGACCCACGATGGTTAGGGATTTAGTTCGTGACCACTTCCAGAGCATCCATTATTTAGTGTGGTAATAAATATGGTCACACCAAAAAATAAGATATCATGACCCAAGTTCACGACGCGACCAGCTAGTCGCGAACTTGGGCCGTGACCAACTAGGCGTGACCATTCGCAGGATTTGGTGTAGTGTTGATAGCATGATTCCTAAACAATACCACAACAATATAAAAAAGTACACTCATAATACATAATAGTACACGTATATGGGATTGAACAAATTCAATTTCAATGTGCGTGTACTTTGTGATTTTTGCTTATACTTTAAAAAATTAAAAGCAAAAAAGCAAAAGTACACGCAAAAATCTCAAAGTACACGCAATAATTCAGGGCTTTAAAATACAACAACTAATATCGTAAAATACATCCAACCATAAATAAATGCCGCTGGCACAGACCACATTTAATATAGGAGATATACAAATACATCATGGCACTATTTATTTAATATCTGTACAACTTTTGATATATAATACATATATATTGTTGTGTACAAAAATCTAAATAACCCAAAGTAACCATCACATTCTCTAATATCTTTGGCCCCACATGTAAGAAACTGAGAAGTTCTCCATTAGGCAATCACAAAGTCGGATCAGTCATTCACTTAGCGCTCCAATTACTTTTACAGATAGAGGGATAAATATCTTTCATACTTGCTATTCCTTACCTGACAACATTTGGATGTTGAATCAATGATCTTTATCTTAATAGCCTGTATAGATTTACATCATGGCATATTTTATTTCACAGAGTACATACAATAAAATAGGGCAAGAAGAGCACCTAAAATCACATAGGATTGATCAAATCTGGATATGAATTATATTTTAAATAAAGTACGTGTATAAAACAAAGAAGTACATGCATATTGGACAACAAATTCAATTTCAATGTGCGTCTACTCTATTGATTTTGCGTGTGCTTTTTGAAAGTAAAGGCAAAATTCACAGAGTAAAGGAAATAAAATAGGGCTTGTACGTGTACATTATTCCAATCATGCAAAAAAATGTATTTTGCATTTAAAATCAGGGCAACAAATGTATTTTTTCATATCATGAAGATGAAGAGTGTGATTTCATCAGTCCATGTGTAATGTCTATAAATTTTTACATATGAGAACACAAAATAAGTAAGGACAAAAATGTGATGTCAGAAATAAAAATACTAAAAACACAACATATACACAGTGAATGGTATAATATTAAGTAGAAAACTTAAGAACATATATATGAGAATGTATCCATACTTGTTAGTGGTGTTTGGAAGAATTTGATTGAGAATGTGAAATGGTTA
Organism: Sambucus nigra; assembly: GCA_949130495.1. Lineage (NCBI taxonomy): Eukaryota > Viridiplantae > Streptophyta > Magnoliopsida > Dipsacales > Adoxaceae > Sambucus > Sambucus nigra. Next base: position 136,868,086 of record OX422224.1, on the reverse strand, counting down.
TTAAAACTTACACCATTAGGGTTTGATCCCTTTAACTTCTGTGAAGTTTGTTTGTATGGTTAGGATTATACGTGATTGTTGACCAAATTTTGGTTGAGGATTAAAATAGTTTTGATGTTTTGATCGAAGAGACAGTAGGGTTAGGGTTAAGGCTTTGACATTTCGATTTCGCGCTTCGATTTCTGAAAAGTGGGTTTCTCTTTTCATTTCTTGGTATTTATATGTTGGACCTAATCGTTTAAAATTTGTTGGGCCCGATTTTTTGGTCCAAAATTGTTAGTCCCAGAATCAAGCCGTAAAAGCCCCTAAATAAATATGCAGTTAAAATTTCCATATTTAAGTCGGTGTCGCACTCTCATGAGATTACCCCTCACCTCTCAACTATTGTACGCACCTAACACCTACATCTTAACCCACCTAGTTACACTACCCTGTCCCACTAGTCTTATTTGAAAATCTCACTAGCACACTACCCTGACTCGAGTATTGTCTAACTTTTATTTCTTAATTATCCACATCTCTCATTAGCTTATTAAATCATTAGTCAATTTATAACCTTACTCTAGTTATTTATTCACGTTCATCATTAACGTATTAAGCTCTAATATAATTTATTCCACTACTATATACGTTTATAAGACATATCACACCAAGACACTGTATATATATATATATCACTCGTAATATATGCAAACGCATTCCCTAATGCCCTTCACATTCTGGAAGCGAGTTCACTAGCATGCTATCGTGCTCCAGGAATGGCCACCACATTCTGGGCAACTGGGCTGAAATCTTACCATCGGACCCAAAAATCATTAACAAACATTGGAGGCGGTCATGGCCTTAAGTCCATGATCATAACCACACCATATTATTCCACGGCACTCCAAACCTATATCACAAGAGCATGCACAACACCTATGATCCTGGGAAACTGTACCACCTCTGCTGGAATTTTCCAGAGTGACCTCCCACGGCGCGCAACCTCCCTGATAGCATAATGTCTAAGATATGTATGTTTCACATAAATATCATACACACAGATATTATTCACATTCTTATATATACTATCTCTATACCCGTATATATAAATTAATCATAAAAACCTGGTTAACCCGTGCCTATCGCTCAAAAGCAGTAACCTACAAATCCCGAGTCTATCTCACGACTCTTAATTGATTAAGTTCTCATCCATTAATTAAATACAATAGCGTCACCCTGCTAGAAGCCCAGACTTACCCAAACAGCCCGTCGTATAAATCATTCGCATTTGTTAAGTAGCATCACTCAAATCAAACATTCAGACTTACCCAACCAGCCCATTCATTTAATCCCGAATTTAACTCATATATAAGTTCGAGTATTTGATTTTTTATTTGAGGTTATAGGATTGGGAAGAAATATATATAATTTTACCTAGTACGTACGAGTGATCCTCGAAGGCAATAGAGATAAGATTTTGTACTTTTTTACGGGGATCAAGCATAACCCATGAGGTTTGATGTGGGTTGTGTACACTCAGGGGTATCCTGGATTATATGGCTCCGTATTGAGGCACTTTGAGATGGTATTACCAGATTATAGTTTATACTGTGATTCTATGTTGCGGTACTTTGTGATGGTAGTATTTATACTAGAGATGTTATGGACATACCGATTTGCAATCGGGGTGTGGCTTCTCCTATCCCACTGAACGAAATACCCTAAACCCAACCCCGCTCCAGTCCTGAAGGTAAAAATGCCCCAAACCAAAACTAAAAAGATTAAAAACCCACAAAACAGAACTTATTGGGGTTAAAATTAAAATTAAACATAATTGTAAAAACGCCTAAACACTATCCCTAGGAGCTTTTATTAATTGGAAAAAGGGCCCCAGGTCCTTCTATCGATTGGTTGAAGAACTGATACCCCAACCGTCCACGTAATATTCCTATCAATCTAATGGATCTCCTCATTTTTCCGATCAGTATAAGGAATGACTCAAACCCCTATAAAAGTAAAGTCCCACCAACCATTCAAAAGGCCCAAAACCCGACCTCGATCCAATTTCTCACTTTCTTCTCCCTCGAGTGTCCGAGATACTTGAGATTATTTTGAACAACCATGGAGATTTCATAATTCAAAAAAGTCATTTTCCTTGTGTAAAGTTCATACTTTCAAAAAATTTCTTTAGTCCTAAAAGAGGTTCATACTTTTGAAAAGTTTCCTTAAAAATAAAAATAGAGGCAAACCTCTGGTCACATTCTGTGAATGTCGGCTCTTCCAAACGAAGCTATGTCCTACTTAAACGGAGATTTATCCACATCGATCACCTTAAGCGAGGACACTCTCCCGAGAAAAAATTGTTTCACGCTAAAAGGGTAAGAAAACTCTTTTAAAATTTCAGGTCAAACATCACTTATATATTAAAAGAACCTCTACCCACATTTTGGGTCAAACACCCCATATATATTGCAATAAATTGTCCATGTCTGTTTATATCTTTTACTCAACCTGCGTTTAAGGGACCGAGTATATGCTTTACAACATTTATATATTAAAGTCTTGTTTCTAACCCAACACATGTGTTAATTGACTTAACATGCTCATATGTTAAAACAATGTTAATCAAAGGCCACAATGACTATTACAAAACATGAAAACATTATTTTCAAAGTCATTCTGAGGAAATTTTTTTATGATCCGAGTCAGTCTGAAACTTTATAACAAGCCAAAGTAGAAAATCTTACCACTCCCACTGCTTCTCCAAACGAACAAAGCCATTCCCTGCGGCGGCACCCTGAATATGTGTTTTGATATCAAATACTCACCAAAAGTTGGCATCTGATTAGATATACTTTAACATATGAATATATCAATCCAGCATAATGGAAATGCCATATAGGACTAGATTCCATAAATACCGTAATGTTGTATACTGTATACCTGGTATCCCATTGCCTATACCCGTAAATATGCTCCGTTTGTTGGAACTACATATAGGATTTGATCCCAAGTACTTTTGGGTACGTTGGTGCTATACCAAGCTAAATTCGTGATGCCCAAGCCTCATAATACGTCTCTTAGCGTATTATCTATTAGGGATGCCTCTGTCCCCGGTGTAAATAATGGAGTAACCAACTTAAGGATTACAACACCCTCGGGATCTTAGTCATGTTGATAAGGGATACATATATCTTTTGGTTGGCTTTTGATCTATTCCTATACCAAATATGTTATCCCCTCTCCCTATTCACCTCCAAACTGGCCCGAAGGTCAAACAACACCTTCTAGTTAGTAATCGCTGGACGAACATTAATATCTTTGTCGATGATTTTTAAGGACCACTCTCATTCTCTCCCGCCCAAAACAAGTCTTATGCTTCTACACACATCACGTTAGAGCACATGAACAACTGAACTTTTTAGGCTTTGATCTTGTGGCCACACGAGTATGTAGGCGCAATACCGATTCCTTCTCGTGAGTTAGAGCATAGACAACATGTCTTATGATATATTGGACCCCCTAGAAATGCAACCATATCTCATCTCTCTCTTACACCCTCTTACATACACACTACGATCGAGATATCAAACAATCTTAAAGCCAAACGCACAAATGCATATACACACCCGGACTATATAGACTTTGATCCCAAGTAATCTTGGAGATATAGGCACAATAATGTGTCCTTGTCATTAGCTCGAGCCTTGATAATATATCTCTTGATATATTGTCCCCACCAAGATGCACACATCTCTCGGCTTTGATCAATTACACCTAAGTAATTAAAATGATATATCAAACTACCTTAAGGCTCCCCCCCCAAACATATCCCTATATACAAGCATCCAAACAAGTATACATCAATTATACATCCAAACTATATAGGCTTTGAAGTAGGCGTATTACAGTATATCTCCGGATATGTTATCACAATAAAGATGCACCCATCTTTCATATTTTCTTTTTATCTCTCCTCAAACCTCGAAAGAGACATCAAAGTATCTCAAAGTTGAAATCCCTCGTATATGTACATACATACCAACGAACACACGCTATACGAGTATAAAGTCATACAAAAGTGCTCTTGTGTATATATAACGGTGTAATACCCCGTACTTTTGGCTATATTTATTTTTGGGATTAATTAATTAATGCGTATTAATTGGAAATTAATCCGGGTTATAAATACTAATGAGATGCGAGTTGGTATTTGATTATGTTCATATATGATTATATATGAATTTGGAATTATGAAATTTGTCGTGATTTTATATACGGCAATTTGGAAATTTTATTGAGACGCGTGGGACCGCCGCGTCACGGTGTAATATTTTGATAATAAAAGTGAATTTAAAATCTATAATCCGTATGGTCGTTTTGAGTGCGCCAACGCGTCCGGAAGGGTCGAGATAGTCAGAAAACACTAGCCGGGGGTATAGTTTGGGTCCCGGGGTATTTTTAGGCCATACCGGCAACTTAAAGGGTATTTTGGTAATTTTACATTTTGAGGAATTAAAAGTGACGAAAATTGGTTAATTAAATCTGATGTGGATTTGACCCACTAAGCCCATAACCAACCCATATTAACCTAGAAGGCTACGTAGGTTATCATTTAGGTTTTCTAAGTTCCCCAAATCAAACCCTAGCCACCTTAAGCCACCATTGGAGAAGGAGCTTGGAGAGAAGAAATTCTGCAGAAAAGTTCTACCAAACCTACACCAAACTCAGAGACAATCAAGGCAAGTGACTTTATTCCATTTAAATTCAGAGAATGTCTTTTCCATGTTAGAAATTGAAGAATTTTGATTGTTCTTGAAAGATTGAATGAAAACCCATGTAGTTGGAGTTTAGAACTTGAAAATTTTGAAGAGAATTGCATGTAGAATGATAGGTAGATGATTTCTCTCATAATAACTGTGATTAGGAGAAATTAAAACGAATTAAATTCTGGGATTTGATGATGATATAAAGTTAGGGTTCATGTTCTTGAGATATTGGGAAAAAGGGTAGAAATTTGTAAATTTAATTGATGTTAGGATGGATTGATCCCTTAAAAACATGTTAGGATGTGACTATATATGTTTAGTATTGATTATAGACCTTTAAACGATTGTTGGGACTTAGTTTAGAAGATTTGAGGTGTTAAAATGGATGAAAAACGAATTGGGGAAAAATCTGGGCCGAATTTGGTAGCTCGTTAGAAGCCCCTACCCAGGTCGTTCGAACGAACTCGTTCGAACGAGCTTCTAACGAGTTGACCAGTCGCTGCTAACAAGAATGGATTTCGTTCGATATCTCGTTCGAACGAGATATCGTTAGAAGGTACAGTTCGTTCGAACGAACTGTGACCTCGTTCGAACAGCCTCGTTCGAACAGCCTCGTTCGAACGAGACTTCTAACGAGTTGGTAGAGGAATCTCGTTCGAACAGTCTCGTTCGAACGAGACTTCTAACGAGTTGACAGTTTGGTCCTTTTTGGACTGTTTTGATTTTTGGAGTCCCGTAAGCTTGTTCGAGGATATAGATAACATTCCGATGATGATGTAAGGATAGAATTGGGACTTTTGGGTTATTACGAGGAATAAATTTATATACGAGAGATTTAATTCAATGGACGGTTTGGGTTGAGACGTGAGTGTCTACTACGAGAGTAAATTATGGCGCTTAGGATTACAAACCGGAATAGTATAAATTGTGATAAGTATAAGTTAGTACGAGAATGCGATATGTACTACGATTAAAATACGGTATTACTAAGACGTGTGTTTACTTAGTATTGGTATATGAATTGTGTGTATGACATACCTACCATACTTGCTATCACAGGAGGTTGCGTTCTCTTAGGACCCTCTAATCCTTGTGTGCCTACGGGGGGGATATAGACTGGTACCTCGATGAACATAGGTCAGAGAAAGACTTATTGGGATGTTAATAAGTCCGCTGATCGTGGGAGCGTAGGTATGTACGTGACCCATGTGATGTGACTGTGTTCGCGTCCACTATTTGTGATTTGTGTTATCTGAACTATTCCTGAGAGATTCGGAATATGTGATCCTTATGTACGTGATGTACCGGGATGGATAGCAGAGTATGTGTGCACCGCAGCTTAGTTCTCGGGGTGCTTGTATTGTATATTTATGATGTGAATAATATACACTTAATTAATGAGAACATTCATGTTAATGTTGTATAAATAATTACGGTATTATTTCGAGAAACATAAGGAGTTAGCTGATAGAGAAATATATTGCATATTGAGCATCTGAGTTTACATTAAATCCCTATCTAATCACGAGCGTTATATGTTAATAGGACCGGGTAATAAGGGTAGGAACTATTACAGTCTAGCTAGTTATGATGTCACTTAGATAGTGGTTTATATCGTTGTAGATGGGTACTTACGTTAGGAGTGCACAGTTAGACGAGAGGTGAGAATATCATGTGAGTGCACGTCCTAACATGTACTTTGCATTTAATGTTTTAATTTTTTTTTAAAGCACTTGTAAGTTTTAAAATATAACTCCACATTCGGGCTCTGACCCGTTTGCTTTTCAAATCTTTTTCTTGTAAAACCATTTTAGGTGCCCAGCCACAGGGACACCAAGCATAGGATACTCATTCAGGTGACGAGCTATAGCTGTTTGTGGAAGCTACAGGGATTTGCATGTAGACGCTTCTATCTTTTGGATTCCAGAGTCACTATCTATCAGTTGTAGGGCATGTTGCCCATTTCTATTTAGAGACACCTTTTACATTTCAGTTTTTCAGACTTTGGCATGTATTATTTCAGTATTCAGTTTAGTTGTTTCAGTTGTGGGATTTGTAGTGAGGAGTTTTCCTCCAGACTATATTTACACTATGTGATGGTTAATCGTTTTACTTCAGTATGGTGAATGGTGTTGTTATTCTTTATTACACTTGTTGCATGTTAATCAGGCTTAATTTAAAATTTGGCAACTTACTTTTTAAATACTAGGTGGTTAGTAATAATAAAATGTTTTCGACAGTGATGCTATTAACTGAGCCAACTTGGCATTTTGAATTAATTTAATAAAGGAGTGGCTACCCGGTATTTAATTAGTCGGGGTGTCACAGGTGGTATCAGAGCATCAGGTTCTAGTGTCCTTTAGGATCTGTACGGCTATTATGTTTCCGCTACGTTTCTTTGATATAGAGCCCTATATTTTAGGACTGTTGTACTCTTTTTGTGTATGCTTCGTTCTTCAGCTATATTAAGTTTATAACCATGAACTTATAAACTTTGTTCTTATTTCAGATGCCTCCACGACGTGCACGACGAGTTTCCAGGGATGCAACGCCCGAACCCCAGCCCGCTCCAGTTCAGGGCATGATGAACGCCGCTGAGGTTGCAGCTATAGTAGCCCAAGCGGTAAATGCCGCAATTGCCGTTGTTCATCAGGCACCACCTCAGGCGCCGGTTGTCGAGCCAGTATAGGCTAATGCATTCCCGTCTGCTTGGGAGCATGTACGTGACGCTTTTTAGAAAGCGCATCCGCTAGAGTTTGCAGGAAGCTCAAATGTGGTAGTCTCGAGCCAATGGAGGAAGGATATACAGAGGCATTTGAGGATGCATGAGTGCACTGATGTTCAGAAACAGGTGCTAGCTACTTTCAAGCTAGTGGGATCTGCACTACAGTGGTGGGAGTCTATTACCACCGCAGAGGAGAGGGATACTCTCACGATTCAGGAGTTCTGGGTGCGGTTTGACCGCAAGTACTTTCCATCGGCTGTTCACACGGAAATGAGGAGGAAGCTGATGAGTTTGAGGCAGGAAGGCAAGACAGTGGCTGAGTATGAGGCCGAATTCACTAATCTTTTGAACATCGTTCTAGACGAGATACCAACAGAGAAGAAGAAGATTGAGAAGTTCACCGACGGGTTGAATTGGAGGATCCGTCAGCATCTGCTAGGGAACCTATCGTTGGCCACTTATTCTGATGTGGTTAATGCTGCATTGTTACACTGCCAGGACCACCGTTTTCATATGGCCGAGGGAAAAAGGTCGGGAGAGTCTAGCCATCAGGGCAGGACTGGAGGACATGGTGCCAGCGGGGCACAATCTGGTCAGGGGCAGAGACAGAATGGGCAGGGCTCCCAGCAGGGGGATAATAAGAGGTTCCGGTCAGGGAACTACAGACAGGGACAGGGAGGTTTCCTTCAGGGCCATCAGGGTCCAAACGGCCATCAGGGCCAACAGGGACAGAATGGGCAGCAGTTTCACCAGGGCCAGCAGGGCCAAGGGAGGAATGGTAACGGCCACCAGGGCCGGGGACAGCAGGGGCAGAGAGGAGGGAACTTCCCAGGGAAGTGTTTCGTTTGTGGTAAGACTGGCCATAAGCGATAGGATTGTCCTGATAGGGGCAGGGCCCCACAGCAGCAGCAGCAGGGTGCTCGCCAGGAGCCACAGAGGCCTATGTTTCCTGCCGCTCTTCCCGCACCGCCACAGATGACAGCATTGCCACCCATTCCAGCAGTCCCAGCTCAGCAGGGGCAGCTACAGTATGGACGTGTCTACAACGTCCACCAGGCTGCAGTTCCACAGGCACAGCCCGCGATCGAGGGTACGTTTCCTATCCATGGCACTATGGGTCGGGTGTTATTTGATACGGGTGCTACACACTGTTTTATAGCTACACACTTCGCGAAAGCTTTAGGATTGTTAGCTACGGCAGAGAGCACAGTGACGTGTGTCGACTCACCATTGGGGAGTGGGTCACTTATTTTTTTTATATACCGGGGAGTGGGGGTAGAGATCGGTGGTTTGGTATTGCCTGTAGCATGATCACGATGTGATCATCGGTATGGATTGGCTCGTAGCATATAGGGCCATGATTGGTTGCTTCAGCGGGAGCATTGTTTTTGCCATTCCGGGGCAAGAGATGTTTGTAGTGGCGATGCCTCGCCCAGAGGGAGGATCGACCGCTCATCTGTATTACATTGAGGAGGATACCTCTAAGGAGGTTGTGATTCCTTTAGATTCCATCCCGGTTGTCAGGGAGTATTCAAATGTGTTTCAGGAGATACCAGGCTTACCACCAAGTCGAGAGATAGACTTCGTTATAGATTTGCTACCGGGAACGAGACCTATAGCACGCGCACTGTACCGTATGGCTCCAGCTGAGATGAGAGAGTTACGGGATCAGATAGAGAAGCTGTTAGGTCAGGTCTTTATTCGCAGGAGTACCTCACCTTGGGGCGCTCCAGTTTTGTTTGTGAAGAAGAGGGACGGTTCACTGAGATTGTGTGTGGACTACCGAGAGTTGAATAAGGTCACGATACGGAATAAGTATCCGTTGCCTCGAATCGATGACTTATTCGACCAGTTGAGAGGAGCTTCTTTCTTCTCGAAGATTGACTTGAGATCGGGATACCATCAGTTGCGTATCAGGGAGGAGGATGTCTCGAAGACTGCGTTCTTATCGAGATATGGTTCTTACGAGTTTTGGGTTATGCCTTTCGGCTTGACCAACGCTCCAGCAGTGTTTATGGACTTGATGAACGGAGTGTTCAGGGATTTCCTAGATCAGTTTGTCATTGTCTTTATTGATGATATTCTGGTTTACTCTCAGACAGAGGAGGAGCACCCCGGGCATTTAAGGCAGGTTTTGCAAACACTCCATCAGAACGAGTTGTATGCAAAATATGAGAAGTGCGGGTTTTGGCTGAAGGAAGTCCAGTTCTTGGGTCACATTATTTCCGACCAAGGGATATCTGTTGATCCGGGGAAGGTATCAGCGGTGAGGGAGTGGGGATAGCCCACGACACCAACGGAGATTCGTAGTTTCTTGGGTCTAGCAGGATACTACAGGAGGTTTATTCGGGGTTTCTCGGAGATAGAAGGTCCTTTGACACATCTTACTCGTAAGGGTGTGCCATACATCTGGAGTGATGCCTGTCAGTTGGCATTCGATGAATTGAAGGACAAATTGACCTCAGCACCTGTGTTAGCATTGCCGAGACCGGGAGTTGAGTATTTGGTTTACACCGACGCGTCTTTGCAAGGACTTGGAGGTGTATTGCAGCAGGAGAGACAGGCCATAACTTATGCTTCCCGTAAGCTTAAACCTAATGAGAAGAATTACCCCACGCATGATTTGGAGTTGGCAGCAGTGGTATTTGCCCTACGAATTTGGAGGCACTATATTTTGGGGGAGAAGTTCCAACTGTTCACGGACCACAAGTCCCTACAGTACCTGTTCACGCAGAAAGAGTTGAATATGCAGCAACATAGGTGGCTTGAGTTTGTGAAAGACTACCAGTTCGACATCCAGTACCACCCGGGTAAGGCTAACGTGGTAGCAGACGCGTTAAGCATTAGGCCAGCAGATGAGGTGGCAGAGGTGTGGAAAGCAAAGTGGAAGGAATTGGGACACCGGGATGTAGTGGCCCAATCTTTCATGTCTGTGATGACCGTTACACCGCAGATTATCACGAAGGTAGTACGGGCACAGGCTAATAACTCGTTCTGTCAGGAGCAGATAGTTCGATTACTAGCAGAGGGAGCCGAATCCTATACCGTTAGCTCAGACGGGGGATTACGCTTCAATGGGATATTGGTAGTTCCGAAAGGGGAGGAATTGCGACATGAGATGATGGCAGAGTCGCACGGCTCACGGTACATCCCGGAGGGGACAAAATGTACCAAGACATGAGACGGCAGTATTGGTGGAGCGGTATGAAGAGAGATATCGCTGAGTTTGTTTCGAAATGTGCCACTTGTCAGCTTGTAAAAGTGGATCATCAGAGACTAGCAGGATTGCTACAGCCATTGGAGGTCCCGGTGTGGATGTGGGAGAGCATATCCATGGACTTTATCACGGGGTTGCCTACGTCGTAGAGGGATCACGACTCCGTTTGGGTAATTGTGGACAGATTGTCCAAGGTCGCTCACTTCTTACCCGTTAGGACTGACTACACTATGGGAAAGTATGCACAACTCTTTATTTCAGAGATTGTGAGACTTCACGGTGTGCCCCTAAATATCGTGTCTGACAGAGACAAGATATTTGTTTCCCGGTTTTGGGAAAGTTTCCAGGAGGCCATGGGCATGGAATTGCGATTGAGTACGGCGTATCATCTGCAGACTGATGGGCAGACAGAGCGCACCAATCAGATGTTGGAGGACATGCTACGCATGTGCATTATTGACTTCGGGGGTGGATGGGAGCAGTACCTTCCACTGGTGGAGTTTGCTTACAACAACTCCTATCAGTTCACTATTGGCATGGCTCTGTTTGAGGCATTGTACGGTAGGCCTTGTCGTTCCCCAGCATGTTGTTTAGAGGTGGGGGACAACAAACTGCTTGGACCGGAAGTGATTCAGGATACTTCGGCAAGGATTGAGTTGATTCGGAGTCGCATTCGGGTAGCTCAAGACAAGCAGAAGAGTTATGCTGATGCGAAGAGATTTTTCAGGGAGTTCCAAGTGGGGGACCAGGTTTTGCTCAGGGTATCTCCGATGAAGGGGATTATGCATTTCGAGAAGAAGGGGAAGTTGGCACCGAGGTATGTGGGGCCGTTTCCTATTATTGAGCGGATCGGACCGGTTGCGTATAGACTTGGACTACCGGAGCACTTGCATCGGATTCACGACGAGTTCCATATTTCCTCACTGAGGAAATACCTTAGAGATAATTTGACTCATTCTCACAGTGCTGTGGAGGACATCGATCTCCAGCCGGATAGCTCCTACGAGGAGGGGCCGATTGCTATTTTGGACCAAAGCGAGAGGAAACTACGGTCAAAGATAGTCCCGTTAGTGCGTGTTTAGTGGCGACATCACAATGTCGAGGAGTCCACATGGGAGCGCGAGGATGAGATGCGCGAACGTTATCCAGATTTATTTTTAGCAGGTACTTTCTAGTTTCGAATTTCGGGACGAAATTCAGTTATTAGGGGGGGAGTATGTAATACCCCGTACTTTTGGCTATATTTATTTTTGGGATTAATTAATTAATGCGTATTAATTGGAAATTAATCCGGGTTATAAATACTAATGAGATGCGAGTTGGTATTTGATTATGTGCATATATGATTATATATGAATTTGGAATTATGAAATTTGTCGTGAGATTTATATACGGCAATTTGGAAATTTTATTGAGACGCGTGGGACCGCCGCGTCACGGTGTAATATTTTGATAATAAAAGTGAATTTAAAATCTATAATCCGTATGGTCGTTTTGAGTGCGCCAACGCGTCTGGAAGGGTCGAGATAGTCAAAAAACACTAGCCGGGGGTATAGTTTGGGTCCCGGGGTATTTTTAGGCCATACCGGCAACTTAAAGGGTATTTTGGTAATTTTACATTTTGAGGAATTAAAAGTGACGAAAATTGGTTAATTAAATCTGATGTGGATTTGACCCACTAAGCCCATAACCAACCCATATTAACCTAGAAGGCTACGTAGGTTATCATTTAGGTTTTCTAAGTTCCCCAAACCAAACCCTAGCCACCTTAAGCCACCATTGGAGAAGGAGCTTGGAGAGAAGAAATTCTGCAGAAAAGTTCTACCAAACCTACACCAAACTCAGAGACAATCAAGGCAAGTGACTTTATTCCATTTAAATTCAGAGAATGTCTTTTCCATGTTAGAAATTGAAGAATTTTGATTGTTCTTGAAAGATTGAATGAAAACCCATGTAGTTGGAGTTTAGAACTTGAAAATTTTGAAGAGAATTGTATGTAGAATGATAGGTAGATGATTTCTCTCATAATAACTATGATTAGGAGAAATTAAAACGAATTAAATTCTGGGATTTGATGATGATATAAAGTTAGGGTTCATGTTCTTGAGATATTGGTAAAAAGGGTAGAAATTTGTAAATTTAATTGATGTTAGGATGGATTGATCCCTTAAAAACATGTTAGGATGTGACTATATATGTTTAGTATTGATTATAGACCTTTAAACGATTGTTGGGACTTATTTTAGAAGATTTGAGGTGTTAAAATGGATGAAAAACGAATTGGGGAAAAATCTGGGCCGAATTTGGTAGCTCGTTAGAAGCCCCTACCCAGGTCGTTCGAACGAACTCGTTCGAACGAACTCGTTCGAACGAGCTTCTAACGAGTTGATCAGTCGCTGCTAACAAGAATGGATTTCTTTCGATATCTCGTTCGAACGACATATCGTTAGAAGGTACAGTTCGTTCGAACGAACTGGGACCTCGTTCGAACAGCCTCGTTCGAACGAGTTGGCAGAGGAATCTCGTTCGAGCAGTCTCGTTCGAACGAGACTTCTAACGAGTTGACAGTTTGGTCCTTTTTGGACTGTTTTGATTTTTGGAGTCCCGTAAGCTTGTTCGAGGATATATATAACATTCCGATGATGATGTAAGGATATAATTGGGACTTTTGGGTTATTCCGAGGAATAAATTTATATACGAGAGATTTAATTCAATGGACGGTTTGGGTTGAGACGTGAGTGTCTACTACGAGAGTAAATTATGGCGCGTAGGATTACAAACCGGAATAGTATAAATTGTGATAAGTATAAGTTAGTACGAGAATGCAATATGTACTACGATTAAAATACGGTATTACTAAGACGTGTGTTTACTTAGTATTGGTATATGAATTGTGTGTATGACATACCTACCATACTTGCTATCACAGGAGGTTGCGTTCGCTTAGGACCCTTTAATCCTTGTGTGCCTACGGGGGGGATATAGACTGGTACCTCGATGAACATAGGTCAGAGAAAGACTTATTGGGATGTTAATAAGTCCGCTGATCGTGGGAGCGTAGGTATGTACGTGACCCATGTGATGTGACTGTGTTCGCCTCCACTATTTGTGATTTGTGTTATCTGAACTATTCTTGAGAGATTCGGAATATGTGATCCTTATGTACGTGATGTACCGGGATTGATAGCAGAGTATGTGTGCACCGCAGCTTAGTTCTCGGGGTTCTTGTATTGTATATTTATGATGTGAATAATATACACTTAATTAATGAGAACATTCATGTTAATGTTGTATAAATAATTACGGTATTGTTTCGAGAAACATAAGGAGTTAGCTGATAGAGAAATATATTGCATATTGAGCATCTGAGTTTACATTAAATCCCTATCTAATCACGAGCGTTATATGTTAATAGGACCGGGTAATAAGGGTAGGAACTATTACAGTCTATCTAGTTATGATGTCACTTAGCTAGTGGTTTATATCGTTGTAGATGGGTACTTACGTTAGGAGTGCACAGTTAGACGAGAGGTGAGAATATCATGTGAGTGCACGTCCTAACATGTACTTTGCATTTAATGTTTTAAATGTTTTTAAAGCACTTGCAGGTTTTAAAATATAACTCCACATTCGGGCTCTGACCCGTTTGCTTTTCAAATTTTTTTCTTGTAAAACCATTTTAGGTGCCCAGCCACAGGGACACCAAGCATAGGATACTTATTCAGGTGACGAGCTGTAGCTGTTTGTGGAAGCTACAGGGATTTGCATGTAGACGCTTCTATCTTTTGGATTCCAGAGTCACTATCTATCAGTTGTAGGGCATGTTGCCCATTTCTATTTAGAGACACCTTTTACATTTCAGTTTTTCAGACTTTGGCATGTATTATTTCAGTATTCAGTTTAGTTGTTTCAGTTGTGGGATTTGTAGTGAGGAGTTTTCCTCCAGACTTTATTTACACTATGTGATGGTTAATCGTTTTACTTCAGTATGGTGAATGGTGTTGTTATTCTTTATTACACTTGTTGCATGTTAATCAGGCTTAAATTAAAATTTGGCAACTTACTTTTTAAATACTAGGTGGTTAGTAATAATAAAATGTTTTCGACAGTGATGCTATTAACTGAGCCAACTTGGCATTTTGAATTAATTTAATAAAGGAGTAGCTACCCGGTATTTAATTAGTCGGGGTGTCACAAACGGTTGTAGTGACGTTCCTTCACCTCTCACGGATACCATTTTCCTACCTAAGTACCAATCTACGTTTATGGGATATTCATCCTAAAGTCTCTAAACTGGTTCTAAAAACATAAAAATGAATCAATTAATGTAAATAGCGGTAATAAGCATATAATTAACGAATCATACAGAACAAGTAGTGTGATTAATACATTCCCTACTCGTAACTTAGTTCCCGAACCCACACAAGAATAACTCATAGACCAACCGTAGACTTAAACTTGCTAAAGGACTAACCTGAAAAGGCAACCCGAATTTTTCTTTGTTTTTGTATAAAATAAGCTGGCAACTCTGAACGAACCAACTTAACCCCTTATCGCACGGAACACACTTAGGCCTAGGTATAAAACCAAGGGCGTGCAACTCAAACTAGACATGGCATCAAACATCTTTGAGGGGAAAGTCTTAGGGTCTAACCTTTAACTAGTAACCAAACCTCGGGGGGGGGGGGGGGGGGGGGGGGGGACTAGGAGACGAGCAGTCCCGAGCATCCACCATCACTATAATGAGATCTCCTTAGTCGCGTCCAACCGTACGCTTGGGGATTTCAATGCCACAGTGGCGGCTCCTTTGGGGGCAATTTTTATATCATCGAAAATTAATATTGCATGTCATAGCCAGATTCCTATCTACGTAGTAATGGCGACTCTGCAGAGAAAAAAAATCAAAAGAATCGAACTATCTATATGCTTCCTTTCTACTATGATTAATATCTCTCTCTTGCATGACTATTTTATGTAAATTTTAGAACTGTTTAGCGGACTTAGTTTTAGAATCCCGCAAAACCTAGATACGTGCTTAGGTCCCCATGTACATGACTTTACATTTTCCCCAAATATATATATATACGCGCAAAAAGTATGAAAAAAAATAAAGATTACCTATTTTACAACACGCACTTCATAGTCTTAATTTTCATATTGTTCAAACCATATACCTTTGAGACCATAAGCGGTAAATCGAGAGGAATTTCATACCTTAGAAAAGTCTCTTCACCCGAAAATAGGCTCGTATTTTCGAAAAGTCACTTCTCTCTAAAGGGAAGTTCATATTTTTGAGAAATCGTTTCTTCAAGTGAAGTTCATACTTATAAAAAGTCACTTTCCCAAAAGGCTAATTGCCAATTAATTCTCCTAAACATAATGGAGAAATTATCACTATAAGCATAAAATGAAATATGCAATAATCAAGAAAGAATAATAATAATATCCTCATTTTAATTTTAGAAATATTATTTCTAAGTAAATGTATAACATTCATCATGGAGACACATAATAAATTTATTCACTCATAAATGCGTACCCACTCTCTCTAAAGATATACATTCAAATGTAATGAGAGTAATGTAAAACATTAACTCACAATAATAAGAGAAAACAGATTTGCAAAAGATATACAAAAAAAACTTTAGATCTAGAGTGAAATATGATTTAAAACAACATATACAACAAGACACAAAATCATAGTATTAGATATTGAAAAATATTCAATAAAAAACATATCTAACAACTAATAGGGTTTAGTTTTTTTTCAAAAAATTGAACATTAAATTACACAATACTCTTTACTACAACACAATAAAATTATCACTTCATAAGAAGACGTGTTGTATAAGATCATTGAGAGTTTGAAATCAAAAACTAAAATAACGAGAGTAAATAATAAATCAAAAAAATATAAAAATCATATACTCTCTCTCTCTCTAAGATTAATTTTCGCTATCTCTATATTTTTCTCTCTAAGAAAATAATATGGCTCTCTATGTTTTCACTCTAGAACTATAATTGACCAACCTAACAATTGATATAACATGGTTTATATAAAATGGGATGAAAGGATATATAAACCTATTTAAAATAAAGGGTTGAGATTAAATCTACCTAATAAACCTACAAATTAAGGTCCTGGGTACAAAGGGTCATCCGGTCACTCTCTAATAAAAACTATACAGTATTCGGTTAACTAATCCAAGTAAAACCAAGATGGTAATAATACCCTATGGGATAGTTGTATGACACTAATGAAAGCTCTTGACCATTCAAACCATAGGAAATGGACGACTGGATGATTATGTCTACACGATCTCTAAGATCCAACGGCTAAAGAAAACTAACTCGAATTAAGGCATATAACTAAATGCTCTTTAATTGCAAGAGTACAATCTAATGGTACCAAAGGATAAAATCGAAAGCTTAATTTCTATATATGTATATCCTAAGGCTAACCAAGGCTACCTGTATTAAATGGATATAACCAATTTAAAAACAAAGTAAAAAAATAAAGAAAAACAAATTATGTTTGTAGCAGAATAACGAACCACAAAAATTAAACATTTAATATATATATATATATACAAAAAAAATGAAAGAGTACAAATAATAAACAAATAAACATTTTAAAGAAAAGTATTTGATAAAAACGAAATAAAAAAATATCAAAATATCAAAATGAAAATGAAAATGAAAATAAAAATAAAAATAAAAATAAAAATAAAAATAAAAATAAAAATAGTGGATTTAAGTTTTGGATCAATTATCAAAAAGTTCCTCAAATGTTTTCTAATATACATTTAGTCCAAACTTTTTTATTTTGTTCTAAGTCCCTTAAACACCCACTTGACCAATATTCTCTTATTTTTAAAGGTCTGCGCTAGCGACATCCCCGCCCCACCTTCCCCTCCTCCACTCTCACCCACCCACTGCCGGAGCTCTGAGGATCCCCACCAGAGCTCCTTTTTTTTAGTGTTTTTATGTGACGAGGGAATTTTTTGAACAAAATAAAAAGACTTTGACTAAACATGTATTAAAAAAAGTTCGAGGGACTATTTGGTATATGACCCTTAAATTTTTGTATAGAAAATGAAATAAAAATAAAACTTAATTTATTAGTTCAAATGGTTTATGCTGGACACAATTCTCAAGACAAATGAGTGGATAAGAATGACCTAAAAAGGTACTATCCTGTTGGTTGGTCAAAGGGTCACATGGATCAAGTCATAAAAATCCATACGCATTATTAGAATCATTCTTTATCAATAGATAAAAACACACCCTAATTTGTGAGTGACAGAAAGCACACCTTGGATTTCTTTAAGGGTGCTCTAATAAATCCACCCAACTTTTTTTCTCCAAAACACCATATAAATTAAATACACACTTTACTAACAACACCCAAAAGTGTCGTACCTTTTTATTTGTTCAAAATATCTAAAATACCCCAAAATGATATAATAATTATACACAATCAAACACCATAATCTCTAATACACCACATAACAACATTTCAAAACTCTTCACCTCCCACTGAAACCAACCCGTAAACGGTTTAACCTAGAATTTTTAACCTTCTTCATTTGTCCCCAAAGCACCATATCCATGAGTTCTTTGTGTTGATGTTGTGTTGTTTTATACATAAATAAAGGTTTTTAGAGGCTACATTGCAATGGGTGAAGAAAAAAAAGTTAATATTGAAGCTTTTCAAAAGTTGAACATCCAGTGCTCTCTTGATGGTTTTGAGGTATTAAAGCACCTCTACAAAGTCTATAATGTGTAAAAATATTTGTAAAATGACGGTAAGGTTAAAAAACCCCTGGAAATACTGAACTTACGGCCACCCGACGCCGTAAGTGATGAGTAATTTTAGTGGATTATAATCGTAAACTATTTTACTACGGTTTCTTTAGAGTGTTTATTACTGGAATATAATATTAATTCCCAGTCTGATGTAATCGTAAAGTAGTAATGCACGGTAACTTGAAACCGTAGTTTGGCCCTTCATCTTACTTCCCACCCGTCTATGAAATGTAAACGACTGCTTAAAACCATAGGTAGGCTTTCAAAGTTCCTTCCTGTCATGTGTGAGATATGTACGGTCTCTTGACACCGTATGTAATCCTTCACGATTCCATTAGGCCATGGTTTCAATCCTATGGTGTAGTCCAACTGTGGGGTTGTTATTATCGATTGGTGATAACCGTTTTTTAATTTTTATTGTATTCTTAGTTCATATTGTACTGATTATTGTATTATCATTTTAGTTAGATGACTCGATCCATGATGATTTATTTTGTCAAGATATAGACCACATTATTGTACCAAGTTTTTCTACTCAACGTGCTTCACCCGAAAAATCAAACATGTGTGAATAATGCACGATTGAGAAACCAACGACATCAACCTCGCCCAAATGTTTACTCAATTTATTCCCAGATTTCACCTTGTCTATGATAAAAATTAAATACACTGATTGAGGTTTTTAATATATGACATACACAAATGACACTACTATTTGATTGTACACATTGGCAGGATGTGGGAGTAGAAGAAGGATTGGATGTTAATGCAATTACGGAAGACCATACAGTCGAATTCACTATTAACGAGGCATGTTTTGTTTCTTTATATTGTACTGAACATGCTTTTTCATATATAGTTGAAATTTTCATATATGATTAATTTATAGTAACAATGTTATACTTGTGCAAATTTTTGATGACCGTGAGAAGATAATTGATTGTTGTCAAAAGATTGGTCGCAAGCTTCATGTTGTTGTCATC
This sequence comes from Sambucus nigra, assembly GCA_949130495.1. Classification (NCBI taxonomy): domain Eukaryota; kingdom Viridiplantae; phylum Streptophyta; class Magnoliopsida; order Dipsacales; family Adoxaceae; genus Sambucus; species Sambucus nigra. Next base: position 136,848,600 of record OX422224.1, on the reverse strand, counting down.
ATTTTGAAATTCAACAAGGCCACATTAGTACGAAAGGGAAGGATCATACTTGGTTGTGAGCGCAGCGAGCTTCATAGAACCAGAAAAGATGAGAGGGTGGACAAGAAGAAGAAGTGATGTTATGGAACGAAAAGTGTGATTGTCCTTTTCGATTGAAAGGCGTTCCGCACGATGATGGCCATTGGGTTATCTAAAATACTCATTGGACACCCTTATGCCGCTTGACTTTCACAAGAAGAGTGGAACATTGCACCTGAGATGATTAACAATGGGGTGGGGGTGAAGGAACTACTCCAAATTACAAACAAGATTACACTTAAAATACCATGCATACCGAATCATATACAACAATATTGTGCCTACATACTATTGTTTCAAAATTGTACACATTCAAAATTGTGCCTACAAAATTTACAATAAACCATTGTCCATCGAACACAACAATATTAAATATTAATTATTTTGAATAAATATTTTTATGTACTGCTAAACCAAATTGTTTCTACTTTCTCTTTGAGCGCTTCGCGGGGTGGTAGGTGGTGGGGGGTGGTGGTGCTTGGGGGCCAGATCGAGACGTGCCTTAGTTCTAGTTTCTATGACCCACTTGGAATTTTTTTTGAAGTGGTACACGTACTTCATCATGCCCCACTTCTCTGCTCGGTTCCATATCGAATAAGCGATATGGTTATAAATTTTTTTGAGTAATTTGGGGTTATTTGGCGTGCACCTCTTAAGTGGTTGCGAATTCGAGTGGCTGATTTTTTTTCATTGTTTCTTCTCGGGAGCTTTAGATGATGTGGAAGGTTGCATTTCATCTTATAAAGAGGAAGACCCGTTCATATAATCTTTGGGCTTATCTCATTCTTTATCTAATTCTTTCTCTCCATCTCCTTCTCCCTCTCCTTCTTCCTCTTATTCTTTCTCTTCTTATTTATCTCCTTCTTTCTCTTCTTCTTTCTCTTCTTATTTATCTCCTTTTTTCTCTTCTTTCTCTTCTACGCGCTACCTGATTTTTCACTCTTAATACCCTTGTTGATGCCTATAAGATAACACAGATAAAATGAAGGTATGAAGAAGATGAGATTGAAGATGAAGTGAAGATCACATCAAATATATAAGAGACAAAGGTTTTTAAAGTGGTTCGACTATTGAAGAAAGCCTACGTACACTGTTATTTTATTTCCAGGGGTTTATAATAGCACAATACAATATGATGAGAATGATTGAGAAAGTTCTCATGTCTTGAGAGAGATATACGTGTAGAGATGTGTAGAGAGATATAATGAATTGCTTGCTAATGATGAATTAGTTAGTTGCCCCTTTAGCTGAAGGATGGGCTGTATTTATAGTGATGGGAGTCCAAGAGATGGAATGCCTTTATATATTCAAACATTTACATCTATTTACAATAAATATGACTGTTGGCCTTCTAGGGTTGAATGATTGTTGGTTGCTCTTCTCTAATGACTTTTGGCCTTATGCATGGTTTGTCTTTTGTAGGTTGATCGGTTGGTACACCGTGCAACTCTCCTCAGGTGCCGGCAACCTCTCCTCAGGTGCCGATCAACTTGCCTTGGGTGCTGAACAAGTATGAATATTGCCATGTAGGATGACATGTGTCCCTTTCTAACTGGTCCACGTAGATGGGTAATTTTTAGCGTCAACAGAAGCCCCCAATGCTCCATGATTGATGGTTTACTGAGAGGATGGAGTATGTATTCTAAAATGTTGCTCGATACTCTTGCATGATAAGATTATTGAGATGCCTTCTTGATTTGTTCGACATATGAGTGGACTATATCCTGGACAATGGATGATGCGAGCCGATCGATGGTTATGTTGGACCTAATATTTCTTTTGAGGAAGTTTGCTTGGTGAGCGAACGTGTGCTATGTGTCACCCTTGGGAATTTAAATGCAGCAATGATATCTGTCATAGTTCGCAGCTTGTGGCTTATCATAATCTTCAAGTGGTTTGGTTGACTGGTTAGCCGACCAACTATTTTCTAAGCCGACCAACTAAGTGGTTACTGTACGTGTATGATTTTTCTGATTTCCCCTCCAATTTGTTGGCTTTGGTGATGTAACATACTAGCTTTTGAACCCAATTCTTCAATCTGATTAGTGCCGAGCTAGTAGAGGACTCTAAAACATTTACATATAAGTACAATTTCTTCTCTAGTGTTGGTTGGGACGATAGTAGTGGAGATCCCAGTGACTCTTGATCTTCAATATCACGTGAACAATAACTTCCTGGATATGAATTTTGAACTTTAATAGCAAAAAATAATTCTTGAATGATGATTGTCTAATGATCTTTTTGTTATGATTTGGACCTGAATCTGATACTCAGCTGGTAATGCATGATGTTATCAGACTGTGCCACTAAATGAATAATTAATTCTGTAGTAAAATCCCCCAAATGCGAAGTGTGAACTCTGAATGCTTTCTTGGCCTTGAAATATGCTGGTCTTGCTAGAAAATATAAGGCCGAGGAAATGTTCCCTGGAATGACTTCCCAAGAGCTTTGCATGTTTGCATTTCCAAACTGTCCTAATGTAACCATAGAAATAATTTGCAAACTAAGTAATTTTGGTTGAGTAAAACTGCTTTTAACATATAGTCCAATTAGAAATGTGCTGGCCTTCCAATTAGGAATGTGATATATTCCGATTAGGAATCTGTGATCGGATAAGTATGGAAATTCTAGAATTTAATAAGTTCAACCTAATTATGATATGTGCCACTGATCGGCGTATTTGACATATGGAGCCCCCAGTTGAGCTTAGCAGGCTGAATAATAATAATGATGCCCGGGCATTCGTCACGACTTAATAGAATGATCCAATAATGATCATGATTGAGAATAATATATAATTTGTATCGAATATCCATGCTAATGAGAAATCCATATCCATATTAAAAGTGCTGAGAAATCCAGATAAATAATAAGAATGCCGACCATCTGCCGGGCTTAATGAAAAATCCAGATAGATAAAAAGAGAGGGGATCGATTGATCTAGCATTATGAGTAACAAGCATGATACAATATGTAATTATTTAAATGAATGAATGAAATTTTATTAACTTATCTTGTCAATCTTTGTATGTGGATGGATCACCTTCTTTCAATCTCTGTATATGAATGGATCGACGATTTATCAACCTCTAATTTTGGATCGACGATTTGTCAATATGTAAGTTTGGATCGACGATTTGTCAATATGTAAGTTTGGATCGAAGATATGTCAATTTGTAGGTTTTCACCGGTTCTATTGATACCCTTAGGATTATCCTAAGTATCATATCAATTACCAATGCATCGCCATGGTTCTACTAATGTACCTAAATGTTTAGGTGATTGCATTAGTTACCATGGTTCCATGGTGTATGTGGAACATTTGCCCATCTTTTAGCCCAATTTAGATGAAAATTATTCATCCCGGTCTTAAATATCCAAGAATTTCGGACTTACAATTTTGCCTTGCATGGTTTTTTGTATGTCGACGACCAACTTTGTTGGTGTTTTTGTTGATACTGACCAACATTTTGTTGATGGTTGATGATGTCGACCAACGTTTTGTTGGTGATTATTGATGCCGACCAACATTTTGTTGGTGGTCGCTGATGCCGACCAACGATTTGTTGGTGATTGTTGATGCCGACCAACAATTTGTTGGTGATAAAATATAATGATTGCTGCAAATCTCCTCAGAACTGAATATATGATAATAAATATTTTTACCGAGCTCCATGCTGAGATGAATATAGAATATGCATCCGAATAGAGAATGATTCATGCTTGTATATCAGAGCAATAATAAAATTAATAGTGCCTATCTAATTTGTCGAGGCAAAATTGCATAATGCCGAACAATGATAATATTTTTCAGAGCATAAGAATACGGCCGAGTAGCTATTCGTGCTTGTGAAAATTAATAACTTGCTCGAACATCTGTGGAAGATAAATCAAATAGACATTATCATAAGAATACTTTATTCAGCCAAATATAATATGTAACTGCTCGAACATTGGGCAATATTAATTTCAAAACATGAAATAATATGTATCATGCCAAATATGCATCAGATAAGGAAAATTTAATCAATCTAGAATTTTTGCGCACTTTTTTGAAACCCAACAAATGCCCAAATATAAGTTGGTCTCAAAATATTTATAACTTTGTTTCACATGAGGCTGTTAAGAATTAGATTCATGTAAGAAACCCGAAATTAAGTAACCAACATTTTTTCAACAAAGATTTAATTTTGAATAGGTTGGGGTAATAAACCAAAGCCAAAAGCGTTTGACAGCAAAGGTTGCATTTTGATAAAGTCAAAGTGGAATGTGGCACAACTTTAATGAGAAAATGCTTATTTTAGTCATCAGGGGTTCTAAAAACGAGTCATGTTTTTTCGATCACTGTTGCTTTTTTATGAATTAATAAAAGGCAAAGGGGTAATCTCGTTTTTTAGTAGCATGGTAGTGATTTTGACAAAGTCAAAATTTATATTTATCCATTTGAGCAAAGAAATCCATTCAAGTCATAACCTTCCATCGTCAATATGTGATAAATGACTGACACGACTCAGAATGTGTCTCCAAAGTGTGTACTCTCTAGGCTCAAGTGCAAGCCTGTCGTTCAAGTAATAATCCGACAAGTCGGGTATCGATCCTCAGGGAAAAAGGACAACGGAGTTGTGACGACGGGATAAGACGGAGGAATCCTAGCGATGACTCTAAGAAGGAATGAAAAGATTGATTTTTGGTTTTTGGGATTGATTAAACTAAATGCAATTATGAAATTATGATGAAATATGCAACTACTAAATTATCTAAATGAGGAATGAAGAATTAAATCAAAATTTTTTTTGGACCTAAATGATTAGAAAACAGGATGGGAATACAATCCCCCAACCCTAGTGTAGTGTAGTGACGACGTCAATCATAAATTTATCCGATTAATTCAAACCCGGAATTTAGTACTCCCAAGCATTATGTATACGAGGTTCAAGCCCGCGTCATACCTAATATGAGGATGAGTAAATCAGTATCGCGGTAATTACACTCAAATTGTACTCTAAATCATCACGAGTACCCTGGGGCAAACGAGATATAAAGATCCACAATTATTATGAAATTACGCGATACGATCAAAATTAATCATTAAATTCATCGGATTGACGTTATACACATGCACTAACACATCAGGTTGGGTTCATGCAACCCAACCTTTAAAACCTAGCCGGACATGTTAAATGGACTAATGCATGAAATAATAACGTTGCATGTGTATGAATTCATGATGAAACTAGATTTAAACATGTAAATATATATTATGAACGCAGCAATGAATTGAATCAACTACGGAAAATACGCATGCAAGAACAATAACAAGAATCTTGAATTAAAACGTGAAAAACAAACCCGAAACAATGAAATCTTGAAGCAATATAATCCCTTGATGTTCCTAGATGTTCCTACTTGTTATGAAGCTTTTACATGAATGAAATCTGAATAAAAAGAGTCCTAATGACTAAATATATAGGCTAAGGGTCGTTTAGAAAAGTCCCCAAAACATAAAACTCTTTTGGCTAAAAGATAAGCACAAAATAAAAATCCCGTATCTGCCAATTTGTCACACTTAGAAAGCGTGACTAATTTCGTAACGGATCTGGAACGTGACTAATTTAGTGACGGATCTGGGGCGTGACAAATGGGCGGGCCGGTTTTTTTTCTCAGCTTCGGTTCGGTTTGGGTCTGACAGCTTTTTTTTCTTGAATTTCTTCTGAACTTCAAATGGGCATAACTTCTTCACCGTAACTCGGATTGAGGTGCCGTTTTTTCCAGTGTTCTTGTAATTGAAATCTCTTCAACTTTCCAGTTGGCCCCACCTCCGGAATAAGGCTAAAAATTACGAAAATGCCCCTCAACTCCCCGATTCTTGGTTTCTTTCACTATTTTGAGTTCTCTTTGGCACTAACTTGCATGAAATATCTGTAAAACACATAAGAGATACACAAACTACGAAATAATTGCCAAAAAGGGTTAGTATCATAGATATGAGATAAATCCAAGCTATTTACACCGCACGGGATCATAAAAATACAGAAATTAAGGGGATAAATGTGAAGAATTTATGCCTAATCAAACCCCTCTAACTTAGAACTTTGCGCGTCCCGAGCAATGCAAAAGGACGAGAGTATGAGTTAAGGACACTTCAAAAACTTTATTGGGATAGAATACCTTTTTCGCGGGCAAGCGATTGCATTTAGCGTATGCAACAAGCCTTTAAACCCCTAGGTTACCCTAGTAGGACGAGTGGTGTCTCGTGAGGGTTTGCAGTGAATATACCCACAAAATTCATTATTGACTCAAAGAAATTTCAAAATATGCAAAAATTGTGTAATTCAAACTTTCCAGAAAATAGTCATCATCAAGTCATATTTACAAGTCTCAAACTGTAGTGTGTGTGTGTGCGAAGCCAGAAATATAACCGCCAATTTCCATCGATTGATCATTACGTTACTTATCCGAAAATTCGTTTTGATTTCAATTTCTCACGGAATGCACTCACAAACGAATCTCTCGGATTATGGCTATTCTCTCGGCATGCGTGATATAAGGAGTAAATGTAGTGGAAGCAAATACACGCATGCAATTAGAAAGACGGAAATTTTGGTGAAGGGATCTCTTCAACGGATTACGGTTTTAAAAACGGGAACATCGCCTCTATTTCGCGCATTTAACCTCTTATATTATCTTTTGGTGTATTAACTCTCCACGCGGTACTCAATTTACGCAATTTGGACTCGGTTAGGACTTTTTCGGGTTATACGGTGTATAGGGTAAAATGAATGAGGTATGGAAGGTTGGAATTGGAAAAGTCATTCGTGATGTCCATTTGTGCATTTTCCGGGCTATTGCTCATTTTTTCTTCTTTTTCTATTTTTTTTTTCTTTGTTGCTATTTTTGTTGAGCATTCTTCTATTTTATTTCTTGCCCCCTTTTTGTTGCACTTTTCGGACTTAAATTCTGAATTTTTTTCATTTTTCACAATTCCGGGCTATTTTGGGTTTTCCGGGTTGTCAAACGAAAGGGAAAATTATTCGGCTCAATTTGGGTTGCAAAAGGGTAATTTTTCGCTACTTTTTCTCCTGGCCAATATTTTTGGGTGACAAACGAGGGCGTACTTCATTGTCCAAAATACCAATTGCGTTACCATATGCGTTTCGAGGTGAATTTAAGTTTAGAGACTAATTTGGCACGATTTTCAAGGCAACATTGCACACATTTTTCAAAATCGATCAAAATGAAAGGATTGAGATCCTTGACAACTTATTAAGCGCTAAAAAGAACTTTGAGTTAACTATTAACTCGGATTGATTTCAAATCTCGCAAAACGTGATAGGCTCGAATCTCACCGGGTTTTGTTAATCTCCACATTTATTCGTTAAGTCGTCAATTTTCGCACAATTTCCATCTTTGGTCAATTTCGGCTTTGTGTATGTTGGATATTTACAATTTGAGACTCCAATTCGACTTTTAATGATATTTTTGAAAAATTTGAATTCCAATTTTTATTTATTTTGAATAAAAAATATTTTTGGATTTTTCAATATTTTATGATTTTTTTTGGAAATTTTGGAAATTTTTGAAATTTTGGGAATTTTTGAAAATTTGTGAAGTTTTAGAAATACGCACTTGTGACCCCCCCTAACTTAGACTTTTGCATTGTCCTCAAGCAAAAAGGACGAAAATCTAACTCAAGGCGAATGAAAAGTGCAGAAAAATAAAACAAACAAATATGAAAAATGCAACAAGACACTATATGACACTCATGCATGACTCAAAAATACAACAACAATCACCCCATACGCGTCGGGGGTGCGACGACCTCTCATCTCTCCACAAACTCACCCGACCCCACTTATGGGGGTTGATGCTCTCCTTGTCACTCCCGTCCTAGGATCATATTCCAATAATCGAAACAAGTTGGGACCTCGCCCATAGATAAAGGATAGACCGGGAGACTCGTCGTGACTAATTGGAAAGGGATCCTCGTGATGCTGACTCAAAGCATGGTCAACGTGCACTGACTCGGAGGGGACACCTAGGTTTCTTTCAATTTTTAAGACGCATGGGTCGGGCTCCAAGTCGGATGAACCACAACTTTTCTCCTCACTCGCCTTCGGGACCTCTAGTGGTATGGGTGGATGGTCACAAAGAAGAAATTCATTGATTTTATCTTCCCATTCGCTTTCTTCTAGGTGTCTAAATGAATCCATTAGAGTTTGGACTTCGTCGTTAAGGCTCTCATCTAGGCTCTCATCCACCGGACCGAATTCTTTTTCAAATTCTTCCATGCTCATGTCCCCTAGATCTCTCTCTCTCGCTGTGCCAACGTCCTCTCTAACTTGCTCGCTTTCTAACTCCGCCATTTTTCTCTCTTTTAACCCCTCTCTCTCTCGCTCTATTGCAGTCACTACACACCTCTCTTCCACTTTTCTCTCCGCGTCACAACTACCACCGTTACTTGATGAAATAGGGCACACTCCTAACGGCTCTCTCTTGTAGGACCCTTTATTATCGTGATTTATCATTAAAGATGATCCTAAGGCGTCTCCACAATAATTCTCCTCGTTGTATTCCTCTACGATCTCCTCTATGAAGCTTACTGCGTGAAGGTCATCTTCTTCTCCCGTATGTTGGGCGACATGGAAGATGTTGGTCTCTAAAGTCATGTTCCCAAAAGTGAGTTGCATTTGCCCATTCCTAGTGTTGATGATTGCGTTAGCCGTAGCTAAGAAAGGGCGCCCAAGGATGATGGGAACATGGTTACTCCAGTTAAATGAGGGCTCCGTGTCCCATATGACAAAGTCTACTGGGAAGTAGAAAGTGTCAACTTGGACGATCACGTCCTCAATTATGCCTCGTGGAACCTTCACGGTTCGATCCACTAGTTGGAGAGTGACCTTTGTGGGCTTGAGGTCGCCCAAGTCAATTTGCCTATAGATGGAGTAAGGGAGGATATTGACACTTGCTCCCAAATCAAGTAAGGCTTTTTCGATTTTGTTTTCTCCAATGATGCAGGAAATGGTGGGTGCACCGGGATCTTTGAATTTAGGTGGGAGATCATTGATTAGAATGGAGCTCACATTCTGTGCTAGAAAGACATTCTTTTTTACCTTCATCTTCCTTTTTACCGTCAACAAATCTTTGATAACTTTTCCATAAGCTGGAATTTGCTTGATGGCATCAAGAAAGGGTAAATTCAGCTTTACTTGCTTAAGTACTTCTAGCACTTCATCACGTGGATTCCCTTTTTGAGCGGGAATTTACCTTTGAGGAAACGGTGCCGCGGAGGGTAGTTTCACTACTACCTCGGCCTCACTAGCGTCTTCTTTGTCGCTCTCATTTAAGGAGACATCTTCGGCCTCTTTCGTGCCGGGCGAAATCTCCTTGTCTTTAAGTACGTCTCGTGGAGGAGGTGACAAGTCAACTACCCTCCCACTACGTAGAGTGGTAATTGCGCTACATTGCTCAGGATGGTCATGGGGTGTCGAGCTAACACTAGTTTGACCTTGGAGAGGTCTTTGGCCCTGGGTAGGAAACTTGCCCTTCTCTTGGACACTCAACGAGGATTGTATTTTTGACAGATTCGCATTTATGTCGTCAATCAGACGATCATATTTGGCATTGGTTGCGGTCTGGCTTGCGATGAATTGATTCATGGTATCCTCGAGAGTTCTCCGCTGTGGTGGAATATAATTTCCTTGAGGTGGCGGTGCTTGCGCATGTCCTTGCAGGTGTGGAGCTTGTTGAAATTGTTGTGGTGGAGGAGGGGTAACATGCGAAGGAGGGTTCATTGCGGCATGTTGTTTCCCGTAGCTAAAACCGGGATGGTTTTTCCACGAAGGGTTGTATGAATTTCCGTGCGGGGCACCGAAATTACCCTTAAAGCCTCCTATCCCACTAACTTGCTCTTGTAATATTACTTTGCAGGCGGGTATCGTCGGACATTCCTCAGTTGAATGTCCCGCCTCACAAATCGCACACACCGTTACGATAGGATTTTTGATAGATCCAACTACCTCACATTAGTCTCGCAGTCCTTTCTCAATGGTGTCCAACCGACAGTCCGACATAGAATTCTTATCTACGTGGAATAGACCGGACGTCGACGGAGCGGTGGTGGATTGTCGATTTCGGTCTTGAGCGTTCGGATCAGAGGTATCCCAGGATTGGGTAGTCTCGGCGACATACCTCATGTGGAGATCAGCGTCATGGGCATCTAGATCGACAAATGGACTACTTCCCATGGTTTCAACAAGCTGTTTAGAGTTAAGATTCAACCCATTATAGATAAAGGAGATGATTTGCGATGGATCGAATCCATGATGGGGGCATGAAGCCACTAACTCGTTGAAACGTTCATAACATCGATGGAATGGCTCATTTTCTTGTTGCCTGAATGCTTGAATTTGAGCCTTTATAGAGATTGTTCGATGTGTTGGGAAGAATTTCTTGAGAAATTTAGACTATAGCTCATTCCAGGATGGAATTGAGCTTGGAGGTAAAGACCATAGCCAAGCTTTAGCTTTATCTTTAAGCGAGAAGGGGAAGAGTTTGAGGCGAATTACCTCTTGTGTGCAGGTTTGATCATTGAGAGTATCACATACGTCCTCAAATTCCCTTATGTGGAGGTATGGCTTTTCAGAATCCATACCGTGGTAATGTGGTAGCGTCTGGATCATCCCATTTTTGAAACGAAACTGCCCGGCATTATACGGGAGTATAATGCATCCCGGAGTGACAGTGCGCTCGGGATATAAAAATTCTCTCAACGGGCGGTACGGGGGCTCGTCCTCACCGGTAGCTGCATTGCTATATTGCGACATCTCTATCTCACTTGATGATTCGGTGCTCTCACTAGGTGTGCACGATGTGTGTCCTACGAAGGAGAAGGGAGTGTTGCTAGAGATTGAATGTGACGGTGTGGGAGTGGATTCAGAATTTTTCATTAAGTTCAGGAGAGATGATGGTGAATCTTTTTGGTTTTTTTTTTTTTTTTTTTTATTATTTTTTTTTTTATTTTTGAATTTTTGGTCAAAGCTTTGGATTAACTCGATCTAATCCTAAGTCTACCTAATTCCCCGGCAACGGCGCCAAAAACTTGACACGACTCAGAATGTGTCTCTAAAGTGTGTACTCTCTAGGCTCAAGTGCAAGCCTGTCGTTCAAGTAATAATCCGACAAGTCGGGTATCGATCCTCAGGGAAAAAGGACAACGAGTTGTGACGACGGGATAAGACGGAGGAATCCTAGCGATGACTCTAAGAAGGAATGAAAAGATTGATTTTTGGTTTTTGGGATTGATTAAACTAAATGCAATTATGAAATTATGATGAAATATGCAACTACTAAATTATCTAAATGAGGAATGAAGAATTAAATCAAAATTTTTTTTGGACCTAAATGATTAGAAAACAGGATGGGAATACAATCCCCCAACCCTAGTGTAGTGTAGTGACAACGTCAATCATAAATTTATCCGATTAATTCAAACCCGGAATTTAGTACTCCCAAGCATTATGTATACGAGGTTCAAGCCCGCGTCATACCTAATCTGAGGATGAGTAAATCGGTATCGCGGTAATTACACTCAAATTGTACTCTAAATCATCAAGAGTACCCTGGGGCAAACGAGATATAAAGATCCACAATTATTATGAAATTACGCGATACGATCAAAATTAATCATTAAATTCATCGGATTGACGTTATACACATGCACTAACACATCAGGTTGGATTCATGCAACCCAACCTTTAAAACCTAGCCGAACATGTTAAATGGACTAATGCATGAAATAATAACGTTGCATGTGTATGAATTCATGATGAAACTAGATTTAAACATGTAAATATATATTATGAACGCAGCAATGAATTGAATCAACTACGAAAAATACGCATGCAAGAACAATAACAAGAATCTTGAATTAAAACGTGAAAAACAAACCCGAAACAATGAAATCTTGAAGCAATATAATCCCTTGATGTTCCTAGATGTTCCTACTTGTTATGCAGCTTTTACATGAATGAAATCTGAATAAAAAGAGTCCTAATGACTAAATATATAAGCTAAGGGTCGTTTAGAAAAGTCCCCAAAACATAAAACTCTTTTGGCTAAAAGATAAGCACAAAATAAAAATCCCGTATCTGCCAATTTGTCACACTTAGAAAGCGTGACTAATTTCGTAACGGATATGGAGCGTGACTAATTTAGTGACGGATCTGGGGCGTGACAAATGGGCGGGCCGGTTTTTTTTCTCAGCTTCGGTTCGGTTTGGGTCTGACAGCTTTTTTTTCTTGAATTTCTTCTGAACTTCAAATGGGCATAACTTCTTCACCGTAACTCGGATTGAGGTGCCGTTTTTTCCAGTGTTCTTGTAATTGAAATCTCTTCAACTTTCCAGTTGGCCCCACCTTCGGACTAAGGCTACAAAATTACGAAAATGCCCCTCAACTCCCCGATTCCTGGTTTCTTTCACTATTTTGAGTTCTCTTTGGCACTAACTTGCATGAAATATCTGTAAAACACATAAGAGATACACAAACTACGAAATACCTGCCAAAAAGGGTTAGTATCATAGATATGAGATAAATCCAAGCTATTTACACCGCACAGGATCATAAAAATACAGAAATTAAGGGGATAAATGTGAAGAATTTATGCCTAATCAATGACATCGCTCAATAATCGATTATGCCGACCGATAATAGGTGAAGCCGACCCACAAAAGATGGTCTGGAGATATTGCCGACCAATAGGTAGATGATGCCGACTGATCGAGCGGTAAAAGTGTGTTCGTGTGAGGACACAATCGTTGTGTGTTTCACCGCCGCGATGCAAAAACTAAGATACTACTACACTTGTGAGGCAAGCACAGCGGTAAGTCGGGTATCGTAAGAAATCCACAGGGAGTGATTAAATTTTAGATTTTAATTGTTTAATTACTTCAGGAATATAAGTGTAAAATAAATAAAAGAAAAGGTGATGGTTGGGAATGGTGGAAAAATAAAAGAATAAGCTATGCTACACAAAAGTAAAGCGAGGATAGGGATCGCATTCTACCACACGGATCGAAACAACTACTAATTAGAGTTAAGGCTCAAAAGCAATTTAATCGAGCATTTTCAATTAAGCATAAACATCACACAATAAGGAATTCAATCCAAAGTTGCGAGATTAAACATTTAACGGAAAATGGTCACACATGAATTAAATTCGGAATATCGCTATAAACACTAACGTTGCGTGACAAAGAAAGTTAAACGCATAATAATCCGACTTTAATACGCGAGGTTTCAATTAAATGCAATTTTACACAAAACCTAACTTTCGAGGTCCAAACCCGTAAATGGCGGAACACAACCCCGACCCTATTTATCTAAGGGCAATACATGAATTAAACTAATTAACAAAGCAATAAACTAATTAAGCAAGAAATAATTTAATCTAGGCAAGAAAGTAGAGAAAGCAAGTAAATTAAAGCATGGAAATTAAGGAAGACAACTAAATTAATGAAATTAAAGTTAAGGTACAACTTACAAAACAAAGAGTACAAGAGAGGAGTAGGGCAAATCTCCCAAGTTTACAAACCCTAAAATCTAAGACAAAATGAAGATATGGATTATCCCTCTCAAAAATGAGAGAAGAGAGTATTTATACACAAAATATCCCATGGTAAACTTGTAAATAAATAAGAAGAAAAACAAATATCTGCAGGACCAAATCGATTTGGGGTGTCCGAATCGATTTGGTCAAAGGGATGTGATCACACTGGTCCAAACCGAATCGATTTGGGGTTTCCGAATCGATTTGGGGTGTCCGAATCGATTCGGTACCTACAGGTATGAAATCCGCAGCTTTGTCCTGTTTTACGGAAAATACCTCAATTTATTTGTTATAGCTCGGAATGAGGCACGGTTGGAGTCTACGCGAAGATAACTCAGAGGAATACAACATCCAAGAAGACATTAGGCTAAAAAACCAAAATATGAAATGACTAAAATTCCCTTGAATGTGACCTTGAGTGTACTTTTGCAGTAAAAACCATCCAAAAAATGCCATAACTCCATCGATACAACTCGGAATCATGCACCGTCGGCGGCCACGCGAAGAGAAATAAAAGGGATTCAACTTCCATGAAGAACTCAGGATTCAAACCCAAATGCTGAAATTACTAAAATGCCCCCGAAGCTTCAATAGTCGACGAAAGTTTTCCGGAAAGCGTTCAAACTTCATACTAAGCATCGAAACACCTACAAAAGCTCAATTAACCCCTGCAAAACATGTTAACATAGAAATCCGAGGTTGTATGGTTAATGAGCATAAGTATAGGGATTAAGATACCCAAGGGGGCTAATAAGACGTAGGTTAACGGGTGAAATACGCAATATTTGCATCGTATCACACCCCCTAACTTACACATTGCTAGTCCCTAGCAATGAAATAGGAAACAACAAGAACTGCAAGAAAACCACAAGAAAGGAGATATGTACAAAAGAGATAAAAGCCACTTTCGTGGGCGAACGATTGCATTTAGCATATGTAATAAGCCGTTAAACCCCTAGGTTACCCTAGTGGACGAGTGTCGTATCGTGAGGGTTTTCAGGGATGGTACCCACAAACATCACATAGTTTCCTCAAAATATGCCCAACCCAACATGTGACAAACTCAACAACAATGAAAAAGATTTCAAACGCGTTATTAGCATATTGAATGAATTAAATCTAAAGTCTGTATCATAAACATTATAGAATGCACCTCATAGAATTGAAACTTTAAAAGTGGGAGGGGGAGAGCAAATGCAAAATATGATTTGGTAAAAACTTAAATAAACCGGATAAACATAAAGCAAGAGCATATATTCAATCCTCACGAGCATTACACCCATCAAGCAAATTCACTCGAAATATGGAGGTAACACACAGAGCATGCGGGCATAAGGAGTAAATGTAAAGGGAAACTAGGCCGCACACATGTCACAGATGAAGAACGCTATATAGAAAATAAAAATTGCAATCTCAGTGAAAGGATACCGCACATATATAAGAGGCGAAATGCATTTTCACAGATTATGAACACTATTTAAACATTTGAATTACATCAACCTAAGATCACATAGGACTTTAATAGGGTTGTAATGTAGGCTATGTTAGGGTACGAAATGAAAGGGATGTATATACGGATTCAAAGTGTTCGGAGATGAAAACTTGTAATAATGGAAAGGATGCGGGCAATATCAAAAATGGAAAGTAACTTCCAAACAAGCATTAGATATAACAATTGGAGAGTAATCAAAGCTTATTGAACTATATACACAACATATACAACTTTCTGTTTCTTTTCTTTTCTTCTTTTTCTCATGTTTTCTTTTGTTTTCTTTTTCTTTTTGCTTTCTATTTTTCTTCACCTTTTTTTACATATTTTCTTTGCTTATCAAACTCTCATATGCCTAAATTGCAATCGACATCATAACAACAACATTCAATCCCAAGTAACATTCCAAACAAGGGTATGGAAAGTGTATGTATGGGCTAAAACTCCAATTTAGAGTTGGTTATGGGAATTTGGGTTATGAAAAGAAAGGCTATATTTAGGCTCAAAGGGGTTAACGAGGGTAAGCATATAAGGGTGAGGTCAAGGTCAATATGGGTGATATAACAAAGATGGCCTATGATCATTTCACAAAGTTTACGCAATTCTCGAGTCAAAACAATATATGAAAACCATGCTCAAGTAACACATTTCAAGTATGAACTCAATTAATGAACGATCAATGAAAGAATAGTGAGATTACCAACGAATTCAACGTTTTCAATGAGAAAAGAATAGTGTATAACACTCACAAACGACGAAAGGTACAAAGCTTACTCGGTGTAACTATATACAATGCAACAAAAGATTACCGAGTTATAAAAATCTTAAACCAAATCAATATGACAAGGAAAGTGCACATGCTCATGGGATTAAGTTTAATTCATGAAGTTATTCACAATATCAATGATTCGAGGACTAAAGTCTAATAACTTCTAAAATCGAGAACATGCATCATTGAGTTGTCAATCGGATCGGACAATTATTAAAATTTATCATCGGAAACAAGGCAAAATTCCCAACAAAGGAGAAAAAAGAAAAAAAATATTTTTGAAATTTTTCACAAAAAGGCATACTTAGTAACTAAATGTGAGCAAATCCATGGACAAAATAAAGAAATGGATAAAATATCCTATACCCCCTAACTTAAATGTTGCATTGTCCTCAATGCGCATTAAGAACACAACACAAAGAGAGGAAAAGAATGATATTACCCAAAATTCGAGCGATCTCCATAAACGCGAGTCCAAAGGAATCTACAAAATAAGTTAATACCGAGCATAGCAAAAACAAATAACAAAAAGTTAACTAATTACATTAGACTAAATTAAAAGGAAAGAAAAATAGGAAAGAAACAAAATTAAAAAGCTAACTATTTACAACCTACTATTTAGGCTTCACACTAACTATACACTAGAAGTCTAAATAGTTGAGGGTCCACCCAAACAGGGATTTGACTTTGAAAGATCAACGGTGGACCCTCCAAAGCGAACATGCCTCCCGGAAACTAAAAATTTCGTTTGAACAACGAAAGGCATATGAGTGGTGAAAAAAGTGAACCATCGCCAATTTAAAATTTTGGGCGGACGATGGGGGATTTGGATACTATGGGGGACAAGACTACATTAGTCTCAGAAAAATCAAAATCACATCCCCAAGATTCTTCAATTGGAAGGGGAGGTGGGGCAAGTGCAAGTGAAAAGGCCATGAGATTAAGCATCTCAAAATAACATTCTCGTTCAAGAATCGGGTCAAAGTCCTCAAGACTTTCAACCGATTCTTGTGATAAATTTAATGGTTCGGTAATAGTAGGGAGTAAAGGAAAGGAAGGACCAACAACCTCAAAACAATCGGCAGAATTAATAAGAGGTTGAAAATCGAAAGTGCTAAAGCTTGGCTCTCTCTCAATTATTTCTTCAACAAAAAGGGGTGGAGATGAAACGCAAGTTTCAACCTCAACCCAATTTTGTGAAGGAATAATCTCATCGAGCATGGCATCGGTTTCTAGAAACCAAGCTTGAGAACTTTCGGATCGGTCATTAATTTCCTTTATCATTAACTCATAATCAAACGAACAAGAAGACGTTTCATCTTCTTGTGCGGGTTGCTCATAGCTAACGGATCCCCCACATTCCAAATTACCTTCACAAGGTGATGAGGGATCACTTACATACTCTTGAATTTCACGCTCAATGCACTCATCTTCAAGAATTTATAGGCATTCTCTCATTGTTTTGGGAGTATAACTTGGAAAACAATTCTCATAACAATTAAGGTTATCTAAAGCATAATAGCGAGACATTTCAAAATAAGCTATTCAACAAAAGCGGCAAGCACCGAGATTTCAATTTCTCGAAACAATCTAGCACAAGTAAAAAAGAAAGGGGAAAATAAAGAATACAAATATGAATGAAAGAAATACTACGAAATAATAAAATAATTACTATCTAAAACACACTCCCCGGCAACGGCGCCATTTTGATCAAGGGTGAAAAGTAGTATCGCGTCAAAACGCTAATCGTTGAATTCATTTCACCGCGTTAATACAAAAACCTAAATTACGACTACACTTGCGATACAAGTATAGCGGTAAGTCGGGTATCGAAAATCCACAGAGACGAGTTGCTAGAATTTATAGGATTTAATACTCCTAAAATAAAAGTGTAAAAGGTGATAGGTTGGAAATAAAGAAAAGGGAAAAAATAAGAAGTTAAGTCTAAACTAGAATTAATAAAACGAGAGTCGGGATCGTGTCCCCACCATGGGCTAAACAACTAATAATTAGAATTTCGGTTCGAAAGCATTTAATCGAGCATTTTCAATTAAGTATAAACATCACACAATAAGCAATTTAATCCAAAGTTGCGAGATTAAACATTTAACAGAAAATGGTCACACGCATCTTAAATTCGGATTACCGCTATAAACACTAACGTTGCGTGACAAAGAAAGTTAAACGCATAATAATCCGACTTTAATACGCGAGGTTTCAATTAAATGCAATTTTTCCCAAAACCTAACTTTCGGAGCTCGACGCCCATTAATAGTGGAAACGTAATCCCAACCCATTATCTACGGACAATACATGGATTAAACTACTTTAAACAACTAATTAACTAATTAAAGCAAGAAATAAATAACTATAACTAATTATCTAGGCAAGAAATGGAATGACATCAATGGAAATAAAGCAAGAAAAAGAAATACAACTATATTAATGGAGAAGAAGATGAATAGTGTTACTTACGAACCCAAATGGTGCAAACCCTAGAGAGAGAAGCTCCACCTCCAAAATCCCCTCATCTAACCTTAAATGAATTATATCTCTTCTGAGAAAAGCCCCAAACATTCTATTAATACCCCAAAATAAACCCCCAACAAGACCAACCCAAAAAACCCAAAACAAGACAATTTTCGTCCATATCTGATGGGACCGATCGACCTTACCTTTGGAATTTGCCTTGGGCTGGA
Organism: Sambucus nigra; assembly: GCA_949130495.1. Lineage (NCBI taxonomy): Eukaryota > Viridiplantae > Streptophyta > Magnoliopsida > Dipsacales > Adoxaceae > Sambucus > Sambucus nigra. Next base: position 136,829,960 of record OX422224.1, on the reverse strand, counting down.
GATAACCCACTTTTCCCTCCGAACCAATTTTGACGCGTTGCACGGAAACAACCATAACTCCCTCATAATGAATCGAAACGAGGCGTGGTCGGAATCGACGCGAAGCTCATTCAATTATCTACATGATTATGTTTTGAAACCCTCCAAATTATGCAGTATGAAATTACCAAAATGCCCTCGAAGAAGAAGAAAATATCGAAACCTTTCAAAAATGGGCATAACTTCCACATACGGAGTCAGAATGACGCATAGTCAGTGGCCACAGAAAGATAATTTAATGATATACATGTTGGTAACTTCATTCCATAAAAAATAGTGAGTTTGAAAAGACCAAATTTCCCTTGAAGTAGCATTCGACGACGGAACTTCTCCGAAATGCAACCGAACCTCACTTTTAGCGTTCCAATACCTACAAAAACACAAACCCCTGCAAGGCATGTATATATCCAAATACAAGGTTGTCTGGTTAATGAGCATAATTATAGGCATTTAGGACCGTAAAAGTTCTAGAATGCATAAAGATAACGGGCAGATATATGCAATATTCGATACGAACCATTTTGATTGAGTGCGAAAAGCGGCGCGTGTCAAACGCCTATCATTGTTTTCTGTTCACCGCCTCAATACAAAAACCTAAACTTATGACTACACTCAAAAAGGGAGTATAACGGCCAAGTCCGGGTATCGAAAATCCACAGTGACGAGTTGCTAAAATTTAATGGATTTAATACTTCTCAATAAAAGTGTAAAAGATATTTTTCTAACTAAAAAGAAATAAAAGATAAACTAGGCATGAGTGTGTTTAAATTAAAATTAATAAAGCGAATAAAAACTATAGTATGCGACTAATATCCCTCAAATTGAGTTAACGCGTATAAATGGTTACATGGGACTACGAATTATTAGGATTGCATCTCGTTTTGTCAATTAATTAAATTAAGAGTTGTCACACCCCTAAATTCGCATAAAAGACTAATAAAATTTTGGCATCAACAAATACCCCGAAAATTACGCACGCAAGGTCGTAAACACGGCGCATACATGATATACACCGTTAAATTTTCTAGGCGTAAAAACTAGGACAACACACTCAAAATAAATACGTAAATCTCCATCACCAAAGCGAAGCAACAAATCAACCCTACATGAGTTCCATTAATCGCACCCTAATTTAAATTAGCCACTACGCATGATTAAAAACATTAAATAAATTAACTAATTATTTAAAGCACAATTAATTAATTTAATAACTGAAATTATCTAGGCATGAAAATTAATTAAGCATGGAAAATAAAGCAAATACAACTTAAATGAGACAATGAATAGTAACACTTACATTAATAGCGGAAAACCAATACAAAATGAGGAGAGGGGTGTCTCCACAAATAAACCCCAATATTTCTCTAACCTAGATCTAAAGAGAGAAAAGGAACAAAAAAAACTAAGATAAAACTAGATATCTTACAAAAATAACTAAAGTTTCTATTTATACTAAGTTGCCAAAAAGAAATAAAGAAAAAGAAATAAGAAAAGAAAAGGGGTTAAGTTACAATTTAGAAATAAAAGAAAAGAAAAAAAAATAGAAAAAGAGAGTAGGAAGTAACAGTAAAAGATCTCTTATTGGAACATAGTACCGGTCGACCGCATATTGGGTCGGTAGACCGCGCAAAAATGGAGAGGCACACTGTCTCGGCACAAAGGCAAAATCCAAATTTCCGGTCGACCGGTGGGACGAGGCCGGTCGACCGCACCTGCAATTCCAAGCCAAATTCGTAGCAACACAAATGAAAACACCATTATCGCAAAAATTGACATCCATGGATGAACAACTCGTGAGCTGCCATGAGAGAACAATCTGAGACCCAAATTGGTGTGTTAACCGAGGCCACCATGGCTGAATCAGCCGAGACCCAAGAGTTGCACAATTTTTGGCCAAAAACGTCCATAAAAAAATAATACCCACATCCATGTCCAAAAAACTCCATAGATGGCCAAAGTCATGAAAACCAAGCTCCAAAAAAAGCCAAAGAGACCCATTTACGTGTGTGGTCCCAAATAAGCACCAATTTCGGACGAAAGGCTCGAATTTCGGTCGAAACCAAAATTCGAGCAAAATCCGAGCCTAGGGCCAAATCGCCATCTTCATTTGCTGAAAAAACGTTTTAGGGACTCGTATGGAATTAATGGATTTGTTATTAAAGAAGAAAAGGGACATGGATGGAATTATTTAAATTGTTAATGAATCTTTTATAATTGTTTCTGATTAAAGGTCCGTGTTTCCTTCGTTCGGATTCCAATTCGAGCACCGTTTGTGGCCACGTGAAGCTTGGCCCGAGGGCTACAACTTCCGTGAAGAATTAGGGCAAAATTCCCAAAGTGTAAAATTACGAAAGTTCTCCCGAACGTGCGAATCGCGACGAAACTTAATCGGAACGTGCGCAAACTTCATACTAAGCACTTTAACACCTATAAAAGCTCAATTATACCTCAAATAATATTTTATCATATAAAATGGAGGTTGTCTGATTAACGAGCATAATTATAGGAATTAAAGTACCCGAAGGAGCTAAAATGCATAAGTTTCTAGGGTATATATGTGCAATATTCGATACGAATCACCGACCAACATAGGGGAGCCGACCAATAGGTCTGAAACTAAAATCCTTAGGAATTTTATCTGTTTCAGTCGACAGGAAGTGATGGTTCCGTTGACGAGTAATGAGAGGTCGGAACCTTTAACATGTACTGTGGATGTCTCCGATCAACAAATAGGAGCTAGGGAACTCCTTAAGCTACATAATATCTATCGCCGACCAGAGTTGAATGCCTCTGACCAATAATAGATTCTGCCGACTAATAAACGATAACGTCGAGCATCCTCCAATCTGTGCAAAAGATTAGTTAAGAGTACCCTAGTGTTACCACGCCGCCGACCATGAGTACATGGTCGGGGCTTTTTCGGATTTGTTATTGTTGTCTATTAATGCTGACTAATATAGATGATAGCCCAATCATTGCCGACCAATGAACTGTGGTTTGATGATGCCGACACAATTAATGCTGACCAAGAAATAATTGTCCGGTGATATGAATGATTATACATAACTGTGATTTTGCTCGTGATTTGTTGAAATGAGCGGGTTGCTCAGGTGAACGGTAGGTTGAAAATTACCGGAGATATCCGGAGGGAGAAAGTGGCGATTGAAGGAAACCTGTAGATTTTAGCTGTTCAATTTTTACGAGATACAACTTGTTGGATGTATTCCTTTTATTTATTTTTGCGCTCCTTTTTGTCAGAAATAGTAAATTTCCTTTTGCGTCGAATTTTTTGTCCCTTTTGATGATGTCCTTCTTGTAAAGATTGGCTTCTTCTCCGAATACACCTGTGTATATGTTGCTGAATACCAATCGCCATTTTTAATTGTGGCTTGTGTATCAAGACGAAATCTCTAGAAGATAGAGAAAAAGGATATGCCTCTACAAGTTCAGATTGCATACAACATGGAAAAACATTATATCTATGGAACCCAGAGTTTCTAAAAGTCCAGATCGATTATTGCTTTATTTATTTAAAATAACAGAGTTATGTGAATTTTAAAAAAATATGCAGGTCGAGATACAGAGACATAAAATTCATCATTGATATCAATTAGATACGAATAAAATTGGATCCTTAATTGAAAAATAACTGATGTTATTCCATTTTTTGTACACTCAATAATGAAAATTATTTGAAATTGACATAATTGCACAATTGATAGAAGGATCAAAATTGAGCATATAGTTTATCAACGAAAACGTAATCGTTCATATAAAAAGATAGAAAGACTTAGATTTTGATGATGATCTTCATCTCTTCTAATAAGAATGGAAAGATTCGTGTGTCTCTTCCCACATACATCACCAATCTGTTGAGGACTAGAAATAGCATCCATGTTATCTTATAGGCATCAACAATAGATAAAATGAAGGTATGAAAAAGATGATATTGAAGATGAAGTGAAGATTACATCAAATATATAAGAGACAAAGGTTTTTAAAGTGGTTCGGCTGTTTCAGAAAGCCTACATCCACTGTTATTTTATTCCCAGGGGTTTACAATAGCACAATACAATATGATGAGAATGATTGAGAGAGTTCTCATGTCTTGAGAGAGATATACATGTAGAGATGTGTAGAGAGATATAATGAATTGCTTGCTAAGGATGAATTATTCAGTTGCCCCTTTAGCTAAAGGATGGGTTGTATTTATAGTGATGGGAGTCCAAGAGATGGAATGTCTTTATATATTCAAACATTTATATCTATTTACAATAAATATGACTGTTGGCCTTTTAGGGTTCAATGACTGTTGGTTTCTCTTCTCTAATGACTTTTGGCCTTCTGCATGATTTGTCTTCTGTAGGTTGGTCAATCGGTACGCCAAAAAACTCTCCTCGAGTGCTGACCAACTCTCCTCGGGTGGTGACCAAGTATGAATATTGCCATGTAGGATGATAGGTGTCCCTTTCTGACTGGTCCACGTAGATGGGTAATTTTTGGCATCAACAACCGTCTTCACTATAACCCCCCTCAGCTTATGGCATCTCCGTTGAATTGACTGCATCCCCTTACCCAACCTTTATTACTTCACCAACTCCCTGGTTGACAACTTTATCCAATTACTGGTTGTAAGTACAAAATTCCAATTGAGTCAAAATTCCGAAAAACTATTTGACACATAGGATAAAAGTTGTATTTGTGACCTTTCAAGCCTATGCCATTTTTGTTGAAGACGTAGCGTCCAAGCCGAAGCGATCACATCCTACACCGTATTTCATGGCTCGTTTTCATCATCAACAGTCCAAGCATATCTCAAGTATGAATGCTTATATTACGTGGGCCTTGAAAATTTATTATTTGGTGTTAAAATTTTTGTTCAATCTTTTTATAATTGTCTTTTTATTATTTTAGAAAAATATTTTGAGTTTTCCCAGGTCGTTAGAACGAATTTCCCAGGCCGTTCAAATAAGTTTTGTGGATGTCCGAACGATACATCTAACGATGTCACTTTTGGCATGTACTGAATTGTCGTTTAAAGTTTCGTTCTTATGACGTTCAAACGAGATTGGTTTTCATTCGAACGATCGGAGCAATTTTTAAAAAATGACAGTTTTTTTGTTAACCTCCCACTACTTTTTCCCACCCATTTAAGTAGTGCAGGAGTTAACTTTATTCAAATGCTTTTTGCATCTTCCAAAATAGAGAAACCTTTTAAAAAGGCTAAGAGAGTTTATTCTAAACTTGTGGTTTAATCCTTCAAACAAACCAAGTTTACACCCAGATACTTTCATGATCCAAGTATCTGCATAATATATATTTGAGATCAAGTGGTTGCACCGGGTTTGTCATTATCTACATCATTGAGATTATTTCTTGCGGATGATTATGTATTCGTTGGTGTACATACGATGAACTCCGCATGTGTGATGGTAGCAGTGCCCCATCGGTAGACTCTGAGACGTAGGTGGATTCCTGTGTTGTCACTAGGCAAACATGGAAGGAACGAAGAGTGCCAAGGCTTGTGAGGGCGCCGAGTCGTCGAGTAAGTCTTCTGTCGTGTCCTTGTATTAAATTCGTACTTAGTGGACTTCTGGCTGGGTTGTCCGAGGTTTTTCTTATTGTGGGTTTTCCTCGTACATCACGGCATTGTGGTTGTGTATTTTATCTTGTAAATTATCACCTAGATTCATGCTTAGGTTTAACAAGATAAATTTGGTTTAACCAGTAAAATGGTTTAATAGGTGCTTAATTAATTTCGGTTATTTAAGTTTAAGAAAAAAATTGATTTGGCAAAATTCATGTTTAGTTTGGTTTGTGTTAATTTGAACTTGAATTGAAGTTTTATGTTAAGATGTGAAAATTTATAAATTTAAAGAAATTAAAATTTCAATATTTCGGAACTAGCACCCCATATTCATAAAAAATTGGGTTTTCATTACTGCGTACGAGAATATCCTTTGCTATTGCCACCATCAAAACTACTAGACGGTGCTGGTTATTCAATTTCCCTTGCCGCCTCCAACCTCTGCTTTCGCTCTAATGCAGTAGGAGGATTTCTGCTTCTTCCCATTTATATGACCTACAGTTGCAATAACAATAGAGTTAAATATAACGACATAGTAAATTAACAAATTCATACTACCAAATGAACATTAAATCAATGCATAAAGAATGGAACAGTCAAATTAACAATTTAATATTAGCAAATGAACATCAATTTAACAAGTTCATACTAACAAACTTATAATAACAAATAAACATCAAATTTATACTAATAGAGAATGCTAATGTGGTTGATCAAATAATAAATAAAAATATTTAAAAATTATGACATGGAAAAAAACTACATCGTATAAAAACTTAAATAAATTGATCTAAACAATGCAATACAAATATATATATATATATATATATATATATATATATATATATATATATATATATATATATATATATATATATATATATATATATATAAACATGATTTTTATATCTTGAATAGAGATTGATAAAAAAAAGTAGCACATATATTGAACAACTAATTACGGTTGAAAGTAGCCGCAAAACAAAGTTTATGGTGTCTTAAGACCGTGGAAATTGTTCTATGGTGGGAAGCAACCGAAACTAACACACATACGATGGGTAATAACCGAAACTAACACAATGAATTCGATTACCACCTACGATGACGACAAAACGTAGGTTTAGGGTTTACACAGTTTTTCTGAGTTTTAAAACCTTAGGTTATCTAATTCATTTTTTATGTCACAAATTAACAATGTTCATATTAAGGTTATTAAATGGGTTTATAATTGGGTGTCTATGCAAGGGTTTATAATTGGGTTTGCATTCTAGGGTTTCATACCCGAAATGAGTGCATCAGGCAATATAATACAGTATTGGGAGTAAGTTGTAAGGTTGTAACATACCAGAAATTTATCTTGAGCTAGATGGGAGAAAGTTGTGAGGTGGAGAGAAAATCGGAGTAGGTTATAAGGACAAATTTCCACGTGTGTCAATTTGTATGTATTTTACTTATTCTCGGAACAAAACAAGTTTAGGTCATAGTATGGTACTTTTGTGTGTCGATCCACATAAGACTATGACATTGCATTGAAGACGTAGCGGCCAAGCTTCAAAGATTTATCATGTTGTGTTTTATGGGGAACGTTTCACGTCTTCATCATGTTCCAATCTCTCAGGTATGAATGCATAATGTTAATGGGACTCGAAAATTATTTTAAGGATGTTATTTTTATTAAAAAATAGTTTAAAATAGTTTTAACTTCATTTATTCTCAGATAAGAATTGTTTAGAGTCGTGAAGGATCTTCTCTTTGTGTTAATAATGATCAAACAACTTTTACAGTCGTTCGAGTGACATTGCAAGGTCGTTCAAGCGAGATGAACATGTCGTTTGAGGGACCTGGACATTTCGTTCGAGCGACATGCTGATCTCTTTCAAACGACCCCTCCGACTCAACTTTTCTATTTAAAGAGTTTTCCTCTCAGAAATTCAAAGTGTGCAAAACCAAAATACAGAATACAATAGTTACGTTTTTTTGCACATATTTACAAAGGTTTCTAATGTCTAAAAACATCTTTTGTGTTTAAAGATCCGATCTTTCATACTTATATGCTATAGAGATATTGTTTGCACCAATAAGTGTTTGTTCAAATCATATCGAACATATTATTTCATCATTTTGCAGTGAAGAAGTGGTGGAGTCCGTATTTCAAATCGTAGACATTTCAAAAGCCGTATCGGTGGACCCTAAGGTATGCGTGGACGCGTGTGCTGTGGAGGAGTATCATGGAAGGATTTCTATATGGGCACTGTGGAGGAGTGGTTGAAGCATAGAAGAGCACTAAGGTTTATGGGGATCGAGTCCTTGAGTATGTCTGTTGTCTGTCTTTGTAAAACCATATTACAGTGATTGTGTGGCTTGGGCTATCCAAGTTTTTTTTTACCCTTTTTGGTTTTCCTCGTACATCGACGTTGTGGACTTGGTTTATTTTACTTGCTTAATCATCTAGATGCATGTTTAGGATTAACAAGATAAAATTGGATTAAAGTTAAAATTGGTTCACAATTGGTGCTTAATTAAAATTGTTATTTTTTGGAGAAAATTATGTTTTTCTTAAAACATACTTTGTTTGAAAAGGGTCTTACAAATTGGTATCAGATCCTGTTGCACTAAACTTTGTGTAGATCCGTTTTGTGTGTTTGGGGTGATTATCTATTTATCTCTCTTGGTGTGTTTTTCTCTCGATGGGCTCTCAAAGTTTTGACGAATTAAATCTTTTGAATTTGAAGTTTGCAAAACAAATTAAAATTCTTGAAGAAGAAAATTCTCGTTTTAAAAATATGATTTTATATTTGCAAATGTTTAAAACTCATAGAGATATCATTCATGAGAAGTTTATTGCCTTGTATGATGATTTTAAATATTTGAAATTGTCCAAAGAAGAGAGCGAGAATGAATTCCTTATTTTGGAAAAAGACTTAGAGGACTTTAAATTTTTTAGGGTTTGTGATGTTGAGGAAAATATGTTGATTAATGATTTTGTGGCACATGATAAGACTCTTAGGGATAAGTTTGCTCACATTGAAGGGGAGAGAGATAACCTTCTGGGGAGAATTTATAATTTAAAGAAGGAGCCCCGAAAGTTTGAGGAGTGTAATTCTTTGCTTGAGTCCAAAGTTTTGAAGTTAAAAAATGATTTAAACTACCCGAGTAGTGATGGTAGTGTCTTATCATGTTCTTGTGCTTCCATTGCTGAAGGTAAATGATCACACACACAACACTAAAGATACGTCGTTCGGTAACGTGCCTACGTCCACGAAGAGGTTACTGTTTCTTATTAGTGTCTCTTAAATAATCGGAGTTACACCCCCTTTGCCCCGAGGTCAAGGTTTCATTTACAGTGGTGATTAAGTGGTTGAATTGTACAAGCAACTCATCCATCTTGTAGATAGCTCGTAGGTATCCTTGAATATTTGCTCGAGATTGTTTGTAACCGATTTGAGCCTATCACAATGTATTTAAGCACATGTTAAATACACAATAAATAATTTAATGTTTTAATTGGGCCGATCAGTCCAATCCGTGTGCTGGGCTGGTCGGCTGCAAGACTAGTCTTGATCCATAAAATATCTCCCATAACTGCTCTTAAAATATTTGGGCTGAAATGATGGGCCAATAGATTTTAAGTTCAAAGTCCATGTCATTGAACTGTTGAAAATCCGACTTGGCATTTGTGTAAATCCCCTGAATTATTAAGGGTGTGGTCGTCTGAGCTAAGTTGAAGGTAAAATTGTAATATCCTTGAAATGATGGGGGTGTGCTGGTCCGAGAAGAGATTTGAAGCGCCAAAATCCTCCTTGGGAAGCGTTTTTATTATCTGCACTAGATTCAAATATAGTTTAGGTTCAAGCAACCGTCACTTTATGTCCCAAGCCTTTCTTCTGTGTGAATTCTTCCTTTGAGTCTTCCTTATTGTTCTTCATATTTACAGAGTTTCCTTGTTCCGTTTTCCTTATAAGTTTCTCTACTTTGATTCTTTTCTCCCTCATTTTTTGTTAGTAGTCTTTTACTGTCTGTAATTCCTTCTTCAATGGCTACCCTTTATGGTAGAACAGTAGAAATGTTTACAAAAAAATATTCTATACCGAACTGGGTGGAGATTAACTGTGCCCCTAATCCCAAAAATGTCAATGACATGGAGGAGGGACAATGGATACACACCCTTGCCATTGTCCAAGGGGGCTTAAGCTTTCTTCCAAATCGATTATTTTTGGATTTTTTTTTAATTATTTTGATTATTTTGATGTCGTCCCTACCCGATGTGCCCCCAACACTTGGAGGATAGTAAATGGAGTTCATAGAATCAATGAACTATATGAGGCCAACTTGGGGTTCCATGAGATCAGATTCTGCTATGTTTGGTCGCACACTTATAATGGTCTTCTATACTTGAAAGTGCAAAAGGCTAATAGAATCCTAGTCGTGAGCCTCCCTGATTCTAACAAAGGATATTGTAATCAGAGTTTCATTGGAGAAAACTGGCAACATCTTCACCTACTTGAGGGCGAGAAGTGCAGAGGCCCCGTCTGTTCTGACTGGGGTCGGAGATCACATAGGTTGTTAGTCGCTCTCTTCTTTAAATTGTTGACTTTTTATTTTTACAATTTTTTCTAGTTTGCTAATATATATGTGCTTTTGTCTTTGTGCAACTCGAGATAAGAACAAGGAGCATTCTCTTTTCCAGATAAAGGTTGTTGACCTTGTCAAGTCCTGAAAGATCAAGGATAGATTGCCCAACGGTGAACATCCCCCGCCGACTGTCTATCTCCCTTAATACACCAACAACACCTCCAACTTTATTTCTCGACTGGTAGACGAGATCCCTAAGATCACTTTTTCAGATGAGGATACTTCCATCTCCCAAGGGTCAGTGGACATTGTTTCTTCCTCCTAAGGAGGAGGAGGAGGAGGAGGAGGAGGAGGAGAAGAAGAAGAATAAGTGCAAATGGCTCCTCAAAAGAGGAGGCTGCTGCCAGGGAATGAGGATGAAGATGATAAGGTTCTGTTATCCCATAGGGTTAAGGACCTGAAAAAATTTGAAGGGGACTCCCCCAAAACCAGTGGTTCCATCTCGATAACCAATGATAAGTAAGGAGAGAAGAAAAAGAGAGAAAACGAGAGGAAGGGAGAGGAGGATATGAGGAGGGAAGAAGAGAAAAAAAAGAAGCTTTGTGAGGCTTCTACAAATTCTTCCCTCTCTCTCTCTTTATTATTTCTCTAGGGGACACTAGGCCCAATAACCCAACCCTTACCCCTGGTCTGTCGAAGGGGGTAGTGCTCGTTGCTAATCGCAAGTGCTCATTAAGGTTGGGTTCCAACCAGCTGTCCCTCAAGCCTGTGCAAGCCCTCGCTCTGGTAAGTGTTATTTTTTCTCAATTTCGTCATCTTCAAATGTTTTTCTTTCCCATAATGAATCCTCTATTTTTATTTTTAATTTGTAGCAGACTTCACTATTCTATTGGATGGTCATGCCTATCAATCCAGGAAGAACCAGGAGTTGACAAAAGCCCTGAAGAAGTCCCAAGAGGACTCGTCTGCTGCTCAGAACTCCTTCGAGCTGTAGAGAGAAGCCTCTATGAAGGATTTAACTGAGATAAAGATGGATAACAACCTTATAGCTGTGGAGAAGGACATGGTGGTAGGGGAGAAGAACATAATGATCGAGGGGGTCTAAGCACTAGAGGGTGAGATACCTGAGATTAAGGACAATAGCTATATTGAAGGCTAGAATGTAGCCTATGACGATACAGAGATTCAAATTTTCTATGCCCGAAAGCTTTTTTCGAGAAGGCTAGGATCAAGCCCTAAAGGCAGCAGGAGTCCTCCTAGAGTTAGAGCTATTCTAGAAACATTAGTTGGGCCTCTCTCTAATTACTAAGGAAGAGCCTTCTATTAGCTAGACTATCGACCAAGCTGAGGGAATATTAGGCGAGGCTGAGACGGTTGTCGACCAAATGGTTAAGGCTACTTAAAAGGGAAATAAGAGTCCTCTGAGTAGGTGAAGGAGTAAAGTCCTATAGAATTATGCCTTTTCTTCTGTAATTTATTCAAGCGTTGTATTTTCCATTCCTTCTCAATTATAATGGCTCCTACCTTCCCTTTATTATTAATGAAAGAAGTTTTGTCCTTTTATTTTTTACTGATATTCTTCATGCTTATTGTTTGCCTTCTTGCTTGTAGCTTATTATTATTGAGGACACTTCTTCTTCATCAAACCTTAAAAAAATACTGGGCCCGGGCATAAATGAGCAAGATCTTCGGGCCTTTATAAAGGCTTGTAAAGCTTTGATGGCAAGAATAACATCATATAAGGAACAATATGACCTAGTCGCTAAGCTGAAGGATGACCTCCAAGATATGAAGGATATCGGCTCCCCTTTTTAGGAGGAGATAATCGACCTGAAGGCTTAGCTTGCTGTGAGCAAGGATGTAGGCAAGGTCGGTGAACTAATTCAAGCCAAGAACGACACCTTGAAGAAAAAGGTCGCTGAGCTGGAGGAGGATATTCATTGGAAAAATGTCATTATATCTGGCCTGCAAAGAGACATCAAGAGGCTCAAGCTTTTATTCCGGATAGTCCATAAGCCGCATGGGCAACATGTTATGATGAAGGCTGGCAGGATGCTCCTGTGCGGCTGTGGGATGCACATGACGTGGTGTACAAGCATGGGTGGCTGAACGCCCTCAAGGTGATAAAAGAACCCAAGGAGTCCAAGATGTATCACACGTACCAAGAGGATTTCCTTGCTTATAGCCGACCTCCTTTTGGAAGGGATGAGCAATGGGTTCCTCTGGATTCTATCACTCACCACCTGCTCAATAACTTTAAGTTGGAGCTTGATAGCGAGGATGAGTTCGTACTCAACCTGGATGATGGTCGGTAGAGGCAAATAGTGGATTTCCTAGCTCGTCGACTATAAATATCCTATGCCTTTGTGTCATATATTTTTATAACCATGTCTTATAATTAATACCATGTGTATGTTGTATTATCAAGTGTAATGTTATGCTCTTTCAGGCCTATGCCGAATGAATAAAGTCTAATTAATAACTGTTGCGTGTTTTGGGCATTTACCTACTGAATCTAGTTATTAATAACTTTTGTATATCTCTACTGGGAGGACTTGATAATAACTGTTAATCACTTTGGACCTTTTGCCGACTAAATGAGTTAGTAATTACTGTTTGAGCGCTCCAATATTTTTTAGATTGTATCATTCCATCTCCCTTTCCTTTTAGGTCGCGTTGTCACACTCCTTTAGGCCTAGGAAAGACAATGGCAAAAATGGGCCTTCCACCCGTTTAGGATTTTTATCGACCAACGTAGTTGGCGACCAACCTCGGTTGGATTTTCACCTAAGGATCCCTAATAGGGCTTTTATTTTTACCAGGTAACTCGTGAGGTCCTTTGTGTTTGATATAACAAATACATGAGGATTGCCTTAACTAATTCAAATAAACTTGGTAACTTACTGTAATTAATCCGAATCATGCTCGGCGCGAGGGGATTCCCAGACTGGAATAAGTTAAATGATTTATTATAATAAAGTGGATTTATTTTCGTCCTTCCGTGGATGAAATAATCTAAACACCTTAGTGTAACCAATTGTATTCCTACTTAGTGTCCAAGAGTGGAGTTATCGTTTAGAAATGGGTCATAATATCGAGATAGTCAAGACATCATACAAAATTGAGATGAATTCTTGAGGTTGGCCATATTACATTCTTTTGGTATCTCTCTACCCTCCAGCATTTTCAAGTGATAAGCTCCTTAAAGATCATCCCTGGTCACCTTAAAAGGTCCCTCCCAGTTTGGTCCTAGTTTGCCACCTGAAGGTCTTACTGCACTGCCGAAGACTTTCCTTAGGATGTAATCTCCTACCTAGAACTTCCTCGGATTGACATTTTTATTGTACTTCTTTGCTAGTTGGTACTGGTATGAGGCCAACTTAATAATGTCCTTTTATCTTCATTCCTATGTTAGGTCAAGGTCAGTTCGCAAAGCATCATTATTAAGTCCTTGGTCGACCAAGTTGGTATTCATGGTAGGGAGACCAACTTCATGTAGGATAATAACTTCCATTCTATATGTAAGCACGAAGGGTGTTTCCTCGATCGAGCTCTTTGGAATTGTATGATAGGCCCATAGGACATGAGGAAGTTCGTCGACCCAAATGCCCTTTTCTCTTTCCAGCGATAGGCCTAGAGGACATGGGAAGTTCGTCGACCCAAGCACCCTTTTCCCTTTCTAGCCTCTTCTTCAGGCCATTGAGCATCATTTTGTTGGAAGCCTCTGCTGACCATTTCTCTGGGAATACACAACTGAGATAAAGTGGTGCTTGATGCCATGCTCATTACAGAAGTTTTAAAAACCCACTTTCAAACTATATGCCATTGTCAATGATAATGGCTCTAGGGGTCCCAAAGTGTGTTATAGTGATTTTCTAGATGAATCTCGTAATGTCGGCGTCTCTAATGTTAGGTGGTGGTTCTGCCTCTACCCACTTGGTGAAGTAATCGGTGACGACCAACAGATGCTTTACGATTTTCAGGTGTAGTAGGTAGTGGTCCCACAATGTCCAAACCCCATTGCGCGAATGGCCAATGGATGGTCAAAGATTTCAAATCACTAATTGGTTGATGAACCATAACAGAGAACTTCTGGAATTTCTTGCACTTTCGAACGTAAATACTTTCATCCCTCTGCATGTATGGCCATCAGTAGCCTTGTTTGATTTCTCAGAATGCCAAAGATCTTCCTCCTGCGTGACTCCCAAAAATACTATCATAAAGCTTGTGAAGGACTTGCTTGGTGTTGTACGGGTGGACGCACTGGAGGTAAGTACCTATAAAGAACCTTTTATAGAGATTCTGTCCATGATGAAGATAGAAGTGAGTAACCTTTACCCTAACTTAGTGAGCCAATTTCTTATCGTCTGATAGTACCTCATTCTATAAGTAGGAAATAATTGGGTCCATCCAGCTAAGACCCTTTTCTATAGCAAGAATCTTCTCAGCGACCACCATTTTATCAATATTAGGCTGGGTGAGAAACTCTACTTCAATTATCCTCCTGAGATCTGAATCCATAGCTGAGCTTAGGGCTATTAAGGAGTCGGCATGACTGTTTTGCCCCAAGGAACTACTGGATATTGACTTCATCGAATCATCCATGAGTTTGAGAACTATATCGAGGTAGGCTACCATCCTGTTATCTTTCACATTAAAATCTATAATCACTTAATTGGATACTAGCTTGGAATCACCAAACACTATCAGCCGCTTTTCCCCCACAAGTTAGACTTTGCACAGGTTAACTATCATAGCTTCATATTTGGATTCATTATTGGAGGCTTCAAATCCCATCCTTATTCCTTTCTCGATGACAGTGTCTTCTAGGGTTATCATGAAAATCCCCACTCTTGCCCCCTTAAAATTGGAGGCTCCATCAATGTACATGGTTTGACCCTCGAATTGTGCTTCCTTGATTGGTGGATGTTTTATAAGTTATTGGTTGGTAGGTCTGTCTCCCATGAATTCCGTGATGAAATCTTCCAAGATATATCCTTTAATTACTATTCTTAGCTAAAAGTGAATATCAAACCTCCCAAGCTCGATTGACCACTTTGACAATCGTTCGAAGAGGTTAGCTTTCTAAAGAACAACTTTGATGGGGAAGAAATTGAAAACGGTAACTGAGTTGGCTTTAAAATAATGCTTAGGCTTCCTGGAGGCAACTACCAGAGTGTCATCTAACTTCTCTAGTGGAAAGTAGCATTTCTTTGCATCCACAAGTGTCTTGCTAGCATAATAGACGAGATATTGCCTTCGCTCTTTCTGGCACACTAAAGCTGAGCTAATTACATGGATTGATACTACAAGGTAGAGGTACAAAGGATCCCCTTAGTCCAGGATTTCTAGTAAGGGAGGCTTGCTAAGGTAAGACTTTATCTCTTCCAGGGCTTTTAAACAGTCATCGTTCCATATGAGGCCCTTATCTTTCTTTAGGAGATGGAAAAATAGTTGAACTTGGAGATCAAGCGGTTGAGTGTCGTGAGAATCCTAGTAATATTTTGAAAATCTCTCAACGTCTTCGGTGGTTGGACCCTATTTATAATATTAATTTGATTTGGACTGGCCTCTGTCCCTCTCTTGCTATCCACAGAGGCCAAATGACTTGACCTTATAGAAATATAGTCCAACAGGTGTGATGAATGATGTCTTGTCTTGGTCAGGGCTAAACAGTGGGATTTAGTGGTACCCTAAATATCCATCCAAGAAGTTCATCAGTTCATATACTACCATGGCATCGACCAGCTAATCTATCTTCGATAGAAACTATCTTTGGGGAATGCTCTTTTGAGGTCCATAAAGTCGACGTAAACTCTCCAGCTGTCGTTACCCTTCTGTACTACCTCTGGATTTAATAAACATTATGTGAACTGAACTTACCTGATGGATCCTGCATCAAAAAGCCTCTCTACTTAATTTTATACTTTATTAGCCTTCTCTAGGGCTGTTCGGTGCGCCTTTTGAGTGACTAGCGTAAGGCGAGTCTGAGTGAAGGCAGGGGCAAGCTACTTGGGGATCAATCCCTTATAAATCATAGGGCTCCTAATCGAATACATCTAGGTTACTTTTCAAAAATGTGGTCACCTCCCTCTTCTCGTGGTCGACCAGTGTTTTACTGACCAAAAATTTTCTCTGAAGTAGGCTGGCATCGAATGTAACATCCTCTAGGATTTCAATGACCCTGTCAGTGGGGTAGACCCTGGTATCCTCCACCCTGAATCGACCGTACCATAGTTGCTATTTATAAGGGGTAGACCATCCAGGGATTCCTCAGGGATAACCTATGGTTCCTTATTTTTCTCTTTTTGGGGCTAGACGACGGTAATGAAACACTTCCTGGCAGTAGCCCAGTAACCATGAAATTACACTACTCCCCAATTAGTAACATATTTGAGCTTCTGGTGGTAGGTCGATGGCACAACCTTCATAGCGTGAAGCTGCCGAAAATAATATTGTATGGAAAATCAATATCCACCATCAAGAACTTAATCATCTTTAAAATATTTCCTGCCCTTACTGGCAGGACTATTTTTCCCATCGGTATTATGGTCTTCATCGCAAATTCGACCAATGAAACAGTTGCCTCCTTCAGGTTGGTAAGATTAAGTTTCAACTTATGGAAGATATCTAGTTATATCACCATATATGAGCTCCCCTAATCCATCAAAAGCTTGTCAAAGTCTCAGTTCTCGATCCTTTTGGGTGATCATGAATGCATAGTAGTGTGGGGTCCTTACCCTGACCAAATCTTCCTCTGTGAAGATGATGTGTTTGGTGTAGTCAACATCCTCTCTCCAACACTTTCCATCCTCACTTTTGGCGGGGTCAATATCGAATGCCTCCATAATATATGTAACCTTCTTTAGTTTCATCCAAATAGTGTTCCCATAGATATGCATCAGGTCGGACGCTCCATAGATCATTGCAAATATATCATCATCAAGGAAATTATCTGGATTTGGGTTGCCATTGGCTGCGACCTTTTCATCCTTCCTGTCTATATACTTGTTCAGGTGCCCAACTTGGGCCAACTTTTCCAAGTGTGACTTCAGTTCTTTGCATTCTCTGTCCTGTGGTCACTTTCCTTATGTTATGCGCACCTCAATGCGTTGTTCCTCTTCTTCGAGCCATCACCCATATTTTTGGGCCACTTTATAAATGGATGGTCCTTAATCTTCCCAAGGATCTTAGAGATCGGATCTTTGAAGAATGTATTGACAGCCTGGAAGGCTTTTGAGGGATCTGTCTTGTTCCTGTTCTTTGAACTACTCTTGCCTTCATTATTATTCACCTTGTTAGGAGCGTCAGACTTGTATCCTCCCTCATCGGCCTTAATGCGACTAATTTTTCCACGAATAACATGAATCATGTTCTCAACCTTGGCATACTTTTCAATACGCGCCATGAGGTCGTCGATGGTGTTAGCCTCCTTCTTGGTGAAATACTGGTGCAATATAGATGTGGTCGACAGACCAATCTCGAAGGATGCCACGAATACCTACTGCGAGCAATCCTCCATTTCATTAAAAACTACCCAATACCATTTTACATACTCGTGAACAGTCTCCTGTGGCTTCTCCTTCATCGTGAGAAGTGAATCCATCCTCTTTGGATGAGAACTGCTGGTTATGAAGCGAGCAGTAAATGCCTTAAAGATCTTGACGAACCTATGTGGTAATCTATCAACCCACTTATGAGATCCATCATGCAAGCTAGAAGGGAAGATTGACACATAAGGGAATCATTGTTGCTCCACAGATTCATCGTTTGCCTATACTCCCTGACATGGTCTATAGGGTCAGTTTTGCCATTGTAAATTTTAAATCGGGGAATAATGAATTTCTTTGGGGGATCTTCCTCTTCAATCGCCTTTAATAAAGGGAATTTTATTTGTGTATCGAGAGCCCTTTTAGCCAGCCCTTTAGTATACCTAGCCCCTCGATTGGCTGGGTGTTGATACATCTCCCTCCGAACCAAGCTTCTAATATCATTCCTCTGATGATCATCATGTCTGTGGTGCCTTTCTGATCCTCCACGCTCTGAGTGATCCCAGTCCCGCCTAAAACTCCTCCATTTATTCATGTCGCCATTGAATGCGAGCATTTTCTTCCACCTGGAGGCGCATTGCCTGCTCCTACTCTTAGAGCTGAGCTTCGTATGCGTCGATCAGCCTAGAAATCTGGGTAGACCTAGGTGGTCCATGAATTTCTTCGTAAGATTGCCTTTCTTGGATAAATCTGGAGTTTGGTTGTCGAATTTCAAACCTAACCCTGGGTGGAGATGGGTCGGCCTCTACATCGCCGATTTGTAGTAAGTTACTGCTGTGGTGAGACATCATGCACTTTCTCTTGTTATTACTTTCGTAGGAAAAAAAACTCGTTTCCCACAGAGGTGCCAATTGTGAGTACAAAATTATGACAATAAACAATTTTATAATGAACTTAAATGTCAAAGAAAAATGATCACACACACAACACCAAAGATACGTCGTTCGACAACGTGCCTATGTCCACGGAGAGGTTATTATTTCTTATTAGTGTCTCTCAAATAATCAGAGTTACATCCCCTTTGTCCCGGGGTCAAGGTTTAAATTTATAGTGGTAATTAAGTGGTTGAATTGTACAAGTAAATTTATAGTGGTAATTAAGGTCATTTTTCAATTCCGAACATTCCGTCCATTCCTATTTTTACCCTTTACACTTTTTAACCCAAAAAGTCCTAACTGAGTCCGAATGGCAAAATTAATTACTGCATGGAGAGCTAAGACATGAAAAGATAATAAACGAGATTAAAATGGTGTGATTAAGAGATGATGTTTCCCGTTTCCTAATAACTGTAATTCGATGATGAGATCTTTTCACCATATATTTCCTTCTTTTAAATTTTGTATGCGTGAATTTGTGTCCCTTATATTTACTCCTTATATCATGCCTACAGAGAGAAAACAACCACAATCCGAGTGATTCTTTTATGAGCACATCCATACGAATTTGAATCAAAATGAATTTTTGGAAAGTAACGTAATGCTCAATCGGTGGAAATTTGAGGTTTAATTTCTGGCTTTGCACACACACACTATGGTTTGAGACATTTGAATATGAATTTATGGTGATTATTTTTCGAAAAGTTTCAATTCTACAATTTTTAAGTATTTTGATATTTATTTGAGTCAATAAAGAATTTTTTGAGTGTATTCACTTCAAACCCTCACGAGACAAAACTCGTCTTATTAGGGTGACTTAGGGGTTTAAAGGCTTATCGCATATGCTCAATGCAATCACTTGCCTGCGAAAGTGAAATTTTATTTTAATAAAAGGAATTTCAAAAGTCAACTCATTTCTTTTACATTTCTCGGGACACACAAAGATCTAAGTTAGGGGGATTTGATTAGGCATAAATTCTACATATTTATCCTCTTAATTTCGGTATTTTTATGATCCCGTGCATTGTAAATATCTTGGATTTATCTTATATTTATTATACTAACCCTTTTTGGCAAGTATTTCATATTTTGTTTATCTCTTCTGTATTTTACAGGTATTTTATGCAAATTAGTACGAAAGAGAATGCAAAACAGTGAAAGAAAGCAAGAAATGAGGAGTTCAAGGGTATTTTGGTAATTTTACATATATATTTCGAAGGTGGGTAAATCTATAAAGTTTAATAGCTCTAAATTACAAGGACAATGGAGAAAACGGCACCCCAATCCGAGCTACGGTCAAGAAGTTATGCCCATTTAAAGTTGGAGACAAAAAGTCAAAAGTTGAAATTAATTCTGGAAGGTGAAGAGTTTCAACTCTTGAAATTTCTTGTATAATTCCCTTTTATTAGTTGTAAAACGTGGAGAGGCATGGGAAGAGTCATTTTTGAGATGTATAAAAGGGCAAACCCTAGTAGGAATAAAAGAGGTTTGTTACTTCACATTGTAGGAGGCTAGTAGTTAGTTTTTAGAGGATTCTTGTATCCAAGAACCCTAGTTTTGAAGTTTGTCTACCATCCAAGATTCAAAGCTGCTTTCATAGTTAGTTTAATTAATTGTTGCTCTCTAGTTTTCCAATCCCAATCATATTCTCAATTTTCTAGATTTAGTTATGGATTCCTGCACTTTCAGTTTTAAGTTTTCTTTTATTTTAATCATGTTAAGCTACTTTTTTAAGGGTGGGGATGCATGAACCCAACCCGATGTGGTATGCATAGATATAAAATTTGTCCTCTAAATTAAATAAGTGATTAAATCGTGTTGTATAGTTTGACATCCATTGTAGACCTTTTGACCTCGTTTGCCCTTAGTAATCGGGGTGCTTAATGATGCAACGCGCGTGAACTATCGCAACACTGCTTTACTCATTCTTTGAATATGTATGATGCGGGCTTGAACCTCATTTATGTAATACTTTGGAGTACTAAAGACTGGGTCTGATCAATTATCTAATTTATGATTAATTTTGTACTCGCATACACACTAGGGTTTGGGAGAGTGTATTCTTAACCCATTTCTTCATTCATATTAATTCCTTCTTAGTTAGTTAATTTTGTATGTTTAGGTTAATTTTATTGAATTTAGTTAATTCATAGATAAAATTCAAAAATCAATCATCTTTTTCTTTTCTTTTCTTTTCTTTTAACATCAACTTTAGGATTAAACTACATTACCTTTGTCGTCACGTTCACACGTCCTAACTCCCTCCCTGTGGATTCGATACCCAGACTCACCACTATACTCCTCAAGAGTGTAGTTACAAGTTTAGGTTTTTTGTATTGCGTTTGGAAGCCGATAACAACGACTAGCGTATTACACGGACGCTCAGTTTTTCCACTCGATTAGTATGGCAACGGGGCGGTTCGGGGTAGGGTTTTAACTTCCCATCCTCTCCCCCATTCGAAATAGCATTCCCCGTCCCCGCCCCATTCCCCGTTATAATTGGTTCGGGTATCCGTGTCCCCGTTTAAAACGGGTATCGATTTCCCTGCAGGGAACCTGTTTCTTTTTTTTTTTTAATATAAAAAATTTAGTATTAGATGTACTCGAGACAAACAAATCACATTTAAATTACATCCCAATTAGAAAAGATTAAACACAATTAAAGTACATTATTTTACAACATAACATACAAATCAACAACTACTGTACATTATTACATTATCTGTTAAGTCTAAAAAATAAAAAAACTGAAAATAGTGCTACCTGCACTATAGACACAACACAGAAAACATTATTACATTTTCTAGTGGAGATAAAAACTGAAAATATAAAACATAAAACAATTTTCTACAAATCAACAGGACCTTCTATAGACATTATTACTAATTTTTTTTCCAAAATAGCCTCAAATTGGTTATTACCTGCACTATAGACACAATACAAGTAGATAAGAAACAAAATTAAGGTAGTCCAATTTGACATATGATATGACTCTAATCAAGATGTTGAAGAATGATGTATATCTAATATACAGTAGAGAAAACCGAAATCTATTACTATTATATTACCTTTCTACTTGAAGCTACGAGGAGAAGAACAGTTGAAAAGAGTAGACTAAAAGATATAAAAATATAGGAGAGAGAGATTTACATGTGTGGGAAAGGAGGCTAGGCATGGGAGACTAGGGAGCAGGTCGTGGGACGGTGTGAGAGGAGGGAGGTCGCCAACATGGGATGGTGGGAGGGAGATGAGGGAGCATGTCGTGGGAGAGGATTGAGATGAGGGTTGGCGTGTGTTATGTTAGGCGTGTTAGGAACTTAGGTTAGGGTTACATCTTATACCTTATATATCTATTAAAATATAAGCATATATATATATATATATATATATATATATACACTAGGGTATGCCCGTGCCTGAAGGCACGATGATAATTTTCCAAAGCATCAACCGTGATGTCCTAAACGTTTATTATTATAGTTTATAATAATATATATATACCTATGTAAATTGTGGTCAATTTTCCTGAAGGCACAATGAATACTTCCAAATTATTGAATTGACTAAATTATTTTGTAAAATAGTTTATATTATAATATAAAAAATGTACGCTAATTTAAAATTCACATTAACTTTCTAATTACCCAAATGCAGTCTCGTACAAAAGAAGTTTTTAACCATTAAATGCAATCTCGTACCACAACAAATGTGAAATTGCAGCTTCTATATTTATTGATAGAATAATGATAGACTCCCCGAAAGGGAGTCTACCGATCTCATACCCAATTTCATTCCGGACCCTTAATTTCATTCAAACCAATCTTGACACTTAATGTATTTTGAAAAAACAATACATTATATCTTTATACTTGTTATTTATTTTAAACAAAAATTAAAAGATACTCTCCTAGTATTTTTAAATTTAACAAAAGATTAATAAATAATTAGAGTTATGATTTATTTTAAAATTAAATAAACTTTACATTAAATTAATATTTAATGGAATAATTATCAAAAAGTCCCTCAAATATTTTTTAATACACATTTAATTCAATCATTTTAATTTTATTCCAAAACGTCCTCAAACACTAATTTAACCAATACTCTCTTATTTTTAAAGGCACATTTTGAGTGTTTTTATTTTGTTCCAAAAAGTACTCAAACACTAATTTAACCAATATTCTCTTATTTTTAAAAGGCCGCACGAACGACACACTTCGAGTGTTTTTAAGTGATGAGTGACTTTTTGGAACATTTTTTTTTGTCGCGAAGGACTTTTTAAATTTAAACATAGTTTTTTTTTTAAAATTTTTGTTTTAATTTTAATATTTTACAATCCCAAACCAACACCATTTATTAAATGTGAATTTGCACCAGCATCACTAATCAATTATGAATCTAAGACGTCAAATTATCAGGTTATTATTTTTTATTAAAACTATATTTATAAAAAAAAAATAACTCATATCGTGTCTTACCTAACACAATTTAATTACCATTATATAAAACATAAAACTGATTTAATTTAGTCATGTTCTTGTTTCTTTTCTTTTTTTTAAAACACAGTTTTTTTCATATATAAAAACACAACTTTTTTTTTTATAAAAATACTTTTTTTATTTTATAAAAACTCAGTTAAATAAACAAATGAGGTGCCAGCTAGTTTCAATTTGGATTGGGGAAACTTGGTTTGGTAAGAGTAGCACCACTCTTATTGATATATGGATGAGTTTTAAAATAACAACAACAATATTCCTTTTCAGTAAATCACTTTGAATATCATGTCACTTCAAAACCTATTCAAGTCATCAGCTATATTAGCTTATGGTAAAAATAATAATTCATGTCAATACAATAATTCTTGTCAATACATACAGTTCAAGACCTAGTGTATGCCCGTGCCTGAAGGCACGAATTTATTTTTCAAAATTACGTTATCGTAAAACGGGAAATTTTTTCCAAAGTATGTAATTACGAAACGACAAAAAAATTTAAAGTGCGTAATTACAAAATATATTACTCAAGTTCCATTCATAATATAAATATTTTATAAAAATTGGGCAAAAATTTCTTTGTTTATACAGCTATCCACCAAGTTTATACATTACAAAAAATCGCAACAATAATAATAAAAGTCCAACAACTTACTGCTGGGATTCTTACCTGCAATTTCCAAGGGTACACTCAACAAACAAAAGTCACCCATTGTAAATGTCATTTTCAACATACCTAAAACAATTGCGCAGAAACAAAGTAATTGAAACGTAAAATGCTCTTACAATCAACCTAGGTTTTAGAATAAAGAATCAAAATCTTAATTCCAAAAATCAAAATCTTAAAGTAAGGAACAAACAAAGCAGCAGACTCGCGGAAGGGGGGGGGGGGGGGGAGATATGGATCACAGTAGTTTTTTTTCTTGGACTCTCGGTTTGTACATTGTCATCCAATCACTTCTTGTACCTAACACTGAAGAATTTCACATAAAATTGATACTAATAACTTAAGGACAAAAAATGAGTAAAAGCATCAAGAAACAAACCAATAGCAGTGTCAAGAGCCTTCACATTTTTTTACCACTATGTGGTGTTATGCTTGAAATCTCTTCACCTTCAAAATAATCACTAAAAAAAATATGGACCAATTAGTTGGTATTTGTTAGGGGTGGCAATTTTAGAAACGACACGAAAAAACGACACGGAACGACACAAAATTGACCCGAAATTGACACCATGTTTCGTGTCCGTGTCGTGTTCGTATCATATTTTTTTACACGAAGTCGTGTCGTATCGTGTTCGTGTCTTAATTATGAGTCGTGTCGTGTCGTGTTATCGTGTTTTTTGGGCCTGAAATTTAAGAAATTATGGTTGTCGTGTCGTGTCGTGTTATCGTGTTTTTTGGGCCTGAAATTTAAGAAATTTATGGTTGTCGTGTCGTGTCGTGTTATTTTTTATTCGGGTCGTGTTCATGTTAGCTAAAAAAAACACGATTTCGTGTCGTGTCGTGTTCGAAAAAATCTTGTCTTGTCTTGTCGTACCGAAACACGATCCGTTGACCCGAATCCCCCCCCCCCCTCCCCCACCCCCACAAAAACTCAAGCATATGACAGTACCAAATGAAATGATCTTGCAAACATTGATCAACCCAAATGAAAATGAAAATGCACAATTAAATTGACGATCTTCTATGTGCAGCTGTTAAATATTCAAACCAATAAAAAATTTAAAGGTGGTAATCAATATAAATTGACCCTAGGTGACCAAGTGTTTGTTCCTACCTAGATTCGTTCCCATAAAAAGCTACGATCCAAAACAATAATACAAAGTTGTCTCTCCAGATCTCATATTTTAGTACAAATTTGCTTCCAAAATCAAATATGAAAATCAATCCTAACTTCTTCCTTCCAAAACATCAAAGCGAAACAAATACAGAGAAAAGGAGCGATACCCGGACCTAAGCTCTCAAGATCTGTCATGGTGGTGGGATGAACAAAAAAAGGCATATTGTTTTAGTAGGATCAGAATGAGAAAATCTGAACAAACAAATCCATTTGATCTGAACAAAAAAAAACATTGAATCTGAACATGCTAAACTTTTTAGGTAAAAACTTGCTTCCATCACTCATCGAAAAAATACCAAACATCCTTTTCTTCACCAACAATAAAACAGGGGATAAATTACAATAAAACAGGGGATAAATTACCCGTCCAGAATAGATACCTGATTGAGTATCACGTCATGAAGACAATGGAAGTCTCAGATCATCGTCATTATCTCAATAGGTCTTGCTTAACATGGTGAAGAGTCAACGTGCGTATACAGGTTCGTAGCAATCTAGTTTCGTGGAGAGATTTGATGAAGTCATGTATCTAGATCACACGCTGCTTCTCTCGTGCACTCAGAACTACACAGGGCTCAAAAACAAATGTAACAACAAAGTGATGTATTAGATAAACAAAAACAAATGTAACAACAAAGTGAATAGACCATTAAAAATGTGAACCGGACCTTCGTGGATTAGAGAGAGAGAACAATACAAACCCAACCTAAATCTCACCCAAACCAAACATTCTCTCCCTAAAAAACCCACCTTCTCTCTTTGAAAATCAAAAAACACAACCAGTAGGCTCCGGTCAAACTCTCACCAATTGGATCAACCACCACAACAGTGAAGGTGACGAAAAACTGAATAGACCATTAAAAATGGGAACCGGACCTTCGGGTATATACCTGATGAGAGATCTAAAACAAAGTTAAAGTCAGTTTATAACAACAAAAACAAAAACTGATGAAAGAAAGTTAGAGTTTATACCTGATGAGATCTGAGTGTTTATTCGGAGAGTATATACCTGATGAGAGAAAGATTTATAACAACAAAAACAAAGTTAAAATTAGTGAATCACACACAACCAACACCAAGTATAACTGATGAAACGTTAATTTGTAAAATGACAAAAGAAGAAAAAACCCTAAATGGCTGTAGAAAAATAGAGAGAGGGAGTATATAAAGCAACCCATCATTTTTTAACGTATGAGAGATGAAGAGGGGATTAGAGATTCGGTAGATTGATACAGAGATGAGGGGATTCTAAAATGTTGGGTTGTGTGTCCGCCAATTCGAATTAAAGTGAAAGGGAGATGAGAGCCAATAAAAAGTCACGTGAACAAAGGTTTCATCACGACCGTTTATTTATTATTATAGTGGGTTAAAAGAGGGGGCAAATACCATTATACCCTTCTTTTTGAATTTTGAAGAAAGGGGGAAAAGAAATTAGACTCTATTAAGAGGAAAAATTCAAAATTTTCAAGGATAAATTAGGAAGGGTAAAAAAATTCATCCTGTGACATCATCAAGTAAGCTTATGACATACATAAGTTTCTTACTTTATTATATATATATATATATATATATATATATATATATATATTAATAATTCGGGTATCCCCGTAGAGATTCAAGGCTATATCTGAAACCGACTTGAAATGTTTCGGGGATTTTTTTAACTTCTCAAACCCTCCCCGATCCCTGAATTTTTGGAGATTTTTTGGG
This sequence comes from Sambucus nigra, assembly GCA_949130495.1. Classification (NCBI taxonomy): domain Eukaryota; kingdom Viridiplantae; phylum Streptophyta; class Magnoliopsida; order Dipsacales; family Adoxaceae; genus Sambucus; species Sambucus nigra. Next base: position 136,803,290 of record OX422224.1, on the reverse strand, counting down.
GAATTTTTTTCAGGCATCCGCAGGGACCCGAATTTTCGGGAAAAATTATCATCCCTAATTACACACACACGCTAACACACATATACATACATATACTTATATATATTTATTTTTTTCTCAATTCTTTAACTTTCGCAAGTTGCGTGTCAACATCTCTTTTGGATATCCGCAATTTTACAACCCCAAAGCTCCCAAATGCTTTCGTCCACTTTCTTTCTTTTACGGATGCTATCACACACACACACATACACACACACACACACACACACACACATATATATATATATATATATATATATATATATATATATGTACTAGCATCTTTTGCAGGTAACACACACAATAGGATGGGGAGAATTATAAAGTAATCTGCGAATACATTTTTTTTACAGAAAGAATGGTTAAGACTCTCAAGCACACACTCCAGCAAAAAAAAAATGATCTCCCATAAATTTTTGGGACTTCAAAGGGATTATAAGAAGACATCTTACAAGAAAAGATTCAACAAGACAATACAACCAAGATTAATCAAGAAAAGATTCTCCTACAACACAAGAGAGAAACCGTGAAAATATTCAGATTATATACTTATTTGTCTGTATGTTAGGATCACATGCTACTACATATAGTTGCTCAGTAGATTCTTGAGACTTTTGGCCGTGCAACTTTTTCATCTAGTAAAGAGAAGATTTGACTGATATAAGTTCGACCAACTAAATTAATTAAAAAATAAGTAAATTTATACATCAGTATTATGTTATGATAACTATGCTTAAACTTACTCGTTCTTCAAACCAACTAGGGAAATTCTTTCGACTTCTCTCTTCTAAATTCAAAGGTCTTTCTTTCTTCAACTCCTCCATATGCTCATTAACATTGGTAATAATTATAACAATAAGTTACGTAGCAGTTGCAATATTAGTACTTACCAAGATTGCTTCCTAGTTATTAACTTACTCTATATATGCAGCCACTTTCTCCCAATTATTCAACATATACCACCGCATCATTTACATCTCAGTCATTGTGAGAAAGTCATAAGTACACGCCCCCAAAGGGCGTACCTTTTGAGAGAACACATCCAATCCCTCCTCTTGCTCCTCCCTATCGTAATTTCTTTCTAGGTGATTGAGTTTAGTTTCAATCCCGTCAAAGTACATTGAGCAAAATGTCAAACATTCATTAACGATGTAGGCTTATGCTATAGAACCTTCCAGTCGAGCTTTATGACGCATGTAACCTTTTAATGTGCCAAAGTACCTATTAGTATTTATAATGATAAAAATTATCTCATGTTAAAACTATAAACTATATGTAAAAAATAAGTATTTTGACTTAACCTCCACTTTTTTATGTCACGTTTGACTTAAAAAGTGGGGGCTACGTTAAAATAACCCTAAAAATATGACAATGAGTATATTGACATACCTTTCAATAGGATACATCCACCTATATTGCACCTGTCCTCCAAGCATAGCCTCCCGTGACAAATGAATAGCTAAGTTCACCATTATATACAAAAAGCCGGTGGATAAATCATTTTGAGTTTGCACAAAATTAAGTCAATGTATTTCTCTAACCTCTTCAGTTTTTCTACATCCAGTGTTTTAAAACACAAATATTTGAAAAAAATTCCCCAACTCAACTATTTCATCGTATACATCCTTGCACAAATATCCACGAGTCACAACGGGCAATAATCATTGTAATAGAATATGACAATCATGGCCATTTAACCCCGATACCTTACCATCACCAATGCTCACACAACGTGAGATATTCAAAGAAAATGCATCTGGAAACTTCACAGATTTCAATAACTCACAAAAATCTTATTTCTTTAACTTACTAAGTGTATAACATGCAAGCGGCATTATATATGTATCCCCATTCCGCTTCACATGCCATTCCTTCCTTATCTTCGTATCCTCTAAATCTTTCCTCACCTTATACGCGTCTTTTATTTTCCCCTCAGTATTTAATAAAGTTACTAACACACTCTCACAAATATTTTTGTCAGTATGCATGACATCAAGGTTATGTCGAAGTCTTAATGTTTTCCAATATGGTAATTAAAAAAATGTTTTTTCTTGTCCAGTTTAGCTTTTTCGGTGTACTTTTCCTCTTTTTATTACCCCAATGTTTTTCCTGTATATAATCATTGACATAATTCAATTGTCGCAACAAATCATCCCCATTTAAGGCCATGGTCTTTAACCGGATCTCTTGCTTACCATTAACTTTTCTACTCTTCCTCCATATATGGTTTGGATTTAGATATCGACGATGGTCCATATAACATATCTTGCTTCTTATTATTTTCAAAGAAGTATCTTTGTTACACGTACGATAAGACATATAACCCTTAATGCTCCAACCAGATAAATTACCATATGCCAGAAAGTTATTTATAGTCCACAAAACTGATGCATGCATCTGAAAATTCATTTTGGTGGATACATCATATGTTTATACACCAACTTCCCACAACTAATTCAACTCATCAATTAATGGTCGTAAATACACATCCATATCCTTACCTGGTGCTAGAGGTACTGGAATGAGTAACAACATCATAAAAAATGACTCTTTCATACGTAATCGAGATGACAAGTTATATGGCACTGGCCACATGCTATATGTGTTGTACATGTTACCAAAGGGGTTAAAACCATCACTTCCTAGTCCAAGCATTACATTACGAGGGCATTGAGAAAATCACTTATGCTCCGTATCAAAATCCTTCCATGCACTAGAATCTGCAGGGTGTCTTGATAGATTATCTTTGACACGTTTTTCTTTATGCCACCTCATATCATCAGCCATTTTTCTCGATATAAACCGTCTTTGGAGTCTTGGTTTTAGTGGAAAGTAACGAAGTATTTTGTGACGAATAAATTTACTCCTATCATCATTAACCTTCCATCTAGACTCCCCACATATTGGACACTCATGTTTATTTTCAAGCTCCTTCCAAAATAAAAAACAATAATTTTTACATGCATGAATCGACACATATCCTAATCCTAAGCCACACAACATTTTCCGTGCCTCATAATAGGAATTTGTAAGCTCCTCACCGTAGAGGAAAGCTTCCTTCAATAGTTCAAGCAACATATTGAGTGATTTATTACTCCAATGATTGACGACTTTCAAGTGGAGCAACTTCACGAGAAAAGACATTATAGAGAATTTCGTGCAACCTGGATATAATTCGCGCTCTACATCTTTCAATAATTTGTTAAAACTTGTCTCATCCTCGACTCCAACTTGTTTAAGAGTATTGCGAGTTTCAAATGCTTCGGCTGGAACAATATCAAAGAAAAACCCTTTCTGCATGTCTTCCAACACTTTTCGCATCTCATCCCATTTTTTATTTTCATTATCAATCCAATTATCGACATCATCATTGACATCATCATGAATGATATCATTAGAACATTCCCTGTGATATGTCCCTTGCGTGTAGGTACAAATACCTTTTAAGAAAAATATTCTTCTACTTCATCAATATTTTTGAGATTAATGTTAAGACAATTGCAACACGGTCACCTAATGTAACTATCAGGTCCCATATGATCTTTTGCAAATTGAATGAATGATCTAACATCCAAGACATAATTTTCATAAAAACTATTTGTTTCTTGCATCCAACTCTTATCCAACAAGTTCACATGAAAAATCAAACATATTATAAGTTAGTGTATGTTCATAATCAACACATAAGGCTATCGATTATAATATAGAGCCATAAGAAAAACAACGTGACTTTAATTCTGTTTAGACAGGAGTAGTTTAAATAATAGAGAAATAACGTATTTAAGCAAGACAAACTTTACTACTGTATAGGAGACTAACACTACTATTTTCCTATCTTATCCCTTTCCAACTGTTATTAAAATTTTTATCCAAAGAAAACACACAAAGAACTAGAGGAGAAGTGAACAAGAAAAGAACTAGAGGGTCAATCAATGATATTAATTCATTACATGTACTGAAGCGCAATAACATATCGAATAAACACCAAAATTCTTGCCATATACCACATAACCACATCAATAGACACATATCACTCAAGGATATGTTTTACGTCAGAACAAATTTACAATGAATTTTCATTGTAAATAGTGAAAAAATAAATTTTAAGCTGATTTTTTGTGAGTTTTAAACATTTTAAGGTGTTTCCCCACAAAACATTTAGGTCAAAATTCATGTTAATATAAAGAATATCCACTCACTGCCTAATATGACCCATGACTTACATTGTGTATGATTAAATAATAAGGTAATAAAAAAAGTAGATAATTATCAAATCAAAATTTATATAAGTGATTACATAAATAAATCCATACGAAATGCACATAGAGTTTCACACATGCAATTTGACAAATACAGTTCATAAATGAAAAATTTATTGATAACTGGTGTATGAAAGTAAAGTGATGTTAATTGTTAAAATCAATAGCATGTAATATAACGAGAGCCCTAAAAAGGAAAATAACAAGAAGATAAAAGTACACGTGGAGACAAAAATTGAGTATATCACTTGGGTGATCTTCTCTGCAAATTAATAGATAGAATGAAAAATTATTTAGTGATGGAAACAATAGTTTGAAAATAATAGATAGGTGGAGAGAAGTTAGACCTTTAGTTCCGATTAGTCAGCTAATAGGGGGTTTGGAAACTGTCGGTAAAACAATGTGAAAAAGCGAGGGTTTACTGATGGGACGATTGGTTTGGAGCTAATGGGACGATTTTGGTTTGGAGCTGATGGGTTTTCGTGGTGTATTTGGAGAGACAATCGACTTTGGATCTGATGGGAGATTTTAAGATTGGGTGATATTAAGGGGGGGGGGGGGGGTTTAAAAAAATAGAGTATTCCAATACAAAATAATTCGTTGTGTAATGTTTTAAAAATTCACACCATGAAAACTATTTCTTTGCAAAACATAAAAATATTTTCTATGAAAATTTTTGTTGCCAATAGTTCCTACTTCATTCCTATATAATTTTCTTTTCGCAGGAATATTGACGCCAGCATGTTGGGAGTTACTATCAACGAAAATCTGGATTTCGTGGCTAAATATAATATTTTTCACCACGAAAAATTTTCATGGCAAATCATATTTTTTTTTGCTACGAATTTTGTTTTGTAGCTAAGAAATTCGCAGCTAAATGTAAGAATGGTTGTAGTAAACTAATTACCGCATATTGAGTGACAATTGTGTGAGTTGGTCTGAGATCACAATTCAAATGAATCCACGCCCAAGGGATACTTTGGATTGTGATACCCCCTTGATGGACTTATATGTTTTATGTAACACCCCGTATTTTTAATAATTTTTAAATGTGGATTAATTATATTAAATATGGGAAATTAATTGAAAATTAATCCGGATTAAAATAAATACTAACTAGCGAGACAAGGGTTAGTATTTATTAATGTAAATTATAATGAATATTACTTAGTGAATAAAGTAATATGGGATTATGAATATATTAAAATTGTTGCGAGTGAAAAATATGGCAGTTAAAATTTAGTTGGGACGCGCGTGTCAGTCGTGTCGGGACTCAATTTAATGAAATAAAAAGTAATTTATTTTTAAGTCATCCATATGGTCATTTTGAGAGCGCCAAAGTGTCCAGAATAGTAAAAATAGTCAGAAAAGTGTACTCGAGGGGTTTTATTTGGGTCTCGGATCAATTTTAGGCCAAATCGACACCCTGGAGGGGTATTTTAGTCTTTTAAAATTTCGATAAAATTGGACCTACGAAAATTGGAGAGTTAATATATTCGATATGAAAAATAATTTAGGGTTATCAGTTACCAAAAAGGAGAGAGGCCATAGGAGGAAGGAGGAGACTTATTCCTAAGGGTTCCAAGGTCAAAAATCACCTTTTTGCACCACAAACACCACCATCGTGTAGATCGGGGGAAGAGAAACGCAACCATACCTTTCTTTTACAATGGATCAGACCTGCAATAAGGGGAAAATGTTTATCTTGCTCAATCTAAGAAGGATACAACATCCATGTTAGAATATGCTGAAGTTTATATGAATATCACTTGTTATGGATTAATTTGGAGAATGAGAAAAATGTTCTTGGGTAGGATCTTGCATGTAGATTTGATTGATTTATGTAGATATCAAGAAATCAATAACTGGTTCATGATTTATATGGGAGAAATCTGGGTTTTGATGGGTTGGATTGAATTGCAGAACAACTTCTTGAATTTGAAGAAATCTATGAAATTGGATAAATTAAACCGTCATTTTAGAAACTGTTTTGCGCCGTTTTGATTCCAAAAATGGCTATTCTATTCACTTAGCCTTGTATAAAATTCTATTTTTTGCATTTTGTTCTCTGATACATTTTATCCAAAAATGGCTTCGAAATGTCTCAAAACTGCATTTTAAAAATCTGGACAGATTCGTGGAGAAAATTTTAAGAAATGTTATTTTTAGTTGTTATTCCATTGGAGGTTGCCTAGATTGATTGATTGTGATCGTTGTTCTATAATAAGGACATTAGGCCTAAGGTGAAGATTAGGTTTACATAAAGTGAGACGAGTAAGTATTGGAATAATTAAGAAAGTATCCGTAATTGATAAATAAATGAAATTCGAGAAGGGTGACATAGTGATGAGTGAACCTATGTTTATGGCCAGTAGTGACGACGAGAATAACTACTGAAAAATAATGAAGGGGTAATTAGAGCCCTTAGAGTTGTGTGAAAATTCATATAAATATGATAGTGAGTAAAAATCGTAAGTAATAAGTATGGTGACTATTCGAGAGAAACGTACTACGTAAGAATGATAATATCTAGGTTGTGTGTATACCTACTGATTTGTATAGGTGGTAAGAATACATATTGTATGATTCTTATGTGTATTGACATACTTACTCTACTTGCTATCGCAAAAGGTTTCGCGTTGTGTCAGTCTTATTCTGAGGAGCCCATTTAGGGGGATATTGACTTGTACCTCAGGACATAGAACTTTGGGTAATGCACACTACGATAATTTAGGGTGTGCTCAGTCATTTGGGTGCGTAGATATGTGAGTATCCCAAAGGCTTCAGACTATGTTTGCCTCCAATATGTATGATTTAATTTTATGGTTCAAGAGTGATTATGAACCGGTAGTCCTTTATTTTGTACGTGATGTACTGGGAATTGATAGCAGATATGTCGCACCACAGTTTAGCCTCGAGGTACCGTATATATATATATACCGCAACTTAGCCTCAGGGTGCCGTATTTGTATATATATTATTTAGAGTGATGAATATATATACTTGTGAAGTATTCTACTGCTTTCTTAGTATATAAGAAAGATAGTGACATATTAAATAATTTAGTATATGGAGAGCTAAACATATATTAAGAATTTCATAATTGGATAATTGATGTAAAGAATTTACTAATGTACAGTATGGGCGAAACGAGTGGACACAATGTGTTAGCGTATAAAAAAATATAAATATTTGTTTAGATTAGTTAGGCGGGGTGGCATGATTAGTTCGGGTGGTAGAAACATACGTTAGGTGTGCACATTAATTGAGTGGTGAGGATCTCAAGAGAGGGAACGTAAACCTAACATGTATATAATATTTGTAGAATTTGCATTTTAAATCACTTGCTAATTGTTTTTAAACTGTTTTCACTCGGGCTTTGAACCGTTGCAAATCTCTTGTATTTATTTTTATAAAATCATTTTTGGTGCCCAGCCACAAGGACACTAAGCATAAGAGTTCCTTTCCTTTGATGTGCTGCAATTGCTGTGGAGGTTGCAGGACCTTGGTAGTAGACGCCTCCATATTTATCATCTCTTCCTTATGAGTATCTATTTCAGTTAGGGTGTGTCGCCCACTCTTATTCAGATAGTATTTCAGGAACAATGTATTTATATTTGGTTTTTAGTTTATTAAGACTTGTCGTATTCACTTCATTATGGATTTGATTATTATGGATGTTTAACTGGAATGTTTATCCAGTCATTTTATTTATTCAGTTGGTTAATTACTTATTATCTAATGTGTTGAATGGTGAATGTTTTGCACAAGTTTAAATTTATGCATGTTAAGAAGAAAGATAAAATTTGACTCAACCTTTTTAAATACTAGGTGATTAGTAGGTTTTAAAAGTTTTCGATTGTGATGCTAAGAATGAAACCACTTATGATTCCTGTTTAATCTAGTAATTGACTGATCACCCAACATTTAATTGGGTGGGGTGTCACATTTTATTTCCATTAAGTACAACATGATCAGTGTATAATTTTATAATCCTAGTGGTGTAAAAAATAAATTAAGTTTGAGAATCAAGAAATTGATTATATATTTGTTAAAATCGATTAACGAAAAGTTGATTTGACTCAGGGGGTATCAAACACTTAACGTGGGGAATCACATTATGTATAATAACAAAATTTGGAAATAAGACCTCATTATGTCCGAGTGATATCTGAGATACTTAAATTGGAATGTAGTAAGAATTATTTAGTGGAATTGATTATGATTAAATAAATAAATAAGATAAATTACGTTAATTGTAATGGGGATTTCTGAGTATTTAACTCGAGATAATTTAATTATTTGTCTTAGGCGCCTATTGTAATCCACATACCCAAGTAATTTGGCCCAAACTCTCAAGAAACCTAGTTTGACCCAATACCACTTTTTATACTTATATATAAAGGTGTTTGAAAGGGTTTTTATTGGAAATAATTCATCATTAGGGTTTGAGAGAGATGAGAGAAAAAACTATTCACGTTTTATTGAAGAGAACTGGAGAGATACCACCATGTCTCACTCATAAGGAGGGACTTTCATCTAAAAAGGTTCCCACGCACCTACCTACCTTTGGGGAGAACCATACACCAGAATACCTAAGTTTTATAAAATTTTAAAAAGGTTTTCACTTATTTCTGAGCACAACAAGAGTTTTATCATCTTCTTAATTTTCTCCTCATATGAATCGCAACATTATTCGCTATAGTATTGTATTCTTGATCCTTAAATTTTAATCTTTAAACCTAGTTCTTGATTTCTTTTCAATTCATGATTAATCAAAGATATTTAGGTTTGAAAATTTTTTGCGTTTTAAATGTCAATTCTAAGTTTTTTTCCCAGCATGAATCCACATATCCCAAATTCTTATATGTAAATGCATCTGAGCTTAACATATATGAACACAGAAGGAAAACTTAGCTTATTTTATGTGTTCTTACAATTGCGATGTTAGACGTGTTTCCAAAAAATGTGATATGCGAATCGTTTCCTTAATCTTCCATCGAATCCACCATTAACAATACATGAAACAAGCAGAAGAAAAAATCGTCCCATTTTCGATAGATGACACCATATTGTAGGGAAGATAGAATCGCATGAAATAGGGGTCCCACGCAACAATGTTGAGTAACAAAAAAATAAATGTGAAAGACATAAGATTTATGTGGTTCGGCCAAGATCGGCCTATCTCCATGACGGTGGTGAGGTGTTTTTATCATAATATGAGAGATGGTTTATATAAGAGTGTTCTCTCGCATCTCATCCCCTTATACAACGAGGAGTCTTCCCTTTATAGAGAGTTAGATAAGAACTCTTATTATTAGAGTTTGATCATAATAAAATATTAAGTTTGTGACATGATCAATTTTCTATCCTCAATTGGAATCTTGTCATCTTTATCATGTCAAACTAATTATGTAATATTATAAGAATTGTAATCGACAAAGAATGTCTTGGTCGGGCATGTGTTGGTGACTAGGCATACGATCCACTGACATTCCTTAAGAACGATCTTGGAGCTCCCTTGCCACGTTACACATTGTTATTTAAGACATATTTTCATCGCCCACAATTAGGTCTCAGAAATCTCGGTCTAAGCTACGTGTATACAAATAATTTAATTTCTTAATTCCCATTTTTATTATGGTATAACTCCCCTTTCTTTATTTATCTTTATAAATTTGCTCTAAACAAACTTTTACTTGAATAAAGGTCCCGAATTACAAGTTTGTGCTCATGATACAACATGTAAAACTCATATTCCACCTAGACTTAAAAATGAAACTCGTAAGAAATTATATATATATATATATATATATATATATATATATATATATATATATATATATATATATATATATATGTGTGTGTATGTGTGTGTGTGTGTGTGTACAAACTTCGGTGCGGACCAAGTATGTGGACCAAGTGTGCAGATCAATTTTTTAAAATACTAAAAAATATTTTTTAAATTGTTCGCACAATACATACATACATACATACATACATACATACATACATACATACATATATATATATATATATATATATATATATATATATATACATACATACTTCTAAAATGCTATATAAACCTTAAATGCCGCCTTTTAATTATAGTGTCCACGTCGACACTAAGTAAAATGTGATTTTTGGTTCTCAAAGAGTGCCCGCATGTCGCGCCCCGACTTAATTAACTTAAAATCAACCTTTTATTTAGAGATAAATCCCCATTAGAAAATATGGTACTTGAAATCTTTTGAAAAATAGCACAAGATTTTTTTTTCTTCAAAGGCATGTTTGGATGAAAACACAACTACCTTTATGCACAACTTAAAAGTACCAAACAAATTTACTTACATAAGTTCATTTGTTTAACAGTTACCCAAAAAGTTTGTCGATATAAAACTCACGTTATTTATCCTCCAGTCTCCCATTTAACGTCCTAACTTGGCAGTGAACTCCAAATGATAGGCATACCTGAAACATAATATTATAGGAGTGTAAGCAACATAAGCTTAGTGAATGACCGTATTCCACACATCATCACATATATATATAACGAATTTGGATAACAATTTTTATTTTCTAATGTCATAACCCAACAGGAATTGTGTAACTCTCGCAAGCCTGGACCCGCCAATCCAATTAACTCCCAGTTATTGGGGATACCACATCCTATAATTAGGCCGGAGTAAAACAAACCCTTAAGTTGGATTAACGGGACTGCCACATCCCGTAAGACCCACCACAACCCTTAACATTTGATAAAGGCCCTCCACAGTCCATAACGTTATATAACATCACATAACATGCTTAATCATATGCATATGTTTTATAAATACAACATCATTCCCATAAACGTCTTAAAACGTGACTTTAACTACACATTTCCATATGAAAATATAAGCATCTATATTTCATAGGAAAGGTCACTCACCCTGAATTTGGTACTAATATTAATACCAAAATTATTTCCTTGGTATGGTAGTGTTAGCCGCTTCCCCACCTAACAGTTCAACATCATTAGTATTTGAATACACCAAATTACATTAAACTCAGTAACACATCACATTAGTTGGTCAATCTGACATAACTGAAAATTAATTAGGTATGATACTTCACATTCATATAACACCTTATTCATTTGGGTTCTAGCACAATTTACGAAATTAAATTACGAATTCTCTAGACAAAGTTATGCTCGTTTTATTACTACCTTCTCCAAATCATTTTTGGAGAAAAATAACAACCGAACTTCAACTTAAACACAACCCCCAAGCCAAACCAGAAGTGATCATATTCTCCCCTTCAATTATATCATACTCATATATGTTCTCTAACATTTCCAATTGTAATTTCTTGATTTCAACAAGCATTCAATGATTTAGGCCACTTTTAACACATCTAAGCCTAAGTCGACAATCAAAGCATATCTTAACATTTTTCAAGAATATATAACCCCTAAATCGGTTATAAATCATGGGAACATATATTAAACATATTTAATAATATAAAATTAAAGTTTCATAATTTTTAGAGTTCATTTGCTAAGTCAAGCAAAACGTCGAACACCTGGTGTGCGCACTTACACTTTTGGGGCAAATTTATACCCAAAATTTCAAATTATCACCCAAGATTCATTTCTTGGTATTTTTACATAATTTTCGGATATGACATGTATATGTAATTCTTGTTTCATATCCAACTAGAATTAATTGATTCCATTGAGTATGCACAAAGATACATAAATTTTATTAACATGATGATTACACCCTTAGTTGTATGAATTCAACATACTTCATATATACAACCTACACATACCCACCTACACGTAACAACACCTATTATATCATCCCAAAATATGATCTTTAATATCATATAAAACAACCTATTTCATGTAAAGAATGAAATTTACAAGTTAAATCTTACCTGAGAATGTTTGGATACATAAGCTTGCTTATCTCTCGATAATCTTCCTTAATATTTCACTAATTTATCCTAACCTATCTTTCTTCCATGTAACTCTCAAACCCACTTGAAATTATTATGAAAATGAATAATAAGGTAGGTTTTTAAGGTCTTTAAGTCGGCATAAGGCACCTACCCTTGGTCCAATCAACACAAGCCATGTGTTCCACTAATAAGACAAAATACCATTTTCCCCCTTGTTTCGTAATTTCAGCATTACTCCTTACTTGGACCTCTATTTTACACACCGTTTGTTGTGTTATAAACTTAGATAATATATCTAAAACTTTGATATTTTGTGTTTTCCACAAATCATAAAATTAGTATGCCTATTTTGGGCCCGAACAGAAGGGTAACAATTTACCAAAAATCTCAAAACTTTCACATTTAACGACCTAACAATGCTAATTTCGGACCAACACCTTGGTTTAATTTTATAAACATAATGATGCATTAGAAACATATTTTCATGATGCATTTAACCACATAACTAATCATATAATCTAAACAAGTTATCCCCGATCATAAGCTTGATTAACATCTAATGCAACCAACACATATATCACATGAGTATGCATCCCCCAAATATGATAATTAACATGTTTAACACCCCTCACCAACTTATAACTTAAAACTTATACTTAATCATATAATTAATATTTTTAATCATGTTTAGGGCCTTACAATTCTACCCCTCTTACAAAAATTTCGTCCTCGAAATTTAACGCATAAGAACTTACCAAAAGATGAGGATATCACACCTTCATGTTATTCTCTCTTTCCTAGGTGGCATACTCCACATTTTGATTTCTCCACGTTACCTTAACTAATGTAATGGTTTTATTACGTAACGCCTATTCTTTTTAATCTAAAATAACAATTGGTTCCTCCATGCTGGTCAAGTCATCTTTAAGCTTTATCGGTTATGAAATAAACACATATGAAGGATCAACCACATACTTACACAACATTGATACATAAAAAAAAAACATCGTGTATCCGAGACCGTTCTTGTATCAAAGATAATTTATAATCTACAACTCCAACTCATTTCACTTTTTTATAAGGCCAATGTACCTAGCACTTAATTTTCCTTTTTTTTCTCAAATCTCATAACCCCTCTCTACGAAGAAACACGTAGGAAAACTTGATCACCTTCCTCGAATTTTAATTCCTTCCTTACGTTGTATGGATAACCATTTTGTCTACTTTTCACCACCTTCAAGTGATTATGAATAAAATTTATCTTCTCAGTAGTCAGTTGCATAATTTCTGGCCCAAGTAGTTTTCGTTCTTCTACTTTTGTCCAACACACTGGGGTCTTGTACTTTTTCCCATACCAGGATTCATAAGGATCCATCTCAATACCCGAATGATAACTATTATTATAAGCAACTCTATTAGTGACAAGTGTTCATCCCAACTTCCTTTTAACTCTAATACATAAATTCGTAACATGTCTTCGAGTGTCTGGATCATTTTCTAACTGGCCCATCAGTCTGAGGATCAAAAGTTGAACTAAATTTCAATTTAGTCCCCAAAACTTATTGTAAACTAGGCTAAAAGTGGGAATTAAATCTAGGATTTCGATCAGAGATAATAGAAACAGGTGCAACATGCTATCTAATTATCTCATCCACATATATGTTGGCATATCTATCCATGGAATAAGTAGCTTTAATAGGAAGAAAATGTGCAGACTTAGTTAAACTAGCAACGATAACCCAAATAGAATTAAATCCTCAGAATGATTTTGGTAAATCTATAACAAAATCGGTAGTAACATGCTCCTATTACCACTCAGGAATAGGTAAGGATTGTGGTGAAACACTAGGATTCTGATGTTCCACCTTCACTTGTTGGCAAACTAAACATCTAGCAACAAAATCTACAATGTCGTGTTTCATTTCCGGCCACCAATAACATTATTTTAAATTTCTATACAGTTATGTGTTTCTTGGATGCATAGCATATAAAGAACAATGGGCCTCCTTTTAAATCGTTCTCCTTAAATTAGGCACATTAAGTACACAAAACGGTTATCATACATAACAATCTCATTATTACGAATAGAAAATTCAAATGCTTTACCCTCATATTGTCTTTGATTTTCTCCAATTTTATATATCTTTCTTGTGACGGTCATAGCCAGTCTATTAACATAGGTATACATTTAAATTCCCCAGTATTCCACATGACTTATTCAAAGTTAATTCCACCTCCATTAAAGTTAACTCTCTCAACAGGTTAACTCGAACACAATAAATACAAGATACACTGCTTAGATATTTTCTACTCAAAGAATGAGCAACAATATTAGCCTTACCCGGATGGTGATGTATTGTGTAGTCATAATCCTTTATAAATTCCATACATCTTCTTTTCAAGCAACACAATTACCATCAGCAAAAATAACATGCCCCAAAAATACTACTTTGGTCTAGCTAAAATTCAAAATTAGGAAATTTAGTATATAACTACTTTTCTCGCAAGGCCTGTAAAATAATACGCAGATGACGTTCCGTTCCCTAATAAATTTAAATTTAGGTTCATCTGGTAACCAAAACATTACCTCCCTTCTAAACCAATCTAAACATACATGATATGAGGACAACCAAACCATACCTAATATCACATCAAAGTCATGCATACTAAAAGGTAGTAAGTCAACTAATAACACCTTTTCACTTATTCGCACCATACACTCCCTACACACCCTATCAATAAAAACCAATCCTCCCCACTGGAGTAATAATAGCTAAACCAGAATCTAATGATGATAATGGTTTATTAAAATGCAATAGATAAAGCAAAACACAAATAATGTGCAGAACTAGGATCTATCAACACATTAGCCTCTTTATCATTCATACGTAAGGATAATCGTCTAGTGATTTCTTATCAAGGAAAGTCAATTCCCAAATCATTTATTATTTCATACCTTCATATACGTATGTTGAACATTCGCACATAATATATTATCAATTATGTCCTCTTATATTCATAATGAGTGAACATTCTTAATAAACCAAACATCACTCTTTACGTTTCTCACTTCATTCCCATATTCTATCCTTATCATCGTGTAACATTTCAAATAATAAATATTCTATTAGAAGACTAACTTCTTATAGTTCATCTCTCCAACTTCCATTCATTACTTCAAATGATAAACATCATATTACAATACCAACTTATTACATGTCATCTTCTCATCTTCCACTTAATACCAAATATATGTGTTTGACTTTGAATACTATCCGTATCATCTCTGAAGTTTTAGAGTATGTTAAATATCGTTCTTACGATCATTAATATAAAAATAGCTTTACTAATTTCCACATATCGATAATGAACAATCATTCACCAAATGTATATTTTTAACCTATATTCCATATTCACTTTCATGTATCTTATGTAGTCATGCACTATAAACTCAATATAACTTCTTACTATATTCCTATTTTCAGTATCGTTTGATCGTTCTTTAACTAAACATACAATGACCTAAACAAGTCATTTATCCAACACAATAACATTACAATCATAACCTTACACAAATCATTTTAACAATATAGTCTTACACAACATCATTAATACACTCATCTTACCCATTTGGTAACATTGATGTTAAATGTAACATCACCACTTAAAACTTTAACCATACTTACTAACTACATAATACTTATCTAACTACTATAGATCATATCTCTTTCAAATAACCTGTACAAATACCTTAATGTACCACATAATGGTATCTCACATAGCACATTCTCCTTACACAAACTTCTTGGTGACTCCGTGTAATGTCAATCATATTAATTATATAACGTACTCTTAGTGATAATATATACACAAAATGACAAATACAGCTCAATAGCCACCCAACTCAGTTGTTAGTATTTAAACCTGACAAACATCTTTTCCATACTCATCCACAACACATATTCTTAAAAGGACTCCTCAATATTTTTAAACTTCCAACTCTTTAACACCTTATCTCAACTTTACTATTCATATAAGATTTTCAAAACATCACAAGAGTAATATCCACTACATGTACTCATCCTTTTAAAAATGTACATCTCAACTCTCATTACTCTTTTATTGTACTTGTAATAATTCACCAAGAATTCATATTCTGATCATTTGTGATATATCTATTATTTATTGAATTTCATACCCTTTCACATGTTAAATATAAACATATATAACTACTAGCTTTCTCATTTAACCTTTACTATGTGAATCTTCATTTTTTTTTCATAGTCCAACAATTTAAGTCTCATTATAATCATGTAACAATAATTCTTCTCAATTCTCATCCTTTAATGGAGTATGTGTTCTCATATATCACTCTCCCATACAGATGAGGAACGTACCTATTCATAATGATATACGTAACATGACTTAAGTCCACATATACCAGCATAGGAATATATCACATATAATACTTCACAATTTTTATACCACATTGTGTCTTTAAAAATTTTCCTTCAATGGCACATTTGTTCATACAACATATAAAACAATGCAATGCTTTATATTAAAATACATGTATTCGTTGTCATCCCCGAATAAACCTTAACATCTTATTTCCTTTCCTACAAGATCCTTGCATTTCATATCACGTATAAAAATATATGTGTATAACTAAAAAATGTTAGTTAACAAAGCCAATTTAAAACTAAATAACAAACCCTTCATGTCCACGCCTCAGGCATACTTAAACGCATCCCTCGAAACTGAATACTTATGACTCAAAATAGTTTCTACGCCCACTGCCAATCTAGACCCTCACACCCTGTCCAGAACCTAATAACCATGCTTTGATACCAAGTTATCGCGCCCCAACTTAATTAACTTAAAATCAACCTTTTATTTAGAGATAAATCCCCACTAGACAATATGGTACTTGGAATCTTTTGAAATATAGCCCAAGATTTTTTTTTTCTTCAAAGGCATGTTTGGATGAAAACATAGCTACCTTTATGCACAACTTAAAAGTACCAAACAAATTTACTTACATAAGTTCCTTTGTTTAACAGTTACCCTAAAATTTTGTCGATATAAAACTCACGTTATTTATCCTCCACTCTCCCATTTAACGTCCTAACTTGGCAGTGAACTCCAAATGATAGGCATACCTGAGACATAACATTATAGGAATGTAAGTAACACAAGCTTAGTGAATCGCCGTATTCCACACACACACACACACACACACACACACACACACACACACACACACACACACACACACACACACACACATATATATATATATAACCAATTTGAATAACAATTTTTATTTTCTAATGTCATAACCCAACAGGAATTGTGTAACTCTCGCAAGCCTGGACCCACCAGTCCAATTAACTCCCAGTTATTGGGGATACCACATCCCATAATTAGGCCCGAGTACAACAAAGCTTTAAGTTGGATTAACGAGACTGCCACATCCCGTAAGACCCACCACAGTCCTTAACATTAGATAAAGGACCCACCACAGTCCATAACGTTATATAACATCACATAACATTCTTAATCATATGCATATGTTTTATAAATACAACATCACTCCCATAAGCGTCTTAAAACATGACTTTAACTGCACATTTCCATATGAAAATATAAGCTTCTATATTTCATAGGAAAGGTCACTCACCTTGAATTTGGTACTAAGATTAATACCAAAATTATTTCCTTGGTATAGTAGTATTAGCCGCTTCCCCACCTAATAGTTCAGCATCATTAGTATTTGAACACACCAAATTACATTAAACTCAGTAACACATCACATTAGTTGGTCAATATAACATAACTGAAAATTAATTAGATATGATACTTCACATTCATATAACACCTTATTCATTTGGGTTCTAACACAATTTACGAAATTAAATTATGAATTCTCTAGACAAAGTTATGCTCGTTTTATTACTACCTTTTCCAAATCATTTCTGGACAAAAACAACAACAGAACTTCAACTTAAACACAACCTCCAAGCCAAAACAGAAGATATTATATTCTCCCCTTGAATTATATCATACTCATATATGTTCTCTAACATTTCCAATTGGAATTTCTTGCTTTCAACAAGTATTCAATGATTTAGGCCACTTTTAACACATCTAAGCCTGAGTCGACAATCAAAGCATAACTTAACATTTTTCAAGAATATATAACCCCTAAATCGGTTATAAATCATGGGAACATGTATTAAACATATTTAATAATATAAAATTAAAATTTCATAATTTTTTAGAGTTCATTTGCTAAGTCAAGCAAAACGTCGAACTCCTGGTGTGCGCACTTACACTTTTGGGGAAAATTTATACCCAAACTTCAAATTATCACCCAAGATTCATTTCTTGGTATTTTTACATAATTTTCGGACATGACATGTATATGTAAGTTTAGTTTCATATCCAACTGGAATCAATTGATTCCATTGAGTATGAACAAAGGTACATCAATTTGATTAACATGATGATTACACCCTTAGTTGTATGAACTCAACATACTTCATATATACAACTTACACATACCCACCTACACGTAACAACACGTATTATATCATCCAAAAATATGATCTTTAATATCATATAAAACAACCTATTTCATGTAAAGAATAAAATTTACAAGTTAAATCTTACCTGAGAATGTGTGGATACATAAGCTTGCTTATATCTCGATAATCTTCCTTAATCTTTCACTAATTTATCCTAACCTATCTTCCTTCCATGTAACTCTCAAACCCACTTGAAATTCTGATGAAAATGAATAATAAGGGAGGTTTTTAAGGTCTTTAAGTCGGCATAAGGCACCTCCCCTTGGTCCAATCAAAACAAGCCATGTGTTCCACTAATAAGACAAAATACCATTTAACAAATAGACATATTTGCCCTTGTTTCGTAATTTCAGCATTACTCCTTACTTGGACCTCGGTTTTATACACCGTTTGTTGTGTTATAAACTTAGATAATATATATACAACTTTGATATTTTGTGTTTTCCACAAATCATAAAACTAGTATGCGTATTTTGGGCCCGAACAGAAGGGTAACAATTTACCAAAAATCTCAAAACTTTCACATTTGGCGACCTAACAATGCCAATTTTGGACCAACATCTTGGTTTAATGTTATAAACATAATGATGCATTAGAAACATATTTTAATGATGCATTTGACCACATAACTAATCATATGATCTAAACAAGTTATCACCGATCATAAGCTTGATTAACATCTAATGCAACCAACACATATATCACATGAGTATGCATCCTCAAATATTATAATTAACATGTTTAACACCCATCACCAACTTATAACTTAAAACTTATACTTAATCATATAATTAACATTTCTAATCACGTTTAGGGCCTTGTACCACACCTCTCTCGATTTAGAGAAATGAAACGATCCTCTACTCTCTCTCTCTTTGCCCTTTAATATCTCAGCCTTAAAAAGGTTATTCCTCTCTACATTTTCACTCGATTTCAATCCCTCTTCATCACAACCAACAATAATCTCACTGATTTCTCAAAAGGCTTTTGCAAAACCATTCTCGACCACCACATGCACGCTCCGGAGGCGACACAGGAATATGCTATTGCCGGGAAGGGTACACGGGGGTAATAAGACACCATGGGGATTGCCCCCACAGGGTGATGCTGAATATATTGTGTACCAGCATGGATGAATTGCTGTTGCGGATTAAATTAGGTTTGTAAAGTTTGTTGTTGGTGGAATTGTTGATGGTGTTGCGAAACAAATTGGGTTTGTTTGTATAATTTGTTTAATTTGTATATGATATTTAGCTAACTCTTCAATTTTTATCTGGTAAGAAATATCTATTCGTTTCTTACTTTAATAATGCGTTGCTCTCTAATTTTTATCTTTGACTGTGTGTGTGATTTTGTATGTGTCTGGTTTGGTAATTCTTTAACTGCCATATTTCTCACTCGCGGCAATTTATATCACTTCACAATCATATCCACAATTATATATTACTCTATTCACTTAGTAATATTCAATAAAGTTCTCACTAACAAATAGTAACTCTTATCTTGCTAGTTAATATTTATTTTAATTCGGATTAATTATTAATTAATTTCCCATATTTAATTTAATTAATCCAATATGTTTGTTGAATTCCCGGGTGATGCTTGTCGGCAATTGAAAGTTGGATTTATACATTACCAGGTGGAGATTCTACAACTCTACTGTAGGTGACAAATTGCCTACCAAAAGAAACGCGCATCAAGCGCACGATAGTAGACGATGGGGGTTCTCGTGGGCTTTGCACTCTCTTATTTTTGGGCCGGGTCAGGTTGCAATTTCTTACCTCGGGTTGGGTTTGGGTGGTTTTTGGAAAGTTAGGCTACTTGAAAGCATGTCAATGAATTGAAAACTTCAAAGTGATCCATGTATTTGAATGAACATTATTAGGGTATTCTCTCTCCCTTCATCCATTATCAGGTCTGAAAATTTTTAATTCACATTTATCAAGATAAGTGTCTTGGGGGGTTTTGATTGTTAATTTGTAGATTTAGTCACCAATCATTGGAAAAGGGTGTGGGTATCTCTTCGTCTCATATAAAAATAGATATCGTGTTAAAAAAATTTTGATTTGTTTTTATTGATGGAGATTTCTTTATTGTGTTCTTTACTGTCACATGGATGTGGGTTTATAGTTTGGATGTCTTATTAGAGAAAAGTTGGATTGTACCATGGATTGTGTTGATAGTCTCAATCATTCTCTGCCGATTGACGAAATACAATATTAAAGACATAAAAATTAACTTTATCACACATGCTCATTATTTATTCATGATAAAAGCCATATCTTTATCTTTATATATTATAAAATGCTCTACAAGA
Organism: Sambucus nigra; assembly: GCA_949130495.1. Lineage (NCBI taxonomy): Eukaryota > Viridiplantae > Streptophyta > Magnoliopsida > Dipsacales > Adoxaceae > Sambucus > Sambucus nigra. Next base: position 136,782,135 of record OX422224.1, on the reverse strand, counting down.
ATCTTTAAATAAAAAATAGTTTTAATTTTAATTTTTTTTAATTAAAAAAAAATGTTTTAACTATTTTATAAAAAAATATTTTTTTAACAAAAATAAAAACTGTTCACCATGAAAATAAGCTGTTTTACACTGTTAAAAACTATTTTTAGCTGTTTGAAAACTATTGTTTTAATAAGAAATTATTTTTAAAGGTTTTTTTAGGATTAATTATGAAAAAGTCATTCAACATTTATTAATACACATTTAATCCAAGTTTTTTAATTTTGTTCCAAAAAATCCTTCAAACACCCATTTAATAAATATTCTCTTATTTTTAAAGGTCCGCGTTAGCAGCACACATTGAGTGTTTTTATGTGGTGAGGGAGTTTTTGGAACAATATAATTTTTTTTGGATTAAATGTGTATTAAAAAATATTTGAGGGACTATTTGGTATATGCCCTTTTTTTTATACATAATAGAAATGGTTTTAATGGTTTTTTTAACTTTTGAACGAAGAATAAATGTTTTAAAATAGCTATTTTTTTAATGTTTTTTTTTATTTATTTTATGAAATTAAGATACTATTTTAAAGTTAAAAACCGTTTTAACTATTTAATATAAAGAAAATCAATTAATATAAAAATTATTTTACCTTTCGTTTGTAATAAATTTCGTATAATACATCGTATATATAAAAATAGATTTTATTTTTTAAAAAGAATTTTTCTTTATTTAATTTTTTTATAACTGTTTTATAAAGAAAAAAGTATTTTTTTAATAAAAATAAAAACTTTGCAATATTTTTTCAATATTTGTAATTCCACAAATATTTTTCGTACACTAACATATAACTCATACATCGCGTGGTTTCCAACTAGTCTGTATTTGATTGTGAGATTGTCCACATGTCAATGATTTTTAACCCAACCCAGTTTCCTTTCTCTCTCCTTCCATACTTGATAGACGTTCTAAGGCCATCTGTAGTGGTAATGTGCAAACTGAGTACGTGGAGATGTAAATTTACATTGTTTTGTTTAGATTGTTGGTCCAAGTTTTACACTGGGACAATGTAAAGTGAGGACGTGGCGCATGTTGGGCGTTAACCTTTTTACCTCCCAGATCTGGGCGGCTAACATATTACCGCCCAGATCTTTCCCACATTTTCGCCCGTTATCTCCTAGCCGTTTATACCCGTTGCAAATATAGCCGTTGTAACTAAATATTAATTATGCATTTACCCCTATAAATAACATTTTCTCCTCTTCTATTTTTCATTCTTATTACAAAATTATTTCTATAAAATTTTTTATCTCCTACAATATCCTTGAATATTTTTTAAATGCCAAAACTCAAAGACATATTTTTTATATATTCAATACCATTTATTTTAAATATGTTATCTATTCAAAGAAAATGGTGTGGCAAACTTGCAAAACCTAATCCCATTCCACCCCCATCACCGAATTTGTCAGTCTTGTATCAGAATTATCATCAGTTGTTTGACGATAGTTTTTTGCATGCGAGAGACATGATTGTTGATCCTACAGCGAATCCAACCGACAGTCAATTTCATATGCACGGTAGTATCCACGGTCCGATAGAGGTTTATGCTGAATTATCCCATATTCCATTTGTGCGAGCGGCCATTGGGAATTTCGGTTTTAGTCATTTATTTAGCGAATGTTTTCCTAACTCCGACAACCAATTGACTGGAGCACTCGTAAGTAGGTGGTCGAAAATAACTCATACATTCCATCTACCGAGTGTGGAGTTGGGGATTACCCCTTATGATTTTGTTCATTTATCAGGTAAATATTTCAGAAATGTTTTTTTGCACAATATTTGTATTTTTATAAATTATTGTTGGATGTTTCCATATTTAATAATTCTTAAATTATATGGTTTTAGGAATTCCAATTGGAATCCATCCAATTTTGCCTAGTTTTCCAACATCTAGTTAGTATACTATGGAGCAAATGTTCGACCTATATTTTCTCGGAATAGGCCACCCAGAGTTCAAAGGAAGAAATATTTCTTGTACAACAGTAAAAAAAATACATGTTGGATTGATGCGAACAAGTTCCGGAGCAAAGACTAGCGAGCGAAGAACAGATTGCCAGAGTTTTTATTGTATATGTGTTGAACTCCATTTTTTTCTCGACAAGCCATAACACCTTGTGTATGGATTGGGCAACTTATTTAAACAATCTTAACAGCATGGTTGCTAAGGATTGGGGTTCTACCATTTTAGCGCGTATTTACTATGCGCTTGACGCGTGTACCACAAATGCGCAAAAATCAGTAAATTTTTTTTGGCAACTTATAGAGGCATTATTCCCTCTAATTTTACATTTGTATCACGATCATTAAAATTAAATTTTTTTAGTGTAATAATCTCCTGAATTCTAATGAGTTTTTTCTTAAACCCGCAGTACTTTGGCTACGAGTACCTTCACACGATGGCTCCCATATTGCATGATAATGCTGTGAAAACATGGCTGCGTATGCTATGATGGGTGTCTGATCAACATGGGACTTTATTGGGTCAGATGAGATTTAAAAGTTCGGTAATGCAAGAGCAACTGGAAATGCGTTCTCCCGAGTCAGTCATATGGCAACCTTTTATGGGATTAGCAGAAAACCAGTTTAATATCGTTACAATTGCTCACGATTTGGGGCAAAGACGGATAATGCTTTTGGATATCGAGTTAAGTGGAACTTGGTATCTCGGAGATCGTTGCTACCGTCAAATGACAAGTCTCGTTGCGATTCCAGAAAATCCACCGTATCCAATGGCAGTCATTCCAAGGGATATATATATGGAACAAATTGGCAACTGACAACCTGTAATTGCTTGTCTCACAGTCTCATCGGAGGACTAATGGTTGACATACTGGAAGATTGTGGGTAAAGGTGCACTATTAGGCTACCTAATTCGGTGGAAAGATCATGACGGGGTGGGGTTCGCCTCGATTGCACCATCTGATTTATGGGTACCTAGTGCACCAGCAGATAGATGGGAGGCTCCCCATATATACAACACACAAGGACAATCTTCATCATCAAATCTTATACCTTTGTCAAGGGATATTGAAGTTGCAGATACAAATTTGAGTGGCACAACAGTCATTCAAGTAGACTCGCCAAGCACTCATAATGACTTAGCTCCCGACACATTTTACTCACGCGACCAATGGCGTGATATGGTTTTTTTTAGAGAGGACTACATAAGGAAACTTCAATCAATAATGTTAGAACGAGAGCTTATGTGGCAAAGGTGGGTGAGAGAGCTTAAAGGCGCTGGGCCCAGTTCGTCTACCGGGCACAACCCCATTCCACAATACACCCCCCGATATATATGGAGATGAATATCCAATTGCTACTCCTAATATAGCCCATCCACCATCACAAGACCCTGGAGGATCGGTCAGTCAAACCTCTCTTGCCGATGATGTTTTTAGACTATTCAACGAATTTCCTTATCAGCAATAACGATGTATTAAATTTCTTTTGATAATAAAATCATTTTTATTTAATAACGATGTGGTTTATATTAGATTCAAGTGCAAACTATGTATTAGATTCAAGTGCAAACATTGTCAAAATACAAACACCATAAAAACACCAACAAATGCTTAAACACTTAGGTCGAACCTAGTAGAAGTACAACAAAATGGTTTCCCATTGCGCACTAAACATTTAGGTAAGTAAGATCGTTACGTATTAGAATCAACATATTCTTTATTACAGTTTCATATATTTGGTTCGTACTCTTCCCCATCATTTTCATATACACATTCCGAAAAGTAATCATAACCAGAATTAGTGTAGTCTGAAATGTCGTTATCTGATGCCAACGCAGAATCATTATATATGTTAATCATTTATTCCTGAATGTGATAACCAGATTGCATTGCGTGTTGTGCTTTATGATAACGTTATAAGCGCCTCTCCATCTGCCATATCTCTTCCTCTAATAAATCAAGGAAAAACATCTCCGCTTCTTCGGGATACGATATTGTCCAAAGAGCGACAACCCAATTTCTCGGCACATATATATGATGGTAATGGAAAAGAACCTCCAAGTCACACCTTTCATCATATTTTTCTGGCCATGACAGGTGTTCCCAAGGGTACTCAACTACGTCTTCTGGTTCAGAAGTAGGGGAGATTATGAAAATATGACCATAGTCATTAAGAAAACGTCGAGAAGTATCAATCGGATAAGTTTGAAAATTTGTTTCTTTCCATACCAAATGTTACCGGCAATATCTGTATATGATCCATTGTAAATGGATGAATTGTATGGAGATGAAGCCATGTTTGTAATGCTAGACTAAAAGGCGTTATATATATAGTCTTGTTGGTCGGGACTTGTTTTACCGTCCAACAAGGACGATTTGTCACGTCATGTAAAATTTGAGGACTGATATTTTGTGAACATGAATCTTTTCTGCTGTAGTCCTGTACACTTGTTGGGCGGGACTTGTTTTACCGTCCAACAAGAACAATTTGTCACGTCATGTAAAATATGAGGACTGATATTTTATGGACATGAATCTTTTCAGCTTTCGTCCTGTACAATTGTTGAGCGGGACTTGTTTTACCGTCCAACAAGGACGATTTGTCACGTCATGTAAAATATGAGGACTGACATTTTGTGGACATAAATCTTTTCTGCTTTAGTCCTGTACATTTGTTGGGCAGGACTTGTTTTACTGTCTAACAAGGACGATTTGTCACGTCATGTAAAATATGAGGACTGATATTTTATGGCCATGAATCTTTTCAGCTTTAGTCCTGTACACTTGTTGGGCGGGACTTGTTTTACCATCCAACAAGGACGATTTGTCACGTCATGTAAAATATGAGGACTGATATTTTGTGTACATGAATCTTTTCTGCTTTAGTCCTGTACACTTGTTGGGCGGGACTTGTTTTACCGTCCAACAAGGACGATTTGTCACGTCATGTAGAATATGAGGACTGATATTTTGTAGACATGAATCTTTTCAGTTTTAGTCCTGTACACTTGTTGGGCAGGACTTGTTTTACCGTCCAATAAGGACGATCTGTCACGTCATGTAAAATATGGGGACTGATATTTTGTGGACATGAATCTTTTCAGCTTTAGTCCTATACACTTGTTGGGCGGGACTTATTTAAATATACAACTTTAATAGATGCTGAGCATCACAACTACTACTCATACTATATAAACATTTACCATGTCTAACAATGATATTGAGGAGATGATATTAGCGCAGATTGCCCAAACGTATGATCTCGACTCCGATGATGAAGCCGCCGTGGTACACAACAGATTTCGGGATGCAATACATCGGACGTCCTTACTGCACAGTAGTCGGGAAATACATGAGCGGCGAATGGTGCACCGAGATAAAGAGATGGCTCATCACAATTTATGGAAAGACTATTTTCACGAGAACCCCACATACCCTGAAGAAATGTTCAGGCGTAGGTTCAGGATGAATAAGACGAGCTTCAATCGTATTTTGGAAGCAGTCTGTGAAAATGATTCATATTTCATCCAGAAACCGAATTGTGTTGGACGAATGGGATTCAGCTCTGAACAGAAGATTGTTTGTGCACTTCTTATGTTGGCGTATGGTGGATGCGGGGATTTACAAGATGAATATCTAAAAATAGTCAAGACAACAACGATTCAGACTTTAAAACATTTCTGTAGGGCTGTAGTGAAGGTGTTTAGCTCGAAGTATTACCGCACACCTACAGCTGCAGATATAGCTCGCATGCAACTAGAGAATGAACGACGTGGGTTCCCCGGGATGATTGGGAGCATTGATTGCATGCACTGGGAATGGAATAACTGTCCACATGCATGGAAAGGACAATATCAGGGTCATTCCCATGCTGCCACTATAATTTTAGAGGCAGTGGCGTCTTATGATACTTGGATTTAGAATGCATTTTTTGGAATGCCTGGTGCATGTAATGATCTGAATGTTCTTGCGAAATCTCATGTGTTCGAAGAACTTCTGGAAGGAAATCGTCCCCCTATGCACTTTGAAATCAATGAAAACACGTATGACACAGGGTACTACCTTGCAAATGGTATCTATTCGCCCTACGCAACTATCGTTAAGAGTTTTAAAGAGACCGTTCAGTTAAAAATAGAAGGTGTTCACACGAGCCCAAGAAGGAGCTCGAAAGAATGTGGAACGGGCATTTGGCATCTTGCAACAACAATTTCACTTTATCAAAAATTCGGCCAATTTTTGGGAATATAAAGACTTACGTGTAATTATGAAGGCTTGTGTCATATTACACAATATGATTATCGAGGAAGAGTTGCGGGACAGGACTTGGGGAGCTGACCAGCCCTTACGTGACCCACCCCCTGCTTAAGCAGGCAAAGTCTCGCTGGTCATTATCAGTACTAGGTGCGGGAGGCAAAGATGTGGAATAAGGATGCCCATAACCAGTTACGTGAGGACCTTATGGAACACATTTTGAATCGTCATGCAGAATCATCATCTTAATTGTAATTTCAATATTATCCATTTACCCTACCTAATATATGTAGACAATTTTCTTCGCGCTAAATAAAATAGGTTTGGGCAAAACTATGTCATTGATGAACATTGCTAGAAAAGCTAATAATTAATAAATTTGAATTACATAAATAACCATATAAATCTAATAATCTAGTATTAGAAGTTCTGAAATGCTTGAGCCCGACGCTGCATTATCTGAGTCAATCGCATCTCGTGAAGGTCTCTTTGTTGGGGAGTGAAGTTACTTGTATCCATGTAAATAATGTGATATTCGTCACGTTGGAGTTTAGCTTCATACTCTTTGGTGCGAATTGAAATTAAACCATCAATCTTTTCATTTAGAGTTCTTTTGATTGATTGGGATTCTGCAGAATTTTTGTCATAAAGTTTGTTGAATTCATCAAAGTTCTCTAAAATGAGCGTTTGTGAAGCCGCACTATTGGCTGCCGCTCTTTTCTTCCCTTTCAGTTTCGCAGCTTTACGTCCTTCCGGTCTTTTCAATGGATTATTGAATTCCCTTGTATCGCCGTCGTTCGAATTAAGCGGGTTTCCATTATCTTCTTCATCAGTATATTGTGAACCAGTGGTCGACATCGAATACTTTGGCAAATCCTTAAGCACCTCGTAGCAATGGTCGTAATTGAATTTATGACCCGTTTTTGATAGAAAGTTATCACGAGCTCGTTGTACCTATCAAAAAAAATATTCTCGCATTATTTTTGCGAAATTATGAATTTATTTATAAATATAAAATAAATAAATATTAATTGTAATTACTCATGAAACCTCCGACGTGCCGCTTTCTTTCCCCCTACCGTATGCTTTGGACAAGTTCGCCGTATACAACACACAATCTGTGTTAATTTTTTGAAATTTTCCCTGCAATGTATTTCAGACTATTTGTAAATGACACTCTCGCTTGAGCTATATTCGTTCGTAATTTTTTTTCCATAATGTTGAACCTGCTTGGTTAGTCCCCATAGCACTATCTATAGAAAATTTAACGTATGCCATACAAAGCAACACCTCATCGTGTGCATTAAAATTTGGCAATCGGGTAGAATTAGGTGGAGTACTTTGAGAAGAAGAATCCATTATAATTATTTGAATTATAATGTTCAAAGATATAAAATACTCTTGTGTTCAAAGTTTTTGAGGGGTGTAATATATATACACAAAAATAAAAGTTACCGTTGTAAATATGTTTTAGCCGTTACAAAAGTTACCGTTTGGATATTATTATTTTTTTTTTCAAAATTGAGGTTGGGCGATTGTATGTTTAACTCCCAGAAATCTGGGCAGTTTTATTTTTAACTCCCAGTCTGGGCGGTTGTATGTTTAACGCCCAGACCTTTCGGCTGTTTAGATTTACATTTCCCTTACATTTTCTCTCTCCTCCAACTACACAATCCTTTACCCATTGTAAGATGTAAATATGTAAAACTACAGATTTACATCTTCCACTACAGATGGCCTAAGACATTTAAAGTTCTCTTTAATACTTTTCCAAACTCCAACTCTCCACTCACTTAAAACCGCCCGCCTCCTCTGTTAGAGACTCTTTACATACCTCTGTTTTCCTCTCCAAATTCTTCAAGGCCCCCTAAATTCTAGTGGCACATGTATACAGATATATAGATTTTCGATCGTTATATTCTCTCTCTAATAGGCTTCATTATATTCATATTTAAAATGTGCTCGGTGATGAGATATATTGTGGTTTGGTTCTATTGAAGAAAAAATTTCATCTCAGATTTGTCGGTCTCTCAGGCACAACGATGGTTCGATGCATACCGCGACTATTATGCAGAGGGATGTATATATGATTCTAGCAAAGGATATTGAATACCAGTTTAGTAGGTTTTTAGAATATCTTTTTGATAGAGAATATATGGGTATCTCCCTCTTTCACCCTTTTTTTGTATTTGTTTGTTAGTTATTTTTTTTTTCAATTCTTGAAAGGGTTTTTGATTTTTTGCCCTTTTCATAGTTCTTTGATTTCATTTTTATGCTATTTTGGGTTCTAAATCAGGATTCACAACAATGGTGTATGTCTAGTTCGAAATTTTTCGTTGGTTTCGTAGGCAATGTGAGAAGTCAACAAATCAACGAAGGTTACAGTTGACAATGTTAGTCAAGTTAATGACAAGTGATAACTTAAAAAAATAAGAGTAATGCTACATATTCCAAATAATTCCTCCAAATCTCTCCCAAAATGACTTGTGCTTTGTGCCCTGGTGGGATCCGCATCACATGACAATAGATGACAGACAAGTGGAAGAATGATGTGGCGTCCACATAGGATTTGAGGGAGATTTGGGGGAGTTATTTGGGACTCAAAGCATTTTTCAAAAAATAATGAAGCTATATGAGAAATTATTTGTAAGAGCATCCACAATGGTGGAACAAAAGTACAACTAAAATGTTAAAGTTGTAAACTCATACTTTACAGTGGTGGATGAAAGCTTACAAAATTTGCAGAGAAAATGATAACGGATTGTTAGTTTTATTGAACAGCTACTGAATTTGTAAACACTTCCTACGAACTTCATTTGTCAGTAGAAATTTCTATGAGCTTCTAAAGTTCGTAAGAAATATAGATACTTATTTTATTATATATTTGAGTTCCTACAAACAATATTAGTCCGTAACATTTCCTACGAACAAATATTGTTCGTAAGAAATGTATTTTCACTTCCTACGAACAAAAGTAGTTCGTAAAAACTCTTTACTTAAAAATCTTACTTATCACCACTTTATAAATATTGACTCACGAAAAGTAAGAACCACTTTTAAATTTCTAACTTTACCTGTTCAAAGCATCCACCATTGTGCATGCTCTAATTTCTGCATTTATCCATTACCAAGGCAGAGAAATCCTTAGGCTAAAGCGATTTATTATTTTTTACACCCTATTTGGGAGTTCTAAATATGAGGGAAAGGAAGAGAAAGGAAGAGATAATTTGAACTTTCTCTTGTTTGGGAGTTTTAATGGGAAAGAAAAGGAGGGAATGAGAGGGATTTTTTTTTTTTGTTAGAATCGATTTTTTCTTCCCAAAACCTTCGGTCCAAATTGGACGGAAAAGGAGAGAAAGGAAAATACAAGCTTTGTCATATTTTCACATGGACTTTTTTATCCTTGTCCATAATATGCAGAATACTTTTTTTTTCTTGGGTAACAAGTTAAACTAAGGCTATAAAAATTAGACTCCTCGTCAAAGCTTTCAACCAAAAAATAGTAACTGAAGAAGAGAAGAAGTGTTGCTGTGAAAAAATTAACAAGAGGGGTCCTCCACTTTCTTTCTACAAGTAAGATGCACTGCTTTACATAACATTAATTTGTGTGTTGGTACAATTTTTTAATATATATGTTAACTATAGAAAACAATGAACAAGAGGCCTCGAATATATTTCTTTCAATTAGTCAAAAAAACAGTTTTTCAATATATATGTTAACTATAATAAAAAAAACTATTTTCTTATTTTACAATAAAAAAACTGTTTTCTTATTTTACAACAAAAAACCTGTTTTCTACAAAAAAAAAAAAACTGTTTTTTTTAATTTGCAAAAAAAAAAAAAAAAACTATTCTCTTATTTTACGAAAAAAACATGTTTTCTTATTTTACAACATAAAAAAAAACTATTTTTTTACCAAAAAAAATACTATTTTCTTATTTAACAAAAAAAAATGTTTTTTTTTAATTTTACAAAAAAACTTATTTTTTATTTAATATATTTGTTCGGATTTTTTTCACTTTTTTTTCCCAACATGTATATTTATGCTTATGTTCAATATCAATTATGGCTCGTCTCATATGAAATTAATGACTTGTTGCAATTTTTTAATTTATTGAGATTTTGAATTTATTAAGGATTTATCGTATTTGAATATTTAAGTTTTGCCAATTACTATTATGAAATTATCGTGTTGAGACTTAACATTTATTTAATATGTGTGAATGGTTATTTAATATGTTTTTCAATTGATTTAATAATGTAAATAACACGTGCTCTTAATTATAAGGTTATGGTAGTAATTTCTCAATTATTTCTTTTCTTTTCTTTCCTAACTCCCAAACAACGGGAAGGAAAACAACTTTTTCTCCTCTTATGAACCCCCAAACGGGGGAACGCAAATTTATTTCTCATCTCTTCTTTTCTTTTCCCTCCTAATAAAATTTTTCTTTCCTTTCCCTCCTATTCAAAACTCCCAAACAGGTTGTTAGAGTTGAGTTATATAACAATCTGTGTATATTATACACCAAAATTTTTACTTATTTCTTATTAATCTAACTTGAGAAAATTTGTTCCTATTCTTTTCATGTCACACCGTTAAAATATTTATTATATTCATTTTGCCACCTTAGATAATTTTTTGTATTGACAATTTTTTTTCTTCTTTTAAAAGACATGTAGGGTGATGTACTTATTAATTATTATGTTTTCATTATTAGAAGGAATTTTTTAATAATTACTCCTCCTATGCGTGTGTCACTATGTTCGTAGTTCAACGAGTAATAATGTCAAATTTTGTGAATGTGATATTTAATTTGTCAAGTTTTCTTATAATCTTTTCCAAGAAACATATGGTACTAAGTGTTAACGCAAAAATTCTTCATCTACGAGGACCAATCAGAAAAGGACACATGTCATCCTACGTGGGAATATTCGACACCCATGAGAGTTGGTCGGCATCCGATGAGTGTTAGTCGGCACCCGAGGAGAGTTGGTCAGTACCCGAGGAGAATTAGTCGGCACCCGAGGAGAGTTGGTTGGCCCCCGAGGAGAGTTGGTCAGTACCCGAGGAGAATTAGTCGGCACCCGAGGAGAGTTGGTCGGCATACCAACCAGGAAGATCAAAAGATAACTATGCATTTAATGTGCATTAATGAAGATGGCATCGCATTTAATGAGCCTTAATGTACATTTATACTGTATTAATAGATGACAACACATAGCATACCAAGCAATTCAACAATTAGATTCGTTGAATGTAGACATAAATGTCTACATACAATGAATCTCTTTATCTCCCATCACTATAAATACATGTATTCCCTTAGCCAAAAAGGGGGAGATCCAGGAGAACCAAGAAACTAAGAAACACCATACACAAGATACACATCCTTTCTCTCTCACACCTTATGGTGCTCTTGTAAACCCCTGGGAATAAAATAACAGTGGGCGTAGGCTTTATTCATAGTCGAACCACTTTAAAAATCTTTGTCTCTTATGTGATTGATTGGATTGTTTTTATCTATTTATATGTGATCATAAAAATGGGATTCGGTACAGTTTTTTGCATCAACACTAAGTCTTGAAAATGTTATTTTGTTTTTAAAATTCTATTACTTTCTATAATCGCCCACCCATCGCGTAGGCTAAAATCTAGTGTGTGTGTGTGTGTGTGTGTGTGTGTGTGTGTGTGTGTGTGTGTATATATATATATATATATTTCTTGGAGAGAGAGAGAGAGAGAGGTCAGTGACAAATTAAAATTAACTATTCAAGAAAGCCAAACGCTTAAAGATAACAACTAGTTTTTATTGGTAAGACCAAAATTTAATCAAATATCCTAATACACGAATTCTCAAAACGTAACAATATTTGAAACGTCTAAAAAAGGTATAAATAAGAGTTCTTAATTTAAAACAAATATATAATGAGAACTGTTATGCATCTGTAAATCTTAACACCTTTCCTACAAGAAAGCCATATTCAACTCACCAAACACAACTAAATGTGAATCAAACCAACACATTTTGTACTCAATAGGGAAGAATCCCATTATCCCTCCTCGCACGCAACTGCGATAAAGCCGTCAATAAGTTCGACGATCCTCCTCGATCTAATTGCCTTATTGATGGTGCCCTAAATTTTGAAGATGATGATGAACTATCTCTTTGTAAATAAATAATTAAAAAGGATTCATCCATGGACAAGGATCGCGTCATCTGTGTAACCGATGGCCGAGGTCTCCTCTCCCTTCCAATCACCATTGAAGCACAATGTCGAAGCAAACCCCTCGATGCGGAAACCCTACTATCACCGTCTTGGTGTGGATTAGTCTCAACCTGAGTGCCTCCATCAATATCTATAGTAGCGCCGTCCGTCGGTGCAACTATGGGTGACCGACAAATGGGGCAATTCGCGTGCCCCACAAACCATTCATCAACGCAAATCACGTGAAATGCATGCATGCACTTAGGCAAAACACGTACCATTTCCCTCTCTTCCAGTTTAGCCAAGCAAATCGCACATTCAGGTGGTTCAATGCAGAAAATGTCGAGCTTTTTGATCGAAAACGCGATGATTGGGATGGTTTTGAGTAAATTTTCGTCCAGTCCGGTCGCCATGTGGCAGACGTTGATTGCTTGGGAAACCATAGGGGTGGCATGGTGTATTTTCAAACAGAATTTGACAATTATGAGGCGGTATACACCTAGGGCTATGGCTGTGCTGGCAATTCCTAGAGTGGTTATCAGTAGTGGGGTTGAGTATGGGCCTGCAAAGATGGGTGGTATAGGTGCACCAATGTTATCCATGGTCACTTTATCATGTAAAGGAAAATATTTGGGATTCAAGTTTTTGTATTGTCTCTGGTTTTTATGGAGGCTTTGAGATTGCTACGTTGCGTTCTTATTGTTTAATATGATCGATAGATGCTTTACGGCTACGAGTCTTATATACAAGGATAAATTGCAAGACACCCTCTCGCTAATTTCATATGCCTCCTTCGACTTCTAATTTATCAAAATAAACTCCTTCTGCTATCAATATTTTAGACTTTCCCCAAGTGTCGTTTACGAAATTTAGTAACACTTTTATTGATAGATAAGGGGGTATTTGCAAAATTTTCATTGCCTAGTGAAGTTTGTGGAATATTAAGGGGTTTTAGCTTTCCAGTGATAGTTTAGCTAAAAGAAGTGCGATTCTGATTTTTTTGTTCTTTTTTGTTCATTGGTAATTATGTGCATTGTTATGTATACCTCTTCCTCTACTTATAATTGCAGAATTGAGAAGAAATTTCAATGAATAATGGTACTTAACATGGTTTCATTCTGGGGGATGGCATTAACGTTTTTTATTTTAGATTCTTCTATGATTTAATCTCATTGAGACTTTCCAAAATGTAATATCACCTTACACTTTTCCTTAATTATTAGTTGCAGGGCTATAGGTGAACAAAACATGTTTAGACACCCCCACAAAGTTATAAACAATGGTTCTTAATTCTTACTTTACATTCGGGGTTAGTACAAAAAAGTAGTTAAAATAATAAAAATCGCTTAAATTTTGTTGTTTTTAAGGAAGCCGCTAAATAAATTATTTTCCAAAACCCCATTTGTACGTCACTAAGAGGGTAGACGCTCCTAGTGCATAGTGATATTTATGGTGTTATTTGCGATATATTAAAAGTCAGGGGGTTTCGTTGTACCTTAAGTTTTGAATATTTATGCGGCTATATTAAGGTCAATCCGTTGAATTTAAAAAGGAGGGACTACACGTGTATATTTTATAGCTGAGAAAGCTCCAAATGTGTGGTGGTGTTTGCAACAAGTGCAGAATAGGTGTATGGTGATGTGTATACCTAAGTTTTAGGTCACATGTTTAGACACATAAATGCATATATCCGTGAAAAACGGGATATACTGGCATCATCTCATGCAACAAGAAGTTGACTTGGTGATATCGATTCTCTATGTCATATTAAGAGCGATTATGGATATTTATCTAGTATTAAAGTCAATAGTTAAATCACTTAATTTAGAGCAATTTTATATGTACCGCCATTTTAAACCGCATTGAAATCGTATTGCCTATGTGATATGCGGTGATTGGTTAATGCCGCTGGCGCGGACCCACATTCATAACGAATTAACCAATCACGACATGTGCGTAATGTGGTTTCAAGACGGTTTCAATTTAGTACACTTAGAATTTCTCTTATATTTTTTTATTTTGACATGCTTTATGGACGGTATTGACATTTAACTTTAATGATTTCAAAAATATAATTTAATGAAATTATTATTTGGTTTAAAAAAAGTTTGATATCTTCCATATTATTGGATGTGTCTTTTAAAAAATATTTTTTGGAGTTACTAAAATAATGTTCAACTATTTGATTATTTAATTTAGATAACCAGGTTTCAAATATTATGATGCATAACTGATTTATAATTCTTATCATATGCACAAGTTTAATATTTATTTGTTATAATTAGTTAGACACTCTCTTTATGAGATTAATTACACTTGGGCCCCTGAATTATACTCCCCAACACTTCACCTCTAATACTTTAACTTTGTTCAATTCACTCCCCTAACTTTAAAGACGTTAGCTCCCTGCCGTCCAACTACGTTAATTTTTGACAAAAAACATTTTCAATGTAGCGGTTTTCAAAGTCTAATTGTAGTCGCTTTCGAGGTTAAGGGGGTGAACTGAAAAAAGTTAAAGTGTTGGGGGTATAATTTAGGGGGGCTAAGTGTACTTAACCCTTCTTTATAATAAGTATTTCAAGGGGAGTGACACTTTTTGTGCAACAACATTGCTCATGCAAGTAATTCTTCAACATAAGCATTCTGTGAGAGAACAAATCTACTTGTGATAGGGATCTATTGCATGACTATAAAATTGTGTAAATCCCAAAGGTCTTTAATTGCCAATTCTTCACCCAATCGTGAATTGAGTTGCGTGAGAATGGAGGAATTGTTCCCTGTAATGACGATATCATCAACATAGACTAAAAAAGGACAATTTTACAAGAGGAATGTTGAATAGACAATGAGGAATCATCCCGACTACACATGGTCCCGACTACACATGAAGCCAAGGTTAAGATGATACTCACTAAGCTATCAAACCATGCTCATATAGCTTGTTTAAGGTCATAAAGAGCTTTATTTAGTGCACACACATGATGGGGAAATTGTGGATGAGCAAACCCGAGTGGTTGTTTTATGTATACCTGCTCTTGTTAAAAGTCTATGTAGAAATGCATTCTTTAGATCAAGTTGGCGAACACACCATTTTTG
Organism: Sambucus nigra; assembly: GCA_949130495.1. NCBI lineage: Eukaryota > Viridiplantae > Streptophyta > Magnoliopsida > Dipsacales > Adoxaceae > Sambucus > Sambucus nigra. Next base: position 136,766,576 of record OX422224.1, on the reverse strand, counting down.
AGTAACGAAAATAGCAAGCACAATTCGAATGGTGGCAGGCTTAATAACTGGAGTGAATGTGTCAACAAAATCAACTCCTTAAATTTGGTTACAACCCTGAGCTACCAACTGTGCTTTGTGTCTATCAAGAGTACCATCCGACTTAAGCTTTGTATTAAACACCCATTTTGACCCAATTAAGTACATACATGGTTGTTTAGGTTCAAGGGTCAAAATTTGATTTTTATGGAGAGCAGTTTGTTCTTCATGCACGGTTTTGAGCTATTATGGGTCTTTGAGTGAAACACGCATGGTAGAAGGTTCGAGAAGTGTGGAAGAGGGTAAGTGAGTAGTGTGGAAATATTTCAGCTGGGATTTTTTTTTATTTTGTTGGTCTTTGGATTTTAATTGAGTTATCATGGGATATTGATTGGATGAATTTAATTGGAAATGCATTGAGGTAGAATAAATTTGTAGTAGTATGGTGAGAGTGATATCCTCAGGATTGTGGAAAATGGTGGATGAAATGGGTGTTTGTAAGCTTTCAGCGGGTGAGAGTTCATGTTAGGAAATGGGAGTGGGTAAACCTGAGTTATTGTTTTAGTGTGTAGGAGGTGAAATTAAGTGAGATTTTTCAAGAAATGTTGGGATTTTATTAAGGTAGACCTCTACAATGCTATCCTCGCTTTCTTCTCAGGAGATGAAATCCCGGTTAGTTGGACATCTACTAATATTATCTTGATTCCAAAAATTGATCATCCGAAAAAATGTAGGGATTTTCGACCTATTAGCCTTTGCAATTTTTCCTCGAATATTATTTCAAAAATCTTAGCAACTCGACTGGGATTGATTCTGCCAAAAATTATTTCGACAATTCAAATCGGTTTTATTAAGGGGAGGTCTATTTTGGATAATGTTCTTCTTGCCCAAGAACTTATGTATTCTTTTAAGAAAAAAAGTGCGGGGTCTAATCTTGTTATGAAGATTGATATGTCGAAAGCTTACGATCGAATTTCCTGGTTTTTTAGTACTAAAACTCTTAGAGCTTTTGGTTTCTTTGAGACGGTGATTGATTTTATTTGGAGACTAGTTTCGAATGGTTGGTATTCAGTTGGGGTCAACGCGAAAGCTTGCGGGTTTTTTAAAGGGTTAGACAGGGAGATCCATTATCGCCTGCCATCTTTGTGATCGCATCGGAGGTTCTAAATACAGGCATCCAAAATCTAATGGAGGAAGGTTACATCATAAATTTCTCTCTAACTAGGGGATTACCTATCATTTCTTGTCTTTCTTTTGCAGATGACACCCTTATTTTCATGAATGGAGAAAAAAGATCTTTAATTTTTTTTTTGCCTTCTTGAAATCATTTGAGATTGCTTCGGGTCAAATGGTGAATTGCGACAAAATTTTTTTTTACCTTCCCGGAAATGAGACTATTGGTAGAAAGAGGATTGTGGAAAATGTTACGAGTTTCAAATTTAAAAAATTGCCAATCATTTATTTGGGAGTTCCTTTATACACGGGAAGAAAAAAGAAAGATTTTTTTGCACCTTATATTGACAGGTTGGTGAAGAAAATTAAAGAGTGGAATCATCACATCATATTTCAAGCAGGAAGAATTACTCTTATTAAATCGGTGGAGAAGGCGATGCAACTAAACCTTCTAGCAGCAGTTGATCCTCCAAAATCGGTTCTCGAGCATATTAACAATCTATTTGTTCGATTTTTATGGGGGAAAAAGGAGGAAGGGGCGAAATATCATTGGGTTAATTGGCGTGACATTTGCAAACCCAAGGAAGAAGGAGGATTAAATCTAAGGTGTATGTTTGATCTTTATACTGCTTATGCTCATAATCTCTGGTGGAAATTTTTCAATACAACTTCTTTGTGGTCTCGTTTTATGCATAGCAAATACAAGAAATTAAAACAACAAACTTTTATGGGATTCTCGCCAAATCATCTCTTGTTTGGAAAAGAATGCAATTGGAGGGGAACTCTTTTAACAAAAATCGTGACAAAATATATGGTAGATGGTTGTTTGAAAAAAAATGTTGAATTTAGCATAAAATCGGCATGGCATCTAGCTAGAGAGAAAGGATGTGTTCAACGGTCTTTATCTTTAATTTGGGATGTTAGAATTGCTCCAAAGATATCGATTTTTTATGGCGTCTCCTCCAAGAAGGAGTGTTCATTGTTGAATATCTCAAACGAATAAAAAATTTGATTGTCTCAAAGTGTAGGTGTTGCATTGTCGGGAAGGAGGAAAATAGAAACCACCCTTTTTTACTAGTCCTTTGGCTCGCTTCATCTGGAAACAATTCGGCAATCTCCTTGGTTTCTCATGCTCACAATCTACCTTCAAGGGTATTTTAATGACTTAGTGGACCACTCAAAAGGTGAAAAAATTAGAGCAACCCTATGTCGACTCATCCCACCATTCATTTGCTGGCATTTATGGTGTGCTCGTAACAAGTGTAACTTCGAAGGGGTACTAATGAAGGAATCTTATATTTTCAATCAAGTTTTTGCTAAGATTAATCGAGATTCTAGGATTAAACCGTTCGATAATTCTAGAAATAGATTTTGTAATGAGATTCTAGATGCTTTCCATGTTGTAGGAGCTCATATAACTATTCTCTGATGTGAGCCACGGGTGAGGGGCATTTTCTCACCGTTTATTTTTTTAATAAAATTCTATTTCTGAAAAAAAGAAGCATGTAGGGTGGTTTCAAAGGTTTGGTGATAGGTTGTGGGTGGATATGCATGTGTAAGAATGGGTGTATTTTCATCACTTGGTTCTTCCCTTGAGAATTTGGAATGATCACTTGCGCTCGTGCTGCTTGGTACTTCAAAAAATTCTTGATACGTGCTTAGGTCAGGTCATCACATAGATTCATGTATCGATCTGGAGTTACATACGACATTAAATTTTCATAAAAAATAACATGTCTTGATACATACACTCCTCGTGTAGATGGTTGATAGCATCAATAAACTTTTTGAATTGGATTGTACCCAATAAATAAAAATGCATATGATTTTAAAGTGAACTCGTGTCAGAGTTTTTCTTTGTATATAAGGAAAGCACCAACCAGAGAACTTTTAGAGAGTAATAATTAGGTTTTTTATGGTATAGTTTAAAAAATGGAGTCTCCTTATATATTTTTGAGGAGGGTAGTCAGATGATAGATAAACAACGGATATGAATGCACTGACCAATAAAAATAGAGGAGCTTTAGCATATAACATGAGAGTGAAAGTTGTTTCAAAATATGTTTATGTTTCCTTTCTGTTACTCCATTATTTTCTAGAGTGTTTGGAAACGAAATGTTTCTGATAATACCAAGGCTAGTTGGGTGATCAATAAATTCATAGTTTGCATATTAACCTCCATCGTTGCATTGGAAAATTTTAATTTTCCATGAAAACTGAGTTTCCACCATCCTTTGAAATAATAAGAATACTGGGAAAAAATCCGATCTGTGATTCAAATGATATAGCCATGTATACCTTGTATAATTATCAACAAATAATACATAGTATTTCATGTGTTATGAAGAGTTAATTAGTGCAGTAACCCATAAATCTGAATGAATTTCAGCGAAAGGTTCTTCAAAAATTTCATCATTCAAAGTGAAAGAAAGTCTATCGTTCCTTCCCATTTGGAAACTAACACATATATTCAGACTCTTATCCCAGTTACTTACACGTAAGCACTAATTCTTAGCTAATATATTTAGAGTTTCACTACTTGGATGTCCTAATCTCATATGCCAAATGCTATCACTTCCTTTTCCTTCATTAACAGTAGCCAATGCTTCTAATTCTTGATTCTCAATAGCATATAGTGAGCCCTTCCTAGTTCCTGTGACTATTATCTTCTTAGTCATATTGTCCTTAACAAAAAGGCATTGTCGGTAAACTTAAAAATTCATTCTTTTTCTTTAGCAAGTTGTGACACAGAGACTTTTTTTAACTTAGATACCATAAACACACATCGTTTAGTTTAAGTCCATTTATCATTTTTTTTACCGATGTGTGTGATATCTAGTTATGAACCATCACCTATTTTAACCTTGTTATTTCCATAATAAGGTTTATTTGACAGAGGTTACCTCATTACCAGTTATATAAGTGGTCACACCAGAACCAATGTATAGGTTGATGTTAACTGGTAGTCGAGAGGTTAATGCCATCGTGGCTTGTGGACCATCACCTTAAGATTGTACTAAGAAATCCCACCCGTGGAAACCAATAAGAGACTTGTTCTTATTTGATACACAAATTTGTCATTCCCCCTGTAATCCACTTTCCTCTTCTGCCTTGTAGAAAACGTTGAGTACCGAACTATGATTGAGATCTTTGTGTACAAAACTGTGCTCTATAATTTTGGATCGAATTAGATTGTTTCAGAGTATTCAGGGCACTTTGGCAGTTTTAACCTTGGTTATAATTTGTACCATATCTGCCACTTTGATTCTAGTTTTGGTTCCGCTGGTTTTTGTAATATAATGCTAGTCTGAAGCGCCGTTCTCTTCACTTGAAGATGCTATTGTGACCATAGTTGCCTCCATTGTGTCCATAGTTTCCTCCAAAATTGAAACCTATAGGAACACAGCTGTCTAACAGTTGTTAGAATGCAAAATATTGGAGAGTGCTTTTAGCACTTGTCCCACAAAGAAAATGGGTTGTGATAATATACCCTTTCTGTGAGTCTAAAGGGTAAGTCATTTGGGCATTCAATGTTTTGTGTGTATGAGTGAGAGATTTATTAAGCCAAGTCACGCGCGCCGCCGTCGCTGTCGTCCGGCCCGGGCTTGGGCTCATTAAGAAATAATTTTCTGGATAAATAAATTGACGTTTATTGGGCCTTAAAAATGATATTTTACGTTTTTTTTAATTTCGAAAAAATTAAAAACGTGACTTCCTTAACTGCTGAAAAAGTCTTCCACTTGCCCACTCTCCACGTTGTGTCCCCATTAACGTCATTATTTTTTCGCAATAAAAGGAGGTTAAAAACCTCCATTTTTCTACACAGTTTCCAGACTACAAATAGTTCTCAGAAAATTTCTTTTTACAAGGAAACATAAATAATTATTCAGCCATGGATAATTATTATACCACATAAATAATTAGTCTCCCCCCAGATTAATTATACGACACAGAATCGAGCAATAGATATATTTTAGAATGGTTGTTGAATGAATGAATCTGGTTCGTTCTGCCAATTCATATTTTGGGGCTGTTTTATCCTGGGGATGACGAGGCAACTGAGACTGTTAGCACAATTTAGGTAGAGCCATGAAACACCTTAAAGAGAGAGACATTGTTCGCGACTCAGCCATAATTTTAGACTGTCCAGTTTCGAATTTCTTATTTTTTTCGATCTCGATTTATCAGTTCCTAAATTGGGTAATTTCGTCCCTTATTTAATTCTGCATTTAAATTGCCGCAACAACAATTTTAAGGTGTCTGATATTCTACCATGGACGAAATTAACTCTAGCAACCTTAACAAGCCTTTTAAATATGAAGACCAACATTTTAAACGTTGGAGGAAAAAATTGTAATTTTATTTAACTACAAAAAATGTCACATCATATGTTCAATTTGACAAACTCGTAGTAAATAATCCACCTACTATTGAGAAAAGAAAAACATTAGAACTTGGAATGAAAATGATTTTATGTGTAAGAACTATATTTTGAATGCTCTAAGTGATGAACTTTATGACTATTATGCCAATTATAAAATTATGAAAGATGTTTGGGATGTACTTTTAAAAAAATATGACACGGAGGCGGAGGGTGCTAAAAAATATGCCATTAGCCATTATTTGAAATTTCAAATGACGGATGACAAATCTGTTTTTCCTCAAACTCATGATTTGCAAATGATTGTCCATGAAATTATTTCTGAGGGCATGACTTTAGATGAGAAATTTCAGGTGGCTGTAATTATTGATAAATTGCCTCCATTGTTCAAAGAGTTTAAAAATATTTTGAGGCATAAGTCTAAAGAATTTTCACAAGAGTCACTCATTACTAAATTAAAAATTGAGGAGGTATACCGAAAACAGGACTACAAAGATGAAATTCTTGTTGTGTCTAACAATAAAAATAAAAAAAAGAACCACACTCCAGTAATTTTAAAGGCAAACGAAAAAATATGAAAAATAAAAAAAGAGCCACAACCAGAATTTTAAAAATCAGAACCAGGCTCAAAATAAGAATAGGAACCCCGAAAATAGACAGTCTAGCAACTCAGGACAGTTTCTCTATTTCAAGTGTGGCAAGCCTGGCCATATGGCTCGCAAATGTCGCAATGTGCCAAACGCACAAACGAATTTGACCGAAGAGGACCTATGTGCTATGATTTCAGAATTCAACATGGTTAGCGGTCCCGAAGGGTGTTGGTTGGATACTGGTGCTTCCTGTCATATCTGTTCTGACCGTACGCTGTTTAAAACTTATTCTGAGACTATAGATAAGAAGGTGTTGGTTGGTGATTCTCACTCCACTGAGGTTGCTGGTACTGGATATATGGAATTAAAGTTCACTTCGGGAAAGACTGTTATCCTCAAAGATGTTCTTCACACTCCCGAGATAAGGAAAAAATTGGTTTCGGGTTATCTTCTCAACAAAGCTGGCTTTACTCAAACTATTGGTGCTGATTTATTTACTTTGATCAAAAATAGAATTTTTGTAGGCAAGGGTTATGCCACTGATGGGATGTTTAAACTGAATGTTGATGCAATGAATACAATTTTCCTTCTGCTTTTATTGCTTGTTCATTTAATGTTTGGCATGCTAGGCTTTGTCATGTTATAAACGACTTGTTAAAAATATGAGCACTTTAGGATTAATTCCAGAATTATCATTAAATGATTTTGATAAATGTGAATGGTGTAGTCAAGCAAAAATCACTAAGACACCACATAAATATGTTTTTAGAGAATCTGAACCCCTTGATTTAATTCATTTGGATATATGTGAATTGGATGGTGTCACAACAAGAAATGACGAATGTTATTTTATTACTTTTATTGATGATTGTTCTGATTATTCATTTGTGTATTTAATAAAAAATAAAAGTAAAGCGTTTGACATGTTTAAAATTTTCCTAAATGAAATTGAAAATCAATTTAATCGAAAAATTAAAAGGTTACATAGTGATAGAGGCACCGAATATGATTCTGCACCATTTATTGAATTTTATATAATCCACGGAATTATTCACGACAAAACTACCCCTTATTCGCCCGAAATGAACGGTAAAGCCGAAATAAAAAATAGGACATGAACTTAATTAGTTGTTGCTATTTTATTCAATCCGGGGGCTGCCTCACACTGGTGGGGTGAAATTATTTTAACGGTGTGTCACGTACTTAATAGAATTCCTAAGACTAAAATGAAAATATCTCCTTATGAAATTTGAAAAAATATTAAGCCCAACGTGTCATACTTTAGAACGTGGGGGTGCTTAGCCTATGTACGTATACCCGATTCTAAGAGGTCTAAATTGGCAAGTAAAGCATATGAGTGCGTTTTTATAGGCTATGCTATTAATAACAAAGCATACCGATTTTATGGCTTGAAAAATCAAGTAATTATTGAATCAAATGGCGCCGATTTTTATGAAGATAAATTTCCTTTTAAATTAAGAAATAGCGGGGGTGAGTCATCCACTAATATTTCTTTAAATAAGAATAAAGAAAATAATTAATCCATTTTAGAACTTCAAAAAAGTAAAAGGGCTCGTGTGGAAAAAGATTTTGGTCCCGACTTTTATGCTTACACTTTAGAGGAGGATCCTAACATTATTCAAGAAGCTTTATCTTCATTAGATTCCGATTTATGGTAAGAGACTATTAATGATGAAATTGATTGTTTGGAAACAAATAAAACTTGGCATTTAGTGGATCTTCCTCCTTGGTGTAAAATAATTGGGTGTAAATGGATTCTTGAAAAAAAATTAAAACCTGATGGCATTGTTGAAAAATATAAGGCACGTCTTGTTACCAAAGGTTTTAGACAAAGAGAAAATGTAGACTTTTTTGATACATTTTCACTCGTGACTAGAATAACGTCTATACGTGTACTGTTTGCTATAGCTGCCCTAAATGATGTAATTGTATACAAAATGGATGTTAAAACTGCATTTTTAAATGGAGAATTAGAAGAAAAGATTTATATGGATCAACCTGAAGGTTTTGTTGTACACGATCAAGAAAATAAAGTTTGTAAATTAGATAAATCTCTTTATGGACTCAAATAGGCACCTAAATAATGGCATGATAAATTTGATAGCTTAGTGATCTCTAATGGGTTTAAAATTAATGAAAGTGACAAATGCATTTATTATAAATTTTTTGAGAACATTTGCACTATCATATGTCTTTATGTTGATGACATGCTTATATTTAGTTATAATATTCATGCCGTAGAAAATGTTAAATCATTATTGTGTGCCAATTTTGATATGAAGGATTTGGGTGAAGCTAGTGTAATATTGAGAATTAATATTACTAGGTTAGAAAAGGAACTTTCTTTGGATCAATCTCATTACATTGAGAAAGTTATAAAGAAATATAATTACTTTGACTGTAAACTTGCTAGTACTTTATTTGACCCTAATGTAAATCAAAATGCTTATGCAAGCATCATAGGTATCTTACGTTATGCTACAGATTACACTAGACCTGACATAGCTTATGCTGTGGGAGTACTATGTAGATTTACCAGTAGACCGAGTATGGAGCATTAGCATGCTATTGAGAGGGTTATGCGGTACCTTAAAAGGATGATGAACCTCGGATTACACTATAATAAGCATCCCGCTGTCCTTGCAGGATTTAGTGATGCTGATTGGAACACCCTATCTGATGATTCTAAGGCTACTAGTGGGTATATATTTAGCATTACTGGTGGTGTAGTTTCTTGGAAATCTAAGAAACAAACTATTTTGTCTCAATCCACTATGGAGTCTGAGATGATAACGCTAGCTACTTGTAGTGAAGAAGCGGGTTGGTTAAGAAACCTTTTGTCAGATATCTCGTTACGGGAAAGACCAATACCAGCCGTTTTAATTCATTGTGATAGTATCGCGGCTATTGAAAAAGTTGAGAACCATTACTATAATAGTAAGAAATGACAAATACGTCATAAACATAGTACTGTTAGAGAATTTATTTCTACGGGTGCTCTGAAAGTGGATGATATACAGTCTGAATAAAACTTAGCTGATCCTTTGACGAAAGGACTAGCTAGGGAGAAGGTGTGGAACAACTTGAAAGGGATGGGACTAAAACCCTTGGATAAATGAGTCATTTGTGATGGTAACCCAACATATAGACTGGAGATCCCAAGAAATATGTTCAAAGGGTAATAACAAGTCATAAGTGATATGGGTTGAGTCATGCTATTATTAATTAATATAGAATGGGGTTTTACTCTGAGTCCATCCTTATAGAGCATGATATTTTGAAACGAGTAAAGGATGAATTATTATAAATCTTAATAAGATCTATATGACACCCCCAACCCAGTTACTTATAATTAAGTTTGAAAGTCAAAGTTAGTCAAATCATAATTTAATTTAACCAAACTATAAACACGAGTTTTAATTTCACAGTCATCATTGTAAATCCATATGACTGAAAAGCTTTTTACAGTAGTAGAGTAGTCATGCCCATAAAAACTTGTTTGAAGGATAGGTTAACTTAATTACATAATTTACCTTAAATCAAATCTTTGTTTCTCTTATTCCTCGCTAAACGAACCCGACTTCCTAGATTTGGCAGTGACCTCGCATTACCTGAAAAATATAAATATTGGAATCGTGAGCAACACAGCTCAGTGAATGCACCACTACTACACTATTGCATAAATTTTAAATGAAACAAATCATATTCCTGTAATAACAGATATATATATTTATTTCTCTCATTCATAAGAATGACCAACTATACTGAATCATGATTCACATATCCTGTCTAAATAGATAATTCTCCCCCATTCCTGGTCGAGGAGTAACCCCTTGTCATTAATAGACAAATCTCCCCCATTATGGGTCGGGGAGTAACCTCCCATTTTGATAAACCGAAATAAATAATTTTATATTCATAACATTATGATCATATTTGTAACGGTATACTAATACATTATTCCCATGAGTACACTTACCTTGGTTGACAACTATGTATTCACGTTTCCTTCGGGTGGAGATGAACTGGGTTGATTACACCTCACACCCATCAATCCAACTAAATTAGTACTGAATCTCAATCATAAGTATTATTGTAACGTAATTATGTAACTTTCAATGACTATACAACAACAATATAATTCCACTTAAGTCACATTCCATGAAACATGAGAAAAGACAAAATAATGGTACACATGTTGATAAAGTTATGAACATTCAATCGTAGGAAATACCTTATAAAGGATTTATAACTAAACCCAAGTAAATATGAAAGAATAATTCTCAATGTATGTACACATGAAACATGTACTCAAAATACTCTTTGTAAAGAGGAGATAACAATATTCTTACATGGGGTATCCAGTATGGCCTCAAATTATTGTCCTCTACACTCAACCATCCTATATTCCTAAATTATATAAATACAGGTGTCCAATCTTATAAATATGAAACATATATGAATATACTTTCCATTAAAAGTGACAATGTAATTTTTTAGCCTTCCTAGAGCAAGTTATGACCATTTCTTTACAACACAAGAAATCTTCCCTACAAGCTCCTTTATTGTTTCTTCAACTTCCAAGAATTTTCATAATTTTTCTCCAAAATAACTTTCCATTATTTTCAACCCATTTTTATTTCACATACTGAATAGTACGTAATTAAAGTTTCATAATTTTTTGACTTCATTTTCTATGTCAAAAGCTTGACTAAACTTAGGGAATACCGAAATGAAAGATATAAACAACAACTATGTACCAACTTGAAATCATCATTAAGGCCTAACCACAAGAAGATAAATTCCAATTTTTGGATCTAACATGAATATATGAGTCTACTTTCATAAACAATTGGAATTTCTCAATTACAGTAAGTACACAAAAATATATACAAGTTTGAATACAAGGGCTTTCAATACAAAGCAATATGAACTATAAACCCTACATATCTCACATATGATCCAATACATATTATCACAAAGGATAATGGAATTTTAATCCATAATTAATGGTTTATATAATTTGAAATAAGTATAATACAATATTAAAACAATATTAACACTTAATTTTACCTTGGAAACACCTTAAGATTTTTGTTCGAATTTTTCCTAGCTTTTAATGTAACCCTTTCTTCCTTAACTTCTACTTTCTCTTTCCTCAAGCGTAAAAACCCTTCAAACTGAACATAGGCTTAAATTTGCTGAAGAAATAAGTTAGAAGAAGAGTTTTAAGTCTGCCAAGGCTGCCTCCCATGCCAACCAATCAAATTAAAACATTTTGTTTAGTAAAAGATGAATTACCACTTAAAAGGAATGGACAGATTTGCCCTTTGTTCGTAAATTCGATATAACTCCTTACTCGGACATCCGTTTGATGCTCCGTTTGTTGTGTCAAAAACCTAACTGATATATATACAACTATATGGTTTTTACCTTGAGTCAATTTTTATATTATAAGGGTCAAAACTAGTCTCTAACAGGAACATTTCTACCGAAATAACAAAATTTTGTGTTTGTAAATAATTCGACATTTCATGATTTATAAAAGTAGGATTAGACTAAACATAATCACTTAACATTAGATATAATAATACATTATTCATATCACATAATTTAAGCATGATTTAAATATAATTTATCATAATTATATCTGGTTTGTCACAACTCACCCCCTTAGAAAATTTCGTCCCTGAAATTTAATATAAAGGTCACTTACCAAACAAATGGGGATACTGTTTCTTCATGATATTCTTCATTTCCCAAGTTTTTTATTTAACTCCATAGCTCATCCACATAACTTTAACTAAGGGAATAACTTTATTCCTCAATACTTGCTCTGTACGATCAATAATTTTCACCGGTTCCTCGATGTATGACATGTCTTCCTTCAGTTCAAGAGGCTGTGTTTTCAAATGATGAGATGGATCTACCAAATACTTACGAAGCATTGATACGTGAAACACATAATGTAAATGGGAAAAATACGAAGGTAAGGCTAATTTATATGCTAGGGTCCCAATTCTTCCCAGCACTTCATATGGTCTAATGTATCTTGGACTTAGTTTCTCCTTTTCCCCAAATCTCATGACACCCTTTGATGGTGAAATACGTAGGAATACAAAATCTCCCTTCTGAAATTCCAATGGATACTTCCTTTTATTTGCATATAATTTCTGCCTGCTTTGTGCTATCTTTATCCATTCTCGAATTATTTTAATCTTTTCTATTGTCATATCTTTCAATTCAGGACCCAAAATTTTCCTTTCACCTACTTCATCCCAACACAAAGGCATTCTACATTTCCACCCATATAAAGCTTCATACGGATCCATACTAATGGTGGACTGATAACTATTATTATACGAGAATTCCATCAATGGAAAATGATCATACCAACTACCTTTGAAGTCAAATACACAAGCTCGTAACATGTCTTCTAATATTTGAATCGTCCTTTCTGATTGCCCATCAGTTTGTGGGTGAAATACAGTACTGAACTTCAAACTTGTGCCCATAGCATTCTGTAGACGAGCCCAAAACTTAGAAGTGAATGTTGGATCTCTATCTGATACTAACGTACATACGTGCATACTTGTCAACAGTGTAGGTGGTCTTAATTGGAAGAAAATGAGCTGACATCGTCAATTGGTCTACAAATACCTAAATAGAATTCTGGCCCTTTGGTGACCGGGGTAATCCTATAACAAAATCCATCGTTATATGTTCTCACTTCCATTCTGGAATAGGCCATGACTGCAATAATCCTGTCGGCTTTTGATGCTCCACCTTCACCTGCTGGCATACTAAACATTTAGATACAAATTCTACAATTTCACGTTTCATATTGTTTCACCAGTAATACTCTTTCAAATCTCTGTACATTTTGGTACCTCCCTGATGCATAAAGTAAATATAACTATGTGCCTCTTCTAATATATCCATATTTAAGGATGGATCATTTGGTACACAAATTCTATTTTTATAACACAATGATTCATCATTATTAATATCAAACTCAATCTTTTTACCATTTTGAACTTCTTGTTTCTTCTTCTCAAGGAATGGATTATTGATCTGCAAATTTTGTATGCGTTCTGCCAATAAAGGTCTCACTGTAACATGTACTAACAATCCTCCCCTTTTTGAAAACATTAATTAAATCCCCATCAATGCTAAGTTAAGAATATTTCCAACACGTGCACACTGTATGCAACCCAGAATCCTTGATGATTTTTCACTCAAAGCATCCGCTCTTACATTGGCCTTACCAGGATGATGATGAATGGTACAGTCATTGTCTTTAATCAGCTCTATCCAACGCATCTGTCTCAAATTCAGTTCTGTTTATGTAAAGAAGTATTTCGAGATTTGATGATTCGTATATATCTCACAAGTTTCTCCATACAAGTAATGTCTCCATAACTTCAAAGAAAAAACAATAGCTACTAACTCCAAATCATGCGTAGGGTAGTTTTGTTAATGTGTCTTTAATTATCTCGAAGCATATGCTATTACCTTCCCATTATACATAAGAACACATCCTAAACCCTGAAATGGAGCATCTGTATAGATCACAAAAAACTCATTCCCATATGGAATAGTAAGTATAGGGGCCTGTGACAACCCGCCTAATAAAATACCGGACGATCACTCCTATATCCAATTAAAACAGGAGTCTCATATGGATCATCCATAGCATCACTGTCGAAAATTCATTTAATTACTAGTATCCTATTAGGCCGGCGTCAAAATTTTACTTAACTAATATTTTTAAACAATTACAAAATTAAAACATCCACATAGTTTTGCGTAAATGAAACTAAAATGAAATAAAATAACCGAACACTCGGTCAAAATATACAACCATATCGAATGCTGTGCTAATAGAATAAATAAATGTACAATACCTCCTATCTAGAGTACAAGAATAGAAGCGTCTATTGAGAACCTGCACGCATCCACAGCTGCTGCAGCAGACATCTGACACGAAGGAAGTGTCATCCAGGCGTCCTTGTGTCTGGACACCTATATATATATATATATATATATATAACAAGAAAGGAAAAGTAGATAAATGGGTCAGAGCCCGAGTTTGAAAAATATTTAGCAAGTGCATAAATGCCTTATTTTTAGAAAAAGGTTTTATCTCATATTTAAGTTTGGAATCGCACTCCCATGAGATACCCTTCACCTCTCTTCTATTAGTGCACACCTAATGCACTTAACTTCTAGTTAAGCTACCCCGCCTAACTAAGCTAATTCACCCGTCTACTAGAAACCTCTACCCCCGAGTACTAAGGGCTAAACTTCCCTCCATTCTCAACACTGCGCTAAGTTCGTGCGTGGGGTGCCTCGCAAAGCGAAATCCAAACAAGGAACCCCCCCTGATACACTACTACTTGGCAGGGTTAATGGTAGAGATCCATTAGGCTCGTAGTACAAAACTAATGTATGTATATATACTATACAATGAGATGCATAACATACTTACATTAATATACATAATTCAATATACATCCGGATAATATCTCCCGGACTGAGGATTACCAATTCAATTTCATCTTTATACACATCCGGATCTATCTCCCGGACTGAGGATTCATATACAAAGTATTTATCAATACTTTCCATTTTTATCTCAAAACTTTCCATTTCCTTTCTTATATCCCGAAAATATATATAAAGCAAGTTTTATTATCATAAAAATGCTTTACCGTTTCATAACATCCCATTTCCCTTCTTACATCCAAGAAATGTATTTAAAAGCCAATTTTATTATCATAAAAATTCTTTTAATATCATATGCTTCCATTTCCCTTCTTCCATCCGGGAAGTGTTTTCGAAGCCAATTCATTTATCCCATTTCCCTTCTTCCATCCACGAAATGTACTTAAAGCCAATTTATTATCATAAATTGCTTTAACATATAATATAACGTGTTCTAAGACCGTCCGTTCGAGCTTTCCCACTGTGCGCGCCCCTAAATGGCTATCATCTTCCAGGGCCTATCAAACAAGACAACCTGGGAACCTACCGAAACGTCCGGAAGCAGCCATATACCTGCGGGATAGTCATGACCACACCCAGAATCACCTAACCAGCGCAGTAAACATATATAATCGCCCATATGGACTATAGGACTATATCCAACCTGCATTCATTAGCCAGGGGGCTTCACCATATGCACGCAACTTCCCTTATGATGGCGATTTAGAGAGGTGTGCATCCATAAATTATTATTTATGAAAATCATTTATCTTTCCATTTTGAAAACATTTATCTTTACATTTTAAAAAGTCATCCACATCATATCATATATATACTTTAATCACATAGTATATATATATATATATATATATATATATATATATATATATATATATATATATATATATATATATATATAGCCATAATTGCCAATTACATCTAGCGATGACCATTAATCCCAAAGATATAAATCCCTAGAAATCACTTCCTAGGTTTCACCAAGATGCATTCAACTCACATACATTCAAACACATACATACTTATGCTAAATGATAGTCGAACTCTCTCTTTCAAAATCTATTCGTCCCGAACGTTAACTATGTTCTTTTCCCGGATTATGCCCTACACCAATCCAAGGCCTTCTCTTTCATCTAAAGGTTTACTAACCCTCAAAACCATCATTTAGAAGTCCCGATATCATAACTAGGATCCCACATGTAAGACCCCAAATTATAATTTAACTCCCCATACTCTTAAGGGGAGAAAATTGGAAAATCTGACCAAAGCGAATCGATTCGGGTGGGCGAATCGATTCGGCCCCCAATCTGAATCGATTCGAAAATTGTTCTGCAAACAGGTCCCTAAATAACGAATCGATTAGGTCTAAATCTGAATCGATTCGGCCCACTGCAGAATCACAGATCCCCTTAGGCGAATCAATTCGGCCTAGACCTGAATCGATTCGGTCTGTTCGAGGGAAACTGTTTGGGAAATTTTTTTCAATCTCCAAAATTCCTAAAACTCAATCCAATCTCCATTTAAATCATAACTTGGATTTATTCCTACAAACCCAAAGTTTTCATATCTCCTCAAGTACTTTAGAGGTCCTAACACTCCATTTAAGAACCCCTAATATTTATCTCCAATAAGTTCTAACTAATGATTTCGATATCGGACAACGTTTCGTAGAAAAATCACTATAAATCCAAACAAATTAGAAAAATATGCGGTCGGCGCCCACGCGACCGCATCGAAAAGATCTACAATTTTTATTTTTTGACCAGGAGCCAAATCGATTCGCATCAAGGCCGAATCGATTCGAAAAGATGCAGGTCACTATTCATTGTCTTCTCCGAGACGGTTTCGGCCATTAAAGCTTCTCCCAAGATTTTTTCGTCTCACCCAATGTCCTACAACCTCAACCAACTACAAATACACAAATATTAAGGGTTCTAAATATCCTAGAACCCTAAACCACCAATTTATTTCGATTAATTTCTAAGTTTCTCCAATTATGAAATTATAGGGATTTATTCGTTTTAACTCCCGAAAACCCGTTTTATCCACGAAAAATCCAACCCAAAATCTTTAGGGTTTGTTAATACCAAACAACGGTATGAGATTTATGCAAAAAGTAAATAAATCAAGTAAACACTTGCCTCGTGGATATAATCCGACGACCTCGAGCCGAATCCCGCGGGGTTTGGCCGGAATCTCCCCTTTTCTCCTCTTTTCTCTCCTCCTCTCTCTCTTCTCTCTCTCTCTTTCTCTTTTCTCCCTCTCTCCCTCTTTATATAGAAAGAAAAAGGGTTTAACCCCTTAAAACCCAAAAATGACTTGTTTACTCTATTACGAGCCCGTTTAACTCTAAAATTCCCCAAAACTCAATTTCGACAATCGGACACTCTTTTTCGACTATCTCGGCCATTCCGAGACTCACGATGCAGTCAAAATTTCCATCCGAGGTACTTGACCGTAAATCACTATTCTAACCCATATAACTTAATGCAGGTTTTCTAATTAAAATCTTACCTTCTGTCGCTTTACTCAACGACGACATATTATTAAAATACCTCGACATATTTACTTAACCCCAAAAGTAAATATATCACCTATCGACAATCCTCAAATCCTTAAAAATCCCAAAAATTACTATTTCGAGAAAATCTCCAAATTTCAATTTATTCCCAAATGTGGAATTTAATTGTCTCTAAAAGGACGGGTTGTTACATACTCCCCCCTTACAACGGAATTTCATCCTCGAAATTCGGATATAACCTACAACGTAAATCCTAGAATCGCTCCAAATTCTGATACCTCAAAGGGAACGATACTAACCCAATGGTTCCCAACCAAATACCATACATCTATCACAGTCGTAAAGTGACTCCAATATCGTCACATTGCACTCATCATTTCTAGTACCTCCCGGCATAAACTTCAACTTTATATACTGCGCCCCTTATATTTCAGGCGGTTTATAAACCAACTTACTAAGGTGCCCATACACCTTTTTAACCCGTGCACATCTGCACATCCACTTTGAACGTCGGACACATAACACTCTCTCTAAATGAGGGTCTCCTTTCCTGAGTGTAATACTCACACATGGGTCCTCCCAACCCGCGAAATTCAATTCTCCTAACCTCGGCGCCACTAACTCTACTAAAATTACATCCTACAAATGCTACGATCTATGCGTTACCCTACCTATGTGAAATGAGTAATATCCTAAGTATATCCCTAGTGCCCAAGGCCTCTCTCAACTTCCGACATTTGCTTAGTTTCATGCGTGGGATGTCTTGCAAAAGCGAAATCCAAATAAGGAACCCTCCCGTTACACTACTCCCTCGCGTTGTCAGTCATCGAGATATAACGACCTAAGGCACAGCAGCGGGACGTCCTATGTCCTACCACGCTAACCTACAAACGCATTTCTACTATTCTATCCTTCTGTCCATACGAAAGGAAAACTAACTAATCGAAGTCCCCAACTCTCTGAAAGAGCACTACGTACATCGTAACCAAAGTATACTTTCTCAAAATTTTTCCTTTTCACTAAGGCCTAGCCATAATCCTCAAATCAATTTCTCTAAGTCCTACTTCACCCACCCACCTATGGCGAGAGGACCACTTTAGTGCTTTTCCATAGCACAATATTTCCATAAACATACCATCATCAAATGGCTCATAGTCTATAGTGGTTCATCCACACTATAAGACTTATAAAAAAACCTGCATCCTTGCATCCTATAACATCTCTCCACTCCCGACGCCATTAAGATTCATGTGTGGAGCGTCTCGCAAAGCGAAATCCAAATAAAGAACCCTTCCACACACTCCTACTTAACTTTGTCGGTCATGGAGGTCCGTTATTTGAAACATGCAATCGGGATAACACTATCCCCTTTTCCAAAAAAAGGGTGGTCTGAACTCCTATCTCTAACTAGGAGACACACCACTAAGCGCATCGCACTACACCCAGTCTCTGCGCAAACAATAATGCGCTTAAACTTACAGCTCAACAAACAAGTCCTGCGGGCCTTAAATCATATAAATAAGGTCGCCACGCACTCACATCATAATAATGAAGCCTCCGCTCATCGAGGTTCCATTTACCCATAACAATAAAGGCGAACTCAACCTGTATCCAGGTGAGATATCGCAACAACAACCTGTTCCCTCTAGGAACCGCGGACACGATAGTCTTGCCATCCTTAGCCTGCTATTGCTCCTATAATACCATTATGTATTATACTCCCATATTACCATATTCGTATAATACATATAAAACGAGTAGTGCAAACCAATATATATATATATATATATATATATATATATATATATATATATATATATATATATATATATATATATATATATATATTCACAATATCAACACCCGCCTTTATAGTGAATGCAAAAAATAAAACTCCGCTACTGCGGAAAAACACATAATCCTACATTATATAAGGTTATCGAGACTGCCACAAACTCAAATTACACACACGAGTCAAGGGCTAGCGAACACCGCGACTTTATCCAGTCTGAACAAATATACCTCCTTCATTGAGGTAAAACTCATAACAATAATTTCACCTTTATCCACTGTCGGCCTCTGGCCGATCCTTATTGTGAATAATTCAGAAGCTGCATTCTTCTCATTCCTGCTAATTCATGGGGACTCACGATTAAAACTATCCGTAAGATCCCTTTCGAATCCTTATCGTCACTGGGAAATTCAACTTTAGTACCACTTTCCACTATGGCGGTACTAGGGTACTCATAACTACTATACTTTAGTAGTCGCCACCCAAAATCCTTAGCAATCACTACAAAGGAAGTGACCTCTACTACGGTCCACGTTCCCAACTTCTACCAGTTGTTCCAGCTAAGCCCTGCCTCCTGCTGCCATCCAAGCCACGCACACGAATTTCACCCGAGCGCGCAAAAGATTTACAAAATCTCATACTATAGCAAGAGAAAGAAATATCATAAGAGAAATCAACAATCCTAATCCTGAGGCTCTATAACAAATCGAGAGCAACGCTGAAAGCGTAGTACATCCGCATAGATTCCTAAGGACACTAGAACCTGATGCTCTCATACCATCTGTGACAACCTGCCTAATAAAATACCTGGCGATCACTCCTATATCAAATTAAAACAGGAGTCTCATATGGATCATCCTTAGCATCACTGTCGAAAATCCATTTAATTACTAATATCCTAGTAGGCCGGCGTCAAAATTTTACTTAACTAATCTTTTTAAACAATTACAAAATTAAAACATCCACATAGTTTTGCGTAAATGAATCTAAAATGAAATAAAATAACCGAACACTCGGTCAAAATATATAACCATATCGAATTCTGTGCTAAAAGAATAAATAAATGCAATTGGTCCATTGGCCCGAATATTTATACAGTACCTCCTATCTAGAGTACAAGAATAGAAGCGTCTATTGAGAACTTGCACGCATCCACAGCTACTGCAGCAGACGTCTGACTCGAAGGAAGTGTCATCCTGGCGTCCCTGTGTCTGGACACCTATATATATATATATATATATATATAACAAGAAAGTAAAAGTAGATAAACGGGTTAGAGCCCGAGTTTGAAAAATATTTAGCAAGTGCATAAATGCCTTATTTTTAGAAAAAAAGTTTTATCTCATATTTAAGTTTGGTATCACACTCCCATGAGATACCCCTCACCTCTCTTCTATTAGTGCACACCTAACGCACTTAACTTCTAATTAAGCTACCCCGCCTAACTAAGCTAATTCACCCGTCTACTAGAATCTCTACCCCCGAGTACTAAAGGCTAAACTTCCCTCCATTCTCAACACTGCGCTAAGTTCGTGCGTGGGGTGTCTCGCGAAGCGAAATCCAAACAAGGAACCCCCCGATACACTACTACTTGGAAGGGTTAATGGTAGAGATCCATTAGGACCGTAGTACAAAACTAATGTATGTATATATACTATACAACGACATACATAACATACTTACATCAATATACATAATTCAATATACATCCAGATAATATCTCCCGGACTGAGGATTACCAATTCAATTTCATCTTTAAAATACACATCCATATCTATCTCCCGGACTGAGGATTCATATAAAAAGTATTTATCAATACTTTCCATTTTTATCTCAAAACTTTCCATTTCCTTTCTTATATCCCGAAAATATATATAAAGCAAGTTTTATTATCATAAAAATGCTTTACCGTTTCATAACATCCTATTTCCCTTCTTACATCCAAGAAATGTATTTAAAAGCCAATTTTATTATCATAAAAATTCTTTTAATATCATATGCTTCCATTTCCCTTCTTCCATCCGGGAAGTGTTTTCGAAGCCAATTCATTTATCCCATTTCCCTTCTTCCATCCACGAAATGTACTTAAAGCCAATTTATTATCATAAATTGCTTTAAAATATAATATAACACATTCTAAGACCGCCCATTCGGGTTTCCCCACTGTGCGCGCCCCTAAATGGCAATCATCTTCTAGGGCCTATCAAACAAGACAACCTGGGAACCTACCGAAATGTCGGGAAGCGGCCATATGCCTGAGAGATAGTCATGACCACACCCAGAATCACCTAACCAGCGCAGTAAACATATATAATCGCCCATATGGCCTATAAGACTATATCCACCCTGCATTCATTAACCAGGGGGCTTCGCCATACGCACACAACTTTCCTTATAATGGCAATTTAGAGAGGTGTGTATCCATAAATTATTATTTATGAAAATCATTTATCTTTCCATTTTGAAAATATTTATCTTTACATTTTCAAAAGTCATCTACATCATATCATATATATACTTTAATCACATAGTGTATATATATATATTCATCCTTGAACATATATATATGACCATAATTGCCAATTACATCTAGCGATGACCATTAATCCCAAAGATATAAATCCCTAGAAATCACTTCCTAGGTTTCACCAATATGCATTCAATTCACATACATTCAAACACATACATACTTATGCTCAATGATAGTCGAACTCTCTCTTTAAAATTCTATTCGTCGCGAACGTTAACTATGTTCTTTTCCCGGATTATGCCCTACACCAATCCAAGGCCTTCTCTTTCATCTAAAGGTTTACTAACCCTCAAAACCATAATTTAGGAGTCCCTATATCATAACTAGGATCTCCCATATAAGAGCCCAAATTGTAATTTAACTCCCCATAATCTTAAGGGGAGAAAGCTGGCAAATCTGACCAAAGCGAATCGATTCGCCCCAATTGCGAATCGATTCGGATCGGCGAATCGATTCGACCCCCAATCCGAATCGATTCGGAAATTGTTCTGCAAATCAGTCCCTAAATAGCGAATCGATTAGGTCTAAATCCGAATCGATTCGGCCCATTGCAGAATAACAGATCCCCTTAGGCGAATCGATTCGGCCTAGACCCGAATCGATTTGGCCTGTTCGAGGGGCACTGTTTAGGCAATTTTTTTCAATCTCCAAAATATCCAAAGCTCAATCCAATCTCCATTTAAATCATAACTTGGATTTATTCCTACAAACCTAAAGTTTTCATATCTGCTCAAGTTCTTTAGAGGTCCTAACACTCCATTTGAGAACCCCTAATATTTATCTCCAATAAGTTCTAACTAATGATTTTGATATCGGACATCTTTTCATAGACAAATCACTATAAATCCAAAAAAAATCAGAATAATACGCATCAGCGCCCACGCGACCGCATCGAAAAGATCTACAATTTTTATTTTTTGACTAGGAGCCAAATCGATTCGCATCAAGGCTGAATCTATTTGGAAAGACGCAGGTCACTATTCATTATCTTCTCCGAGACGGTTTCGGCCATTAAAGCTTCTCCCAAGCTTTTGTCGTCTCACCCAACGTCCTACAACCTCAACCAACTACAAATACACATATATTAAGGGTTCTAAACATCCTATAACCCTAAACCACCAATTTATTTCGATTAATTTCTAAGTTTCTCCAATCATGAAATTATAGGGGTTTATTCATTTTTACTCCCGAAAACCCGTTTTATCCACGAAAACCCAACCCAAAATATTTAGGGTTTGTTATACCAAACTACGGTGTGGGATTTATGCAAAAAGTAAATAAAGCAAGTAAACACTTGCCTCGTGAATATAATCCGACGACCTCGAGCCGAATCCCGCGGGGTTTGGCTGGAATCTCCCCTTTTCTCCTCTTTTATCTCCTCCGCTCTATCTTCTCTCTCTTTTCTTTCTTTCTCTTTTCTCCCTCTCTCCCTCTTTATATAGAAAGAAAAAGGGTTTAACCCCTTAAAACCAAAAAATGACTCGTTTACTCAATTACGAGCCCGTTTAACTCTAAAATTCCTCGAAACTCAATTTCGACAATCGAACACTCTTTTCCGACTATCTCGGCCATTTCGAGACTCACGACGCAGTCAAAATATCCATCCGAGGTACTTGATCGCAAATCACTATTCTAACCCATATAACTTAATGCCAATTTTCTAATTAAAATCTTACCTTCTGTCACTTTACTCAACGGCGACATATTATTAAAATACCTATACATATTTACTTAACCCCAAAAGTAAATATATCACCTATCGACAATCCTCAAATCCTTGAAAATCCCAGAAACTACTATTTTGGGAAAATCTCCAAATTTCAATTTATGCCCAAATGTGGAATTTAATTGTCTCCAAAAGGACGGGTTGTTACAGGCTCGAAACCAACCGATTCTTTAATTCTTTAAAACTCCTCTCGAATTCTTCATCCCATACAAACTTCACTTCTTTATGAGTTAACTTTGTCAATGGTAGGGCTATTGCTGAAAATCCCTTAATGAATCTGCGATAGTAACCTACCAATCCTAGGAAACTCCTAATTTTTATCGCATTCTTTGGACTCTCCCATTCAGTGATTGCTTCTAACTTCTTGGATCAACATATATCCCATTTCCCGAGACAACATGCCCTAAAAACACAATCTCATTCAACCAAAACTCACACTTGCTGAATTTAGCAAATAATTTCTTCTCTCTCAAAATCTGCAATACAAGTCTCAATTGTTTCTCATGTGCCTCCATGCTACGGGAGTAAATCGACACATCGTCTATGAATACAATCACAAATGAATCAATAAAAGGGTGGAATACCCGGTTCATCAAGTCCATAAAAACTACGGGAGCATTAGTCAATCCAAATGGCATCACCAAAAACTCGTAGTGCCGATATCGAGTTCGAAAAGATGTTTTGGAAATATCATTATCCTTTACGTTCAATTGGTGGTAACCCGATCTCAAATTAATCTTCAAAAATACCGTGGGCCCCTATAATTGGTCAAATAAATCATCGATACGAGGTATAGGGTACTTGTTTTTAATGGTCACCTTATTCAATTACCGATAATCAATACATAATCGCATTGTCCCATCTTTCTTTTTCATAAATAACACTGGGGCTCCCCATGGCGAAACACTAGGCCGAATGAAACCTTTGCTTATCAGATATTGTAATTGCACTTTCAATTCTCTTAACTCTGTAGGTTCCATTCTATATGGAGCAAGAGAAATTGGACAAGTACCTGGAATTAATTCAATGGAAAACTCTACTTCCCTATTGGGCAACAATCCTGGAAATTTTTCTGGGAAGACATTAGAAAATTCTCTAACCACTGGTATATCTTGAATTTTAACTATCTCTTTACTAGTATCAATAACATAAGTTAAATACCCTGTACAACCTTTACTCAATAACTTTATTCTCTTAATTGCCGAGATAAGACAATTAGGGACAATATTCCTTTCTCCTGTAAACTGGAACTTGGGTTCACCAGGAAGATGAAATGTAACTTCTTTTCGAAAATATTCAATGGAAGCATGATACAACGATAACTAATCCATACCCAATATAATATCAAAATCCCGAATGGCCAACGGTATCAAATAAACATATTAATCTCGTTCCCCCATTCGTAAGACACAATCTTTATAAACATGCTCAATTAGAATTACACTTTCCATTGGGGTAGAAATATATAAGGCACAATTGAGAAATGAACACGGTCTACACAAATGAATGCATAGATCCAGGATCAATGAGTGCATATAAATCTTTGTTTGCAATAGAAAGTTTACCTATAACCACTTTCGGTGTAGCATGGGCATCCTGCAGCATCATCACAAACACTCTTCCTCCTTCCCTCGATCCAATTTCTTATTCTCTACCTCTTCCCCTGGTTGCACTGCCTGGAGAGGATCCTTTATGAGGCCCTACACTACTAATTAAAACCGTTCTTGATAACATAGGATAATTCTTTCTCAGATGGCCCTTCCGATGATAGTTAAAACATTCTATATTCAGTAACTTTGGGCAATTTATCTTTATATGACCCGATGTCGCACAAAAGAAACAAACTTTTGGATCGCCTTGTGCTAAAACTCCTAAACCTCTCCCACCACTATCTTCACCCTTTTGCGAACTACCTCCCATACTTCTACCATGCTCAAATTTCTTCCCTGCAAGTCTTGAATATTCTGTACCACTACCTTTTTGATAATTTGAATCAAACTTGCTTCTCTTTACACCTCGTTCTCGATTCCCTCTCGCTTCATTCACGTCCTTTTCTACCAGCATGGCTTTGTTCACCAAGGATGAATAATTAATAGTCTCTAAAGCCGACAACCGTGATTTAAGGACTAACTCAAGTCCATCGAGAAATCGGCTGCACATATCTTCCTCATTCCGTATAAACCTCGAAACAAACTGAGATAAGGTTGTAAGTTTAACTTTGTATTCTCTAATTGTCATCCTCCTCCAATTCAACATGAAATATTCCTTTTCCTTTTATTTTCGATACATTGGGGGAAAATATTTATCATACAAAGCTTTGACAAAAGCATCCCATGAGATCACATTCCCACCTCCTGGAGTAATCAACAAATGTTTTGTGGCATCCCACCAATACTTAGCTTCTCATTTCAGCATATATGTCACTAAGGTCACTCGTGGATTTTCAGGCATTCTCATCACCCCAAAAATAAGTTCAATCTCTTTAACCCATAATTCTGCCTCTGTTGGATCAACTGCTCCTTTAAATGCGGGTGGATTCATTTTAATAAATTTCTCGTGTGAAGTACTCCTTTCTTCCTTATGTATCACCTCCTTAGCCTTAATAAATGCTTATACCTCTAGTTGCTTGGATTGTTGTTATTCCATCCGAGACATAAATCTATCTTAATACTCTGCCATTAAAGTCATAGCACGTGCCATTTTTTGTATGTCTGTCAATTGTTCCGAGTCAGGTTCTATATTTCCATGAACAGGTTGCTCAACCTCCGCCTCTGCTGCCATATTTGAAGCCTCATCTTATATTCACACATTCACATTACCTCATTCAAATATTTTATATCTGAAATGGATCAAAGATATAACATCATACATATATACATACTTTTCCTAATATAATCGTTAGTATCAGACAAAACATATTTTTTACATTCACTGCCAAATCTAGACTCTTCTAACTCCAAAACCTCTAAAACCTAGGCTCTGATACTAAAAGCTGACACACCCAAACCCAGGTACTTATAATTAAGTTAGAAAGTCAGAGTGAGTTAAGACATGATTTAATTTAACCAAATCATAAACACGAGTTTTAATTTCAGAGTCAACATTGTAAATCCATATAACTGAAAACCTTTTTACAACATTAGAGTAGTCACGGGCATAAAAACTTTCATGAAGGACAAGTTAACTTAATTACATCATTTACATTAAACCAAATCTTTGTTTCTCTCGTTCCTGGCTAACCCAACCCGACTTCCTAGATTTGGGAGTGACCTCGCATTACCTGAAAAACATAAATATTGGAATCGTGAGCAACACAACTTAGTGAATGCACCACTACTACACTATTGCATAAATTTTAAATGCAACAAATCATATTCTTGTAACAATAAACATATATATTTATCCGACTCATTCACAAGAATCACTAACTTTTCTGAATCATGATTCACATATACTGTCTAAATAGACAATTCTCCCCCATTCCTCACCGAGGAGTAACCTCTTGTCATTAATAGACAAATCCCCCCATTCCGGGTCGGGGAGTAACCTCCCATTTTGGTAAACCGAAATGAACAATTTTATATTCATAAAATTATGATCATATTCGTAACAATATACAAATACATCATTCCAGTGAGTACACTCACCTTGGTTGACAACTATGTATTCACGTTTCCTTCGGGTGGAGCTGAACTGGGTTGATTAGACCTGATACCCGTCAATCCAACTAAATCAGTACTAAATCTCAATCATAAGTATTATCCTAACATAATTATGTAACTTTCAATGACTATACAACAACAATATAATTCCACTTAAGTCGCTCATAAGAAGCTTTTTTGGGTATATGTATCGTTGTTGTGCAAAAGCCACTCTCAAAATTCCCTTGAGTACCTACAAAACTTGTCTAAAAATAACTCATATTGCGGTAAGTACGGGTATCAATCCAACTTTCAAGGTGAAACAATTAATGTGAAAACGTGCAATTTCAATTTTTTTTTTATGAAAATATTTTTTTATTTTTTATTTTATTTTTAAAAACAATTTCAAGGGAAAGATTTACTAACAAATGCTAAAAATTATAAAAGGACTAAAGAATGAATAAAAATGTGCAATCGAGTGTGAAATATTGTGAGAAGGTCAAGAGATGGGATTACACTGCATTTTCAATTATTTTAATTTCTCAATTTATTGATTTTGAAATATTTCGAGATAATATTAAATCGATAATCAAACTCTCGTTAAAATTATAAATTTAATAATATATTTTTCAGAAAATTAATTTAAAATTATCACACGATGAAAAATTAGGACTACATTATTTTCAGAAAATTACCCGCTAGGATCAATTTAACGAAAATAATTTCAACCCTTAAATTTCAACACCGAATAAATGTTCAAATATAGGAAAGACCTATCTCTAGTTCGATTCCTAAATTCAAATATTAATTTGTTCAATTAATTTACTAACTCTCGTTACATAAATTAATTGGTGACAGTTAAAGATTAATTTACCTAGAAATATAAATTAATGAATCAACTAATTAAAGTAACATCATTCGCAGTGCACCCCACCCCTTGAACGGGGTGTTTAGCCAAATATTCTCATGTGTGCATAAACAACATTCAATAACATATCAAAAGATGACATAAATGAAAAGAGAAATAGAATACAATACGCAAGTCTCCTTGTCGAATCGCGTTCATAAAATGCATCTCAATCTTCTCACTAATCCAACACTTGATTACACCAAAAACAATAAAAAAACAAACCTAAAAATTATTCTAACACTAAACTAATTTTTTTTGGAATTTTTTGGAATTTTTTTTATGACCCTACGCTGTACATAATATACAGTCTATTTTTCTCTCTCTACGTTCTATTCCTTTCTATCTGTTAGTCCCTTTTATTGAGAAGCTCTCCTCATTTGAAGAACCCACGAAGCTGTTTTCTAGAAGAGGATTTTGTGGGATCTCCTTATGATTGGAAAGGGTAAGTCAAATGGGTATTTGGTTTCCCGATTTTTCTGGGATTCGAGATGGGATTTTGTAGGGCGGATTGTGATTGAAAATGGGTTTGGACTGGTGCGGATCCGGCTGTTCCCTGGTTCGGGTTTGCAATGGGCTCCGGGTTGGACGCTAGTTGGGCCGAATCCGACCGGATATGGGTCATGGGCGCACCGGCCCGAGCAGGTTGGTTGCCGGATTAGAGGTCCGGGTAGGAGTTGGGTCCGGGGTTCGTCGACCTCGATTTGTGGTTGCCGGTACCGACGGTCGGTTGAACACGGGACGAGAGGGGGTACGCTGGCAGCGGGGATGAGGTTTAGTGGGTTGGAAACCGGGTCTGACTAGGTCGGATATAGGGGTTGAATTTGGAGGTGGTTTTGATGGTGTTTGGTTGTTTGTGGTTATGGAGGATTAAGAGAGAGAGTGAGAGATGGTGGGAAGAAGATGAATAGTGTAGGAGTTTGTTTGGGTGTGTTTGGTGTAGGATAATGGGGTGTGGGTATGTGAGATAGTGTTAGTGTGTTTAATTTGCACCCCTAAAAAAATGACACCTACTAAAAAAAATAAAAATAAAAAAAATAAAAAAAACAAAAAAAAACTAACATCTCAAACTCAAATAAAATAAAACTCAATTAAACCTAAAAAAAATATAATCCTAATAAAATAAAATATATAAAATGAAATCTAATAAAACTAAAAAAATTAATTCCTAAAAAATTAATCCTAATAAAAATAAAATAAAATAAAGATTAAATATTAAAAACTAATAAAAATCAAAATCAAAATTAAAAATAAGGGAATAGAAAAATAGAAAATAAATCCTAAAAAAAATCTAAATAAATCCTAAAAATAAAACGACTCAAAATAAAATTCTAGAAAAATAATAAAGGTACAAACTAAACACACACCGGGCTAGGAGAATGGTCTGGGCTCGGTGTAGGCTTAGGTTTGGGTTACGTGACTACTTCGGGGCATCGGGTCACATCGGGGCAAGCTCAGATTGTACTCCAGATTTTGCGATCTCCTTGATTTCTTCGATACATGCTTTTGACCGCTATTGAGTTGCAATTGTACTGATTTAGCATTATTTGTACCGCAACTGCGTATTGACCTGTAAAATGATAAAATACGCACATAAGACCAATTTTAATTAAAATGAGCGATTAAAATGTATCTATTCGGGGTATAAAATAGACACTTTTGGGTGCTTATTAGTCGCATTCCATGATACATGAGTAAAGACAAAATAATGGTACACATGTTGATAAAGTTATGAACAATAAATCGTAGGAAATTCCTCATAAGGGATTTATAACTAAACCCAAGTAAATATGAAATCGTACTTCTCAATGTATATACACATGAAACATGTACTCAAAATACTCTTTGGAAAGAGGAGATAAAAATATTCTTTCACGGGGTATCCAGTACGGCCTCAAATTATTATCCTCTATACTCAACCATCCTATATTCCTAAATTATATAAATACAGGTATCCAACCTTATAAATATGAAACATATATGAATACACTTTCCATTACAAGTGACGGTGTAATTTTTCAAGCTTCCTAGAGCAAGTTATGACCATTTCTTTACAACACAAGAAATCTTCCCTATAAGCTCCTCTATTGTTCCTTCAACTTCCAATAATTTTCATAATTGTTCTCCAAAATTCATTTCCATGATTTTCAACCCATTTTTAGTACACATACTTAATAGTACATAATTAAAGTTTCATAATTTTTTGACTTCGTTTGCTATGTTAAAAGCTTGACTAAACTCATGGCATACCGAAATGAAATATATAAACAACAACTTTGTACAACCTTGAAAATATCATTAATGTCTAACCATAAGGAGATAAATTCTAATTTTCGGATATAATATGAATATATGAGTTTAATTTCACATTCAATTGGAATTTCTCAATTATAGTAAGAATACAAAAAGATATGCAAGTTTGAATACTAGGGGTTTCAAGACAAAGCAATATCACCTATATACCCTACTTATCTCACATATGATCCAATACATATTATCCTAAAGGATAATGTAATTTTAATCAATAATTAACGATTTATATACTTTTGAATAAGTATAATACAATATTAAAAAAATATTAACAAAAAAGTTTACCTTGGAAACACCTTAAGATTTTTTTTGGAATTTTTCCTAGCTTTTAATGTAACCCTTTCTTCCTTAACTTCTACTTTCTCTTTCGTCAAGCATAAAAACCCTTAAAACTAAACCTAGGCTTAAATTTGCTAAAGAAATAGGTTAGAAGAAGAGTTTTAAGTCAGCGAAGGTTTCCTGCCATGCCAACAAATCAAATTAAAACATTTGGTTTAGTAAAAGACAAATTACCACTTAAAGGGAATGGACAGATTTGTCCTTTGTTCGTAATATCAGCATAACTCCTTACTCGGACATCCATTTGATGATCCGTTTATTGTGTCACAAACCTAATATATATATATATATATATATATATATATATATATATATATATAACTATCTAGTTTTTACCTTGGTCAATTGTTACATTATAAGGGTCAAAACTAGTCTCTAACAGGAACATTTCTACCAAAAACAACAAAATTTTGTGTTGGTAAATAATTCGACATTTCATGATTTATGAAACTAGGATTAGACTAAACATATTCACTTAACATTAGATATAATAATAAATATAGACACCCCATTCTAATACCCCTAACATCTCCTTAGGTCCCTAGCACCTCTCTTCATCATTGCAAACCTAAGTTATACCTCGGGTACTGACCTAAAGGCCGTCGGGCACTCCCCGACTTTGTTTGACCAAAATTCAAACACTTCAGATTGATCGAGACTGAATGAATATTCAAAGAGACCTGAAACACCTTTCCAACTGTCCATCCCTTGCTCGATTCTGACTTACGGTACAGACGAACGATCCGTTTTCCCCCGAAACTTGATCAGGAGGTCATTGGACGCTCCCAAGCTCCATTTGACCAAAGTCAACTCTTCATATCAACCAAGAGTGAATGAATCTTCTAAGGGCACTAAAATACCTTTTCAACGGTCCACCCTGTGCACGATTCTAACTAACAGTACGGACGAACGATCTGTTTTACTCCGAAAGGTCACCGAACGCTTCCAGGCCCAATTGACTAAAGTCAACTCCCCAAACCAAGTCTAACTCTTTGGAATGTCTAACTATATCTCCTAAACTTTCCAACCGTCCATCCCATGTGCAATTCTGACTTACCATGCGGATGAATGATCCGTTTACATCCGACGATTCCCCGTACAAAGGACCGACCAACGCTTCCGAGCCCCATTTTACCCAAAGTCAACTCCCGAACTCAGGAGAAGTCCAAATATTTTTGAAGATATCTGAAGTAACTTTCCAAAGGTTTTCCCTATGCGTGATTCGGATCAACAGTTTGTGCTTTACGATCGATTTTTCGAAGGAATCTGAAAGAGACTGCCAAACGGCAGGTTCCAAACCCTACCTATCGACAGTGTGCCTAAACACACCTGCCGATTGGAAGGACTAGGGCTATGCCGATCGGCATTTCCCTAGGCCTATAAAAAGGAGGGACTGACCTCATTTCAAAGGGAGGGGAAGATCTGAAATCCATCACTCGCAACAAGCTCAAAAAACCCCTCTCGAAGTCATCGTGATTTCCACATCCAAATCCCTTTCCAACCTTCACCTTTCATCATCCTTTCCATAAAACTTACTGAATTAACTACCCTCCATCATAACCCAAGTGCAAGGGCCGCTCTCAAACATCCAAGAATCAAGCTCAATATCTCCAAGAAGGTCCAACCTTTTCAACTCTCTCTTCAAATTCCCCTAAATTCGCATTAATTTGTTTTATTACTTAGCACTTTTATTCTCTCATCTCACATATGTTAATATACTTTTTTATCTAGTATTATTGCACATCTCTTATTTTCATATAAATAAAATCCAAAAAACAAGAAAAAGAGGGTTTTCTCATAAATTCCAAACGGGAATTCTCATACTTTTCTCACAACCAAAACACTCTTTTACACACACACACACACACACACACACACATAAGAGAAGTCCCCGATTGGATTTATGGGATAAATCCCATCCCGCATTTTGCATATGAACTACATGGACTTTGATGCCTCTATAGGCTACGTAGGCATCTCGGAATAAAACTCAAGACTCAAGTTCTTTTCCTACTTTTTTCTATCTTTCTATATTCTCAGCTCTCTTAAATTCTATATGTTTATATATACATATTTGTTCTTAGTGGCATATTATGCCGCATGAGTTATCGTTCCATTATAATGATCAATGATCGGATAATAGCGTATATCCTATTTTCTAATATTACTTTTAGGAACATTCCTACGGATTACTCGCTTTATCTCTTTCATGATAAAAGTTGATGATTCCTATTCCGCTACATATACAGATGCACACATATCACAGGGAAATAAAGGAAAATAGCAATAGACCATGCGGAGCCGTAAGGGTGGAATGGGTGCCTAACACCTTCCCATTTCGTAACTTAGCCTCTCAACCCATTTTGAATCATTTTGGTTTCTTATGTATTAGTATGTCTTTGGATGCGGTCCTTCGGGATGGCTCCCTTTTTTCTTTTGTATTTTTTGAGTAAAATAGACTGGAGACTCCATCCCTCCACATTTTCACCTCATCATCGACGCCTGCCGAAGCGCTCCCGATAGGGATGCGCGGGACCAAGATCCTCTCGAGACTAAGGGGACCCCCCCTCTTCTTCGCCTCTCCCACCGCAAGGATCGAAGGGGATGGCCATAATGGCAACTCTGTTAGGGAATTTTTATTTTGAGGGCTAGACTCTATTTACATGGGTGTTATATTTGTTTATATTTTCCCCTATTTTGCATGTTCCCCTTTACTATTCATGTGTACCTCATGCTTATGCTTCTATTCACACACTTGTAGAAAATTCTCCATGTGCAATTCACACCATGTGCACCTAAGATCACATATATCCCCATGTTGCATGCATCACCCATCCATACTTGGTATACCATTGGTACTCGTACTTTGCTCCCTGTTTGGCATGATCAAGAAAGATACTCTCATAAGATACTAATAAGAGAATCATGCATGATTCACACGATATCCCCAAAGAACATTGTGATTGACCAAATTTTTTCCAATAACTGGAGGGTCACTTCGTGATTGGCGCTGGTCCGGCAGGGCGCAGTTAGCCTAAGCGATATGACTCTCACCTTCCATTGGCCTAGTACCTTTGACATATATCGAACGGTTCCACCGCATCGTATCTCTTGAACGAAGTCATGACGGGAGGTATATCACAGGGAACTCATTCATGTACACCGAGTATATCGAATTCGCTCTCACGCGTACCGTCCCCACGAGGTATATAGTGAGGCAATTCACGTACACTATGATATATCAAATGGCTTGTCCACACGTACCGATTGCCCTCAAAAGCAAAACGTATATCGTGGAAGCCACGCCAAAGGGGGGAACCCTTTCCGATTCACCCAACCAACTGCATACCCGCATATAGGTGTCAAGCCTAGGACACACATGTTAGTTTGTCGGTTTCAACCCAAAACTCCGTCGAAATTATGGGTCGGCCTGCCACCAAAATTTTCGCTCATTTTTACAATGGGACCCTTCCCGTGAGCCTGGTTACAAGTCCAACCATAGCTTTGCATATGTTACAAACCTAACTTTTCCAGGCTCGGGTCCCATCCGATATTTCATTTTGCATTTAGGAGAATTTAATACAAGTGAGAACATAATAATAATAATCATGCTGAGACTCGTCTCCCAAAAACATTTCTCCTTTATTTATCAAAAATCCAAAAACATTTCTCCTTTCAATCTAAAAAAAAATGTCAAAAATATTTTCATTCTTTTTTGTCAAAAATGAATCCCACTTTACGCCTTCTCAGGTCGATCGCACGCCCTTGGCCTGGCTCCTTATTGGCTTCGGTCTTCAGTAAAAGGGGAAAAGTCGGAGTTTCGTCCGTTCCCCTGCTACCTCTTTTGAGTTCGGTATCCATCCGCTTTCCATGGAGAACACAGAGCAAGTACCAGTTGCGTAGCCAAATCTGACGGCAGTTTGAGCTCAACTCGTGTCCAATATTGACAACCTTTAGACTAAGGTTTGAGAGATGCAAATGAAACTAGGTTCCTATTCCTCGAGATCCCGAGGCCCTATTACCTCATGCTATGGGTCCACCCGAGCCTATCTGGGTTCGTGAAGAGTATCAGCACACTTTGCGTGCCCCTCCTGCTAATGGGCCACCACCTTCCTAGCTTCATATGTCGAACCTTGGCCAGCATAGGGCTAACTTGTCTATGATCGTTGATCCGAAAGAGGAAGAATTGAACAAGGTCAAAGAAGATATCAAGATGCTAACTAATAAGTTCGACCAAGTCAGAATATCTGGAAATTACATGGACTACGCCCACATGTTTCCTTATCCTAAGGCAAGGTTATCAGAGAAGTTCAAGATGCCAAATATCGAGAATACTGGAGGAAGTGGACCTCGATTGTTCATCTTCACTGTTGTCACCATTCCATGACTCTCCTAGAGTCTTATGAAGAAGTGATGGCCCAATTATTTCAGCAAACTTTGAAGGATATCGTTCTCTGATGGTTTTTGTCTCTTGAGGAGTCCAGAATTCGTAGCTGGGAAGATGTGGCCCTAGAATTCATGATGCAGTACAAATACAATGAAGAGTTTGAGGTCACCGTCCGTGACTTAGAGATGCTCAAATAGGACTCTAGGGAATCAGTTAGCAACTTTATAGCCCGATGGAGGGAAAAAGCAGCCACCATGACCAATCGGCCATCCGAGGAAGTACAAGTCAACATAGTGAAGAATAACTTCTTACCCCATGTTCGAGAAACCATGGGAGGACAATATTATCCCCACTTTCGAGCTCTTAGAGAAGGAGTAGAAATCGAGGAAGGTCTTTCTAAAACAGAGGTTGAACCAAAGAAAGTGTCCCGATAGTTCATGCCCAAAAAATATGACAACCTTCCAGTGCTGCAGTCTCAACCATCAACAACATCTCTTAACCAACCACTTCGTGGGCACCAGAAAGCTGCCCTGCCCCAGTCCGAAAGGAATACACCGAGCACCATGCTCCCCTATCCAAAGTTTATCAAGCCCCATTAAACCGAAACCTTATCAAACCCTTGGATCCCCGTTCATTGCCAAATCCACTTCCAAGAAACTTCAAGGCAGATGTCCATTGCGCCTTTCACCAAACTGATGGCCATACCACCGACCAATGCTTTCACCTACGAAACATAATCCAATGTCTAATTGACCGGGGTACCATTGCCCCACTAGCCAATCCTAAGCTAAACACTACTCACAACCCACTCCCAAATCATACAAATGCTATCTTCTTAGAAATAAACCCAAGATTTGATCCCATGACTCAAATCACACCCATATACTCTCCCAAACCTCTCTAAACTTTCCCATATTTCCTCCTCCACCCTGTTAGCCTCGCTGATCAAGCACTGTCACTCCTCACCAGAGCATGCATCGCTATCCGTACCAGTTCTGAAAATGAAAGTATGGAATTATCAGAAGTGTTAAACCGACTCCTAGAATTCAGGCTGAAATTGCCCTCACAGATGATCATTGATTACCAGAGGTTCAGCACGTTGTTCTTAGAAGCAAAAAAATGGGTCCGAGAGTTAGACAGTTGGGTGGTACTAACCGATGAAGTCAGCTTAGATGATGTTGTCCAGATCATGGCAGAATCCTTCAGGTAAACCAACGATATTTGCAGTATGACCGAGTTACTTGATACCATGAAGCTACGAGGGTGCCTAGTCCCTTCACCCTTACTCATCCCCACAAAGTGGGAATACTTGTATGAAGAAGTCATTGAATATGTGGAATGCATTGACTTTACATGGAAAGACGAAATTGTTTCCATCGGATAGGGGAGGAAGTTAAATATTCGAATAAAGATCAAGCTTTTGAGAAAACTGGCCCGGTAGCCGATATGTGTGGGATGATATCATTTGAGGAGCTCCTCGAAAAAATAAATAAGGTATCAGAGCAACCCGAGATCGATGAAAAAATATGGTTCATGTTCTTCCCTTCTTCAGTAAATCACATGACCAGATCAGGGAGGCATTACAAAATCCCAAGCCCACTACCAGCCAATGACAAAGGGAAGGGCGTTGAAAATCTTCCTTAGCCAGAAATAACCCTCAAGGAAAGCAATATCCTCGATCAACTGAATAAAACTCAAGCTAAAATCACCCTCTGGGGGCTTTTCATGTCTTCCCAGCTACACATAAATTCTTTGATCAAGTTTCTCATTGGACCCATAGTTCCTCCTTCTACTACACCAGAAGAAGAGGTAAATTTATTCGAATCCTTGACCTCTACTTGAATACTATCCTTTTAGAAGAAAAAATCCCCAGAATTTGGCCAAACAACAATCATGCACTCAACATCTCCGTCGAAGTTATAGGGAAGATCGTACCACTTTCTCTTGTCGATAATGGATTCACCTTGAATGTCTGCCCATTAAGAACTTTCAAATGCTTTGGACTGAAGGAAAGTAAACTCGCTCCAACTTCTGCTGCACGCGCCTACGATAATAGTCGTAAAAAAGTAATGGGATCCATAAAACTTGTAATAGGGGCTGGCCCTATAAACACTGTCGTTGAATTCCAAGTTATTGACTTCCCAACTTGTTTTAACCTATAACTCAGATGACCTTGGCTCAACAGTATCAAGTGTGTGTCTTCCTCTCTCCATCAGAAATTGAATTTCTTTGCCGACGGATGCGTCACTATTTTGGGCGATGAAGACAATACCGAGGGTGCAAGCACCAACAATCCAATCCTTGAAATATAGCACGGGACAAATGATATGCTCCTATCAGGATTCCGAGTTGAATCAACTTTACTCCCGACAGGGGACGATTTCAAAGAATGGGTTCGCCCAGAATACGACCCTTATGAAAATGTCAATGTGATTCAGATGTTCAGAAACATGCACTTCATGCACTAACTGGGGCTAAGGCAAAGACAACAAGATATACTTGAGCCCATTGAACCGAAGAAAGCTTTCCCTCATTGTGGTTTAGGGTATCAACCATCAGAATAAGAACTCAAAATGATTCCCCAGTCTCGACCAAAAAGAATACTAGACTGCATTCAGACTATCCAAGATGAATCCTTGAATGGATGATTTATCAAAGAGGGTGAGGACTTCCCCTTTTGCGGCTTTCCGCAACCCTGGTATGAACATAAAGACAAGAAGATGAAGCATGGAATTGAGATCTTTTTCCAGGACAACTACTTATGGGCCGAAAGTTCCCAACACCATAGACAACCGCTCATCAGAGATACCAAAGATTCCGAGGGAAGTGACTTCGAGGATTCATTTGACTTACAGACACTGGGAGTGACACTCTGCATGGTTCATTTAGGCACTACATCACTGGATGCTGATACACCTCTCCTCAACTAGCATGCTGCGATAGTTCTACCTGTTGAAATCCCACCTAACCACAATGTTTACCGCATTTCTTCTTCTGTTGTTTATCCTTGCTCAAATGTAATCGAGACCTCCTTTGATAAGGTTCTCAATGCTGTTTTTCCTATCAATGAAATAAACGAAGATTTTGAGTCTCTTGCTGTGCCTTATATTAATTGTTTAGATTCTAATCAAACTTTTGATGATGATGATTTTGCTAATGAACAATTCTTAACTGATCTAAATAAGGTTAATAACAAATAACATAACCGCGTTTATGTTAATAAAAAAGAGACTGTTATTTTTATCCTCGGTTCTACTAGACAATTGCGCGAGATTAGGATAGGGGCTACCCGCGACGAGCATGAGCGTGCATAACTCGAAGAGTTATTGACGGAATACATGGATGTCTTTTCATGGTCCTATGACGATATGCCCGACATTGATCCTAAAATTGCTCAGTATGAGATCCCCACTCTTTCAGATTACAAGCGAGTTAAACAAAAGCTGAGAAATCTCTGCACATAATGGTTGCTCAAAGTTAAAGAAGAGGTGGTCAAACAGTTGAACGTGGGTTTCAATCATGTGATCGAATATCCCATATGGCTAGCCAACATAGTGCCTGTGCCGTAATCAGGAGGGAAAGTTTGGATGTGTGTAGACTATCGAGACTTGAACAAAGCCTCTCCAAAGGATGATTACCCGCTACCCAATATCGACATGATCTTGGACAACACAACCAGTCATGCTCTCAAGTCATTTGTCTACGGGTTTGCCGGATACAACCAACTCAAAATGCATCCAGATCATCAAGAAAAAACTGCGTTCATCACCCCATGGGGAACCTTTTACTACACTTTTATGCCATTTGGTCTCAAGAATGCTGGGGCTACCTACTAAAGGGCTGTCATAACCATCTTGCACGGTCTGATTCATAAATAAGTTGAGGTCTATGTGGATGATATTATTATCAACTCCAAAACTAGATAAGGTTATATTCTCGCTCTTTGAAAGTTCTTCGAATGACTACGACGATATCAGATGAGACTCAATCCACTGAAATGTGTCTTCGACGTTAGAAAGGTAAAACTCTTGGGATTCATGGTCAATGAGAAAGGGATAGAAGAAGATCCTACTAAGCTAAAAGTCATACTTGAGATGCCACCTCCCCAAACGGAGAAAGAAGTCCGAGGTTTCCTTGGGAAATTGCAATACATCAACCGATTCATCAACCAGCTAACCTCCATCTGTGAGATGATTTTCAAACTCCTCCGAAAGGATTTAACCAAAGTTTGGAATGAGGCCTGCTAAGAATATTTTGATCGAATTAAATAATACCTTACTCAACCTTCGGTACTCATACCACCACATCCTGGTCTCCCCTTTCTCCTATACTTAACCATAACCGACACTGCAGTTGGGGATTTGCTAGTCCAATACCTTGAAGATTCTCGCAAAGAAAAATCCATCTATTACGCTAGTCGTAAAATGACCGGGGTATGAAGTCAACTACACTGCTTTGGAAAAAGCATGCATCGCACTTGTTTGGTTCACCCAAAAGTTATGGCACTAAATGCTCGCCTTCCCCATTAAGCTTGTATCTCGAATGGACCCCATCAAGTACCTGCTTGAGAAACCCGCCTTATCCAGTCGGTTGATGCCCCTAGCCGAGTTTGATATCTTGTACGTCACATAGAAATATATGAAATAAAAAGCCATCTCTGACTACCTCGCCGAGTACCCCATGGAAGGAGTTGATGACTAGATCTCCGAATTCCCAGATGAAAGCATCCTCTACACCGCTGAAGACGAAATTCGATGGAAAATGTTCTTCGACAGCGCTTCCAATAAAAAGGGATATGGCATTGTGATACTTTTGATCGCCCCAGATGACTCCCACACTCCTATCACCATCAAATTGGATTTCCCCTGCACTAACAACATAACTGAATACGAGGCATGTATGGTAGACCTCAAAGTTGCTCTAAAAATGGAATTCAGTACCTAGATATCTATGGGGACTATGCCCTCATCATTGTCCAGGTGCTCAGAAAATGGAAAGTCAAGGACGAGAAACTCCAACCCTTCCATGCCCACTTAAAAGAACTAGCCTCTCAATTCCAAGACATCACCTTCCATTACCTACCTCGAGAAAAGAATAACCTAGCCGATCCCCTTGCTACCTTGGCCTCCATGGTCGACATGCCTAAAGGAATAACAATGACCCCTTCCTAGTCCAAAAGCAAGACAAACCAACCCACTGCTACCACATTGTGCTCATCACCAAAAAATATTCTGAGATAGATAATTGCTGGTATTATAATATATGGCACCTTCTCAAGCATGGTAGGTATCCCAAGGGTTCCAAGAAGAAAGATCGGACAACCCTTTAAAGACTGGATGCCCAATACATCATCTGTCACAAAGCACTGTTCAAGACAAACTTTCATGGAACCCATATACACTGCATCGCAGGGGCTAACATTAAAGAGGTGATGCAAAAAATCCACAGTGGGGAATGTCGACCCCACATGAACAGTCACATGATTGCTAATAAGATCATACGACAAGGCTACTACTGGACCACCATAATCCATGATTGCACCGCCTATGTCCAGAGATGCCTCAAATGCCAACAGTTCTCTAACCTTCAACACCTGCCTCCGCGAGAATTATATAGCATGGCTTCTCCTTGGCCGTTCTCCACCTGGGGCATAAACATCATAGGTAAAGTTACACCCAAGGCTTCCAACGAGCATGAGTTTATTTTAGTTGCCATTGATTACTTCACCAAATGGGTCAAAGCTGAGTCATACGCAGTCCTAAACGCTAAGAAAGTGGCCAAATTCATCAAGAAAATCATCATCTGGGCCGATATGGGGTCCCGTACAAGTTAGTGTCAGATAACGGGTTTCATTTCGAGGCATAAGTCACATAAGTGGTCAACAAGTACTGGGATCTAGAGACACAAAGCTTCTCCTTATCGACCTGAAACCAATGGTGCAATCAAAGCTGCCAACAAGAATCTCAAAGCCATCATTAGCAAGATGACCGAAAGCTATCAAGATTGGGACAATCGAATCCCATACGCCCTCTGGGGCTATCGAACCTCAATTCGAACCTCTACTGGGGCTACCCCTTACTCTCTAGTCTACAGCATGGAAGCAGTCCTACCCGTGGAGCTAGAAATACCCTCATTACGCGTCATGTTTGAAAGCAAGGTGAGTGAGGAGGACTGGCATCAAAGCCGCCTCGATGATCTGTCACTCTTGGACAAAAGGATATTGAAGGCATTGTATCACATATAAGGGTACCATCGCCGCATAACGTGTTCATTTAATAAGAGAGTCATGGACCGCAGTGTCTGAAAAGGGGATTTAGCACTCAAAGAAATAGTAGAGTCCATCTGGGACCCCAGAGGGAAATTCAAGCCCAATTGGAGCGGCCCATACACTGTCAAGAA
The DNA here is from genome assembly GCA_949130495.1 of Sambucus nigra. NCBI lineage: Eukaryota > Viridiplantae > Streptophyta > Magnoliopsida > Dipsacales > Adoxaceae > Sambucus > Sambucus nigra. The sequence continues at coordinate 136,725,336 of OX422224.1, read as the reverse complement.
GATCTTGTCCGGTGGTGCTGCCATGCTCACCGACTGATATAGAGAAGATATGGCTCATCCAGTTAACCTGGTCCGTCTCAAGAAATTCTACCCCTAGTCCAAAATCTCAGCGCGCTACCACTCTTCTCATCTCCCTTCTATTATAAATAAAAAAAATCCTTTCATTTCCCTATTCCCAGAACTACGTGGGCCTGATCCTCTGTAAAAATCATTCTCAGAAAAATTAAAATTTTCAAAACCCCCCAGAGGTACATAGGCAACTCATACATCTTACATGAGCACGACCCTTTCTTTTTCACAAAAAAACTATTCTTTTCTTATCTCCAAGAATGACAGTTCATTCTAACATATATTTAAACAAAAGGATTATGTATGCCTTAGCAATCGGTATAGATAATTCAAAATTCATCAAAGGGCACAACTGGATGATCAAAAACTTGTTTATTTCATTAATAAGAAATTACAGTGCAATTACATAAAGGAATGGATAACTCCCTTCCCCCTACCTTCCTGAAAAAGCCAAATAAATTCCAAAACTTATTCCCCAGTACAAAATAAACTCCCCCTAAGAGCCCTACCCACAGCTACTAGAGGAGCCTGCTCCATCATCGTCATTTACATACTGGGGTCCCCAAGATTCCTCTACCTGAATGGAGTGCGGGACACACTCCATGGACTGATAAGCCCAAACCAGTCTCGAAAAAACTACCACACCCCCGCCATGGAATCAGATAAGGCAAGTCACCTTTGTCGAGTCTCCACCACCAATATCTTGATGACTATTTTTCTCCACAACCACTTCATATAATCCCCAAAGATGTGCCAAAGTCTCCCAGCAGACTGAGAAGGACGGGTCGACGAACGTCGACTCTCCCATAAAGAGCCAAGCCGCATGCGCATGCGCATACGCTTTGTCAAATCCTCTATCGAAAAGAAGTCTAGTGTCCGAGGTGGCACGATCTGCTCCCAGCCAAATTGGTGTAGAATCCGCTAAGGTAAATAAAAAGAGGTCTGTCTGAGACCAACTAGCCGGATATACGGATATTCTCCTAGTTTCAGAATAGGAAGCAACTTCCCCCACCAAGGCACTGACCAGTACAGATTTAGAGCCCCATGTTCCATGAACCAATTCTCCTAGCTTTCAATATCTAAACCCACATTGATGAAATGGCGTGAAAAGAAGTTGGGTATAACCGATAAAGGGTATTACAGAGGAGTCACCAGGCGGAATCTTTCAGACAGCCACATGAACAACATCATAGGGCGACCCCTCAAAAAGTCAAAACAACCTTCTCGCCAGGCATCCAGGCCATTTGGAGTCTCCGTCAGTGTCACCGCCGTAGGATTGTGACTATAGGATAGACATGAAGTAATAACTGCAAGTTGTGGGTCCACCAGTATTTCCCCAATCACCAGCAACAATTTCAAAACCAAGCCCAGAACGATGACTCGGCATATCTAGCATCACCAACCTCCTGCAAATGCACGGACTGCTACACCGCCAGAAGGGAGATCATACCTCCAGCCACAAGTGGTCTGGCCATCGAGGATGAAATACAAAGAAGCCCGGCCAACAAATCGCTAGGGGAACGGGAAAACTCAAGTAGGGTCGCAGCAAAGCTGGGATTTATCCCCAGCATGGAAGAAGATTCCTCATAGGTAGGAAAAATCTCATCCAACCCGAAGTGGAAGACCTGATCCTCGGGATACCAAAACTCGACAGCCACTTGCAACATGTTCCACTCTATGGGCCGATTACGTCATAAAGAAACTCGACGCATGTTGGAAGCATCGTAGTTGACGTTATAGAAGAATATCGCCTCCAAAGTATCGAGGTAGTTGGAAAACTCAACATTACTAGGGAGAGCCATCTCACAGAATAAGAAAGTAAGAATGTGAAGGTGTGAGGAAAACACTCCACCCTTACCCCTCTTTTATATTTGAAAACTCCCACAAAAGACATAACCCCTGCAGAAATCGAAGGATATCCTATCCCACAAGGTACCAAAGGCTGAAGAGGGTACCAATCAAAGCTTTGAATTGATGGGACTGGACTGACCTGTCGATAGGTAGGACAAGGTGCTTGCCGATCGGCACCCCCCTACTTTTAGAAATTTTCCTTTTTCCTCTTTTGTTAAAATTCAGAAAACCCAAAATAAATTGATATTCTCAACAAAATTTCAAAAATCCCCTTTTCATCTTTATGTAAATCTTCATTATGGATAAAAATTTCCTTCCAAATCCCAAAATATTTATTTTTACGGTCTCAGTAGTAAAGTAAAAAGCGCATGTGCATGCATTCATTTATTCATCACTAACAGAACATAATAAAAAATTCCATTGCATTGCATAGATATGTTTTTGTGTTACATCATTTTTGTAGGAAAATAAAAAAAAGCAAAAAACAATAGGACTAAACCCAAACCCACATTCTCTCTCTCTCTCTCTCTCTCTCTCTCTCCCCTAAGAGCTTCCACCCCTGTGATGCGCTCTCTTTCCCCGACGAAGAGATGATACACCACCGCTGCCTGAACCAGACTCCTCCCCGAATGAGGCAGACGACATCAAGTAAGAAGGAATAGGAACCGCTTCCCGAATATGGGCAGTCGTCGAAGATATCCAATCCCTAATGTATCTCTGCCAAGTGGTGGACACCTGGACTTGCTACAAGAATAGGAAGAATCAGTATCAACAAGAAAAGATCAAAAGAAATAAAAAAAAAACCAAGAGAAGAACAAAAAGATATACCAAATGACGAAGAACCTCCTCTGTCAAGCCCAACTCCTCCGGGTCCATCGCATGAGGATGATGCATCATAGGAACCATCCCTCCATCAGCCCTCCGGATGTTGTATGAAGGAGTATGCAACTGCACAAAGGGGACCTCCGAAGTCACCGCCGTCGCAGATGTCGACGAATCACCACCGCTGTGGGAGGACCCCACTGGCCAACTCGAACCCGCAGGACGGAAGGCCAGTGCATCATATATTCTGGGCGCCATCAGCCCGCTGTTCATAAAGTTCATATAATCATACGGTACAGCCGTATCGGTGTACAATAGATAGGACTCACCAATCATCGCCGCGATCCTCGCATCCTCTGGCAATAGCCGCTCCCGCCTAATAGACATAGGGGCCAACCAGGTGGCACCACCACCTCCTCCTTAGCAATCTGTCAGACCACCCTCTCCCCGAGATACCAAGAGTGGCCAAACTCATGCTCGAGTAAATGCCTCATCTGTGAATTCACTCCCATCAACCCCGTGTCCTGAATGGTCGTCCCCCAAGGGTAAAAGGTCACCTTAAAAATCCCCAGCAGATATAAGTAAGTATAGAATCAGATCACACAAAAGACCAGGACTGAAGAAGAAAAAAGTCTTACCCTATCACTAGTCAGGCCATTTAAGACCTAACGCACCACCTCCAGAGAGAGAGACCTCCTCGATTGCCGATTGGCCTTCCGCCACCGATACAACCTGAAAAAGTCCCCAACAGTCTCCTCCTTCAAAGAGATCAGCTGGGTATTACACCCAATCACCTCATAGAACCACATCTGCTAAAGATAAAAATTCGCGATTAAAAAGAGATGCATAAGGAAAATGCGAATGCATGAAAGGAAAATGCGCAAATTAAAGAATACCTCAAAAAGATACGTGGCTCCAGTGAAAGTCTACCGGCAACACCGACATAATGCATCTAGAGAAAAATAAAGGGTCGCCAAAGTAAGGTTGCCCCAATCATAGAGAGGGATGTTCGAAAACATCCTCAGATCTAGTAAAAATCATAAGTGGATAACGTCGCCGCTCGACGCCACCAGAAATCCCCCCAACACCAGCAAAATAAACAACTGGGCCATTTGTCTCACCTGCAGCCCATCCTCCACATCAATCACCATGCCCAATAAAACATCCTTCAGCAGGGACAGACAGATGGAGTCCCCAGACACTATCCTCCCCACATCACCAAGCGACGCTCGCACTGCCTCCGGCCTCACCTGCAAAGAGAGATCCACCTCTATCTGCTCTCCATCGTAATCCAGCCCCAGCAGCTGTTGCACATCTATGGGAATCATAGTCATCTCCTCGAAACCAAAGTGAAAGGTGTGGGTAGTGTCCCACCACCTCCCCCCCAGAGTGTATAAGACCGCCGTCAAACGAGGCATCTCATCCAACACAGACGCCAACTCCCAAAGCCTGTAGAGGATACCACCCAACGCACCATAGGTGGAAGATGCTCTCAGACATCCTTAAGCCCCATCGTCCCGCGGTCACGCATAGTCAATAAAGAAACATCAGACTGCCAAAAGAAAAACCTTGTCAAGACCCAAGAAAAAAGGAAAACAATAAAAAAGGAATGCCAAAAGTCATTTTACTTACATAACTGCCAGGGTTCACCACCCTCGAAGAATGATAATGAGATGTCTCCTGCAGCAAAGTTCGCTCATCCGCAACCTGCTCGAATGCATCAAAAGAGTTCTCATTCCCCAAAGCAAGAGGTTCCTTGGCCCTCCACTCCATGTTTTCCCAGTCGTCAATAACAAACCACTCCATATGTACTATAGTGCTCACAAAAGCGGCCTTCTTTTAGATTGCAGAATGCTAGAACGATTCGCAGAAGAAAATTACAGAAAGACAGAAGGCAAGAAACTGTGAAAAATGAAGGGAAACCCACCAATTTTTATAGGATGCCAAGGGTCATGTCGATCGGTACTGACCCTTTGCCTTCTCGAGCTCAGAAGTCTGTGCCACTACCGAATGGTACCCTCCACACCATGCTGACCGGCACCCCCCAAAAAATACCAAAAAACCCTAAAAAATCCTCAAAAAATTCCTAAAAATCTTGAAAAGGATTTAGAACATGTTCACAAAGAAAATTTCGCACTTATTTAAGTAGAATCCTTATTTCCCCAACGAAACTCTCAAAAGCCAAGTGAATCTCTTCCCGGAAACGTCCCCAGAGGACCTCTAAAGTATCCAAAACTTCAGGATCATATCCTACTCCCCAAAGGTGTCAAATTTCCCCAAGAAAGACGTACAAACCCTAGACTAGCTAATCACTTGCCCATCATCAAATTGGCTGTTCCCCCGGTAAAGTCTCCAAAACACACCAGGATTTCCCCAAAAATTGGCTCCCCAGCTCAAATCAAAATCGCAAGGTAATTTCCTGGACAACGTTCCCCTCGGTCACCCTCATCTTCAATCCGCATAATTGGTCATGTCAACTTAAGCCCGCAAAATTGTCTTCGACCCGCATAATTTGTCATCTCAACTTAAGCTCGCAGAATTGGCTTCGACCCGCAGAATTGGTCATCTCAACTTAAGCCCGTAGAATTGGATTTGACCCGCAGAATTAGTCATCTCAACTTAAGCCCACAGAATTGGCTTCGACCCATAGAATTGGTCATTTTAAACTTAAGCTCACAGAATTGGCTTCGACCCACAGAATCAATCACCCTCATCCTCAAGCCTCAGAATTGGCTTCGACCCATGGAATCGGTCACCCTCATCTTTAAGCCCGCATAATTGGCTTCGACCTGCAGTATCGATCACCCTCATCCCTAAGCTCGCAGAATTGGATTTAACCCACAAAATCGGTCACCCTTATCCTTAAGCCCTCAGAATTGGCTTTGACCCGTAAAATCAGTTACCCTCATCTTGAAGCCCACAGAATTGGCTTCGTCTCGCAGAATCGGTCACCCTCATCCCCGAGCCCTTAGAATTGGCTTCGACCCGCAGAATTGGTCACCCTTATCTTCAAGCCTACAGAATTAGCTTCGACCCACAGAATCGGTCACTCTCATCCCTAAGCCCTTAGAATTAGCTTCGACTCGCAGAATCGATCACCCTCATATTTAAGTCCTCAAAATTGGATTTGACCCGTATAATCGGTTATCCTCATCCTTAGGTCTTCATAATCAACATCGACCCTCTGATCATCCTCTTTCATAAGCATCATGTGGTGTCTATTCGATGGCTATCATTTATTCCAAACTCACCCATCGAGGGGCTCTGTAGACACCCCATTCTAATACCCCTAACCTCTCCTTAGGTCCCACGCACCTCCCTTCATCATTTCAAACCTAAGTCATACCCCGAGTACTAACCTAAAGGCCATCGGGCACTCCTCGGCTCCATTTGACCAAAAGTGAAACTCTTCAGCTCGATCGAGACTGAATGAAGCACTGAAACCCCTTTCCAATGGTCCATTCCATGTGCAATTTTAACTTACAGTACGGACGAATGATCTCTTTTCCCCCGAAACTTGATCAAGAGGTCACTGGATGCTCCCAGGCTTCATTTGACCAATGTCAACTCTTCAGATCAACCGAGACTTAATGAATCCTTGAAGGGCACTGAAACCCCTTTCTAAAGGTCCTCCCTGTGTGTGATTCTGACTAACGATACATACTGATATGCCCTAGGTGTCACCTCAGCCCAGAGACATCAACCTCGCCCGAGGGCATGGCCGACATTAGAGAGGCCTTGAATCAGTGACTCGCCGCCTCGGTCGTATTAGGGTCGGCCCTGGCCGACACCACTACCAACCTCTTTAAGGGGTTAGCAGTTCATCAATTCAATCGGGAATGGCAACCTCGACTGGGGGCAGGCCGAGGGTACAAGGAGACATACCACTACCAAGGTCAACCCCACTTGCGAATCGGCCAATGTTCCAAGCATGTGCTAACCTAACCTCGGCCCAGGCCGACCTTAAGGCCGTACCTCGGCTACACTTAAGCCTAGACCGTGATGGGTCATCTCGAATTGGATGGGCATCTAGATCTTAACAACCTCGAACTCTTCCAGGCCGAGGTCATGACCCAGCTCGAAGGCCGAGCACTTATTGACGTGTGGACAAGGACACGTGGACACAATTCAGTTATAACAAATCATTCCCCTCACGTGGGGGGAATATTTCATCATCATTCTCTACATGTGACAGTGACAAATGTCTTTATCAGATTGGCTAGATCAACACACACATGCCCATTGCACGCATGGGGGGTACATTACACCCCCCAGGTACTATATATAGAGGTAATCCTCTACCTTGGAAAGGATCCCCCGAAATTAGCAACCTTAGCTAAAACTCTGTCTAAACACATAGTAGAGAGAGAAAGCTTGAGAGATTGTAACTATGGCCATTAGAGCCCTCATACAGTGATACATATCATACACTTGCACAGTGGATGTAGGCCTAATTGGCTGAACCACTTATATTTTGATGTGAATCCTCTTCTCCTCACCTCCTTCTATTATATGTGTATGTACCCTTATGCTGCCATTGTTAACATTGAATTGAGCTCACAAACACCTTGAAGGGTGGTGCTATTTATAGCATCATCATTTTGGCACCGTCTGTGGGAACGAGAAGCTGTCTTTTCCTCTTTGTTCGCTAGACCTCATCGGAGACTCTGGTGGTGAACCAGGCCTCCCCCCTTGTGCGGAGCTATTTCACCATTGAAAGAGGTCCTGTAAGTTATTATGCTCATCTGCTACTCAAGATCTTTAGTGTTATCATATGGCACCAGAGTTACCACCGCCTCTTTCGCCGCCTAGGGTAGGAGGACCTAGTTCCAGCCAGGCACCGCCCCAGTCTGAAATGACGGAGGTGGCTACACCCTTGAGATCTTTGGCTGCAACGCAACAAGCTATGAGGGAACAGTTTTCACAGTTCAACCAAACTATAATGAGGCCACCTGGAGTTTCACCGAAAATGATCACTCTGGCAGCTGTCCAGCCTCATCCCGATGCCAGGGGACCACCCGAGGCACCAATGAAGGACCAACCTGCACTCCAGTGGAGGAGGGACATTGTCGAACCTAGGTGCTTATGCCTGGGGAGGCAAGGAAACCCTTGCCTAGAGGACAAGTATGACGACCTAGAGACGAAAAAGGTCTCAGAAGATTATTGGGATCCGTATGAGATTTCGAATAATACCGTACGTCCTCTTCAGCAGAGCCAAGGTTGTATCGATCGAAGAGGTGAAGAGGCCCAACAACGAGGACCATCTTTTGATCGATTGAGCAGAGGGTCGACCTTTGAGAGGTTGGGCCCAGTAAATGACCTAAAACAGAGGTTATCAAGGTCGAGAAGTGCAGCTGGCTCGCAGAGAGGAGACAGTCAAGGTCGGCCTCACCATGGTTGACCCCGTGTGGGAAGAGGCAGAGATTAGAAAGAGGTCAACAGCAGACGCTGTGCTGCGGATGAGGAACCCTCAGTCCATCCCTTAGAGGTGGCTGGGGATAACCTCGGCCAGGCCGATGGTAGGAGACCATGGAATGACTCTATCCAACGTCTTGAGGAGAAGATAGGAGACCCATTGCAAAGAGGTTTCTCAGAGGGCTCTCCATTTGTGGTTAAGATAGTGATCTTCCTGACCCCTGCTAAGTTTAAACCACCCATGGTGTCTCCCAAGTATAACGGTAGCACCAATCCTGTACATCACATTGAGATGTATCAATCAGCAGTAGACATCTACTCGATAACTGATGAGATAAAGTGTAGGGCCTTCTCTGGGACTTTGACAGGAGCAGCACACATCTGGTTTACTTCTCTTCCGAAGAATTCGATTGAGAACTTTAAGGGCTTGGCTGAACGATTCATTCACAACTTCTGCTTTAGGGTAAGACCTCAAAAAAAGACCACTCATCTACTGTATGTCAAGTAAGGCAAGGACGAGTGCCTAAGGGACTACATCGCCAGGTTTAACAAAGAGAAACTTGAGGTTGAAGATTACGAAGAGAATATAGCCATGACCGCCCTTATAGGAGGTCTTCAGAAAGGGAAGTTATTGTGGAAACTTACGGAAGACCCTCCCAGGTCTATGGTCGAGCTATTGGAAACTGCGGGGAGGGTCATGAATGCCGAAGAGGCAATGGCCGCCAAGTATGAGTATGAGAACCACGGTAGTAACGGGAAGTCCCAAAGAAAGAAAGATGGAAAGAAGAGGTCACCCGATGACAAGTTCGCTCACTATACTCCTCTAACCGTGAGCTGTGAGCATATCCTCAATGAGATCAAGAATGATCGGACTCTAAGATGGACAGAGAAACTGAAGGCCCCTCCGTATAAGAGGAACAAAAACTTGTGGTGTGAGTTCCACCAAGACCATGGCCATATTATAGACAGATGCTTCGCCTTGAAGGATGAGATTGAGAAGATGTTAAAATTCGGAAAGCTGAGGAAGTATGTTGATGGAAAATCTCCTAAAGAGGGAAGAGATGACCCTAAGAAAAAGAAAAACGATAGATGCCATAACGATGCCCCAGCTAGAAGAGGCAATGACTCGGAAGATGATGATGAAGACTATCTGGACCTTCCGCCAAAAGATGACAACACGCCGATGAAGAGGGTTGGCATGATCTCATTTGGTGTTGACACCATATGCGGAGGACTTACGGGAGGTGGTTATGAAGTGGCTGACAGGAAAGCTCATATGGCAGAGGCCAAGTCGGTGGCCAAACTTGAAGTTGTAAATCTAACGTCTTCCTATACAGTGCTGAAGAGAAAGAAGGTGGACATGGACACCCTTATAGTTGGGTTCTCCTGACTCGACTTCAAAGGTATATTATCTCCCCATGATGAACCATTGGTAATAATAACAAGGGTGCATGGGTGCGAGGTGCACAGGATCCTCGTGGATGGGGGGAGTTTAGCAGACGTACTGTTTTGGCCTTACTTCAAGAGCCTAGGTCTTAGCAGAGCTAGGCTGGTACCCTATCATCATCCATTGATGGGCTTCAGTGGAGAAAAGGTCCACCCATTGGGCATGTATGAGATGGACATACGGATGGGTGACGAGTGGCCTAAGAGGTTGGCCCGAAAGATAATTTTTTTCGTAATGGATGAAAACATCTTCTCGGCCTATAACCTCATAATAGGAAGAGTGGCCCTTAAGGAGTTTGAAGTTGTGCCGTTAACGGTCCACTAGATACTAAAATTCTCAACCACCTATGGGTTAGGGGAAGTGAAAGGCGACCAGACCATAGCACGGGAATGTTACTTCAACTCGGCCGAAGAGAGAGATGCCTATAAGAGAGAAATTACCACCTATAGCATTGATACATTGAACCCAAGAGATGAAACAAAGTTGAAGAAGGGAGAGGCCGCGGAAGAGGTAGAATCCATCGTCCTCAATGAGGAAGAACAAAAAAAAACCATCTAGGTCGACAAAGCCCTAAATACATAAATGAAGGAAGAGCTGATAAACTTCCTCAGGAAGAGGCAGAGTGTCTTCACTTGGAGTCACGCAGACATGCTCGGTATCAACCCTGAGGTTATGAGTCACAAGCTCAACGTGACCAAAGAGGCCAAGCCTATCAAATAAAGATGAAGAGTTTACTCTAGAGAGAAGTACGACGTCATCCGGGAAGAGGTAAAAAAATTGGAAGAGGCTGAGTTTATAAGAGAAGTCATATACCCGGAGTGGTTGTCAAATACAGTCATCGTTCCCAAAGCCAATGGGAAGTGGAGAATGTGTGTTGATTTCACTGATCTGAATAGGTCTTTCCCAAAAGACAGCTATCCCTTACCTCGAATAGATCAGATGGTAAATGCTACCACAGGTCATGAGCTCATGACCTTTATAGACTCGTATTCAGGCTATAATCAGATCTTCATGGATGCGGAAGACTCAGAAAAGACAGCCTTCATTACCGATAAAGGGACGTACTATTACAAAGTGATGCCCTTCGATCTAAAAAATACGGGGGCAACATACCAACGTCTTGTTAATAAGATGTTTGAAGATAAAATAATCAAGACTATGGAGGTGTATGTAGACGATATGCTGACGAAGAGATTAAAGGCCTGCACTCATGTGGCAGACCTTGAAAAGACCTTTAATACTATAGACTTGTACATAATGAAACTCAACCCAGCGAAGTGTGTCTTCGGGGTAGGAGATGGGAAGTTTCTTGGATTCATCGTCAATCAAATAGGAATCGATGAAAACCCATAGAAGATCAAGGCTTTTCTTTATATGAAGACACCGATGAGTATCAAGGACGTCCAAAGACTCACGGGGAGAGTGGCTGCACTCAATAGGTTTGTTTCCAGGGCAACGGACACGTGTCTTCCATTTTTTAAAGTGCTTAGAAAGGCCTTCCAGTGGAACAAAGAGTGCGAAGAAGCTTTTAACCAACTCAAGTCTTACCTTGGGTCTCCCTTGTTATTATCTCGGCCCAAGGTGGGAGAGAAATTGTATGTTTATCTAGCGATCTCTGAATCGGCTATCAGTGCAACCATAGTGAGGGAAGATGTTGGAATCCAAAGGCCTGTGTATTTCAACAGTAAATCCCTTCAAGGGTCTGAACAAAATTACCCTCGTATGGAAAAGTTAGCCTACACCCTGATATATGCTTCGAGGAAGATGAAAACCTACTTCCAATCCCATTCCATGGTTGTCCTCACCGACTCCCCACTAAGACAGGTCCTACATAAACCTGAGAATTCTAGAAGATTGATGACATGGGCCATTGAGTTGGGGGAGTATGAACTTACCTACCAACCTAGAATAGCCATCAAAGGGCAGGCCCTCGCAGACTTTGTCGCTGAGTTCACATGGAAATAGGCTGAGGTAGAGAATGACCTTGAGGGTGCTGAAGAGTCAAATGGCAGTGTCTTCCGAGGAGAGAAATAGATGACACCAAATGTCTTCTGAGAGCAGGAATAGGTAGCACATAATGTCTTCCGAGGCCAGGAAGAGGTCGTATCCAAAAAGATCAGGGGCAGAGTATCAGAGAACGAGGAGGATCGGTACCTCTTCAAATAAGGTGTCATGTCAGAAGGGGCCTTCTCATCGGATTCAGATATTTGGAAACTCTTCGTTGATGGTTCATCCTATAACAGTGGAAGCGGTGCAGGGCTGATACTTTCAGCTCCATATGGTGCCAACATTGAATACGCTTTGAGGTTCAACTTCAAGGCATCTAACAACGAGTCAGAATATGAAGCCATGATAGCAGGTCTCTAATTGGCAAAGACTCTGGGTGTGAGATGACTCTTACTTCATAACGACTCAAGGTTAGTTGTCAACCAAGTATTGGGAGTCTATGAAGCCAAAGATGAAAGGATGGATAAGTATCTTAAGAGGGTGAGAATGATGTTAGAATATTTTGAAGAGACAAAGCTGAAGAGAGTGCCTCGACAAGGTAACATCCACACAGATGCATTGGCAAGGTTGGCCTCGATGACGAAGACAGACGTCAGAAGAACAGTCCTGGTAGAGGTCTTAGGAAAAGCGACCATTGAGGAAGAAGAGGTACGCAACCCTTGCCTCAATTTGAACCTAGGAGACTCATGGATGGACCCCCTCGTCAGATATATCAAAGAGGGAGAACAACCCAAATCCAAGATAGAAAGGAGGAAATTGAGATATAGGGCTGCCAAGTACTTCATAGTAGGAGACGTCCTGTACAAGAAGGGATTTTTGTTTCCTCTCCTCAGATGTGTGCACCCCACCGAAGTTCCCCGGGTCTTACAGGAAGTTCATGAGGGCTCTTGCTCCAATCACATAGGAGGAAGACCCTTAGCTAAGAGAATCATTACCCAGGGATACTGGTGGCCAACCTTGGCCAAAGACGCTGCAGCTTACGTGAAGAGGTGCGATAAGTGTTAGAGATTCTCCACTATTCCTCATCAACCTCATCAACCTATGACGTCAATCACCTCTCCATGGCCATTCGCAGTATGGGGAATTGACTTAGTAGGACCCTTACCAAGAGCTGTCAATAGTTATCGATTCCTGATAGTAACCATTGACTACTTCTCAAAGTGGGTGGAGGCAGAGCCGATGATAACAATCACAGAACATAAGACCTTCCAATTTATTTGGAGGAACATCATATGCAGACATGGCCTCCCAAACACTCTCATCTCAGATAATGGAACCCAGTTCAAGAACTCCTCTTTAGAAAAATATTGCGTAAGAGTTGGGATAAAGCAGTTCTTCTCATCTCTTGGCCGACCTCAGGCAAACGGTCAGACTGAAGTCACGAAAAATACAATCCTCGACAAAATAAAAAAAGAGGTTAGAAGAAGCGAATGGAAGATGGAATGAAGAGGTTTACGCTGTGTTATGGGCCTACAGAACCATGGCAAGGACACCAACAGGAGAAACCCCGTTCATGATCGCACATGGCTCAGAGGCTGTCATACAAATAGAGGTGGGACTCCCTACTCATAGGGTTCAGACCCATGACCCTGATAAAAATGGGGTAAGAGAGGAGACTAGACGTAGATCTAATTGAAGAGAGAAAAGAAGACGTAAAAATCATACAAGCAGCTTACCAATAGAGGGAAGAAAAATTCTACAATCAGAGGGTGAAGTCAAGGCCCATCACCGTGGGAGACTTAGTACTGAAGAAGACCTTGCAAAAAATAAACAAGCTCCACCCAAACTGGCATGGTCCCTAAAAAATAACAGAAGAGGTTGTTCCTGGGACCTACAGGCTAGAAAACCTAGAAGGGGAACCTTTTGCTAACCCCTGGAATGCTGATCATCTAAAAAAGTATTACATATGACATTGCAAAGATTTATGTAAATGTACCATCTTTTGAAGAGGTTATTAATAAAAGCTCAGTTTCCATGACGATTCTTGCTTCATTATGCTCTAATGGTAGAATTAATTATGAGGGTAACATCCTAGCTGATGATCTCAGACCTTATAACATCATAATGTTGTGACAAGGTCCGAGGTAAGACATTATACTTGGATGACCTCAGACCCTTAACATTATTAATTTGGTGAAATTTTAATGAGGATAACATCTTAGGTGATGACCTTAGAACCTTATAACATCATTAAGTGGTGACAAGGTCTGAGGTCAGACACCATACTTGGATGACCTCAGACCCTTAACATCATTAATTTGGTGAAATTAATTATGAGGATAACATCTTAGGTGATGACCTCAGACTCTTATAACATCATTAAGTGGTCACAAGGGCTGAGGTCAGACACCATACTTGGATGACCTCAGACCCTTAACATCATTAATTTGGTGAAATTAATTATGAGGATAATGTCTTAGGTGATGACCTCATACCCTTATAACATCATTAAGTGGTGATAAGGTCTGAGGTCAGACACCATACTTGGATGACCTTATACCCTTAACATCATTAATTTGGTGAAATTAATTATGAGGATAACATCTTAGGTGATGACCTCAGACTCTTATAACATCATTAAGTGGTGACAAGGTCTGAGGTCAGACACCATACTTGGATGAGCTCAGACCCTTAACATCATTAATTTGGTGAAATTAATTATGAGGATAACATCTTAGGTGATGACCTCAGACTCTTATAACATCATTAAGTGTGATAAGGTCTAAGGCTAAACACCATACTTGGATGACCTCAGGCCCCTAACATCATTAATTTGGTGAAATTAATTATGAGGATAACATCTTAGGTGATGACCTCAGACCCTTATAACATTATTAAGTGGTGACAAGGTCTGAGGTCAGACACCATACTTGGATGACCTTAGACCCTTAACATCATTAATTTGGTGATTTTAATAATGAGGATAACATCTTAGGTGATGACCTCAGACTCTTATAACATCATTAAATGGTGACAAGGTCTGAGGTCAGACACCATACTTGGATGAGCTCAGACCCTTAATATCATTAATTTGGTGAAATTAATTATGAGGATAACATCTTAGGTGATGATCTCAGACACTTATAACATCATTAAGTGGTGACAAGGTCTGAGGTCAGACACCATACCTGGATGACCTTATACCCTTACATAATTAATTTGGTGAAATTAATTATGAGGATAACATCTTAGGTGATGACCTCAGACCCTTATAACATCATTAAGTGGTGACAAGGTCATAGGTCAAACAACATACTTGGATGGCCTCAGACCCTTAACATCATTAATTTGGTGAAATTAATTATGAGGATAACATCTTAGGTGATGACCCTAGACTCTTAATTAATCATTAAGTGGTGACAAGGTCTGAGGTCAGACACCATACTTGGATGACCTCAGACACTTAACATCATTAATTTGGTGAAATTAAATATGAGGATAACATCTTAGGTGATGGCCTCATACCCTTATAACATGTAATACCCCATATTTTTGTGATATTTATTTATGGGATTAATTAAATTAAATGCGTATTAATTGGAAATTAATCCGGATTAAAATACTAGCGAGATGCGAGTTGGTATTTGAATATAATGTGCATATATGATTATATATGAATATTGAAGTATGAAATTTGTCGTGAGATTGAAATACGGCAAGTTGGAAATTTTATTGAGACGCGTGTGACAGTCGCGTCAGGGAAATATTTATTTTAATTAAAAAGTGAATTTTAGTTCTATTAACTGTATGGTCATTTTGAGTGCGCCAACGTGTTCGGAAGGGTCGAAATAGTCAGAAAACACTAGCCGGGGGTTAAGTTTGGGTCCCGGGGCATTATTGGGCCATACCGGTAACTTATAAGGGCATTTTGGTAATTTCGGAAATTGGGTAATTAAAACCCACGAAAATTAGAGTTAAAAATCTGACTTAGTATTAACCCACTAAGCCATTTCCAACCCCAATTTAGGTAGTGGGCTACGGGAGAAGTTAGAAACTTTATAACTTGGAAAAACCAACCCCACCTCCATTAACACCTTGAGAAGAAAAGCTTGTTGAGAGAGAGAGAGAAGGAATTCTGCAGAGGAGAGAGAGAACCATTCATCAGATTCGTCATCAAATCCAGAGTTACCCTTAAGGCAAGTGATTTAATTTCATTTTTATAGAGAATGCTTCTTCCATGCGTAGGAAACCCAATTAAATTGTATGTTCTTGGGAGTTAATGAAAAACCCATTTAAATTGGAAGTAGAAATTTCATTTTGATGAGGAATTGCATGTAGATTGGTATTTAGATGTTTATTCTGATGATATTATAAATTGGATAAAACAAAAACGGATTTAATTTAGGCTCTTTGATGATTTATAAATTCTAGGGTTCATGTTCTTAGAATTGGGGGAAAATATGAAGAGATTTGATAATTGAATGAGGTTAGAATGAATTAACCCCATAAATCATGTTAGTATATGACCTAAATATGTTTAGGAATGATTAGAGACTTTAAACAATCATTGGATTAATGTTTGGATGAGATTTGAGGTGTAGAGAAGTTGGAAAAACGAGATAGGAATTTCTGGGCTCGAATCGGGCCACTCGTTAGAAGACCTGCCCAGGTCGTTCGAACGAGCTCGTTCGAACGAGATTCTAACGAGTTGAAAGTTTGGGTTCTAATGAGAGGGATGTTCGTTCGAAGACTTTCGTTCGAACGAGATCTCGTTAGAAGGCCCAGTTCGTTCGAACGAACTCTCGTTCGAACGAGACTTCGAACGAGTTGACAGTTTAGGCTTTTTAGCCTGTTTTGATCCCGAGAGTCCCGTAACCTTGTGTATACGTAGATATAACCTTCCCTTGATGATTAATTGTTACATTTGGGATGTTTGGGATATAATGAGGAGTCAAACCTAGAAGTGTAGTTTGAACCTAAGGAAAAATATGAAGTAGAACGTGAGTGTCTATTACGTTGCGAGAACTATTGACGACCTAATTTATTATATTAACCTGGAACATATAAATTGTGTAGTATTATATGTCGGTACGAGAATGAGAAGTGTACCTCCAATATATTATGGTGATTACTAAGATGTGTGCATACTTAGTATATGTATTGATTTTATGTGTATGACATACCTACCATACTTGCTATCACGGGAGGTTTACGTCGCTTAGGGCCTTCTAATCCTTGTGTTGCTCGGATTTAGATTGGTTATCTCGATGAACATAGGTCAGAGAAGGACTTATTGGGATTATAATAAGTCTGCTAATCGTGGGAGCGCAAGTATGTGCGTGACCCATGTGATGTGACTGTGTTCGCCTCCATTATTTGTGATGTTGTTATCTGAGAACGATTCCTGAGAGATTCGGAATGCGTGATCCTTATGTACGTGATGCACCGGGATGGATAGCAGAGTATGTGTGCACCGCAGCTAGTCTCGGGGTGCTTGTATTGTATATTTATGACGTGAATAATATACACTTAATTAATGGGAACTTTCATGTTAATATTGTGAATAATATTATGGTAATGTTTTGAGAAAACAAAACGGGTTAATTGATAGTGAATGGTATTACTAATTGAGAATCGGAGTTTAAGTAAAGCCCTCTATTTATTTGATAACGCTAGAATGTAATATGGTAATCGAGTAGTAAGGGGTAGAACTTATTACGGTTTGGTTAGATATGGATGTCTTATAGATGGGTACAGTACGTTAGGAGTGCACATGTAGTCGAGAGGTGAGAATTTCATGTGAGTGCACGTCCTAACATGTATTTTGCATTTAATGTTTTAATGTTATTAAAACACTTGTTGTTTTTAAAATGATTTCCACTTTCGGGCTCTGACCCATCTGCTTTCAAATCTATTTTTTGTAAAAAATTTTAGGTGCCCAGCCACAAGGACACCATGCTTAGGATTCTCATTCAGGTGACGAGCTGTAGCTGTTTGTGGAAGTTACAGGACTTTGCTTGTAGACGCTTCATCTATCTTGACTCGATATTCTTCAGTTATCAGTTGTAGGGCATGTCGCCCATTTCTTTTAGAGACATTTCATTTATTTCAGTTATTCAGACTTCTGGCATGTAATTATTCAGGATTCAGACTTGTCGTATTATTTTTCAGTTGTGGGATTGTTGTGAGGAGTTTTTCCTCCGGATTTATATTCATGTTGTTGGTTATTCATTACTTCATTATAGTGAATGGTGGTTATTCTTTCATTATTCTTTTACTGCATGTTAATCAGACATAACTTAAAATTTGGCACTTACTTTTTGAATACTAGGTGGTTAGTAATTATTAAAATGTTTTCGACAGTGATGCTATTAACTGAACCAACTTGGTATTTTGTATTGATTTAATAAAGGAGTAGCTACCCGGTATTTAATTAGTCAGGGTGTCACAGGTGGTATCAGAGCATCAGGTTCTTGTGTCCTTTAGGATCTGAACGACTTATTATGTTTCCGCTGAGCTTTCTTTGATGTAGAACCCTATATTGTAGGACTGTTGTATTCTCTTGTTTATGCTACATTCTTCAGCTATTTTAAGTTTATAACTGCGAACTTATAAACTTCATTCTTATTTCAGATGCCTCCACGACGTGCACAACGGGTTCCCAGGGATGCAACGCCAGAACCACAGCCCGCACCAGTTCAGGGCACGATGAATGCCGCCGAGGTTGCAGCCATTGTGGCCCAGGCAGTAAATGCCGCACTAGCAGTAGTTCAGCAGGCACCGATAGCCGCGCCAGTTCAGGCACATGCATTCCCGTCTGCTTGGGAACGTGTACGAGATGCTTTTCAAAAAGCACACCCTCCGGAGTTCGCAGGTAGCTCTGATGTGGTAGTTTCGAGTCAGTGGAGGAAGGACATCCAGCGACACCTGAGGATGTATGAGTGCACAGATGTCCAGAAGCAGATACTTGCTACCTTTAAGCTAGTAGGGTCTGCACTACAGTGGTGGGAGTCTATTACCACAGTGGAGGAGAGAGATACTCTCACTATTCAGGAGTTTTGGGTGCGATTTGACCGCAAGTACTTTCCGTCAGCTGTTCACACAGAGATGAGGAGGAAGTTGATGAGCCTCAAGCAGGAGGGTAAGACTGTGGCCGAGTATGAGGCCGAATTTACTTATCTTCTGAACATTGTTCCGGATGAGATACCGACGGAGGAGAAGAAGGTACAGAAATTTACGGACGGGTTGACATGGAGAATTCGTCAGAACTTGTTAGGGAACCTCTCGTTAGCCACTTATTCTGATGTGGTTAACGCTGCATTGCTCCATTGCCAGGATCACCGCTTTCACATGACTGAGGGCAAGCGATCGGGAGAGTCTAGCCATCAGGGCAGGACTGGAGGAAATGGTGCCAGTGGGGCACAATCTGTTCAGGGGCAGAGGCAGGGTGATCAGGGTACCCAGTAGGGGGATCACAAGAGGTTCAGGTCAGGAAATTTCAGGCACGGACAGGGAGGTTTCCGGCAGGGCCATCAGGGTCCGAACGGCCATCAGCACCAGCAGGGTCAGAATGGTCAACAGCAGTTTCAGCAGGGCCAGCAGGGCCAGTGGAGGAACGGTAACGGCCACCAGGGCCGGGGGCAGCAGGGACAGATAGGGGGGAACTTTTTGGGGAAGTGTTTCGTTTGTGGCAAGACTGGCCATAAATGCCAGGACTATCCTGATAGGGGCAGGGCCCCGCAGCAGCAACAGGGTGCTTGACATGAGCCACAGAGGCCACTTTTTCCACCAGCCCTCCCAGCTCCAGCCCAGGTGCCATCTCTTCCAGCCATTTCAGCAGTTCCTGTGCAGTAGGGACAGTTACAGTATGGACGTGTCTATAACGTCCACCAGGCAGCAGCTCCGCAGGCACCACCCGCTATTGAGGGTATGTTTCCTATCCATGGTACTATGGGTCGGGTTTTATTTGATACGGGGGGAAATACATTGCTTTATAGCTACACATTTTGCTAAAGCCTTAGGGTTGTTAGCCACAGCAGAGAGCACAGTGACGTGTGTAGACTCACTATTGGGGAGTGGGTCACTTATTTTCTTTATATGCCGGGGAGTAGGGGTAGAGATTGGTAGTTTGGTATTACCTGCAGATATGTTAGTATTAGAGATGACCGAGTATGATGCCATTATTGGTATGGATTGGCTTGTTGCGTACCGAGCCATGATTGACTGTTTCAGTAGGAGTATTATTTTTGCCATTCTCGGGCAGGAGATGTTTTTGGTGGCGATGCCTCGTTCCGAGGGAGGATCGTCCACTCATTTGTACTATATAGAGGAGGAGACCTCTAAGGAGGTGGTGATACCACTTGATTCGATTCCGGTTGTTAGAGAGTTTGCCGATGTATTTCAGGATATACCTGGATTACCCCCCAGCCGAGAGATAGACTTTGTCATAGACTTATTACCCGATACGAGACCTATAGCACGCGCAGCGTACCGTATGGCTCCAGCTGAGATGAGGGAGTTACGGGATCAGATTGAGCAGTTGTTGGGTCAGGGGTTTATACGGAGGAGTACTTCGCCGTGGGGTTCCCCTGTGTTGTTTGTGAAGAAGAGAGATGGTTCACTGAGATTGTGTGTGGACTACCGGGAGTTGAACAAGGTCACGATACGGAATAAGTATCCATTGCCTCGAATCGATAACCTATTCGACCAGCTGAGAGGAGCTTCTTTCTTCTCAAAGATTGATTTGAGATCGGGATACCATCAGTTGCGTATCAGGGAGGAGGACGTTTCGAAAACTGCGTTCTTATCGAGATATGGTTCTTACGAGTTTCGGGTTATGCCTTTTGGTTTGACCAATGCTCCAGCCGTGTTTATGGACTTGATGAATAGAGTGTTCAGAGATTTCCTAGATCAGTTTGTCATTATCTTCATCGATGATATTCTGGTTTACTCTCAGACAGAGGAGGAGCACGGCGAGCATTTGAGGCAAGTTTTGCAGACACTACGTCAGAATGAGCTGTATGCAAAATATGAGAAATGCGAGTTCTGGCTGAAGGAGGTCCAGTTTTTGGGGCATATTATTTTCGACCGGGGAATATCTGTTGATCCGGGGAAAGTATTCGCGGTGAGGGAGTGGGGACATCCCACGACACCGACGGACATCCGTAGTTTCTTGGGATTAGCAGGATACTACAGGAGGTTCATTCGGGGATTTTTGAAGATAGCAAGTCCTTTGACACATTTGACTCGTAAGGGTGTTCCATTCATCTGGAGTGATGCCTGTCAGTTGGCATTCGATGAATTGAAGGATAAGTTGACCTCAGCACCTGTGTTAGCATTACCGAGACTGGGAGTTGAGTATTTAGTTTACACCGATGCGTCCTTGCAAGGACTTGGAGGTGTATTACAGCAGAAGAGTCAGGCCACAGCTTATGCTTCCCGTAAGCTAAAGCCTCACGAGAAGAATTACCCCACTCATGACTTGGAGTTGGCGGCAGTTGTATTTGCCCTTCGTATTTTGACACATTACCTTTTGGGGGAAAAGTTTCGATTGCTCACAGACCACAAGTCCCTACAGTACCTATTCACGCAGAAGGAGTTGAATATGGGGCAATGGAGGTGGCTTGAGTTCGTGAAGGATTATCAGTTCGATATCCAATACCAACCAGGGAAGGCTAACGTTGTAGCAGACGCGTTGAGCCGTAGGCCAGTAGTTGAGGTGGCAGGGGTGTGGAAGGCAAAGTGGAAGGAATTGGGACACCAGGATGCAGTGGCCCGATCATTCATGTCGGTAATGACTGTTACACCGCAGATTGTCACGAGAGTGGTAAAGGCATAAGAAGATGACTCGTTCTGTCAGGAGCTGATAGTTCGATTACTAGCAGAGGGAGCTGAATCCTATACCGTTAGCTCAGACGGGGGATTACGCTTCAATGGGAGATTGGTGGTTCCGAAAGGGGAGGAATTGCGGCACGCAGTGATGGCAGAGTCGCACGGCTCACGGTTCGCGATACATCCTGGTGGGGACAAAATGTACCAAGACATGAGACGTCAGTATTGGTGGAGCGGGATGAAGAGAGATATTGCCGAGTTTGTTTCTAAATGCGCCACTTTTCAGTTAGTAAAAGTGGATCATCAGAGATCGGCATGACTGCTACAGCCGTTGGAGGTCCCGATGTGGATGTGGGAGAGCATATCCATGGACTTTATCACGGGGTTGCCTACGTCACAGAGAGGCCACGACTCCATTTGGGTAATTGTGGACAGGTTGACCAAAGTCGCTCATTTTCTACCCGTAAGGACAGACTACACTACGGGACAGTATGCCCAGCTCTTTATTTCTGAGATAGTGAGACTTCACAGTGTGCCCCTAAATATCGTGTCTGACCGAGACAAGATATTTGTTTCACGGTTTTGGGAGAGTTTTAAGGAGGCCATGGGCACGGAATTGTGGTTGAGTACGACATATCACCCGCAGACCGATGGGCAGACCGAGCGTACGAACCAGATGTTGGAGTACATGCTAGGTATGTGCATCATTGATTTCGGGGGTGGATGGGAGCAGTATCTTCCACTGGTAGAGTTTGCTTACAACAACTCCTACCAGTTCACCATTGGCATGGCTCCATTTGAGGCGTTGTACGGTAGACCTTGTCGTTCCCCAGCATGTTGGTTGGAGGTGGGGGACAACAAAATACTTGGGCTGGAGGTGATTCAGGATACTTTGGCAAGGATAGAACTGATACGGAGTCGCATTCGGGTAGCTCAGGACAGGCAGAAGAGCTATGCTGATGCGAAGAGGTTCTTCAGAGAGTTCCAAGTGGGGGACTAGGTTTTGCTCAGAGTATCTCCTATGAAGGGGATTATGCGTTTCGGGAAGAAAGGGAAGTTGGTACCGAGCTATGTGGGACCATTTCCTATTATTGAGCGGATTGAACCGGTTGCGTATAGACTTGGACTACCGGAGCATTTTCATCGGATTCACGATGTGTTTCATATTTCCTCGCTAAGGAAATACCTTAGAGACGATTTGGCTCATTCTCATATTGCTTTGGAGGACATCGATCTCCAGCATGATAGCTCCTACGAGGGGGGACCGATTGCTATTTTGGACCGAAGTGAGCGGAAACTGCGGTCAAAGATAGTTCCGTTAGTGCGTGTTCAGTGGCGACATCATAATGTCGAGGAGTCCACATGGGAGCGCGAGGATGAGATGCGCGAACGTTATCCAGAGTTGTTCTTACCAGGTACTTTCTAGTTCGGAATTTCGGGACGAAATTCAGTTATTAGGGGGGGAGTATGTAATACCTCGTATTTTTGTGATATTTATTTATGGGATTAATTAAATTAAATGCGTATTAATTGGAAATTAATCCGGATTAAAATACTAGCGAGATGCGAGTTGGTATTTGAATATAATGTGCATATATGATTATATATGAATATTGAAGTATGAAATTTGTCGTGAGATTGAAATGCGGCAAGTTGGAAAATTTTATTGAGACGCGTGTGACACTCGCGTCAGGGAAATATTTATTTTAATTAAAAAGTGAGTTTTAGTTCTATTAACCGTATGGTCGTTTGGAGTGCACCCGGAAGGGTCTAAATAGTCAGAAAACACTAGCCGGGGGTTAAGTTTGGGTCCCGGGGCATTATTGGGCCATACCGGTAACTTATAAGGGCATTTTGGTAATTTCGGAAATTGGGTAATTAAAACCCACGAAAATTAGAGTTAAAAATCTGACTTAGTATTAACCCACTAAGCCATTTCCAACCCCAATTTAGGTAGTGGGCTACGGGAGAAGTTAGAAACTATATAACTTGGCAAAACCAACCCCACCTCCATTAACACCTTGAGAAGAAAAGCTTGTTGAGAGAGAGAGAAGAAATTCTACAGAGGAGAGAGAGAACCATTCATCAGATTCGTCATCAAATCCAGAGTTACCCTTAAGGCAAGTGATTTAATTTCGTTTTTATAGAGAATGCTTCTTCCATGCGTAGGAAACCCAATTAAATTGTATGTTCTTGGGAGTTAATGAAAAACCCATTTAAATTGGAAGTAGAAATTTCATTTTGATGAGGAATTGCATGTAGATTGGTATTTAGATGTTTACTCTGATGATATTATAATTTGGATAAAACAAAAACGGATTTAATTTAGGCTCTTTGATGATTTATAAATTCTAGGGTTCATGTTCTTAGAATTGGGGGAAAATATGAAGAGATTTGATAATTGAATGAGGTTAGAATGAATTAGCCCCACAAATCATGTTAGTATATGACCTAAATTTGTTTAGGAATGATTAGAGACTTTAAAAAATCGTTGGATTAATGTTTGGATGAGATTTGAGGTGTAGAGAAGTTGGAAAAACGGGATAGGAATTTCTGGGCTCAAATCTGGCCACTCGTTAGAAGACCTGCCCAGGTCGTTCGAACGAGCTCGTTCGAACGAGATTCTAACGAGTTGACAGTTTGGGTTCTAACGAGAGGGATGTTCTTTCGAAGACTTTCGTTCGATCGAGATCTCGTTAGAAGGCCCAGTTCATTCGAACGAACTCTCGTTCGAACGAGACTTCGAACGAGTTGACAGTTTAGGCTTTTTACCCTATTTTGATCCCGAGAGTCCCGTAACCTTGTGTATACGTAGAGATAACCTTCCCTTCATGATTAATTGTTACATTTGGAATGTTTGGGATATAATGAGGAGTCAAACCTAGAAGTGTAGTTTGAACCTAAGGAAAAATATGAAGTAGAACGTGAGTGTCTATTACGTTGCGAGAACTATTGACGGCCTAATTTATTATATTAACCAGGAACATATAAATTGTGTAGTATTATATGTCGGTACGAGAATGAGAAGTGTACCTCCAATATATTATGGTGATTACTAAGATGTGTGCATACTTAGTATATGTATTTATTTTATGTGTATGACATACCTACCATACTTGCTATCACGGGAGGTTTACGTTCGCTTAGGGCCTTCTAATCCTTGTGTTGCCCGGATTTAGATTGGTTACCTCGATGAACATAGGTCAGAGAAGGACTTATTGGGATGTTAATAAGTCTGCTGATCGTGGGAGCGCAGGTATGTGCGCGACCCATGTGATGTGACTGTGTTCGCCTCCATTATTTGTGATGTTGTTATCTGAGAACGATTCCTGAGAGATTCGGAATGCGTGATCCTTATGTACGTGATGTACCGGGATGGATAGCAGAGTATGTGTGCACCTCAGCTAGTCTCGGGGTGCTTGTATTGTATATTTATGACGTGAATAATATACACTTAATTAATGGGAACTTTCATGTTAATATTGTGAATAATATTATGGTAATGTTTTGAGAAAACAAAACGGGTTAATTGATAGTGAATGGTATTACTAATTGAGAATCGGAGTTTAAGTAAAGCCCTCTATTTATTTGATAACGCTAGAATGTAATTTGGGAATCGAGTAGTAAGGGGTAGAACTTATTACGGTTTTGTTAGATATGGATGTCTTATAGATGGGTACGGTACATTAGGAGTGCACATGTAGTCGAGAGGTGAGAATTTCATGTGAGTGCACGTCCTAACATGTATTTTGCATTTAATGTTTTAATGTTATTAAAAAACTTGTTGTTTTTAAAATGATTTCCACTTTCGGGCTCTGACCCATCTGCTTTCAAATCTATTTTTTGTAAAAAAATTTAGGTGCCCAGCCACAAGGACACCATGCTTAGGATTCTCATTCAGGTGACGAGCTGTAGCTGTTTGTGGAAGTTACAGGACTTTGCTTGTAGACGCTTCATTTATCTTGACTCGATATTCTTCAGTTATCAGTTGTAGGGCATGTCGCCCATTTCTTTTAAAGACATTTCATTTATTTCAGTTATTCAAACTTCTGGCATGTAATTATTCAGGATTCAGACTTGTCGTATTATTTTTCATTTGTGGGATTGTTGTGAGGAGTTTTTCCTCCGGATTTATATTCATGTTGTTGGTTATTCATTACTTCATTATAGTGAATGGTGGTTATTCTTTCATTATTGTTTTACTGCATGTTAATCAGACTTAACTTAAAATTTGGCACTTACTTTTTAAATACTAGGTGGTTAGTAATTATTTAAATGTTTTCGACAGTGATACTATTAACTGAACCAACTTGGCATTTTGTATTGATTTAATAAAGGAGTAGCTACCCGGTATTTAATTAGTCGGGGTGTCACATAACATCAATAAGTGGTGAAAAGGTGTGAGGTCAGACACCATAATTGGATGACCTCAGACCCTTAACATCATTAATTTGGTGAAATTAATTATGAGGATAACATCTTAGGTGATGATCACACACCCTTATAACATCATTAAGTGGTGACAAGGTCTGAGGTCAGACACCATACTTGGATGACCCCAGACCCTCAACATTATTAATTTGGTGAAATTAATTATGAGGATAACATCTTAGGTGATGACCTCAGACCCTTATAACATCATTAAGTGGTGACAAGGTCTGAGGTCAGACAGCATACTTCGATGACCTCAGACCCTTAACATCATTAATTTGGTGAAATTAATTATGAGGATAACATCTTAGGGGATGACCCTAGACTCTTATTTAATCATTAAGTGGTGACAAGGTCTGAGGTCAGACACCATACTTGGATGACCTCAGGCCCTTAACATCATTAATTTGGTGAAATTAAATATGAGGATAACATCTTAGGTGATGGCCTCATACCCTTATAACATCAATAAGTGGTGACAAGGTATGAGGTCAGACACCATAATTGGATGACCTCAGACCCTTAACATCATTAATTTGGTGAAATTAATTATGAGGATAACATCTTAGGTGATGATCGCAGACTCTTATAACATCATTAAGTGGTGATAAGGTCTGAGGTCAGACACCATACTTGGATGACCTCAGACCCTTAACATCATTAATTTGGTGAAATTAATTATGAGAATAACATCTTAGGTGATGACCTCAGACCCTTATAACATCATTAAGTGGTGACAAGGTCTGAGGTCAGACACCATACTTGGATGACCCCAGACCCTTAACATTATTAATTTGGTGAAATTAATTATGAGGATAACATCTTAGGTGATGACCTCAGACCTTTATAACATCATTAAGTGGTGACAAGGTCCGATGTAAGACTATTGATTAAGTTTAAACAGACATCATTGCAACAAGACTTCAAAAGTAAAACATCACATGGCAAACAAGCATTCAACAGAACAAATGAAGTGAAAATCCTCCTCAGAGGTTGTCATACAAATGTAAGATTCAAAAAATATGAGTTAATGATGTTCTTCAGAGATTACAAACAGTCAAGGGTTACAAAATAAAGCTTCACAATTAAGCCTAAGGATTAGAAGGAAGAGTGTTGGCATCCTTGGCCTGATTTTCTTGGACAATATTTGTCACCTCGGCCTCATCATCTTCGTGATTAGCTCTCCCTGTCTCTGTAACGTCCAGGGGAACAGTATCTGCAGGGTCAACGACCTCCTCTTCAACCTCTTGAAGTTCTTGGGCAAACTGTGGGTCAGTAAAACCTAGACCTATGAAGTTAGAGGCCTTCAGACTCCCTGCCTCCTTCTCCCTGACTCGTCTGAGACTTTGTAGTCTGCCAAAATCTCCTCAGAGGCATTTTCAAGGGCTGCCTTCATCGTAGAGTCGACCTTTTGCTGGAGAACATCGTCCTTGGCCTTCAGAGCCACAGTGTGGTCCTTTTTAAGCTTGGAGATATCTTACTACAGCTCCTTCACCTTATTGTCAGACCCATCAAATGTAGACTTCAGGCGGTCGACCTCTGCATTCAAAGAGTTTTGCACCTTCTCGGCCTCTTAACCCTTCTGGATGAGGGGTAACTTCCTCAGAGTCCAATTGGCGAGATGATGCATGGAAGCCAGGCCCTGCAAATAATGTGGTTGTGTATATGAGTTAAAATTAAAATCAGAGGTTACACTTTGAAGCTATACAGAAACCTGAAGTCATACCTGAATAGATCTATGGAGGCCGAACTCAATCAGCAGAGGTGTGTCCATGGACCTGCTAAAACAGTTGTCAGCCTTGGTCATGGCAGAGCTGATAGCATCCAGTGCCTGTAGACTGTGGATTATTATGCTGTCATTGATCTTCAGTTGCTCTATACGATCCACCAACGCATCTGCAGAGGATATGGGGATGGCAGAATCCCCACCTTTCTTCTTCTGCCTCTGATCTTCAGGGGTAGGGTTGGTAGCACCTCTCTTTTTTGTGGCCTGAGCCTTTGAGGTTGAAGGAGGATGAGGATCATTCAGACTGCCTTTTTAGCAAGCCTTGTCAGACTCGGTGCTACCATTTCCCAAAGTTTGTCTGATATTCCCTTCGGACGCACTGCAAAAAGAAAAGTCTGAGTTAGAAGAGCAGACATGCATAAACTCACAGGTATAACTTGGAAATAAAAAACTTACCAAACTCTGGAAGAGGACTTCCCCCTAAGCCAGTCCCAGAGAGATAGTGGGGGGTCATCAGGTGTTCGAATCTTACGAGCAACCCATGCGCCCCCTGATCCTGAAGGTTTGTGACCTTTTGAAGATTTTGTAAGCTTAAACCAGGGCCGAACTTGGTAGACATCGTAACTTTCCCCCATCTTATGGGCATTCGCGGCTCTAATGAGGAGGAGGAGGAGGCACATGGGACAAATTCCCATGGCCCCGAGGCAAAGAAATAACGAGGCTTCCAGTTATGATTAGAAGTCTGAGTTATCTGGAGCATCTTCTTATCAGGCTTCCGAGCTACAAAGTGATAATAGGTCGGATGGTTTTTGGCAGAGGAAAGGACATTGCAACCTACAAAGACCTGGACTGGAAGGTCTGAGTGGTGAACAAACCTCCATAAGACAATGGCCCCGATTATCATCCTCCAAGCATTGGGTAACAACTGAGAAGGGGCCAAATTGATATAGGCTAATATTGACCTAATGATGGGATGGATAGGAAGACGAAATCCTAACTTGAACATCTTCTCGTACAAGCAAATCTCGCCATCTCGATCGTGGTAAGACCTCTCTTCCCTTAGAGGTCTCCTAAGTTTTATGGAGGGGGAATGGCGTATAAGTACCTGAAGCAAAGAAGGTGAACCTCACTGACTGAGCTCTTAATCTCGGCCGCCTTAGAGACGTCGACATCACTCTCTGCATCATCATCATCGTCATTAACTAGCTCAACGTCGGCCGGAGTAGACATTGGAGGGTTATTTGGGAACCTCTGAGCAAACTCAGCCCCTGTGACGGCCGACAGGGGAATGGTATCAAATATTAGTGGAATAGCCACGTTTGGTTCAATAATCTCAACCTCTGAGGAAGAGGACGATGTTCTTGAATGGTTATGAGACGAGGCCCGACTAGAGACCTCTGATTGATCAGGGACATGATCTTGTTGATTTGTTAAGTCCATGGCCTCTTGGAAAGAATCCACAGACATGGGGTCTGATGTGGAAGACTCAGACTCAGACATCGGTGATGGTTCAGCAGGTACCTTGACTCGGTTAGTGGGTTCTGATGGTTCAGGGTATACTACCTTCAGAGGTGGGGGAAAGATAGGTCTGAGAGGGAATTCCTCTGACCTATGAGCTTCCTCCTGCGCTCTTTCTATTTGCCTAATTTTCTCTAAAGTCTTCTCTCTGAGAGAAGGGAACTCCTCTAGGAGTTGGTAGAGGGGTCTGAGCATAAGAGGCAGACCCTACACTTACCACTCCTAAACTACAAACATGACTGATTAATGGAATGATGCAATCTAAGGATCAAACTATCAAACCTTGAGCAAGAGCAGTTCGCCTGAAAGTATGGAAACCTCGTCGGAAATCTCCAAAAAGTCATAGGAAAACACAAAAGTAAGGGGAAAACAGGGAAAATAAAGAGAAAAGTATGGCAGAGGATACCTGAAGACGAAATAGTAGGAGAGAAGGAAGAGACTGCGATGAATCACCAACCAAAATGCCTCGAACCAAAGCTTTCCTAGAGAGAGAAAGTTACTGAAACGAGTTGTGCCAGAAATGAGAGAAATGAAGAATAAAAGAGGGAAATAGGATTTAAAACCCTAAAATGATTGCATGCTTCCCAAGGCCCATCCTTGCCTTGGGAGCCCCAAAGGACGGCTAACATCACATGCTTGTCAGGCACGCTTCACTTCAGCAATGGACAAGTGTCAAATGAGCATTGGTACATAGAAGAAAGACCTCGGAGGTGTAGAGATCCCACAGTCACCTGCTCTCACATGTAACTAAGGGCTGGGAGTGATTGATATGCCCTAAGTGTCACCTCGGCCAAGAGACATCAACCTCAGTCGAGGGCATGGCTGACGTTAGAAAGGACTTGAATCAGTGACTCACCGCCTCGACTGTATTAGGGTCGGCCCTGGCTGATACCACTACCAACCTCTTCAAGGGGTTAGAAGTTCATCAATTCAATCGGGAATGGCAACCTTGGCCGGGGGCAGGCCGAGGGTACAAGGAGACATACCACTTCCAAGGTCAACCCCACCTGTGAATCGACCAATGTTCCAAGCACGTGCCAACCTAACCTCGGCCCAGGCCGACCTTAAGGCCTTACCTCGGCTTCACTTAAGCTGAGACCGTGATGGCTCATCTCGAATAGGATGGGCATCTAGACCTTAAAAACCTTGGACTCTTCCAAGCCGAGGTCATGACCTAGCTCGAAGGCCGAGCACTTATTGACGTGTGGACAAGGACACGTGGACACAATTCAGTTATAACAAATCATTCCCCTCACGTGGGGGGAATATTTCATCATCATTCTCTACATGTGATAGTGACAGATGTCTTTATCAGATTGGCTAGATCAACACACACATGCACATTGCACGCATGGGGGGTACATTACACCCCCCAGGTACTATATCTATAGGTCATCCTCTACCTTGCAAAGGATCCCCCGAAATTAGCAACCCTAGCTGAAACTCTGTCTAAACACACAGTAGAGAGAGAAATCTTGAGAGATTGTAACTATGGCCATTAGAGCCCTCATACAGTGATACATATCATACAATTTCACAGTGGATGTATGCCTAATTGGCTGAACCACTTATATTTCAGTGTGAATCCTCTTCTCCTGACCTCCTTATACTATATGTGTATAGATCCTTATGCTGCCATTGTTAACATTGAATTGAGCTCACAAACACCTTGAAAGGTGGTGCTGTTTCCAACATCATCACAGACGAACGATCCATTTTACTTCGAAAGGTCACTGAGCACTTCCAGGTTCCAGTTGACCAAAGTCAAATCCCCAAATTGAGTCAAACTCTTTGGAATGTATAAGTACATCTCCTAACCTTTCCAACGATTTGCCCCGCACAATTCTGGCTTACAATAAGGATGAATGATCCATTTGCTTTCGATGATTCCCCGTCTAAAGGACCGATGAACGCTTTCGAGCCACATTTTATCCGAAGTCAACTCCCGGACCCGGGAGTAGTCCAAAAGATTTTTGAAGGTCTCTAAAGTACCTTTCCAATAGTTCACCCCATGCGTGATTCGGATCAATGATTTGCGCTCTACGATCGATTTTCTGAAGGAACCTGAAAGAGACTGCCAAACAACAGTTTCCAAACCCTGCCTATCGACAGTGTGCCTAAACACACCTTCCGATTAGCAGGACTAGGGATAGGCCAATCGATAATTCCCTGGGCCTATAAAAATGAAGTCCTGACCTCATTAAAAAGGGATGGGAAGATCTGAAATCCATCACTCTCAGCAAGCTCAAAAAACCCGTCTCGAAGTTAGCGTGATTTCCACATCCAAATCCCTTTCCAATCTTCACCTTTAATCATCCTTTCCATCAAACTTGGTAATTAACTACCTTCCATTATCACCCAAGTGCAAGGGCTGCTCTCCAACATCCAAGAATCAAGCTCAAGATCTCCAAGAAGGTCGAATCTTTTCAACTCTCTCTTCAAATTCCCCTAAATTCGCATTAATTCGTTTTATTACTTAGCACTTTTATTCTCTCATCTCACATATCTTAATATAATTTTTTATCTATTATTATTGCACATCTCTTATTTTCATATAAATAAAACCCAAAAAATAAGAAAAAAAGGGTTTGCTCATAAATTCCAAATGGAAATTCTCACACTTTTCTCACACTTTTCTCACACTTTTCTCACAACTAAAACACATATAAGAAAAGTCCCTGATTGGATTTATGGGATAAATCCCACCCCTCATTTTGCATATGAAATACATGGACTTTGATGCCTTTATAGGCTACATAGGCATCTCGGGGTAAAACCCAAGACTTGAGTCCTTTTCATACTTTTTTCTATCTTTCTATATTCTTAACTCTCTTAAATTATATATGTTTATATATATGTATTTGTTCTTAGTGGCGTATTATACCGCATGCATTATTGTTCCATTATAACGATCAATGTTAGTATAATCGCGTAAATCCTATTTTCTAACATTACTTTTAGGAACATTCCTACGGATGACTCTCTTTATCTCTTCTATGATACAAGCTGGTGATTCATATCCCCGCTACATATACACATGCACACATATCACTGGGAAATAAAGGAAAATATCACTAGCCCATGAGAGTCCGAAAGGGAGAAATGGGTGCCTAACAACTTCCAATTTCGTAACTTAGCCTTCGGACCCTTTTTGAATCATTTTGGTTTCGTATGTATCAGTATGTCTTTAGATGCTTTTCTTTAGGATGGCTCCCTTTTTTCTTTTCTCTGTTTTGAGTAAAATAGACTGGCGACTCCATCTCTCCACATTTTCACCATCATTGATGCCGACTGAAGATCTCCCGAGAAGGATACGCGGGACCAAGATCCTCTCGAGATGAAGGGGAGACCCCCCCTCTTCTTCGCCTCTCCCGCCGCGAGGATCGAAGGGGATGGCCACAATAACACATTATTCATATCACATAAGTTAGGCATGATTTGAATATAATTTATCATAATTATATTCGGGTTGTCACACTATAGCACTATTTTGAGTGGGGTACCTAGCTATAGGAGTATTATTAATAGACTCACCTATGTGAATGTGGAAGTATGGCCGCTTTCTATGGATATTTTGGGAAAATTCCTAAAGCGTTCACTACACTGGGATAGAAGCACATGGTCGTAATGTGCGGGCAATTAGAACCACACCCAAGTAAGGTTGTGTGTGGGATGTTGTCAGAGATAGAGTTCAAAACTACGGTTACTCTAGTATATTATGAATCATCTTTACTACGTAAAGGTTCAAGTCGAAAGGCACCTTTGCTTATGCACAACTCTATGAATTATTGTTCGATAAAAATGTTTTCAAAATTTGCAAGTGGGGGATTGTTGGAACACAGATGTCCAACAGCTGCTAGAATGCAAAATATTGAAGAGTTCTTTTGGCACTTGTCCCACATCGGTGGGTTAGAGAAAATGGGTTGTGTTAATATACCCTTTTTGTGAGTCTAAAGGGTAATCCCTTTGGGCATTCAATATTTTGTGTGTATGGGTGGGAGAATTATTGGGCCAAGTCACACACCCGAGCGCGCCGCCGTCCGTTCGACACGGCCCGTGCCCGTGTCTGGGTCCGGGTCTAGGTCCTAGGGCTTGGGCTCATTAAGAAATAATTTTTTGGACAAATAAGTTGACGTTTCTTGGGCCTTAAAATTTTTATTTTAACAACTTTTTTAATTCCAAAAAATTAGAAACGCGACTTCCTTAACTGTTGAAAAAGTCTTCCACTTGCCCACGTGTTTCCAGTCTTGTCTCCACATTGTGTGCCCATTAACGTGATTATTTTTTCGCAATAAAAGGAGGTTAAAAACCTCCATTTATCTACACAGTTTCCAGACTACAAAAAATTCTCAGAAAATTTCTTTTTACAAGGAAACATAAATAATTATTCATCCCTGGATAATTATTATACCACAAAAATAATTAGTCTCCCCCCAGATTAATTATATGACACAGAATCGAGTAATAGATATATTTTAGAATGGGTGTTGATTGAATGAATCTGGTTCGTTCTGCCAATTCATATTTTTGGGCTGTTTTATCATGGTGGTAACAAGGCAACTGAGACTATCAGCAAAATTTGGGTAGAGCCGTGAAACACCTTAAGGAGAGCGACATTGTTCGGGACTCAGTCGTAATTCTAAACTGTCCAGTTCCAAATTTCTTAGTTTTTTCGATCTCAATTTATCATTTCCTAAATTGGCTAATTTTGTTCCTTATTTAATTCTACATTTAAATTGCTGCTAAAACAAATCCTCATCCTCTCCCTTGTCTTCGATGACATCTTTGTATCACTTGAAAAGGAGATCGATGAGCAACAAAGGCCATTATTTGGTCCAACAATATCGGTTTGCCGCAGTTGTTCTCTTAGAAATGAGCATATTCATAAGGGGTCAAATATCACCTAAATATAACCATGTTGGAGAGGCGTCAAAGGTAGCCCCGTGATGGAATCCATCGAGATGTTATCCCACATTCACTCGGTAATGGGTAGAGGCCGAAGCATACTGGATGACTTCTACTATTCCACCTAAACCATCTGACAAGTAGTGTATCTTGATATAAATTCGACCACCTCCTCATTCATACCATCCCACTAATATTTCCTCTTCACATCTTGTTACACTTTATCCCCTCTTGGTTGTACTGCAAAACTCGAACCACGCGTCTCCGAGATAACGACCTGTATCAACTCCATGTCCAAGGGTACCATCAACTTTGCCTCATACTATAACCTACCTCAGACCCTACTGAGGAAAAAAGGTACCCTGTAACGAGAAGCTTTGCCACATTCCCTTTAAACGCTTCATCCCGTGTCTGCCTCCGGAGCACCCATAACATAAGATTTGGAGTCAGTGTAAGCATACTCATAAAGGCTCTAGTAAACTCTCCAATCATTTTAATTGAAACCCACTCGGCCATGTGAAGAGCTAATAGACTACGACTAGGTCGTCAGTTCAATGCATCTAGGACCACATTTGCCTTCCTCTAATGATACTGGATTGTGAATTTGTAATCTTTAATGAATTCAAACCTTCATCGTTGCCTCATATTGATATCTTCCGATGTAAACAGACACTGTATACTCTTGTGATCATTGAAGAGACTAAATTTCTCACCCCAAAGGTAATGCCTCCACAACCGCAACATAAGTACAATGGTCATTAACTCTAAGCCTTGAGTAGGGTAATGAACCTCGTGTAGATTCAACTTACTAAAGGTGTATGATATCAGCCTATCCATCTACATCAATACCCAACCTAGTCCTTATAGAGAAGAATCGATGTAGATGGAAAATGTCAACTCCACTACTAGTTAAGGCAAGAGCTGGCGCAAAAGTAAATTCCTCCTTGAAAGTGTCGAATGCCTGGTGACACTTCTTACTCCAAAATAATACCACACCCCTTTTCGTCAATTTTTTCATCGATCCAACTACATTCGAAAATCCCCGGATGAATTCATGATAATAACCGACTGTAACAACCCCATTTTCCACGTAAAGGTTGGCTAGATACAATAAGCTAAAGATGTGACTTGTGTAACAATCTATATAATTCTTAGCATTAAAACCATAATACTAATAATAACACATTTGAATTTTTCTTTCAAAATGACATGAACAAAACATTTAAATACCCATTGATGATAATTAAAATCCAACAACAATACAACTGTCTCAATAACTGAATAATAAACTTGGGCTTATGCCCATAGAATAATTCGAAATAACAAACTAACTAAAATGGAAATAGCAACCTATGATAGAATCAAATGAACTGAAGCATTCGCTATGCAGATATGATCGTAAGTCTGATCTTCTGTCAGCCTTGGTGTCCGTATCTATGTAAACCTCGTGGATAAAACATTTTATATTTTGGGTCGGTGCCCTTGAGTTGTAAAAATTAACTTACAAAAATTAAGATTCAATAATACAGTTAATTTAAAGCATGTACTGCCCATTATCACTCACATTCGATAAGTACCTCACCCCTTACCTAAGTGTTGTCCTATACGCATATCAACCAAAGGCCCAATTATATAGTCCGATAACTACCACTATGTGATACTATATTTAATGCACCTAGATCAAGTCTTAAATTAGAGCGCACCATCTATACATATGCTCGTAGTCCCAAGAATAACCCTTACTATAATACCCATAAGAAAGGACATATCATCCATTATGCATCCACGTAGTATTAGATTCATGATTGATTGCCTACATCATTAGACTAATTAATTCACCTTCAGTGTCACGTTTGTGCTCTATCGGTAAGTCCAGAGGAGTCCCTCATATAAATGGACATCAGAAAACACATACAAGTGGGGCTGTCCTACACTATACACCACTGCATGGTCCATACCTCTGACGGTGACAATGGATCCTCGCATCAACACCTACCTCCTAGTAAGTGGTTTTAATACGTAGGACCCTCAATTATGACCTACAAATGCCTATCCCACCAGTGTAGATGCGCACTCTAATCCTGAGACGTACACAACCTTCAACCAATAGGCCGTCCACGAATACGAGTATGTCCACACAAATAAGTAAATACATATCTTTATCATATAATATGTACAAATAATTACTCTATAATTACCCTTAGTATATACTATTGAATCACCCATTAATAATTCTAATTTAATAATTGATCATCTAATTAATCTTAATTTCCCAATTATATAGTTATCTAACTTTAACATAAATTTTGTCTATGATTTGTTAAGGTATCTCTTAACCTTCCCATTTTATTCCCAGAAATTCCATCCAAATTATTGTACTCGGTGTAACAAGTCGCAACTTAGACACCCATATTTTCATACCCTGAACTTTATTTCCGGTTAGCCCAAGATAATGTAATGTCCTACTTGTTTTTTCGAAGTCCTAAATATCATTTACGGACCCCCTAAATTTATTCGAACCCTGATTGATTCACTAAGGACACAAAAGGACTAACCTAGTTTGAACAGATGGTCTGAACCAAATTGCCCACTGGCAAAACCAATGCGCCCCTGGTTCTATCCTGGGTGGGCTGTACGAGTTTTGACAAAAATTCTCAAGTTTTCTTCCACCGTAAATATCATATTCTTCACCCAAACATCATATATGATACCCAAATGATTTTTCAACATCAAGCAACAATTTTTCTGCATAAAATTGTCTTTAAAAAATATCCAAATCGTATGATTACAATTATCTCAAGAATTATAAAATGTGTAATAATGATACGAGAAATCGTACACAGGTAGATCTCGTGCCAACAAATCAAATATTAAGTGTAGAATAAATAGATAAAGCAAGCAAACAGAAAGCAGACAAGATATAGAGTGGTTCAGCCCCTAAAATGGGCCTACATCCACTGTGTTGCTCCCTTCTCATTATATGTGTGTTGATTCGCACAATACAATCGTGCCTATAGAGGCTTACAAGTATGAGAATGAATGAGAGTACATGATAATATTAGGTATTCCGGTGAGCTCGCGAGGTGGCTATGATGTAGATTCTGGGCCTCCAAAAGCTTATGTTGGGGTGGTGTAGAGAGAATCTGTGTTGTAGCACCTCGGGTCTGTCTGGAACCGATCCCCCGTCTCCTCATACCTCGAGGTGTGGACCCTTATTTATAGGAGGTCTGTGTGTTTAATCACGTGCCCTGAGCACGTGGCGTACACCAAGTCTGCAGTAGATGTGGTTGAGGGTGTGTGCCCAGAGCAGCAGCGCTGCGCTGCTGGAGGGGCTCCGCGGAACCTGAGCTGAGGTCATTGGGGTGCCGCGGCTTCTTATGGAGAGGCCGCACCCTACAGGAGTTCAGGCCGCGCCTCAGATGAGATACCGGCCGCGGCATGTATGGCTTGAATACGATTATAGAAGTACTGCCACGACAAGGTGCTATACTTGTACTATTAATTAGCCCCCAAGCCGTAGTGTCAATGGAGACATTTTGGGACTGCGGCTAAGTAGCCTAGGTGCCGCGGTGCTTCCAAAGCGACGATTCGTCTTCCGCACTCCCTTATATAAATTTTTTCTGGCCGTGGACTTCATTACGTTTCCAAATCTTTTAAGAGCAAATCGAGAGAGAAACTCTGCACATTTCTTCCTGCATATTTCGGCGACCCTCCGAGGCGGTGTGTGGCAGTTCAAGGTGGTTTGTAGCTGATCTTCTCAATCCTTTTCATTCCCAGGTGATTTTTCAACCATTGTTTACAATTTTCTTCCGTTTTTACGCCTTTCCTGATTCATTTGCTAGAAATCTAGGCTTTTACTTGTTCGTTTTGCTTTTTGTCACATATGATGCATATGAAATACACATCACTGTTCTTGATGTTCATAGCCGAACCCTCCACATTCTGTGAATTTGATCTTAGAATAGTTAAAAATTGGTTAATCAACTGTTTAGGATAGAGGCTGAGGCAACACAGGATTATAATAATCGTCTGAACTTGCAATTCTGCGTCAAACCGTGCTAAATGGCCGCGGCCCCCCAAGCCGTCATCCGCGGCAACAAATCAACTTAATCCCCCCTGGTCATCTCGGAACTGCCTTAAAACTTTCATGAGCCTTAAAACTTTCATGATCCCAAGACATCCATGTAAAATAACTGTTGTTGCTACTAGAGCATATCGAGTTGTCTGAAGAATTAAGACTGGCCGTGGTGGGGAATGCCTTAAAGCAATTATGTCTTATTTTCGTGGCAGCACATGTTCCATAAATATGGATGTGGCCGCGGCCAGTTGGTAGCGTTTGGTCCCATAAGCAATAAAGTTCGTCCATTAATAACCGTATTAGGGACGTAGTTCCAGCTTGTAAGACTTAAAAATAACCTTAAGCGGCTTCTTGAAGTCTTACAAGTCATACTGTCTGCGGTGCCTAACTGCGAACTCTGCTTTTCAGGTACTGCTGTAGCCATATGAGCTTTGACCCAGACGAGTTCCTGAGAGGCTTTTGGGCAAAACATTTTGGGACCTCTCCCCCAGAGCTTACTTCTGTGCCCCCTCTGAGATCAGTTGGGCCCTAAAACTGAAAGATTGCCTGAACTGCGTGATAATTGACTCAACCTTTGCGAACTCTGCATCTGGGAAGGATTCCCAATCTCAGCTGATGGAAGAGGAAGCCAACTTAAGTACCCATCCCATGGGAGAAGGAGATATTGCCGCGACTTCTAGAAATAAGCCTGGAGGTACATCAGGGAGGGCTGTAAAACCATTGGCTGTGCTTGACATCCGTGGCTCGATGACCCAAGATTGGGTTGAGCAGGTTGCTGAGGCTTTCGAGTTTCCAGAAAACTTGACGTGCTCAGCCCCTGCCGCGAACCAAAGACCGTGCACGGTTTTGTCTGACGATCGGATTTGCTTCCCTTTGCACGCATTCATCTATGGGCTGCGGCTGCCTATTCCTATTCCCATTCGTCGCATTTTCTAGACAATGAAACTGGCTCCAGCTCAGTTAGACTCCAACGGTTGGAGAGCTATTCTAGCTGCAGTTGTCCTTTGGGAGAAGTTGTTCAAAAAGGACATTACTCCCGCAAAGTTCTTTCACTTCTACCGCCCAAAGGAGAACTCAGTAAAGTTCGCGGGCTACTACTATCTTTTTAGCCGCGGCAGGGACGAGACCCTCTACACTGGGAGACCTACCAGTGTGAAAAACTAGAAGGGAAAATATTTTTATATCTCCGGTGAAGGCTGGGAGATGCACCCCGAGGAGAATAAAAGAGAGAGATCATATAAAATGCCGCGGCAGTGGGGTTCACCCTCAAAACTAGGTACAAGATTATAGCTGCGTCCTTTAATTTCACTTGACTTCTACTAACTTGAATTGTATTTTCTTTCTGCAGCCCTTGACAATCTGCACTTGAACTCGCGGCAGGAAAAAAGAGTTGCTGAAGCCGCGGAATTTCCTGCTGAGCATAAGAAGTTCAGCATACTTGTAACGTCGGCAACTGTATTTGAGGCGGGATTCTTCCCAAACAAATCAATTCCTCAACAGATGGGCGCAGAAGGTAATTAACTGAGCCATTATTTTCATTCCGCGGTCATTTTATTCTCTTGGAACTTGTTGAAGTCCTATTCTTTTTCAGGTGAAGAGGTTGATAGGGAGCTGTTGGCTACGCAGCTGGCAGAGATGGATGAGGACGCGGTCGTCCTGAATAATACCGTGCGAAGCAGAAAAAGGAAGCGATCCAGAGCCAAGGTACCTGTCGTAGCCCCCTCTGGAGATAAGACTACTGATCCTGCCGCGGATCAGGTGGTTCACGTTGAAACCCTTGTGCATCATGAACATTTTGATGACGACATAGGGGAAAATTTGGCCGCGGCCGGACTGATGTCAGCGGAAATCCCCCTCCAACCGTCCTCACCTCCCCCACCAAATGTAGTGGCCGTTAATGCAAATTTTCCCCCTCCCCAATTCCGCGGAGAGTTCGGGCCAGACGGCAGGCCAAGGCCTCAATTAAGGCAGCCTAACCCAAATTCCTCCTGGGACACTACTGCAAAGGCTGCACGGAGAATGAAGCGAGCCTTGGATGCCGCGGACCTCGACAGACTAGTTGGGGAGGATCACGAAGATCTG
Organism: Sambucus nigra; assembly: GCA_949130495.1. Classification (NCBI taxonomy): domain Eukaryota; kingdom Viridiplantae; phylum Streptophyta; class Magnoliopsida; order Dipsacales; family Adoxaceae; genus Sambucus; species Sambucus nigra. Next base: position 136,685,214 of record OX422224.1, on the reverse strand, counting down.
GAGGACTGTGGCCTCCACAGCCTTCTCAGGGTACGTAATAGTCATTTAATCTTTGTATCTCATATTTTTCTGTACTTTTGCTAACATCTTTTATTTCATATACTGGCCGCGGATGTGATTGTGGTCCAGAAAAGGAAGTACGAGGCTTTGTACAGGCTGAAAGAGGCCGAGAAGAGTGCTCATGCCGCGGACCTGCAGTCTGCACGGACCTCTTCTTTTGAGGTCGGGAAAGCGCCCGCTGCCGCGGCCCTCCAGGCAGCCAATATGGACTTGGAGAAGGCCAAAAAATCCAGAGAGGAAGCGGAGGAGAATTTCAATCAGGTCGCGGAATCTCTGAAATCATCACAGGCCCAAACAGCCGAAGCCACCCGTGTTGCAGAGATTGCAAGTTTCAAGATTGCCCTCCTCCAGCAAAAATACCAAGAGCTTGAAGCCAAGTCTGCTCAGAAGGACGAAGCCCATGCCGCGGCCATACAAAAGATGGAAGTTGATCATGGCGACGCCCTCCAGCTAGCCATAGATCATGCCGTAGAGTCCTTCAAAGGCTCCAAGGATTTCTTCCTTACCAATAATAGGGCATACCTCCGCGGCTACCAGGAGTTGTAGCAGAGAATCATTAAGAATTTACCTGATGCCAAGGAGATGGTCCTCGCTTGGAAATTAAGTGATGCAGAACATCAGGAGTGTATTTTTGAGCTGAGGGCCACGACTGAAGAGAGAGCAAGGCTGATAGCCCAAGCAGAGGCAGAGGCAGCGGCTGAGGACGGGGAGACAGAGACTGCCGCGGGTGGTAATGAGGCTGATGATGATGATGACGCAGCCTCTTAGATTTTTAATTTCTGTTGCATCTTTGTAATCTAACTTTGTTGTGGCTGCGACCCTCATTTTTGTAATCCAAGTCTATTAATACAAAGGCTGCGGCCATATTTTTATCACTGCTTAATATTCCTTTCTTTTCTGAATTGCGTGTTTTACACTGCCCGCTATAATGAATGGTTGCATGTTACTGCCTCATATTTGTAACTTGCTTTCTGTATTGAATGAACTTGTAGTACTTGTAACTAAGTCCGCGGCAGCATAGCATAATTCGATGCAATCTTGCTCTTGTTAATCATCCGCGGTGCCCTTGTCATTTTGCCCCTCCCCCCCTTTTTTTTTTTTTTACCTTAGCACCACCGTAGAGCTGTGATCCCCAGGCCGCGGTGATTTAAAAGAGGGCAACTACTCTGAATCCAAGCCCACCTTAGTGACTCAGTCTCTTTTTCCATTTAGCTGTGGCAGGTTGCCATCCAGCACTAGGTTAGTGGTGGATGAGGATGCCGCGGCATCTATTTGACCGCTGACAAGATAATGGGGCTGCAGAACCTTGCCCCTAGGAAATCGAAGCCACCCTTCTGTAGGTTTGACATGCCTCATGATCATGATGACAGAGCCTCCAACAGTCGATTCAATTGTCTTTCATGGCTTTCCTTTAGTCGATCTTGGGACACTATGAAGCCACCCCAGGTTGGGTTACATTATTAAGCTACCCACAGCTAATATGTGAGATACTATCAAGCCTCTCCAGGCTGGGTTATGTTATTAAGCCACCCACATCTAATATGTGAGATGCTATCAAGCCTCTTCATGCTGGGTTATGTTATTAAGACACCCACAGCTAATATGCGAGATGCTATCAAGCCTCTCCAGGCTGGGTTATGTTATTAAGCCACCCACAGCTAATATTCGAGATACTATCAAGCCTCTCCAGGCTGGGTTATGTTATTAAGCCACCCACAGCTAATATGCGAGATGCTATCAAGCCTCTCCAGGCTGGGTTATGTTATTAAGCCACCCACAGCTAATATTCGAGATACTATCAAGCCTCTCCAGGCTGGGTTATGTTATTAAGCCACCCACAGCTAATATTCGAGATACTATCAAGCCTCTCCAGGCTGGGTTATGTTATTAAGCCACACACAGCTAATAATATACATAAAGCCATCCCTGGCTAGATATTGTAAGCCTCTTGGGTCGATGACGAGTCCCAAAAGCTAAGAATGGGCGTTATAAGCCCCCGTGGCTGATGTCGCACTTCGAGAGCAGAGAATTGGCGCTGTAGGCCCTAGTGGTTGATAAAAGCTCCTTGAATCCTCAGATGCCTCCGCGAATATGGTCATCATATGATAAGATGTATTTGCACGTTGCGAGGGAAACTTTAGAGCTGACGAAGATCGTATCCCATCCATGAGCGCATCCTGAAGTAGAATAATCCTTCGAGATAATTTTCTTATATTTCCTCTGAAATATGATTGAGACAACAAGTCTTTTTGTGAGGTAGCAGGTTATGAAACCAAGAGAAATATCAGACATAGCTAAACTTGTTAGTTCATATACTTATATATGTATGCTGCCAATGACTTTGTTAACAAAACATAAAGTCTTGAATATTTAAGGCTACAGTGAGCTTCATAAAACATAAACAGAAATAGTTGAAATTAGAAAGACTAAGGATGAGATGCGGTAGGCAGCTTCGGCTGGGTCTGGCTGAATCCCTTATGCATTCTTTAGGAATCGCTGCAGCATCCCTTGCCCGATTAGCCTTTTAATTTCATCCTTTAGAGCATAGCATTGCTCTGTGTCGTGGCCATGGTCCTGATGGAATCTGCACCAGGTAGCTTTGTTCCTCTTGTGGGGTGGAGCTCTCAATTTTTCTGGCCACCTCAAAATCTTGTCCCCCTTGATGACTACCAATATCTCTTCGATTGGGAGGCTCAACTGAGTATAGGCACCCAACTTTTTCTGCCTTTTTTGACCTCTGATGGTTGATTCCGCAGCTTCATTTACTACCGCGGCAGGCATGGCTGGCTTTGCTATTCCCTCAACTTCCGTGCCTATGTTTTTAGATGTCGCGGCCTCCAGCATTAGCACCCTCTGAGTGAGAAAATTGACCTGGGTCTGAAGCGAGGCGTGGCTGTCATAGAGGTGATTAAGGTGATTGTGTAGTTGGACAATCTCATCCTTGACTTCTGCACTCCGGCTGGATTCTCCCTCCATCTCTGCTTTTGTTAGTCTTTACAATGTATATATATAATCTGAGAACAAACTAACATAAGTGAGCAATCTTAGAGATACTGAACCAAGTAGGAAATGGAGGCCGCAGCCACTACTATGTGGCACCGAGGCCGTGGCCATAAGGCGCGTAGAAAGATGCACTGCCGCGACCCCGTATGGTACACCATGGTAGAGCTGGAGCCCGACTGATTACGCTCCTCAACGTTTGAAGCTTTTCTAACTACCCTAGTGGAGGCCACAACCCTAAGACATATTTACTGTCTGTCCGTATCCCCCCCTAGGCATCAAGGAGCAATCCCAAAACTGAAGCTCGGGATCTGAGTTTCTCTCCAAAAACTTATGGGGAGCACACCTACTAGGGTTTGTCCATGAGTAAATAACCTCTCGGTGCACACACGGCACAGTTTCAATGATAACCCTAGATCATAGGCCAAGAACAGCAAAGAAGGAGTAAACACAATCCCTCCCTAATCATTCATCTTTTTTAGGCAAAAGCCCGTCATGCTTCTCGACACTAGCTAGATAGAATGATATCACAGGGGTATGCAAGATGGATCTAAAGCTATAAGGTGGAGTATATCTGGATATAAGAAATACCCACCTATGGGTGTGAATATGATGTGGAGTCCAATAACCAGTAATCGACCCGTGAGGAGATGATCCAAAGGACCCCCGGGATCGAATAAGGTGTTTGAAGAACTCATATATGCAGAGTTCCCATAGACGGCGCCAAATTGATGATACGAGAAATCGTACACAGGTAGATCTCGTGCCAACAAATCAAGTATGAAGTGTAGAATAAATAGATAAAGCAAGCAAACAGAAGGCAGACAAGATATAGAGTTGTTCAGCCCCTAAAATGGGCCTACATCCACTGTGTTGCTCCCTTCTCATTATATGTGTGTTGATTCGCACAATACAATCGTGCCTATAGAGGCTTACAAGTATGAGAATGAAGGAGAGTACATGATAATATTAGGTATTCCGATGAGCTCGCGAGGTGGCTATGATGTAGATTCTGGGCCTCCAAAAGCTTATGTTGGGGTGGTGTAGAGAGAATCTGTGTTGTAGCACCTCGGGTCTGTCTGGAACCGATCCCCCGTCTCCTCCTACCTCGAGGTGTGGACCTTTATTTATAGGAGGTCTGTGTGTTGAATCATGTGCCATGAGCACGTGGCATACACCATGTCTGCAGTAGATGTGGTTGAGGGTGTGCGCCTAGAGCAGCAGCGCTGCGCTGCTGGAGGGGCTCCGCGGAACCTGAGCTGAGGTCATTAGGGTGCCGCGGCTTCTTATGGAGAGGCCACACCCTACAGGAGTTCTGGCCGCGCCTCAGATGAGATACCGGCCGCTGCATGTATGGCTTGAATGCGATTATAGAAGTACTGCCACGGCAGGGTGCTATACTTGTACTATTATGTAAGTCCCAATTTCTAAGATTTGCTATTTTCTCATTAAATTAAATCAATAAAAAATCTTTTTTATGGATTTACATCAAATTTACACTACTTAAGATCATAAGATTCATCTAAGTCGATATTATCATCAATTATTTTCCAGGTTTCTCATCAATTTTCAAACTCCTAACAATTTAAGATTTGATACTCTACATACAAAAGATATAATCGCCATATCATATTCAAATTTATATGTTTTAACCAAAATTTACACAAGAGATTACAAACATGAATTAATAAGTAAATTGAAAGTTAATTTAAGTAAGAAAATTCTTGCCTTATGATGAAGATTGAAGCTTGTCTTCTTGTATTCTCAATTTCCTTCTCTCCCTTGGCCTTGGTAACTTCCTTTGATGGATGGGGGCTACTAGGTTTAGTTTTGGTGGAATGAAATGAGTTTCTTAAACTCTCACTTAACTTATTGAAGACCCTAATCCCGAGTTCAGATTGAATTCTTATTTTTGGGCCCCCAAATGAGCCCGGACCCATAACTGAAATGGCCTAATAACTCCCCAAATGAAATACCCATACCCAAGGCCTAATTTTTGATGTCTAAAATACCTAAACGAGTTACCAAATCATCCCAAAATGCTCCCGAATTGTTTTTACCCAATATACACATTTTTTTTATGTTTAAGCAACATATCACCATAAGTAAATTACTATAAAATTTATTTTAACAAGTGAACCCAGTGTACTAAATCGAATCAAATAGATATGAAACCTATAATAAGCATTTATTATCAATTTTAATTTTCCTAATTTAATTTAAATCTCGCCAATTTAATTTTATTCTCAAATTTTATTTAATTATATTCTATCCCAATAATTTATTCCGAAAACATAGGGTATTACATTCTTCCCCCAACAACAAAATTCCATTCACGGAATTCACTGAAGCATAACATCACATTTTAATTTGCTCATTTATTGTAAGTTTATACCCAATTAGTCGATACTCATGTCCCATGAGATGAAAGTAAAATTCTCATCTACACCCATCATCATATCACTGGGATGGCCATACATCATATATTACATGCACACACACACGCACATAAATTTCAAATATGGATGACACCTATACATCCAATCCGAACTGTACCTACCATGTAAATTTAGAAAGCAAAGTATATTAAAATCACGTGTTGACCTTGACTCAATTTGTCTAGGGATTGTCCCACTTATTCCACTAGTGGTGTAAACATTACTAAGTACTCTCATCAATACACTCCTTGGCCGCACTGGCCTTAACTCTTATTATATAACATTTTTCAATGAATTATATGTCTACACATGTAAAACCTAGTAAAAAACATCCTAAAACCCAACATCTCTTGACTCTCGACATTTGCCAATTTCATGCGTGGGACGTCTTGTAAGCGAAATTCAAACAAGAAACCCTCTCGATACACTACTACATAGCTTAGTCAGTTATTGAGATCCATTGGTCCAAGTCTAAAAGAAGAAAAACAAATTCGCTAACCACATATATATCAACTTGTGTCAATTTTAACAAAAGTCTCATCACTTCAAAAGAATACGCTAAATCCGTTAAAATTATTGATCCAGTAATGACAAGAACATCATGTTCTATTTTACGCATAAGGTAGGACATCCTCTGTCCACTTTTAAGTCATGTAGAGCGCTCAAATAGTCCAATGCCTCCAAAAACCCACTCATCTCAATAAAGGATACTACTGCCCATTTTCAATGACAACCTCGCTATTATAACACTATTCGTGAATGTAACCTCTTCATGTAATTGAGACTGTCACTAGTCATAAACTTTCAATGTAACTAAAATTTTGACAATACGAATGCATCCTATTATGCATATCCTCCACTAAAAAATAAATCTATCCTCGGATAACTATTGCATTTTATTCCTCCTTTAAAGTATGCCTCATTAGCATCTTGTCTATGTCTGTAGCCTGAGTCGAACACTAATTATATCCCTAATTCAAAAATATGTCAACAACTAAATTCTAAAATCTTCAAATTATTGTGACTCCTCTCGAAAAGGCAACACTTCCTAATTAATGCGAAGCCCAGACTATTATCCCAATGCCTGTATAAACTCTCACTATATAGGGTTAATAAAACTCCATCGAACCAGCGTTGGTCCTAAGCTACTATCCCTTAATTGGATATATGCTTGTCCATAAACATTATCCATTATTAGTACATCAATAAAACACACGTCTATGATGCATAATTTGCATCCTCCTCATACAAATTTTTAGATTGAGTAATTGCCCCTCATATTCCAAAATTACATGGTAACCCTACTCCTAGGTCCAAACACTCGCACATTATTCTCATTGAAATCACGAACAGTTTAATAACACAATAATTTTTCCCAAGCTGAACATAACATCAATTTGATGCTCTTTAAATCGGAACTTGTCTGCACCCAAATCCTTCCTCAAAATCCTCACAATTGCATTAATATGTTTCTCTCTCTTAAGCGTATTAAATCTTATAAATTCATCATATAAATCCCAAGATTATATCATCATACATTTTAGCATAACTGTAAATGCACGGAAGTTGGATCCCCGGTGATTAATTTATCACAATTAAAAATATTTAATTTCCTTTTTAAACAAATGCGGAAGCGTTTCAAACAGGTGATGGTTCCACAAAATAACAAGGCCGGGTTTTAATATCTTACAAAACAAATTAAAACAACATAATTCAAGTCCTAGTATTTGCCTAAGTCATGATTAACAATTATATCCAAAGTTAGGCGAAACCATATTAAAGCAAGTGACTTGAATAAACCAATTTTATCCAATATTTAATTTAAGTCCCAAATTAAATGAGTGTGAGAATTAAACCCAATTTTATCTTGAAATTAAATCTAAGCATGCGTTCTAAATTTTGTGCAAGATAAAATAAACAAGGTCACACTACACCGCGATATACGAGGAAAAACCCACTAACGGGAAAAAACCTCGGGACGGACCTAGCCTCAAATCCACTAAAAACGGTATTACAAAATACAAGACAAAAGACTTACTTCCTAAACTCGAACCCTCTCAAGACGTGATGCTCCTTCTTGTATCAACCTCCAATTAGCGGATAACCAACGGACCTCCACCGTGGTCTCGGAATACACCGATAGGACTTTAAACGGTCACCGTCACCCGAACATGGAGCCTTTCTCCAAACGGGTAGAATCTCAACAAAGGTCTTCTTTGTGATGGGGTGTAGAAGCAAACCCGAAACGTCTCTTGAATTCGGTAGAGAAAACCGGTGCCATAAACTCCAAGTAAGGATATGTATATATAGAACTTGGAATAAGCAACAATGGGTGTAAACTAGAGTGTGTATGAATTTTCCATTAAAAATTAACACTCAAAAACTTGAACATTTTCCCTAATTAAATTTGCTCTCAAACTCTCTCTAAGAGTTGGATATGGAATGGAAAAGTTAGGAAAAGTTATCTTGGAAAATGTGTTTCCCGCACATAATAAAGTATGAAAAAGTTGGTTGAAAACCAAGTGGAGAAGTGGGGAAAAAACTGTCAAAAACTGCTCAAAACCGTTCCCGCCTGACGTCTCGTTCGAACGAACTTGACTCTCGTTCGAACGAGACTTCTAACGAGCGACCAGCCTGGGCTCGTTAGAACTCGTTAGATATCTCGTTAGAACGAAAACTCGTTCGAACGACCTATCGAACGACATATCGAACGACTGACCAGATTAGGGTCGGTGGCAAACTCGTTCGAACGAACCTGGTTCGAACGACAAAACTCGTTCGAACGAAATCTGGTTCGAACGAAAAAACTGGTTCGAACGACATTTCTAACGAACGTCCAGAAAGTTTGTAAAATTTGATTTTGGCCCAGAAACTTTTATAAACTTTTATATACTTAATTTTTAAGTTTCTAATTGATTCTTTCTGAAAAATAAAATGCAGTTTTTATTAACCTAACACCCAATACATATTGTTCCAAGCTCCTATATACATATAAATACATTCATACCTTGGGAGCATGGAACCTAAGTTGATGACGTACAAACGAGGCACATAAACTACGGCATGTTGATGATGCTTTGTACTCTTTGCCGCTACGTCTTCAACAAACACTTCATAGGTCTTGAATATTACAATTAAATAAAATCCTATGAATAAATGTTTTTGTCCGGAATTGAGCCAAAACTATAAGAGGACTCAATTGGAAATTTGTGTCCTTACAATAACTAGACACACAATATAATAATTTTCATAATAGTTCTCATAGCTATGGTGAACGCCATTGTCCAACCAGTCATTTTTCACTTGACCATTAACTATAAACAGTCCCATAGAAATCAACACAAGCCCTATAAGTGGCTTGCCAATCCATCCTTAGGATAATATCATATTCTGACATATCTAATGTAAATAGGTTTTGCCACAAACCTAATTCTCCCAATGTCGATCCATATATATCTACACATGAATCGTATAAGTGTCTCGTCAACATAAAGCACTATGTCAAATGCTAAATCAACAATCCTCGATGCACTAACAAAGTAGTATTAATAATTAAGTACTATGCACTAGTATCAAATCAAATATGCCTCACATGCTAAAGAATAGGAAACATACCCCTCTCTACCTATGTTGATGCTAGTCCCTCTCCAAGTGCGACGTGGTACACATGCCCTTACTGCAGCTGCGGCCACAATCTCTAAGGTGGAGCTGATAGCACTGGTAAGGATGGCATTGTCCCCATTGGCTGGGCCAATAATGACTGACCCTGCCCCTAAGGTACCTAGTGCCCTTGCTGTCCACCTTGCACCAAAGTCAACCGACTACCTTGAGAGAACTTCCTTACAAAATGTACCTTCTCAACACAAACGTAATCATTCCTTTGTGACTGATGCCTATCTGGATGTTGCCCCTGTTAGCCTTGACCCTGCGGACACTGGCCCTTCTAGCCTCTCAGTTACAGGCCCTACTAGTCTCTTAGTAGTTGGCCCTACTAGCCCTGGCCCTATTGGCCCTATCTGTTTCGATCATCGAAACCTCTGAACCTCTTATGGTGATCAATAAACTATGGCCCCCTAAACTGCTTATCCCCATGGTTGCTTCTCCCATTTGTCTTACTTTGTTGGTTAGATGGCTCAGAGCTATGCATCTTCTCTCCCTTATTTTTTTGGAATGCGTTGTGATCCTAAAAATGCAGTAAAACTACACTAACCATCTGAGTATGGGTGGTGAAAGTAAGATTCCTCAGTAACGACTTCCTGATGTTCCAGGCTATCCCCGACACAAAATTTTCAATCTTTTTCTCTTCCGTTTTTACCTCGTCCCCAACAAAATAGGTCACTGCGCTAAAATCCTCATCATAGTCAGCTACGGTGTGAACTTCCTGCTTAAGCTCCATGATTTTTATTCTCATTTCATATTTCATTGGTGGTGGGAAATCCTTTCCCTCAAACTTATGCCAGAATTCGTCAATTGACACACTCCCTCTCCTCAAACGTGGTGACAGACTCCCATCACTATAAAGTTTCCCTATCTAGTCGAAATGAGGCTAATATCTTCTTTTTCACGAGCATACATTCTACTATTTTTAAGTTTCATTATATATCCTTTTCTCACCAACTAGCTGCCAGAATGTCTGGACTGCCAGCAAACTCTGGGCGTTAGCCCTTAGCCAAGGCCTCACTAGCTCTGTTCCATACTAAACCAGGTGACTGTACTAGTACCACCTGCTTTAGCGGTGTCTAGAAGTGATGTAGTAGAGTGTCCATTATTGTGGAAACGGCCTGAGTCATAATAGTTGCAATCTTTGCTAGACCAAGTGGGGCTAGTGGTGGCTGTAAGTGTGGCTACGGCTCCTGCTGAGCCCCCTTATCTAAAGTTAGTGCGACGACATGTCTTGATCCTCTTCTCTTATTGTTTGCCATTTAAAATCAAATAACGTTCATCTTAGTAACGAATCACAAATAATATAAGGAGTCCTAATCATAGGGCTCTACACATCAAAGGACGCAATGCAAGACGTAACAAACGCAACACATATTCTAAGGGACTAGAACTTGGATGCTTTGATACCAATTATAAAAAACCCCATTTTCCACGTAAAGGTTGACCAGACACAATACGTCGAAGACGGGGCTTGTCTAATAATCTATATCATCCTGAACATCAAAACCATAATACTAATAATAACACATTTGAATTTTTCTTTTAAAACGACATGCACACAATAATTAAATACAAACTGATGATATTTAAAATATAACAACAATAGAATTTTCCAATAACTAAATAATAAACTCGGGCTTGTGACCATATAATAATACGAAATAATATACTAAATGAAATGAAAATAGAAACATATGTTAGAATTAAATGAACCGAAGTAGTTGCCGTGCAAATATGATCGCAAGTCCGATCTCCTGTCAACCATGCTATCTTTGTCAATGTAAACATGGGGGAAGAAAACAGTTTACAAAGTATGTACCATCCATCGACACTCACATGTGATAAGTACCTCACCCCTCACCTAAGTACAGTCCTATACGCATATCAACCCAAGTTCCAATTATACAGCCTTTTAACTACCACTACGAGATACAATTTTTAATCCACCTAGCACAAGTCTTAATTAGGAGCAGACCATCTATACAAATGCTCCTAGTATAAATAATAACCCCTACGATACTATCCATAATAAATGACATATCATCCATTAAGCATTTACATAGTATTTAGGTTCACAACTGATTGTTTACATCATTGGACTAATTAATTAATCTCAGTTAACACACACACACACACACACACACACACACACACATATATATATATATATATATATATATATATATATATATATATATATATATATATATATATATATATATATATACACTAGGGTATGCCCGTGCCTGAAGGCACACTGATAATTTTAAAAAGTATAAAGTCGTGTATAATATAAACAGTAAAATAGTAAAAAAAAAATTATTACTCAGCATCATCGGCATCGAAGGACTTCACCTCTTCAAATTGTAAAAAAAAAAAAGTGAAAATTAATTAAAAAATGAAAAAAAAAATATCATATAGATTTTAGCATCCCTCACTAAAGGAAAATTAAGTTCAAAACAATATAACACAGAAAATCCCAACAAATAATGAATAGAATTGCTTTTTGGTAGAGTAAAAAAGTAAATACGATGAATTAGGAACAACCGTGAGGATGGGTGAACCCCGAATGAGTGTTGTACTAACGAAATAATCTACAATGCCCCAAAATGGGATGAAATTGGAAAGTAAGGTAATAAAATATGCAAAGTAATCTAATGAAAAACATAAAGAATGGATGAAGTTACTTTAAAAATTCCATGAAATATTGTACAATATAGTGTTGTATTCTTGCTCCATATTTGTCGTAAAAGAAGTTTTACTAAGAACTGAATATAAATTATAAACAGAGTCGTCCAATTATTAGAAAAGTTATTAAGATAAAAACAACATATTTCTTTCAAAAAATTAGCAAATAAAAGCTGAAGAGAAAAAAACAATTGTATTTTAAACGACATATTGTATAATATAACTACATATTTTTTAACAACATTTGTTGTCTTCTCCCAACCTCACTGGATAAAACAAATCTAAGATTGTGATGAATGGACTGCAAGTGACTCAAATTTAATTCGTGAGGGAGGGAGATATTTAAAATGAAACCCCACAATATTGAATGCTTAACAATTTACTTTTAAAATGAGGCATATCAAATAATCTTTCTAATGGCTATTAAATAAGTTTAAAAAAAAGACTTGCCATTATTGGCTTTTGATGTCTCATTATGTGATTAATTCTATCATTATATCCACTCGTTCAAAGACTACTTTCTACCATCAAATATTTTTTACAGAGTTTCAACCACCGCAATCCATACCAAACCAATTTTCTAACTAACATAAATGATACAAAATTGTCCACAACATCCTCAAATTCAGAAAACTACTATCATTTTAGCCAATAAACCACCAATCACATTTCCACGACATTGCTCACATACTCATTGTTTATTGCGTCAACATCATACCCCAATCTTCATATAATTCTACATTCTTAATTATTCAACATCTTAACCTAGCAATCACAAAGGTAATGGGATAGAGAAAATGAAATGAAGAGGAGAAGACATTAAAAATTTAGCAGGGCTGAAAAGTGAAATGACAGTAAATAAATCTTCATGTGTCAAACATCTTCATATATTCTCACTTTTACACTGTAAATCTAATCATCTTTTGACCATTTGTCAAACATCTGGAACGCAAATACTAAAATGTCAAAAATTTCCAAATCAATTAACTTATCTAATACAAATATTTTCTAATATGAAAACACTTCAAACACGTAAAAGAATAAGACTTCAAGCCTTTAAGCATTGTGAAGCAAAAACAACAAAGGATGGCACTGGTGACCGTTGAAATAACTATTAACATTGACACAGTTGCTGCCAACGCAGAAGTTTCAACTCGGGTCTCGCAATAAACTAGTCCGTGAGTAGTAAATATAAGGGTTTAGAACAGTTAAAGTGAAGAGAGAACCAAAACTAAAAAAAATACACATGTTAAGATCCCTTATTTCTTGAGGGGAATGAAATCCCAACGAACCTTATAATAGGAGTGTAAAGATAATGGTAAAACTTCACCTTTGAGCTGAAACTGCATAAACTACATAACCCCCAACAGTTGCCCAGTAGCTTTAATTGAACACCCCAACCTTTCTACTACTTCTTGATCTAAAAAACTATGAGTACCGTCCATATTTAGCATTACATTTAATGTCTTCCATATTTGATAACACCCTATACTCACATTGCCTGATAAGGCATGCACTGAGATTTCTATATCTGATTCAGTCTTCCCTAACTCTCTTCAATAATTTATTCTGAAATTTCAATTTATTCTTTGATCACATACAATTGTTTTGATGTATATCAATGCCTAGGTTTATAAACTTCCTCACAGTAATATTAAATCCCATTTTCTCTTCTTGTCTCCATATCCTTTTTAGAAATAAATTTATCAGGTAAAAAAGTGATTTTCTGTTGAAGTTCTTTAAATTATTGTTTGGGTAGAAATAAATATTGTGGTTTCTTTTTGAGAGTGTTCACTATCTGGATAGTATTTTTGCAACCTCAGTTGCCTCTGTATCAGGGACACTGACGATTTCCTCTTGTTCTCTTCTCAGCTCCTTAAAGTAATGATCTTTGTGTCGCGAGGTACCCGTTGAGTCCCATGGAAATTGCACCAGCGGCGACCTCAGTGATACCGGCAGTGACAATGATAGATGAGGAGGCATTGGCACCGGATAATTCGATCGCGAGTGAAAAAGGAACAGTAAGGTCGTCCGATACGCTGATGATGATGTCACACACAATCTAAGAAAAAAATGTTGATCTCCATTAGGCTTGATCACTTGTATCTTAGAGCCATCAATATCTATGAAAACAAAGCTATTGGCATCGTAGCCAACCGGTGCCTGTAAGTCCCGCTTGTCAGTTGACCAACCGAGCCTGGTCTGATTAATAAATAGTTAAAAAGTGCGCTCTTAATTAGTAAGCACCACAAACACCATAATTAGTACCTACATTATAAACACCATAAAATTAAAATATGTCCCAAAACCAAATAGAAATCAAAAGAAGCCCATGTTCGTGTAAAGTGAAATAAGTCCTGATTAAAAGTATAAATAGAAATCAAAAGAAGCCCATGTTCGTGTAAACTCATACATTTTACAGAACTCTACAACCACCTCGTGTAAATCTATTTCGTGTAAATCCTGTTCATGTTAACCCGTAAACCTAGTAACCTAAAGAGACACCCGGTCTGTGTACCATAAACACCATTCATAATAATTTTTCAAAGTACTAAATCGTGTATAATATAAGTCGAAAAAGTTTTATATGACACAAATAACTGTAAAAAAAATATACTTTCCTCCATTTATAGAACTATTCACTATGTTTAATAAAACAAATATTCCCAAAAAAATATTAATAGTTCATTTCAGTACTACATTAACATCTATAACATATAAACACACCTGAAATTAAGAAAGGAAACCTATAGATCAATACACCATTACCATAATGGGGTAAAAGCCTTGAGGCACGAATTGTTTTTTCCAAAATTTTGAATAGTGAATAATTTAAATCAAATTGTTTTTTAAACACAAATAAAATGGCATTAAAAAAGGACATGATAACACTGTAATAAAATGAATTGCATAGGAGGTATTTAAATGACTACTCAAGTATGTGGAAAAGACTCCTAGAAAAATAAACTTTAAAAATGACTACTTATGTATGTTTACGTGATGTACTTTTCTTACAACGTCTAAAAGAATGCCCACTAAAAAAACAAACGTCAACGAAATAACTCCTAGAAAAAGAACTTTAGTAGTTTCCCAATATTTGGATTGCACAGAAGGTATTATAATGAGTCGTGAATATGAGTACCAAAACTTTCAACATTTTCATAAGTCATAAGACGTCACCAACTTTAAACATTAAATAAAAAGAAAGCACTAAACCACATACTTGGTAGCTTTATAAAAACAGGGCACCTCAACCTTTTCATCCAAAACATTATACCTGGAAAAAAAATTTGTAAAACACAGGGGAAAGATGTGATGGCTACTAACATACACTACCAAATCTATAAAATGATGCTTCATGTTACCTACTACTGCTAGTGCTATTTACATACACTGTCGCATGTTGTTTTACATGATAACTTTACATGGATTAGTAGAAGTTCACAGTTCTAAGACATCCTACCAAATTAAAATACCTGTTAGCCACGTAAATCCAATAGAACTAATTCACATATAACCTCAATAAAATGAGTCGAATTGATCAACAAAGATAGATAACTTACTCGGGAAAGAGAACGTGATACATTCAGCCTTAATCGATTTATCTTTTAAAAATTTTTCCATCAAAAATAGGGTACCCGAGCATCATCTATGGAAAATAACAGATATAATTTTAGTAAACAATGGAAGGAATAATAAGGTGAAATTCAACAACACTAAAAAATTAGCAAATAGAAGTTACATATTTGGAACAGAAATGTGAACATAACTCAAGTCACATAAATTAAAATACATCTAAGCAACACAAACAAATTTGTTTGGAAAAGCATACACATATAGGGGAGAAAGAGTGATTTGAATAAAAATAAAAATGCACATCATGCTTAGACTGGGAATTAGGAATGGAATATAAAATTGACATACGAATTGCTGGATGGATCTTAAACTAACTTGCAAGCTTCATGATTTCTATCAAAGACAATCTTAAAAATAGTGAGATACATATGCACAGTGCTTGTAAATAGTCCTCCTTGTAAACAACCAAATACATATATTTACCCACATGTCTTTGTAAACTAAGTCAAACTAATAACACTGGTTGCCTTAAACTTTGGTTTCCTTCAACAACAGATATTTTACTTTCAATTCAGCTTACAAAAGTATGACAGTGCAGGAAATACAATGGTTAAGATGAAAAATAAAGCTCATAAGTCCAGGAGGGGGTACCATTCAGATAATGATAAGTCTGAGTTTCAGGAAATATCTGACTGGGAGGATTTGAATATGTTCTCAGCTTTGTTGACAGAAAAGATGGATAGTAAGGAGAGGAAGGATGATAGTATAGAGAAATCTATGGTGTTCACTGGAAAAAAGAAGACAAAAGCCAAAGGTAAAAAGAAGGTGTTCACAGCCAAAAGAAGGGTTACCAGATCTGCTTCTAGAGGTTCCAAGCAAGTTTGCCATATTAATTCTCAATGATTCAAGGAATAGTATGGAATGCTCGAGGAGTAGGGAATAAGCCAACAAAAAGAAGAATTAAAAAACTTTGTAAGAACCATAATCTTTCCTTTTTAGCCATTCTTGAACCTCTGATTGATAGCTCTAAAATAGAAGATATCAGGAGACTTATAAGTTTTGAGGGTTGTTGCTTTAATAGGATTAATAAAATTTGGTGCTTCTGGAGACATGGTATTCAATGTGAGGTTTTGGTAGATGGGGATCAAAATTTGCTTCTTAAACTAGATCATCCATTCTTAAAATCTCAGATAGGAGTTAATTTAGTTTATGCTAAATGTACTAAACTAGAAAGAAGGGATCTTTGGGATTCTTTAGTATATAGTTCTTCTCTGTGTAATGACTATCCTCTCATTGTAATGGGAGACTTCAATATAGTTAGTACAAGCACAGAAAGGGCTGGGGGTGCTGAAATTGATCTTGGGGGTGCTTCTGAGTTTAATTCTTGCTTGATTAGCTGTTCATTGCAGGATTTGGGGTATAATGGTTCTAAATTCACTTGGGCTAAAAGTATCAATGGTAATATGATGTTTGAGAGACTTGATAGAGGCTTGGTTAGTCCTTCCTGGATGGACTATTTTCCTAATTCCTCTATTACTCATTTGCACAGAAACTGTTCTGATCATAGTCCTTTATTACTATCCATTCAAAGTCAGTTTGATTCCTCCTCTAAACCTTTTAGATTTCTAAATATGTGGAGTACTCATGATGGTTTTATCAACTTAGTCCAAAGTTCTTGGGCAGTAGCTGCTACAGGTAGGCATATGGAGATATTTTCATTCAAGCTTAAAAGACTGAAAGCAGCTCTAAAAAGCTGGAATAAAGAGGTTTTTAAAAATGTTTTTGAAGAAATTTCCATTATGGAGGACAAGTTACTTCAAGAAGAGCTGAAGTTAGAATTTGATAATAGTGGAATTCAAAGGCAGCTATATTCAAAAGCCAAGGCAGACCTCAATGCTGCTATGGCCAAAGAGGAATTGTTCTGGTTTCAGAAATCAAGGGGTGATTGGATAAGTAATGGAGATAGAAACACCAGATTTTATCATGCTCAGGTGCAAAGTAATAGAAGAAGACAAGGCATACATGTTATAAAAGATGAGGAGGGGATAATCAAAGAGACTAAAGAAGACATTGCTAACCAGTTTATTTCTTATTTTTCAAATTTGTTTTCTGCAGGTCCTCTTGAAGATAATGGGCTTCTTGAAGTTATCCCAAAGTTATTGACAGAGGAGATGAATAGTATTCTTATTTCTATTCCAGAAGAAGCTGAAATTTTGAATGCTATTAAAGCTATGAATCAGAATAGCTCAGCTGGATGTGATGGCTATAATGGATTCTTCTATGTGCAGTGTTGGGATATAATCAAGCAGGATCTTGTGAATGCTATCCAAGCTTTTTTCTTAGGAGCTGACATTCCCAAATCATGGAGTTCTACTCAGATTTGTCTTATTCCTAAAGTTCATAGACCTATGTTCTGCAAGGACTACAGACCTATTAGTCTTTGTAACTTTAGTTATAAGATAATCACCAAGATTATTAACTCCAGGCTTAGCCCTATGCTTTCCTCAATTATTTCTTGTAATCAATCAGGATTTGTTCAAGGGAGAAACATTCTTGATAACATCCTATTAGCTCAAGAGATGATGCAATATATTGATAGAAAAGCTACTGGAGGTAATGTGGTTTTGAAACTTGACTTGGCTAAAGCATATGATAGAACCTCATGGCATTTTTTAATTAAATCTCTAAGAGCTTTTGGATTCTCAGAGACTTTTATTGATTTAATTTGGAGATGCATTTCTTCTACCTGGTTTTCTATAATTATCAATGGGCAGCCTATGGGATTCTTTCAACCTACCAGAGGAATTAGGCAAGGGGATCCTATTTCCCCAAGCCTTTTCATTATCATGGCTGAAGCTTTTAGCAGAGGATTGAATAAGCAGATGTTGGCAGGTTCTATTGCTCCTTTCTCTCACCCTAGAGGATGTCCTTTAATTAGCCATCTTGGTTATGCTGATGATTTAATTATTTTCTCAAGAGGTACAAAGCACAGTCTTAAAAACCTGATGAAATTTATTGAATGTTATGAGAAGGAATCAGGTCAACTTTTTAATAAAGAGAAATGTTGCTTCTCTTTAAGCTCTAAAGCTTCTGTGAATATCAGATCCAGTATTGCAGCCTGCACAGGTTTCAAATTTTCTAATGGCAATATGAGCTATCTTGGTTGCCCTCTGTTCAAAGGAAGAATGAAAGCTATGTACTTTGAGTCTCTTATTCATTCTATTGCTTCCAAAATTCAGAGTTGGAAGTCCAAATTTCTTTCATTAGCTGGTAGAGTCATTCTGATCCAATCTGTTCTAAATTCTATCCCTATCTTTACTTTATTTGCTTTACAGCCTCCTAAATTGGTGATTAAATCAATTAATCAATTGATTAGTTCATTCTTTTGGGGAATAAATAAAGATTATGGGAAAAAATTTCATTGGATCAAATGGGATGCTATCTGTTTTCCTATAAAAGAAGGTGGATTAGGAGTAAAAAATTTGGAGTATATCAAAGAAGCTTCTAACATCAAATTGGCTTGGAATATGAAGAAGAATACTAGCTTATGGGCTAAGTTTATGAATGCTAAATACTCTAATGCTCCTATTGGAAGTGGATCCATGACTTTTAGAAGAATCAGGTCAGCTTGGAATATAATGGAGGATAATTCTTTATGGTTAGATAATGATCTGATTTGGCAGCCTTCTTCTAGTGGAAAGTTCTCATTTTCATCAGCCTATGAGATTATTAGAAAGCATAAATTGTCTTCTTTAGCATTTAACTATATATGGGATCCTAATATTCCTCCTAACATATCTATTTTTGTGTGGAAAACATTATCTAAATGTGTTCCTGTTGAAGATCTTATTCAAAAGGTGGGAGTGAAATTAGCATCAAGATGTCAATGCTGCCATAAGAATGGGGAATCTCTGAATCATCTCTTTATATCAGGTCCTATAGCTGCTGAAGTTTGGAATCATTTTTGCTGCTTACTGGGAATGACTCAAAGACCATCTACTATTCATAACTCGATAATTCAATGGTGGTTATATTCAGGAAATTCTTATATATCTCAGTGGCTCCATAAGATCATTCCAGTCACTATTATCTGGGAAATTTGGCTTGCAAGAAACAAAGCTCTTTTTGAAGGTATAACTATGAGAGCTAACATGATTTCATCTAGAGTAATAAATAGAATTGCAGAGATATTCCAAAATTCCAAGATCAAAGATGGGAGAAATGATATATGCAAGGAGGTTATCAATGTCTTTTCTCTTAATTTCAAGATTTCTAATTCTTCTTCTATAGTTATGCCTTGGAAATGTCCTCCAAAGGGTAGATTTAAACTCAACTGTGCGGCCAAGACAGGGAACCATATGGGTATTGGCTCTATTATTCGAAATGATACGGGTCAAGTCATTTGGGCTTACTCAAATGCTTTATCAACAAATTCATCGATTGAAGCTCAAGTTCAAGCTATTTTGGCTGGAATCAAATTTTGCAAGGAGAAGGGTATTTCTAACATAGACATAGAAGTAGAATCAGAAAATATTCTTCAATGTTTTATATCTTCTTCTACAGTTCAGTGGCGAATAAGGACTGAAATTTCTGAAATCAATGAATTTCTCCAAACTAATCATTGCCTCATCAAGTTATGTTCATCAGAAGCCAATAAATCTGCAGAGTTGCTTGCCATTCATGGATCCTATCACCAAAGCTCTTTTAGTTCTCAAAATTATAGTGATCTTCCTAGAGTGATTAGAGCAACTATTTTAGTAGTTTCTAACAAATGCTTTATTTGATTTGATTGTAAGCCATGTGAGAGGGCTTTTCTCTCTATAGTCTCAATAAATATCCTGATTTAAAAAAAAAAAAAAAAAAAAAAAAAAAAAAAAAAAAAAAAAAAAAAAAAAAAAAAAAAAGTTTGTGGGCTTATTTGAGTGCTAATCAAAGGAAAAGAGAGATAGAGCTCCATTTGAGAAGTGAGTTCTTGTGAGGTTGTGAGTGACTTTTTAAGAGAGATAAATTGTGTGTGTGTATAAGCTTTGGGTTCCTCCATTTATCTATAGAAATAAGAAATCCTCCTTGGTGGATGTAGCCCAAATTTGGGTGAACCATGGTAAAAAAAAAAAAAAAAAAAAAAAAAAAAAAAAAAAAATGTATGCAGAGAAGTTAGACCCAGCTTATTTAGCTAGAAACTGAATTGGACTGCTGAAACTATTAATACTCTTGCTATTGATATCCTATAAGATCAACTTATCATCAACTGTTTCAATATGAAAATATGTCCAAATCAATCTCAGATATTTAAATGTGTTTGGAGCAAGCCTCATTTAGGCACTTTCAAATTGAATGTGCAACTTTGAACTGTATATAAAAACCAATACGGAATTATTCTCAAACACATAATAGGCATACAATGTGAAAATTGTTTAAATGGCATGCCTAAAAATTAACATTAAAACGACATTAATGAAAGGGAAAAAAAATAAAATGATAAGACTCGTGTCTGAAAAACTCTGTAAGCAAGACACCTAAAACTGGTATGAGAAAAATAAAATGAATCCTGCATAAGAATCAGGGAACTATTGATCCACTTTTAAGGCTAGCGAGATGAACGATGATCCTAATGTCATTCATTTACCGTTGATATCTTCTAAAGAAGAAATACCAGATATTCTAAATGGAAGTTTCTGGAAATTGCAAGCATATCTTTAAAGGGTGGTCTCATTCGCAACACCTTGCCTTGGTATCAGACTTGCTCGATCTAGAAAAAAAAAGAGACAACCAAATTAAAATCAATAAAACTATCACTTGACCAAATATAATACCTCATATTTCATCATATAAAAGTCAATACCTTAGCAGTAACAAAAAGTGATCTAACTTTTATATCTCTTAATTTCAAAAAGTAAGAAGTTATAAAAGTTCTAAACTTTTGGAGGAAATTCTAATTTATTCACACACATATGCATACAGAGGTTATTTAAGGTTATATTAATTGAGCATCTATTAAGGCGATGAGCAACTTTCGAGGGTAATCTCTTCTCAAATTCATAAATTTCATAGGCAAAGTGTCCAAAAAATAAAGGGAACACAATTTATTGCAATAACAATAACTAAACTACATGGATAAATTAGTATATGTGAAAATAATCCCAGCATATTACCTACAAATAGATTACTTCCAGAATCATTAAGCTTGGATAAACAAAGGTGATCAAGGATAAACAGTGGTGAGCAAGGATAACCAAAAATAATTGTATTTTTTCAAACTATACAAAAGACTTTCAGTCCTTACTCCACTGGAAGTTCTATACTAACATTCAATCATTTCTAAGGTCTATAACACAAAAAAATTGAGATTTATATCCATTGTACAAAAATAAAACAGAAATTACACACATTTAATTAAACAAATTTAAGGAATAGCATACACATAATCATGCTTGTGGCACACGGAAGATTTGTCACCCACCATCTTCTACACTCCAACAGTACTATATATCTGAGTCACCCTTCTGCAGTTTTAAGGAATAAAAACAAATCACTACTTTAAAAACAGATATAAAAGAGAAATAGATCAATTATGTTATTTTAAGAATTTATAAATAAAGCATGAAACTATTCGATGTTTCTAAGAGAAGAATTTTAAGTTACATATTACACCACCCCTTCTCTTCACCCCCTGCAACTAAATGAAGAATTTTGATTATGTTATTTAACAGCAAAACCATCTAAAGCAGCAAAATTTCCTTCATGTGAACCAACTATAGCCCCTTCTTGCCTTTCCTACTGTGATAAAGTTATGGGGACAGGCCCCGAGGCTGTCAAAGCCTTGAACTCTTGATGTGAAATTAAAAAAGCATATACAATTTTGGACTAAGAACCCAACACCAAAAACCAATGAAAGACGAAATCAAACAATAAATTATCTTTCTCATCTAGTATTAGCACTTTCAAGTATTATTATTAGATCTCTAAAAAATAAATACAACATCAAATCTATAATTTGAAACCCTAGCATCATACCCAAATAAAAAAAAAACTGAAACAAATCGAGTGACAAATGAAATCGAACGTTATGGAAACTCCTAACATACCAAAAGAGCAACAAACCCAAATTTAAGATTACACACCTATATTAAACCCCAAAAGTTAGAGTGTACCTGGATAGTGAAACCTCTAAATAATTAGATCTGCCAAGTAGGAAAATGTAAACTAATTAGAACAAAACCCACAAATGAAAACTTTACTAACTCGTTTAAGAATCGTAGATCTGTGAAATTAAACACAAATAGATCAAGTATTTTCGGTGTGTGTTTGATTACCTGTTAGGAGCATGTGTGTGAGAGAGAGGGGCAGAGCTGGAGGCAGAGGCATTTGGAGGATTTGTGAGAGCAGTGGTGGAGGAGATCTGAGGCAGCGGGTGGAGAAGGGTTAATGGAGATGGGGTGTTGAGGCAACGCTGGGAGAGGAGAGCCAAAATTAAAGATGGGGAGAGAATAATGAGAGGACGTGAGTAAATTAGAGATATGTTATGTTTGTGTGAGAGGGCGTGAGCGGGAGAGAAGCACAAAACGAAGCGGTTATGACCACAATAGCCCAAAATTTAAATTAAAGTGAAATTTTATAGGTATAAAAGTAGAGGGAAACCAAAGAATTGAGGTGTAAAGTGGCTACTATAGTAAAAAACTCATCCGATGACATCATAGTTGAAACTTATGACATACATAAGTTTCATACTTTATTATATAGATATATATATATAGCGAGAGGATCACAAGTGAACCTAAAAACTAAACTTTTCAATGAACCTTAACAAAAAAATACCTAACAACCCATTAATTTTAATTCCTATCTTGTAATTGGTCCGAGTCAGCGGTAACAGACACGTGTGTCGATCGAATATTTTTTTTACACCCCCACCATGGCATCCCTTACCCCTAAGTAAACATTCCAGCAACTTTTTTTTAACTAGTTGTCTGCCATAGTGGGGGTAGGGGGGGGGGGTGGTGTGTGTGTGGGGGGGGGGGGGGGTAAGGGTGTTACATGTCACACGCGTGTCTGTTGCCACGGACCAATTACACCATAGGAATTAAAATTAATGGGTTGTTAGGTGTTTTTTTGTTAAGGTTCATTAAAAAATTCATTTTTTCAGGTTCACTTGTGATCCTCTCCATTCTTTCATATATATGACACACAAAGGCATTTACCTTTAGTGTCACGTTCATGCTCTATAGGTAAGTCCAGACGAGTCCTTTATTTAAATGGATATAACAAAACACATACAAGTGGGGCGCAGTATGCCATTGCATGGTCCATACCCCCGATGGTGATAGTGGATCCCAGCATCAACACCCACCTCCTCATAAGTGGCTCTACTATGTAAGACCCTAAATAATACACAATGCCTAGCCCACCTGTGCCAACGTGTGCTCTGGTTCCGAGATGTACGCAACCCCCAATCGGGAGGTCGTCCACAACACGGGTTTGTCCACACAAATAATATGTATATGGAATTACTCCACAATTAACCCCAAGATATACTATTGAATCGCCCATTAATAATTAATCATCTAATTCATATTAATTTTCCAATCAAATAGTCATCTAACTTTTACATAAATTTGGTCTACGATTTTTTAAGGTATTTCCTAAACTTCCCATTTTATTCCCAAAAATTTCATCCAAATTCCCGGACTCGGTATAACAAGTCACACTTTAGACACCCATGTTTCCATACCCCAAACTTTATTCTCGGTTATTCCAAGATAATGTAATGTCCTATGAGTTTCTCGAAGTACTAAATATCATTTACGAACCCCCTATATTTATCCGGAACCTGATTGATTCACTAAAGACATAACGGACCAACCTAGGCTAAACAACAGGTTCTCCTCTAATTCTTGATTAGGTGGGATGTTACGAGTTTTGAAAAAATTTCTCAAGTTTCCTTACACCATCAATATCCTATTCTTCACCCAAACATAATATATGATACCCAAATCATTTCTCATCACCAGCCAATAACTTTCGTACATAAAAGTGTATCTAGAACATATCCAAATCGTATGGTTAAAATTATCTCAACAATTATAAAATGTGTAAGTCCTAGTTTCAAAGATTTATTTTTTTGTCATTAAATCAAATCAAGAATTTTTTTATGGATTTAAATCAGATTTATACTACTACAATATAAGGTCATAAGATGCATCTCCATGTCAATATAATCATAAACTTTTTTCTTGCTTCTCATCAATTCATCAATTCTCTATTTCCTAACAATTTAAGATTTGATCCTCTACGTGTAAAACATATAATTTCATTCTACCATATTCTATTTATATGTTCTAACCCAGAATTTACATGAGAGATTGCAAACATGAAGTATTAAATAAATTGGATGTTAATTTAAGCAAGAATTTTTTTGCCTTATGATGAAGATTGAAGCTTCTCTTCTTGAATCCCCGATTTTCTTCTTTCCCTTGGCCTTGATAACTTCTTTCTATGGATGGGGGATTCTAGGATTAGTTTTGGGAGAATGAAATGAGTTTATTACAAGGTTCTAAAAAACATGGGGGGTGATTGAGGCGTGGAGGCCAAGCCTTAAGCCTTAGAAGCCTAGGCGGGCCTAGGCGTAAAAAGGCGTTTAGGCCTTCTTAATATATTTTAATATTTTTTAACCATAACAAGGCTATTAAAATACAAAAATTGCACATATCATAAAAATATTTCTGAATATATGCAAATTAAAATACTATCTGATTATTTTGGATAAGATAATGGTTCGGTTTATAAACAAATTCTTTAAAAGGCGACATCGTTTCACTAAGGCATTGTTGTTTTTAGAAAAAAGTGCGCCGTAAGGGTTTTACCAAAAATAAGGCGTGAAAAGTGTAAGGCGAGACGTTTCTCCCAAGCCTTAAGCCTAGGCGGGTTTTTTAGAACAGTGGTTTATTAGAATCTCAATTAACTTATAAAAGACCCTAATCCCTAGTTAAGTCTTAATCCTTATTTTTGGGTTCCCAAATGAGTTCGAACCTGTAATTGGAATGACCCAGCAACTCCCCAAATGATATACCTATACCCGGGCCCAATTTTAGATGTCCAAAATACCTAAACGAGCCACCAAATCATCCCGAAACGCTTTCGAATTATTTTGATACAACGTACACATTTTTATTATTTTTAATGAACACATCACCATAAGTTAATTATCATACAATTTATTTTCCACAAGTGAACCCTTTATACCCAAATGAATCAAATAAAGACGAAACCAAAAATAAGAATTTATACTCAATTCGAATTTTTCCAAATTAATTTAAATCTCACCAATTTAATTTTATTGCCGAATTTCATTTAATAATATTCCATCCCAATAATTTATTTAAAAAATATGGATCTTGCATCGGCCAAAACCAAAAATCTGCGAACCTCGACAGGTGTCGTGAGTTATTCCTAATCTAACATGACTGGCACCTTACTTGAGTCCACTGAAAGTCGTTTCTCTAATATAACATGCCCCCAAAACTTCATTTCCTGCTTCCAGAACTCGCACTTGTAAAACATCACATAAATCTTATTCTCCTACAACGTCTATAATGCAATCCGCGAAAGTCTTCTATGCTCATCCTCTGTCTGCAAATAAATGAGAATGTTATTAATAGACTATAATGAACTGGTCCAGATACAGTTTGAACACCCAAATCATTAAGTCCATGAATACAACTGGGGCATTAGTTAACATGAACGACATCACTTGGAACTCATAAGGCCCATAACAAATTAAGAAGGCTATCTTGGGCACATTCTCCACTTGCACCCTCAACTGGCAGTAACTGGATAGCAAATCAATATTCAAAAATAATGAAGCCCCCTTCAACTGATAAAAAAGATAATCATTCCTCGGTAGAAGATAATTATTCTTCATCACCACCTTATTCAACTCCAGATAATCGATACACAATCTCAAACAACCATCTTTCTTCTTTACAAACAAAACTGGTGCACCCCAAAGGTGAAGTGCTACGACTAATAAAATCATGATCCAGTTGTTTTTTAATCTGAACTCTATGTTCCTTCATCTTCATAGGGGCGATATGATATGTTGATCTACCTATCAGCTTCATGTCCGTTGCTAAGTCTATTACAAAGCCAATCTCTCGGCTAGGCGGTAAATCCAAAATCTCATCGAACACATTTAAGAACTCCTAAACTACGGGAATCATATATAGGGAAATCATGGCCCCCTCGTAATTAAAATACAAGTGTGTAGTATCCCCACACTCTTACCTAGGCATAACAACCAACTGCATATCCTAACCCGGTATACCCAACCAAATAGCTCTACCTACATAATCTATATGAGCCCGATATGTACATAGATAATTCATCCCCAAAATAGCATCATATGTGTGGGTATTTAAAATCAACAAGTTGTCTACAAACCGTAGCCCATCGATATCGATACTTACCCCATCACATGTCTCGATAATAGAAGATGATACACCTAAAGGGATAGTTATGGATAATACCCTAGTACAAGGAGTTAAAATCAATCCCGATATACACATGAAGTGTCATGCAATAAAAGAGTGTGTTGTACCCGTATCAAATAAAACTCTAACTAAAAATCCATGAATAGAAAATGTGTTATAAATCGACTGAATATGTACTAGTTCTTCCTTGGGTCCCACTATAATATGCCATATTTTTATATTCTTCATTTAAATTGTGAAAATTTATGAAAAATAATTTTGTATGCTTGCGTAATGAAAGATGTCACTATTTATATTTTTATGTATTTTTTAATTTGTTTTGGAAATTGGATTTCATATATGTTAATCCATTAATTGATGAATTAATATTTGGACTCATACTGGTTGATTATAAAATTACTTTGTTGGCTATTACTTGAATTGACATATCTTGTACTCGAATTTTGGGATTCATAAAATGTATGTTTTTTGCTTAATATGTTTGGTTTTAGGCCTATTATGTTAGTATAAGGAATGGGTAAGGGTTTAAATCATTTGGAAGTGAATTTGGGCTCTTTTAGGTGAGGTAGATTTGTGTCCTAAGTCTAATTTATTGGATTAAGGGTTTTTGTGAGTCATTTGGGATCTCATAAAACACACATCATAATTTAGGAAGCACCTCAAGCCTAGAGAGATGGAGCTTAAAGAGAGGATGAACATTTTGGGAGGATCTTGGCATGGCTTTCTCCATGAATGGGTTGAGGCAAGTTTATCTAGAATTGGATTATAGTTGCATTTATGTTAGATTATATCTACATATTGAAATCTAAATTTAGTCATATCCAAATGTGAGCTTTGAATATTAAATAGTTAATTATACGATTAATCTAATCAAGATGTTAATTAGGTTAATTTCCCTCTAATATTAAAATGATTTCATCATGAACTTTAATTGAAATTGTTAGATAATGATTAAAACTTGTTTTATATTGTAAATACTTTAAAAGTCCTCTGATTATATGATTAAATCCACAGGAATCCAAAGTTAATTGAAAAAATGTTGATAAAATCAGGGTTCTTGAATTAAATGTGAATTCTCCCTTTAATTATAGATTGAAACTTGTGTAACTGTTGTTAGAATAAGGTTCCAATCATTAAGATGAAGCGGTTTTATTATTTGAAAGTTGATTGGGTCTTGGATGATGATTGGAAAGACATTAATGGTGCTGTAGAGAGAGAAATTATTTTTAAAATGAATAAATCACTGCAAAATTTTCCAATACCTTTAGCGGTCTATCGAACGACACTCCCAATTTTAGTGCTATTTGTGTTTTTCTTGTTTCTATTGGATGGGTTTTGGGTCTTAGGTTGAGGTTGGACTGACCATCAATTTTCTTATTCTTAAAGAATATAGTGAAATTATAATGTTTGAGGTTTTGGAAATTGGTTTTTGGGGTTAGTTGGGTACTTTACCCTCAATTGGTTTTAAAAATTTGAGTATGGTGCTTTATTTTGAAAACACTTAGAGTAGGATGGGTTACCAACTGTGATTTTGGAAGCTTAGGAAATTGGGATTTTTTGCTTGGATTATTAGGACCGTTGTGATACACTAGTGGGCCGTTTTGTCTGTGTGGGAGAGAAGGATTAAGTCAAAAATCCTAGAGTAGGGTAGTTGGTATATTTGAGGTTATTTTGTGAGTTAGGCGGGAGTTGATACCTAGACGTGAAACCTTGGTATATGGGGCTAGGATTATATGAGATTGCACTTGGATAACCTTGGGAAGTAAGGCTAGTTACATACAATATCATATAGGGGTAACACGCGTATTACCTGATAATTATGTGTATATTATATGAGACCCGTTAGTGAGGGCTCTATATGTGTTTATTTTTAATTCAAACCATTAGCGAGGATTATATTTGGTTGTATATTTCATGTGCAAAGCATACCATGTGTGAGTGACCACAGGTGACATACTAGAAGGGATCAAATTCTGGCCGTAATCACAAACCGAGAGTCCCGTGACTACACATCCAATTGCTACGTGTTACGTCGGATACGCACAAGGTGTTTGTTCCACTCACGGTGCCATTTGGGGGCCGTTGGTGGTTTCTCCTGCTCACAACATGTTTTTAAGCCTAAGCGTTCCTGTTTTAAAATTCGGATCCTATTCTCAAATCGAGACTCCCACGGCTAGGCGGCCGGTTGCTATGTATTACGTTGGATACGCATGAGGTGTTAATGTCACTCGCGGTGCCAGTTGGGAGCCGTTAGTGACTGTTGTCGATTTATATAATACCGTAAGTGTATGGGCTATTATAGAATAGTGAGTGTAAGTACGAGTCGAACCCACAGAGATTTGTCAATTTTAACTTTTAAAAGAATTGTAACTGTCCAACTAGATAAAATGGGATAGAGAATAATTATGAACTACACTAAATAAAAACAACTATGATAAATGAGAGTAATACATGAGATTTATAAACAATTAGGAAATCATTAGGATTCGGGGTCCATTTATTAAGTAACTAATATTGTACACTAATTTAATGTTGTCATTACCTTTTTTATAACTCAAATTAAACCGATTCTCATCGCGTTTAATTCAAAAATTATAACGGTTATATTCAAAATATTTTTAATGTCTCTAACAGAGAGCTAAAGTCCATATTCCCTTAGAAAATACAAGTTTTAAGGTTCACAAATGTATTTAAGCATGGCTATCAAAACAATTAAAGTGCGAGCATAATCCATCAAAAATTATTATTTTTAAATCTCAAAATTTGATTTGACAAAATAATTTTGAAGGTTTTAAAACACAGTCCCGTGTCGCTTTAAAAGGAATACCGAATATTTGACAACAATTAAAACGAGTAGGGAATATACAACACTCAAATTAACATGACAATATTTGCTAACTTTGATAAAGTTCACCCTAATCCTAATAGAACAATCAAGCTACGCTAATGAAAGTGAAATTGCAACAATGAGTAGAGAATTTCATTAATAAATCAAACTTACAAATACTTCTCTCAAAATAATCTCCAATCCTCTAAAAAATAAAAATAAAGACGTGGCCTTCAAATTGAATACAATCATTCAAAATTGCTCCCCGAAAATCCTCCCCCAAAATAATGATCCAAAGGGTCTTATTTATAGGTTTATAAATAAAGTGTTTGAGTTAAAGTGAAACTCTCTTTGATTGGGTGTATTTGAGCTGATAATTATCCCATGGAGTCTTGATAAGAGTTGGAGATAATTGAGAAGTCTTTTTAAAAAAATAATAATAATTATCCCCAAATTTTGCCACTATTCACGTCACTATCATTAATCGCATTTTGACCTCCAAACCTTCAAAATATCATTTTCGTCCGAACTTCAAAGTTATGCGTTTTGTCAAGATCTTTCCGAAAAGCTATGGACAACCTCAACGGACACTCGAACGTTTTTATAAAAAATATTTAGTACAGCTATGTCAACCGTGTCATGTTGTGTTGTATCGCGACGTAACGTAAAAATATTTGCACATCGAATCCTTTGTCGTCAAAATTTCCGGTGTACCTGTAAAGATGCAAAATAAAAATAATTAATTCAAATTTAGGGTCATAAATATTAAGAAAATTTTAAAATTACCCCTCTTTGTATTTTAGCCCCTAAAATTCTTAAATTGCTCGTTTTAATTCAGAATTCAACCAAATTTTAGAGAGAACTTTATTTTGCCTGGATAAATATTTAAAAATTATTTCCAGGCCTATAAAGTTTTAAAAATTATGATTTCACCCCTTCAGGTTATTAAAATTTCATTTTTAAATCAATTTTTTTCAAACTTCCATTTTCTTTTATTTTACGAAAATGACTCTAAAAGTTCATTATTTATGATACAATGGGCCTAACAAGGTATATATTTGGACATAATTCATGAAAAATAATGCACTCATCAAATA
Source organism: Sambucus nigra (assembly GCA_949130495.1). Lineage (NCBI taxonomy): Eukaryota > Viridiplantae > Streptophyta > Magnoliopsida > Dipsacales > Adoxaceae > Sambucus > Sambucus nigra. The sequence goes on along the minus strand of OX422224.1, from coordinate 136,654,379 downwards.
CCCCAAACCTAAACTTTACTTGTACTCGATCAAAAATTAAAATTTTAAAATCTCACTCACTTTCGTAGGAATCACGTTTACACTTAGCATGTGCAACATGCTGTTAAACCTCTAGGTTACCCTAGTGGATGAGTTTATCTCGTGAGGGTTTGCAGTAAATATACCCCCAAAATTCAAAAACTTGACTCAACATAAAAGTCACAAAAGTAATATAATCAACTTTGAATGCAAACTTCATAAATATAGTAGAACTTCATTTTTCTATCTCAACTTATCGTGTGCGTGTGCATAGCCAACATGACCGTCCATTTCAAAAGATTTGATCGTTACATTTCTTATCGTTTTGATTTCAAAATCTCACGGGATGCACTCACAATCAAACACTCGAAAATGAATTATTTTCTCTCGGCATATGTGAATAAAGAGTAAATTTGAATGAATAAATTTCACATATACATGATCAAAAATGAACTTTTTATAATGGATGAATAGGATCTCATGAATGGAAAATCAATTACTTATTGAAAATGTTGAATCGCTTAATAGATCTTACTAATCTTCTCTCCACACTATAACTAACTTCACTTGCGATCGATTAGGACTTTCTTTGGTTGTATTGTAGGCTTGGGTTTGGCTAGAAAGAATATTTTTTTGAAATTCAAATTTTTTGAGAATATAGAGATTTTTTGAGTATTTTGATTTTTTTTGCAGTTTTTCTCACCCCTATTTTTCTTTTTCCTTTCTTTTTTCTTTTCGACTCACATTTTTTTTTTCATCTATATTTTCTTTCTTTTTTTAACACATCATTCTTTTGCAAACTTTTTTTTGGCCTTTTTTTTCAAGCATAATTTCACCCTAGTATTTTCAGAAAGTGGGTATGGCTTCTTTTTATGGCCACTAGACTCCCTGTTGGAGTTAGGTAGGATAATGAGTTTTCAATGAAAAGGCATATTTTATTTTTGGCTTAAATGGGCTTGCAACGGAATAATAAAAAAATATTGGAGTTTAGGCTTAATTTTGGACTTTTAAACGATGACTTAATCTCATTTCTCAACTTTCGTTGAGTTGATTTGTGTCTCAAGACGAGTTACTAAGACTTCTAATGCCTTAAGATTTTTGTTTTCAATAATCAAACAAAATAAAGAATTTGATATCATCAACGAATTTATCACTGAAACAAATTTGAGTTATTTTAACTCCGATTGATTTAAATCTCTCGAAAATGATGAATGGCACAAAATCTTATCGGGTTAAAATATCCACATTTATTTCTTAATCATATTAACTTTCGCCTCAATATCCATTTTCGATCATATTATATGGCTAATGTGTAACAAATTTCATTAGTTGAGAGATCCATGAATTAATAATTCTATATTAAGAAATCGTTTCAAAACTCAATTATATTGAAAAACTATTTGGATTTTTAAAATTTTTCTAATTTTATTTTTAAAAAATACGATCCCTACCCCCAAACCTAAATTTTATATTGTCCTCAATGTATGCTAAAAAAATATGAACAAAGAAAATAAAGTAAACAAGTGAAATGACGATATTACCTGTGAACTTCACTTTGCTACCAACATCCAAAGTAACAAGCGTATGTTAACAAACACAAAAAAGGGAAAAAGAAAAAAAAAATACACTAATGATATACAAACCCATGAAAATTACCATCATCACCATAAATTAATAATCGAAATAGTTGTGGGTCATTCCAATTAATAAACTTTATAGCACTAAGTGCCAAAACATCATAAATACGGGAGCATGACCGCACAACATATATTTCAATCTTAAATCCATGGTCATAATGGTGCGCATCGACATCATCAGTAATAAACAAATTTGAATCGCATGAATCATATGTCGATGCATTACATGAGGATAGAAAATTACAATAAGGATCCAAATATTTACTATCCTTTTTTTGAAAATAGTCACATAAAATTGGGAATGCATACTGCACTCCTAAATGTACGATTTTATAAAAAGTGTGGGAATAAGAGGTATCACAAGGCGATACACTTTCTTCATAAAAAATAGGAGGACCGTCATAACTACTTGAAGTATCACTAAAATCGGGTGACGAATCCTCAAATAAATTTTCCCACATATAAGAAAAATCAACATTTTTTTGAATTAAATTAGGACAAAAATCACGACATAAATTAACATCCAAATCATCACAACTATTATATGTGTCAAGATTGTCAATTTTTTCCTCCTCACAAAATTGATTATCCCCATTTGATTCATGATTATTTTTAGAAATATCATTATTATACCGTTTGTTTACTTCTTTCCAATTGATACACTTTAGTGGACAAATAGTAATTACAGGGGTTGAATTCTCATCCATTGCTTCTTTAATTTTTAAAATGACTACTGACCTCTGACTCAAATTGAAATACGTAGTCATCTAAATTTTCAGTATTTTGTAAAAACACGCCCACATGATCAATTGGGGAATATGAGAAAGATGACCGGATAACAATATGAGGATCACCCATTGTAATTTATAACACATGATATTTTTTTATAATTTGTTTTTAATTTAGAATGCAAAAGCAATTGTAATTGACTCAAAATCTAATTAGACAACCCACATTCTTTGACAAGAGAGAATTTAAAAGACGACCAACTACGATTATCGCCTCAAATCCCACTTTTTCCTCCAGGTAGGTGGTTGGTACGAAGACTCATTAAGAACCATCAATCCTAGACAAGGTAAAACGGAATCGATTTGATAAGTTCGCGTTGGAATAAATTTTAATTCTCGCCTCGATAAGAGTTTCACCCTTAAGTCAATTTATGCAACGTGCTAAATTAAGTGCGAAATTAAACCACGTAGGAGCACACAAAAACATACTTTCGACGTGGACTTTTTATGGTCACTTGCTTACGTCCGGCCAAAGTTTAAGTTGACGTAGATCGTGGGAAAATTCGCCTATGTTTCAGTCGTCCCCGAGATTCCATGTGCTCGTGGCAAGATTGCACAACTTTTCATCATGTTCGATCACTGTTGCACACTTTTTTTCTAATTTTTCTTCATTTTTGCTCTTTTTTTTTTTCCCGAATGTGTTGCAAAAAAACACACAAAAGAAACTACACCAAACGTAAAGTGCGACACGCACAAAAAAAATAATAAAGAAAAGGAAAAAAATTAACACGATATGAGCACTAATGGTGTATTCAACACAAACAAAAATGACCAAGCACACTTATGAAATAATTTTTTTATTTCTTTTATTCTAGAAATTACTACTGGGGAAAAATATTTTTTTTTGAATTATCGATTTTTTTTTTAAATTTTTGTGTTTTTTAAATTTTTATGGACTACTGACTAAAAAGAGAGAATCTGGAAATTTCCAGAAAAACTATTTTTTTTCAAGTTTTTTTTTTTCTGTTTTAGGATAAAATAGTGCAAAAAGTAAAAAAAAAAAACTAGTCCGAAAGTCACAATTCTTAAAAAAAAGTTCAGACAAATCCCTCACAACGGTGCCAAAAACTTCTTGTCAATTTATGAAATACCACAAGTGCAGGAGCTATTATAGAATAGCGTGTGTAAGTACGTGTCGAACCCATAGAGGTTTATCAATTTTAACTTTTAAAAGAATTGTAACTCTCCAACAAGGTAAAATGGGATAAAGAATAATTATGAACTACACTAAATAAAAACAACTACGATAAATGAGAGTAACACATGAGATTTGTGAACAATTAGGATTCGGGGTCCATTTAGCACGTAACTAATATTGTACATTAATTTAATGTTGTCATTCCCTTTTTTATAACTCAAATTAAACCGACTCTCATCGAATTTGATTCAGAAAATATGAGGGTTATGTCCAAAATATTTTTAACGTCTCTAATAGACGACTAAAATCCCTATTCCCTTAGAAAAAACAAGTTTTAAAGTTCGTAAATGTATTTAAGCATGAACTATCAAAACAATCAAAGTGCAAACATAATCCATCAAAAATTACTTTTTTTAAATCTCAAAATTTGATTTGATAAAACAATTTTGAAGGTTTTAAAACACACTCCCATGTCACTTTAAAATGCATACCAAATCTTTGACAACAATTAAAATGAGTAGGGAATAAACAACACTCAAATCAACATGACAATATTAGCTAACTATGATAAACTTCAACGTAATCCTAATAGAATAATTAAGCTACCATAATGAAAGAGAAATTGCAAGAATGAGTAGATATTTTCATTAATAAATCAAGCTTACAAATACTTATCTCAAAAAAATCTTCAATCCTCCACAAAAAATGATAAAGACTTGGTCCTCAAATTGAATAAAATCACTCAAAATTGCTTCCCGAAAGTCCTCCCCCAAAATAATGAGCCAAATGGTCTTATTTATAAGATTATGAATAAGGTGTTTGAGTTGGAGTGAAACTCTCTTTGATTGGTTGTATTTGAGCTCATAATTATCCCATAGAGTCTTGAGAAGAGTTGGAGATAATTGAGAAGTCTTTTTACAAAAAAATTAATTATCCCCAAATTTTGCCACTATTCATGTGACTATTCACAACACTATCTTTAATCGCATTTTTGACTTCCAAAAGTTCAAAATTTCATTTTCGTCCGAACTTCAAAGTTGTGCGTTTTGTCAAGTTCTTTCCGAAAATTTTGGCACAGCCTCAACGGACACTCGGACGATTTTATAAAAAATATTTAGTACAGCTGTGTCAATCATGTCATGTCGTGTCGTATCGCGACGTAAGATATGTTTACACATCGACTCTTTTGTTGTACAAATTTCCGGAGTACCTGTAAAAATGCAAAATAAAAATAATTAATTCAAATTTAGGGTCATAAAAATTGAGAAAATTATAAAATTACTCTTTTTTGCATTTTAGTGCTTGAAATTCATAAATTGCTCGTTTTAATTCGGAATTCAACCAAATTTCAGAAAGAACTTTATTTTGCCTAGATAAACATTTAAAAATTATTTTTAGGCCCATAAAGTTTTGAAAATTATGATTTCACCCCTTTAGGTTACATAAATTGTATTTTTAACTCAAATTTTATTCAAATTCCCATTTTCTTTTATTTTACGAAAATGACTCTAAAAGCTAATTGTTTATGATACAATGGGCCTAACAAGGTCTATATTTAGACATAATTCATGAAAAATAATGCACTCATCATTGACTTCGGTCCGAACGATTCACACTTTTAAGCTCAAGTGTGCATGTTTTCAAATTTGGGTCCTATTCTCAAATCTAGAGTCCCGCGACTATACAGTCGGTCGTTACGTGCTACATGTGATATGTATGAGGTATTTGTGCCACTTGTGATGCCGTTTGTGGTCCATTGGTGGTTTTATCCCTCTCGAGTCACATTTTCATGCCTAAGTGTGCAAATTTTCAAATTCGGGTCCTATTCTCAAATGAAAAGTCTCATGACTATGCAACTGGCATTAAAGTATTACGTTGGACATGCACGAGGTATTCATTCCACTTTCGGTGCCATTTTGGGGACGTTGGTAGTTTCATCCTACTCACGACATGTTTTCAAGACAAAGTATGCTTGTGATCAAATTCAGATAGTATTCTCAAATCGGGAGTCCTGTGACTACGCGACCGGTTGTTATGTGTTATGTTGGATGCGCTAGAGGTGCTCATGCCACTCGTGGTGCCATTTGGGGGAAGTTGGTAATTTTGGCCCGCTCGCGGCACTTTTTATGTCTAAGTGTGCCTGTTTTCAAATTTGAGAATTATTTTAAAATTGGGAGTCCCGTGAATGCGGAGTCAGTTGCTATGTGTTACATTGGATGCGCAGAAGGTGTTCGTGCCCCTCGTGGTGACGTTTGGGGTCGTCAGTGGTTTTGGTCTGCTCGTGGCACGTTTTTAAGCCCATGCGTGCCTGTGATCAAATTATGGACATATTCTTAAATCGGGAGTCCCGTGACCACGCGATCGGTTGTTACTTATTACGTTGGCTGCGCATGAGCTATTCGTGACACTTGTAGTGACGTTTAGAAGCCATTGGTGGTTTTTGCACGCTCGCGGCATGTATTAAAGCCTAAGTGACACTTTACAAATTTGGATCCTATTATTGAATTGGGAGTCTTGCAACGATGCAAACGGTTTTTATGTGTTACGGTTGATGCATATGAGGTGTTCGTGCCACTCGTGGTGCTGTTTGGTGACTTTTGGTGGTTTCATCCCACTTATGGGACATTTTCAAGCCTAAGTATCCCTGTGATCAAATTTGAGTCATACTCCCAAATCACGAGTCTCGCGACTAGTTGCTACGTATTACATTTAACATGCATGAGGTGTTTGCTCCACTTATGACACCATTTGGTAGCTGTTGGTTGTTTCGTTCCTTTCACGGCACGCTTTGAAGCCTAATTGTGTATGATTTTAAATTTAGGTCCTATTCAAAAATCGAAAGTCCTCTGACTACACGAACGATTGCGATGTATTATATTGGACATGCACGAGGTCTTCATGCCACTCATGGAGCCATTGGTGATTTCGACCCGCTTGCGGCACGTTTTCAAGCCTAAGTTTACCTATTTTAAAATTCGGGGTCCTACTCTCAAATTGGGAGTGTCACAACTATGTGGCTGGTTGCTACGAGTTATGTTGGACACCCATGAGGTTTCGTGCCACTCATGGTGATGTTTGAGGGCTATTGAGGTTTTTGACCCGCTCGCGGCACATTTTCAAGCCTAAGTGTGCCTGTGATCAAATTTGGATCGCACTCTCAAGCACAGAGACCTGTGACTACATGGTTATTTGCTACATATTACGATCGACCCGCGTGAGGTGTTCGTTCCACTCGTGGCTCCATTGGTAGTTTTGGCTCACTTGCGACGAATTTTCTGGCCTAAGTGTCCCTATAATAAAATTCGGGTAGTATTCTAAAACTGGGAGTCCCATGACTAAGTGGCTGGTTTCTACTTGTTACGTTGGATCCGTATGAGCTGTTCATGCCACTCACAGCGCCGTGTGGGGATCATTGGTTGTTTCAGCCCTCTTGCGGAATGCTTTCAAGCCTAAGTGCGTGTGCTTTCAAATTTGTGTCCTATTCTCAAACTGGGAGTCCCGCGTCTACATGACCGATTGCTACGTATTACATTGGACATGCATGAAGTCTTCGTTCCACTCATGGTGCCATTTGGGGTCTGTTGGTGGTTTCGAACCTCTCGCGGCATGTTTTCAGGCCTTAATGTGTTTATTTTCAAATTCGGGTCCTATTCTCAAATCGAGAGTCTTGCGACTACACATCCAATTGCTATGTGTTGCGTTGGATGCGTACAAGGTGTTTGTCCCACCCACAGTGACATTTTGGGTCCATTGGTGGTTTCGAACCGCTCGTGGCACGTTCTCAAGCCTAAGAATGGATGTGATCAAATTTGGTCCGTATTCTAAAATTGGGAGTCCCGAGACTACATGACCAATTGCTACAAGTTATGTTGGATGCGTACGAAGTGTTCGTGCCACTCGCGATGCCGTTTGGGGGCTGTTGGTGGTTTTGGCCCGCTCGAAGTCAGCTTTCGAACCTAAGTGTTCCTATTTTCAAAGTCGGGTTGCATTCTCAAACTGGGAGTCTCGCGACTAAGTGGCCAATTTCTATGTGTTTCGTTGGACGTGCACGAGGTGTTTGTATAACCCGAGATTCCATTTGGGGGCCATTGGTGGTTACGGCCCGCTCGCGACACATTTTCAAGCCTAAGTGTGCCTATTTTTAAATTTGGGTCCTAGTCTCAAACCGAGAGTCCCATGTCTAAGTGATCGATTGTTACATGTGACGTTGGATGTGCACAAGGTTTTCATGCCACTCGTGGTACCATATAGTAACCGTTTGTGGTTTAGCCCCCCTCGCGATACATTTTCAAGCCTAAGTGTGCCTATGATAAAATTTGGGTCGTATTCTAAAATCAGGAATCCTACGACTGCGTGACTGATTGTTATGTGTTACATTGGACATGCACAAGGTGTTCAATCCATTCGTCGAGGACTGTTGTTAGTTTTGGTCCGCTAGTGGCAAATTTTCAAGCCTATGTGTGACTATTTTCAAATTCAGGTACTATTCTCAAATTGGGAGTCCTGCGACTACGAATATAATTGCTATGTGTTATTCTGGACACACACGAGGTGTTTGTACCATTCAAAGTACCGTTTGGGGGCCGGTGGTGGTTTCGACCTGCTCACGGCATGATTTAAAGCCTAAGGGTGTCTGTTTTCAAATTTAGGTCATATTCTCAAATCGGGAGTCCCACGACTATGCGATCGGTTGATACATGTTACATTGGACACACTTGAGGTAATCGAGGCACTTGCGGTGCTGTTTGGGGGCCGTTGGTTGTTTCGACCTGCTCACGAGGTGTTTTACGGTCTAAGTGTGCATGTGATCAAATTCGATTGGTATTTTAAAATCAAGAGTCCCCCCACTACGCGGCTGGTTACTTCGTTTTACATTTAGGGGTGGCAAATCATGTTATTGGGTCCTGTTTTTTCCTAACACAACACGACAAGGAATTAGTGAACAAGAACATGAAACACATAAAAACACGACACGACACGACACGATTAACATGAATTTTCTTTTTGTTCAAATTACCATGATAAACACAATTTTTCCAATTAACACGAAAAATGAATTTTTGTACAAACTAACACGGTTAGCAAGAAATTGATCAGTTAAACACTATTTTTTTCTTTATTTCACATTCATGGTGATGGGAGAACTTAACCAAAAATTAACATATATCTTCTTCACAGTTTGAACTGAACCAAAAATTAACAGAACAAAAAAAAAATAGCACCAAAATAAACAAATATCCATCGATCTGTTTATTAAACCAAAAATTAAACAACAACAAAAAAAACACCAAAAATTAATGGCACAAAAAATTAAGCCTAGATATCTTCTTCAACAGTTTGAACTCAACCATATATTTTCTTCAGTAACACCAAAAATTGAGCTCGAATGATGGGGCGGTGCGGCGATGGAGATAGAGATGGTTTTTGAAGGGAAAAACTATCCGGGGGTTAGGGTAGTGTGGCAATGATGTTAGATGTGTAGTGGGACAGTTTTTGAGAGATGTTAATGTGGCGGTGAGGCGGTGATGGTGCGGTGAGGCTGTTGACAATGAGAGGGTGGGTGAGTGAGTTAGAGAGAGAGACAGATACGTTAGGTGAGTAAGAGGAAGAGGAAGAGGAAGAGGAAGAGGGAAATGTGTGTGGTCGTGAGTTGGGGTGAATTAGATTAGGGTTTTAAGAGTTAAAATGTGTTAGGTTGATCTTTTGACAAGTGTAGATTTAATATTCATTTAATTTTTGAATAGGTGTAATTACGTGTATTTGGATGTAATTAGGTTTAATAGGTTTAATTGTTAAAGAGGCGTAATTCGGTCAAATAGTGTCAATTTTGTGTTAATTTTTTTGACACGAACACGACACGAAACGACACGACACGACTTCGTGTCAAAAAACATGAACACGACAAGTCATGTTTTTCGAGCCAATTTCATGTTGTTTCGTGTCTTATCATCGTGCCATGCTAAAATTTGCCACACCTAGTTACGTTATACATGCATGAGGTGTTCATGTCCCTCGCGGTGCCATTTGGGGTCCGTTGGTGGTTTCGATCCGCTCGCGGCACGTTGTCAAGCCTAAGTGTGATTTTTTTAAAATTTGGGTCCTATTATAAAATCTTGATTCTCGTGACTACGCGATCGACTATGGAATGTTATGTTGGATGCAAACAATATGTTCGTGTCTCTCTCGGTGCCGATTGGGGTCCATTGGTGCTTTCGACCTACTCGTGGGACATTCTCAAGCCTAAGCGTGCCAGTGATCAAATTCCGATTAGATTGCCAAACTGGAGTCCCACGACTACGTGGTAGGTTACTACGTGTTACGTTGGATATATACGAGGTATTTGTGCCACTCATGGTGCCGTTGACTTTGGTGATTCCGATCCGCTCGTAGCATTATTTAAAGCTTAAGTGTGCCTATTTTTAAACTCAGGTCCTATTATCAAATGAAGAGTCCCATGACTATGCGTCCTATTTTTATATGTTATGTTGGATGCGCATGAGGTGTTCGTGCCACTCGCAGTGCCATTTGGGTCTGATTGTGGTTTTGGCCTGCTTGTGACATATTTTCAAGCCTAAGTGTGGTTATTTTTAAATTAAAGTCCTATTCTCAAATCAGGAGTCTCGTGACTATGTAGTCATTATTACGTTGGATGTGCATGAGGTGTCTTGCCACTTGCGATGCCGTTTGGGGATGTTGGTGGTTTCGGCCCGCTCGCTTCATGTTTTCAATCCTAAGTGTGTCTGTGATCAAATTCGGGTCCGATTCTCAATTCGTGAGTCCCGCAACTATGTGATTGGCTGTTAGAGGTGTTTATTCCACTCATGGTGCCGTTTGGGAGCGTTGGTGGTTTCGGCTTGATCACAACATGCTTTCATGCCTATGTATGTCTATTCTTAAATTCATCTACTATACTCAAATCGAAAGTCCCGCTACTATGCGACCGATTGCTACATATAACGTCGAACGTGCACGAGGTATTCATGCCACTCACGATGCTGTCTGGTGGCCATTAGTTGTTTCGTCCCGCTCACAATAAGTTTTCAAGTCTAGGTGTGCCCGTTTTAAAATTCGGCTCCTATTATTAAATCAAGAGTCTCGCAACAATAGGTTCGATTGCAACTTATTACGTTGGACGTGCACGAGGTGTTCATGCCACTCTATATGCCATTTGGGGGCCGTTGGTGGTTTCGTCCCGCTTGCGGAACGTTTTCAACCCTATGTGTACATGTGATCAAATTCAGGTTGTCTTTTCAAAACGAGAGTCCTGTGACTAAGCGATCAGATTCTATGTGTTAGGTTAGACAAGCACGAGGTGTTCGTTCCACTCGTGGTCTTGTTGGTGGTTTTGGTCCGCTCGCGACGCATTTTCAAGCCTAGGTGTGCCTTGATAAGCACCCACAAGTGTTTAAATAAAATTCCAAATAGAAAGTTTTTAATTGCCAATTCTTAATAAAATCGGACTTATGATAGTATTTATTTGTTTTGTAGCTCAATAAGCGTCTGCAGAGTTTAAAGTGATAATTCAGAGAAAATGCGTGACAAAAGTGGTTCAATCCCGTAACCTGAACCATGTCCCGTACCAAAACCGAGCCTAAACCTAGCAGAAACCTTCACCTGAGCCTCTGTGTGTTAAGTTTGTAACTTTATTATTTTTCTAGATTTTTAGTTTGAGTCTTTTTTTTTAGGATTTATTTAGAATTTTCTAGAATTTATTTTATATTATATTAATTTTATATTTTATATTTTTATTAGTTTATAATTTTAGTCTTTATTTTTTAGTTTTGCTAGATTTTATATTTTTAGAACTTTAGGTTTTATTTTTACTTCTTTTGTAGTTTTATTTTTATTTGAGTTTTATATTTAATATATTTTATTTATTTTTAAAGTATTTATTTTTTTATGTTTATTTTTGTGTGTCGAGTATTTGGTTCTTTACTTTTTTTTATTTTTATTTTCTTTTAGTTTTTAGTTAGTTTGTTTTTATTTATTTTATCTTACTTGTTTTATTCTATTTTTGTTTTTTTATTTTTTAGTTGTGTGCTTTATTAGTTTATAGGATTAGGAATTTAATTTTTAAAGTTTTAATAGATTTTATTATTTTCATCATTTTTAGTTTTATTTTTAGTTTAGTTTGATTTATTTTTAGTTTTTGTAGATAGTGTTATTTTAATGGGGTCACAAGTTAAACACACACACACACACACACACACACACACACACACTTACCTACACCTTACTCACACCCAAACAACCCATCCACACACACCATGCCATACATCTAAACACACTTAAAACATACACTCACCCACACCCAACTCATCTACACCATCACACAGAAAAACACCCCTCTTCATCTAAAACCTTCCAACACCCATCTTCTCTCTTCTCCACCAAAACCCATTACAAAAAAACCTACCTTCATTACCCAATACCCATCACCTCACCACCATCAAACCACACGATCACCATACCGAAACCCAGCCGATCACCTCTGCCACCTCAACACCCCAAAACTCGTCACCAGCCGAGCTCCAACCCCGGATCAACTCGGCATCGACCTTACCCACTTCCACCTTATCCAACCGAAACCTATAACCCGAGAATCATACCCAACCTTATACCCACCTGGAAACCCTCGTGTCCCAACCAAACCCGGCACCAAAACTGTTTAGACCCGAAAATCGTCGACTCCATTACCCCCAACAGCCCGGAACCAATTCCCGCCGGTGAAACCAACTCTAACCCGAAATCCTAACCCCCTATATCCTTACCCGATTCCACCCTGACCCGCCTCCAACCCGCTGCTCTGATCTACGAACTCGTCCATAACACCATGAACCCAATCCCATTCAACCCAACCCGAGAGCCATTTTAACAATACCGAACCCATTTAACTCCATTGACCCAAGACCCACTTTACCCCTTATCCGATTTTTAGCTTCTAAACTCTAAAGTCCAAAAATCGCAAAAGCCAAACCAAATAACAAATAAACCCACATGTGTTTTAAGCCACCTTTAACCTAATTCCCATATTACCCCAACGAACTTCTTATCACCTTTTCCAAAAATACCCTCATATGGCCCCACTTCTCACATGTGCATTCCCTCACCCAAATCAGATTGTTACCCCACTCAACACACATGCACACATGTGTGCATTGTCCAAAATATCCCTAGATTCTTCCACCTATAAATACAAGGCTTGGTGCCATTGAAGAAGGATCTCAAATTTAGTTTTTAAAACTCTTCTGTGATAAATTTCTCTACACTCCTCTATAGAGAGTATTTGCATTTTTAGCAAATATCTCAATATAGAGGTGTGTAGTGAAATTTATATCTAGGATGAATTTCACTCCACCCCTCTATAGTGAGATTTTGCATTTTTAGCAAATATTTCAAAATATATTATTATGGTTGAATTCATCCCTTATGGGAAGTAAATTCTAATCCATTCCTTTGTGTTGAAATTTTGCATTTTTAACAATTATCTCAATATAAAGTAATGATCTAGAGTTTATTTCTTTGGATGAGTACTAATGTACAATTTTATAATGTGAGGATTTGTATTTTTAGCAAATCTCTTTTATTATTTAATTGTCCATTATGAATTCATCTAATATCCTTTTTATTTTATTTTTATTTTAGATTCAATAAATGCATCAGTGAGGGGCTATGATTGAGAGATTTTTAATGTACAATTGAAGAGTTGCTCCAATTCAAGTAGAAATGGGTTTGTTCTATTCCTCTTTAATTTCTCTTGATTTAATCCTCGCATGCTCTTGATTCTTTGCTTTTATTTTTGGATGATGATTATTGCGGACTAATCTCCCATTCATGGGATGAAATTGTGAAGCCCTCATAAGTCCAATTTAGTTAGTTTACTTATTAGCACAATTTTGTTATCTCACTTTTCTTAAATTAGCTTTTACATCTTAGTTAGTACTTTAAAAATTAGAATAGTTTGTTAATTATTAATCCCTTGAAAAATCCATAAAAAAATAGAAAAAGCAAAAATAGAAAAATCATAATAATATGCAAATTAATGACACTTTTGTCTTCTCATATTTTGTGTTTCACTCCCTTACTTACCCCTATACCTATTTTGAGGTTATTTGTAAGTACAAGGGAATTTTGATGGAAAAGGAATTGCAACAATGACAAAATAAAGAGCAATTTTTCGTCTATCAAATAGCGCCGTTGCCGATCTTTGGAGCTCGAAGCACTTGAGAGGAACCTTTTTGTGATTAATTTGTATTTTTTTGTACCATTTTTCATTTTCTTAGAAGTCTTGTATTAGGACTTTTATTATTTTGGCTTGTATTGCGATGCATAGAGATACCATTTATATTTTGTTTCAATTTGTAATAATTAATTGCGAAGAAAAGCATGATAGGAAAATCGGACAAGGTAGAGAGAGGGCGTCCAAAGGCGAGGATTTAGAAGCCTCTCTAATTTGGGTCGGTAGGACTCCTGGGGCCGAATGAGATAGGCATAATCTCCCCTCAATTGACTCAAATTTTTCATCACCCCACTGTGTAAAAATCGTGGGAGGTACATCTCTTGAACCTTCGCGCCTCTCCTGCCAGTGAGTCAATTCTTCTGTGTGCCTACGTGCTCTTATTTGATTTTAATTCTCGTATTTATTTTTGAATGTGTGTGATGAATTAATCAATTAAGACCTACACCCGATCATTCACGAGAAGGGATTTCATCACCCGACTCACTCGCTTACCACTTGTGTGCTACCCTAGCTATCATTAAATTTAAATTCAATCAACTAGGTATCCCAATAGGAGAACATTTTTGCAAAGGCGATCACTCAGATAAATTCCGTGATTTTTATCGCCCGCGGACTTAATTAAAATTTGACTACCCTTTCACTAATTTTGAAGATAAGAATTGGCTATGTGCTAGTTAGGATTTATCCTTGACTTGTGTGTGTCAAATACATTTTTTGGTAGTTGGTTTTAGTGAGTTCGTCCCAAATTTAAGTGTCCATTTCACCCCCTATTTTCTTCCAAAAAAAATCCAAAATATTTTCTTCCTTTATTTCTATAAAAGTCCAAAAATATTTTCTTCCTTTATTTTTCAAAAAATCCAAAAACGTTTTCTTGCTTTATTTTTTTTAGAAGATCCAAAAATATTTTCTTCCTTTATTTTTCTAAAAACAATCCAAAAATATTTTCTCTCCTTTTGAAAATTTTTAAAAACTCTAAAAAAATATTTCTCTCCACATGGCCGAAGAACATTCCTTACATGACTACTTAGGTCATTTCCCTTTGTCACGCGACACGTGTGAGAGTGATCCCAAGCCGTCTCTTTATGATCTACTTAGTGGTCTCAGCTCTCTCATGAGTAACGTTGATATCCTTGACCCATCTGTGCACGCCTCTCCAATTCCATCACCCTCGGTGTCAAGTGTCGACATGTCGCATACCTTGTCATGAACCCATTGTTCAAATGCCGAGCACTTGTCCCATGAGTGCCCATACTTTTCTTATCCCTACGAACCCACCATGGAACATGTGTATCCATATAACACTGTTTCAGAATCCACCTCAGCCTATTATCATGATATATCCAATCCCGAGTTGTGTGAGTACCCTTGCTATTCGTGGAGGCCTGATCACCCTTCCACGCAATATGAATCCCAACCCGATGTTGCGTATCCTCACATGTTCCAACAGTCATCATGTCAACCTTGTGCACTTTATCCCGATCAGTCCCCTCACTATGCACCCCATGATTATCAATCTTTTATCTCTCACGGAGTTGCTTCTCCCGTGTATTACACACTTGACCCAGTTTTCCACACTCCATATGAGTATTCTCAGCATCCTAGTGTCCATAGTGAGTTGTGTCCCCCTCAACCACCACCACCACCCATCACTCCACCACCACCATCCACTTCCGCTCTCGAAAGCCTCTTGCAAAAGTTCATACTTGAGCAATAGCAAGCCATCCAACTTCAAAATGAAGCCCTCCAAAGGCTTGAACAACGCTTTAATCAAATTGAGTGTGAGAGAGAGTCGGACTTCACCCCAAGTCAACCCATTGTTTCCCCCACGTGGAGTGATGATGTGTCGTCTTGTGCCACCGATTTTGAGTGTGACCAGCCCTACCACCCCGAGAATCTCTACGCTGAGACCATTCCATGGTCTGGGCCTCAAGTTGAAACTTGTGTTGATTTATCCATCTCTAGTGAGCCTGATCAAATCCCACCATGTCCACGTGAACCTACCATTGAGGTTCACAATCCCTTTCCTCCCACTGAATCCAAAACAAATCCCGAGTCTACACCTATTGAGCCCTCTGCATGTGTTCTCGAGGAACGAATTCATCCCAGGTTAGCTCTGGCTATGAGTGCTCACCAATGTCTCGAGATAGCTTCAAAGTTGGTTCCCAACCTCTCTTAATATGGATCCTACCCCGTCATATTTGGCTCCCCATGAGCCGAATATTGATGATGATTCATCTATCTCGGATCTTAATGCCTCACTAGACCCTTTAACCACATTGGATGGTGATATATTGGTGGATAAGTTGATCTTGCCATCACTTGATATCACACTCCCTCTTCAGGAGGATATTGAGGATCATTTTGTCCCTCCAAATGAGTGTGTGTCCCCTACTCTAGAGATATATCATCTTCCCCCACCATTTATCCCACCCGACCCACCCATTACCCCTTCCACCCCATCATCTGGTTTGAATCTTGATTTGACACCTTTCATGTTTCCATCTACATTTTTGGATCCTCACCTGAAACCATCGTCCACCTTCCATGAGAGTATTTGTGGTGATACTCTCTACTATCGTGACACCGAGCTTGTTCCCCCATGCCCGCCACTCTCTTGTGGTGTTGATTTTTTCCATCGACATCTCCCTGGCGTGTCACGATGCGATAATTATCATTACCCATTTATAGAACGATTGTGTGATTTTTATAAGCCCCACCCCATTCCACTTACCAAACCATGTTGCCTCCCCACCAACTAGATCACCATTCTTATAGGACCCTTGTTGCCCTCACCTTATGGCTCAATAAGGCCCGAGACCGATACCTCTTCACCCTTACCCCACTACACCAAAATGTTAATTTTCCGACTGCCTTTTTGTGACTGCCAATAGGGGTGACAAACTAGTCACACCCGGGAGCAGTCACAAAATTATTTGTGACTGCCATTAGGGGTGATAAAATTAATTGGTTAAAAAAAATTTGAGTCAATTAGTTTGCTACTGCTAATGGGAGTCACAAATGTTACCATATAATTAATTTGTGACTCCTATAAGCAGTCACAAATTCATAACTGTCACAAGCTTATTAGTAGACATAAGTTATGACTCTTATGAGCAGTCATGAAATTATAACTGCTATGAGGAGTCACAAATTTTAGTCTTAGATTTAATTTATGACCGCTATTAGCGGTCACAAATTTGTAACTACTATTAGCGGTCATAAATTTTGGTCTAAGACTTAATTTGTAATTGCTATTGGCAGTCATAAATTTGTAACTGCTCCCAGCAGTCACAAATTTTGATCTTAGACTCAATTTGTGACTGCTATTAGCAGTCACAAATTTGCGACTGCTATTAGCAGTCACAAAATTTTTCACCTACTTTAATTTCCCTCTATCTTACGTGAAGAGCTCCCGCTTTAATTTCCCTCTCTCTTTCATTTGCCAAAATCTCAAACAGGTATATGTTTATTTTGGTTTGCCTTATATTCGTTTGTTATTTTATTTTAGTTATGTGAAGAAGCCGTTGATGTGTATAAATTTTTCTTAGTTGTGAAGAAGCATTTGCGATTCTAAAACCCTAATTTCTGTGAATCAAACATGAATATTTTTGGGTATTTTTATTGTATAATTTATGTCTAAAGCCTAATTTCGATTCTTATTATGTGTGGGTATGTGTGTATATTTGTGTGTATGTAGATATTTCTGTTTATATGTGTGTGTATGTATAAATTTATGTTTACATGTGTGTGTATGTATGTGTATGTATAAATTTATGTTTATATGTGTGTTTATGAGTGTATCTATATACAAATTGTATTTTATGTTAATAAGCCCTAGAAATTGTATTGAGGTTATTTTTTTGAGAAAATATTATTCAAAAACTCTAGACAGTATATTTTTTTGACAAAATATAATCAAATGGATTTTCAATATTACGAGTTTTCCCCGAGCTTTGTGGTCAACGTTCTCTAGACAAAATATAATCAAATCTGATTGTTTTGTTGTGAGTATATCTACACATCGTTTAACCTCTTTCATTTTTTGAATATTATCTTGTTTGGGAATATGTTAGATTTTTTTCAATAATCATTTTATACTATTCATATTTATTTTATCTAAAAATTAATTAAATAACCATTATTTTGTTCTCGTTGAAGTTTTGACATTTTGTGCTTGGTTGGGTTTTCCTGTGAGTTTTAATGCAATGATAGTATTAATGCAATGATAAGTCAAAGATTATGTTCTAAATATTAGCTCAAACTTCATTTAGTTTTATAATTTACTGAGTTTCTATTTGTTTGTATTGTAGAATTAATGGGGTTTCCACAATATAAAGAGTGGATGGGTGAAAGTTGTAGAGTGGGGCAAGTATACGTTAATGGGGTTAAAGACTTTGTGAATTATGCAACGAAGAATCTCGAAACTGATATTATCCCATGCCCGTGCAATCGTTGTAAAAATGGGAAACGCTTGAAAGGGGTAGATGTAAAAGTACATTTGTTTCATTGGGGTATGCAAGCTGACTACACGTTTTGGCATTTCCATGGGGAGAGGGAATTTAAGTATATTCCAGAAGAAATACTTGTCAATGAAACCGTTCACACAAATGGTGACCCGTTAGTACATGCTAGGTTAAACGATCTCATAAATGATACGTATGAAGTGCACGCAGCACAAGAAAAGCAAGATAGTAGAGGGAATGCTTTAGGATGTGAGGATCATATTGGCAACGATACAGACCAAGTAAAGGATTATATACGGTTAAAATCAACAGCCGCAACACCATTATACCATAACTCCAACCCCGACCACACAAAATTATATGCCATGGTTGGGTTGCACAACTTAAAGAGCAAATTTAGCTTGTCGGGAAAAAGTGTGACGGCAATACTCCTCTGGGCGAAAGATTTGCTCCCCAAAGAAAATACACTGCCAGTCAATTATCCGATCATGAAGGATAATTTGAAAGGTTTGGGTATGAAATACAAATCAATTCATTGCTGCAAGTATGACTGCATTTTATACTATAAGGAGCATAAGGACAAACGGGCTTGTCCTGTATGTAAGGAACCTAGATATGAACAAAAGATGATAGTACATAATAAACGTTTGTTGAAAGTAGATACGCAAATACCTAAGAATGTGTTAAAGTATTTCCCTTTAGGTCCTCGATTGAAGAGACTTTACACTATACCTTGGATAGAAGAGGCAATGACTTGGCAAGGTCGAGCGGAGGTGGGTGAGAATCTCATGCGACATCCGATTGATTCATCTGTGTGGAAATCTACAAATCAGCGATACCCGGACTTTGATACAGAAATACGCAATGTTCGCCTCGAAATATCAACCGATGGGTTTTACCCGTTTGGCAAATTAAGCACAGATAAGAGTATATGGCCTGTGTTTACGGAGCCTTTAAATTTCCCCCCGTCGTTGTGCATGGGAAAGGAGTTTTCAATTTTGCCGTTGTTGATACCAGGTCCAAAAGCACCGGGTAGTGACATTGATGTTTTCTTAGCACCACTAATAGATGAATTAAATGAGTTATGGGTTGAAGGTGTGAGAGAATTCGACTCATACAGAAAGGAGGAATTCATTTTGAGAGCTATGTTGATATGGGCAATTCATGATTTTCCTGCTTATGGGACCTTATCTAGGTGCAATGTACATGGTTACCTAGGTTGTACTATATGTGGAGAGGAGACTGAAGCCAGCTGGCTTAAGAAAAGTGGTAAACTTTTTTATCATAGTCATCGAAGATTTCTGCCCCAAAGTCACAAATTCAGGTCAATACAAAGCAATTTTCTCCCAGAAGGCATCGAGACGCGATCACTTCCACCAAGACTTTCTGGTTTGGAAATTGAATAAAGGTCATTAAAGGCTGATCAAAAGTTGAGGGGGAAACACCCCATAATTTTGGCCCAAAAGCGTAAAAGAAAGGATATTGATGTGAAAACGGCGTGGTCTAGGAGATTAATAATGTTTGATTTGCCATACTGGAAGGAACATCCTGTCTGACATGTGATAGACATAATACACGCTGAGAAAAATATCATTGAGCATCTCGTAAGCACATGCATTGGTGGTTCTCATTACAAGGATGGAGAAAAAGCCCGTGAAGATCTTCGTGATTTGAAGATTAAAAGATCATTATGGTTGAAAGAAGATACAAACACTGGAAAAAAGCATATGCCAGTTGCATCTTATACTTTGAGCATTGAAGGAAGAAATATGTTCTTAGAAACATTAAAGGGCTTGAAGGTCCCTTCTAATTTCTCATCCAACTTACGCAGGATTGTCTGCGATGCAACAAAAGATTTGAAAAAGTGCAAGTCCCACGATTGGCATGTGATAATGCAACTTATCCCTCTGTTGTTCGGACACTGTTTTTCAGAACACAAGGATCTTCGAAGGGCCATTCTATAAATTAGCTTATGTTTATCCCTATTGTGTGAGAAAGTTGTCAACAGGACGCACATAATGGCAGCGAAAGAAACTTTGGTCGAGGCTATATGTGTTTTGGAGAAGCACTTTACTCCCTCATTCTTTGACATAAGCATCCACCTTTTAGTGCATTTGTGCGATGAAGAACTTTTATGTTGACCAGTAAGGTACCGATGGATGTATCCGTTCGAACAATTATTGAAAACTTTTAAAGATTACGTTAAGAATACACGGTACGTTGAGGGGTCCATTGCTGAGGAGTACATTATGGAAGAGGCTTACTTTTATGCAAAGGAATATATGCCTAACCCAAATGTTGGAGGTCGTGAACGCTTCATTGATGAATTAGAAGAGTTTGTTGATGAGGAGGCCCTAGGGAAAGGTAAGGTAGTGAAGCTGACAAGTACACAATATAACCAGGTGCTCGATATGTATTCGAGACGCATGAAGACATAGATAAATGGAAAATGTGAGTTTATTTAAAGTGTTTTGTAAAATAATGTAATATGTTTGATGTTATATTCATTAGAAATTAATATTTTTAGTGTTTTAACCTAGGCAATATAATGAGTGCGGGCATGCCAAGAGGAGGAAGGGAGGCACGAGCGCACACAATGACTTTAGGCATTGGGTAGCTTCCGAGGTGACTACAGTAATACCTCACTTTTATTTACTGTCTTTGCAACATATTCAAAATGCAAATAATTTCTTGGTTTCAGTTATTGAAAGCGGGTGAAGTATCGACGAGGCTTGCACGTCTAGCAAAATGGGCCTAGTTTTGTAGCCAAGGAGTTTGGACAATATCGTGTCAATGGTTTTGTGTTCTCTTCAAGCACACACGAGTTAAAACTCATTGGAAAACAAAACAGCGACATTTCATATAAAGCGTTAACTCATTTCAAGGCAAGCGCGAAAGATAAAAACTTGATAGAAGCTGAGATGATGTATTATGGGATTATAAAATAAATTATCCTATTAGATTATATATCTTTCAGCATACCTGTATTTTACTCTGATTGGGTGAGAGTGGAGGACAAGAATGCATGTATGGTCAACCCTGACACCCACATGGTGAAGGTTGATTTGGCCAAGTTGAAGAGTAAAGACAATGTTAATGATGAGCCATTCGTTTGTGCATTCCAAAACTTAAAGCAAGTGTTTTATGCAAAGAGCCCCAACAATGATCCATGGTCTGTTATTTTACATTCTCCTCAGCGCTTGACTACATCGGTAGACGATATAGATGCACCTATCGAGATTCAGTCTATTCTGGATGACAACCCAGAATTAAAGAAATTATTAAACGCATTAGAGGAGTAGATGTTTAATTGTGCCATGTTATGTTGGTTTCAGTTATCAAAACTTTTAGAATATGTTGAAAAGGTATAACTTATATTATATTTTTTTATATTATTTCCTTACTCTTGTATTAACATATGAACTAATGCATAAATATAAAAATGCAGAAAATGGCGTCCGAGAATACAATTCCATCATCCAGGCCAGAAAGTTCAAGTCATGATGAACATTCTGCCATTGATTCTCGTGCTAACGTTTCCCTTAACCTATTTGGTTTGCCAATAGGTGGCAAGAATCCTTTTAAAGCTCGAGCCTTGTCTTTGTTAAAATCTTGTATTGGCTTAAAATATGAGAGTTGGGATACGGTTGAGCAAGTAAAAAAGGACGACTTGTGGGATATGCTCATGAAAGAGTTCAATCTTTCGGTTGACCAGAAGGATGGGTCCATGAAATCCATTGGTATTCAATTGAAGACTTTTAGAAGTAACCTCTTCTCGACTTATTTTAAGGGATTGGACAGTGATGGGATAAAGGCCCTGAAGGATCAAGTACCGGAGAAGAGCATATCCCTGTTCGTGAGTGGAATGAATTCGTCTCGCGCGAAGCATCTGAGGCAAAATTAAAACAACGACACCAAGGTCGGGTGAACAGGGCTAAAAAGACTGACGTCCATTGTTTTGGTCAGATGTCGTATGCTGAGAAAACCGAGGAGATGGTATAAACCCTTTCTTATTTTAATGTGTATATATATTATATGTCTTGCTCAAATAGTTAATGGAAAATTAATTTATAGGTGCTTAACAATAAACGACCTGTTGATCGTTCGGAAGTGTATCTCGAAAGTTGTAGGCAAAAAACTGGGGAGTTTCACCCAAAGGGAGCTGATGATATGGTGAGTTTCGTAATCTCAGTTGTAATAATTAAATTCCTTCAAGTTTCTTCGTTCAATGGTTTTTATCGATTCATAAATAATTTTGCAGCAAAAATTGAGTGAGCTGAGAAGTAGTCAATGTTCTTCAAGCCAAAACAGTATTGATACAGATGCATTGACTACCTTTAGAGGAAAAGATACTAGGGGGTGACTCGTGGTGTTGGACCCGTGTCCAAAAGTTAACTTAAGGCAATTGTTCCTATAGTATCACAGTTGACTAGAGCAAATACACGAGAAGAAAAACATGATGAGGATATGGCATTTCTCAAATCATCCGTTACCATGCTTTTAAGTGCTTTTGAATCGAATGGATTGAAAATACCAAATCCAAGTCCTCGCAATTAGACTCCTGTCCCACATCCAAGTCCTCGTAATTACACTCTAGTTTCGCATTCAAGTCATTACACTCCAGTTCCGCATTCAAGTCCCCATGATTACATTCCTACCCCCCGTCAACTGAGCCAAACTTTGGAGATTCAACTCAGCCAAACTTTGGAGATTTAACTGATCCTCCACATGATCCATATGTCGATTTATTAGATTTTTCAAATCAGAGAAAGATTGCAAGTGGACAAGTTGTTGCTTCAGCTGCTATTGGAACGGTGGTGCATGGCCATCAATTGCTGATATTTGAACGTAAGGTTTACGTTAGTAGTGTTGAGCTAGGAGAAGAGAATCATCCGTTGTATCGTCGAAGTCATGGGGAAGACACTATTAAGGATGTCGAGAAATCTTGGGTGGTTTGGCCGTTGCTTTGTCTTATCCTTAAGTGATCCAGAGTAATTTGTCTTGAGAAATTTGAACAAATTATCAAAGTGAACAATTAGTAGTGTTTGAACTCTATTTTAAATATTAGTAATCTGTTTTGAATCAATTAGTAATCTGTTTTGAATGTCTTCCTATCTAGAACTCGACATAATTGTTAAGTGTGTGAACTTTAGTTGGAACGAACCCGACAACCGGACATCGTACGCAGCAGCCCCGTTAGTAGGGGTGATTGGGTTCGATAAATTCTCAATTTTGGTGCCGAGCATCCCCCGACACGTGTGGGGCTGCATTTTTTGGTTCCGGACCTGTTACATACATTAGATATACCATATGGGTCCAAGAAATCCAGTTGAAGGTGGCCTAATGATCAAATTTCATGAGATTTTGGAAATCAGCAAAGCAGAAAGTTGGATCCCAGCATCCGAATCGATTCGGTTTATCACCGAATCGATTCGACCCCTTCCAGTAGCCAATTAAGGGTTTGTGAATCGATTCGGGTTACTTCCAAATCGATTCGGCAAACAAAAAGTGTCAGGTCTCTACATCCGAATCGATTCGGTTTATCACCGAATCGATTCGCCCTTAGACAGTGTTGAATTCAAGAGTTTCGAATCGATACGGTTTAACTACCGAATCGATTCGGTTCACCTGGTCACTTAAAATTCCCTCATTTGTTTAAATCAACTTCTCATTCTCTCTTCTCCCTTAGCCGAAGACCTCCTCCTCTCCCATATTATTTCTTTTATTTTATTCATTTTCACCCTCATGGCTTCCTCATCCAGGGCATCCTCATCTAAGATTACTAATTCAACCCTCTTAAATTGTTTTCAAATCTTATTTAGTGATATTTGGAATAAAAGTAGTGTTAAATGCATTCTTGTAAAATCCACATTTTCTGCAGGAAACTTCATATTTTCTCATTGTTTGTGATGTGAATCCAAAAAATACAACTTGTTTATGTTGCTTTGATGATTTAGTTGTATTTGTTGGGGTTGTTTCACTTTGACAATGCCATTTTCACCCTACTTTCTATACATTGCACGCTATATGTTCAATAAAATGCCTCTGTGAAGGTTTTGTGTGCTAAAGCTCCATCTTCGCACCTTTTATCGCACATTCTTGTTCAATTATCCTTGTTTGAGTGTGTTGTGCGTCGGTTACGTCTACTCGACCAATTTTTCCCAACGCGCACCCTCCGAACCTAGTTTCCCCAAATTTCATGATTACTTTGATTTTATGCATCGCACTTATGGTGTGTGTATTGAATTAATGTTTTGTAGGTTCCTTCGATCACCAAGCCATCATCCAATGCGGTTACTGGACCGGGAGGCACTGGTCTTGAATCTTTTCGTTCCAAGGATGAGATGGAGTGGTATCGGGTCATGTTGAAAACCAGTCGCCCGGTTGCTATTGAGAAGGAGGTGATTTTAGATGAGATGCCGTCTTCTGTAAGACGGTATTTAGCCAAATTCAATTGGGAGACCCATCTGTCCATGAGAGGGGAGGTCAACGAGGACCACGTTCGTCGTTTTTATGCTTCTCTAGTATCTACGCGCGGAGGCACGTATGAAGCGTATGTGAGAGGGAGGCAGATTACTATTTTTAAGCCCATCTTGGCTGCTCACCTTAGTGGGGCTTCTAACCCCGAGCTCTATCATTACCCGGTCCTCGCAGATGAGCCTCAGCTTCCACAAGAGGTACTTATTGCGTGTCTTGCACCCGGTAAGATTTGGGCGGGGGAGACTTTCCCCACTTCGGGCATGCCTGATGTACATCGTATCCTCCATCTCATCGCCGTTAATTCCATCATTCCAACTCAGACCAAGTTTGTCCTCCGTTACAAACAGGACCTCTTCTTATACAGTCTTTTAGGGGATGACATGGTCATCAGTCTTCCCGCCCTCATGTTGCATCAAATAGTGAACGCTGCCTATAGCGAGAAGGGAACCACAACTCTTCCTTTTGCGCAACTGATTTCCCGAATTTGTAGGGATGCCGGATGTGAGGTCTTGGGCAGCGACAAGATACCTAGGCTGTCCAAGGTGCTTAATGATAAGACCATTGCTAAAAGCTTGGGGGCAAGATTATTGGGAGAGGAGGAAAAAGCGTATGTTGGATGCTTCTGATGCCCCTGATGCTCCTATGCCGGATATTCCGGAAGTGCCTCATCCAGTCCCACCTCCTGTGCCTCCTACTGTTGACCCCATTACATATCTCAGGTGCGGATGGATGAGTTAAAGGCTAATTTTACTGAGTTTCGGGGCACCTATATGGCAAACTTCGCATCGTTCCAGGGTGATTTTACCGAGTTTCGGGACACTTATATGACGAACTTCGCATCCTTACGGGCTGACTATCAGCGAGATACTTCCATGATTTCCCGGGCACAGATGGATTTATTTGCTCATATTCGTGGGGGCGAGGCTGCTGTGCCTCCTTACCTTTATGATCCCTATGCCCCTCGTGACCCCACCGCGCCCGAGTCCTCGAGCCGCCATCCGGACCATATGTAGGGCGTCGTCATCCCGCTTTCTCTGCTGCTAACTTTTGTGGTTCTTTATTTTGATTTTTGGGTTTGTAACTTTGTAGTTGTGTAGTGGTGTGGGGAAGAGAGAGTACATTTAGTCTATTTTCTAATTTTGGTTTTTGTGCCCCATGTACACAACTTGTGATTATTAATGAAATTACTCATTTACTTCTTCTCTACTTGTTCTACTAGCTTTAATTTGCATTTACTTCCATCTCTTGTATTGGTTTGTGTTTAAACTAGATAACTAACTTAATTATGTTGTTAACTAGCATGTGTAGTGTAGTTTCAATTATGAGTAGCTAGACTTATGATTGGGGATCATAATCCCACCTTGGATGCTTGAACTTCATATTTAGGGTTTGGTTTATAATTGTTCTAATGGAACTTCATGTGTTGGTATTGGAGTATCATAGTTTCTTAACTTCTCTTGTCATGCAAGGGTTATTTGATTGTTGTATTAATAGTCTGGGGGACTTGATTAAAAATATTCAAGAATGGTTTCTATGTACCTATAAATTGTCACATATGAATAGAATGCTTCTGTTTTACAATGATTTTTGTATTCAAGTAAAATGGATGGTTTTTGGTTCAAGTTGTGCTATCATTTTTAATTATCAATTCACATGTCTTATTTCAGGTGAAGGAGTAGGTAAGATATAAGTGAAGCTATCATTTAACGACGAGAAAAGGTATGATGATGGTAATGAAATTCATATATGTTTACCCAACTTTGGGGAAGTTGTTTGTTTGTATCATTCCTATCATATCCACCACCACCCCTTATATAGATTACTTTGTAGTTATTTGTAGATTCAAAGTTTTGGGATTACTATGTAGTTGAACGGTGATGCGTGCGGTTCTTGACGGTGATGCGTGCGGTTCTTGACTCAATATCCTATTCAATAGTTGTCAATATTATTGTTAAATTGATGAAGTGGTTGAAATGAGGTTCAATATGGACCTCGAGTATTGTAGTATTGCTATTGTTGAGTATTTTTATTTTTTTAAACAGTGTGGATAGTCCTATAAATAAAGGGATCTCTGCCCAAATTTTTTAAAATTAGAACAGAAATATTGTACATTTATTTCACTTTGTTGTCAGGTAATGATTTTTTTTTGCAATTTTCGTCGTGCCTTCAGGCACGGGCATACGCTAGTGTATATATATATATATATATATAAGCTATGGTAGTTTCTTTATCACAAAAAATGAATGTATATATATATATATATATTAATCACATTTTATTATTTGCAGGCATACACATGGCATATCCGACAAACGTAGTATTCTAAGGCCTAAATCCAGGTGTTTACACTTCGTGGCAAGCAACACAAGCACAAGTTAATGGATACCGAGGCGCCGTATTCAAAAAAATTAAGTCCATTGAACTTGCTCAACAGGCATACTCCGAGTACACGAGGGAGGATGTCACCGCATCAATTCCCCCCACGGCTGATATACCTAGACTTCACGAATCGTATCCACTGCGTGGTGACTCCTGGTCTAGATTTAGAACGATTTGTTACATGTTCATGGCATTCCATGTCATCGAAGTGTTGTGTCGTTACTTTTTTTAGTTTATTTTTTATTGTATGTTCATTTTGTACTTGGCGCCCACTTAGGGGTTGTTTGATGTTAAATTAAGTTTAACAAGTTTTATGTGTACTGGATATTTGGAATATGAGAAATATAAATGAAATGTTGTGAAATTTTTTAGACTTGTTATCATGATATTTATTTTACTTTCATTATTTCATCATTTTGTGAAAATATAAAGATATTTGTAATAGCTTTTACAACATTTAACAAATTTAATTTTGTAACTCCTAATAAGAGTCACAAATTTGTCACTACTATCAATTTTGTAACTACTAAGAGCAGTCACAAATATATGATTCTTAACTGCTGTCAACAGTTATGAATAGCAGTTATAAATTGGGGTCACCAGTCATAACTCCATAGGGGTTATAAAAAATTGTGACTGCTGTTAGGAGTTATAAATTTTCTTTTGTCACCCCCTAAATTATGACGGTAAATAGCAGTTATAAAGGTCATTTGTGAGTGCTAACAGCACTCACAAATCTCCCATTTTGGTGTAGTGCCCTTTCCTTTCTTACCCTGACCCTAATTCCCAACCGCCCTTGGTTCACCGACGCTTTGCATCATGTCATGCACTTTTCTATACAAGTGCATTGACCTGTTTTATCCTTTCTCCAACAAGACTGACGCTTCAGTTTTGTTTGGGGGTGATTATCATCACCCACTTTTCTTCCACCCCGTGCGTTCCTAGATCTTATCCTTAGGTCGAGATCCCTTCGGTCTGGCTAAAGACATTAAACTTAGTGTTAACGGGAGGCAACCCTCATTTCTTTTATGAGTTTCATCATGTTTGGGGGTGGTGTTTCACACCACCCAATGCTTTACCATGTTTATAGACTCGTACACATTTTTTTTTTGTAATCATTTATTCATGTTTCCTTTTGGCTTCATCTGTCCACTTCATTAGCAGTTGATTCTGGTAATCTCTTTACTAACTTATGATCTTAATTTTAAAAATCATTTTACTTAACATCGAGGACGATGTTCCTTTTTGTTTGGGGGTGGAAAATTTTATCAAAATCGTACCTCTTTTGACTTTTTTTTTATTTTTAAGCTTAATTTTTAAAATTTTCGTGCAGTTTATTTCATCTCATTCATTGACGTGAATTTTCTATCATCTATCTTTTTAAGTTTAGGAATCAATCTAGAGGATTTATCTTTTTTCTAAATAGCTTATGTAATACGTAAAAAGGCATGTTGCACCATGAATTTCTAGGCTCAACAAAATTTTCACACTTGTCAAGTCACTGCGGTTTAGAGTTGACGAGTGCTACAATTCTCAAGAGAACCTTAAGGATCACTAGTAGAAAATTTTAGCTTGTGAGATTTGTGGCTTTCACCCTTTCAGAGTGTTTTACTAAATCTCCGAGTCACAAGTTTATTCAACTTCGTTTGGGCCCGTAATTAAATCGTTGTATGATCTTATTATTCTTTAATTTTTGGCTTGATCACTGAGAATAACATCACTTTTGAGTTGTAAGAAAAATGTGTCTTGAAATTTGTCCCGATCACTAGATTTTCACCCATTCACTTCACCCATTACACTCTCATACTCTTCCATATTTCCACATATTCCCCACACCCTCACCTATCATTTTCATTTATATATCATCTTTCATTTTTGAGAAAAAAAAGTGTTTTTCCAAATGTAAAATGTCTTCCATGTTGAGAGTATAAAGATAATAAAAAAATAAAAAAAGAAGAGAAAACGAAAAGAAAATTCGAATAGAAAATAAAAAAAAAGAGAAGAGATAGAAATGAAAAGAAAAGGAAAGTTTGTAGTTAAGTCTTGTGAAATAAAGACATTTGTTCGTCTATATGTGATACATTCTTAATAAATATCCACCATCCATCCATCCATCCATCCATCCATCATATCATCATCCCATCCTATCCTACCTCACCTCATCCCACATATTCCATTTTATTTCTCCGTCACCCATAAACATCATTATTTCCCCTAGGTGTTGGGGTAAATGACAGTCAACGTGGTGAATAACTCGACGTTCTCAGTATAGTGATTAACATTCTTTCATGAGATCATTTTTATTTCTAAATGTACGTTCTTTCATATGTGTGTGTGAGATATTTAAACTTGCTTACATTTACTCACCTCCTCACGCACAAGAGCGATACACTTACCCAAATCTTGTGAGTTCGTTTGAGAGAGATATATCTTGTGAGATTTTGAAGTTGAAGCCTTGATTTCGAAAAGGAAATATAAGAATTACTTTTATGATACTCGAACCGTTTTGACTGATTCACACTACACACGTCGAATTCTAGGAAGGGCGTGCCTTGAGTATTTACTTAGCTACGCTTTTTATACTTCTAGCTTGTATTTCTCAAAATATTTATCTTGTAATGGATAGTGCAATTATTCAATGTCTAATAAGATATTGACTGCCACTTTCAAATAAAGAATTTTGTGGGTAAATTCTCTGTAAACCCTCACGAGACACAACTCATCCTGTAAGAAAACCTATAAGTTTAAAGGCCTATTGTACATGCTAAGTGTAATTGGAGGTGCCCGCAAAAGTGGTACACTTCTAGTTTCTTATCTTTCTTTCTCTTTATATTTTTCTCGGGGACTATCAATGTTCTATTTGGGGGTGGTGTGATAAGCACCCAAAAGTGTTTAAATAAAACCCCAAATAGACAGTTTTTAATTGCTAATTCTCGGTAAAATCGGAGTTATGATAGTATTTGTTTGTTTTGTAGCTCAATAAGCATTTCCAGAGTTTAAAGTGATAACTCAGGGAAAATGCGTGACAAAGGTGGTTCAATCCCGTAACCTAAACCTTGTCCTGTACCAAAACTGAGCCTAATCCTAGCAGAAACCTTCACCCGAGCCTGTGTGTGTTGAGTTTGTACCTTTATTATTTTTCTAGATTTTTAGTTTGAGTCTCTTTTTTACGATTTATTTAGAATTTATTTTAAATTTCTTTTTATTTTATATTTTTATTAGTTTATAATTTTAGTCTTTATTTTTAGTTTTGCTAGATTTTATATTTTTAGGAGTTTAGGTTTTATTTTTACTTCTTTTGTATTTTTATTTTTATTTGAGTTTTATTTTTAATAGATTTTATTTATTTTTGAAGGATTTATTTTTTTATGTTTTATTTTTTTATGTCGAATATTTGGTTCTTTACTTTATTTTATTTTTATTTGCTTCTAGTTTTTCGATAGTTTGTTTAATCTATTTTATCTTATTTGTTTTATTCTATTTTTAGTTTTTAGTTTTTACTTGTGCCGTTTATTAGTTTATAGGATTAGGAATTTAATTTTTAAAGTTTTAATAGATTTTGTTATTTTCATTTTTTTTTTAATTTTCATTTTTAGTTTAGTTTGATTTATTTTTAGTTTTTTTAGATAGTGTTATTTTTATGGGGTCACAAGTTAAACACACACACAGACACACACCCTACACCTTACTCACACCCAAACAATCCACTCACACACACACACACCATCCCATACACCTAAACACACTCAAAACACACACTCACCCACACCCAACTCATCTACACCGTGACACACACTAAAACACCCCTCTTCATCTTCAACCTTCCAACACTCATCTTCTCTCTTATCCACCAAAACCCATTATAAAAAAAGCTACCTCCATTACCCAATACCCATCACCTCACCACCATCAAACCACACCATCACTATACCGAAACCCAACCGATCGCCTCTGCCACCTCAACACCCTAAAACTCGCGACCAGCCGAGCTTTAGCCCTGGATCAACCCGGCATCGACCTTACCCACTTCCACCTCATACAACCCAAACCTCTTATCCGAGAGGCATCCCCAACCTTATACCCACCTGGAAACCCTCGTGTCTAAACCAAACCCGGCGCTGGAACTGTTTAAACCCAAAAAACGTCAACCCCACTACCCCTAACAACCCGAAACCTATTCCCGCCGATGAAATCAACTGCAACCCGAAATTCGAACCCCCTATATCCTTACTCGATTCCACCCTGACCTACCTCTAACCCGCTTCTCCGATCTACGAACTCGGCCATAACACCATGAACCACATCGCAGTCAATCCAACCCGAGACCCATTTCAATAATACCAAACCCATTTAACTCCATAGACCCAAGACCCACTTTACCCCTTATCCGATTTTTATCTGCCAAACTCTAAAGACCCAAAAACACAAAAGCAAACCCAAATAACAAATAAACCCACATGTGTTTTACAACACCTTTAACCCAATTCCCATATTACCCCCAATGAACTTCTTATCTCCTTTTCCAAAAATACCCTCACATGCCCCCACTTCTCTCATGTGCATTCCCTCACCCAAATCAGATTGTAGCCTCACTCAACTCACATGCACACATGTGTGCATTGTCCAAAAGTACCCCTAGCTTCTTCCACTTATAAATGCAAGACTTAGTGCCATTGAATAAGGATCTCAAATTTAGTTTTTAAAACTCTTGTGTGATAAATTTCTCTACACTCCACTATGGAGATTATTTGTATTTTTAGCAAATATCTCAATATAGAGGTGTGTAGTGAAATTTATCTCTAGGATGAATTTCACTCCAACCTCTATAGTGAGATTTTGAATTTTTAGCAAATATTTCAAAATAGATTATTATGGTTGAATTCATCCCTTATGGGAGGTAAATTCTAATCCATTCCTTTATGTTGAAATTTTGCATTTTTAGCAATTATCTCAATATAAAGTAATGATCTAGAATTTATTTCTTTGGATGAGTTCTAATGTACAATTTATAATGTTAGGATTTGCATTTTTATCAAATATCTTTTATTTTTTAATTATCGATTATGAATTCATCCATTATCCTTTTATTTTATTTTGATTTTGTAGTTTTTATTTTAGATTTAATAAATACATTAATGAGGGACTGTGATTGAGAGATTTTTGATGTATAATTGTAGAGTTGCTCCAATTCAAGTACAAATGGGTTTGATATATTCCTCTTTAATTTCTCTTGATTTAATCCTCACATGTTCTTAATTCTTAGCTTTTCTTTTTGGATGATGATTATTGAGGGTTAATCTCCCATTCATGGGATGAAATTTTGAAGTCCTAATGAGTCCAATTTAGTTAGTTTACTTATTAACAAAATTTTGTTATCTCACTTTTCTTAAATTAGATTTTACATCTTAGTTAGTACTTTAAAAATTAGTATAGTAAGTTAATTATCAATCCCTTGAAAAATTCATAAATAAATATAAAAAGAAAAAATAGAAAAATCATAATAATATGCAAATGAATTACAATTTTGTATTCTCATATTTTGTGTTTCATCCGTTGAGTTGCATTGATACTCCCTTACTTACCCCTATATATATTTTGAGTTTATTTGTAGGTTCAAGGGAATTTTAATGGAAAATGAATTGCAATAACGACAAAAATACATTAGAGACGCAAATTTTCATCTCTATCATGGCTCTTTTAAAATCATGACCTATTCTCAAATGGAGAGTCCTGCGACTATGAGGCTCATTACTAAATGTTGTGTTCGATGTGCACGAGGTTTTCATGCCACTCGCGGTGCCGTTTAGGGGCCGTTGGTGGTTTTGGCCCTCTTGTGGCATGTTTTATAGCCTAAGTGTGCTTGTTTTTAAAATTGGGTCCTATTTTCAAATCGGGGGTCTCTCAACTATGCAGTCAGTTTCTACGTGTTATGTTGTATATGCATGAGATGTTTGTGCTACTCGTAGGGCTGTTTGGGGGCTATTGGTTATTCTGACCCGCTCGCGGCACGTTTTAAGGCCTAAGTGTGCGTATGACAAACTTCGAGTCATAATCTCAAATCGAGAGTCCCACCACTACGAGCCTAGTTACTACGTATTACGTTGGATATGCACGAGGTGTTCATTCCACTCGCAATGCCGTTTGTGAGCCACTGGTGGTTTTGGCCAGCTCGTGGCACGTTTTCAAGCCTAAGTGTCCCTGTGATAAAATTCGGGTCATATTCCCAAATCAAGAGTACCAAGACTACACGATTGATTGCTACGTGTTACGTTTGATACGCATGAGATGTTTGCGCCACTCGTTGTTCCGTTTAGGAGTCGTTGGTTATTTTGGTCCTCTCGCAACATGTTTTAAAGACCAAGTAATCTCGTGATGAAATTCGGGTCGTATTCTCAAACCGTGAGTCCCACTTCTCAGCGGCCGATTGCTAAAGGTGTTTGTGCCACTAGCAGCGCCATTTGGGAGCTCTTAGGGTTTTTGTCAGCTCACGGAACACTTTCAAGCCTAAGTTTGTATATTTGCAAATTCAGGTCCTATTCTCAAATATGGAGTCCCATGACTATGTAACTAATTTCCATATATTACATTGGATGCACACAAGGTCTTCATGCCACTCGATGTCATTTGGAGGCCGTTGGTGGATTCGACCTGTTCACGCTCCGTTTTCAAGCCTAAGTGTGTTTGTTTTCAAATGCGGATCCTATTTTCAAATCGAGAGTCTTGAGACTATGCGATCGGTTGTAACGTATTATTTTGGACGCGCACAAGGTGTTTGTGCCGCTTGGGGTTCTTGGTGGTTTGGGTCCGCTCAAGTCATGTTTTCAAGCCTAAGTATGCATATGATGAAATTCAGGTTGTATTCTCAAATCGGGAGTCCCGTGACTATGTGGTCAGTTGCTACATGTTAGGTTCGACACGCATGAGGTGTTCATTCCACTCGCGGTAACATAGGTGATTTTGGCATGATCGTGGCATGATTTTAATCCTAACTGTGCCTATTTTCAAATTCGTGACTTATTCTCTAATTGGGAGTCCCACAACTATGCGTCTGGTTGCTTTTTGTTATGTTGGATGTGAATGAGGTGTTCGTATTTGGGTATTATTCTCAAACATAGTGTTCCATGACTACACAACTGGTTGCTACATGTTACGTTTGACATGCATGAGGTTTTCGTGCCATTTGGGGGCTGTTGGTGGTTTCGGCCCGCTCGCGGAAGCATGCCATTTTTAAAATTAGGGTCTTATTCTCAAATTGAGAGTCCCGAGACTGTTCGGATGGTTTCCATATGTTATGATGGACGCATACGAGGTGTTCATGCCACTTACGGTGCTGTTTGGAGGTTGTTGGTGGTTTTGGCTCGCTCGCAGTACGTTTACAAGCCTAAGTGTGACTGTTTTCAAATTCAAGTCCTATTCTCAAATTTGGAAAACCGCAAAATGTGTCCTGTTGATATGTATTTTGTTGGATGCGCACGAGGTGTTTGTGCTACTCCCAGTGCCGTTGGTGGTTTCGACCCACTTGCGGTATATTTTCAAGCCTAAGCATGCCCATTTTCAAATTTGGGTCATATTGTCAAATCGAGAGTCCCGTGACTCTGCACCCGGTCACTACTTAATACATTGGATATGCATGAGGTATTCATGCTACTTGTAGTGCCGAGTGGGGTTTATTGGTGGTTTCGATACACTCGCAACACGTTTTCATGCCTAATTGTGCCTGTGATAAAATTCGGGTCGAATTCTCAAACCGAAAGTCCGTAACTACATGACCAGTTCCTAGAGGTATTTGTTCCACTCGTGGTGTCATTTAACAGCCCTTGGTGGTTTCAGCCCGCTCACGACAAACTTCCAAGCCTAAGTATATATGTTTTTAAATTCAGATCCTATTCTCAAACCGGTAGTCTCATGACTATGCGACCTATTGCTACGTATTATGTTGGACGCACATGAGGTCCTCATGCCACTCATAGTTCCATTTAGGAGCCGTTGGTGGTTTGGGCCGCCTACTAAGCGTTTTCAAGCCTGAGTGTGCCTGTTTTCAAATTTGGGTACGATTATCAAATCGAGATTTTCGTGTTATTTAAGCAGGTATAACATGTTACGTTGGATGCGCATGAGGCGTTCATCCCACTCAAAGTGTCGTTGGTGGTTTTTGCCCGCTCTCGATAAGATTTCAAGACTAAGCGTGTCCATGATCAAATTTGGGGTCTTATTCTCAAACCTAAATTATCGTTACTACACGGTTAGTTGCTGTGTGTTAAGTTGGATACGCACAAGGTGTTCGTGCCACTCGCAGCATCGTTGGTGGTTTTGTCCCGCTCGAGGCACATTTTCAAGCCTAAGTGTGTCTGGTTTTAAATTCGGGACCTATTTGTAAACTGGGTGTTCCACAACTACACAGTTGGTTTCTACATGTTATTTTGGATGCGCACGAGGTGTTCGTGTCACTTGCGGTGCCGATTGAGGGCCATTGGTGGTTTTGGCCTGCTCGTGGCCCGCTTTCAAGCATAAGTGTGTCTCTGATCAAATTTGGCTCATATTCTTAAATCAGGATTCCCATGACTACGTGACCGGTTGATTTGTGTTATATTGGATGCGCATGAGGTGTTCTTCCACTTGTGGTGCAGTTTAGGGGCCGTTGGTGGTTTAGCCCCACTCATAATACATTTTCAAGCCTAAGTGCGCCTATTTTTAAATTCGGGTCCTATTATCAAATGGAGAGTTATGACGTGTTACATTGGGTGCGCACGAGGTGTTTGTGCCACTTGCATTGCCATTTGGGGGATGTTGGTGGTTTCGGCCTGCTCGCGACATATTCTTAACCCTACGTGTGCCTGTGTTAAAATTCTGGTCCTATTCTCCATTCGTGAGGCCCTGTAACAATGCGACTGATTGCTAGAGGTGTTTATACCACTCGCGGTGCCATTTGGGAGCCCTTGGTGGTGTTATCCCACTCATGGAACGCTTTCAAGATAAAGTTTGTATGTTTTCAAATTTAGGTCCTACTCTCAAACAACGAGCCCCGTGACTATGCAACCGACTGCCACGTATTACGTTTAATGCGTATGAGGTTTTTGTGCTACTCGCGATGCCGTTTGGGGGTCGTTGGTGATTATGTCTCGCTCACGGAATGTTTTCGAACCTAAGTGTGCATGTTTTTAAATTCATGTCCCACTCTTAAATCGGGAGTCTCGCGACTTTGCGATTGATTGCAATGTGTTACATTGATGCGTATGAGGTGTTCGTGCTGCTCGTAGTGCCATTTTGGAGATGTTGGTGGTTTCAACTTTCTCGCGGCACGTTTTAAAGCCTAAGTGTGCCTATGATCAAATTCGAGTCGTCTTCTCAAACAGGGATGACGTGGTCAGTTGCTACAGTTAGGTTGGACTCATACAAGGTGTTCGTGCCACTCGCGATGCCGTTGGTGGTTTTATCCCGCTCGCGATACGTTTTCAAGCCTACGTGTGCCTATTTTTAAAATTCGGGGCCTATTCTCAATATGGGAGTCCTGAGATTATACAACTGGTTTCTACGTGTTATATTGGATGCGTTTAAGGTGTTCGTGCCACTTCCGGTGCCAGTTGGGAGCCATTGGTGGTCTCCACTCGCTCGCGGCAGGCTTTCAAGCCTAAGCGTGTACGTTTTCATACTGGGGTCCTATTCTAAAACCAGGAGTTCCATGACTACGCGACCATTTGATATGTGTTACATTGGACATACACGAGGTGTTCTAACACTTACGGTGCTATTCGAGGGTTATTAGTGGTTTTGGATCGCTCCCGACACGTTTTAAAGTCTAAGTGTGCCTGTTTTAAATTTTGGGTCCAATTCTTAGATCAAGAGTCTCGCGACTGTACGAGCGGTTGCTACGTGTTATGTTGGACATGCACGGGGTGTTCATGCCATTCACGGTGCCATTTGTGGGTAGTTTATAGATGTGGACCGCTCACAGCACGTTTTAAAGCCAAAGTGTGCCTGCTTTTGGGTCTTATTATCGAATCGGGAGTTTCGCAATGATGCGGTCGGTTGCTACATTTAAGTTGGATGCTCATGAGGTATTCGTGCCCCTCACGATGCCATTTGGGGGCCGTTAGTGGTTTTAACCCGCTCGTGACATGTTTTTAGGCCAAAGTGTGTCTGTGATAAAATTCAGGTCGTATTATCGGAGCGGGAGTTCCAGTACTATGAGGATGGTTGCTATGTGTTACGTTGGATATGCATGAGGTGTTCATGTCAGTTGTGGTACCATTTGGGGGCCGTTGGTTGTTTCATACCTCTCCCGGCAGGTTTTCAAGCCTAAGTTTGCCTGTTTTAAAATTTGTGTACTATTCTCAAGTTGGGAGTCCCATGACTACGCGATCGGTTTCTCTGTGTTACATTAGATGCGTACGAGGTTTTTATGTCACTCACGGTGCCAGTTGGGTACTATTGGTCATTTCTGCTCGCTCACAGTAAGTTTTCAAGCTTAAGTGTTCATGTGATCAAATTCGGGTCATATTCTCAAATCGAGAGTCCCACAATAATGCGTTCTGTTACTACGTGTTAGATTGGACACGCATGAGGTGTTCGTGTCACTCACGGTGCCGTTTAGAGGCCATTGGTGGTTTTGGCCCACTCGCAACACATTTTCAAGCTGATGTGTGATTGTTTTTCAATTCGATTCCTATTCTCAAATCGGGAGCCCCATCTCTGCGCGTCTTATTGCTATGTGTTATGTTGGACGCGTAGAGGTATTCGTGCCACTCATGGTACCATTTGGGGCCATTGGTGGTTTCGGCCCACTCGCTACACCTTTTTAAGTCTAAGTGTGCCTATTTTTAAATCGATTCCTATTATCAAATTAGGAGTCCCATGACTATGCATTCGGTTGCCACATGTTACATTGGATGTGAACGAGGTGTTCATGCCACTTGTGGTGCCGTTTGGGGGATATTGGTTGTTTCGGTAAGCCCACGACATGTTTTCAAGACTAAATGTGCCTCTGATCAAACTCAGGGAAAGCCACGAGTCCTATAACTATGCGAATGGTTACTAGAGCTGTTTGTGCAACTCCCAGTGCCGTTTGGGAGCCCTTGGTGGTTTTGGTTCGTTCACAACACAATTTTTATCCATAGTTTGTATGTTTTCAAATTCAGGTCCTATTCTTAAACCACGAGTCCCGCGACTACTCGATCGACTACCACGTATTACATTAGATGCGCATGAGGTGTTCATGCAGCTCATAGTGCTAATTGGGGTTCGTTGGTGGTTTCAACCCGCTCATAATATCTTTTCAATCCTAAGTGTGCCTGTGATTAAATTCGTGTTGTATTATGAAATTGGGACTCCTGTGACTATACAGTCAATTTCTACATGTTAGGTTGGACACGCATGTGGTGTTCATGCCACTCATTTTACCGTTTGTGGTTTCGGCCCACTCGCAGCACATTTTCAAGCCAAAATGTGCATGTTTTCAAATTTGGGACCTATTCTCAAATCAGGTGTCTTGCGACTATGCAGTAGAGTGATACATGTAATGTTGGATGTTTATGAGGTGTTCGTGTCATTCGTGGTGCCGGTTGGAGGCCGTTGGTGGTTTCGGCACTCTTGCGGCATTTCAAGCCTAAGTGTGTCTGTGGTCAAATTCGGGTCATATTCTAAAATGGGGATTCCTGTGACTAAACGACCGGTTTCTACGTGTTAAGTTTGACACAATGAGGTGTTTGTGTCACTCGTGGTATCGGTTGGGGCCTTGGTGATTTTGGCCTACTTATGACACATTTTCAAGCTTAAGTGTGCATGTGATTAAATTTAGGTCGTATTCTTAAATCATGAGTTCTGTGACTATGCATCAGGTTGTTACATATTACGTTGGAAACCAAGAGGTGTTCTTGACACACGCGGTGCCATTTGGAGGCCGTTGGTGGTATCGCCCTGCTTATAGGATGTTGTTTAGACTATGTGTGACTATTTCAAATTTGGGTCCTATTCTCAAATTGAGAGTCCCACAGTTACGCGTCATGTTGCTACGTATTATGTTGGAAGCACATGAAGTTTTCATGCCAATCGCGATGCCGTTTGGGAGCCATTACTGGTTTCGAACCGTTCACAACACGTTTTCAAGCCTAAGTGTGCCTATTTTCAAATGCCGATCCTATTCTCAAATCGGGAGTCCAGCGACTATGCAGCAGGTTGCTACATATTACGTTGGATGCACACGAGGTGTTCATGCTACTTGCACTGCCATTTGGGGGATATTGGTGGTTTTGATTGACTCGCGGGATGTTTTTATGCCTATGTGTGCCGGCGATCAAATTCGGGATGTATTCTCAAATCGTAAGTCCTGCAACTACACCACTGATTACTAGAGGTGTCTATTCCACTCGTGGTTCCGTTTGGGAGCCCCTAGAGGTTTCTTCCCATTTGAGGCAAGCTTTCAATCATAAGTTTCTGTGTTTTCAAATTCAGGTCCTATTCTCAAATTGAGAGTCCCCTAACTACACGGTCGATTGCTACGTATTACGTTGGAAGCACATGAGGTATTCATTCCACTTGCGGTGCCGTTGGTGGTTTAAACCCCCTTACGGCACGTCCTAAAGCCTAAGTGTGCCTATTTTCAAATTTGGTTCTATTCTCAAATCGAGAAGTCCCGCGGCTATGCGGCTGGTGGCAAGATGTTACGCTGAACGTGCACGAGGTGTTCGTACCACTTGTAGTGTCGGTTGGGGGCCATTGGTGGTTTTAAACCACTCTCGACACATTTTCAGGCCTAAGTGTGTCTACGATCAAATTCGAGTCGTATTCTCAAATTGGGAGTCCCATGAGTATGCGAACAGTTTTTACGTGTTAGATTGGACACAGATAAGGTGTTCATGCCACTCGCGGTGTGATAGGTAGTTTCATCCCGCTCACGGGACATTTTCAATCCTTAGTGTGCCTATTTTCAAATTTAGGACGATTTCCTAAACTGGGAATATCGTGACTACATGGTTGGTTGCTACATGTTATGTTGTATGTGAACAAGGTGTTCGTTCCACTGGCGGTGCTGGTTAGGGGCCATTGGTGGTTTCGGCCCGCTAGCTGCACGTTTTCAAGGTTAAGTGTCCCTATGATCAAATTCAGGTTGTATTCTCAAATTGAGAGTCCCGTGATGTCGCGGCCTAATTCTACTTGTTATGTTGGACAGGCATGAGGTGTTCGTGCAACTCGCGATGCTGTTTGGAGGCCGTTGGTGGTTTTGGCCCGCTCGTGGTGCATTTTTCAGCCAAAGTGTGACTAGTTTCAAATTCGAGTCTTATTTTCAAATCAGGAGTCCCTCGACTATGTGTCATGTTGATATGAGTTACGTTGGATGCACATGAGGTGTTCGTGTCAGTCGCGGTGCCATTTGGTGGCTGTTGGTGGTTTTGGCCCGCTCGCGGGAAATTTTCAAGCCTAAGTGTGCTTATTTTTAAATTTGGGTCCCATTCTCAAATTGGGAGTCTTACGAATATGCAACCGATTGCTATGTGCTACATTGGATACGCACAAGGTATTCATTCCATTTGTGGTGCCTTTTGGGGGTTATTGGTAGTTTCGGCCCTCTCTCGACGCATTTTTAAGATTAAGTGTACTTGCGATCAAATTCGGGTCAAACTGTGTGTCCCGTAACTAAGCGACTGATTGCCAGAGGTGTTTGTACCACTCGCGGTGCCGTTTGGGAGCCCTTGTGGTTTTAGACCGCTCGCAATAGGGTTTCAAGTCTATGTTTGTATGTTTTTAAATTTAGGTCATATTCTCAAACCGAGAGTCCCGAGACTACGCGACTGATTGTTACGTATTAAGTTGGATGCGCACGAGGTCTTTATGTCACTTGCTGTACCATTTGGGGACTGTTGGTAATTTTGGACCGCTCGTGACACATTTTTAAGCCTAAGTGTGTATGCTTTAAAATTGTGTCCTATTCTATAATTGGTAGTCCAACAACTATGCGACTAATTACAACGTGTTATGGTTGATGCACATGAGGTGTTCATGCCACTCGTAATGTCGTTTGGGGGCCGTTGGTGGTTTTGACCCGCTCGCGTAACATTTTCAAGCCTAAGTGTGATTATGATCAAATTCAGGTCGTATTCTCAAATTGTGAGTCCCGTGATTACGCAGTGATTTTCTACGTGTTAGGGTGGACACGAATGAGGTGTTCATGCCACTTGCGGTGTCATTGGTGGTTTCGGCCCGCTCGCAACTCATTTTCAAGCCTAAGGCTCCCTGTTGTGAAACTTGGAATATATTCTCAGATTGGGAGTCTCGCGACTATGTGGCCGATTGCTACTTGTTATGTTGGATACGCATGAGGAGTTCATTCCACTCGTGGTGCCGATTGGGGGCCATTGGTGGTTTCGGCCCGATCGGGATGCACTTTCAAGCTTAGGTGTGATTATGATCAAAATCGGGTCATATTCTCGAATGGAAGTCTCGCAACTATGCGACTGGTTACTACATGTTGCGTTGGACATGCACGAGGTGTTCGTGCCACTCGCGGTGCCGTTTGGAGGCTATTGTGGTTTTGACCTACTCGCATCACGTTTTCCAGCCTAAGTGTGACTGTCTTCAAATTTGGATCTTCTAGAAATCAAGAGTCCCACGACTATGCATCTTATTGCTATGTTTTACGTTGGATGGGCATGATGTGTTCATAACACTCACGATGCCATTTGGGAGCCATTGGTAGGTTCGTCCCATTCATTAAACATTGTCAAGACTAACTGTGCCTATTTTCAAATTCGGATCCTATTCTCAAATTAGGAGAGCCATAACTATGCAATCGATTGCTGCGTGTAACATTGGATGCGCACAAGGTGTTCATTCCACTTGCAGTGCCGTTTCGGGGATGTTGAAGGTTTTGACGTGCTCGTAACAGGTTTTCAAGACTAAGTGTGTCTGTAATTAAATTCGGGTTGTATTCTTAAACTACGAGTCCTGTAATTACATGGTTGATTAATAGAGGTGTTTGTACCACTCACGATTCTATTTGGGAGCCCTTGGTGGTTTCAGCCCGCTCGCGACATGATTTCAAGACTAAGTTTGTATGTTTTCAAATTCATGCCCTATTCTTAAACCATGAGTCCTGTTACTACTCGACTGATTGCTTACACTGGATGTGTACGAGGATTTTGTCCCACTTACGGTGTCATTTGGGTGCTGTTGGTGGATTCACCTCGCTCGCAACACGTTTTCAAGCCTAAGTGTGCTTGTTTTCAAATTTGGGTCCTATTCTCAAATTGGGAGTCCCGTGATGATGAAGCTAATTATAACGTATTATGTTGGATGTGCCTGATGTGTTTGTGCCGCTCATAATGACGTTTTGGTGCCATTGGTGGTTTTGTCCTGCTCGTTGCATGTTTTTAAGCCTAAGTGTTCCTGTGATCAAATTCGGGTCGTATTTTTAAATCGTGAGCCTCGTGACTACGTGTTCAGTTACTATATCTTAGGCTCGATACGCACGACTTCTTCATGTTACTCACAGTGTTGTTGGTGATTTTGGCCCGTTCGTAGCACTTCTTCAAGCCTAAGTGTGACTGTTTTAAATTTGGGACCTATTCTCGAATCTGGAGTTCTGCGACTACGAGACCAGTTGCTACATGTTATGTTGGATGCGCACAAGGTGTTCGTTCCACTCGCAGTACTAGTTGGTTACCGTTAGTGGTTTCGACCCGTTTATAGCACGCTTTCAAGCCTATGTGTGTACATTTTCATAATTCTGTCCTATTCTCAAATCGAGAGTACCATGACTATGCGACCGATTGTTACATGTTAAATTGGACATGCTCGATGTGTTCGTGCCACTCATGGTGCTGCTCATAGCCGTTGGTTGTTTTGGCCCGCTCGTGGCACGTTTTAAAGCCTAAGTGTACGTATTTTAAAATTCGGGTACGATTCTCAAATCGCGAGTCCCTTGACTACTTGATTTGTCACTACATGTGACGTTGGACGTGAACAAGGTGTTCATGCCACTCGCGGTGCCGTTCGAGGGCCATTGGTGGTTTCGACCCCATCGTGGCACATTTTAAAGCCTAAGTGTGCCTGTTTTTAAATTTGGGACCTATTCTCAAATTAGGAGTCCCACGTCTATACGACCGATTTCTACGTGTTATGTTAGACCACACGAGGTGTTTGTGCCACTCACGGTGCCGATTGGAGGCCGTTGGTTATTTCGGCCCACTCGCAGCACACTTTCAAGCCAAAGTGAGTATGTTTTCATATTTGGGTCCAATTCTCAAATTGAGTGTCCCGTGACTACGTGACCGTTCACTACGTAATACGATGGACATGCACGAGG
Source organism: Sambucus nigra (assembly GCA_949130495.1). Classification (NCBI taxonomy): domain Eukaryota; kingdom Viridiplantae; phylum Streptophyta; class Magnoliopsida; order Dipsacales; family Adoxaceae; genus Sambucus; species Sambucus nigra. The sequence continues at coordinate 136,610,939 of OX422224.1, read as the reverse complement.
TGTTTGTTCCACTCGCGGTGCTATTTGTGGGTTGGTGGTCATTTTGACCCGCTCGTAGCATGTGGTCAAGCCTAAGTGTGTATGTTTTCAAATTCGAGTCATACTCTCAAATCAGGTGTCCCGTGACAACACAATCAGTTTTTATGTGTTACATTGGAGGAGAACGAGGTGTTCGAGCCACTTGCGATGCCGTTTTGGTGTCATTGGTGGTCTCAGCTCGCTCACGGCACATTTTCAAGCCTAAGTGTGTATGTTTTAAATTCAGGTCCAATTCTCAAACCAGGGGTCTCACGAATAAGCATCCAGTGCTACATGTTACATTGGACGAGCATGAGGTGTTGGGGGTCATGGGTGGTTTTGGCTTACTTGTGGTACATTTTTAAGCGTAAGTGTGACTTTTTTCAAATTTGGGTTCTATTCTATAACAAGGAGCCCCTCGACTTTGTGACCCATTGTTATGTGTTATGTTGGACATACATGAGGTGTTTGTTCCATGAGCGGTGCCATTGGGGAGTCGTGGGTGGTTTTTTCCCCCTTGCGACACGTTTTCAAGCCTAAGTGTTCTTGTGATCAAATTGTACACATATGAAATGTTCATACCATTTGTGGTTCCATTGGTGGTTTTTGCCCGCCCACGACACGTTTTCAATCCTAAGTGTAACTATTTTTAAATTCGGGTCCTATTCTCAAAGAAGGAGTCCCGCCACTATGTGTGCAATTGCTACATGTTATGTTGGATATGTACGACGTTTTCGTACCACTCGCGGTGTCGTCTGGGCAGTTAGTGGTTTCGGCCCTCTCACAATACGTTTTCAAGCATAAGGGTGCCTATTTTCAAATTTGAATCCTATTCTCAAATCGAGAGTCCCATGACTATGTGATCTATTAATACGTGTTACATTGGATGCAGATGAGGTGTTTGTGCCACTCGTAGTACTAATTGAAGGATGTTGGTGGTTTCGACCTGCTTGCAGAACGTTTTAAGGCTTAAGTGTGCCTTTGATCAAATTTGGGTCCTATTATAGAATGGGGAGTCCCCCGACTATGCGACCGATTGCTATGTGTTACATTGGGCGTGCACGTGGTGTTGGTGTCACTCCTGGTGCCATTTGGAAATTTTTGGTGGTTTCGGCCCACTCGTGTCACATTTTTAAGCCTAAGAGTAACTGTTTTCAAATTTGGTTCGTTTTCTCAAAACGGGATTCCCACGACTATGCAGTCGATTGCTTCGTGTTACGTTAGATGAGTATGAGGCGTTCGTACGATCGCGGTGCTATTTTGGTGCCGTTGGTGGTTTCGGCTCGCTCGTAACACGTTTTCACGTTAAGAATGCTTATTTTCAAATTTGGATCCTATTATCAAATCAAGAGTCTCGTGACTATACAACTGATTTTTACATGTTACGCTATATGGACACAAAGTGTTCTATCCACTCACAGTGCCATTTGGGGGCCTTTGGTGGTTTTAGTCCACTCGTGGCACGTTTTTATGCCTAAGTTTGCTTGTGATCAAATTCGGGTCGTATTCCCAAACCACAAGTCTCACGACTACGTGACTGGTTACTAGAGGTATTTGTGCCACTCGCTGTACCGTTTGGGAGCCATTGGTAGTTTTGGTCTGCTTGCGAGACGCTTTCAATCCTAAGTGTGTATGTTTTAAAATTCTGATCGTATTCTCAAATTGAGAGTCCCACGACTACGCAGCTGAGTCTTACGTATTACGTTAGATGCACACAAGGTCTTTATGCTACTCATAGTTCCATTTGGGGGGACGTTAGTGGTTTCGAGTCGCTCGCCGAATATTTCTAAGCCTAAGTATGCTTATTTTTTATTTCAGGTCCTATTCTCAAATCAGGAGTTCTGCAACTATGAAACGGGTTACAATGTGTTACATTCAAAGCGCACGAGGTATTCGTACCACTTGCCGTGCCATTTGGGTACCGTTGGTGGCTTTGACCCTCTCGTAACACATTTTCAAGCCTAAATGTTCTTGTGATCAAATTTGGGTCATATTCTCAAATCGAAAGTCTCGTGACTACTCAGTTAGTTGCCCCATTTACGTTGGACACATATGAGGTATTCATGCCACTTGCATTGCCATTAGGGGTTTCGGCCCGCTCGCGGCACATTCTCAGGCCTAAGTGTGCCTGTTTTCAAATTCGAGACCTACTCTCAAACCGAGAGTCCCGTGATTATGTGACTGATTACTGCGTGTTATGTCGGACATGCACAAGGTGTTCATGCCACTCACGGTGCCAATTAGGGGCTTTTGGTTGTTTTGGCCCTCTTGTGGCATGCTTTCAAGCCTAAGTGATGGTGTCAAATATGGTACCACTAAGTAAATGAGTAAGAGCTCAACCAGAAGAACCAGAAGTGTGCAAAAATGTTGAATCACATCAATATAAGTAAAGCATGAGGTGAGTTAAAGAGGAGAGAAGTTGTAATATAAGTGGGTCGGCCTATTTAGGCCTACTCCATTGTTGAGATGCATGAATATTTTACTATGAAACTAGGTTTTAATGCCCTTGGATTATAATGCACTCAACCTTTTCTCCATACACTGTAATTTTAGCAGAGTTTGGTTAAGGTTTTGAATTAAGTATCTGTAATACCCCGTATTTTTATGCTATATTAATTTGGGGATTTATTGAATTTAATGTGAGTGAATTATTTAATAAAAATCCGAAAATTATTTATGTTATAATTACTAACGTGACGAGAGTTAGTAATTATGGAAAATTTGTTGAATATTACTAATGAGAAAAGTAATATATGTTATTGATTATATTGAATGTCACGAGTGAATAAAATGACAATTTTGAAAATTTGAATCGGGACGCGCCCGTGTCGCGTCGGGACTAAATTTGGTTAAATAAAAAAAAAGAATATTTTATAAGTTGTCCATATGGTCGTTTTGAGTGCCCCAACACGTCCGGAAGGGTCGAGATAGTCAGAAAAGTGTACCCGGGGGTGTAGTTTGGGTCTCGGGGCGGTTCTAGGCCAAATTAGTGACCCGGGAGGGCATTTTAGTCATTTTACATTCTTGGGTAATTAAACCCACGAAATTCAGCAACCTATATCATCCTTTTAGGTTAGTCATTTAGGGTTAGAATATTGAGAAACCCTAGTACGGCCATTGGAGAAGAGAGGGAAAGCTCTCAAGGCAATCTAAGGCCAAAAAATCACCGGTTTGCACCGCCGCCACCACCAACGCGTAGATCGCGAGAAGGGGAACGCAACCATACCAAAATCAGCCATAAATCAGAATACCATAAATCCAAGGCAAGTGTTTAACTTGCTATTTTCGTTGGTGCAATATTCATATTAGTTTAGGAATGATTAGGGGTTAATTATGTAGAAGAAAACCCAATTTGTGATAGGAAAATCCATGTAGTTTTGATTTATATGAAAATTCTGGAACCCTTGCCATGTAGAGGAAAATAACCCATGAAATTTTGGTATAAATAAGAAGGAAATTCTGGGATTAAACAGATTAGAATCATGAGTTAGAGATTTTTTGGGTTCTTGAGTTTTAAATGAATTATGGCATAATAAATCCATGTTTAGTGATGAAAATTGATATGTTTTATGTTGAATATACCTGTTATGATGATGTAAGGTTAGTAGTATTAATTCTGGACGATTGGAACTTGAAAATATGGATTTGGTGAAAATTTGGAGATGAAACCCGTAACTGCAATTCTGCAGATTTTCGTAGACCTGCTTGATCGATCGATCGAGCCTAGAGCTTCGATCGATCGAAGGTTCGATTGATCGAGCCCCAAACCTCGATCGATCGACCCCTCCTGGTAGACTCCTATTTCCCTTGGTAAATGATTTAAAAATCGAATTTTCGTGATATAATTCTTGGGCATTCTTAGTATAATGATTTGGGAGACAAAGAGGACCAGTAGGGCGTATGAAAAATGTTGGGATCATTAATATTCGACGAGAATGGTATTTATGGGATGTTTACTTTAGGGTTAGTAAATTGATATGTTAAAGGGTGAGGCGCGTAAGAGAATCACGTTGAAAAGTAAATATGTCACCTACTGAATTTTCTACTTGGAGGAATAGAGTCCGTGAGTGTCACGAAATAAGTGAGAAAAACCCTTCGAGTTAAGGTTAGAGATGAAGCCTTATACGTACTACTAATAATGTGAAATTTAGGATAAATGTTGTAATTATGGGTGACGAGAGGAACCTATGTTAATATGATAAAAGTGGTATATTTATATGATTGTGTGTACATATATTATATACATGTGAAAAACATACCGCACTACTTGCTATCCTTGAGGTTACCACGCTGGGACAGTCTTATCTCGATGGGACCTTTATGGGGGATATTAACTTGTACCCTAGAAGATAGATATCCTTGGTACAGGTTATCGAATTGATAGTTCAGACGGTCCTAAGAGACGCGAGTATGTGCCATCCTCTTAGAGACTTGGAATCTATGCTTTGCCTCGATATTGTTTGTGTATGTGTTAATACAGTTCGAGGGTGATTCCGAATTTGTATTCCCCTTGATATGAGTGGTATGGGGTTTGGATAATGGAAGTATGCACGCACCATAGTTTTATTTGGGGTGTTGTTATTGTATATATATTATACGAGTAGATAATATATGTATATGAGATTTGGAAACTTGAAATTGCCTACTGTGATTTGATAAGTGGGACATGGTTGATGACTCAAACAGTAAATACTTGTTTTGTGAAAGTATATGACACTGGGAAAATTTATAAATTAATAAAGCTAAAACGAGAGTTGTGCTACTAATTGAAAGTATTCTTTTTAAACAATGATATTGTTCGGTTTTGAAATCTTATGAGTTAGTTAAGATAAGCTAAATTATGGGGAATGTTAGTATGATCAAATGATACGATAAACCGTTGGGAAGGTTAGTACGATAGGCGTGCACCTTAGAAGAGATGTGAGAATTTCTCAAGAGAGTGTCGCTCTAATATGTTGTTGCATTGGCCTGTATCAATTTAAATACTTGCTAAACGTATTTTAAATCAAACACACTTTCGGGCTCTGACCCGTTTTTCTCTCTCTAGCTCTCTACTGTATATATATATATGTATGTATTACAGGTGCCAAGCCACAGGGCGTCTTGCTTAGGATCTCTTGTAAGGAACGCGCTACAGCTTAGGTGGGAGTTGCAGGTCTCTTGATTAGACGACTTCGTTCATTCGGATCCACTCTTAGTATTTACATTTAGTTGAGCATGTGTAGCTCTTTCCATTATTCCATTATTATTGGGACATTTGTATTTCAGTTATTTCCAGTATTGTTACTATGGGTTTTATTCAGTTGATGGTGTTACTTTATATTTCGCATGTTGACATTCGGTTGACGAATGTTTTAAATTAATTGGACTATGTTGCAGATATTTAGTGTGGTGTGATTCTTACTTATTTAATGTTGCTAATAAAATAAATGCTTTTCTTTAAATAAAATTTGGAAAGTTATGTATGAAAATGGTTTTTACCCTTAGCTTAATTATTTAGGGTGTTAAATTGGAAAATTATTTTTTATCGACAGTGATGCTGAGAATGAACCAATTGTTTACCTTGATTTAATTTAATAAAGGAGTGATCGCCCGGTATTTAATTAGGCGGGGTGTCCCAGGTGGTATCAGAGCATCAGGTTCTAGTGTCCATAGGATCTGTATGACTTATTTCGCTTTCAGCGTAACGTTGTTGCTATAGAGCCCTATCTTTAGGATTGTTGTACTCTTGTTTTACGTTTAAGTCTTCAGCTATTTGAGATTTGATAATAACTGTAGACTAATAAACTTGTTCACGTTTCAGATGCCTCCGAGACGTGCTCCGAAAGATAGGCGTGCCCAGGCCGAGCAGCCAGCAGCTCCGGCACCAGGCACAATGAATGCAAATAAAGTAGCCGCCATTGTTACTCAGGCGATGAATGCCACGATAGTGGTGATTCAGCAGGCTCCACCCCAGGTTCAGGCAGTGGCGCCAGTACCAGCACATCTCCCATCTGCATGGGAGAGGCTTCGAGATGATTTTCAGAAAGCGCATCCCCCTGAGTTCTCTGGTAGCTCCGATATTGTCACAATTAGCCAATGGAAGAAGGACATCCAGCGGCACCTCCGTATGTATGAGTGCACTGATGTGCAAAAGTAGTTATTGGCTTCCTTTAAGATGGTGGGAGCCGCATTGCAGTGCTTGGAGTCCACTACCACTTTGGAGGAGAGGGACACGATCCCTATTCAGTTGTTCTGGGAGCGGTTTGACCGCAAGTACTTTCTACCCGCCGTGCAGACTGAGATGAGGCAGAAATTACTAAACCTGAAGCAGGAGAATCTTACTGTAGCTGAGTATGAGGAGGAGTTCACGAGACTTCTCACCATTGTGCCAGATGAGGCACCTACTGAGAGTAAGAGGATTATGTTGTTTGTCGACGGGTTAGCTTGGAGGATCCGTCAGCACCTTATTGGGAATTTATCTCTGAGTACTTTCACTGATATACTCAATGCAGCGTTACTACATTGCCAGGATCACCGCTTCCATCTTCAGGGAAGCAAGAGATCAGGAGAGTCCAGCCAGCAGGGCAGGACCGGGGGTAATAGTGCCAGTGGGGCACCATCTCATGGACAGACTCGTCAGCACGAGCAGAGTTCCCATCAGGGGGACCTTGCTAAGCGATTCCATTCAGGTGATTATAGGCAGGGATATGGGGGCTATAGGCAAGGCCAGCCTAATCAGTAGGGCCAGCAGGGCCAACACCGACAGCAGGGACAACAACAAGGCCAGCAGGGCCAGCAACGTGCTAATCAGAGCCAATCGGGCCAGTGGCGGGGAGGCAACGGCCATCAGGGTCGTGGTCAGCAGGGACAGAGGGGAGGCAACTTCAAGGGCCGATTCTTTGGGTGTGGTAAGCACGACCATAGGCACCAGGACTGTCCAGAGGGCGATAGGGCCCCACAGCAGCAGGGAGCCCGTAATGAGCCACAGAGGCCACGATTTCCACCTGCCCTCCCAGCTCCAGCCCAGGTGCCAGCCCTACCAGCCATTCCAGCAGCTCCAGTGCAGCAGGGGCAATTACAGTATGGACGTGTCTATAACGTCCACCAGGCAGCAGCTCCACAGGAACCACCCGCGATTGAGGGTATGTTTCTTATCCATGGTACTATGGGTCGGGTTTTGTTTGATACGGGGGCAACACATTGTTTTATAGCTACGCATTTTGCGAATGCCTTAGGGTTCTTAGCCACAGCAGAGAGCACAGTGACGTGTGTGGACTCACCACTGGGGAGCGGGTCACATATTTTCTTTATATGCCGGGGAGTGGGGGTAGAGATCGGTAGTTTGGTATTACCTGCGGACATGTTAGTCTTAGACATGCACGAGCATGATGTGATTATTGGTATGGATTGGCTCGCAGCTTATAGAGCCATGATTGATTGCTTCAGTAGGAGCATTGTTTTTGCCATTCCGGGGCAGGAGATGTTTGTAGTGGAGATGCCTCGCCCAGAGGGAGGTTCGACCGCTCATTTGTATTACATAGAGGAGGATACCTCTAAGGAGGTTGTGATTCCCTTAGATTCGATCCCAGTTGTCAGGGAGTATTCCGATGTGTTCCAGGAGATACCAGGCCTACACCCCAGTTGAGAGATAGACTTTGTTATAGATTTATTTCCAGATACGAGACCTATAGCACGCGCACCGTACCGTATGGCTCCGGCAGAGATGCGAGAGCTACGAGATCAGATAGAGCAGCTATTAGGTCAGGGCTTCATTCGTAGGAGTACCTCACCTTGGGGCGCTCCAGTTTTGTTTGTGAAGAAGAGAGATGGTTCACTGAGATTGTGTGTGGACTACCGGGAGCTGAACAAGGTCACGACACGAAATAAGTATCCATTGCCTCGAATTGATGACCTGTTCAACCAATTGAGGGGAGCAACTTTCTTTTCGAAGATAGATCTGAGGTCGGGGTACCATCAGCTAGGTATTAGGGAGAAGGATGTTTCGAAGACTGCTTTCTTGACGAGATATGGGTCTTATGAGTTCCGGGTGATGCCGTTCGGACTCATAAATGCTCCAGCCGTTTCATGGGCTTGATGAACCGAGTATTCAGAGAGTTCTTGGATCAGTTTATCATCGTTTTCATAGATGACATTTTAATATATTCACACTCCGAGGAGGAGCATGCCGAGCACTTGAGGCAGGTTCTTCGGACTCTACGAGAGCATCAGTTGTATGCTAAGTACGAGAAGTGCGGATTCTGGTTGCGAGAGGTACAGTTCTTGGGGAATGTTTTTTCTGAGCAGGGGATAGCAGTTGACCCGCGTAAAGTATCAGCGGTGAGGGAGTGGGGACAACCAACGACACCGACGGAAGTGCGTAGTTTCTTGGGGTTAGCTGGTTACTACAGGAGATTCATTCGGGGATTCTCCAAAATAGCGGGTCCATTGACCAGTCTGACTCGCAAGGGAGTACCATATATTTGGGATGACACTTGTCAGTTGGCTTTCGACGAGCTGAAAGATAAGCTTACTTCAGCGCCAGTCCTTGCATTACCGCAGCCAGGTATGGAGTATCTAGTTTACAACGATGCGTCCTTACGGGGACTTGGGGTAGTACTTCAGCAGGAAGAGAAGGCTATAGCTTTTGCCTCCCGTAAGCTTAAGCCGCATGAGAAGAATTACCCCACCCACGACCTGGAGTTAGCAGTAGTCGTCTTTGCATTGAGGATATGGAGGCACTATTTGTTGGGAGAGAAATTCTGTTTGTTCACAGACCAAAAGTCGTTGCAGTACCTGTTCACTCAGCGAGAGCTAAATATGCGTCAGCGCAGATGGCTAGAGTTTGTGAAGGACTACCAGTTCGACATACAGTATCATCCGGGAAAGGCCAACGTAGTTGCTGATGCGTTGAGTCGTATACTGGTAGACGAGGTAGCAGATGTCTGGAAAGAAAAGTGGAAGGAGTTAGGTCACCAGGACGCAGTAGCACGTTCTTTTATATCCGTGATGTCAGTCACACTCGAGATTGTTACGAGGGTGATACAGGAAGAGACCACAGACCCGTTTTGCCAGGAGCAGATTGTACGACTTCTAGCCGAGGGTACTGAGTCCTTGTCTGTTAGTTCTGATGGAGGTTTGCGGTTTAATGGGAGATTGGTGGTTCCAAAAGGAGCAGAATTACGTCATGCAGTGATGACTCATTCTCACGAGTCCCGATTTGCAGTACATCCTGGAGGAGATAAGATGTACCAGGATATGAGAAGGAAATACTGGTGGAGTGGTATGAAGAAGGACATTGCTGAGTTCGTGTCCAAGTGTTCTACCTGCCAGCTGGTGAAGGCGGACCACCAGAAACCGTCAGGATTGCTTCAGCCATTGGAAGTACTCGCGTGGAAGTGGGAGAGTATTTCCATGGATTTTATTACAGGGTTGCCTACATCACAGCGGGGCCACGATTCTATCTGGGTGATTATAGACCGTTTGACCAAGGTGGCTCATTTTCTGCCGGTGCGGACAGATTACACCACGGGTCAGTATGCTCAGTTGTTCATCGCTGAGATTGTCAGATTACACGGGGTGCCCCTAAATATTGTGTCAGATAGGGACAAGATTTTCGTGTCACGTTTTTGGGAAAGCTTTCAGGAGGCTATGGGTACTGAGTTGAGGCTGAGTTTAGCTTATCACCCACAGACAGATGGACACACAGAGCGTACTAATCAGATGTTAAAGGATATGCTACGCATGTGTGTCCTCGATTTTGGAGGAGGTTGGGAGCCACATCTTCTACTGGTAGAGTTTGCTTATAATAACTCTTATTAGTTCACGATTGGCATGGCTCCATTTGAGGCTTTGTATGGAAGGCCTTGTTGTTCTCCAACTTGTTGGCTCGAGGTGGGGGATAACAAGTTTCTAGGACCAGAAGTGATTCAGGAGACCTCTGCGAGGATTGAGATGATCAGGAGTCGTATTCGGGTAGCCCAGGACAGGCAGAAGAGCTACGCCGATGCGAAACGGTTATTCCGGGAGTTTAGTGTGGGGGACTAAGTGTTATTGCGTGTATCTCCTATGAAGGTAGTGATGAGGTTCGGGAAGAAGGGGAAGTTGGCTCCGAGGTACGTGGGACCATTTCCCATCATCAAGAGGATTGGTCCGGTTGCATACAGGTTGGGACTGCCAGAGTATTTACATCGCATACACGATGTATTCCACATCTCGTCGTTGAGACGATATCTTCGGGATGATATGGACCATACTCACATTGCGATAGATGAGATCGACTTACAGCCTGATAGCTCTTACGAGGAGAGACCGGTGGCTATCCTAGATTATAGTGAGAGGAGATTGAGGTCGAAGATAGTTCCACTTCTGCGGGTCCAGTGGGAGCATCATAATGTGGAGGAATCCACTTGGGAGCGCGAGGCAGATATGCGCGAAAAATATCCAGAGTTGTTTTTACCATGTATGCCTTATTTTTCGAATTTCGGGACAAAATTCCGTTATTAGGGGGGGGTATGTAATACCCCGTATTTTTATGGTATATTAATTTGGGGATTTATTGAATTTAATGTGAGTGAATTATTTAATAAAAATTCGAAAATTAATTATGTTATAATTATTAACGTGACGAGAGTTAGTAATTATGGGAAATTTGTTAAATATTACTAATGAGCAAAGTAATATATGTTATTGATTATATTGAATGTCACGAGTGAATAAAATGACAATTTTGGAAATTTGAATCGGGACGCGCTCGTGTCGCGTCGGGACTAAATTTTGTTAAATGAAAAGAAATGAATATTTTATAAGTTGTCCATATGGTGGTTTTGAGTGCGCCAATGCGTCCGGAAGGGTCGAGATAGTCAGAAAAGTGTACCCGGGGGTGTAGTTTGGGTCTCGGGGAGGTTCTAGGCCAAATTAGTGACCCGGGAGGGCATTTTAGTCATTTTACATTCTTGGGTAATTAAACCCACGAAATTCAGCAACCTATATCAGCCTTTTAGGGTTAGAATATTGAGAAACCCTAGTACGGCCATTGGAGAAGAGAGGGAAAGCTCTCAAGGTAATCCAATGCCAAAAAGTCACCGGTTTGCACCGCCGCCACCACCAACGCGTAGATTGCGAGAAGGGGAACACAACCTTACCAAAATCAGCCGTAAATCAGAATACCAGAAATCCCAGGCAAGTGTTTAACTTGCTATTTTCGTTGGTACAATCTTCATATTAGTTTAGGAATGATTAGGGATGAATTATGTAGAAGAAAACCCAATTTGTGATAGGAAAATCCATGTAGTTTTGATTTATATGAAAATTCTGGAACCCTTGCCATGTAGAGGAAAATAACCCACAAAATTTTGGTATAAATAAGAAGGAAATTCTAGGATTAAACAGATTAGAATCATGAGTTAGAGATTTTTAGGGTTCTTGAGTTTTAAATGAATTATGGCATAATAAATCCATGTTTAGTGATGAAAATTGATATGTTTTACGTTGAATTACCTGTTATGATGATGTAAGGTTAGTAGTATTAATTCTGGACGATTGGAACTTGAAAATATGGATTTGGTGAAAATTTGGAGATGAAACCCGTAACTGCAATTCTGCAGATTTTCGTAGACCTGCTTGATCGATCGATCGAGCCTAGAGCTTCGATCGATCGAGCCCCAAACCTCGATCGATCGACCCCTCCTGGCAGACTCCTATTTCCCTTGGTAAATGATTTAAAAATCGAATTGTCGTGATATAATTCTTGGACATTCTTAGTATAATGATTTGGGAGACATAGAGGACCAGTAGGGCGTATGAAAAATGTTGGGATCATTAATATTCGACGAGAATGGTATTTATGGGATGTTTACTTTAGGGTTAGTAAATTGATATGTTAAAGGGTGAGGCGCGTAAGCAAATCACGTTGAAAAGTAAATATGACACCTACTGAATTTTCTACTTGGAAGAATATAGTCCATGAGTGTCACGAAATAAGTGAGAAAACCCTTCAAGTTAAGGTTAGAGATGAAGCCTTATACGTAATACTAATAATGTGAAATTTAGGATAAATGTTGTAATTATGGGTGACGAGAGGAACCTATGTTAATATGATAAAAGTGGTATATTTATATGATTGTGTGTACATATATTATATACATGTGAAAAACATACCGCGCTACTTGCTATCCTTGAGGTTACCGCGCTGGGACAGTCTTATCTCGATGGGACCTTTATGGGGGATATTGACTTGTACCCTAGAAGATAGATATCCTTGGTACAGGCTATCGAATTGATAGTTCAGACGGTCCTAAGAGACGCGAGTATGTGCCATCCTCTTAGAGACTTGGAATCTATGCTTTGCCTCGATATTGTTTGTGTATGTGTTAATACAGTTCGAGAGTGATTCCGAATTTGTATTCCCCTTGATATGAGTGGTATGTGGTTTGGATAGTGGAAGTATGCACGCACCATAGTTTTATTTGGGGTGCTGTTATTGTATATATATTATACGAGTAGATAATATATGTATATGAGATTTGGAAACTTGAAACTGCCTACTGTGATTTGATAAGTGGGACATGGTTGATGACTCAAACAGTAAATACTTGTTTTGTGAAAGTATAATATGACACTGGGCAACTTTATAAATTAATAAAGCTAAAACGAGAGTTGTGATACCAATTGGAAGTATTCTTTTTAAACAATGATAGTGTTCGGTTTTGAAATCTTATGAGTAAGTTAAGATAAGCTAAATTATGGGGAAGGTAAGTGTGATAAAATGATAAGATAAACCGTTGGGAAGGTTAGTACGATAAGCGTGCACCTTAGAAGAGATGTGAGAATTTCTCAAGAGAGTGTCGCTCTAATATGTTGTTGCATTGGCCTATATCAATTTAAATACTTGCTAAACGTATTTTAAATGAAACACACTTTCGGGCTCTGACCCTTTTATCTCTCTCTCTCTCTCTTGTATATATATATGTATGTATTACAGGTGCCCAGCCACAGGGGCGTCTTCCTTAGGATCTCTTGGAAGGAACGCGCTGCAGCTTAGGTGGGAGTTGCAGGTCTCTTGATTAGACGACTTCGTTCATTCGGATCCACTCTTAGTATTTACATTTAGTTGAGCATGTGTAGGTCATTCCATTATTCCATTATTATTGGGACATTTGTATTTCAGTTATTTCCAGTATTGTTACTATGGGTTTTATTCAGTTGATGGTGTTACTTTATATTTCGCATGTTGACATTCGGTTGACGAATGTTTTAAATTAATTGGACTATGTTGCAGATATTTAATGTGGTGTGATTCTTACTTATTGAATGTTGCTAATAAAATAAATGTTTTTCTTTAAATAAAATTTGGAAAGTTATGTATGAAAATGGGTTTGACACTTAGCTTAATTATTTAGGTTGTTAAATTGGAAAATTATTTTTTATTGACAATGATGCTGAGAATAATCCAACTGTTTACCTTGATTTAATTTAATAAAGGAGCGATCGCCCGGTATTTAATTAGGCGGGGTTTCACAGGATCCCTCTCAAAGTAGAAGGAGATAAGTATATATAGTGCTGGGGTAGTATAGTGTGCACCCCATGGATGCACTAGGCATGTGTAGTTTCCATTAACCACTGAGTAATATCCACTTGTTGACTATGCAAGTGGATCATGATGATAAAATATTTCCCCCACATGAAAATGTGATATGGTTGTAACTGCCTGTCCACGTGGGATAGTGATGCTGGATCTTTGCCTTGCGCACAAGGGAGTGATCGTCCTAGGGGTCTCCGCTTGGCCAAGTATAAAACCCACAATGTCTTGATCAAACATAGTCTGAAGAATATGGTCTCTACTTAGTAAACATCGGGTCGAGATAAGGTTTAGACTATATATAGATGTTAAGGAGGAAGATTTGACTAACAGGAGCTCTCGTCCATGGACAATGAGATGAGGCCGAGGCAGTTGAGTGTTGGCTCCTTATGTAAGCTTTATTGGTTAGGTCGGCTAGGATGAATATGAGTTGGGTCCATATGAGGCTACACTTGGGCATATCAATCACTCCCTAGCCCTTAGTCTCTAATATTAGGAGTAGGCTGAGGGGTAGGAGTGTTTGAAGACGAGGAGTTGATAATGATCATTGAGATGACACATGGCAGTTGATTTAATGGCTTGCAGTCTTGATTAGACACTGTCATAGTTTGCATTGTGTAGCATTTTCTCGAAGCCTAAATGAAGACTGAAGCGCTTTGGGTTTAGCGCCTAAAATGATGACTCCCTTTGGGAAATGTGACAATCTTTTTTTGGTATCTAAACCAAATTTTTTCTCTTTCTCTTTCCTCGTAAAACTTTTTCCTTCTTAAGACTTTCTAGTAAACAACCATTAATGCCTCTAGAGCTTTCTCCACTCTCACTGTCCAGTACCTATTTATGAGCTTATTCCTCTTTCAGGTGCTTATCTCTTCTAGGTTTTTCTTCTCTATCAATTTCTTTTTGATTTTCGCTTGGATTGGTCTAGTTTTCCTTGATTTTTATTTTTCGACAACTGTTGCACTTTTGGGTGGGTTTTTCTGCCGACATTTGGGCTTCGCCCTTATTGTTTTCGATTTTTTAAGGCTTTATGTGATTTTCCTTGCCTAGGTTAGCTGTTTTCGGGCTTTAGTCTTTTAGTTGAGAGTTCTAGTGATTCTCTGGCCATCCTCTCTGACAGAGTTCTCACCATTTTTTGTTCTAGTCCTACACCGTTCTTGAGACTGTACCTAGAAATTGATATAACTTCCCGCTTTTTGATCTTGTGGTCAACTAGGTCAATTATAACCTTTGTTTGAATCTTAAGGCCTTTATATAAATTTTCTGAGGAATTATAACACTTAGGGAGTGGTGTTTTAGGGAGATACGAAGGCACGAAGCTGAGGACACGGCCAAGCATAGAGACGAGGCCTTTCCTCTTTCTTATAATCTACCTTATTCCCTTACAGTTGTATGTCCTCCTATTGTAGAAATCAGTGACTCAAAGTCTGAGTTATCTGCCTCTGCAGACGATAATCCATTCGTCTCCCATACTACGGAGAGTGTGGCTACTTTCGAAGCTACGAGATTCCATACTGATGGGTTCGATGAAAATAAGGATTCTTATAGGGCCTCATCCTCTAATTAAGCCGAGTCTTCTAATCAGGCTAAGTCTTATAATCAGTTAGACTCTTTTGTACAAGTTCTTCCATCTCACGATGAGCCGAGAGTAGGTTTTGATTCCACCCCCTATCATGGTTGTTTCTTTGTTTGTCATTCTGGGGCAACACTATTAAAAAAGTGCTTCAGGTGTCATCTCGATTGAAAATCTAGTCGACAATGAGTGTGAAGCCGAGGATACACTTGAAATTTCTTATGCTATAACTTATGTCATCAAAGTCATTGAGGTAGATCTTCTAGTTTGGAGACACATTTATGTCATAGGGGCCTCTATCACTATAAGGGTACCTTTTGAGGATAAGGGAGTCTTTGACAGGCGAGAGGGCAAGGTATGCGTTTATGAACATATGCTTAAGGTCAAATTTAGGCTACCTTTACATCTAACTGTTCTAGCCATACTAGCAATTCTAGGTCTCGGATCTACTCAGCTTTCACCTAATGCTTGGAGGGTTATCCTTAGATTTGTTGTTATCTAGAAGTTGGTTAATCATAAAGATCTCCCAGTTAGCATTTGCAGGGGATGCTATACTGTATCCTCACCTAAAACTTAGCCTGGAAACTACCATATCATATCTAGGAAACCTACAAATAAATTTCTTCCCGTCATTCAGACATCTAACTATAATTGGAAACCTTGCTACTTTTTCATATACGAGGTATGGTAATTTAGCTCTGATGCATCCTATAGTGCCTCTGAGCCCCGAGTTCCTCAACGATAGGCAAAGGCTCCAATGTTGGCCAAATTAGATTTGGGCTTAGTCGTTGATGCCACAAGGGACATAGAGAAAGTTAGGAAATAGGGCGAGAAGGGGCACCTTGTAAAATTTGAGCAATTATTAACCCCATAATTTTTTAGAGCAGACGGATTTGGGGGTGGATCCCTAATGGAGTTATGTAAGTATTGCACCTTTTTAAACTGTTATGTCGCACTTTTTTTATTTGAATTATTGATCTCTTTGTTTCCATCGTGGGCCAACCCCCTAACACATCCGAAGCCGTTTGGAGGATGGCAGCCACAAGTTTGACTATCTTGCTGAAGAAGCTGGGTAAAAAGACGGAGCCCATTCCTCATACCAAAAAATTAACGGCCGTTAACCCCATCTAAGTCGAGGGGTCAAAGAAATGGAAATAAGTTCAGGAAGATCTCCCTACATCTGAGCAAAATAAGAAGAGAAAAGATGGCTCGTTTAAGATTGGGACAAATCAGGTCATCCCCATCTCTTTTGAGGATGCTCTGGAAGCTCATCTAGAGAACCTGGAAATCAACTCTGATTCCCTTATGGGGAAGAAAACCAAAGCTTTTGATGCTCTCACCTATATAACTTCTGAGTCGGATATCTAATTTTTAGAAGCTACCAACATCTCTCTCATCAATGACTTCGTTTTCCACAAGGCGATTAAGGTAAATTCCTATGCCCTTATTTTTTTTATCTTTATATTTGATGTATTCTCATACTGATGTTTCTTCTTTATTGCATACCACCATATGTCTACAAAAGTTCCATCAATGGGTCAAAGGGAAAATCCATGAAATCTACCAGACTCGTTATGCCATAAAAAATAACGAGACCAAAAATACGATCATAGATTTGGAGTCTGAGATTGAAAACTTGAAGAGCCAATATACTGAGGCTATCACCAAGTTAAACAACAACCATACTGAGGCAGTAAATACTTTGAACAAAAAATATGATATTGAGGTTGCTGAGAAGGTGTAATCCACTGTTGATAAGGCGATATGAGAGGCTCAAAAGAAGGTTGTGGAAGAATTTAAGTCCTTCGAGAAGTTCTTAAGGTACAACCTGTAATACCTTAAAAGATGAGCCCATTCTTCCTGTCGGTGGGACACACCAAAATTTCCTAACATCTCCCACTTATCAGATTAGCTAGAAGCCTTTAGATTGGAAAATCCTTTGGCAATTACTACCCTGAGCTAAATTGAAGGGTTAGCGCAACTGGAGCCTACGAATCATATGACCAACTAGGTTGAAGAGACTGAGCCTGAAGGTGATGCTGAGGCTCAAAGCAATTTTATCGTGGATGGGATGGCCCCTATAGAGACCAAGACTCCCATTATGAATGAGACAGACCCAAGATCATAGTCTTTAAGTGTTTTTACTTATCTGGGTGAATGTTTATGGCTTACTGCCCTTTCTGATGTAACACTTTGACAATTATGATTTTTGGTTTTTGTATTATGATATTATGCCTGTGAATGCATTTCTTAGTTAAATAATTTGGTTACACCTTTGAATGACAAATTCCTAAATTGCTTGTTTTTATCATCCTCTCTTGTTATGTCATGTTTTCGTACCTTGCTTTGCACGATTTGTTTGTTTGGCAAAAGCTACTGATGTTTAACCAGTAAAGTGGTTTTTAATTCGAGATTACCAGTTAATAATGTTCTTCTCACATATTATCCCGTCCTTAGATGAGATAAGTATAACCAAGTATCAAAACTTTCAAATTTGAATTCACTAAATTATGGTGTTTAATCACAAGTCCCCTCTCGTTATTTCGAGAATGTGTGGACGAGACATCTTGTCCTACACTGTCATCTTGGCTAAGAGAGTTTTTCACTAAATTAATGATGTTAAGGTTTATGGTGTTTAATCAAAAGTCTCCTCTTGTCGTTTTGAGAGTGTATGGATGAGACATCTCGTCCTACTCTTTCGTCTCGGCCGAGAGATTTTTTGACCAAATCAATGATGTTAAGGTTTATGGTGTTTAATCACAAGTCCCCTCTCATAGTTTTGAGAGTGTATAGATGAGATATCTTATCTTACACTGTTGTCTCAATCGAGAGAGTTTTCACCAAATTAATGATGTTAAGGTGAATCATAATGAAATAATTTTTGAATTTGAATTCACCAAATTACGGTGTTTAATCACAAGTTCCATCTCATAGTTTTGAGAGTGTATGAATGAGACATCTTATCCTACACCGTCGTCTTGACTGAGAGATTTTTTCACCAAATTATGGTATTTAATCATAAGTCCCCTCTCATCGTTTTGAGAATGTATGGATGCGTGCTACCTCGACCTACACCATCATCTTGGCCGAGAGATTTTTTCACCAAATTAATGATGTTAAGGTAAACCATAATGAAATGATTTCTTAATTTGAATTCACCAACTTATGATGTTTAATTAAAAAATCCCTTCTCATCATTTTGATAGTGTATGGATGAGTGCTAACCCGTCCTACACTATCGTCTCGATCGAGAGAGTTTTTACCATTAAAGACGATATTATCATGCTGTTCCCCCTCTTGATGTTATTGAGAATCCATGGACGAGGTTAGCCCCGTCCGGATTGTCATGTCATCGGCAGTAAGTTAATGCTACTTCACCACATAAGTGATGTTCTATAACTTAGGATGAGTTGGAACATATAATTTGAATTATTCATACAATAATAGTAGGAGAGAACACTTGTAATTTTTTATTTATAACTTTTCTTCTTATAAATGTACAATGATAAAAGAAAATTCTTTACAATGTCCTATTGATAATACTTCTTTAGATGATCAACATTCCAAGGATTGGAAAACATATTTCCCTATAAATTCTCGAGCCGTTACTTGCCAGGAACTACCTCTTCCATTACCCTATAGGGACCATGCCAATTAGGGTGAAGTTTATTTGACTTTTTCCAAGAATTCTTCAAAACCATGTCTCCTACTATTAATGGCCTAGAGTTTAGTCTTTTATTGTACAGTCTGGAAATTCTCTACTGATAGGCAGTGTTGATACCAAAATTAATATGCTGATATGGATGAATAATACTAAGACACATGTCAATCTACGTGGCACAATAGCAACGAGGAAGTTCATTTCCCCGACCAACTCATGTTCTCTCCGAGCAACGAGGATACACCGAGGAAATTTGGCACTCCGAGGTACTCTAGCGCTCCGAGGAACTCCTGAGCAACGAGCAACTAAAGCGGTCCGAGCTGCATCTCGGCCGTAGCATTAATTGCCAGATAATCAACAGTTCAACTATTCATTGAATGTTCATCATCTTGACACACACGCTGCCTTAAACGTATTACCCTTTCATATGTATATCATTTAATGTATCAACCCTTTCATGTATAGCCTAAGGGCTATAAATACCTTGTATCACCCTCATTCAAAGGGACCGGAATTTCTGGAGAGAATTTGTACTCGAGAATTCCCAAACATTCAGCAATAACATAACAGTGGACGTAGGCCATTCATATAAGGCTGAACCACTTTAAAATCTTTGTCTTATTTTATTTATCTGTGATTGAATAATTAGAGCGATCTAATTTTTTACATCAACATATTGGCGCCGTCTGTGGGAACGATTGTTACTATCGTTTTCACCAAAAATCGTTCATCATCAATGGCGGATAATCCAGAATCTAGCAATCGAAACGCTGGAAATACTGGAAATCCTCCGAATCCCTCTGCACCTCCAGATCTAACCGGGATTATGACGAATCTGGCTCAAGGACAAACCGCCATGCAAGAAACAATGAGGCAACTCATACAAACCCTTCATGGCGGTGCACCTGCACGTTCAGGACAACAACGTGGTCAGAGGCAAACTTATTTACTTTCTTCACGATCCAGGCGTACTGAGTCACGTCGTAATGAGGAGTCTGATGATTTCTCTTATCAACCTGGGCGAACTTCGTCAATAAGGGCTACAGATACTGATCAACATATCACCCTCTCTCCAGAAAGACCCAGTGCTTTAGAAAGACTGACTAGGGTGTTTCCTTTCAGTCGATTAGGCCCTAGGAGGAATAGGAGTCCACCTAAGACCATGTCGAGGAGTTTTCGACAACCATCAGATCTAAGAGAAGGATCAGCACAATCACGACCAGCTGCTCGTCAAGATAGATCTCAAGAAGCTACCTCAGAACGATCAATTGCTCGAACCAATAGGCCCGAGGAAGGAAATGAAGCGTGGAAAGGATCTCTCCAACGGTTGGAGGATAAATTGGGAGAAATGGCCAAGGTAAAGAACCCCCTACAACGAACTTTTGTTCGAGGAACACCTTTTGTACAGGCCATTGTGAATTTTCCTACACCATCAAAGTTCAAAGCACCTGTAGTGACCCCCAAATATGATGGAAAGACAGATCCTGTTCTTCACATAGAGCAATATCAAGCTGCTGCCGACATCTATGTCGTCCCCGATGAGATAAGATGCATAGCGTTCTCAGGAACTCTTACTGGAGCTGCCCAGATATGGTACAACAATCTTCCTAGGGGTAAGATTTCAACTTTCTTTCAGCTGGCCGAGTTGTTTATTGGCAATTTCTATTTTGGAGCAAAGCCAGTAAAATGAGTAGCACACTTGTTAAGTGTTAGACAAAAATCTGGTGAGAGTACTAGAGATTACATAACTCGTTTCAATAACGAGAAGCTGGAAGTCATAGATTACGAAGAAAAGACAGCAATCACCGCCTTGATGAGTGGGTTGTTGCCTAATAAATTGTATTACACCTTGGCGAAAGATCCACCTAAAACTATGTCAGAGTTTATGGCAAAAGCGGCCAAAATCATGAATACCGAGGAAGCTATGGCTGCAAAGAAGAATATGGATAAAGACACCAAGGTGGACGTTGACAAGTCTAAAAATAAAGAGCATAAGGGCAATGGCGGTGACAAACGTTCCAGAAATAATAAATCATCATGGGAAGTCCTGAAGAAATACGACAATTATACTCCTTTGAAAATGGGTATTCATCATGTCTTGGAAGAAATCAAGAACAACAAGGAGGTAAAATGGCCAAAGAAACTGAGGTCAGACCCTGATTTGAGGAGTAAGGATAAATATTGCGAGTTTCATAAATATCATGGTCACATGACCAAAAATTGCATAGCTCTTCAGAACGAGATTGAAACACTCATTCGAAGAGGAAAGCTAGAAAAATATGTTGATCGGGGAGGTGAAAGAAAAAATAACGACCGAGCTCGAGAGAGGTCTAGATCTCCTCGTCGAGCAGAAGAGAAAAAGAAGAGAAACCATGAAGATGATCCAGATGATGACCCCGACCTTCCCAAGAAACCAAGACAGCCAGAACGAGAGGTATTTTCTATACGTTTTGGGTCATTTGATTGTAATGTCATTACAGGAGGAGATGCAGGAGGAGGAAACCTTACTGCAGAAAGAAAGGCTTACCTTGGAGAGGCTCAAGCTTGTTCATATATTCAACGAATAAATCTAGCCGAAGACGATCGTCCGAGGAATGTAAACAAAGAGAAGCTGGTCATTGGCTTTTTCAAAAATGACCTAGCAGGTGTTCTTTATCCTCACGACGATCCTTTGGTGATCAAAATGAGGATGAAGGAAGTAGTGATTTCAAGGGTGTTGGTAGACAATGGAAGTTCGGCAGACATCATGTACTATTCATGCTTTGACAGCTTGAATATGAAATTATCTCAATTGGAACCGTATCACAGACCCCTCCTGGGTTTTGCTGGCGAGAAAGTTTTTCCACTTGGGACGATTAAGTTGGATATATTCATTGGAACTTGGCCTGCTTGTAGAACAGAAAGAATACGCTTCTTTGTGATGGATAAGAATGTGCAGTCAGCTTACAACATCATCATGGGAAGAGTTGGTTTGAAGAAGTTTGAAGCAGTTCCATCTATAGTGCATCAATGCTTAAAATTCCTAACAAACTTTGGAGTAGGAGTTGTAAAAGGTGATCAAAAAGTAGCTCGGGAATGCTATTATTCATCTGCCGAGCAAGAGGAGCTTGAGGAATCAAGGAAAAAGACTACTACCTACCAGGTGGAAGAAGATACAGAGATTGAAACTCTCGATCCCAGAGATGAATCCCAACTTGTAAAAGGACAGGTGGTGGAATTTACAGAAAATGTTATTCTGGACGGCGAGCACCCTGAACGAGTAACCCAGATAGGTTCATCGTTGGATGCTTCAATAAAACAGGAGTTGATAACTTTCTTGAGAAATAGGAAGAAAACTTTCGCATGGAGTCATGAGGACATGCCAGGAATAGATTCAAACTTCTTATGTCACGAGCTCAATGTGAATAAGGAGATCAAGCCCGTAAAGCAGGGAAGAAGGGTATTTAGCCCCGAGAAGAATCAAGCTATTCAAGAGGAGGTCGACAAGCTCCAGAAAGCTCAATTCATTGAAGATGTAAAATACCCGGACTGGTTGGCAAATGTGGTGATGGTAAAGAAGAAAAACAATAAATGGAGAATGTGTGTTGATTTCACTAGTCTCAACAAGGCCTGCCCAAAGGATCACTTTCCATTACCCAGAATTGATCAGTTAGTGGATGCTACCTCTGGGCACGAGCTGCTCAGCTTCATGGACGCTTATTCAGGCTACAACCAGATCAAGATGAAACCTGAAGACAGGGAGAGTACTTCTTTTACTACCCCTAGGGGTACTTATTGTTATAATGTTATGCCTTTTGGTTTAAAAAATGCAGGAGCGACATACCAGCGGCTGATGAACAAGGTTTTTACCGAACAAATCAGTTGCAATATGGAAGTCTATGTCAATGATATGCTGACAAAAAGCAAGAAAGATGCTGATCATCTAGTTGATTTAAGTCAGACTTTTGATCAACTGGATAAATACCAGATGAAGCTCAACCCGACGAAGTGCACATTGGAGTACGAGAAGGAATGTTTCTCGGGTACATTATCAACCAGCGAGGCATTGAAGTAAATCCAGAAAAGATCAAAGCTCTTTTAGGGTTGCGATCTCCAACAACAAAGAAAGAAGTGCAGAGTCTTACAGGACGAGTTGCAGCGCTCAACAGATTTGTATCTCGAGCAACAGATAGATGCTTACCATTCTTCAAAACATTTCGAAAAACTTTCGAGTGGAATGATGAATGTGAAAGAGCCTTTCAAGACTTGAAATATATCTGGGAACACCTCCACTGTTGTCAAGGCCAATAACGGGAGAAAAGTGGTACTTATACCTGGCAGTATCAGAGCATGCAGTCAGCTCAGCGTTGATCAGATTGGAGAATGGAGTCCAGAAGCCAATTTATTACACAAGTAAGGCTTTCCGAGGTGCAGAGATTAGGTACCCAAAGTTAGAAAAATTGGCATTGGCATTAATTAAAGCAAGTAGAAGAATGAGGCCATATTTTCAAGCCCATACCATCGTCGTTTATACCGACACGCCATTGAGACAAGCCCTTCATAAACCAGAAAAGTCAGGGAGACTGATGTACTGGGCAATAGAGCTCGGTGAATATGATATTGTGTATGAACCCCGATCATCATTGAAAGGGCAAGCTGTAGCAGATTTTATAGCAGAGTTTACATATCCTGATACCCCCGAGGAACAAAAAGTGCTCACTGATCAACCTGTGGATGTTACAGGATCAACAGACATAAGTCCAGACCAACTCCGGTTGGTAAAAGGTCTTGTGGATGTAGAAAGATCATCAAATTCAAACCCAGACCAACTTCGCTTGGTAAAAGGGCGAGGAGCGAAAATTAACAGGGGAGGATGGAAGAGAACAACAGATATTCCACCGAGGAACTCTATTGGATAAGATATTTGAACACGAGTTACCTACATGGAGATTGTATGTAGATGGGTCATCTTGCACAGCAGGTTATGGAGCAGGGATTATTTTGAAAACCCCAGACGAGATTGATATAGAATATGCCTTGCGATTTCAATTCAAAACCTCCAATAATGAGGCTGAGTATGAGGCCATGATAGCAAGTCTTAATTTAGCAAAGATTATGGAAGCACAACAAGTGATGGTATTCAGTGATTCTCAATTAATTGTGAATCAGGTGATGGGAACATATGCGGTTAAAGGAGAACTAATGGTCAAGTATCATGCAAAGGTGATGGAATTGTTGGCAGAATTTGATGCCATTCAGTTGATCAGAATACCCAGAATAGAAAATGCACAAGAAGACGCACTGGCCCGACTAGCATCAGCTACTCGTACCGAGCTGCGAAGAACGATACCAATTGAAGTACTGAAAAGTCAGAGCATAGATGAAAACCTGACGATGAATGTTATTACCCTTGATTTAGAACCATCTTGGATGGATCCCATCAGGGCATATATTGAAGAGGGAGAATTGCCAGAGGACAAGCTCGCGGCAAAGAAATTGAACTTTAAAGTTGCTCGGTATGTACTAACTAATGGTGTTTTGTATAGACGAGGAATTATGGTAGGTTTGCAGAGATGTGTACACCCCTCCGAGGTGAAAGAATTGGTTGAAGAGATCCATGAAGGGTCTTGTGGAGCACATGTGGCAGGTCGGACACTTTTGCAAAGAATGATGACGCAAGGATACTACTGGCCGACGATGAGGGATGATTGTATAGCCTATGCTAAGAAATGTGATAAGTGCCAACGTTTTTCCTCCATCCGACGAAATCCACAAGCATTGTTGACACCCATAACTTCCCCTTGGCCATTTGCCACGTGGGCAATTGATTTGGTTGGACCATTGCCGACCACTCGAGGAAGATTCAAGTACCTCGTCGTCGCAGTAGATTATTTTACTAAGTGGGTAGAGGCTGAGCCCCTTATCGATATGACGTACGAGAAAGTATAACAATTTGTCTGGAAGAATATCATCTGTCGATATGGTCTCCCTCATGCCTTCATCACAAACCATGGAACATAATTCGACAACGAGGAGTTTGCTGCCTATTGTCAACAATCAAACATCCTGAAGACCCATTCAGCACCAGGTCATCCTCAAAGCAATGGGCCGACTGAGGTGACAAACAGAATGCTACTAAATGGTTTGAAGAAGAGGCTAAATGAGGCTAAAGTTAATTGGATTAATGAGCTACAATCAGTATTGTGGGCTTACCGAACAACTCCCCGAGCAGCAACTGGAGAATCACCATACATGCTGGCATTTGGAAGCGAGGTTGTAATACCTGCTGAGTTGGGTCTCCCAACACACAGAGTGCTGAATTTCAATTCCCCAGTCAGTGACTTGATGAGAAGATTAGATTTGGACATGCTCGAGGAGGTTAGAGAAGAGGCGGCCATTAGGAATGCTACTTACCAACAACACACAACTCTGTTCTACAACAAAAGGGTGAAGAAATGCGACTTAAAAGAAGGGTATTATGTGCTAAAGAAAGTCATTCAGAAGCACAATAAGCTTGAAGCCAACTGGCATGGACCTTACCGAGTTACAGAAGTTGTTCGACCAGGAACTTACCGAATAGCAACTCTAGAAGGAGAGGAATTTAAGAATGCATGGAATGCTGAACACCTACGCAAGTATTATCAGTAATGTAAAATGTAAAGCAATTCCTTCATTATGAATAAAACGATGATGTTTCACCATCTTCTTCCTTTTATTACAAGTTTTTTGGGGAATACTAGTGTGATACACCACACTGATAGTTCGAGCGTGATCAACTTCTGTTGGTAAAATAGCGAGAACAAATTATACTCCTTTGGTTAGGAGGCGTACACTTGCGTGATCAACTTCGGTTGGTAAAAGAGCTTGTGGACAAGATAGTTCGAAAGAACCTGATAGTTCGAGCGTGATCAACTTCGGTTGGTAAAATAGCGAGAACAAATTATACTCCTTTGGTTAGGAGGCGTACACTTGCGTGATCAACTTCGGTTGGTAAAAGAACTTGTGTACAAGATAGTTCGAAAGAACCTGATAGTTCGAGCGTGATCAACTTCGGTTGGTAAAATAGCGAGAACAAATTATACTCCTTTGGTTAGGAGGAGTACACTTGCGTGATCAACTTCGGTTGGTAAGAGAGCTTGTGGACAAGATAGTTAGAAAGAACCTAATAGTTCAAACCCATGACCAACTTTGGATGGTAAAAGGGCGAGAACAACATTCTTAAAATGCCAATTTTGGCTGGTTAAGAAAAAAAATATGTCAACAAGTTGGTCAGAAGGTAAAATCATTCCAGAAAATACAAAATATCCCAAACTGAGCCAAGTATAGTTGGTCGGGGATAAAAACCCACTAATTGTAGTTGGTCAACGAGGAGAACTTATTGACGAGGAGGGTCCATCAATCTAGTTGGTCGGACACATTTTATGAAAACTCTCGCTAATTATACTTGGTCGACGAGTACAATTTTACAACCTTAGTTGGTTGGAAAAATTTTAAACATTTTTTTATTATTAAGTGATCGAACAACATTTTTGATACTTGTAACTGTTTATTACTAAGTTGGTTGATGAACAACACAAAATTGTTATCTTTTTAACAGATACATATGCACAGATGTAAAAGTGTTAGACAAGTACAAAAGAATAGCAATACAGATTTGCAAACAGAAAATGAAAGTCTTTCATTAAAATTCAAAATAAATTACAAGTTACATATGTTTGCTAACTATTACATTGAAAATCCTATTCTATTGGTTTTTTCCCCTCAGCCTTCGATACAGGTTCCTCGCCAGCAGGAGGATTATTTAATGTTTGGGGAGAATTGATAAAATTCAAATCCCTCAACATTCTGACATTCATTACTGAAGGAGTATCGAAGAGATGCTCGGGACGAGATATTTCAATCTGAGAATGAAGACTATAGTCACCAAGATATTTTGAAATTAAGCTCCGAGGAATAGCACGAGCTGGGATCCATTCCATGTCCAGTTTATAAGGCAGTACAGGCAAGTCTAGTAGCCCAGGAGCATGATAATCCCATAAATAATGGCCCTGCTCTAGCTTTAACACACCCAGTGCGTTCAACCATCCCTGTTTATAACCTTCATTATTGGCATTTTCAAGGCGAGCATCCAAGTGACAAAGGGCCTCATTGTAGCCTGCCATCCAAAACTCACGAGGTTGTTTGTGGAATTGGAAAGTTATTCTCTCTAGTTGCTCGTGAAGGCTCCTGGAAAAAACATCTTTATTATTCAAAGCAGACTTCGTCGCAGTAAGTTGATCTTCCAAAGATAGGTTTTTCTTGGACATTTCAGACAAAGCACGATCTTTTGCATTCAATTGGAATGCTTGAGTTTCCAAAGTAGACTGAGTGTGAGCTTCTTCAACATTACGGCTGAGAACTCTTGATCGACTCCGAGAAGGTGGAGAATTTTGCTCCTCGATAACATTTTAAACAGCTCTTCCTCGCCCACGAGAACCTCTTCCTCGTCCCCGAGCAGTAGTAGAAACACCAGACTTTCTTAAGGTATCCAATTCTTGCCTTAATTTGGCATTTTCAACCTCTAAGAATGAGAATCCTTCATCAGTGACCGGTACCAAGGCATTAGAGGATGAAGTTGCAGACTCATATTGTGCCAACTTTTTCTGCAAATTGTTGTTCTCTTGTTCCAGCAGCTCGGCGATCTGTCTGCAGGCCTCAACTTCACCTTTTAGGGTTCTCTCCCTAACATCGTACCCAACAATGATCTTTTTATGACCCGTCTCAGAGGAAAGCTGTTGATACCTATTCTCATATTCCTTGTGCAATAAGGCAGTTGATTCATTGTGCTGATTCTGAAGATCTTCTAAGGTACAATGAAGCTCCTCGATCAAATCATAGTAGGCCACATTGTTGGCCACAGCTCGGTCAAGTAAATCCTTTAAGTATTGATAAGCCTCAATTGTCTGTTCTGAAGCATCATGGCCAAGGATGTCAGCAACTTCTGATACACTCAAATTTGTATGACCAGCCTTATAATATTCATGGCATTGCTGCATCAGCTTTGTATCATGTGCAGATATCAGTTCCATTCTAGGCACAAACTAATAAAGAAGAGAAGGCAAGAGTTAATAAATAAAAACAGACAGAGCATCAACAATGAAGAGGAACAAAAATATGTGATTTTATTACATCATCAACAAAATTACATCGTTTGGAATAGAGAGGATAAGTAAAAGAAAAACAGAAAGATAGTACCGAACAACTTCACACCTTTTCCTTGTCTCCCAAGATTTTCTCGGGAGGCTGGGACGAGGAGCTTGGTTGCTCGGTGGGAACATTGATCTGATTGGTAGAAGCTGGGGCTTGTTCTGGAGGAGTAAGCAACGAAGAAATCTCCTCGGTGACTGTCTGGTTGGGTGTTGGAACAAGGACTTGATCACCCCCTGTCATTGAAGATTCTTCAGATGCAGCCTCGTCTTCATCTTCGTCTTCAATAACTAGAGGAGGACCAGGGAGATGTTGTTGAAATAGCTCAGAGTCCTCGCTCACCTTCAATTCTTGCAAGGCAGCAACCCAACCATTATGGAAGAATTTCAAACTTCCATAATTCACCTGGGTCATCATTGCAGCTACCCCCTATCCCATCCTTTATCCCAACCAGTCCGAAAGGATTTCTTCACAGCCGTTTTTCTCTTCATATTCTCCGAGGAGAGCTTCTCGGATAGAAGGTCCTCGGAGGCTTTCAGCTTGGCCTCCAACTCCTCCTTCTGATGATTTGCTTCGCGCAGAAGTGTCAACTCTTCCTCAGCTGACTTCAGTTTATTCTCCATCTCCCCAAAGCCTGAAAGTTTCTCGGCATAGTCTTTATTCTCTCTCTCCAAGTCCTTCACCTTATTACCCAGTTGTACTTTCTCTGCATCAGACGCAGCCAACTTCTTCTCCCATTCAGTTTTATCATCGCCATACTTCTGACGGGACTCACTCACAGATTTAATAGCTTTCTCCAGTGCTCCTTCCACAGTGGACGAGGAGCAAGAAGCTTTGATTGCTTCATCCTTTTTAAGGATTAAATTGAAACAGCTCGTCAACTGCAATCAAAAGAGGAAAATGAAATCAGAAACAAACATGGGAAACAACAAATGAAAGTATAAAAAGCTCGGAGTAGAGGTACTTACTGAAGCCAAATGACGAGCAGCCAGAGAAGTAACCACATCCCGAGTAAGGTCTTCTTCAGTACCTTGCACCTCGGGGATGGGTGAAAATTTTGCCAAACTCATCGTAGAGCTTGGAGGAACAATAATTGGAACACCATCTCCACCAGTTGAGAGCTGGGGAATGGCTCCAGAAATACTGACCGAGGAGGATTTCTTCAATCTCCTCGGAGCCTTTTCAGAAACCTCAACCAAAGAGGAACTTTTTGTTGGTGAGATAGTGATTACCTCAGCAGATGCATCCTTCTGCACAGGAGCCACTGGGGGCTTCTCGGTAACCTTCTGAACAGCAACAGAAGGAGCATCAACAATTTTCTTTGTCCCCTTTGGGACATTAACCTTGGTTTTCTTCCCATCGCCAGCAGAGGAACTCTCCTCGAAGAGAGTGGGAACTCTTCTCTTGCCCATTTTTGGCTCAAAGGAATATGAGATTCCGGATCAGAGTCTTCAGGAATTTGCACTGGATCACTGGAGCTGACCACAGGGCGAGCAGTAAAAGACGACGTATAACTCCTGTACTGCAACAAGTATGAGGCAGACCTGATGTGCTCGTCTGTAATTTTCTGATGCAAGCTCTAGATATGTTTCAATTGCCTTATATTAACTTCTGATTCTTTAGGAGTCTTTCTCTTACTATTAACTGCAAACAAAAACAATTTGAAATGTCAATCATGCATTTATTCAAACATGATGAAGTCACAATTTCGAGAATAAAATAAAATGAGAATAACCTATCCCATTGCCATATGGGGGGCATTTGGGACCTTCATACACTTCGTCTACGACTAGAGGAGCATGTTGCCAATTTTTGAAAACTAACCCATGTTTAAAATAATCCCTGTTGGCATCAGGGAGATTGACTACTAAAGCTCTATTCAAAAATCTGGTTTTTAAATAATAAACGTTATCTAAAACAGCCCATCTATAGCAATACATAATCTCAGGAATTCCAATGCGAGTTCCATGAGTTTGATTTAATTTATGCACCCCATTAACTATTCTCCATGTATTGGGGGCTACTTTTCCAGGAACAGCATCGAAATGTTGGCAGAATTCTAAGCATAAAGAGTTGGGTGGAAAAGAAAATCCACACTTATCAATAAAGAGGCTGGGGAACCAATGTTCCTCAGCCAAACGAAAATAATCAAAGGGCTCAGGAAGATTCTCCAGAGTTACCCAAGACGGAATGGAATAATCAGAATGGAATTTTTCAATAGATTCAATAATATAAACCATAGTGAATAAAAGAAGAAGGAAGAAGATCTTACAGGAAGAAAGGAGATCTGTTGACAATGAACAAAAACAGGGATGAACGCACAAGAGAAAGAAAGACTATGGAGAATTCGAAAGCAAGAAAATTCGAAAAGGTAGAGGATGATATGATCGCTTGGGAAGTTTAAATACTATGCCTTGGGAAATGGCGAAAGAAATGATTACAAAAAGAAACTATCAAACTTCCAGCGGCTAAAAGGACAAAAATGGCACGAAGACCGAAGCAAAATGGCCGATTCTGCGAATTTGGAAGGAAATTCAAATATGAAGAAAAGGCTCTTAAAACCCAGGAAAATCATTTAATATCGCCATATACCGAGAAAGAATGTTCCATACTCCTCAAAGTTCGAAATATGAAACATTGGGGGCTTATGTTGATACCAAAATTAATATGCTGATATGGACGAATAATACGAAGACACGTGTCAATCTACGTGGCACAATAGCAACGAGGAAGTTAATTTACCCGACTAACTCATGTTCTCTCCGAGAAACGAGGATACACCGAGGAAATTTGGCACTCCGAGGTACTCTAGCGCTCCGAGGAACTCCTGAGCAACGAGCAACTAAAGCGATCCGAGCTGCATCTCGGCCGTAGCATTAATTGTCAGATAATCAACAGTTCAACTATTCATTGAATGTTCATCATCTTGACATACACGCTGCCTTAAAAGTATTACCCTTTCATATGTATATCATTTAATGTATCAACCCTTTCATGTACAACCTAAGGGCTATAAATACCTTGTATTATTCTCATTCAAAGGGATCGGAATTTCTGGAGAGAATTTATACTCGAGAATTCCCAAACATTCAGCAATAACATAATAGTGGACATAGGCCATTCATATAAGGCTGAACCACTTTAAAATCTTTGTCTTATTTTATTTATCTGTGATTGAATAATTAGAGCGATCTAATTTTTTACATCAACAGGCAGTTTGCCTAACCTTTACATCCCCTCTCCTTTATTCAATAAGGTCCAGATCCAACCTACGCGCTTAATCATTTGCTTCTGGGCTGTATGTCTAAACTCTATGGCTTGGTAGACCAATTTCTGTGAGGATCACTGCCTCTGAGCCATAGGCCAGCATGAAAGGGGTTTCTCCTATCAGGGTTCTTTCTATCGCACTGTAGGCCCATAGGACAACATGAACTTCTTCAGCTTAAAGGACATTGGAATGTTCTAATTTCTTTTTCATTCCGTATAATATGGTTCTGTTAGTCACTTAAGTTTGGTCGTTTGCTTGAGGTCAGCCTGGAGATGAGAAAAATTTCTTGATGCCGACCCTCTTACAATACGCCTCCAAAGAATCATTTTTAAAACTATTTTTTGTTTTTCGAGATCAGGGTATGAGGTAGACCATATCTATAAAAAAATGTTCCTCCAAATGAACTTGAAGATCTTAGTGTAATGGTTATCATGGCCTCTGCCTCAACCCATTTGGAAAAATAGTCGATTGCCACGATGAGATACCTGTATTTGTCGATTTCCCTAGGAAAGGGTCCTACCAAATCAATTATGAAAATAGAAAATGCCTAGGGTGAGGTAATATAAGATAGAGGTTAATCAGGTTGGTAAGGGATGCTGGCATATCTCTGGCATTTTATCATACCTCTTCGCATAACTGGTCGCTTACCTGGCCACGATCGCCTACCCAAACCCCTGTATTACAACTCTCTTTACCAGTGATCTCCCTCCTATATGGATGGATCAAGAGACTTCATGTATGTCTTTCAGAATGTATTCCACCTCGGTCAGATGGACATATTGAAGCAGAGGGAGGAGAAATCCTTTCTTATATAAAACATTCCCATTGATTAAGAACTTAGATGCTTTGTACCTTAGCTTCTTCCTTTCCAACTTTGAGTTTGGTATTTCGCCATCCCTAATATATCGTACGAGAGGGTCCATCTAAGATCCTCCTATATTAAGTTTTAAGCAGAACACTAATGTGTTATCTTCTTCTTTAATGCTCGGTCAGTGTAGGATCTCCACTCATACTGACCTTCTTGATTCAATCCTAGTTGTTGATGTTATTTTTACCAGTGCATCGGCTCGACCATTGTCTAGTCGAGGGATCATTTTTAGTTTCACCTCCCTGAAGTTTTTTAATGCTTCTTTTACCCTTTCCAGGTATCTGCCCATCCTCTCATCCTTTGCTTCATAGAATCCTAGGATTTGAGTCACTACCAACCTAGAGTCATTATGAACCAGCAAGTGGCTAACATTTAATGCCTTAGCTAATGAGAGACCTACCAGGAGGTTTTCGTACTCAGATTCGTTGTTGGATGCCTTGAACTTGAATCTCAAAGCATACTCTATATCAGTTCCGTTTGCAGCTGACTCTATCAAGCCATATCCACTTCCTACCTCACAAGAGGAACCATCAACAAAAAGGCTCCGCATAGTACATTTTTGAAGAAGTTGCCCTCTTACAATACTACTTTCTTGAGCATAAATTTTTCTTCTTCATTATTAGCCACCATGTCTTGGTTGTACTCATTTAAGTTTCATCCAAGGTAGGACTTTCTCTTTTCTGGATCATTTGTTAGATTAATGATCTCCTCTGCATCGACTTCGTTGTGAACTCGGCTATAAAATCAACTAAATCCTGCCCCTTTTTGGCTATCCTCAACTGATAAATGATCTCGAATTTTCCTAACTCTATAGATCAGGTCACCAAACTACCCAATTTCTTGGGTTTATGGATGACTTGCCTAAGAGGAGAGTCTATTAAGACGACCATTGTATGGGCTTGGAAGTAGGGTTTCAACTTTTTGGATGCATGTATGAGAGCATAAGCCAATTTTTCCATTTTTGGATATCTCTGCTCAGCCCCTTGAAGAGCCATACTGTTGAAATAGATTGGCTTCTATTTGATATCTCTACTCAGCCCCTTGATGGCCGACTATGACACAACCAAGTACAAATATGACTATTCTCCCTGAACATTCCTTGATAACAAGAGTGGGGAGCCGAGGTAGACCTTCAACTCTTGAAATATCTTCTCACACTCCTCATTCCACTCGAAGGATTTTATCAGCACCTTGAAAAAAGGAAAACACTTATCTGTAGCCCTGGATATGAACCTATTCAGCGCTTCCACTCGCCCGGTCAACCTCTGGACTTCTTTTATGGTCTTATGAGTCTTCATCTCCATCAAAGATTTTATTTTTTCTTGGTTAGATTCTATCCGCCATTGAATGAAAATAAAACCCCAAAACTTGTATGCTCTAACTTTGAAGACACACTTTGAGGGATTCGGCTTCATCCGATATTTATCCATTGTGGTAAAATTGCGCTCCAGGTCGGTCACATACATCTCGGCCTTGAAACTCTTAGTGAACATGTCATCAATGTATACGTTCATGGTCTCGCCTATCTGATATTTAAACATCTTATTTACTAGCCTCTAATATGTTATCCCGACATTTTTTAGGTCGAAAGACATTACCTCGTAGCAGTATGTATCTTTGTCCATAATGAACGAGTCTTCTCGGCACAGCTGAGTCCATGACTATCTGATTGTAAAATGAATAGGCATCCATAAAACTCATCAGTTCATGCCTAACCGTGGCATAAACCATCTCATCTATTATCGGTAAGAGGAACATATCTTTGGGGTAGACCTTATTCAAATCTGTGAAATCAAGATAGATTCTCCATTTACCATTAGACTTTGGCACAATGACAACATTGGCTAACCATTCCGGGTCGATAACCTCTCTCATGAATTTAACTTTCTCCAAATTCTTTACCTTATCTCTTAGAACTTCGTATTTCTCCCTATAGTTGAC
This sequence comes from Sambucus nigra, assembly GCA_949130495.1. NCBI lineage: Eukaryota > Viridiplantae > Streptophyta > Magnoliopsida > Dipsacales > Adoxaceae > Sambucus > Sambucus nigra. Next base: position 136,576,890 of record OX422224.1, on the reverse strand, counting down.
CCTCCACCTATATCTGATTTATCTCCCCCAGCTACATTCAATTTGTGGCAAAGTACCTCCGAATCAATTCTCTTCATATCTTCGTGACTCCAAGAAAAAATGCTCTGTCTCTTCCTCAGCAATTTGATAAAGTTTTCTTTGATCTCTTTCTTCAGGGCCTTACCGACTTAAACTATTTTTTTTTCAGATTTTCCTCATTGATGACGATGGATTCTACCTCCTCGAAATCTTCACCCCTTTTCACCTTCGTCTCGTCCCTAGGATCGAGAGTATATATATTGTAAGTAGTGGTGTCCGTCTTATACGCATCTCTCCCCTTGGCCAAATTGAAGTAGCATTCACGTGCCTCGACTTGGTCAACTTGAATTTCCTCTACTCTATAAGGAGTCAGAAATTTTATCATTTCGTGAACTATTGAGGGCACAAACTCAAACTCTTTGAGGGCTACTCACCCCATAATTATATTGTATGTTGAATAGACGTTCTCACCCATAATAAAGAAACTAATCTTCCTTATGAGACATTGATACGACGCAAATATTGCGTATTTCACCCGTTAACCTACGTGTTATTATCCCCCTCGGGTATCTTAATCCCTATATTTATGCTCGTTAACCAGACAACCTCGTATTTCTATGTTAACATGTTTTGCAGGGGTTAATTGAGCTTTTGTAGGTAATTGGAGGCTTAGTATGAAGTTCAGACGCCTTCCGGCAAACTTCCGTACACAATCGCACGCGTAAGGGAATTTCAGTCTTTTCACAGCTTGGATACCTGGCCCAACATCTCACGGAAGTTGTATCCCTCCTCGCTAGCTTCGTGTGGCCACGAACGGTGCGCGATTCCGATTCATAACGAAGAAGTTACGGCGATTTCAACGGAGGAAATACAAGGAAAGCAAAAGAGGAGAAGGAGAAGAAGAAAAGAGGAATGCAGTAGGTTGCTGCATTCTGCCCTCTTTGATCGATCGATCGACCCATTTGGTCGATCGATCGACCATTCTGATTTGTTGAAGTTTTGCCTACGTCGATCGATCGACCAAAGGGGTCGATCGATCGATGCTCTGTTTTCTGCAGATATTTTTCCTTCTTCTTTATTTTTAATCCAACTTACTATATAAGCTAATTTTGTTGTAATAAGAACATATATCAGTTTAGGAACGATTTTAGGTTAGAATAGTTAGGGTTTAGAGGGTTTTGGATGGTTCTTCTTCATTTCTCTTTGGATTGACAATGTAATTGGTTTGTAAGTTGACTATTCATCTCCTCTACCATTAATATAGCTTGTTTTCCATTAGATCTTGCTTTCTAGATAATTTTCATGCTTTCATAATTAGGTTTTCTTGCTTTAATTCTTGCTTTCTTAGTTTAATTAGTTTAAATTAGTTTATTTTCATGATTTGTCCGTAGATAAATAGGTTTGGGATTGCATTTCCGCCATTTACGGGTTTGGACCTCGAAAGTTAGGGTTTCGTGTAAAACTGCATTTAATTGAAACCGCGTGTATTAAAGTTGGATTGTTATGCGTTTAACTTTATTTGTCACGCAACTTTAGTGTTTATAGCGATAATCCGAATTTAATCCGCGTGTGACCATTTTGGATTAAATGTTTAATCTCGCAACTTTGGCTTAAATTCCTTATTGCGTGATCTTTATGCTTAATTGAAAATGATCGATTAAATGTTTTCGAATCGAAATTCTAATTAGTAGTTGTTTAGCCCGTGAATGCGATCCCGATCCTCGCTTTCCTTTAATTTAGAGTTAACTTCTCTTTTTTTTTCCACGATAACCAACCATCACCTTTTCTTATTTCTTTTACACCATTTTTATTCCTAAAATATTTAAACAATTAAATTCTAAAATTTAATCACTCCCTGTGGATTTCTTACGATACCCGACTCACCGCTGTGCTTGCTTGTCAAGTGTAGTAGTAGCTTAGGTTTTTTGTATCGCGGCGGCGAAAACAACTACTAATTAGAGTTAAGGCTCAAAAGCAAATTAATCGAGCATTTTCAATTAAGCATAAACATCACACAATAAGGAATTTAACCCAAAGTTGCGAGATTAAACATTTAATCAAAAATGGTCACACGCGGATTAAATTCGGATTATCGCCATAAACACTAAAGTTGCGTGACAAATAAAGTTAAACGCATAACAATCCAACTTTAATACACGCGGTTTCAATTAAATGCAATTTTAAAAGTGTGTTCGTGTGAGGACACAATCGTTGTGTGTTTCGCCGTCGCGATACAAAAGAAAACCTAAGCTACTACCACACTTGACAAGCAAGCACAGCGGTAAGTCGGGTATCGTAAGAAATCCACAGGGAGTGATTGAATTTTAGATGTTAATTGTTTTAATTACTTCAGGAATAAAAGTGTAAAATAAATAAATGAAAAGGTGATAGGGTGTTATGGTGACAAAAGAAAAGAGAAGTTAACGCTAAATTAAAGTAAAGTGAGGATCGGGATCACATTCTACCAAATGATTTGTCCGTAGATAAATAGGTTCGGGATTGCGTTTCTGCAATTTACGGGTTTGGACCTCGAAAACTAGGTTTCGTGTAAAATTGCATTTAATTGAAACCTCGCGTATTAAAGTCGGATTATTATGCGTTTAACTTTCTTTGTCATGCAACGTTAGTGTTTATATTGATTATCCTAATTTAATCCGCGTGTGACCATTTTCCGTTAAATGTTTAATCTCGCAACTTTGGCTTAAATTCCTTATTGCGTGATGTTTATTCTTAATTGAAAATGATCGATTAAATGTTTTCGAATCAAAATTCTAATTAGTAGTTGTTTAGCCCGTGAATGCGTGTATGCAATCCCGATCCTCGCTTTCCTTTTGTTTAGAGTTAACTTATGTTTTCTTTAGTCACCATAACCACCTATCACCTTTTCATTTATTTATTTTACACCATTTTTATTCTTGAAGTTTTAAAACAATTAACATCTAAAATTTAATCACTCCCTGTGGATTTCTTACGATACCCGACTTACCGCTGTGCTTGCTTGTCAAGTGTGGTAGTAGCTTAGGTCTCTTTTGTATCGCGGCGGCGAAACACACAACGATTGTGTCCTCACACGAACACATTTTTTCCGCTCGGTCACAAAATGGCGCCGTTGCCGGGGAGTGTGTTTTAGATAGTAATTGTTTTATTATTTTGTAGTATTTTTCCTTTTGTATTTGTATTCTTTGTTTTAACCTTTTTTGCAGGATAGCATATTTGAGCGCTAAGAAACTTTGATTCGCGGTTGCTCACTTTCTTGCTCAGATTCTCCATCTACAAACAACGAGGTAATCATGTCCTACTATTATAGTTATTACGGTTATTCTAATGATTTAATACTTTGGGGATAGTTTTCAAGTTTTCCATTTTCAAGATTTTCTTGAAAATTAAAGACTTGAAAACATTTATCGGAATGAAAATCGTTATTGGGAGCTTGAGTTGGATTCATTATTCGAATCCAATGATGATTCTTATTCCATTACTTTCGAAGAAGAGTTTCAACCAAATGAGGAGTCCGAGGCTCTTGAGCCGAGGAAGCCTACTTTGGAAGAAACTATGCTTCTTTACTCCCGAGGTTTGGAAAGCCTAAATGATGCTGGAATGAGACTTGGTGCACTTTGCGATGAGATGAATTCTTATGCACAAAACAACGAGGAGGTGGAAACTTGTGTTTCACCTCAATTTTTCAAAGAATTTATCATCGAGTGTGAATCTCTCTCCCCCGAAATTCAATATCCTTCCGAAAATATGTTGACGGAGATTGAATTTATTTCATTACCATTTACGTTTTCCGTTATTGAACCATTAGAATTACCGGTTGATTCCTATGAGTCGGTAGAAACTTTTAAAACTTCTACACTTTTTGCCGATGAGGACTCCTTGCCGGACTTATTTTCTATGGATGTTATCCCGATGTGTGCACTGTCCCCCATTCCATTTGAAAAAACTTTGGGAGATGAGTCTATTTTTCTTGGACCTCAAGTGTATATTTCCCCCTTGTTATCCAAATCTCCCATCGTCCGCCCAAAATTTCAAATTGGCGATGGTTCACTTTTTTCACCACCCACATGCCTTCCGTTGTTCAAACGGAATTCATATCTTCCGGGTGGCATGTTCGCTTTGGAGGGTCCATCGTTGATCTTTCAAAGTCAAATCCCTTTTTGGGTGGACCCTCAACTATTTAGACTTCTAGTGTATAGTTAGTGTGAAGCCAAAATAGTAGGTTGTAAATAATTAGCTTTTTAATTTTCTTTCTTTCCTATTTTTCTTTCCTTTTAATTTAGTCTTGTGTAATTAGTTAACTTTTTGTTATTTGTTTTTGCTATGCTCGGTACTAACTTGTTTTGTAGATTTCATTGGACTCCTGCTTATGGAGATCTCTCCAATTTTGGGTAATATCGTTCTTTTCCTCTATTTGTGTTGTGTTCTTAATGCGCATTGAGGACAATGCAACATTTAAGTTAGAGGGTGTAGGATATTCTATCCATTTCTTTGTTTTGTGCATGGATTTGCTTACTTGTTAGTTACTAAGTATGCCTTTTTGTGAAAAATTTGAAAAATTTCAAAAATATTTTCTTTCTTTTTTCTCCTTTGTTGGGCATTTTGCCTTGTTTCCAGTGATAAATTTCAATAATTGCCCGATCCAATAGACAACTCAATGATGCATGTTCTCAATTTTAGAAGTTGTTAGACTTTAGTCCGTAAATCATTGATATTGTGAATCCCTTCATGAATTAAACTTTATCCCATGAGCATATGCACTTTCCTTGTCATATTGATTTGGTTTAAGATTTTTATAACTCGGTAATATTTTGTTGCATTGTATATACTTACACTGAGTAAGCTTCGTACCTTTTGTCGTTTGAGAGTGTTATACACTATTCTTTCCTCTTTGAAAACGTTGAATTCGTTGGTAATCTCACTATTCTTTCATTTGATCGTTCATTAATTGAGTTCATTCTTGAAATGTGTTACTTGATCATGATTTTCATATATTGTTTTGATTCGAGAATTTCGTAAACTTTGTGAAATGATCATAGGCCCTCTTTCTTATATCGCCCATATTAGCCTTGACCTCACCATGTATGTTTCCCTAGTCAACCCCTTTGAGCCTAAATACTAGCCTTTCGTTTCATTACCCAAAATCCCATAACCAACTCCAAATTAGAGTTTTAAGCCATACATACACCTTACATACCTTTGTTTGGAATGATACTTGGGATTGAATGATGTTGTTATGATGCCGGTTGCAATTTAGGCATATGAGAGTTTGAAAAGTAAAGATAAGAAAGAAGTGAAAAAGTGAAGAAAAAGAGAAAGCAAAAAGAAAAAAAGAAAACAAAAGAGAAACATGAGAAAAAGAAGAAAAGAAAAGAAAGAGAAAGTTGTAAATGTTGTGTATAGTGTTCAATAAGCTTTGATTACTCTCGATGATATATCTAATGCTTGTTTTGGAACTTGTTTTCCAATTTTTGATATTGTTCGCAATTTCCCATTATCCCGAGTTTTCATCCTGAACACTTTGAATCCGTACATACATTCCTTCATTTCGTACCCTAGCCTATCCTACATTATAACCCTATTAAAGTCCTATGTGATCTTAGGGTGCATTTAATTTAAAAGTCATAATAGTTTTGATAATCTGTGAAAATGCATTTCGCCTCTTTTGATGAGTGGTATCTTTCATTGAGATTACAAGTTTTTCATTTCCTATATAGCGTTCTTCTTTTGTGACATGTGTGCGACCTAGTTTCCATTTACATTTACTCTTTAGCCCGCATGTCCCGTGTGTTACCTCCCTGTTTCGAGTGAATTCGCTTGATGAGCGTAATGCCCGTGAGGATTGAATATATGCATGCCTTTATGTTTATCAAATTTATTTAAGTTTTTACCAAATCATATTTTGCATTTTCTCTCCCCCCCCTCCCACTTTTAAAGTTTCAATTCTATGAGGTGCATTCAACCTATTAATAACAACGGACTTTTGTTTGAATTCGTTTAATATGCTAATAACATGTTTGAAATCTTTTTCGTTGTTGTTGAGTTTGTCGCATGTTGGGTTGGGCATATTTTGAGGAAACCATGTGATGTTTGTGGGTACCATCCCAGAAAACCCTCACGAGATGACACTCGTCCACTAGGGTAACCTAGGGGTTTAACGGCTTATTGCATATGCTAAATGCAATCGAATCGCCCGCGAAAGTGGCCTTTTGCTTTTATTCCATAATTTTGTTCCTTCTCCTGCTTTTGGTTTGCTTGTAGTTCTTGTTGTTTCCTATTTCATTGCTAGGGACTAGCAATGTGTAAGTTAGGGGGTGTGATACGACGCAAATATTGCGTATTTCACCCGTTAACCTACGCGTTATTAGCCCCCTCAGGTATCTTAATCCCTATATTTATGCTCGTTAACCAGACAACCTCGGATTTCTATGTTAACATGTTTTGCAGGGGTTAATTGAGCTTTTGTAGGTATTTGGAGGCTTAGTATGAAGTTCGGACGCATTCCGACAAAGTTCCGTACACAATCGCACGCGCAAGGGCATTTTAGTCATTTCACAGCTTGGGTACCTGGCTCGAAATCTCACGGAAGTTGTATCCCTCCTCGCTAGCTTCACGTGGCCGCGAACGGTGCGCAATTCCGATTCATAACGAAGAAGTTACGACGATTTCAGCGGAGGAAATACAAGGAAAGCAAAAGAGGAGAAGGAGAAGAAGAAAAGAGGAATGCAGTAGGTTGCTGCATTCTACCCTGTTTGATCGATCGATCGACCCATTTGGTCGATCGATCGACCATTCTGATTTGCTGAAGTTTTGCCTACGTCGATCGATCGACCAAAGGGGTCGATCGATCGATGCTCTGTTTTCTGCAGATATTTTGCCTTCTTTTCTTTCTTCTTTATTTTTAATCCAACTTACTATATAAGACAATTTTGTTGTAATGAGAACATATATCAGTTTAGGAACGATTTTAGGTTAGAATAGTTAGGATTTAGAGGGTTTTGGATGGTTCTTCTTCATTTCTCTTTGGATTGACAATCTAATTGGTTTGTAAGTTGACTATTCATCTCCTCTACCATTAATATAGCTTATTTTCCATTAATTCTTGCTTTCTAGATAATTTTCATGCTTTCATAATTAGGTTTTCTTGCTTTAATTCTTGCTTTCTTAGTTTAATTAGTTAAAATTAGTTAATTTTCATGATTTGTCCGTAGATAAATAGGTTCAGGATTGCGTTTCCGCCATTTACGGGTTTGGACCTCGAAAGTTAGGGTTTCGTGTAAAATTGCATTTAATTAAAACCTCGCGTATTAAAGTCGGATTATTATGCGTTTAAATTTCTTTGTCATGCAACGTTAGTGTTTATAGCGATTATCCGAATTTAATCCGCGTGTGACCATTCTCCGTTAAATGTTTAATCTCGCAACTTTGGCTTAAATTCCTTATTGTGTGATGTTTAGGCTTAATTGAAAATGATCGATTAAATGTTTTCGAATCAAAATTCTAATTAGTAGTTATTTAGCCCGTGAATGCGTGTATGCAATCCCGATCCTCGCTTTCCTTTTGTTTAGAGTTAACTTCTCTTTTCTTTAGTCACCATAACCACCTATCACCTTTTCATTTATTTATTTTACACCATTTTTATTCTTGAAGTTTTAAAACAATTAACATCTAAAATTTAATCACTCCCTATTGATTTCTTACGATACCCGACTTACCGCTGTGCTTGCTTGTCAAGTGTGGTAGTATCTTAGGTTTTCTTTTGTACCGCGGCGGCGAAACACACAACGATTGTGTCCTCACACGAACACACTTTTTTCGCCCGGTCAGATATTTCGGCCAACTGTTAGCCATTCTGGCATCTATTTCATAAATTCCCAAAGTTTTTACCTTCTCTATACTACAGCCAATAAGAGGTTGGTGATGTGGTATAAGTATCTTCTTGCACAATCCTAGGACTTTGTAAGAATCCTAGAACATCACATCGATCGAATTGCAACCATTGACTAATATCCTAGGGACCTCAAACCCATGTACCCTGGTGGTGATCACCAAAGCGTCATCATGCGGGGCAAGGATCCCCTTGAAATACAACCTTGAAAATCAACTATCAGAGTATTTATATCTACTTTCGTTGTTTTACCCAAATTCGGATCAACAACTGTCGAGTTTACCACTTGTGGTTTGGGAGAGCCTTGGCTTCTACCATGTGTGACTTCCTATCAACTATATCTTTTCAACCAACTTTTAATACTCCATATAATCATTTTAACCCCTAGAGAGATCATATTTATCCGACCCTTATGATCCTTATTTGGAGGTGGTAAATTTGGGTCGACCTCGTCATCATCATCCAATGCATAATCATCTCTGTTTGCTGGGGTGTGTGGTCTACACTTGTTATTTCTCCTCTTTCAGGTGTTGTCTCGGTCACCCTTTGAACCCCTTTATCCACATACTTTCTCATCTTTCCTTGCTTTAACATCTTTTCGATTTCATCATTCAGAGCGAAGCATCTGTCAGTGATATGGCCATGGTCTTGGTGAAATTTACACCATTTGATTTTATCCCTCTTATGAGGAGGATCTTTGGCTTCTCAGGCCATCTTAAGGACCTATCATTCTTAATCTTTTTCAGGATCATTTCAGGTCTAATGATCAATGACGTGTAGTTAGCGAACTCGTCATCTTCCAACCTCTTCTTGTCTCCTTTGCTCTAAGATTTCTGGGATTTACTCACACTAGCTCCCTTCTCATCTTCGTCCTTAGTCGTCATGGCCTCCTCTATGCTCATGACACTCCTGAACAAATCTAGAAGTTCAGCCATGGGCTTTGGAGGATCCTCGACCATCTTCCATAGGAGCTTGCCCTTTTGTAGACCTCTCATTAATGTAGTTATAACTATGGTCTCGTCATAGTCTTCCAACTCCATTTTCTCTTTGTTGAAGCGAGAAATATAGTCCCACAGAGATTCATTCTTCTCCTGCTTGCATACAATAAGGGAGTGGTTTTTTTCCTTGGCTTAACCCTAAAGAAAAAATTATAAATGAACCTCTCAGCTAGTTAGCTGCTTAAAGTTCTCAATTGAGTTTCTCGAAAGAGAAGTACACCAAACATGCACAACTCCGGTCAAAGTGCTCGAGAATGATCTATACATCATCTCATCTAAGACCGAGAAGATGTCAACAGTAGATTGATACATCTCAACATGGTGGACTAAATTCATAGTCCCATCATATCTCGGTGTCACTTATAGTGGCTTGAACTTAGCCATAGTAGGATATTATAAGGACATGACTTATAAATATCCGGGGTAGAATATAGGAATTTTCCAAGTATCCTAGATCAGAATTAAGTATGTCTGATACCACTACATTCAGCACGTCTCAATGATCATCCTCGATGACCTCGATCCGAATTCACGCATCAATCTTCTTCGTACGTGCGTCATGTTTCAAACAATGTATTCTTCAACAGTTCCCACTACTCCATGTACTTATGGTAAAAAATAATTTTTTATTGGAGTGTTTAATTATTTTCATAAATAATTGGGAATAATGTTTTAAATAAATTTTTGAAGTCTGGAAGAGGATAAACACGCAGAATCATTTTAAAGGAGTTTTTCTGTGACAAGTCACTGATGTCGTTCGAACGACATCATATCTCGTTCGAACGAGATGCCATCTCGCTAGAACGACATCGTGTTTTGTTCAAATGATGCACTGCCTTAACTTCCTATTTAAATAGTGTTCATGATACACGTTTTTCTAAGTCTGCATAGCTCCGTTTTTGCAAAATAGACCCCGTTTCTAGACTTTATATTTTAAGGTTTCAATACCTTTTTGATTCACAACTATTTCCCAATTCTTTATGTGAATCCTCTAAACCCCAAGGACGATTATATTACTCATTTGGACTATATTTGTGGAGAAGAAGATTTTCCATTACTGACCTTCTGGAGCTCTTGCGGGAACTCTAGCTAACGACATCAAACCCACGCCTGAGTGTATTTCGTATGTCATTGCTTTTATTTTCATTGTAATCCGTGTAAACCATTCTTTAAAAATTATAGTGAAAATAAGATTGTTTTTCCCCTGTGGGGGATTTTTCGTCAATGTTGATTGTCTTGCATGCTTAGATTAATTCTTTATTCAATCACGCTTGTTTGTGAGTATTAAGACTTATTAGAATTTAATTAAATAAGATTGACATTGATTGATGGCAAACTCTCAAATTGGTATCAGAGCCATTAACATAAACTTACCGTGTAATTTCTTTGCAAATTTTTTCTTGATATCAATTTTGTTCTAAAAATTGATTCTTTGAAAAAGCGCAATATCAATGGATAACTCATATAACAAAGTTCCAACTTTTGACGAGTCAAATTATGCCTATTGGAAAGCACGCATGAAATCTCACCTAAAGGCTATTGATGAACGTGTTTGGGTTATGTGTGAAAGTGGGTGGATGCCTCCTACTGTCACCGTAGAAAATGTTACAACCTTAAAATCTATGACTGCATGGACCGAGGATGAATTTAAATGGATGACATTTAACTCACGTGGGTTTAGTGCCATTTCTGGAGCCGTCACACCTGACGAGTTTCGACGCATCATGACGTGTACCACGTCTAAAGAAGCATGGGATGTTCGACAACTTAGCCATAAAGGCACAAATGCTGTAGAAGAATCTAAATTGCAAAACTTAACCACTAAGTTTGAAACTATCTCTATGCATGAAAATGAGTGTTTCGATAAATTTTATGCATGCTTATCTGATATCGTGAACACTTGTTTTAATTTAGGAGATCAAATTCCATATACTAGGGTAGTTAAGAAAATTTTGAGATCACTTCCTAAGAGATTTATCCCCAAAGTCACTTTATTAAATTCATTAGGTAATCTGAATACGCTGAAATTAGAGGAGTTAGTTGGAGACCTACAGACCTATGAAATTGACATGTTCCCTAAAATGATAAAATCAAAAGATAAAGGGGTAGATCTTAAAGCCCAAGACAAAAAGAGGTGAGTCATATAAGAAAAGAAAGGAAGAGATGTCTCATTCTAATTTTGACTCACATAATTTGGTCCTTTTTGCAAAAAAAATCAAGAAATTTCTCAAATTACAGAAAAATGGAAAATTTAAAGATAAAAAGATTTTTGAGAAAAAAAATTCTAAAAAGAAATTTGAGAAAGATAAATAGGACACCTCTAAGAAAGATAGTGAGAGATGTTTTGAGTGCGGAGGTATAGGTCATAAGGGGTTTTAGTGTTCAACTAGGTTGAAATGTCAAGAACAATCCAAATCGACGTTAAACATTACCCTTAGTGACGATAGCGAGGTCGAGTCGGTGGGCTCTGGAGATGAGTCATCACATGAATGTAACTTCACTTCATTCATGGCTTGTAATGTGGGTATAGACAGTGCTCCTCACGAAAATGAGGATGGAAGCTCACAAGGACACCTCGACGGTGAGAGCAATGTGAGTGAGAGGGAGGAAGATGCAAGTAAGAGCGAGAGTGATCTCCGACACGCGTACGCTGATTTATATGATGATACTTTCAAAACCAAAAAAATAACAAAGCGTTAGATCTTAGGATTGCATCTCTAGAGAAGTAATTACGAGAGAAAGGAGAGAGAGAGAGTCTCTCATATTCACTGTGTTGAGAGAGAGAAAGTTTTTGGAGAAAGATAAAGTGTGTTTGTGAAAGAAAAAAGGGACTTGACTAAGTAATTGGATGATCTGACGAGTAAGATCCATTCCTCCCTGGACACTCGAAAGAAACTGGATACCCTTGTAGCCCAACTCACTCAGGACCTTGAGAGAGCCTGGTAAGTCAAGGTAAGAATTGAGGACCGATCTGGTAAGATAGGAAAGATGCTCCTCGCCCCTATTTTGGGTTTAGGTGAGAGGCCAGGAATATGTTTTGATGGAGCTTCCATGTCCCATAAAACCTTAGAACTGGTTCCCGAGTTTATTACAAATCCTTAAGGACACCCATATAGAGAGTTAGGCCTAGAAATGCAAATCGAAGTCGGACTAAGTCTATATATTTCTGTACTTACTGCAAAAGAAAGGGCCACCTTCGTGAGTTTTGCTATATTTTGGGTCGGATACGATGTACTTTTGCTCCACCACATGCACTACTAATTTTGAGAGTCTTAGATAGCGAGTTGAGTTTCTAGTCACCACATCTAAGAGTATAGTAGAAGAGTTCCAATGGATTTCTATGCCGTTAGTGGACACTTCTAAAATCTCGACTAGAGTCAACAATGACAAGGGAAAACATAAGGTTACCACTACTTGGGTGCCTAAACACAACGCAAAAGCCCTTGTTTCTCATATTGCTCTTAAATAACATAATTCCCTACAATGGTACTTCGATAATGGGTGGTCCAGGCACATGACTGGTGACGTCTCTTTGTTTACCTCTCTTGAGGATCATAAGGAAGGTAAAGTCACTTTTGGATATGGGAGCAAGTCTATCATAATAGAAAGAGGTACACTAGAGTTACCAGGATTTTTTAAGCTAGAGAATGTGTTGTACGTCAAAGGATTAAAGGCAAATTTACTCAGCATTAGCTAGCTATGCGATGCTGACCTCAGAGTAAAGTTTGACCAGAATAAATGCCACGTCTGTGATCAAACTAGTAAACTTTTATTGCATGGGTGGAAGACTAAAGACAATTATTATGGGAACATGCCTGAGTCCTCATTTGTCTGCAACATCATCATGATCACTTCTATGGATCTGTGGCACCAACGTCTAGGTCATGTGAACTTTCAATATTTGGAAATGTTAGCCAAAAAGGACCTAGTACATGTCTTACCATCGCTTGGAAAGACAACTTCCGCAGTTTGTGGACCTTGCCAATTGGGAAAGAAAATTCATAGCCCCCATTGGAAGTTGAATTCCATTACCACCTCTCGAATTCTTGAGTTAATACGTATGGATCTTATGTGTCCTACTTATGCTGAGAGTTTAAGTGGTAAGAGATACATACTGGTGATGGTAGATGATTTCTCACGCTACTATATTGTAGGTTTTTTGCGAGAGAAATCCGATGTTGTGGACTTTCTTATGACTAAGTGTTGTATCTTGTAAAATCAACACGGTGTCACTATCAATAGAATGAGTAGTGACAACGACACTGAGTTTAAAGAAGCAAAAGCAGATCTTTTCTATGATAGCTTCAGGATCAAAGACTCATCAACAAAATGGGATTTTTGAGAGGAAGAATTGGACGATTAAGGAGATGGCTAGATCTATGCTTTTGGGTAATAATATTGTAAGAAGATTTTGGGCAGAGGCGGTGTCTACCGCATGCCACACGGTGAAGAGGGTATATCTTCATCCACACACTCGTACGACGCCCTACAAATTTTGGACTGGAAAGAAGCCCAACCTTTCATATTTTCGTGTCTTTGGGAGCAAATGCTACATCCTATGGGATAGACATCAATTAGGAAAGCTCAACTCTTGGAGCGACGAGGGGAAATTTGTTAGGTTATTCATCATCTAGTAGAGTTTATCGGGAGTGTAACCTGAATAGATCTAAGGTCATGGATTCAATAAACATCACTCTGCAAGATGATGAACCACCAACGTTTATTGATTTTAACCTTTTGGGTGAGGGTGATGCACTTACTGATGATCGCGTTATGCCTCCCACACCTAGAGTGGATCCCATTCCTTACTTAGGGGACACTCCCGCTTGGGTTCCCAAGAGTCGTGATCCTTCTACTATATTAGAAGTACCCACCCTTGGGGTCAAGACTTGTTCTCATCTAGAGAACGTTGTTAGCCATGTCTTCTACACGTCCAATGTCGAGCCCAAGAACTATAAGGAATCAGCCAAAGATGAACACTGGATATGTGCTATGCAGGATGAGTTGCTTCAGTTTATAAAGAATGATGTCTGGGAACTAGTCCCCTGACCTAGTGAGACAAATGTGATTGTTACCAAGTGTATCTTCAAGAATAAGGTGGATGATACTGGTACCATTAGTCAAAATAAGACTAGGTTAGTCGCTCAAGGCTACACACAGATTGAGGGTGTAGACTTTGAGGAGAAATTTGCTCCTATTGTAAGGCTTGAGTCCATCTGCTTACTACTTTCCATCGCATGTCATATATGCTTCAAGTTATATCAGATGGATATCAAGAGTTCCTTTGTAAATGACATTCTATAAGAGGAGGTTTACGTGGAACAATCAAAAGGGTTTGAATACCCTAATCACGTATAATATCCGAGGAAATCCTTGTATGATTTGAAGCAAGAACCCCATGCTTGGTATGAAAGGCTTACTTTCTATCTCTTAGCCCATGGCTTCAAGAGAGGGGCAGTTGATATGATGTTGTTCATCAGGATAATAGACTGTGCTATTTTGGTTGCCTAGGTCTATGTGGAAGACATAGTCTTTGGATCCACGTGCTCCCAGTATGATCATCACTTTGAGGAGGAAATGAAGAGTGAGTTTGAGATGGTCATGTTTGGTGAGGTTACTTTCTTCCTTGGTATCCAAGTTCTCCATCTAGAGGATGAGATTTTCATCTCCCAATCCAAGTATGCTAGAGACCTTGTAAAGAAATTTATTCTAGACTCCGCTAAGAATTCACGTACACCAATGAGTACCTCAACTAAGCCTAGAAAGGACACTTCAGGTAAGGACATAGAGCAAACCTTATATCGGAGTATAATAGGTATTCTTCTCTACTTGATTTCTAGTCATCCAGACATAGCATTTAGTATTGTAGTCCGTGCACGATATCAGGTGTTCCCAAAAGATTCACACTTACTCGCTCCTAAACGTATTATCAAATACATGAGTGGGACTCTCTCACTTGGAATTTGGTATTCCTTTGATACCAATGTCCGTTTATCCTCCTATTCGGATGCTTATTGGGATTGGGATGCAGATGGATGTAGGAGCACTTATGGTGGGTATTTCTTCTTTGGTTCTACTCTTGTCTCTTGGTTGAGCAAGAAGAAAACATTCATATATTTGTCCACTGTGGAGGCTGAGTACATAGTTGCCGGGAGTTGTTGCATGCAAATTCTGTGGATGAAGAAGATGTTGGAGGATTATGTGATATCAAAGGACACCATGACTATTTCTTGTGATAACACGAGCGCAATAAACATATCCCATAATCCAGTCTAGCATTCGCGCATAAAACACATTAGGATACATGAGCACTTTATCCATGAGCTTGTAGAGGAAAAGGTCGTATCCTTGAGTTTTATATCTACCGACCTCCAGTTAGCCAATATCTTCATGAAGCCTTTAGATGCCCTTAGATTTGAGAGTCTTAGGATGTCTTTAGGAATTTGCACAGTTGACAAGGGGTGGTCACCAAGTGTAGAGTGGGATTTTGTTTTTATTGATCATATCATTTGATTCATATCTCTAGATTGTATCATTTGTCTATTTATTTGTGTTTTTAATTTTTTTTCAAAATTAAGAATTCAAAAATATTTTATTTTTTATTTGTAGAAAAAGGCAAAAAGATTTTCTTTTGATATTTTTTTTTTGAAAAACCCCAAAAGAGTTTTGTATTTTGTTTACATTATTTTTGGATGAATATTTAAGATATATGATCCACTCATGCGCTACATCGTCGGACCCATCTACTCTAATCAAGACCGCAAATGAACATCTTCTTAACTCGAATGATATATCTGTCCCATTTGTTGAGATGAAACCAAACCCGGTTGTTTATGCTATTTCTTCTTCTATTATTGTTCCTCTTTTTTATAAGAATGTAATAAAGGCCTCTTTTGATGAGGTTCTCAATACTGTTTTTCCTAAAAGTGAAATACATGAGGATTTTGAGTATCTTATTGTGCCTTACATTAATTGTCTTGATTCTAATCAAACTCTTGATGATGATGATTTTATAAATGAATAATTCTTAACTGATTATAATAAGTAAATTACAAATAACATAACCACGTTCAAATTAATGAGGAAGAAATTATTATTATCAATCTCGATTCTAGTAGCCAACTGTGCGAGATTAGGATAGGGTCCACCTTTAACGACCATGAGCATGCGGAATTTAAAGAGTTATTGAAAGAGTATGTGGGCCTGTCTCCACGGTCCAATGACGACATGCCCGACATCGATCCCGAAATAAATTAATACAAGATCCCAACTCTCCCAAAGTGCAAATAAATCTAAAAGAAGCTTTGAAATCTCATAAACGAATTGTCGCTCAATGTTAAAGAAGAATTAATCAAGCACTTAAACATAGGCTTCATCCAAGTGATTGAATTTCCCATATGGCTAGCCAACATTATACCCATACCATAATTATGAAGAAAAGTTTGCATGTGCATCGACTACGAGGATTTGACAAAGAAAATCCGAAGGATGATTACCCATTGCCCATTATTTACATGATTGTGGACAACACCCTTTGAATCCATTCGTCGATTGATTCTCCGGATATAATTAGATCAAGATGCACCCTGACCCTTAAGAAAAACCACATTAATCATTTCCTGGGGAAACTTTTGTTAGATGGTTATTCAATTCAGGCTCAAGAATGCTGGGTCTACCTACCAAAGGGGTGACACAACCAGATTGCATGATTTGACACACAAGAAGGTTGAAGTCTACGTAGACGGCATGATTATTAAGTCTAAGAATCGAGAAGGTCACATTCCCTCCCTCAAAAATTTCTTCAAATGACTACGTCGATACTAAGTGTGGCCAAACCCATATAAGTGTGTTTTCAGCATCACCAAAGAAATCTTTTGGGAATCATGGTTAATGAGAAGGGAATTGAAGCCGACCCTGCCAAACTCAAGGAAATACTCAAAATTCCACCACCCCGAATGGAGGAGGAATTCCAGAGATTTTTTGGAAAATTATAGTACACCAGACATTTAATCATCTAGATGACTTATATTTATGAACCCATATTCAAACTCCTCCAAAAGGTTTCTACCAAGTCTAGAATTATGCCTGTCAGGAAGCCTTTGATATAATCAAGCAATATCTTACTTGACCTCCAATACTTATGCCTCCCTAGCCAGGTCTCCCTCTACTTTTGTACTTTGACCGTAATAGATACTTCAACAGGGGCTTTTCTAGTCCAATATATTGAAGAATACCTCAAAGAGGGGTCCATATACTATTCCAGTTGAAAATTATCTAGGTATGAAGTCAACTACACTACCTTGGAGAAATAATTCGTACCCTTACTTTGGGTCACTTGAGAGTTTCGATACTGCATGCTCACTTTCCCCATTAGACTTATGTCCTAAATGGATCCTATCAAATATTTGCTCTAGAAATCCGACCTGTCTAGCTGAATGACCCAATGGTTGATGCTACTATATTGTTAATGTCGTGCAAAATCCATGAAAGGGAGAGACATTTTTACTACTTTGCTGACTACCCCATGGGAGTGGTCGATGTTTGGATCTCTAAATTCTTGAATGAAGATATTCTTTTCACCTCTCAGGCGGACTTACAGTGGAAAATGTTCTTTGATGGCACTGCTAATAATAAAGGATACACCATTGGGATAATCCTGATCACCCCTTATGAATCTCACACTCCCATTGACATCATGATGGATTTTCCTTGCACCATTAATATGAACGAATACAAAAAATGCACTGTAGGCATCAAAGTCACCTTAAACAAAGGTATCAAATGCCTAAATGTATACGTGGATTCTAATCTCATCATTGGTAAAGTCTTTAAAAGATGGAAAGTTGAAGACAAAAATCTCTTACCTTTCCATGGCCACCTAAAAGAGTTGGCTTCTCGGTTTTGATATATCACCTTCCACTACTTTCCCCTCTTAAAAACAGCTTAGCTGATACCCTTGCTACCCCGAGCTCCATGGTCGACATGCTCGAGGGAATAATGATGAACTATTTCCTAGTCCAAAAATAAGTTATGCTAACCCTCCACTATCATAGAAAACGATTTTAATATGGGTGAGTGTTGGTACTACGACATTTGGCGACTCTTCAAGAATGGTGAGTGTCGCCAAGATTCCAGCAAGAAAGACCGTGTGACCTTTCGCAAATTTGTTGCCCAGTATATCATTTTCCATAAAGCATTGTTCAATAGAAACTTCGTTGGAACCCATTTGCACTACATCGCAGGGGTTAACTTTGAAGAAATGATACAGAAGATCCACAGCGGGGAATGCAAACCCCACATGAACGGTCATATGGTGTCTAAGAAGATTATTCAACAAGGTTAATATTGGACCACTATGGCTTATGATTGCACCAATTATGTTAGAAGATGCCTCAAATGATAACAGTTTGCCAATCACCATGACTTACCTCCTCGGGAATCGTACAATGTGACTTCTTCCTGGCTATTTCCTATTTGGGGCATTAACATCATAGGAAAAGTCACACCCAAAGCTTCCAATGGGTATGAGTTCATCTTAGTTTCCATGGATGATTCACCAAATGGGTCGAAGTTGAGTCACGCGCAGTGCTAAATGTTTAGAAGGTAACCAAGATTATTTGAAATAACATCATCTACCAATACAAGGTTCCCCATTAGCTAATATCAGATAATGGGTTACATTTTGAAGCCAAGGTCACATAACTAGTCGATGAGTACATGATTCAGAGACACAAATACTCTCCCTATAGGTGCCAAATCAATGGAGCATTGAAGACGTCAATAAAAACCTCAAAGCCATCATCAATAAATTGACTCAGAGTTATCGATATTGGTTCGATTGGATCCCTTACGCTTTCTGGGGATATTTCACTTCAGCTAGTACATATATTGGGGCTACTCTTTACTCTCTAGTAAACGGCATGGAAACATTCCTACCCATTAATCTCGAAATACCTTCATGGCGTGTTACGCTCGAGAGGAGAGCCAGTGAGGAAGACTGGCATCAGAGATGCTTGATGAACTGTCATTATTGGATGAAAATATTCTTAAGGATATATATCATGTACAGGGGTAACAACGCTAGCTAGAAGGTTCATTCAACATTAGAGTCAAGGACCATGGTGTGAAAGTAGGAGACTTATCCCTAGAAGAGATTATAGAACTCATCTCGGACCCTAGAGGGAAGTTTAGGCCAATATGGAGAGGCCCATACACGGTAAAGAAGATCCTTTCACATGATGCCTCTATGCTCCCCGACCATGATAAAGAAGAGATGGTGCATTAGTCAACCTGGGCCATCTCAAGAATTTCTACCCCTAGTCCAAAATCTCGACGCGCTACTACTCTTCCCATCTCCTTTATATTCTAAAAAAAATCTTCATTTAACTCTACCAAGAACTATTTGGGGCCTTTTCCTCTAAAAAAAACTTTTTAGAACTCGTAAGAAAATTTTCAAAACCCCCAAGTTATGTAGGCAACTCATACACCTTACATGGTAACCATCCCTTTCTCTTTCATAAAATGCTATTCTTTTGTAACCTCCAAGAACGACAGTTCATTTTATCATTTACATGAACAAAAGGATTATGTATGCCTTGGTGATTATTATAGGTAATTTAAATGAAAATCGTTAATAGGAATAACAATATGATCAAAATATTGTTTATTTTAAATAGGGAAGCTCTGTACTATTAGATGAAGTTTTATCAAAGCGAGACAAACCAATGACCCCCCTCCTTTGACCAGACTATTCCTAAACAAACCTAACCAAACTTCATAAAATCATTACCAAATACCCAAAACAAAAAACATACAAAAATATCCCAGCCACACAAAAACTTCACACAAAATAATCCCAGCTTCACAAAAATCGTATTCGCGTCTGCTAGAAGATCTAGTCTCATCATCATTAGCCCCTAAAGGTCCCTAAATTTCCCTGGCCTAGTTGATATTCCAAATACGCTCCATGGAGTGGTATGTCCTGACTATCCAAGAAAAATCACTAATCCCCCTTCCATGGTATCAAATAAGACAAACCACCTTCCGCCAAGATCTTCACTATGACTAGCTTCCATTGCCATTTCAGATAGTCCCTAAAAGCATGCCAAACCCTTCCTATGAATTGAGATGGATAGGTTGACGGCTATCGATTCTCCCACAGAGAATATAACATCATGCCCATGGATTCAGTCAAGTCTTCAAGATGAAATAAGTCTCCTGTTAGAGGATGTACTATTTTCTCCCATCGAACTTGACATAGAAGATGCCAAGGGAAATGGAACGAAGTCTACCTCAAGTTAACCAATTGAGCATACCGGTACACTCCCAACTCTAGAATGGTCAGGAACTCTCCACACCAGGGCACCGACCAACGTAGGCATTAGGATTCGTGATCCACAAAATAATTTATCTAATTCTCTACAGATGGGCCAAAACCTGTGGATTATAGAGTAAAGAAATTCGACATAACTTCTAATGGATATTTCAAAGGGAATGCTAAACGAAATCTATCAGCCAACCACATAAACAACATCACCGAGCTCCTTCTCAAAAAATTCGAGCGACCTTCCCTCCAAGCATGAATTCCATTCAAGGTCTCCTCTAGTATCACCTTCGTAGGACTGTGATGTTAAGAAATCTACGTTATGATTCCAGCCACCAGCAGGTAAACCATTAGGTCCCTCATCACCAATAAGAGCCTCAAAGTTAGGCCAAAGGAAACAACTTCGGCATGGACCGCATCCTTGAAATCCCTCAGGCGCACAACATACATTATAGTGTAAAGAGAGATCATACCCCCAGTGACCAACGGTCGAGCTTTTGAAGGAGAAATATGGAGCAACTCTGCCAACAGTGCCCAGGGAAAGTGAGAAAATTTGGGCATAGCAGCCGATACACTAGGATTCATTCCCAACATGGTTGAAAACTCTTCGTAGGACGGACATGCCTCATTTAAACCAAAGAGAAAAATGTGGTATTCAAGGTACTAGAATTGCATGGCCGGGGCCAACATGTTCTATTCAATGGCTCGATGACACCACAAGGAGACTCGACACAAGTTAAAATCCTCGTAGTCCATGTTATATAGGCATATTTTTTAAGATTTTTGAGGTAAGAAAATAGTTACACTTTCATTGAAATAGATATTTGGGAAATAATGGAGTAAAAGCAAGAGTCAAGAAGGAGAATAAAGTGAGAATGGATGAAAACCTACACCCCATTGCCTCCCCTTTCATACATAAAATTCTTCACTAAAGATAAGTGTTATGAGGAGTTTGAATGAATTACTGCCCTATGAAGTACTTTTCTCTACAAGAAGGTGAAATCAAAGCCTTATAGTAATTAAAGTTGACCCATTGGCTGATAGGCAGGATAAGGGGTAGGCCATTCGACAAACCCCCTCTATTTTAGAAGATTCTTTCTTTTTTTCTCAAAATCAAAATCTCAAAAAATAAATCCTTATTTTAAAACCTCTAGGTTATTTATTCTTTTTAATCCATTTTTACCCATAATTTCTCCAAATAAATCTTCTTCTCAAGGTATATAATCTCTCTTTTTCTTTAAATAAAATGTCATTTTTACAGCCTCAGCCGCAAAGTAAAAACTGCATGTAGAATAAGTCATTAAAACAAGAAAGAATAATAAAATGTCCTTCATATATATGTCCTACCATTCCATAATTATATTTTTACAGGTTGAAGAAAAAAATGGGACTTAAACCAAACCCACAATCTCTTTCTCTCTAAACCCTCAATCCCTATAGCGGACACACGTCCCCCAGCGACGAGCTATAACACCTCCACTCCCTGAGCTACAGAACCTCCATGATTATATTTTAATCTATATGAGATCCTTCAAATGCGCCTTAGCCCCATACCTAAGTCTCCCCAAGTAAACATATGTCCTATCCTTAATATAGGATGAATCAGCAAAAGAGAAATCATGATAGTTTCATGCCTAGATTAGCGAAATGTCAATATAACGTAAAAATCTGACCCACTCTGAAATGTAAGATCCCATGAATTTACACTAACTTGTCCCATACATAGAAAGTATATGTTATAACCAAGGCCTACCCATTAGTCCCATACCTATTGATCATCCTAAAATAGGGTTGAACAAAAGGCTATGTAAAAGCCCATCATCCCCACGATGGCAAACGTGAATAAATAATTCAAAAAATACAAAATTTGAAGAATAACATAACCCATAATTATAGAACTCCTAATTTAATTTAATTCATGAATAACACCTTCGTCGTTTCGACATAATTATTTCCATTCAAAAAGGTTAAATTAATTAACATGCAACAATATTCAATACACCAAAATCATTCTATTTTATTAGTCATCAAATTTTCTTATAAGAGTGAACGCATCACAATTGACCATATAAATACCCCCATAAATTTTACAAGATAACCTACACCCAAATTCATAAAAACCCAAAAATCTATCCTACGCACCCAAGGGTTTCAAAGATTAATTAATATTAAAATCTTTCAGAAAATAGTCCCAAAATTTAGTGTCCATTTTCTCTAATGAAGTTAATGATTGATTTTAAATTAAAAGCACATGATTAAGGATTTAGGTGACACTTAAAACACATAATACTAAAGGAAAGGAATAGAGTATTCATGCATGAGTGAAGATCGATTTGAAAATATGAATTCCTCTCAAAAAATTAGCAAATATTTTCTCATGGACAAACTTGATTAAACCCCAATTAAGCCTTCAAAAATTTATTATATTGGAGGTTTGTAATTATGGTGGAGAGGAAAATCTTTTGGAAGATCTCTCGGGTGAAAAACTTGGGAAAAGTGATTATGAAAGGTTCCCCCACGAATTTGAATGGTTATATACCAATTAAGAATCCTAAAGAAACTTAAACTATATATACTAAGAAGCCAAACTGCGTCAAAAACTGACAGGTCGGTCTATCGACTCCCTGGGTCGATCGATCAATCGAGCAAGTCTAGCGACAGTTCCCTCGCGAAAAGTTATATAAGGTTAAAATTAAAAACTTAAAAAAAACTCCATTTTGATTCCACTTGAAATTGTATTCCTCAATTATTGAAACCAACATATTTACTTTATGAAAATCATTAAATCCAAAAATTTGTTTTTCTTAAAAATTCCAATTAAAAAAAATAATTATTAAAACATGGGGTGTTACATACTTCCCCATTAGCAATGAAATTTTGTCCTCAAAATTTAACAATGCGCAAAACAAAATAAGGCTCACATATGCCTACCCGTAGAGTATTATAATCAGGCGCCCATACACCCAACCCTACCCGCACGTAATCCCATGATTGAAAGTACAGTATATATCACACACACACACAAACACACACCCGCACACACACACACACACACACACACACACACACACACACACACACACACACACACACACACATATATATATATATATATACATAACTATGAAAATAACGGTATACCACGCACTCTCATGACTCACCACTCGATTCAATCTCTAAAAGTCATCCAAACACTATAGTCCTCGAATTTCTTCAGATCACTAAAATCGATACTTATGATAACTAAAATCTTCACAAGCAATATCCAAAATAACTCTTGCCCCCAAAAATACCTCTATAGATACTCGCATAGAGATTACAAATTTTAACCTTAATTACCACAATGTCCTCAACACCAAACTTCAAGTCATTCGAACGCTAAAGTACTCTAATCAAGCCACATCACTATAACTAATACTCACGATGCCTATAATCAGTGCTAAAATCTCCAACCAATTCGTCGTCTCCCAAAATCAGTGTTAAGTATCCTCTTTTTAAGATTATTACTTCTAACATCAATGCTTTCAACATTCTTGACACCAGACATCCTATCTCCCAAAACACTTGTTAACACGTATGCTAGATCCACTACCTTAGAGAGTAAGAATCAACAAAGGGAATAAAAGATCGGTAACGCGAAAGCTAAATGGAAGCATAACCTACTAGACCTAAGACCATGCTCTGATACCATCTATAACACCCCGTGCAATTCAAAAAATGGGGTGGCCAGCCACCGCCGCCGAACTACGTCCGGCGCAATTAAATAAATACCATTATCAACCTATGACAAATATGAAACAATAAAATAAATCCAAAAGATGAATAATAATCAATCCCAATGAATAATAGTACTATAAAACCATCACATGCTAAACTCCAATTAAATCCAATCTGAATTAATTTAAAATCTGAATAATCAACTAACTATAATTACTCTAACTAAAATCCTTAAACAAATTTGGAACCGAATGGCCCAATAAAACCCAAATAAAGTCTCAAAATGAAATACGACTAAAAGGAAAGTCTAAACTAAATAAAATAGTAAATAAAAGCAACTCTAGTTGCACCTCCAATCGATATCCGATAAATCCTATGCAACTATTCCATCACTAAAACCTGAAAATGTTAGTCAATGCAAGCGGTCAGTGCCCCGATCATGAATACACACTACAACCCTAAAATAGGGTATGTGAACCCAGAAAATAGCATTATACGCAATAAATATCACAATAGAGTATTTTAATTAATACGAGATAATTAAACACAAGAAAGGTAAATTACTAACCACCCCCAAAAATTCTTATAAAATCACATCAATATCATTTTAAATGTCCCAATGTTCCATATTCTTAATTTACTTAAATTAACCCAAATTATCATTATTCTTACTTTTTATTATGGTGGTCCTCCCGCCCTGGGTGGTAACATTCACCAAAGTTTAACACTTCCCATTGTCAAAATGACCGTTGATCCGTTTAAACTGTCGATCCCGCAATTTGACAATGTTCCAAGCATGACATGATATGAAACATCCGCTGGACCATTTAAACTGTCATCCCTCGCTATTTATGTCGCCCATATTTTAATGCCTGTCTTATCATCTTAGGTATTAATTCTTAATTTCCAATTTCACAATTATCAAATCACCCCACCCTTTTAATCGATGTGATATCCTCAAAGTGGCCCTTAGTCCCATACTAAAGGGTCCCAAGTATACATACGTCCTATCCTACATATAAAATGAATCACCAAGAGAAAAATCTCCCTAATCTCATGCCTAGACTAGAGAAATGTCAATATAAGATAAAAATCTGTCCCGCCCTGAAATCTAGGATCCACACGAATTTATTGTAACTAGTCCCATACCTAATAAGTATAAGTTCTAATGAAGGCCTACCCACTAGTCCATACCTAGTAAGCATCCTAATATAGGGTTGAACAAAATGCTATCCCTCGTCCCCGCGATGGCGAACGCGAATAAAATAATTCACACAACACACAATTCGTAAGAATAAATAACACTTAATCATAAAAGTCCCAATTTAATTTAATTCCATGAATAACACTGTCGTCGTTTCGACATAATTATTTGCGTTAAAAAAGGTTCATTTAATTAACATGCAAGAATGTTCAATACACCATAATCATTCTCTTTTATTAGTCATCAATTTTTTAAGCATGAACGCGTCCCAATTAACCATATAAATACCCCCATAAATTCTACATGAGAACCTTCACCCAAAATCATAAAAATCCAAAAATCTAACCTATGCACCCAAGGGCTTTAAATATTAATTCATATTAAAAAAATTCACAAAAGCAGTCCCAAAACTTAGTGTCCACTTTATCTAATTAGGTTACTAATTGATTTTAATCAAAAACACATGATTAAGGGTTTAGGCGACACTTAAAACGCATAATACTAAAGGAAAGGAATAGAGTACTCATGCCTGAGTGAAGATGAATTTGAAAATCTGATTAGAAATCTGGATTTCTCTCAAAAAATTAGCAAAGAGTTGTTCATGGACAAACTTGATTAAAACCCAATTAAGCCTTCAAAACATGTGACAAAAACTTCATTAAGTTGGAGGTTGATGATTATGGTGGAGAGGAAAATCTTTTGGAAGAGCTCTCTCGTTAAAAACTTGGGAAAAAGTGATTATGAAAAGTTCCCCCCCCCCCCCCCACACGAATTAGAATGGTTATATACCAATTAAGAATCCTAAACCAACTTAAAATCTAAATATTAAGAAGATGAATTACGCAAAAAATAATAGGTTGATCGATCGACTTCTTAGATCGATCGATCGACTCCTTAGGTCGATCGATCGATCGAGCAGGTCTAGCGACATATTTACACATTTTAAAGCCGAACTGCTCTAAAAATTAAAAACTTAATAAAAACTCCATTTTAAATCTGATTTTAATTCCGCATCAAATTATATTCCTTAAATATTGCAACCAACATATTTACTTTATAAAAATCATTAAATCCAAAAATTTATTTTTGAAAAACATTCCATTTAAAAAAAAAATTATTAAAACACAGGGCATTACACTACTCGAACTCATGAGCCATCAACCATCGCATTATCGCATACATACTCATCACCCCCGTGTGCTTAAGAGTCTTCCCTAATGGGTCAAAGGTCACCTATAATTCCTAACAAAGATCAATATTCGTGCAAATAAATAAAATTCTAAAAAACAATTCATAAGAATAGAAGAATAAGTTGAACTTTCGTTAGTGTTCAAAGCCTACTGCACCGCCATTAAGAATAAAGACTGGATCGATCGCCGGCTGGACTTCCACCACTGGTACATTCAACAGAAGTCCCATCAATCCTCATCTTTTAGGGCTATCAGTCTCACATTGAGCCCTACCACCTCATAGAACCACGTCTGCAAAAAGGCAACAATCAGCAAAAGGAAGATAAAGTAAAATGCAAGGAGATACACAGAAAAAAATACAAGAGTTAACTACAAAAGGTACATGTCCACCATAAAATTCTACCAACAACACCGATTGAATGCATCCAAGGAATAGTAAAGGGTTTTCGAACTCAGGCTCTTGCAGTCATAGAGCGGGACATTCGAAAAGATCCTAAAAATGGCAAGAACCACAGATGGAAATGTCGCAACTAGTCGCCACCATAAATCTACTCAACATAAGAAAAATAGATAATCGAGCCATCTGCCTCACCTGCCATCCCTCAGTCTCATCAATCCTCTTACATAAGAGCACCTACCTAAGAGAGGAAATGCGAATAGAATATCCTAAAACTATCCTACCCACATCCCCCAATGCTGCCTAAATCGATTCTAGCATCAACATCACAGTATGGTCCACCTCTATCCACAAACACTCACAATTTATCCCCAACAGTTGTTGAACATCAATGGGAGTCACAGTTATTTACTCGAAGGCCAAGTGAACGGTGTGTGTAGTGTCATACCACGTCTCTCCCAGTGCACATCAAATTGCAGTAGAGCGCGACGTCTCGTATGAAGCCTGTCCCAGATAGAGAAAGACAACAAAAGTAACTACCCAGTACACCAATACCAAAAGATTCTCCCATACATCATTCAACCCAGTCATCCCCTAGAGCGCATGCTCAAAGGATCTATGTCAGTATCCTAAAACCAAAAAGAAAGAAAAACATTTTAATTAGTACAAGAAAATAATAAAAGAAAGAAGAAAAAAGAAAAGAAATGACAAAGGTCATTATACATACATAGCCGCTAGGGTTGCTCATCCAAGACAAATGGTGGTGTGAGGGCTCACAGCAGAAGAAAGCAATTGTCAACTATTGCCTCAAAAAAGTCAAAGGCATTTTGATTGCCCAAAGCAAGGGACACACTAGGTCGCCCCTCCAGTCCCACTCAGTCATAAACACTCAACCAATCAAAGTTGTATTCCTCTCTAGAAGAACCCTCCATTCGAAGTCTTGAATAAGGAAGGATTGAGAAATAGATTTTAGAGAGTGGAAGTAGAAGATTCAGACTGAGAAATATTTAAAAAATGAAGAGGTATCACCCATTTTTTTATACGGGACTAAACGACGTGCTAATCGGTAAACTCCTTCTCATACTGATCGACACCTTCATGTTACTCTTCCCAAGGAAGTCCATGAGTCCGTTCTGTTTCCAAACGGCAACCCCTACAACATGCCACTCGGCAAGCCCCTTAAATTTTGTACAAGAAGCCATAAAATGCCAAATAAATTAAAAACTTCTCCTAAAAATTTCTTAAAATGCCAAACAAATATTAAAACATTTCTTCACCAATGAAAACCATTTAATCTCCCAAAATCCCCAGTCGAATAAATATTATGCTCTAACCCCCAGCATAAACCCTAAGCATATTTCCACAAACGGTGCGCCCACATCCCGAAGTCTACTAAAATTCCTAGTGGAATCCTATAACCCCAAGCCATTCCAGCGGAACCCAGACCTAAAAATCAAATCCTCCCTAGTTGTATTATAAAATTTCCTAGAGAAGTTACCACACTAAAATTCTCCCAATCCACCCACCATAAGAATTTGAGCTACAACAAATCTATCTCCTCTCAAAAGGACAATATTCCCAATAAGATCTCTTTCTCAGGACAGTCTCAAAATAACACAAAAATTCTCAAACAGAACCATAAGTACATTCAAACTCCCAACGCAAATTAAAAAATCCCCAGGAGAGCATCCCCTCTGAGTCCCCATATTTGGTCCTTAGAATTGGCCTCGGCTCTCAGAATCCTTCATCACCACTTTAGGTCGTTAGAATTAACCTCGAACTACAAAATTGATACCCTAAATATTAGTTCCTCAAAATTAACCTGGACCCATGAAATTAGTCCCCTCAACTTCAGGTCTTTAGAATTAACCTTAACCCACAGAATCGGTCCCCTCAACTTTAGGTCTTCAGAGTTGACCTCGGCCCTCAGAATCACTCATCACAACTTCAGGTCCTTAGAATTGACCTAGACCCTTAAAATTGATCACCACCACTTTAGGTCCTCAGAATTGATCTCGACCCATAGAATCAGTCCCCTCAACTTTAGGTCCTCAAAATTGACCTCGACGAGTTGAATTGTCTCCCTTAACTATAGGTCCTCAAAATTGACCTTGACCCTCAAAATTACTCCCCTCAACTTTAGGCTTTCAGAATTGACCTTGGCTCGTAGAATCGTTCTCCTCAATTATAGGTCCTCAAAATCGACCTCAACTTATAGAATTAGTATCCTAAACTATAGGTCCTTATATTGACCCCCACATGTAAAATTGGTCATCCCCAACACAACCATAGGTCCCCAGTATTGACCTCGACCCGAAGAATCGATCTCCTCAACTTTAGGTCCTCAGAATTGACCTCAACTCACACAATTGTCTCCTATACTATAGTTCCATACAATCGACCTCAACCCATTGAATTGGTCATCCCAACACAACCTTAGGTTCTCATAATAGACGTCAGTCCTTTGAGCTGGTCATTTTAATCCCTTTTGTCTGCATAGTTAACCTCTTTCCCATACATCCATGTGGTGTCCATTTGACGAATTTCACTTATTCCAAGATAACCCATTAAGGGGCTATGTAGAAACCTCATTATAGGACCCCCACCTCTCCTTAGGTCCTTAGAGTTTCCCCATTTACCATAAATTCTAGGTCATACTTCGAATATCGATTGAGAGGCCACCCGAGGCCCTCGGGCCTCGGTTAAATTCGGTCGAATTTATCATTAGAGAAAAAGATCAATTAATCTTAAAAGGTCCCTCAATCCCATTTTCAAAGGCCCATCTCATGCCCAAATTCTCCTTATGGTACTTGTGGGGGAAAAATATATGCCTACGGAATAGCATGACGTGTGGGGAGCATCCCGGTGAAGATGGCGACGTGCCAGCAATATAGGGACGACTAAAGTCCTTAATAAATGAGAAGACTGAGGAGCAGTATGGAATGGGAATGAAACTCCACTCATCCATATTTGTTACTCATCCATATTTGTAACCCTAATGTAACCCCTAACTCTATATAAAGGGGACACCCCCCATTATGAAAGGGGGCTCAGAAGTTTGACAAATACCCTCATGTAAAACTC
Organism: Sambucus nigra; assembly: GCA_949130495.1. Classification (NCBI taxonomy): domain Eukaryota; kingdom Viridiplantae; phylum Streptophyta; class Magnoliopsida; order Dipsacales; family Adoxaceae; genus Sambucus; species Sambucus nigra. Next base: position 136,547,074 of record OX422224.1, on the reverse strand, counting down.
TCTGATCATTCTAATGAAACACACCAGCAGCCCCGTGGACGTAGGCCATTCATGGTCGAACGACATAAATCTTTGTCTCTCTCCTATTTATTTTTATACTTGTATCGTGATGAATTGGCACCCACCGACGGGTGAGATTTTTTGCACTTACAATTGGCGCCGTCTGTGGGAAACGACACGAAAAGTCTTTCCTTCCTATTTACGAGATGGAGATTTACGTTGCGACCTCATGGTGTACACGCAAGATAATCACGAGCTAAGTTTACTTTTCTTTGCTCTCCATATGAATAATTATATATTTTATATAAACAACGTTCTATTGATGAACAGTTCTCTGCACATTTGTATTCTTTCATTTTGTGTATTTAATTTTTAAGCATCTGCAAATCTGCATAAACAGCTTTGATTTCAAACAATTTTCATTGTTTGATTCAGATAAATTTCACTATCGGAGATGTTTATGAAAACTCTGCAAATATATGGATTCTTTTGATGTTCTTATGCGTATACACGTTATTTTGTGGGTTACATCATATGTTATGATTCCCATGTCCCATATTTTGTGGCACGAGATAAGCGTTAAAAGCGGCCCTCTCTCTCTCAGAGATGTTGACCACATCTTTATGAACATATCTGATGATTCTCTTCCAAGAAGATATTTTTGACAAAGATACACAAAAATCTGGGCACATGATGAGTCATCAATTTCGATCTCCATCCATAAAATTTATGCAATCTCAATGAAATCGCGGTAGAGAGCAAATTTTCTGATTATCGCTTCTAATCACCAAATGTATTATGGAAATCGTCAACTCTGGCAACAAAAGCTCATGTGATTTATTTTGTAAATTGATCGAGGACCCCATGATAGGCTCTTAGGAATATCTCCATGGTCGGCGACCACCATACAGAGGCGTCCACGCTACAGCGACCTTCCCTACCACACTTCTTGGCCGGTGACGACAAATATGCTACAATGAGGAGCCAGGAGGGGATTTCTTCAAATTCTGACCAATTTTGCTGGTCGGCGAGAAAAAAAAAAGGAAAGAAAAAACCTAATGTAATTTTCTCTCCCATCTCACCTCCGGCGATGATCACATCAGCGAGCTCACCTCCTACCATCGAGCTCACCTCCTGTGCTCGAGCATTAAGAGAGCTCACCCCTATAGTCCAGCTCACCTCCTGTGACCGAGCATCAAGCGATCTCACCTACATGTGGTAGAGATCACCTCCGACCAGCAACCTACATGATCAAGCAACCCCTATGGTCGGCGACCTACCGGGGAACTAACAGAGATTCAACTTTGCTTCTCTTTTCGGCCACAATTACCAGTAAAGAAACTCAAGAGTTTCGCATCACAATTTCTAATTATCGGCTCGGCCCAGCTGGTCGGCGAGCAGAAGAAAGCAGCGACGAGAGCCGTCTCGGCTCAGCACCCTCAACGTGTGTGGGCAAAATGCGAATGCAGTACCTCTGGGGCTTAGGTCCCCATACCCATTTAACTTCGCTAAAACATTACTTACAGTTTAGAGGATTTCAGTACACCTCCCGATACTTTCATGCTTTACAATTTGTGTGAATGAATCTTTGAAACTAGACTTGTATTCACTAGTGGACTTCCAATAATTTGCAAAAAGTAGTCAAATATATTCCAAGTGTAAGACAAGGATTAATTTGTGATAAGCCCGGTGTCTTACATTTAAGATATATTTTTGACTCAGTTTTGCATTGTTCGGTTCTCACTAAATTATTTTAAGGGACCAGGCAATTTTATTACAACGATTTTAGTTGGCACTTTTTATGCGACCTTATTACAAATTATTTTGCTCAAATAAATAGGTGGGGCACAGTTATATAGCACTCATCTCATTTATTCGAACATTTTAATTTTCAATATTGTCGTCCATCAACAACATTTAATCTCATCAGAGCAACATTATTGGTTAATTAGCTCAGCCCCGACGGATGCTTGGGCACAGTTATCTCGGTGAGATTTATATGATAAAAATCATTGGATCTTTATTACATTCATATGCGACTATAAATTTTTTCCTCGACAAATGGACGAGCGGATGCATATCCTATATACTTTATTGAACATATCATTTTCATAATAACTTCTATTTTGATTTAGCCTCAACAGATGGTCGGGGAATTTACTAACTTCCACAGGTACAAGATTCAGTCCCGACGAATGCTCGGCAATAATCTTAAGTCCTTGGAAATCTCATCGATGTTTTGACGAATGCTCGAGCACGAATTGCTCGCTATATCTACTTGGTATTATACAACTTTGCCCCGGTGAACTATCCAGGCACCATTCATTTTATTAATGCTCCAACAAATAGTCGAGCACACTATAGCACCTTATACCCAAAGAAATGCTTGGGAAAAATTATTATTACTCCGACTGAAGCTCGAATTCTATGATTCGGTAACCTGAAGGACGGTCAGACCCATTTGAGATTCATCTTGGCAGATAATCGGCAAAATATTTCTATATATTTCGTCCCGAAGATATTTGCCTCGCATGTCGCATTTTATCCCCAGTGGATAACTGGTCAGGATAATTCTTGTATTTAGCACAACCCCATTTGATGGATACACACATTTGTTTGTACATTGTTCGTTTCCATCTCATAATACTTAATTTGCTCACAAATTATGCTCACTATTTTTATCATCATAAATTTGTCAGCAAGGGGCTATCTATACTCTATACTTCACATGAGAAAAACAATTGATTGCCACTACACAAATTTTTTGTGAAAACAATTTTTTGAAACCGAACTTGTATTTTAAGTATTTGCTTAAATCTATTTGCACAAATTCCAAATTAACTCCTGTGCCATACATCTGGATATATTTGATAAATTTTGCATCTTTCATTCGACTTTATTACAATTATTTTGTCCACATAAATATTGGGGCACACTTAGAAGAGCACGCATGTCATTTATCCGGTCATTTAATTTTCAATATTGTCGTCTAGCTATTATTGGTTATACCAATGAATAGTCGGTGTAATATCTTTACTCATACTTAGCGTATCCCCGATGGATGCTTGGGCACGGCCATCCTCGTGAAATTTTATCACAAAAATTATGGGATCATTCATGTCATTCATTTAATACTATGAATATTTTCCTCGGCACATGCTCGAACAGATGCACATCATATTGCATGATAAATTCTATTTGAATTAGCCTCGACAAATGGTCGAGCAACTTATTAACTTCCACAGGTACAAGATTCAGTTCCGACGAATGCTCGGCCGTAATCTTAAGCTCTTGGAAATCTTATTAATACACCGATAGATGCTCGAGCACGGATCGCTCTCTATATCTACTCGGACCTGTGCAACTTCACCCTGGCAGACCAGTCTGGCACCACTTATTTTGTTAATTCTCCGACGGATGGTTGAGCATTTTACACCACTTTGGACCCAACACATGCTTGGGCAATATTATTTATAACAGACAGATGCTCGGATTTTGATATTTCTTGAATTTCAAAATTGATGGTCTGGCTCTAAGATTCTTGACCTGAAAGACGATCAGGCATATTCAAGGTTCATCTCAACAAATGCTCGGCAAAATATTTCTATATATTTAGTCCCGAGGATATTTTCCACACATGTCGCATTTTATCCCCAACAAATGGTTGGTAAGGATAATTCTGATATTCAGTCCCAACAGATGGTTGGCATAGTCGATTAATAATCAACATCGCATTTATTGGAAGGTTAGTTTTCACTAACAATACAGGATCATTCATAATACTTGCTCGGTCCTCTTTGCCTCGACGGATGCTCGAGCATGGATCACCCGCAATATCTACCAGATCCTCTATAGTTTTTACCTCGATAGGCATTTAGGCATAATTTATCCCATGAATACTCCGACAGATGCTCAGGCACGGATCGTTCGCAACATCTACTAGGTCCTTTGTAATTTTGCCTCAACGGACCCTCAACTTTGATGGATAGTTGACATTGTGTGATCACGTCTCAAGATCCAAGAAACAGTTGGGCAATACAGTTCTTATTTAATTCAACCTCATCGAATGAAAAGTTGGGCGATCTGTACCACAAAGATCCAATAACACATAGAACATCATGAAGAGCAACGATCAACTATATTTATCAATAAGGACGAATCCAACTTGTAAGAAGTCACACGACCAGAAAAATCACAGTCAACGAGCAAGACATGTTCATAACAACACAAGACCATCCTGAATGTATCGGGAAACATCGTCAGACAACCCAGGGTGATCGACGACCACCAAGCAACGAATTAACGCGTCATCAACACTAAGATATCCACTCTAGAGGAACAATGTTTCTTGAACAACATATCAGATCAACACATATTTGCACAAGGATGCTTTGAACTCTTATCAATCTCTTTAGGTGCATGAGCTATATGGAGTCTTCCACAGCCTTCTGGAACCACCATGAATGGTCAGCGAATAAGTGTGCCCTAAGGAACGATACAATACGTGAAGATACACGAGCAAGATAATCCTTAAATATATCCAGCTCAACGAACGATCAACGCAATACTCTTCAAAGAAACGAAGCCTTAGGGAGAATTTGGACACACTTATCATCCCGGTTATACAGATCAGATAACACAATGGATGGTCGGGCAGCCTTCTCTTCACAGCCCGATTGGGGGCTCCATAGCAGCGATGACACGTGAATAGATTCACTACAACATTTACAGCAAAATAAAAGAGGACAACTCAGGACAGATGCCAACCTAGTTAACACCGGAATTAGTCTTTCAAATGACGATCATGATCAAGTTTGATTTAGTTACGTCTGCCTTCTTGCTTGTTCCCACTAAATTAAGTACGCCTACAGGCCTTTGTTATCTCCAAACACAAATGGCCTCACGAGTTGCCCAGGCAATAATAAAATCCCTACGGGGGATCCCTAGGCAAAAATCCAACTCAGGTTGGTCGCCAACTATGTTGGTCGATTAAAATCCTGAACGGGTGGATGACCCCCAAACCAGGTGCATTTTTTCCATCGCCTTTTAGGCCTAAGGAAGTGTGACGGCACAACCTAAAAGGTAAAACAGGCGGATATTTACATGCGAGGCATTAGAAAATGGAAAAATGCAAATGTAATTGGTATTACATTAAATTATGGGAAAAGCCTAAGGCAGGGTCTTACCCCTACTAGATACATGCTCGAGCAAGGCTTGACGCATAGGCTTCTGGTCGGCCTCTCCAATTAGACAATATGAAAAACCTAAGGCAGGGTCTTACGCCTACTAGGTACATGCTCGAGCAAGGCTCGATGCATATGCTTCTGGTCGGCCTCTCCAATTGGACCATATGAAAAACCTAAGGCAAGGTCTTACCCCTACTAGGTACATGCTCGAGCAAGGCTTGACGCATAGGCTTCTGGTCGGCCACAACAAATGGACCATATGAAAAACCTAAGGCAGGGTCTTACCCCTACTAGGTACATGATCGAGCAAGGCTTGACACATAGGTTCTGGTCGGCCTATCCAATTGGACCATATGAAAAACCTAAGGCAGGGTCTTACCCCTACTAGGTACATGCTCGAGCAAGGCTCGACGCATAGGCTTCTGGTCGGCCTCAACAAATGGACCATATGAAAAACCTAAGGCAGGGTCTTACCCCTACTAGGTACATGCTCGAGCAAGGCTCGACGCATAGGCCTGTGATTGGCCTCTCTAATTAGACCATATGAAAAACCTAAGGCATGGTCTTACCCCTACTAGTTACATGCTCGAGCAAGGCTTGACTCATAGGCTTCTAATCGGCCTCTCCAATTTGACCATATGAAAAACCTAAGGTAGGGTCTTACCCCTACTAGGTACATGCTCGAGCAAGGCACGACGCATAGGCTTCTGGTCGGCCTCTCCAATTGGACCATGTGAAAAACCTAAGGCAGGGTCTTACCCCTGCTAGGTACATGCTCGATCAAGGCTCGACGCATAGGCCTGTGGTCGGCCTCTCCAATTGGACCATATGAAAAACCTAAGGAAGGTTCTTACCCCTACTAGGTACATGCTCGAGCAAGGCTCAACTCATAGGCATGTGGTTGGCCTCAACAAATGGACCATACAAGACCAAAATACAGGGAGACGCCCTAAACTTGATGCACGCTCGATAAAGCCTCAGCAAACAAATTCTGAACAGGCCTGTGGTCAGCCTCACAAATAGGGTCATACAACAAAACAGACAATGAACTATGTTCGACCTGATCCCAAGAGGGTACGTAGGCAACTCGACACTCTCGAGTCCGGTTCCCATATCGATTGAACGCCTCTCAACTCAAGCCAAGCATTCATCTAAAAACCTATGAAGGAGAGAAGATTAACCAAAGAAGGCTTAAAAATTGAATGACAGATCAAAGAATGCCAGTCCAGTTCACATCACCAACTGCATACGTTTAAAGAGATTGTGGACCACCTCCCAGCTCTTCTCAGAATCAACTAAGCTGAACTGCGACCTGTGCGGCTATTGTGGGGGCAAAATATATGCCTACAGAATAGCATGACGTGTGGGGAGCATCCCGGTGAAGATGGCGACGTGCCAGCAATATAGGGACGACTAAAGTCCTTAATAAACGAGAAGACGGAGGAGCAGTATGGAATGGGAATGAAACTCCACTCATCCATATTTGTATCCCTAATGTAACCCCTAACTCTATATAAAGGGGACACCACCCATTATCAAAGGGGGCTCAGAAGTTAGAGAAATACCCTCATGTAAAACTCTCTGATCATTCTAATGAAACACACCAGTAGCCCCGTGGACGTAGGCCATTCATGTTGAACCACATAAATCTTTGTCTCTCTCCTATTTATTTTTATACTTGTATCTTGATGAATTGGCACCCCCCGATGGGTGAGATTTTTTGCACTTACATTACTTATGAATGGTTCATTTTACTGTAAAAAATTGATCTACAGTCCATCGAGTGCTCTCGAGCTCTGATTTGACCCCAATTAACATTTTCCTTAGAAAAAAAGTTTATCTTTTAGGGGACCTAAATCCCCTTTCCAATGGTCTTCCTCATGCATCAATCAACATTACAATTCGGACAAACATACCATTTTCCCCCGAAAACGTATTCGGAGGCCAACGGTCACTCCCGCACTTCATTCGATGCCCATCAACTCTTCATCTTGAATGATATTGAATGAATCATTGAAGGTAACTGAATACCCTTTACAACCGTCCTCCCCATGCAGGAATTAGCCCTACAGTACAGAAAAATGACCCGTTTAACTCCGATTAGGTGCTTTCAGGACTTATTTGACCAATGTCAAATCTTTGAACTGAGCGATGCTCTTTGGAACATGGAAGGTCGATGCATAACCTTTCTAACTATCCACCTCATGCATGAATCAACCATTCTATTCAGATGAATTATTCATAATCCTCCATGAATGTCTAGTTCAAAAGACCATTGGGTGCTTTTGAGCCCCGTTTGATTATAGTCAATTTTTGAACTCGGATGTTTCCCATTGGATTCTTAATGGTGTATGAATAACCTTTCTAACAGTATTCCATGTGCATAATTAGAACTTATAGATTGCATTTTACAATAATTGTTGTTGGAAAATCTATATGATATTAGAGAAAGGCAAACCCATTTCCCTGCCTATCGACAGTGTGTCTGGGGTTGCCTACTAATAGGCATGTCAAATACAATGTCGATCGACACCCCATTGACCGTATATATGGAGATCATGAGCTCACTTTGAGGGGAACCTCAGAAATATCCCTCTTAGTGATCTCAGCAACATTCTCTAAAAGACGTCATGGTTTCCCTATTGAAACCTCTATTCCATATTCCATTTCCATCACTTTCACACCCAAATTAGCAAAACTCCTTCCCTTCCATCCTACCACATTCATCCACTTTCTAGGGTAACCCCTCAATAATAAATATCAACCTTTAAGTCTCCAAAGAAGGTCCAAGCATTATTTTCTCTCTTTATGTTTCCTTATTTTCAAATTAGTCATTTTAATTCTTACTATCTCTTATGATATTTATTAAATCATACATATTAGTATCCAACCCTTTATTACTAGTATTGCATATACTATAAAAAGAGTTTTGGCTTGTAAATTCCAAAAAGGGATTTCTCATTTCATTTTCTCACACTAAAAAACACCCTTTTTTGAGAAACACACATGTGCAATAAAATTCTCACCTAGATTTATGTGATAAACCCCACCCTTGTGTTGCATACGAACTATGTGGACTTTGATGCCTTTTTAGGTTACACAAGCTTCTCGGGTCAAAACTCGAGATTCAGGTCCTTATTTCCTATTTTTTCATATATTCATTCTATATATTATGCTTGTGATTCATGTTCGTTCTTTATCTAGAACATATTATTGTTTCATTATAACGATCGATATCTCGATAAGTGCACACATTATATTCTAACTTCTTATTCTTGGGAATACTCCTATGGATGATCTCATTCCACCTTTACCCAGACATAAGTCGAGTGGTTCGATCTCCATTTATATATACACGAACACACTTCACGGAGTTATTAAGGAGGATAATAACGCATGGCCATAAGAGACCAAAATGGCGGGATGGGTACCTAACACCTTCCCATTACGTAACTTATCCCCCGAACGTCTGAATTAATCGATTTCACAAGCATTAATATGCCTTTAATGTCATTCCATCGAGGAAACAACATTTCTTTTACCTATTTAGTGCAAAATAGGCTACTGACTCTATCTCTTTACATCACCCCAAATTGATGACAACCGAATCACCCCGAGGAAGGGCACGATACCTTCTTCTCTCTATCTACGCTTGAGTGTCGACCCCTAGAGGAGGACGAGATGTCCACATGATGGTATTAACATCTCGGTATAGAGATTGGTGATACCCCATTAAGATACCTATATGTTTTCTATCTGCCAAACCCTATTGGTGTATTATGTTAATCCGATACTATAAATAAGTTAAGTTGGACGGCTAAAGGATTTAAAGAAGTCAATCAAATAAATTATCTGTAATTTATTTTATTAATAGGTATCTATAACCTTAACGTGGGGAGCATTAAGTAATTAATAATGAAGATCTCAAAATATAATTTTGAATTAAGGAGAGGAGTTGCAATTATAATTATTTAGTGGCATTAATTATAATTAATGGGCTGAGATTAGGATCCGTGAGGGATTAGGTTTTCTCCGGCCCCTTAGGAGCCACATCCTTATCTCTCCTTAGGGACCCTATTGTATATATATATATATGCACCTAAAGCTCAATTTTCTTAAGCTAGTCGTCACTCTTTAATACTCAAAAGACACAAATTAAAATTTATGAAAAAAAAGACGTGGTGGAGAGGAAAATTGAGAAGAGTGGGTGATTACTGAGATAGATCCCATACTCTTCTCGTGATAGTGCACATAAAAAATATATTAGAAGATCATGATATGCATCAGGCCTGGGTTATTGATCAATTGTCATCATATAGATTTTGTGCTAACAAGAGATCTAATCAAATAGATCTCGAAAATTAAATACTAATTCTACCTTCTAGGATTTCACATATATGTATTTTTTTGCAGTTCATTATTTAGACGTATTCAATAGACCCTTAGACTTCCACCCTACCAATTAGTATCAGAGCCCGGTTGACACCGTATATAGGTTAAACTCATCCATATTGTCCAATTAAAAAAATCATATATGTGAATGGATGTTGGGTGGAATATATATCTGTGCAATTTTATGTTTTGGAGCGATCTAGTCCCGCTATTATGGTCACGTATTTATGCGTATATTTTATGTGAATAGATCCCACGATGATTTATTCGTGGTTATTTTTTTCGTTGGATTAATGTAATATTGATGTAGAATGTGAAGTCCTTTATGGAGGCATAGGAAATCTATAAATTGTTCATATTTTGATCCTAATTCTCAATGGACGAGTGTGGAACCAGATTTGTGATTGGAGGCTATTTTTAGCACATAAATATGTATGGACAATGTAAAGAAGTGCATGGAGGAGGAACCCCATTTCATCCGATTTTAGTGTAAACATGAAGTGTTTGGGTTCAAGGATGACAGTTGAGAACTCCAATCTAACATAGAGTTGTATCTTGACCGTAATAGTCGCCAATCCTTATTTATCTCGATTTTATTATTTATATTGATTTATGTCTTTATTATTCATTTTTTTATTTTTGGGTTGTATATATATGTTAATGGTTCCCTTAAGATTATAGATAACATGGAATACCGAGTGGAGTTTAATCATGTAGATGCTAAATGTGAATAGATCGTAATTATTTTGAATTTTGGATATTAATATCTGTGGTTAGAGAATAAAAAAAATGAGTATTTTTTTATAAGGATCAAGGATGTTTGAAATTTTCTAATAATCACACATTTTCTAGATTTATTAAAATAGGGATATCCCGACATTTTTGGAAATATATCAAATGTCCTAGATTTTTCAAATTAATTAAAAATTGGACACATTTTTTATAACCCTCACAAAGATTTTAAATTACTAAGTGGGGGGAGGGAATTTTCGAAGAGAGAATCCCATCGTCTCCCTTAATGATTAGTAAACTTTCAATAATAAGTAGGTCCTCCAACAAGGAATGCTAATTATAATTGTAGTCAGTATAAATTTCCTTAAGGATATTTTGAATTTATCATTCACATAGGCGGCCCCCAAAGGAGGAGTCTATGTGATCTGAGATAATCTAAACTTAGTTGGTGGTATACACTTAGACATAGAATGATAGTAGGTTATCCAAAGAGGAATGATATGATTTTGTGGGACAAAAGTGTCTGCTATTTAGTTTTATTTGATATAGGTTTTGTTTAGATAAAAAAATTAAAAGGAATAAGCCTAACTATTTTTTTTTGGAAAATAGGTTCTCTAAAGAGTAATACTATTAAAATGCTAATTGGGATATCGATGGATTCTTTTAAAATTGATATAGGGGACATTAATTTTAATTTACAATTCAATTTTTTTTATATTATATAAAAAATCATTTTATTATTTGACTTTCAGTATTAAGATTGGAATCCCTTTCAATCCACTTATTGTCATTCTTAAGGAAAAAATTAACTGGACATAATTACAATGACTAGAAAAAGAATTTGGTTATTGTGTTGACTGCTAAAGGATACAAGTTTATGCTCTATGAGATCTGTCTTGAGAAACCTAGTGAGGGGGTGACCAAAAAGAAAACTTGAGATTACCATAAATGGATTAAGGCTAATGAGATGGAGTTGTGCTACATTTTGGCATCTATGTCAAATGTTCTGAAACATCACAATAAGTTGATGGACCATGACTATGACATGATATTGAACCTCAAAGATATGTTTAGGGATTAGAATCATGATGCAAGGCAGGTTTCCATGAAAAAAATCTTGAACACAAACAAGGAAGAAGGGATGTTAGTAAGGGAACATGTTTTAAGGATGATGTCTCTTCTAATTGAGCTTGAAATCCTTGGAACGAAAATCAATGGTGAAACCCAGGTCAATAATGTTCTCCAGTCGATGCTTGACTCTTTTAAGCAGTTCTTCCTAAATTAAAACATGAACAAAATTTCTTACTCTTTGGCGGAACAACTTAAATAACTATAAGTAGTTGAAGGTTTCATCAAGATGTCAACAAGTGCTTTTGTTGCTGAGAAAGGTTCTACTTCGAAGCCTATGGGAAATAATAAAAAGAAAAAGAAGAAGACTTAAAAATAATTTATGGTCTCTCAAGCATCTTGTAGGCCTCGGGGACGTGTGAAAAAGCCTAAGGGAAAGTGTTTCCACTTTAAGTAGTCAGGACACTAGAAGAACAATTGCCATTTTTCCATAATACACAGAACAACATAGGTAAATTGCATTTATTTATTATTAAATCATGTTTTTTGGTTCATACAATTGATACTTGGTGTGTAGATATGGGTGTCACTAGTCATTTATGCAATTTTTTTGTAGGGGTTCTAAGAAACAAGGCGACTAAGTGATGGAGAGATTTATCTGACTATGGAAAATGCTACAAGATTAGAAGTAGTTTCTATTGGAAATGTTCATTTAATATTTGATAATGATAGGATTTTACCTATAAAATAGTTTCTTTTTGCACCTTTAATTCGAAGGAATTTGATTTCAGCTTCTTGTTTATCGTCTCATAGATATTCAGTTTCTTTTAGTGAACTAGTGGTTATTAAGAAAAACAAATCTTTTATTCATTATAGTACATTAGTTGATAGTATTTATATTGTTAATCATATCTCTCCCACATAATAAATTAATATTTTGCTTAATTCAATTGGCCCAAATTCAAAGAGAAAGGAACTCTCATCAGTGAACCAAATATATCTTTGGCACTTAACGCTAGGTCATATTAATCAAAAAATGGTTCGTAGACTGGTAGCAAGTTGGCAATTGAGCTCACTAGAAGTGGAGGCACTTCTAGTTTATGAATCTTGTTTAGAAGCTAAAATGACCAAGAGGCCTTTCTCGGCCAAATGCGATAGAGCCAAAGAACTATTGGAATTGGTCATTCTTATATACATGGATCGATAACTACCCAAGCAAGAGGGGGCTTTGAGTATTTTATGAATTTTATGGATGATTATTTAAGGTTTGGGTACATTTACTTAATTCAATATAAGTCCTAATCTTTTGAGAAATTCAAAGTTTATAAGGCAAAAGTGGAGAAGCATCAAGGTAAAAGTATTAAGATAATCCGATTTGATCGTGGTGGCGAGTACCTCTTAGGAGTGTTTAGAAAATATCTATAAGATCAAGGGATCACATACCAATTATCTGTACTTTCTATGCCTCAGCAAAATGGTGTATCAGAAAGGATGAACATGACTCTTTTGGATATGGCTAGTTCCATATCGAGTTAAACAAATATGAGAGATTACTTTTGGGGACATGCTTTAGAAATAGCCACTTATTTACTAAACTTAGTACCTTAAAAGGCGGTCTATACTACACCCAAGTAATTAGGGATTGGGTGAAATCCTAGTATGAAACATATTCGAACCCGGGGTAGTCCAACACATGTATTGAAGAGAGATCCTAGTAAGTTGGAATGAAGATCAAAACTTTATTTCTTTGTAATATATCCTAAGAAAACTAAGGGTTATTTATTATATAATCCTAAGGATCAGAAGGTCATTTTTAGCACCAATGCTCGATTTTTCGAATAGGATGATATGATGTATTATAAACCCAAAAGTAAAGTAATTTTTAAAGAGTTACGAGGGAACCTAAAAAGATTATTAAACACCAATGGTTCAAGATGAAATAACACAACGTGCTAGCTTTAGTACACCAACACATGGACTACCTCATCGTAGTGGGAGGGTTTTACGTTAACCTGAATGGTTAATATTCTTAGGATAGTCTTATGAAAAGGTCCTTAATTAACTCGAAGTTGATCCCTTTAAATATAATGCGGATATCCAAGATAAAGATGAAGAACTTTGTCTTAAAGCTATGAATTTTGATATGGAATCTATGTATTCCAATCAGATTTGGAATCTTGTAGATCCAATGGAAGGTATAAAACCCATAGGGTGCAAGTGGGTATATAAGAGGAAAATAGGGGTGGACGGGAAGGTTGAAACCTTTAAGACACGATTTGTTGCAAAAGGATTTACTCAAAAAGAGAGTATCGATTATGAGGAAACCTTCTCATCAATAGCTATGATGGAGTCCATCCAAATTCCCTTATCCGTTAGAGCTAATTTTGATTATGAAATTTAGCAAATGGACATCAAAACTACATTTCTTAATGGGAATCTTGACGAGTGTATCTATATAGTGCAACCAGATGGTTATATTACCCAAGTCTAAGAGCATAAATTATGTAAGCTTAAGAAATCCAGTTTTGGCCTTAAGCAAGCATCTAAAACTTAGAAAATTTATTTTGGTTAGGCAATCAAATAATATAGTTTTGATCATCATATAGATGAGTCATGTGTGTAAGAAAGGAAATGAAAATGTAGTGATGTTTTTAGTATTATATGTGGATGCCATTCTTGTCATTGGAAATGTTGTTGGAGTGTAGTCTTCAGTTAGAGTGTGGTTGTCCAACCAATTTGATATGAAAGACTTAGGAGAAGCTACTCACATCATTGAGATCAATCTTATGCATGATCACAAGAATAGGATGTTGTGTTTATCACAAGAAACTTTTATCGTTTCCATTCTTGACAGATTTAGCATGAAAGATTCCAAGAAAGGGTTCCTCCCTTCCAAACATGGAATATCTCTTTCAAAGGATCAGTGTCCTAAGACACTTGATGAGATAGAGAATATGGAAGGCATCAGTTATGCTTTGGACGTTCAGATCCTTATATATGTTATGCTATTCACTAGACCTGGTATCTTCTTTGTTGTTGGTTAATAGATATCAGTCTAACCCTGGTCAAGAACACTTCACTATGGTAAAGACTATATATAAGTACCTGAAAAGAACACACGATTATATATTAGTTTAAAAGGTAGAGAGTCTAGTACCTACTGTGTACACCCACTCAGATTTTGAGTGTGATCGGGATTCCAGAAAGTCTACATATGGATATGTGTTTACCCTAGAAGATGGAGCCATTAGCTGGTGTAAGGACATGATTTTATAAATATTCGTTATCAGTTGAGTATGTCATATACCCCTACAAATATAAAAAAATGTTCAAGGTCACATATGTAACAAGAAGGATCTGAATATCAAGTTTTCTTCAACATTCAAGCCTCCACAAGTTTAACTTTGGTAAAGTTGTGTTTTAAGCCCTTAATAATTCACTTAGAGTGTTGGAATATTTTTCATCAAAGATTTTCTAAGTGTTGGAGCGTAGTTTTTATGTTTTTTGTCAAAAATATTTTTTTAAGTGTTAAGGCGAATTTTCAGAAATAAAAAAAGATTTTATTTTTCGCGTTAGCTCATTCGAGCGATAATGGCTGTTGTTCAAGCGACATAGCCATGTTGTGCGACGCGTATCCTCATTCGAGCGAGATCCCTATTTCTTTTGAGCAACATGTGTCCTTGTTCGAGCGAGATCCCTATTTCGTTCGAGCGATTCACCACCTTAGGTTTTCTATAAAAATGCTTTTCTAGCTTCGTTTTTTATGAGAAGACCTAAGAATTTTCAAGAGACGCAACTGCTTTGGCAGAATACATTGTCTTCTCACTTTTAGGGTTTTAAACCTTTTTATTTTCAATTCAAAAGATCCCAACAGTTTGTGTGAATTATTTTGGAACCCAAGAACAAAACTTTGTTATTATTAATCCTTGCGGAGTACGTCTCTAGACCTGAAGACTGAGGTCATTGAGGTTCGTTGCGTGTGGATCTTTGCTGAGGCTTGGACTGCGATTTGTGTGTGTTCGCTACATGGAATCCATTATTGACTCTAGGCTACGTGTTTATGTAGGCTTCCTAAGGTAAACTTATTGTAGAATTCATTTTGATTTTAAATTACAATTTAATTCATAATGAAAAAAAAAAGGTTTTTCCCATCGAGGATTTTTCCTGAAATTTGTGAGTTAGCATATTTGTGTTTATGATGGTTTGACACACGCACACACGTACTTTTATATTTAGGGGTTAAATTAACTTGGTTTAAGGATTGACTATAACAAATAAGTTTGTGGTTGGAATTCGCAAGTTCATTTGAATCAGTATCGCACACTACGCATCACTTTTTACAAATTGGTATCAGAGCAGGTTACGTAAGTTATTGGGTTAGATCTTATTTATCGCTTGTGTCCATCCACGATCCTCGCCGCGCTCTGGGGCGGGCGCTCAAAGGGAGAGGATCTTTCGGGTCCCGCGTATCCCTCTCGGGAGTACTTCGGTCGGCGTCCTTTTGAGAAGAGGTGTAAAAATGTAGCGAGATTTAGAGTCGCCAGTCTATTTTACTCAAAACAGACAAAAGAAAAAAAGGGGAAGCCATCCCTAAGGATGGCATCCCAAGAGATACTGGTGCATGCGAAATCAAAATGATTCGAGAAGGGTTCGGAGGCTTAGTTATGAAATGGGAAGGTGTTAGGAACCCATTCCGTCCTTTCGGTCTCTCATGGATATTTGCTATTTTCCTTTATATTTCCCCCGTGATATGTGTGCATGTGTATATATAAAATGGAGGTAGGAATCCTCGACTTATATCATGGAAAAGATCAAGCGAGTGATCCGTGGGAAGATATAAGAATAGTGTTAGAAAAATAAGATTTACGCGATTACCCCTATGTGGATCGTTACAATGGAACGATAACGCATATGGAGTAATACGTCACTAAGGTCTAGTATATAGAATAGAAGAAGATTACATTTAGAGAAAATAGAAAGTAAGAGGAAAAGTAAGAAAAGGACTCGAATCTTGGGTTTTACCCCGAGACGCCTACGTAGCCTATAAAGGCATCAAAGTCCACATAGTTCGCAAAAAAAAATAGTGGTGGGATTTATCCCATAAATCCAAATGGGGGATCTCTTATTTGTGAATGTGTGTGTGTGTGTAGAAAAAGTGTTTTAGTTGTGAGAAAAGTGTGGAAAAGTGTGAGAATCCCAATTTGGAATTTATGAGCAAACCCTCTTTTTCTTGTTTTTTAGGGTTTTTATTTATATGAAAATAGGATATGTGCAATAATACTAAATAAAAAGTATATTAGGATGTGTGGGATGAGATAATAAGAGTGCTAAGTAATGAAAACAAGTTATTGAGAATTTAAGAGGATTTAAGAGAGAGTTTGAGAAAGTTGGACCTTCTTGCAAATCTTAAGCTTGATCTTGAGTGTTGGAGAGCAACCCTTGCACTTGGATGATGACGAAGAGTGGCTAATTCATCAAGTTTGATGAAAAGGATGATGAAAAGTGGAAGTAAAAGAGGAATTTCGAAGTTGAAATCACGTTAACTTTGAGAGAGTTTTCTGGGATTCGTTGAGAATGAATTTTATTAGATCTGGGCTCACTTGGAAAATGAGGGGAAGCCCTCCTTTTATAGGCTCAGGTCACTATCGATCGACATAGAACCGTTCCTACCTATCGGCATCTGCCGATAGGCAGGGTCTGGAACCTGTCATTTGGCAGTGTGTTTCAGGCCTTTTCGGAAAAACGGCTGCCGAGGGCAAATCGTTGATCAGAATTGCGCACGGGATAGACCATTGGAAAGGTAATTCAGAGACCTTCGAATATCCTTTGTACCGCTCCTGGGTTCAAGAGCTGACTTTGGGTCAAATATGGATCATAAGCTTTTATCGGTCCATTGGTTGGGGAATCGCTCCGACGCAAACGGATTGTTCGTTCGCATGGTGAGTCCGAATCGCACATAGGGTTGACTATTGGAAAGGTTAGGAGATGTACTTCGACATTACAAAGAGTTTGACCTGGTTTGGGGAGTTGACTTTGGTCAATCAAGCTCGAGAAGCATTCGGTGCCCTCTCGGAGTCAAACGGATCAT
This sequence comes from Sambucus nigra, assembly GCA_949130495.1. Lineage (NCBI taxonomy): Eukaryota > Viridiplantae > Streptophyta > Magnoliopsida > Dipsacales > Adoxaceae > Sambucus > Sambucus nigra. The sequence goes on along the minus strand of OX422224.1, from coordinate 136,529,608 downwards.
TCGTCCCCGTGGAAAGTCGGAATCGTGCACGGGACAGACTGTTGGAAAAAGTATTCAGTGCCCTTTGAAGATTCATACAACCTCGGTCGACATGAAGAGTTGACATAGGTCAAATAGATCTCGGGAGCGCCCGATCGCCTCTAGGTCAGGTTTTGGATGCAAACGAATTTTGCATGGTAAGTCGGAATCGAGCACGGGATGGACCGTTGGAAAGGGTATTCAGTGCCCTTCGAAGATTCATTCAGTCTCGGTCAAGATGAAGAGTTTGACTTTTTGGTCAAATTGAGCTGAGGAGTGCCCGATGGCTTCTAGGTCACTACTCGGGACATGACCCGGGTTTGTAGTGATAGAGGGAGGTACTAGGGACCTAAGGAGAGTTAGGGGTAATAGAATGGGGTGTCTACACAGACCCTTGACAGATGAGTTTGGAAAAAATGATAACCGTTGAATAGACACCACATGATGCTTTTGAGGGAGTATGACCGATTCAGAGGGTTGAGGCCGATTTTGAGGTCCTAAAGAGTGTGCTAGGGATGATCCATTCTGCAGGTCAAAGCTGAATCTATGGCCTTAGTGTAAAGGTCTAATAACCAAGGCCAATTTTGACCTAAGAGTGGTGACGATCGAGGACTGAGGTCAATTCTGACCCAACTCAGGTGATGATCCAAGACCGAGGTCAATTCTAACCTAAGAGTGGTGATGATCAAGGATCGGGGTCAATTCTGACCCAACTCAGGTGACGATCCAAGACCGAGGTCAATTATGACCTAAAGAGTGGTGACGACCGAGGACCGGGGTCAATTCTGACCCAACTCAGGTGATGATCCAAGATCGAGGTCAATTCTAACCTAAAGAGTGGTGACGACCGAGGACCGGGGTGAATTCTGACCCAACTCAAGTGACGATCCAAGACCGAGGTCAATTTTGACCTAAAGAGTGGTGAGGATCGAGGACCGGTGTCAATTCTGACCTAACTCAGATTACGATCCAAGACCGAGGTCAATTCTGACCTAAAGAATGGTGACGATAGAGGACCAGGGTCAATTCTGACCCAACTCAGGTGACGATCCAAGACCAAGGTCAATTCTGACATAAAGAATGGTGACAATCGAGGATAGGGGTCAATTCTAACCCAACTCAGGTGATGATCCAAGACCGAGTCCAATTCTGACCTAAGAGTGGTGACGATCGAGGACCGGGGTCAATTCTGACACAACTCAGGTGACGATTCAAGACCAAGGTCAATTCTGACCTAAAGAGTGGATGAAGATTGGATTTTGATTTTGCCGGAGAAAGTGCTTTTGTGATTTTGATTTGAGCTGGGGAGATGATAGCTGGGGAAGCTTTTGTTTCATTAGGAGACCTTGTCGGGGGGGGGGGAGGGGGACAACCTATTTTGGTTGTTGTAAGAGAATTCCGTTGGGGAAGTGATCAGGTGATCCTTAGAGATCCTCCGGAGCTTTGCCGGGAGGAGTTTTCACTTGGTTTTTGAGGATTTTGCTGGGAAAGAGGGGTTCCATTCTAGGGAACGCGGAGTTTTCTTGGTGAAAAGGCTTTAAATCCTTCCTGGGATTTTTAGGAATTTTCCGGGGATTTTTCGAGGCTTTATGGTATTTTTTGGGAATTTATGTACGAAATTTAATAGGGGTGTCGGTCGTCATAGTATGAAGGGTGTCATTCCGCAGTGGCATGGACTTTTGGGCTACCTCGGGAAGGCAAGGGGTCAGTGTCGATCGGTATGGTAGGGGAGGTGCCGATCCGCATGGCGCTTAGCATCCTATATAAAGGGGGAGAATCCCCTCATTTTTTTCACAGTTTCTTTGCTTTATCTCTCTCTCTGCGATTCTTCTACAAATCATTCTAGCATTCCGATCTTCAAGAAATGGCCACTTTTGTGAGCACTGCAGTCCACCGGGAGTGGCTGACCGTTGATGACTGGACGAACGTGGAGTAGAGGGCTAGGGCGCCTCTTGCTTTGGGGAGTGAGAACTCCTTTGATGCGTTTGAGCCTATTGTGGATAAGCGAACTTTGCTGTGGGAGCCATCGCGTCATCACTTTTTGAATGTGAGTCCCGATGGTAATGCAAGTAACCCGTCCTTTGGCATTTTTCTCTCTTTGGTGATTTTTCTTTCTTGATTTTTGATGAGACTTTTCTTTTTTCCAGTCCGATATTTCTTTGAAGAACATGCGTGCCCGTGGGACAACGGGGCTTAGGGATGTCTGGGAGCATCTCCCACCTGTGGTGTGTTGGATGGTATCATCTACGGGTTTTGGGCGGTTGGCATCGGTGCTGGATGAGACGCCTCGTTCGACAGCGGTCTTGTGCGCTTTGGGAGAGAGGTGATGGGATACTACCCACACCTTCCATTTCGGCTTCGGGGAGATGACTGTGACTCCCATAGACGTGCAACAGCTGTTGACGCTGGATTGTGATGGAGATAATATTGAGGTGGATCTCTCTTTACGGGTGAGACCGAAGGCAGTGCGTGCAACACTTAGTGACGTAGGGAGGATAGTTTATGGGGATTTGATTCAGTTGTCCCTACTGAAGGATGTTCTACTGAGCAGAGTGATTGATGTGGAGGATGGGCTGTAAGTGAGGCAGATGGCTCGGTTATTTATTCAGCTGGTATTGGGAGGATTCATGGTGGCGTCAAGCAACGATGTCATCCATTTATGGTTTCTGTCGTACTTGAGGATGTTTTCGAACATCCCTTTCTATGATTGGGGGAGTCTGACCTTGGCGACCCTTTACTCCTCTCTGGATACATTCAGTTGGTGTTGCCGGCAGACCTTTACTGGAGCCACGTACCTTCTTGAGGTATTCTTTAGTTTGCGCATTTCTTTTCATGCACTCTCATTTTCCTTTCATGCATTCGCATTTTCCTTTCATGCATTCATATTTTTCTTTTGTGCATTCACATTTTCCTTTCATACATTCGCATTTTTCCTTATGCGTCATCTTTTTGTTTGTGAATTCAGACGTGGTTCTACGAGGTGATTGGGTGGAATACACCGCTGATCGCTTTGAAGGATGACACTATTGGGGACTTCTGTCGATTGTATCGATGGCGTAAGGCCAATCGGCAGTCGAAGGGATATCTCTCCCTAGAGGTGGTGCGTCAAGTCTTGAATTCCCTGACCAGTGGTAGGGTAAGATTCTTTCCATTTTAGTCTTGGTTTTTGCACCTTCTGATCTTGTATTGATTTATGCTCGCTTGGATATTTTCCGGTGACCTTTTATCCCTGGGGACAGCCATTCAGGATGTCGGAGCGACTGGGGTGAACGCGCGGATGAGGCATTTGCTGGTGCATGAGTTCGGCCATTCCTGGTATTTCAGGGAGAGGGTGGTTCATCAGATTGTCGAGGAGGAGGTGGAGGTGCCACCTGCGCAGCCTCCTACGTCTGTGAGGCGGGAGCGACTGCTGTCGGAGGATGAGAGGATCGTGGTAATGATCGGCGAGTCCTACTTGTTGTACACCTATACAACTATGCCCTATGATTATATGGACTTTGTGACGAGCTGGTTGATGGCGCCCAGCATATATGATGCCCTGCCTTTCCTTCCTGTAGGTTCGAGTCGAGCGGTGGGTTCTTCCCACAGCAGCGCTGGTCCATCGGTATCGGCAGCGGCGATGACCTCAGAGGTTCATTTTGTGCAGTTGCATAACCCTTCGTACAACATTCGGCGGGCTAATGGAGGGATGGTGACTATGTTTCACCGTCCTCATGCGATGGATCCGGAGGAGTTGGGTTTGACAGAGGAGGTCCTTCGACCTGCGGTATACTTTTTTGTTCCTCTCTTTCTTTCTTTTTTATTTTGGTTATTTCTGCTTTGATACTGATTTGGCCTTTCCTTGCAACAAGTTCGGGTGTCGACCAATTGGCTCAGGGACATCAGAGACTGGATATCTTCGGCGACTACCCATACTCGGGACGCGTTTCCTATTCCTTCCTGCTTGGTTCCGTGTGCTTCGTCCGGAGAGGACTCGGGCTCGGGTAGTGGTGGCGCATCGTCTCGTCATAGGGGGAAGAGAGCACGCCGCAGGGGTTGAAGCTCTTGAGAGAGAGAGAGAGAGTGAGAGAGAGAGAGAAAGAATGTGGGCTTGGGCTAATCCCACTGTTTTTTCTTTTTCTTTTTATTTCCTGCAAAATGATGTAACACAGAAAACAGATATATGCAATGCAATGGATTTCTTTATTATCTTTTGTTGATGACGAATGCATGCATGAACATGCGCTTTTTACTTTGCTGCCGAGACCGTAAAAAAGAATATTTTTGGAATATTTTGAAGGAAAGTTTTTATTTAAAAGGGAAATTATATAAGGAGGAAAAAGGGATTTTGAAATTCTGTCGCGAATATCAATTTATTTTTATTGAATTTTATTATTTGACAAAAGAGAAAAAGAGGAAAATTTCTAAAAATGGGGGGGTTTCCGATCGACAAGCACCCTGGCCAGCCTATCGACAGTTCAATCCAGTTCCATTAATTCAAAGCTTTGAATGGTACCCTCTTTAGCCTTTGGTACCTTGTGGGGTAGGATTCGCTTCGATTTCTGCAGGGATTATGTCCCTTATGAGAGTTTTTAAGTATAAAAAAGGGTCAGGGTGGAGTGTTTTCATCACAACTTTGCATTTTCAATTACTTGCCCACTATCTATTAGCCTGGCAAGATGGTTCTCCCTTGTAGAATTAAGTTTATCAACTACCTCAAAGCCTTGGAAGCAATGTGCTCTTATAATGTCGACTATGATGCTTTCAACATGCGTCGAGTCTCCTTGTGGCGCAATCGGCCTTTTGAGTGGAATGTGTTGACGACGATGGCACAATTCTAGTACCCCGAAGACCATGTATTCCGCTTTGGGTTGGAATAAGTTTGTCCTACCTACGAGGAATTTTCCGGCATACTGGGTGTAAATCCTAGTGTTGTCGTGGCTTTGCATGAATTTTCCCGCTCACCCAGGGATTTGTTGGTCGGGCTTCTTCATATTTCTCCTTCGATGGCTAGATCATTGGTTGCTAGAGGAATGATCTCCCTCCTGACGGTGCTGCAGTTCGTGCATTTGCGGGAAGTAGGTGATGTTGGCTATGCTAGAGACGTTGTTCTGGGTCTGGTTTCCAAATTATTTCTCGTGACTGGGAGGTGCAAGTGGACCCACAACTTGCAACCATTACTTCATGGATTTTATATCATCGCAATCATGCATCGGTGATACTGGTGGAGACCCTGAATGGCCTGGATGCCTGGATCGAAGGTCATTTTGACTTTTTGAGGGGTAGCCCCGTGATGTTGTTCATGTGGTGATCTGAAAGATTCCACTTGGTGACTCCTCCAGAATATCCCTTGTCGGCCGTACCCAACTTCTTTTCACGTTACTTCATCAACGTTGGCCTGTATGTTAAGAACTGGGAGCATTGACTTGTGGCGCATGGGGCTCGTGGGCTATATTGGTCAGTGCCTTGGTGGGGATAGTTGCTTCCTATTCTGGAGCTAGGAGAGTATTCATATGTGCGGTTGGTTGGTCTCAGATAGACCTCTTTTTATTTCCCTTGGCGGCTTTTGCGCGAATTCGGCTGGGCGCAAGTCGTGCCCCCTCGAACCTAAAATTTATTTTCGATAGAAGATTTGACTGAGCGCCTGCATCTATTGCTTGGGTCTCTGTGGGAAATTCGGCGTCTGTCGACCCGTTCCTCTCAGTCTGTCGGAAGGTTTGGCATGTCCCCAAAGATTATATGAAGTGGTTGTGGAGGAAAGTAGTCAGCAAGATGTTGACAGTGGACACTTAACAAAGATGGTTTATTTTATCAAACACCATGGAAGGGGGTGTTGTGGTCTTTTAGAAGATGGTTAAGGCTCATATATCTATGGAATGTTTACGGCACTCTATTTAGGCAGGGGAAACTTAGGGACCTCAAGATTCAGATGATGAGGGTGTAGGCTCCTCTGGTAGCTGTGGGTAGGACTCTTGGAGAGTTTATTTGTGTAATAGATGCGGGGATTTTATTTGGCTTTTTATGGTAGTTTGGGGGAAGGGAGTTATTCATTCATTTTCTTATGTAATCCGTACTGTAATTTCTTATTAATGAAATAAACAAGTTTCTGATCATCTAGCTGTGCCTTTCGATGAATTTTGTATTTTGAATTATCTATACTGATCGCTAAGGCATACATAATCCTTTTGTTCAAGTATTTTTAGAATGAACAGCCGTTCTCGGAGGTAAGAAAGGAATAGTATTTTGTGAAAAAGAAAGGGCCGCAGCCATGTGAGGTGTATGAGCTGCCTACGTACCTCTGGGTTTTTCGAAAATGTTTTTTTTATCTATTTGAAAATAGTTTTTTTTTTGCAGAGGATCAGGCTCACGTAGTTCTGGGTAGAGGGAAATGAAGAGTTATTTTTTTTAGAATAGAAGGGGGTGAGAAGAGTAGTAGCACACCGAGATTTCGGACTAGGGGTAGAATTTCTTGAGACGGTCTAGATTGACTGAACGAGCCATCTCTTCCCCATCTAGGTCAGTGATCATGGTGACACCGTCGGATAATATTTTCTTCACAATGTAGGGGCCGCTTCAATTGGGCTTGAATTTCCGTCTGGGGTCCCAGATGGGTTCTATTATCTCTTTGAGGGATAAATCCCCCTCCCGGACACCGCAGTCCTTGACTCTCTTATTGGATTGAAGATTCGAATAATTTTTGGAGCTGATTTTTCTGGATTTTTAAAATAGGAATATTTGATGTTATCTCGTGTTGGGGCTACAACATGATTTGATTATTTTCGCGAGAGGAACGTGATGGTGATATCATATTTTGAGGCTAAATTTATGTGTCGATTTATTGTGCAATGATTTTATGGAATGGGGTTTTACACAATATGCTCCTTTAAATCTCATGAGTTTATTGAGTTGATTTCATGTTTAATTGAACTCATATTTGAATTGTTAAATTCTTGGAAATCTGGGAAAATTAAATGTTGAATTATTTTTATTCATGTGATATCATTATATTATTGTTGAGCACGTTGTCATAAGATTTTAATATGGCACGGAGGTTGTTCACCCGCCAAAATTCATGCTTCCCGGGGTATGCCTTGATAAAGCATATGCGGATGGGGTGAGGCCTGGTGACCCATTGATGTGTTGTTTATAAATTTATTGATAAATTCTATTGAGATTTGCATTTGATTTAAATATTCGTACTCGTGTTGTTACGCTTTATTCACCGCTAATATATTTGTTGAGCTTCTTTCCTGTCGTATTGTGTACTTCCCCATATTTTCTTTTAGTTGGCAGTTTAATGTAGATTTGAGTGCTTTGGACCAATTGCGATGATTTTAGCGAGGATTATATTGGAAAGATTTTTAATACAAGAGATGAGAAGACTTGTATTCATTTTGATGTATAGAGCATTTGGAGATTTATTTGTTTTCTAGATAGTTAGTTTGTTGTAATTATTTTGAGAGAATTGTTGTATTTGAAGATTGAGATTAGTGGTTTCTTGTTTGTATTGTGGGATTTTCAGATGCTCTATACCTTATTATTTGTGGAATTCATTTAGTTTATCGATAGTAGCTCTCCATTCGCTCTCCCCGGGCGGACGGGGTGTTACATGCCGGACAGGAACCGAGCCTGGAAAAGTGGGGTTTTCAATATATGCAAAGCTACGATTTGGACTGGTAACCAAGATCACGAACAGGGTCCCATTTTAAAATGCGCAAAAATTGGGCGGCAGGCCGACCCGAAATTTCGGCAGAGTTTTGGGTTGAGCCCGACAATCTAAAACGCGTGTCCTAGGTTTGACACCTATATGTTGGTATGCAGTTGGTTGGGTGAATCGGCATGGGTTCCCCCCTTTGGCGTGGCTTCCATGATATATGTCTTGCTCTTGTGGGCAATCGGTACGTGTGGATAAGCCATTTGATATACCCGAGTGTACATGAATTGCCTCACCATATACCTCGTGGGGACGGTACGTGTGAGAGGGAATTCGATATAATCAGCGTACGTGAACCAATTCCCTGCAATATACCTCTCGTCATGACTTCGGTCAAGTGGTACGATGTGGGGGAACCGTTTGATATACGCCGAAGGTACTTAGCCAATGGAAGGTGAGAGTCATATCGCTTAGGCTAACTGCGACCTACTGGACCAGCGCCCATCACGAAGTGACCCTCCAGTTACTAGATAAAATTTAGTCAATAACAATGCTCTTTGGTGATGTCGTGTGAATCATGCCTGATTCTCTTATTAGTATCTTTATGATAAGAATGCCTTTCTTGATTATGCCAGACAGGGAGAAAATTATAAGTACCCAAAAAAGGTACACCAAGTATGGATGGGTGATGTGTGCAACATGGGGATATATGTGATCCTAGGTGCACGTAGTGTGAAGTGTACATGTAGAATTTTCTACAAGTGTGTGAACATAAGCATAAGCATGGGATACACATGGAAAAGGGGAGCATGCAGCTATGGGGGGAAACATAAACAAATATAGCATCCATGTAAATAGAATCAAGCCCACAAACAAATAATAGTCCCCAGCAGAGTCGCTACTATTGCCATCCCCGATCCTCGCCGCGCTCTGGGGTGGGCACGCGAAGGGAGAGGATCTTTCGAGTCCCGCGCATCCCTCTCGGGAGCACTTCAGCAAACGTCCTTTTGAGATGAGGTGTTAAAATGTAGAGAGATTTAGAGTCGCCAGTCTATTTTACTCAAAACAGACAAAAGAAAACAAAGGGGAAGTCATCCCTAAGGATGTCATCCAAAGACATACTGGTGCATGCGAAACCAAAATGATTCGAGAAGGGTTCAGAGGCTTAGTTACGAAATGGGAAGGTGTTAGGCACCCATTTCGCCCTTTCAGTCTCTCATGGATATTTGCTATTTTCCTTTATATTTCCCCTCGTGATATGTGTGAATGTGTATATATAAAATGGAGGTAGGAATCCTCGACTTTTATCATGGAAAAGATAAAACGAGTCATCCATAGGAAGATATAATAATAGTGTTAGAAAAATAAGATTTATGCGATTACCCCTACGTGGATCGTTATAATGGAACGATAACGCATATGGTGTAATACGTCACTAAGGGCAAGTATATAGAATATAACAAGATTAGGTTTAGAGAAAATAAAAAGTATGAAGAAAAGGACTCGAATCTTGGGTTTTACCCCGAGACGCCTACGTTGCCTATAAAGGCATCAAAGTCCACGTAGTTCGCATACAAAACGAGGTGTGGGGTTTATCCCATAAATCCAAATGGAGGATCTCTTATTTGTGAGAGTGTGTGTGTGTGTGTAGAAAAAGTGTTTTAGTTGTGAGAAAAGTGTGAAAAAAGTGTGAGAATCCCTATTTGGAATTTATGAGCAAACCCTATTTTTCTTGTTTTTTAGGGTTTTTATTAATATGAAAGTAGGATATGTGCAATAATACTAAATAAAAAGTATATTAGGATGTGTGGGATGAGATAATAAGAGTGCTAAGTAATGAAAACAAGTTATTGAGCATTTAAGAGGATTTAAGAGAGAGTTTGAGAAAGTTGGACCATCTTGAAGATCTTGATCTTGATCTTGAGTGTTGGGGAGCAGCCCTTGCACTTAAATGATGATGGAGAGTCGCTAATTCATCAAGTTAGATGAAAAGGATGATGAAAAGTGTAAGTAAAAGAGGGATTTGGAAGTTGATATCACGCTGCCTTCGTGAGAGGTTTCTGGGATTCGTTGAGAATGAATTTTATCAGATCTGGGCTCCCCTTGCAAATGAGGGGAAGGCCTCCTTTTATAGGCTCAGGTCACTACCGATCGGAATAGAACAATTCCTTCCTATTGGCACCTGCCGATAGGCAGGGTCTGGAACCTGGAATTTGGCAGTGTGTTTCAGGACTTTTTTGAAAAATGGTTGCCGAGGGCAAACCGCTGGTCAGAATCATGCATGGGATAGACCGTTGGAAAGGTAATTCAGATAAATTTGAAAGTCCTTTGGATTGCTCCCAGGTTCGGGAGTTGACTTTGGATCAAATATGGCTCAGAAGCATTTGTTGGTCAATTGGACGGGGAATCGCTCGGACACAAACGGATCGTTTGTCTACATGGTAAGTCCAAATTGTGCACAGGGAAGACCGTTGGAAAGGTTAGGAGATGTAATTCGACATGCCAAAGAGTTTGACCCGGTTTGGGGAGTTGACTTTGGTCAACCGAGCTCGAGAAGCATTCGGTGACCTCTCCGAGTTAAACAGATCGTTCGTTTGCATGGAAATTCAAAATCGCACACGGGATAGACCGTTGGAAAGGGGATTTAGTGCCCTTCGAAGATTCATTCAGCCTCGATCGAGCTGAAGAGTTGCCATAGGTCAAACAGAGCCTGGGAGCGCCCGACGCCTTCTAGGTCATGTTTCGGACGCAAACGGATCATTCATCCGCATGGTAAGTCGGAATTGCACACGGGACGGACCGTTGGTGAGGGTATTCAGTTCCCTTAGAAGATTCATTCAGTCTTGGTCGAGATGAAGAGTTTGACTTTGGTCAACTTGAGTCGGAAGTGCTCGATGGCTTCTAAGTCAGTACTCGGGACATGACCTGGGTTTGTAGTGATGGTGGGAGGTACTAGGGCCTAAGGAGAGTTAGGGGGTAACAGAATGGGGTGTCTACACCGTTTTTTTGGTGATTTTTGTCACTTCTATCTGTGTTTTTTCTCGATGGATTCACCTTGTTTTTTATTATAAAAATAGGTTGAATTTTTCATTTGCGAAAAGAATTAAATTTTTAGAAAAAAAAAATATCTTTTTAAATCCGTAATGGATCTTTTGCAAACGGTCCAAAATCAAAGGGATTTTTATCATGAGAAGTTTGTTGCTTTGGACCATGACTTAAATGCTTTAAAATTGTCCAAAAAGGAGAATAATGACAGAGTCCGATTTTTAGAAAAAGAATTGGAGGACTTTAAAATTCTAGGGTTTGTGTTTATGCCAAAGTGGATAAAAATATTTTACTTGATGAGTTTGTGGCACGTGGGGAGACTCTTAGAGATAAGTGTGCGTATTTTAAGAATGAATGTGATAACCTTCTAGGAGTAATTAAAAATTTAAAGAAGGAATCCCTAATTTTGGAAGAGTCAAATTCCTTATTGGAGTCTAAAATTTTGATATTTAAAAAATGATTCACTGGAGTCGAGTAGTGTTAGTAATGATGGTAATGGCTCACATGTTCCTAATGCTTCCGTTGCTAAAGCCAAGAATATTATTTGTTTTAGAGGGTCAATAAATCCCAACAACGTTAGAAATGGTCAACACATAGGTGTCGTTCCACCCGTTTACACATGTTCACGTTGTGGTAAGAAAGGTAACCTCAAGAGTTTTTGTTTCGATCTTCAAAAATGTCCTAGGAAGTTTAAATCTGGTGTTCCCTTGGTTCCCAAAACCCCTATGTGCCATTACACATCTATTTGGGTTAGGAAATCACTTTTAGGAGCACTATATGTTACATTAGTTGATTCTCGGTTGCTTGCATATGATTTTTCTCTTATTATATCATATAGATGAATGTGTTTGCATGTTGATCATAAGCTAGTTGTTCTAGATGATTTATTCTTGCTAGTTCTATGACTCATGCACTTTGGTATTAAATTTTCTATTTTTGTGAAAAATTTTAAAAAATACAAAAAGATTTTATTTTGATAAAATTTGTGAAAAAGACAAAAAGAGTTTTGTATTTTGTTTTTACATCATATATGAATGGACATTTAGGATGACCAAATCACAATTTCATTCCAGTCCACGTGACTATTTGATAGTGTTTTGATATGTGTCATCATTTCATTTTTGTGCTTTACAACGTGATTAGTTGTAAAGCACATTGTAATGAGTCATTGAGATGTGATTAGTTGTTACTGCTTATATTTTTGACTCGTAAGTTCCTTTAATACACATTTTCATGAATTTGTTTGATTACTGTACATGTTTATCACATATTGGTCGGAGTGTTGTCATCTCAATTATGTCTTTAAAAAGAACCATATGCGATAAAACTTGATAATGGAAGTAGTGCATGTAAAATTTGTTTACCTTGGGAATTTAATTGTAAAACAATATGATGAGTGAATCACGGGAAAGGGCTGCGGGAGTACAAAATTAACTCGTTGATACTTGCTTTTTGGGTAACCTGTCTCTTGATTCATCAGTCATTGCGATCAAAATTCGAGTATCAAAATTCCTAGAATAACCTATAAAACTTGATAAAAATACAGTATTGTGGTAAATTCGGGTATCAATCAAATTTCAAGTGTAAAAATCGTTAATGTGAAAACTTGCAATTTCAATTTTTATTAAAAATCTTTTTTTGTTTGTTTTTTTATGTTCAAAAAACAATTTGAAGGGAGAAAATGAAAATTTATGCGATTATATAACTACTAAAATTTAAAAGTAACCGAGTTTAGAATTTAAGAGAAGGGACAAGAGGTGGGATTACACCGCATCATTAATTTAATTTAATTTCCCAATTGTTCAATTGATATGTTCGAAATAATATTGAATTTAAAACTTAACTCTCATTACAATCGTAAATTCAACACAATTTTTTCAACAATTAAATCCGGAATTATCACTACGGATAAAAAAAAAATTAGATTCATAGTTTTTTTTTATAATTTATATGCTAAGATCGATTTATGAAAAATTATAAGAGTATTTTAATTGCACACTCAGAATTATTAATTTGATTTGGGAATATGCCCTATCTCTAGTTTGAATCCTAAAATCAAATATCAATTTTCAAAATTAATTTATTAACTCTCGTTAAATAAATTAATTAATGACTGTCTCTGTATTAATTAACCTAGAACAAATCCATGAACAATTAATTCATTAAATTAAATGAACCTACGCGTTTCATCCCACTCCTTGAATGGGGTGTTTAGCCAAGCATGATTAAAAATGAACAATAGTCACAAACATTTATCAAGAAGTTAAATAAAAAAAAGGCAAGAAATATAATACATAGTAATTCCTCTGTCAAATATGTGCATGAATGTGCGTTCCAATTTCTTCCCAAATAACTCAACTTAATTACAAAAATGAACCAAAATCTTATTCTAGTAATTTATTCTAAACCTAAACTATATTTTTTTTCTATCCTACAGCAGTCTCCCTTTTTTTTCTTTTTCTGTGTTTCTTGTGTCTTTTCTGTGTGAGAGACTTCTATGAGAGAGTCCTCTTTTAAATGATACTTTCCTTTTTTTAGATTCCACGATTTTTGTTTGGGAGAGGACATATTGTGGGATTTCATTTTTGGGTATTTGGATTTAGAAGTATTGCAGGTGGATGATAATGGATATGGAAGGGTCTTGGTTTCTTGGGATTTTTTTTGTTTAAAAGAGATTCAAACCAGGTATGGATGGGTAGCAGGTGATTCTGGGTTATGATTGGGTAAAAATGGGTCAGCTATACTGAATATCGGGTAAGGGTTGGATTCGGTTTGAGGACTGTTGGGTTGTGTTTTGAGGTTTAGTGGATTTTTAATTGTTGCCATAGTTGTTATTAGTTTGAAAGTGGGTCGGATGTAGCTTCCTAGGTTGGATCGGGGTGAGAAAGAAGCTCGAGTTGGTCGTTAAACCGAGTTTGTTAGAAATGGGTATCCGAATTTTTTGTTAATGGAGGACATCTCAGTTGGGTTATGGAGATGTAGGATTTAGAGTTTGGGGTAGTTGGGAGGTTGAAGATGAAGTTGGGTTTGTTTGTGTGTGTGAGGATGTATGGTAGGAAGAGTGAGGGTGATGGATTAGTTTAGGTGTATGTGAGTGTAGGGGATGCGGTGTGCGTGTCATTTGCACCTAAAATAAAACTATTTACAACTTAATATAAATTAAGTATAAAATTAAATTAAAAAAAAATATCAAACTTACCAAAAACTAAATTCCTGATCTCAAAATAAGACAAACCAATAAAAATTAAAATTAAAAATCATTAAATAAGTCCTAAAAAATGTAAACCCTAATAAAACTAAAAATAAATTCCTAAAAATGCTAATAAAAATAAAATAAAATAAAATAAGATAAATATTTAAAACTAAAAATAAAAATAAACAACACAAAATAAAAAGTAATATAAAAATATAAAATAAATCCTTAAAATCCTAAATAATTCAAAAATAAATCTTAAAAATAAAAATGATTCAAAATAAAAAATATAAATATTAATAAAAGTACAAAATCAACACACACAAGGCTCGAAAAATAAGACATAAAATTACATAACACCAAAAGTGCAATCCTTCCTAAAACTCAACATGTGTTAGTGTGAAACAATCTTGAGTATCATTAGAGTATTTCTTAGATCGCCTTTTAGAGAATCAAAGCCTTGACTTCAATTCTCACTAGATATATCTCTCTGAATCGAACTCTCTGACAATTGGGTAAGTGTATATCTCTAGTATGTGAGGAGTTGAGTAAATGTAAACAAGTTCCAATGTGTCACACACTTTATATAAAATTATGGATACATGAAAGAAATTTGATATCATGAACGAATGTTAACCACTATGTCGATAATGTCGAGTTATTCACCATATAGACTTGTCGTTTGCCCGAACACGTCACCAAGGGTGAAAAGGGGTTTATGTAAGACACGAGGGGAAAATTGGGAATATGATGATATGATGGTAGGATTTTGAGAAGAGTGTGACACACTTTGTCTGACTAATGTCTTCATCTTTTGAATTATGATCGCATACTTTTGTTTTTCTTCTTTTTTTATTTTTTTTCTTTCTTTTTCTGCTTCTTTTGATTTTGTAATGAACTTTTATTTTCACAAATGAAGACAATTTACATTGATAATTTCAAACACTCTTTTCCTAAAAAACGATGGTAATGATGGGAATTGACATATGGATGGTATTTGGGACATACATGGATAATGGAATTATGGAAAATGGGTGAATGATAGTGTCATACGGAAAAATGATAAGTGTATGGTTAGAATTGGTTTAGTGCTCGGACAAACTACAAGACAAATATTTCTTACAAATCGAAAGTAATGTCCTTCTCAGTGACTATGCCAAATTTGAAAAATAAGGAGATCGTGTAATGACTAAGTGTGGTACCCAAGGAATGTTGAGTCAACTCGTGACTCTGAGATACATAAAAGACCTCAAAAAGGTGAAAATCTCAAATCTCGTGGTTTAAGTTATCCACTAGTGCTCTTTTAAAGCCCTCTTGAGAATATAGTTACTCTTCATATTTGATTGTAATGTGATAGTGAAAATTGCTGAGTTTAGGAATTCATAGTGCAAGTATGCTCTTAAGGGGAATTATTTAATTTTATGGTAAAATCGTAATTTTAGGGTCGAACATGTGTATTTCGATATTTCTAAAAGACGGATGATAGACAATTCATAAAAAATTATTTTTAACTGTGCAAAAAGTTTAAAATCACTTATTTATGATTTTTATTTAAAAGAGGTACAATTTTGATAACTTTCCCACCCCAAACAAAAGTGAACATCGTCCTCGATGTTTAAAACTATATATAGAAAATTAAAAGCATAAGGTAGGAAAGATATTACCAGAATGAACTGCTTATGAAATTGTATCACATGGTGGAGCAGAGATGGGACCTGAAGAATAGATGCGACACAAAAATAACTACAAGTCCATAGAGAAAATGAAAATCATTGGGCGATGTGAAACAACACCCCCAAATAGGGTAAGACTCTGCCTTTCGTTAGCGCTAAGTTTAACTGAAGAGTGGCCCGATATGTGTGTTTTAAACGAAACCAATTTTTCTCCAAAAAAAAAAATCCAACTTTTAATTATGCACCAAACCAAGTTGTGAAAAACCAATTATTACTTTAAACCAATTTTATCTTGATTAATCGTAAAACATGCATCTAGTGATTAAAGCAAGTAAAATAAAGTAAAGTAAAGAATACTCACAATGACGGATGTACGAGGAAAAAATCCGAAACAGGAAAACAACCTCGAACGGCCCAAGCCAGACAATCACTATGAATATGGTTTTACAAAGACAGACAAAGTCTCACTCAACGACTCGATCCCCATGGGTCTTGATGCTCTTCTGATCTTCAACCACTACTCTCATAGTGCCCACATAGAAATTCCGTCTTCCACGATCTCTATCCACAACACACGCATCCACGTATGTCTCGGTATCCCCCGATATGGCTTTGATACGTCTACGATGACAAACACGATGTCCATCGCTTTTTCATCGCAAAACCCTTTGATGTTCAATGTGTAGAACAAACAACTTTGGTGCCGCAAGATCATGTAAACATATAAGAATGATAACTCGGATATTTGCAAACTCTAAAGATGTGTTTAAGACTTTTAAACCTTTGAAAACATGTGCAAACAATATTCTGGTTCGTAAAACTCTTTTCCAGAAAGCACACTTACACAATTATGATGAAAACACTGTTTAAATAGGATTTAAAGACCGCCTCAAAAAATGTGTCATTCGAACGACTTACGCATGTCGTTCACGCGACATATTATCTCGTTCGAATGAGATCCAATGTCGTTCAAGCGACCTCACGAAAGTTTGACTTTTTTATAAAAACATCTCTTAGCTAAGAGATTCAAATTAGTCGAACTCTATTTCGAGCTTATCATCATAAAACGATGTTTAAACCATTAAAACACTTTTAAAACATTTTTCTTCATAAAAATTACATCCTTATCTTTTATAAAATAATTCCCAGCACCATTAATTATACGCATTCATACCTGAGTGATCTCGGAATGCAATTAACTTTGAAGACGATTAAACTTGCACCAATTAAACATCGGCATGATTAATTCTTTGAAGCTTTGCCGCAACATCTTTAATTTCTTCAATACGTCCTATGACATATTAACTGAGTGGGATCGTGACAAAATAAAATCCATCCTATGACATATTACAAACACAGTTTTGTTCACGGAATTAAGTCAAAATAATACAGGGACTCAATTGGAAATTTATGTCCTTACAAATCTCCCCCTTTGAATATTCTGGGACAAAACTAAACCAGTGAAAAGCCTAAATGGGCCGTCAAACCATATGACGCCTAAATCCCATCCCATAAACCCAAAATCAAAAATACAGGACACGGACTAGAATATGTAGTACCGGCAAGCATGAACAGTCTGAATGTGATGTAGACTTGGAATCTCAAATCGCTAAGTATACGTACACACATGAAATAGACAAACAAATACCCAGTGAAGTATGGAGGAACAAATGATACCAATTTTCAAATGATACCAATTTATATTTCAATAAGAAAAAATCATTTGAAACATGTGAGAAATTATGTGATACCAATTTGAAACAAATATAATCAAACAATATGCAAATCCAGATATCAATAATAGCGCTCAACAAATCTCCCCCTACATCACAGATATCCATAATAACGCTCAACAAATCTTTTCACCGGATTGTCTCGAATAGACAATCCGGTGAAAAGATAAAACAATATGAAATATCTAGCATGAGAATATGAAATCAATTTTAAACAAGTTCATACCAATTTGAGAAGTGAAAACCGCTAGATAATCATGAAACAAACAACTAATATGATCGAGCAATGATAAATCAGTAGCTAGTAAACCAAGGAATCACACAAAAAGATATACCAATCAAATCAGGTGTGATAAACGGACTCATATGCAAAAATACCAATATTGAACATAAAAGAACCCGCATATAAACCAAACAGTCTAGAAATTCTTCCCGCAATACCAAAAAATTATCAATACTAACCAGAGAACTGCAAACCAATCAGAATCCATTTTTGACCCTGTCGTTCGAACGAGCCAGGTACTTCACTCCAACGAGATGAGGAAGTCGCTCAAACAAAGTACAAAAGTCATTCACGCGAGATGAGATGTCGTTTGAACGACTTCGCGCGACTTGCCAAAATTTCCCAGATTCACAGAAATAATATAAAGTACTGCCTAGTGAAAAAAAATTCCGCAAAAAGATTCCAGGAAGGGCCTGACAGAATCAAAACAGTGTTAAAACAGTAGGTTTTTAACACAAAATGCAAAAACTCATAAAAACTTAAAATGTGAGTTACATGCAAACATAGTACCGATGTGCTCAAACATGGATTTGGAATGAATGGGCGTGAAACTACAACAAATAAGTCACAATTCCAACACATCAAAACGATCAAGAAGCTCTAATTGATAGCTATAAATCATCAAACTTTATCATAGCCAAATGACAATTAAAGAGTGAGCTTAATGAACTAAACATACTACATGCACACAAATCTAAAATTTTGACGATTCTACAAACAATAGCGTCAAATTCCAATGTTTCAACATTAGGATTAGTTGTGCAAACCCATTTAAATCTTCTCCAACCAAACTCCCTCATATAAACATACTTTTTCAAGTTCTTTTGAGGTTTCTAGAATTCTCAACATAGAGAAAATCTTATTGAACTTTTTCTTATATAGCAATTTTCTTTTGGGCTCTTTTAAATGGTGGCTTTCACGACGAGTTAATTTTGAACTCTCGCAACCCTTTCCCATGAATCACTCATCAGTTTTACCAATTTTAAATCCTCACGGTAAACGGTTATTACATGCACACTTATCCTTAAGTCTACTTACGCATTGATGACAAGATTGAGATAAGAACGCCTCACCAAATTTAAATATGCAAGAGAAGTCAAACATCCATATAAACTCGTGCATGTGTGCGATGTTGGCATATATACAAAGTCGAATCAAAATGCATATCAACTTCGAAACAACCCCAGATAAACAATGGTTAAGATCATTCTAAGCATCGATAATAATGACCAAATGTCCTAGCCACATGGAGAATGAAACAATGGGGGGGGGGGGGTCCAAGCACACCAATATGCCACATCAAACATGTAAACTTAAAAACAAAAAACCGAAAATCTTTTTGGCTTTTCAAACATATTTCAACTCAAAGAAAAGAAAAATCTTTTTGGATTTTTATACGTTTTCTCAAAAACAAAATCTTTTAATATTTTTCAAATAGGACTCAATTAAATGAAAACTATAATACAAAAGGATGCACATGTCATTATACTAGCAATGAATATATCATGAAGCAAACTAGTATATGAAAAACATGGCAACACTATCATCCTTTAGATTTAGCATGGGAAGAATCAAGTGCACCCAAACGAGAATCATGAAGTTTAATTCCAAAAACCACTAAATTCGATTTCCTAACCCAAGTAGGTGTAATACGACACACGGGGGTTTGGGTAACCGGGGAAACTTTATTCTTAAACTTATTAGGAACTTATCAAAGGTCGTAACAATAACACCTAAGGTGACCTTTCTTACCACAAAATGTGCAAGTGTAGCGGTGGTGGGAGTGATATGGACCTATTCTAACCATCCTTGTGTTTCTCACACGTGCGGAGGGAATGGGAACAACTCTATCACCAAAACCTATACCACCCCTATCTCCCTTAATTTGGACGATGCCTAGGGTCTTATCTAACTTCTTCGACCTAGCCTCCAAATAAAACTTGACTCTATACGAGTCTATCAATCTCTCCTCCAACTCGTGAATCTGTAATACCCCGTATTTCTGAATATTCCAAATATTCCATTTAATTAGATTGGAGAATTAAATGAGAAAATATCGGCTTGATTTAAATTACGTAAGATTAGTAATTTAAAGAGTTTTATTTAAAATTGTAATTAAGGTGTATTAATCGAAAGATAGATACCGGTATATATTGCATCATTTTATTTACTTAGTGCAAGTGGTAAATAGTTACTTAACGCGTATAGACCGCGTTGGGGTGAGAACGAGTAATATTTTTTTCAGTGACTCAAATGATAATTTAGAGGTCACCAAAGAGTCCGAAGGGTCAAATTAGTCAAAATAGTATACCCGGGGGTACTAGTTGAGTCCCGGGGTAATTTTGGGCTAAACCGAGACCGTTCGGGGGCATTTTAGTCTTTTAACATAAGAGGGTATGGAGACCTACGAAATTGAGAGTTTTATATCAGCCGTATGATAGATGAATTAGGGTTAGAACACCCATGACAACACCAGTACCATTAGAGAGAAGAGAGGCACGACTTTCTAAAGCAAAAAGAAGATTTGGGAAGGATTCAAAGGGATTCCTACCATCAACTTGTTGGGGAAGAAGGATTGAGGGATGAAGATCATCAATCATCAACAAGAACCACGAAATCAGACCCTACTGATCATAAGGCAAGTTGTTTATTGCAAATTATAAAGTTATAATACCCATGTGTAGGGTTTTTGAATAGTTTTGTTTAAATCAATATTTTGATTGGAGAAAGATGATATTTATGCATTTTGGGATAGGAATCGCATGTAGAATGATTTAAACTATGTAGAGAATTAATATTCAGATTAGACTTGATGTTTTTCGGAATAAAAATCTGGATTTTGAATGATAATATGGGAAGAACACCATAACTTGAGTTTCAAGAAATTCTGGGTTTTAATTCATTAGTTCTTTAAAGTAATTGGAGTTTTGATGTATTTGACACGTTAGAAATTGTCCTAGTATATGTGGAAATATGTTAGGATCATTGGGTTAAAGTTTGGTGGACTATATAGGAGTTTGAAGATTTGTTAATGGAGGAAAAATCTTAACGAAGAAGAAGACTATGTCTGCCCCTGTTCGATCGATCGATTAATCTCGGACTGTCGATCGATCGACTATGTCGATCGATCGAACCCAGCCGTTGATCGATCGACGAAAGCTGTTTTTCGAAATTTTTGTGTTTAATCCTTCGTTGAGTTCGAGAATGAATGAGTATTCTAGGATTTACATTATACTTATTTGGGAGTAAGAATAAGAGCAGTAGGTATATTGTTGAGGTCCAATAAGGCCATTGGGTGTAGCGCTTAGATTATGGACCGAGGAGAATAATCCAATTTAGTAGAGTATCGGGGACTTCGGAAATTGAGTTACGGGGAGAAGTAAATTCAATTTAAGTAATAGACCAGTAGGGTAAGAAATAACTACCGAAATTATATGTAAGGGGTAACTAGGACCCTTAGAGTTGTGTGAATACTCATATAAATACGATTAATGAGATAAATCGTAAAGCGAATATAGTACGGTAGATATATGAGATTAAAATATTACGTACGTATATGATTAATAGGTCGGGCGTGTACCTACTGAATTATGTGATCTTTTAGGTAGGGAGATTATACCTAAATTAATTATGTTAGGGTCGATGAGACATTCCGAACTAACATAAAGTTATTATGTGTTTGGGGTCGATGAGAAATGCCAAACCAAACTTTGAACTGGGGTCGCGATGAGAGAGTCCCGAACCAGAATATGTGTATATATATATATTTTTAAAAATAATTGGGGTCGATGGATCATTCCGAACCAATTCTTACTTGGGGTCGATGAATCATTCCGAACCAAGAGTCCTTTACGTGTATAAAAAGGGCAAAATAGTAATGACTGATACTTAGTATATATTATGTGTGAAATATATATACTTGACGATAGTTTACTTCCGTGTATTAGTAGATTGATATATAGTATGTATTTAAAGATACATACTGAAATGGTAAGTTAAGTAGTGAAACTTAATTACATAAGTGGGAAAGTTAACAATTGTGAGAACTGTAGTAATTTTAGTAGTGAAACTAAATGAGAAGTCTTGAGAAATAACATAGATTAAATGTTACTTGGGAATTATTTAAATACGCGAGATGTTAGTAAAACGGTTGTACTGTATGGGCGGTACTGGAACTTGGGTACAGATAAGTTCAGTTCACTACTTTGGTTTTCGTTAGCTTGATAAGTATGGCTAGATAAACTAAGTGTAGAACGTTAGGTGTGCACAAAAGATGAGGGGTGAGTTAACTCAAGAGAGTGTACGAGAACCTAACATGTGTAATCAATAACCGCATTTTATATTGTGATAAACGCTTGCTAAATATTTTCAAAATGTTTTGAGTACTAACTCTTGCTATAAAATACTTTTAAAACCTTTTAGGTGTCCATCCACAGGGACGCCATGTGTGATGATTTCATTCCAGACTCGGAGCTGTAGTACAATGGATTCTTACAGGATTTGATTAGACGATATCTCTCATTCAGATCTAGCACAGGATCTCGCACTCTTCTATGTATGGACTTGTTGTCCGGTATTAGTCTCAGATGTTAGATTCAGACTAGTGGATTATTTTATTCATTGTTTGGGATTTTTAGCCGATGGTTTCTTCGGTAATACTTTTGTTCTGTTGTACTTTTATCTTGTTGTTTGAATTACAGTACATGATTATTTGTAATTTGTTCCGTTTGGTTGATTTATCTGTTTTAATGAAAGAAAATTTGGCACCGGTCTAATTTTACTTAGGGGATTAGTAATTAAAAAGTTTTCGGCAGTGATGCTAAGAATGAACCATTTGAGAAACCTGTTTTAATTTAATGAACTCCTGATCACCCGATGTTTAATTAGGCGGGGTGTCACAGATGGTATCAAAGCATCAGGTTCTAGTGTCCATAGGATTTGTACGGCTTACTACGTTTTCAGCGTATCGTTTGATTGATATAGAGCCCTATCTTAGGATGATTGTACTCCTCTACGTACGTAGTTTACGTTCTACTGCTATTTGGTAGACGTAGTGTTATATATACGAGTCCGATTGGGCACGGTACGTCGAATATGGTGGTAGGACCGACATTGGCGTTAGAAGGACTACAGGAGGGAGGAGCTCGGCATAAAGCATGGGGTGTTCGAAGATGCCAATCATAGGAGAGATGACCGTGGTCGAGGTCACTCCTAGCGTGTAATGGAAGTAAATGCTGTAAGGGTTGTTGAGGCATAGCAGGAATTTTCCAAGTGTCGCGACGGCAAGAGGGATGCTAGTCTAGACCGCCCAATGCAGTGATAGTGGGAGTAGGTCTGAAGAAAATTTGATGAGAACATGCCGTAAATGTGATAAAATGGTGACTGTGCATGTTAACCAATGGAAGTAGTATGTCCAGAGGTTTTGGCATTTAGGACTGACTAGAAATACTCAGAAGTGAAAATTTGAGTAAATTTTCAGGCAACGTGGCGGGGATACCAGACACTACATTCGGACCGAGGGCCCGTATATATAAATAGAATAACTTTACGTATAGTTTAACCACAAAGTTCTCCAATGATAATTCGGAAGCGTAGTGAATGGGAATATATGAACCCCCACGTGAAAGCCTGGTAGAGGCCAATCGTGAGAGAGAAATTATTCGTTGAAGGGATCTTGTATCGATGAGATGGGTACGAGGGAAAAGAGCCCTTGAGAGAATAGACTATCGAGTTATGATTCACAATTTTGGTAAAACTCTTCTTGGATAACTTATGTATATGAAGGTAGTATGGTACTTCTTACAAGGTTGGGGTAAATGCTCTTAGGGGGCGAAGCTAAGAGAGTTTAAAGATTTAGTCAAAGAGTAAGACTGAATGTAATGGGGCTGGTGCAAGCTATAAGTGGAAACCCACTGGAGGATTTAATTATTAGATCCTAAGTCAGAACTGTTAAGCCCCATAGTGCGTTCCTCTTGGTCGCAGAACTAAGGGAACCAGGATGATAGTGCGCAGAATCGAGGCTATCAAGTCCGAGAGGAGGGAGACCCCAAAACGGTCAGGGTGGCCTAGAGTAAGGGGATTTTTGTAAAGATGTCTAGTGTGGCTGGTAGAGCCACGCCTTCTAATTTAGCTTGAAGTTATTTGAAGAAATAATAACTCCAATAAGTTTTGCATTTCGGAGAGGACAAGCGTGTTATGTCCGGAAACCATCTAAATTACCAGAGCGATGGTTAAGGAAGTATAAGAGTTTTAGCCTCGAGTGAGTGGGGTATATGACGACTCCTCACCTGAAAAAGGGTCGAGTTGTCATTATTCATCAAAATGTGAGAGACTTCGGACATTATGAACATCTCTTAGTAATTGATTTCGGTGTGTGGGAACCTAAATGATGTGAGTCAATGTTTGTTGTATGACTGCTGAGCGGAGAGATCGAGCTCACTGTTGTAGTTAGTGCTTAAGACTTAGTGATAGTATAAGCGCGGTGCCACTTGACTCCGTTAGAAATATTGGAGTATGGTTGCACATATTGTCGAGGAATCGAATTTGAGTATCTTGACTATGTGTTGTTCCGACAATGCTCAGTAAGAATACATGGGGAGAAGTCCCTTGTTTAAGTTCGGATGCGAAAGGGAATACGACTGAATTTTAGCACGTCAGGAGAAGTGGCATTGTTAGATGGTAGGGCATCAGTGGAGCCGGTAGTGTTGAGGAGAAACACTGAAAGGCTTACCTCACCACGAAGGGATAAGTGGGACTTTGTGGGCAAGGATTTGATTTTTGGCCTATAGGGTATTGAGAATACCCACAAGATTGTAGTCACGTCATGTAGACTAGGCAGGAGTTGAAGAAAAGCATGATACGGGTGCGACATTTGCAATGTTTTTACAAATGTGCATGGAGAAAAGGGTGTATGGGCCCCCTAGTCAATTGGATTCCTTAGACATCCGAGATAGAGGGATGCGGAATATTTCTGTACGACGGTGGGGAAAATAGGAAACAAGTCGTATCGATGAAATGGGTTGAACGTCATGGGAGATTCACGATAATCCAAGATTATATGTGCTGAGAGATCCAACACACCCTATGGGATGAAAGTCGGTGGGAAACCGTTCAAAGGTTATCTCTTGATATGGGAGACCTAACTGTGGTGAAGAAGTAGCGCAAGGTGCTACTTGACTGAGTGTTGTGAGTGACTTACGAGTTACTAAAATATTGATTCTTATAAAGTAACCAGCCCAAAAAGGTGCGCCAATTGCGAAGAGTGCACAGATTGTAAAGTATAATAAACCCGGAGAGAAGGGGGAATAGAGTACCACTTGAGGAAAGATGACGTAAGTGGGAAGAGATGTTGAGGAGAGACATAGTGAGATTGCCTCGAGACACACCTCTAGTTAATAGAGTGAGATGGACTCGAAATGAGCAAGTGGAATATGGTAGTGAACCTGCAATTCCAATGATGGAATGAGGAGACAGACTTATAAATTATTGATGGATTGCGAACATCATAATTAAGTCAACATTTCATTGGGGGTAGCGAAATGGGGTGACCGGGATAGATTAGTATGTAGTTGAAAAGGGAGAGTGTACGGTGCCGCTCTACATGATTGTGAATCAGGATGAAATCCTAAAATTCCATCCTATGAGAGAAGGTCGGGAAGGAATAGAGATAAAGTTTTATTTTGAGTACGTAGTGCTAACTACGACTCAATGTTAGTGAGAAAGAATGATGATGCGCCCTTATGATAGTGAAATTTTGGAGAAGCCCACTGATCAATTCATAGGTTGAATGTATGCCTATAAAAGCATATTTATAGGTAGGGTGAGTGCTTATATGAACTGTACATGAGGATTAGGTTCGTGGGTTCTGATTACGAACAGTACATGTACTTTAGGTGTGGTTCGAGGAGACATTTTGAACTTTTAGTCCTTAACGCGTGATATGAGGACATTCTATTGGAGTGTGACATTTTAAGGTATATGAAATGTGAAATATATGGCTCACAAATTGTCTACTCATGTGAAATGAGATATATATACATATATTGGTGCTCGAGATGTGATCCCGAGACAAGTAATTAATAACTATTGGTGATCGAGGTGGAATTTCCGAGCCAATAATCCCAAAAGTGTTATAGAAGGGGGGTGATTATAAAATAAGTGTTGGTAGTATATGTTATGTGTAATATATATATACCTATTGATTTTTCCTACTAATGTGCGTTAGTAAGTGTGCTTAATCTCTGTATTGGGGTCGATGATATTCCGGACCAATACAGGGGGGATCGATTTGGGGTCGATAATTTTCTGAACCCAATCGATGATAAATATTGGGATCGACGGAAGGTCTGAACCGACATGTGCATTACATTTACCTTGGGGTTGAGGAATTCCCGGACCAATGTAAATGATAGGATTATTGGGGCCGGTGATTTTTGCCGGACCAATTTTCCTTAAAAGTATATATTGTATGTCAAATATATACCTTATAATATTCTACTTATGAGTGATAGTAGACACTTAGATGTTATATAGAGATATACATCAAATGGGTAAATTAAGTAGGGAGAAACTTAATTTCAAGAATTAACGTTGGATTGGGAAAATCAACGAGAAATTAAGTAGTGGGACTTAATTATGATATATGCGTCATGGGTAACAAGCGATAAGAAATTATAATGAAATGGTCATGTGCTTGGGACAATCGTTAGGATGTTATGATTTGGTATTGGGTATTAGAGGGTGCAATTATATTTAAGGTCCTTAGACTTAATACCAGCCTTATCCTAATTTCGAGGACGAAATTCCTTTGCAAGGAGGGAAGTATGTAATACCCCGTATTTCTGAATATTCCAAATATTCCATTTAATTATATTGGAGAATTAAATGAGAAAATATCGGCTTGATTTAAATTACGTAAGAGTAGTAATTTAAAGAGTTTTATTTAAAATTTTAATTACGGTGTATTAATTGAAAGATAGACACCGGTATATATTGCATCATTTTATTTACTTAGTGCGAGTGGTAAATAGTTACTTAACGCATATAGACCGCGTTGGGGTGAGAACGAGTAATATTTTTTAAAGTGACTCAAATGATAATTTAGAGGTCACCAAAGAGTCCGGAAGGGTCAAATTAGTCAAAATAGTATACCCGAGGGTACTAGTTGAGTCCCGGGGTAATTTTGGGCTAAACTGAGACCGTTCGGGGGCATTTTAGTCTTTTAACATAAGAGGGTATGGAGACCTACGAAATTGAGAGTTTTATATCAGCCGTATGATAGATGAATTAGGGTTAGAACACCCATGACAACACCAATACCATTAGAGAGAAGAGAGGCACAACTTTCTAAAGCAAAAAGAAGATTTGGGAAGGATTCAAAGGGATTCCTACCATCAACTTGTTGGGGAAGAAGGATTGAGGGATGAAGATCATCAATCATCAACAAGAACCACGAAATCATACCCTACTGATCATAAGGCAAGTTGTTTATTGCAAATTATAAAGTTATAATACCCATGTGTAGGGTTTTTGAATAGTTTTGTTTAAATCAATATTTTGATTGGAGAAAGATGATATTTATGCATGTTGGGATAGGAATCGCATGTAGAATGATTTAAACTATGTAGAGAATTAATATTCAGATTAGACATGATAATTTTCGGAATAAAAATCTGGATTTTGAATGATATTATGGGAAGAACACCATAACTAGGGTTTCAAGAAATTCTGGGTTTTAATTCATTAATTCTTTAAAGTAATTGGAGTTTTGATGTATTTGACACGTTACAAATTGTCCTAGTATATGTGGAAATATGTTAAGATCATTGGGTTAAAGTTTGGTGGACAATAATGGAGTTTGAAGATTTGTTAATGGAGGAAAAATCTTAACGAAGAAGAAGACTGCGTCTGCCCCTGTTCGATCGATCGATCGATCTCGGACTGTCGATCGATCGACTATGTCGATCGATCGAACCCAGCCGCCGATCGATCGACGAAAGCTGTTTTCCGAAAATTTTGTGTTTAATCCTTCGTTGAGTTCGGGAATGAATGAGTATTCTAGGATTTACATTATACTTATTTGGGAGTAAGAATAAGAGCAGTAGGTATATTGTTGAGGTCCAATAAGGCCATTGGGTGTAGGGCTTGGATTACGGACCGAGGAGAATAATCCGATTTAGTAGAGTATCGGGGACTTCGGAAATTGAGTTACGGGGCGAAGTAAATTCAATTTAAGTTATAGACCAGTAGGGTAAGAAATAACTACTGAAATTATATGTAAGGGGTAACTAGGACCCTTATAGTTGTGTGAATACTCAAATAAATACGATTAATGAGATAAATCGTAAAGCGAATATTGTACGGTAGATATATGAGATTAAAATATTATGTACGTATATGATTAATAGGTCGGGCGTGTACCTACTGAATTATGTGATCTTTTAGGTAGGGAGATTATACCTAAATTAATTATGTTAGGGTCTATGAGACATTCCGAACTAGCATAAAGTTATTATGTGTTTGGGGTCGATGAGAAATGCCGAACCAAACTTTGAACTGGGGTCACGATGAGAGAGTCCCGAACCAGATTATGTGTATATATATATATTTTTAAAAATAATTGGGGTCGATGGATCATTTCGAACCAATTCTTACTTGGGGTCGATGAATCATTCCGAACCAAGAGTCCTTTACGTGTATAAAAAGGGAAAAATAGTAATGACTGATACTTAGTATTTATTATGTGTGAAATATATATACTTGACGATATTTTACTTTCGTGTATTAGTAAATTGATATATAGTATGTATTTAAAGATACATACTGAAATGGTAAGTTAAGTAGTGCAACTTAATTACATAAGTGGGAAAGTTAACAATTGTGAGAACTGTAGTAATTTTAGTAGTGAAACTAAATGAGAAGTCTTGAGAAATAACATAGATTAAATGTTACTTGGGAATTATTTAAATACGCGAGATGTTAGTAAAACGGTTGTACTGTATGGGCGGTACTGGAACTTGGGTACAGATAAGTTCAGTTCACTACTTTGGTTTTAGTTAGCTTGAGAAGTATGGCTAGATAAACTAAGTGTAGAACGTTAGGTATGCACAAAATATGAGGGGTGAGTTAACTCAAGAGAGTGTACGAGAACCTAACATGTGTAATCAATAATCGCATTTTATATTGTGATAAACGCTTGCTAAATATTTTCAAAATTTTTTGAGTACTAACTCTTGGTATAAAATATTTTTAAAACCTTTTAGGTGTCCAGCCACAGGGACGCCATGTGTGGTGATTCCATTCCAGACTCAGAGCTGTAGTACAGTGGATGCTTACAGGATTTGACTAGACGATATCTCTCATTCAGATCTAGAACGGGATCTCGCACTCTTCTACGTATGGACTTGTTGTCCGGTATTAGTCTCAGATGTTAGATTCAGACTAGTGGATTATTCTATTCATTGTTTGGGATTTTTAGCCGATGGTTTCTTCGGTAATACTTTTGTTCTGTTGTACTTTTATCTTCTTGTTTGAATTACAGTACATGATTATTTGTACTTTATTCCGTTTGGTTGATTTATCTGTTTTAAAGAAAGAAAATTTGGCACCAGTCTAATTTTACTTAGTGGATTAGTAATTAAAAAGTTTTCGACAGTGATGCTAAGAATGAACCATTTGAGAACCTGTTTTAATTTAATGAAGGCCTGATCACCCGATGTTTAATTAGGCGGGGTGTCACATAATCCTAGACTCGAGCAAACGCATAGACTCCTCAAACTCTAAAATCTCCTTTTTCAAGGACTCCATTAAACCACGAAGAATATCTCTCTCTTTCTCCACAAACTCTAGTTTCTCCCTAAACTTCTTCTCTCGTTCCCTAATATCCCCAATCAAACCATCATTATTTTCAATGGCACGCTCATTCAACTTAGATTGCAATTTTGAGTTAGCCTTTTTCATCTTCACCGTTTCGGCATATAACTCATTAAACGCATTTTGCAATTCCTTTACATCAATATCCTCCTCGTCACTCTCTTCACCCTTACTAACATGGGATTCGCTCAAAACCTCCTCGAAAGTGTCATTCACATGAGTATTTTTGTCACTCACATGAGATGCCATAAACGCAACAGAGTTACGCTCAATAGGGGAACTCACTCCCTCTTCCGATTCACTATCACTTGAGGTGGCCCTATATACAATGGGTTTCTTGCCCTCTTTCTTAAGTCTAGTGGGACACTCCTTAACCTTATGATCATACCCCTCACACCCAAAACACTTATCCAACTCATCTTTCTTAGGTTTTTCAAACTTATCCTTAGAGGTGGGATCTACTTTGTTGCTCTTGAATTTTTCAAATTTCTTGGCATCTTTCGATTTCTTTTGAAACTTAATAAATTTTTTAAATTTCTTTGCCAACAAAGTAACATCCTCAAAATTGGAATCGTAATTGAAATCCAAAACTTTAATTTCCACCTTCCGGGTTTTCAAAGCAATACCCTTTTCTTTCTTAGGCACTTGCTTGGAGGTAATCATGTCGATTTCATAAGTTTTTAAGTCAGCTACAATCTCTTCTAGTTTCATTGACTCTGACCTACCCAAGGAGTTTAGAATGATCACTTTCGCATCAAACCTACTAGGCAATGACCTAAGGATTTTCTTAATGACACGGTTGTCGGGAATTTTCTCACCTAGGTTAAAAGACGAATTGAAAATATTCGACAACCTAGCATAAAACTCATCAAAGGTCTCACTCTCTAAAATCCTAATAGTCTCAAACTCTGTAGTGATATTTTGAAGTTTTGATGCCCTAACCGTGCTAGTTCCCTCGTGAGTGAGTGTTAAAATATCCTAAGCCTCTTTTGATGTTTCACAAGTCATAATTCTATTATACTCTTCCTGTGTGACATGTGAAGAAATAACATGCAGAACCTTAGAATTATATTATGCAAGTCTTTGTTCAGTTTCGATCCATGACTCAGCAGGCTTTAAACTAGTGACCTCACCTACAATAGTGGCAGGGGGTGTCCAAACTTTCTCAACTGCAAGCCAAACACGCTCATCAATAGATTTTAAAGCACATCTCATTCTCATCTTCCAATTGGTGTAATTAGTTCCATAAAAACAGGAGTTCAAAAAAATTCATTATATCTATAATTCATCCTTGAAAACACACAGGTTCACAAGACAAATAAAAATGTTTTCTAGCTTTGATACCAATTTGAGGAGTGGCCCGATATGTGTGTTTCAAACAAAACCAATTTTTCTCTGGAAAAAGATCCAACTTTTAATTATGCACCAAACCAAGTTGTGAAAACCCAATTCCTACTTTAAACCAATTTTATCTTGATTAATCCTAAAACATGCATCTAGTGATTAAAGCAAGTAAAATAAAGTAAAGTAAAGTAAAGAATACTCACAACGCCGGATGTACGAGGAAAAAACCCAAAACGGTAAAACAACCTCGAACGACCCAAGCCAGACAATCACTATGAATATGGTTTTACAAAGATAGTCAAAGTCTCACTCAACAACTCAATCCCCACGGGTCTTGACGCTCTTCTGATCTTCAACCACTACTCTCACATGCCCACGTAGAAATTCTGTCTTCCACGATCTATGTCCACAACACACGCGTCCACATATGTCTTGGTGTCCACCGATATGGCTTTGATACATTTACGATGTTGAACACGATGTCCGTCGCTTCTTTACCGCAAAACCCTTTGATGTTAAATGTGTAGAACAAACAACTTTGGTGCCGCAAGATCATGTAAACATATAAGAATGATAACTCGGATCTTTGCGAACTCTAAGGATGTGTTTAAGACTTTCAAACCTTAGAAAACATGTGCAAACAATATTCTAGTTCGTAAAACTCTTTTCAAGAAAGCACACTTACGAACTTATGATGAAAACACTGTTTAAATAGGATTTAAACATCGCCTCGAAAAATGTGTCGTTCGAAACACTTGCGCATGTCGTTCGCGCGGCATAGTATCTCGTTCGAACGAGATCAAATGTCGTTCGAGCGACCTCGCGAAAGTTTGACTTTTTGATAAAAACGTCTCTTAACTAAGAGATTCAAATTAGTCAAACTCTATTTCGAGCTTATCATCATAAAACGAAGTTTAAACCATTAAAATACTTTTAAAGCATTTTAAAACATTTTTCTTCATAAAAATTACATCCTTATCTTTTATAAAATAATTCCGAGAACCATTAATTATACGCATTCATACCTGAGTGATCTCAGAATGCAATTAACATTGAAGACGATTAAACTTGCACCAATTAAACCTCGGCATGATTAATTCTTTAAAGCTTTGCCGCAACGTCTTCAATTTCTTCAATACGTCATAGACCGAGTGGGATCGTGTCAAAATAAAATACACCCTATGACATATTACAAACAAAGTTTTGTTCACGGAATTAAGTCAAAACAATACAGGGTCTCAATTGGAAATTTATGTCCTTACATTAACGTCTTCAGCCAGACAGATCGGGAACTCACCCGAGAGATAAGAACTATAAAAGCGAGGGGTGGAAAAAAATTAGGGCATTTATAATCACCCCTATATAAGACTAAATAGTCAGTCTTCATAAATGTGGTCAATAAGGTTAATCTCTTCTATGTGAGTGGGGCCTGGCTCTAAGAAAGGCTTCAAGCATTGACTGTTGACCTAAAACAAGCTACCATCCTTTGGATTTTGAACAGTGATGGCACCATAGGGAGTAACAGATTCAGCAACAAAGGGTCTGGACGTCTTGGTTTTTAACTTCCCGGGAAACAGATGAAAATGGAAGTTATATAAAAACTTTTTGACCAGGGTGGAATTTTTTGCATAGAATTCTTTGGGCATGGATCCACTTCATTTTGTCCCGGTACTTCTTGGACAAATCATGGGAATCATTTCTTATCTCCTTTAATTCACTAAGTTGGAGATTTCAATGGATGCCAGCCTAGTCGATATCATAACTAAGGGTTTTGATGGCCTAATAGGCATGATATTCAAGATCGATGAGTAAGTGGGATGGTTTACCAAAGTCCAAGCGATAAGGAGCCATGCCAATCAGAGTTTAAAAAGCAGTACGATATGCCCACAATGTGTTGTTCAAGCATAAGGACCAGTCTTTCCTATTACGATTAACTCTTTTTTTCCTAGTATTTGCTTGATCTTGAGGTTGTAAACTTCAACTTGACCACTAGTCTGAGGGTGGTAAGAGAGACTCGATTATAAAAACTTCAACTTCAACTTGACCACTAGTCTGACCACAATGGGCAGCACTATACTTTTTCAGTAGATATTCAAAGACTCGATTATAAAAATGTTTACCCCCATCACTAATGATAGCTTTGGGAGTTCCAAAATGTGTGATGACATACTCCTTAAGAAACCATAAAGCGATGGTCATTGGTACGACAAGCGATGGCTTCAATCCATTTGGGGACATAATCAAGTACAATGAGAATATATTAGAAGCCATGAGGTGAGGGAAAATGACACATGAAATCAATGCCCCACACATCAAAGATTTCACCGATGAGAATGGGTGTGAGAGGCATCATGTGACGATGAGATATATGACCAAATTGTTTGCATTTGGCACAACCCTGGAAGTACTGGTGGGCATCGCGAAAAAGGGAGGGCCAGTAGAAACCACTATGCAAAATTTTGGTGGGAGTTCTCTTTGAGCTAAAGTGGCCACCACAAGCACCATAATGACAAAAGGAGAGAATACTGGATTATTCATGGTCTGGAACACAGTGGAGAATGACTTGATCATTGCAAAACTTAAAAAGGAATGATTCATCCCAAGAGTAAAACTTCACCTACACCATGAATTTGGAACGCACATGTTACGACCAATGATTAGGCAGTTGGTCGATAACAAGGAAATTAACAATATTAGCATACCAAGGTGAGGTTGAGATACCAAAAAGTTACTCATGAGGAAAGTTTTAATAAATAGGGATGTGATCGGAGTCAGACGTAACAGTAATGCGGGAGAGATGATCGGCAACAACATTTTCACACCATTTTTTATCATGAATTTCAAGGTTAAATTCTTGAAGAAATAGAATCCACCGTATCAATCGTGACTTTGAATCCTTCTTGTGAAGAAGGTGCCTCAGGGAAGCATGGTCAGTGTAAATGATAACAGGGAACCGATGAAATATGACCTAAACTTATCCAAAGCAAATAAACCTGCTAACAACTCCTTTTCAGTGGTTGTGTAATGAAGCTGAGCATCATGGAGGGTTTTGCTAGCATAATAGATGATGTGATGGCACTTGTTAACCCTATAACTAAGTACAACACCTAGAGAAAAATAAGAGGCATCACACATGACCTTAAAAGGTAGAGACTAATTAGGAGATTGAATGATAGGAGTAAATATGAGCTCGGCTTTAAGGCGCTCAAAAGAAGCGACACACACGTCATCAAAGATAAAGGGAATATCTTTGTATAAAAGGGTTGTTAAAAGTCAAGCGATTTTAGAAAAGTCCTTAATGATATGATGGTAGAATCTTGCATGGCCTAAGAAGGAGCGAATGTCCTTAATAAACTTAGGAATTGGAAGCGTTGAAATCAAGTTGACTTTTGCTTTATCTACTTCAATACCGTCGCAAGAGACTACGTGACCTAGAGAAATTCCCTTTTTTTATCATGAAGTAGAATTTTTCCTAATTAAGGACCAATTTATTTTCTTCACAACGTTTGAGGACCATAGTGAGATGGGAAAGTCATTATTAAATGGAAGAACCAAACACATAAAAATCATCCGTAAAGTGTTTGAGAAAATGTTCTACCATGTCACTAAAAATGCTAATCATACACAATTGAAAAGTCGCGGGTGCATTGCAAAGGCCAAAAGGCATGCAATAGTAGGAAAAAGTATCGAAGGGACATGTGAGGTGTTTTTTCTTAGTCTTTAGGGGCAATAGGAATTTGGTTGTATCTTGAATAGCATTGAGGAAGAAGTAATAATCATAACCCGCTAAGCATTCTAGCATTTGATCGATATATAGAAGGGGGAAATGGTCCTTAGGAGTGACAACATTTATCTTTCAATAGTCAATACAAACACGTCAACCCATTTGAAAATAGGTGGGCTCAAGCTCATTGTCACTATTTTTAATGACAGTGACACCAGACTTTTCCGGTACGATGTGAATGGGACTAACCCACTGGCTATCCGATATAGGGTAGATAATACGAGCATCGAGAAATTTCATAATCTCAGTGCCCATAACTTCTTTCATAGTGGGATTGAGTTGATGTTAGGGCTCACGAGAAGTCTTGGTATTATCTTCCAAATGAATGCGGTGACAACAAACATTGGAGTTCACATCATGAATATCTAAAAGTGTCCACCCTATAGCGGTGCTATGTTGAGTAAGAGTGTGGACTAATTCCTCTTTTTGATCAGGGGTCAAGTCGGGAGTAATGATGATAGGGTGATGGTTGTTAAGGCATAAGAAAGTATATTTCAACTCAAGAGGTGAGGGATTAAGATCCAAAAATAGCTAGTGGCACATGAGTGACATCAGAGACATAGAAACAGAGTTCGAAGAACTATCAGCGCATAAGAATCTGACATGGCAGTGATTTCATAAGGTGGAATAGGGTAATCCATATAGTGAAGAGTATCAACAAAGAGGTGACCAAAGGGATCCCAAGAGGTAGTGTCTATCAGTGGAGTGGAATCTAACATGGCATTTAGTTCATATATGGAGGAATCCATGTCAAAGTAGAATCGAAAATGAGCTAAACATTGTTGGAGAGGATCGACAGGGTCATTTTGGTCCAACATTTTGTGAACTAAGGAGTCAATCACACACACCTCATCAATAGAATCGACATTAGTCTTTTGCTGCATAAGGTGAAAGATATTGACTTCGACAGTCATATTGCCAAATGATAGATTCATGGACCCGTCACAACAATTGATGATGGAATTGGCAGTGGCCAAAAAGGGGCTACCCAATATGATAAGAGTATTAGTTAGGTTTTGAGTGGTAGTGTTGAGGATGATGAAATCCACAGGGTGGTAAAACTCAGAGAGTTTCACCAAGACATCTTCAATAATTCCTTTAGGAACTTTCACTGAATGATCAGCAAGTTGAAGAGTAACCCGTGTCAGGTTTCATGTTTTATAAACCTAAATCAAGGTAGAGGGAGTAAGGTTACAAATTAACATCAGCCCCAACATTAAGTAAAGTACAAGTAATGAATGTATCACCTAACATGCAAGAGGCAGTTGGATGATTGGGATCTTTGTACTTCACAACACCATTTTCATGGATAATGGATGTGGCTTGCTCAGTGATGAAGGCATCACGAGGAACATTTATCCTACGCTTAATAACACAAGTCCTTCAAATATTTAGCATACAAAGGAACTTGTTGAATCGTGACGAGGAAGGGAATATTATTGTGAACATTCTAAAAAACTTTCGTGATCTCATCAAATTACTGGCCTTTCTTAATGGGTGTCAAATGATGAGGGAAGGGTGATTTGGGCACGTAAACAAATGTGGACTTAGTAGGCTTTAACGCAGTATTAGATGTGGTTTTAGAGGATGGGGTAACCTTAGGTATAGACTCTAAAGATGGGATGGGTGGGTAGGTTTGGGACATCACGGGGATCATTAACACCATTATCAATTTCTTTTCCCGAGCGAAGAGTACACACTGCTTTCATATTTGCTTGGTAATAGGGTGGAGTAGAAGTGGAACCAACGTCATAGGCCAAATATTTGCCATTCCCCTTAGGGTTAGTAATAGGTTGAGTGGGGAAACGATCTTTATCTCTCTTAGACTCAAATTGGTTGAAATGCTGCTCAATCCGTTGGAGGGATTGAGTGGTCATAAACTGAGTGAAGAGAATTGATAGAAGAGGTGGGCAAATTAAGTAGAGGGGCATAACACGGTTGGGATACCAAATCACGTTGAGAATTAAATGGTTGTGAATACTCATATGAAGGAGGGGTAACAGGAACAGGAATAAGATGATTATTGTTGTTCAAATGTCCATCGTGGGGGACAAAGGATGATGGATAGTGTTGTTGATGGTAAGAAGCAGAATGATGCGGGACATGAGGGCGATGTTGCCTTTATGGGTTGTGTGGAAACTCAGGGGGACCACGAACATGTTGTTGTGGTAGGGACAGAGCGAGGCTATTATCATACTTATAAGAGAAATAGGGGTGGTTCCTATTGTTAGGATTGTAAGTAAATGATGGGGGAACGGGTTTCCTAGCGGTGTCAAAGGCACCCGCTTGGGCCATGGTGGGTTTGGGATCATTATGAAGGAAGGGGAAAAAATAAGATAAATAATCTTGCTTAGGCAAACAATGCAAGAAGAAGGACTAGAATCCTTGACATTAATCGCTTGTTTAGAAAGTGAACCATTTTATTGCATAATACAACTGAGATCGTCAACCATTTTAGTCAAATAGTGTAATCCCTACAGTAAAACTTTGAAATCGGGATCATTTTTTACCTTATAAGTGTTCACATGGTGGGTAGAATCTAGAAAATGCATTGGTGCCCTCCCAATCATAGGAGTCATCGCCTAATTCAAGGAGAAAATTATAGGCGAAAGTGGGAATTAAATGCATGAACTTCCCTTTATGCATGGATTCAATCATGGTGGGAGAAGAAGGGATAAGACCATTGTAAAAACTATGGGAGAAACAACTTTTTTTGAGATCGTGATGTGGGAAACTATTAATATAATCTTAAAAATGGCCCGATGCTTCTCAAAACTATTCGGTATGGTTTTGTCTAAAATCCAGAATTTATTGGTGCATTTTATTTGTTTTTCTCAAGGGATAGAACTTAGACATTAAATTCTTCACAAGTTGTTCCCAAGTTTGGATAGAATTCGGGGGCAAGGAATGGATCCACATAGACACATTATCGTGGAGAGAGAAAGTAAACAACTGAAGACGAATATTCTCTTCAAGTTTTGATTTTTAAAATTAGCATACACGGTGAGAAATTTCCGCAAGTGAGTATAAGAGACTCACGTTCAAAGTCATGAAAACTGGGCAACGTAAAAATATTCACGGGCGAATTTGAAATTACATGGCCGAAGTGGGCGGAAGAATGATACATGAAGGTGGAGTGGTCGTAATCGTGGCAAAGTAGTCCCTTAAAGCAGGTTCATCGGCCATGATGGGTAGGGTAACCGAACCAGGGGAAGTGGGAGAACTAGGCATCTCCGATGAAGAAGAACACGTATCGGTGAGATGAGGAGGAAAATCAACAAGAAGAGCAAGATCACCTAAGAGGGAATTTAGAGATGGAGCAATAGGGGAACGTGTTAATCAATGATTAATTCGGTGCCAATTTGGCATAAAAGCAACGAAAAATATTTTTGGGTTTTTGAAAAAGGAAAAAGGAAAAGTCTTGTTGGATTTTTGTAAATCTAGGAAGGAAAAATGAAAAATATTTTGGTTTTTTGAGAAAAATTGAGAACGAGGAGGCGGAAGAAAAATGGAAAATATTTTTGTATTTTGACTTTTTTTTCTTCGTTAAAAATTCAGAAAAAATGAGAAAAGGGGGCGATGGACTCACGTAGGAAAAAACGAATGACGATGTGAAAAATTGACGAGATAAAAGACCAAATGAGATACGTACACAAAAGGAGCAAGTCCAGATAAGCACAATGCCAAATTATTATCTTCAATTTAGGTGAGAGGGTAGTCAATTTTATCTAGTCCGCGGGCGAAAAAAATACGGAATCTTAGACCTCGTCGGTAAAAAGTGTGTTCCTACTTTATTCCCGAGAGAACAAGAGGATTACTAGTTAAGGCTCACCAAACTAGCTACTATAACAAACGAGTTTCGGTTACCATGCTGGGGAAAGCACAAACCTATTTTACTGGGCGGCCTCACTTGAAACCCAGTTTCCTATACAATAGTCTTAAGAAAGTCGAATGAAGATTTGCATGGGTCCAAAGGACTCACTAGACTATCCTTCGAGAGTCTCGTTTTGAAAGGGTCCTAATGAACACTCTTCCTACTTGACCCGCTAGTTGACTGATTTTAATTTAAGTGAGAGCACAGGTAACAAGCAAATAGGAAAAAGTGATTGAGTGGGTGATGAAATCCCAACTTATTGCAATGACCGGGTATAGGTATTAGGTAAATTTATTCATCAAACCGTCCAATTTAAGTGCGATACAGAAAGGAAAAGCACATAGCAGCAAGTAATCCCAAAAAATTTGACTCGCTTGCAGGATATTCGCGAGGGAGAAAGAGTTTACCTCCCACGGTTTTTACACGCGTGGGGTGAAGACCGAGTTGGTCGATCGAGGGAAAGTTCACTTACTTTAGTCGTCCACGGGAGTCTTACCTACCCAAAGTAGAGAGTATTCAAAAATCATCACCGTTGGACGCCCTCTCTCTACCATGTCCGGTTTCCCTTTTCAGTTTTTTGAATGTTTAAATTATTAGTACAAAAAATAAAATGGTGTCAAAATGCACCCCAGTTAATTACAAGGCCTCAATAATCCTGAACAACCAGTCTATGGAGGGAGAAGAAGGAATACCTATACTAAAAATATAAAAAAAATATAACTATAAATTGTCACGGGCTTCAATCTTCAAGAAATCGACAATGGCGCCAGTTGATACTTGCTTTTTTGTGTGACCTATTTCTTGATTCGTTGCGATCAAAATTCGAGTATCAAAATTCTTGGAATAACGTACAAAACATGTGAAAAATTTGGTATAGTGGTAAATTCGGGAACTCAAGCATCGAAAGTGTTATTGTGAAAACTTGCAATTTCAATTTTTATTAAAAATCTTTTTTTTTGTTTTTTTAATGTTTAAAAAAAATTTCAAGGGAGAAAACGAAAATTTATGCAATGAAATAACTACTAAAATTTAAAAGTAACTGAGTTTAGAATTTATGAGAAGAGGCAAGAGTTGGGATTACACCACATCGTTAATTGAGTTTAATTTCCTAATTATTCAATTGATACGTTAGAAATAATATTGAATTTAAAATTTAACTCTCGTTACAATCGTAAGTTCAACACTATCTTTTTTAGTAATTGAATCCGGAATTGCCACTACGGATAAAAAAAATTAGATACATACTTTTTTTGTAAATTATCCGTTAAGATCAATTTATGAAAAATTGTACGAATCTTTGAATTGCACACACATAATTAATAATTTGATTTAGGAATAGGCCCTATCTCTAGTTCGAATCCTAAAATCAAATATCAATTTTCAAAATTAATTTAATAACTCTCGTTAAATAAATTATTTAATGAATGTCACTATTTTAATTAGCCTAGAACAAATTCATGAACACTTAATTCATTAAATTAAATCATCCTACGTGTTTCATCCCACCCCTAGAATGGCGGTGTTTAGCCAAGCATGATTAAAAATTAAGAATAGTCACAAACATATAACATAAAATTAAATAGAAAAAGCTAGAAATACAATATAAAGTAATTCCTCGGTCAAATGTGTGCATGAACGCGCCTCCTAATTTCTTCACAAATAACTCAATTTGATTACAAAAATGAACCACAATCTAAACCTAGTAATTTATTTTAAACCGAAACTATATTTTTTTATTTTTCTGAATTCTTTTTCTATCTTACTGCAGTCTCTCCTTTTTTTTCCTGTGTCTCTCGTGTCTTTTTTCTATAAGTCTCTTCTATGAGAGAGTCATCTTTAAAGTGAGCCTTTCCTTTTTTATATCCCACGATTTTTGTTTGGGAGAGGAGATATTATGGGATTTGATTTTTGGCCTTGAAGGCATGTGGGTATTTTGCTTTAGAAGCATGACACGTGGATGATAATGGATATGGAAGGGGACTGATTTCTTGGGATTGTTCTTATTTAAAATGGATTCAAACTGGGTATGAATGGGTAGTAGGTGGTTTCAGGTTATGATTGGGTAAGAATGGGTCCGCTATGGTAAAATCGGGTAAGGGCTGGATTGGATTTGAGGACTGTCAGGTTGCGTTTTGAGGTTTAATGGATATGTAATTATTACCATGGTGGTTATTGGATTGAAAGTGGGTTGGATGTGGCTACCTGGGTTGGATCGGGGTAAGAAGGTGGCTCGGCTTGGTTCTTAAAACTGAGTTTGGTAGAAATGGGTATTCAATTTTGGTGTTAATGGAGGAAAGAGATATTGGGGTTTGATTTGGTGGGTTTTCAGTTGGGTTATGGAGATGGAGGATTAAGAGTGTGGGGTAGTTGAGAGGTTGAAGATGAAGTTGGGTTTATCTGTGTGTGTGAGGATGTATGGTAGGAAGAGTGAGGGTGATGGATTAGTTTAGGTGTATGCGAGTGTAGGGAATGGGTGTGTGTATCATTTGCACCTAAAATAAAACTATTTACAACTTAATATAAATTAAGTATAAAAAAATTAAAAAAAAAATCAAACTTACCAAAAACGAAATTCCTAATCTAACAATAAAAAAATCTCTAAGTAAAATAAACCAATAAAAATTAAAATTAAAAATCATTAAACTAAAAATTAATGTTCTAAAAAAAAGTAAACTCTAATAAAACTAAAAATAAATTCCTGAAAAAAAATAATCCTAATAAAAATAAAATAAGATAAAAATTAAAAACTAAATATTAAAATAAAACAATGCAAAATAAAAGGTAATAGAAAATATAAAATAAATCCTAAAAATCTTAAATAAATATAAAATAAATCCTGAAAATAAAAACGACTCAAAATAGAAAATATAAAAATTAATAAAAATACAAACTCAACACACACAGGGCTCGAAAAATGTATGGGCTATGTGTAGGCTTAGGTTTGGTCTGAAAATACGTTTAGGACAATGAAATGCATCGGGGCAAGCTCAAATATGGACCCTGAATTTGTAGTATCTTTTGATTTCTTAAATGCACGCTTTTGACCGATTATTTGTCGCAATTTCACTGATTTAGCATCATTTAATACTACGAGATGATAAAATACGAACATAAGGCCAATTTTATTAAAAACGAGTGACAAAAATGCATCTATTCGGGATATAAAATATACACTTTTGGGGGCTTATCACTCATCGTGAAAACAATAGTTTTAAAAGAGCCAAAAAATTTTTAAAGACAATTAAAAGATAAATATGCCAAAAAGGGGCCACCTCAAAAGAAAATATAATGCATAATTATTTATGATGGAGTTTGGATGGAAAGAAATTAAAAACGGGTTTGTTCATCCTGACAGCTTCTTGAAATAACATTGATAGTTTAAGACGTTGTTGGTGACGGAATCACTTTTGACTTCGATGTGTTGATGGATTGAGTCGATGTCATTTAAATTCAACACCTTTTAACACCTAAAGATGATTTTGAGATTCATTCCAAGAGTATACGAATACATCATGAACATATGTTATAACTGATTGTGTTGATTTGCCTATTGAATATGTCCACACTCATTCATTCCGTATTCGTGATTTGGTTGTATTAGTGTAAATTCATGGTGTGTAATTTCTTGTAAAATTATTTTTGCATCTTTGTATGAAAAAATAAAAAAAAGATTGTGGAAGCTTTTGACTTACTCCTTTACATGAGCATAGTTTGATTCATATTTTTTATGCATTTTTTATCGTGACAACTCCATGTTTATTTCGTTTATTTATTTCCTTGTCTATTTCGAACAAATAAAAAGGGGGAGAACGAATTATGGTGGAGTTTTTGGTTTTTGCATTATGGGGGAGATTTAATTATATTGATCGATTTATTCTATATCATTTCAAACACGATGCGTCATGAACGTATTTGCTTTGTCTCATGTGTGTAGCTACCAAGATTGAAGATCATTATTTTGCACACCTTGATGAGAAAAGCTTGATGTTTTGAAATTGAAGATTTTGAAGAAAAGTTTTAAGACCCACATGTTTAATACCTTTTCAGTTTTGGGTTCATAGGAGGGTATTAGATTTGTATAGGCATTTAACGATTGAAAATTCAGATGTTTTTATTTTGTACCAGCATAGACATAAGAGAGATTTGTAATGACATGATTTTATAAATATCCGTTATTAATTGAGTATTTTGTATACCTCTATAAACATCGAAGAATGTTCAAGATCACATATGCAATAAGATGGATCGAATATCAAGTTTTCTTCAACATTTAAGCCTACCCACGTTTAACTTTGGTAAAGTTATGGTTTAAGTCCTTAATAATTCACTTAGAGTTTTGGGATATTTTTCATCAAATATTTTATAAGTGTTGGAGCAGACTTTCTATGTTTTGGTCAAAAATATTTTTTTGAAGTGCTTAGACGAATTTTAAGAAATAAAGAACGATTGTATTTTTCACTCTGGCTCGTTCGAGCGACAATGGTTGTTGTTCAAGTGACATAGCCATGACGCGCAAAGCTCGCTGAAGCAATACGTGTCCTCATTTGAACGAGATCCCTATTTCATTCTAAAAACACGTCTATTTAAATTTTCTATTAAAAGGTTTTTCCAACTTCATTTTGGACGAGAAAACCTAAGAATTTTCAAGAGACGAAACTGCTTTGGCAGAATACATTTCCATCTCACTTTTAGGGTTTAAAACTTTTTTTATTTTCAGTTCGTAAGATCCTAATAATTTGTATGAATTATTTTGGAAGCCAAGAACAATTTTTTTTTATTGTTCATCCTTTTGGAGTGAGCCTCTACACCTAAAGACTGAGGTCATTAAGGTTTGACGTGTGTGGATTTTTGCTAAGGATTGCACTGCGGTTCGTGTGGGTTCGCTGTGTGGAATCCATTGCTGACTCTTGGCTGCGTGTCTATGTAGGTTTATTGAGGTAAACTTATTGTAGAATTCATTGTGATTGTAAATTGTGATTTAATTAGTAATGAAATCAAAGGCTTTTCCCTTAAGGTATTTTTCCTGAAATCTGTGAGTTAGCATATTTGTGTTTATGATGGTTTGACACACACACGCGCGCACGTAGTTGTATGTTTAAGGGATGAATTAACTTGGTTTAAAAATTGGCTCTAATTAAATAAGTTTGTGGTTGGAATTTTTTAGTTTATCTAAATCAGTATCGCACACGGCGCATCACTTTTTATAGCTAATGGAGTATCGAGCAATCTGGCATTGTTAATTCCACCATGGAAGATGAATATGTGGTGGCCTCTGACGTAGCTAATGAAGTAGTATGGCTTAGACACTTTGTAATGGATTTAGGAGTGGTACCTTGAGTTTAATTGATTATTCACTTTATTACGATAATAACGGCGAGGTTACTAACTCAAAGGAACCCAGGAGCCATAAGCAAGGTAAACATCTCATTCGAGAAATTATGTAGTGATGTGATGTCACAATTATGAATATTGCATTAGAGAATAGCCTAGTAGGCCTTTTCACGAAGATCTTACTAGATAAAACTTTTGATAGTCACGTAAAGGGGATGAGAGTGGGATGAATTACAGTACGACTTTGAGTCTAAGTGGGATATTGTTAGAGAAGTGGACTAAAACCATGCTTTATGTAATAGTTTTAGTTCTGGATTTATTATTAAAATAAAATCAATTTTTACGATTTTAATGAGAATAATGTACGGACATAATGTTCGCATTATTTTATATATTACTGATATCTTTTATTCTACTAAGTGCGTGTTCTGGTGTGTAGAGTACAACGTACACATGGAGGATCAGATTACCAATTCTAATGAAATGAAAGTTTTATCGTTCATATTCATGGATGAAACTAGACACACCATTAGTAGGGCTGTAGCACAATATTTTAGTAGGTCTATCTTGATTGCAGGAAACTATATAGTTGTAAGTTATTGTGATAGTACACTTTATATGTATTGAATGGGACCACCTTGAGGTCATTGTCTTTATAATGATTTTACAACACACTATATACCTTTTGATTATTACGTTTACATAAGTCTCTTAATCCGAATATGATTGATGGACACAAGCACTAGTTATTTATTGTGTTAACATATCACGTAAGCTTCATTATTGGATCAATAATCTTGATAGATTAGGTAATTATGATTAATGTATGATAAAAAGTCTTGTATGGATGGAATCCACTTATCGGTATATATACTGGTGATAACCCCTTGAGAAGCTTATAGGTTTTGTATGTGTTAACTCGATACTATAAATAAGTTATGTTGGACCGCTCAAGGACTTAAAGAGGTTAATCAAATAAATTAACAATAAGTTATTTTATTAACGGGTATCTGTAACCTTAACATGGAGAGAATTAAGTATTTATAGAAAAGAGCTCGTAATATAATTTTGAGTTAAGGAATGGATTTGCAATTATATTTATTAAGTGGTATTAATTATAATTAAGGGATAGAGATTAGAATCCGAGAAGAATT
Source organism: Sambucus nigra (assembly GCA_949130495.1). Lineage (NCBI taxonomy): Eukaryota > Viridiplantae > Streptophyta > Magnoliopsida > Dipsacales > Adoxaceae > Sambucus > Sambucus nigra. The sequence continues at coordinate 136,484,672 of OX422224.1, read as the reverse complement.
AGATTTTTTTAGGCCCATTATCTCATTTTTCTTAAGCCAATTGTCACTATTTATTACTCAAAAGACACAAATTCAGATTGTTAGAAATCGAAACAAGAGAGCGGAAAAGTGAGAAAAATATGTGGTCATGGAGATATATCCCACACTTTCATCGTGACTATCCATATCAGGAATACAATAGAAGACCGTGTGGTGAATTGGGCCTGTGTTCTTGATAAATTGTCACCATATACAAATTATGCTAAAACGAGATCAAGTCAAATAAATTTCGAAAGGTAAATCCTAATTCTGCTTTGTAGGATTTCATGTACGTGCATTTTTTGTGTTTTAATCTATATGCGTATTCTATAAACTTTTGGAGTGCCTCTCCAATAGGGCTCATACCTAGACTACATTCGGTGAATGGTAAGGAACTTTGATGAGGGTTGGCTAATTATAGAGTTTGTTTCGAGTTCCTTTATTTGCATTGGGTAGGGTTCATATGCCGCGGATATTCCCGAGTCTTCCAAAAGGGTTCTTCCTTAGTATCAAGGGTCTACCTCGCCCATACCTCGTTAGGGCAGTTTAGTAATCAGAGAGGTTACCATGACTTGAATAATTGTTTTTGATTTTGATGATGAGGTGGATACTGGTGATGCCTCGTTTGTAGGGTCTCGGTATTACTTTAAGACTTTTGTATTTTTGTATTTTAAGTATTTTTTGCACTTGTTTTTTTATTGCATTTAAGGTTTAAGAACATTTTCCTTTATTCCTAAACATTGTGTATGAAAACTATTTTATTATGAAAATTTCTTTTTAATTTACGGTTATTTCATGCTAATGAGGCCGTCCACAGACCCACACGTTGTGTGTGTGTGTGTCTGTGTGGAGGATATAGCTATGATACCAAAGTGGAAAAAATCCCATTTTTAAATTTTTAAATTTATTATAGTTTCCCTTCTTTCAATAGGTCATTAAAAATGTTTTTCCAATCAGCAAGTCTATAGGAGCTAACTGAATATTCTGATTTTGACATAAGGTCCAATCGGTGTATAGGAAGATTGAGTGGTAAACTCTTCCCCTTTATAAATTAAAAGGATTTTTAGTCGTAAACTCATAACTTCTTCCTTTTAATTTCATAGTCTAGACACTGTAGTCTTTTATAACTCCATGCTTAAGATGTCCTTTTCGAATCCCTACTATCAAGATGCTCTGAACTACCAAATATATAGCTTCATTCATATCTTTGATGATTGGTCCCTTTCAGGACTTGATCGTAATGTCTTATTCTCGCTAACCTTTTGGATGACCATGACAATTGATTATTCTTTCCTATGAGTAGTTGTTACCTTCTCGTACCTAGAGGGTTATTTTTTTTGCTTTGCGATAAAAGAAGTTTTTTCGACCTTCAAAGATTATAGCTACTTGATAGTGCATGGCACAGACCAGCCCATTACAGATCTATATCTCTAGAGAGGGGGGATACCATCTCTTATTATACTGTTAAAGGTTGGCCATTTTACCACTTGTAAGTTTTTCATCAAATAAGGAATATATGTGATGATTACTATTGGTTTCTTCATGCACCCCAGTTAATTACAAGGCCTCAATAATCCTAAACAACCAGTCTATGGAGGGAGAAGAAGGAATACCTACACTAAAAATATAACTATAAATCATCACGGGCTTCAATCTTCAAGAAATCGGCAATGGCGCTTGTTGATACTTGATTTTTTGTGTGACCTATTTCTTGATTTGTTGCGGTTAAAATTCTGATGGCTATCCCTATTATTCCCTTAGCTTTTTTGGCGTTAAGGAACATGATACTTGCTTCAATATCCCTTACTCAATTCACCATCACTTGTTAAGAATTAAACTATCTGAATCATTTAAATAGGTCCCCCTGATGGGTCTCCCCATTGTGATGTTTTACCAACACCATTCCGTCTAGTCTTATTCTCTGACTAAATTCTTCGATTCCTTTAGCTTCCCACACAAGGAAGCGTTAACATCTTCATTAACCAAACATGACATTGTCTCCATCTGAACCTACCGTCTAGTAGAATTCCTTTTATGTTTTGTTAAATTTTTTTATTACGAGTCCATATCTCACTTGAAATCTTCTCCTCCATTTGTATCTAAATCCTCCGATACAAGATTTGCTAGTAGTTTAGATTCATATTAAGAAATGGACCTATGTTCGTCCCTCCTATGATGAGTTCATAACAACGTTTACATCTTATCCTGAACATCTGACGAAGGAACTTGCGGTCAAACTGTACCTAAGATCCTTCTTTAGACATATCATTCCACTCCTAAAAGTGGTGGCTGACGCCCATCATTATATCTTCGTTCCGAAGAGCCAACAAAATTTTACCCCAAATTTTCACTTTCAGTTAGCCACACTCTATCATAGGACCAAGACTTTGGATATTTTACCTCCTTTGGCTAACACACATAATCCCCGCGTTTTTAGAATTTTCACTAACGATTCTCCTAAATGCTTACTATGACTCTTTCCCAGTCATGCCATGTTGGGTGAGTCTACTTTTGCACCACTTTTAACAATAGCAGCACTTGGAAATCATAGGTTGTGCCCTAGCTATCTTTACAGTCCTGGATTCTCATGAAATAATAGGGGTGACCTCGACTATGGTCATCATCCTTGAATATACTCTATAACCTCAATAATGCCCCGCCTCCTGATGTCCGCCTAACGGCCCTCGCCCATCATACTTCATTATTCGACACATGAACATGTCCGAACGCAAATAAGAGTCACTAATATATACATTATAGTAGGAGAACTAAATCTCACCAAAAAAATCAACAATCGTAAACATATGGCTCTATATAAAAGAAAACTAAGTTGGAAGCATAATACGCCCAGATCCTAAAGGGCACTAGAACCTGATGCTCTGATACCACCTGTGACACCCGCCTAATTAAATACCGGGTGATCAGTGCTTTATTAAATTAACTCAACGTGTTGGGTTGGTTCATTCTTAGTATCACTGTCGTAAAATAATTTTCTTCATTAATCACCTAGTAAATAATTGAGCTAAGCGTTAAAACATTTAATTTTCCAAATTAAGTCCGATTGTTATTACTAACTACGAAACCATTTCACGAATACAAATGATACTATTAAAACCAAACCATCCAAATGAAAGAACATGCAAGAAAAATAAATTCAATTAAAATATCACAAAACGCAGGACAAAGAAATAAATAGAATAATCCCAACTAAACTGAATATTTACATGAATAAAGAGTACAAATCTCTAGACTAGATAAAAAATTGGAAATGGGCGTCACATGCCCTATTTAATAAGAACTAAATGAAAGATTGAGAAGACAAGGATGAAGTCGTCTACTGCAAAGACCTGCAACTCCCACACTAGCTGCAACAGGTCAACAGTCCAAAGATCCAAATATGACGACCCTGTGGCTAGACTCCTGTAATATATATATATATATATAATAGAGAGAGAAAATGAAAGGAAACGGGTCAGCACCCGAGTGTAAAACAACTTTAAAATAGTTTAGCAAGTATTTAAAACGCTTACCAGTTGATATTACATACATGTTAGTACTCGGCACTCTCTTGAGAATTCTCACCTCTCATCTAGTGTGCACGCCTATCGTACTACTAAAATGACACATAAGTCTAACCCAATTCTCCTCCCATAGATTCTGATTCGCAAGGACGCATGTTGATGATTCATTAAAATAACATCTCATTAAGGATTATTTAAGTCAATTATGTATATATCAATACTACTATGAAATCTCAAGCATTTACTATGGTATTTCAGGTATAGAAGAATTTCAGGTATAGAAGAATTTCAGTAATTATCTACTTACACACACTATAGAAGAATTTCAGGTATTAGTATATATTAATCACTCATATAATATATACTAATCGGCACCCCACATAAAATCTATGGCGCTGGAATACTCTACTATCAAGTCCCTGTACCTCTCATACAACTGAGGGAAATACTAGTTCGGTCTCACTCTCGAACTGTATTAACACAAAATACACATATTGGAGGCGAAGCATAGTCCAAGTCACTAAAAGGTCAGCACATACCCTCACGTATCTTAGGAACGTCTGACTATCATTCTCAGATAGCCTGTACCAAGGAATCCTATGTTTTAGGGTACAAGTCAATAGCCCCCCATAAAGGTCACATCGAGATATGGTTGTCCCAACGCGAAAACCTCCGTGGTAGCAAGTAGCGCTGGTATGATTAACTACAGATAATAATATGACAAGCATACATACACACAATTATTTAATTCCATAATTCATATAGGTACCCTCATGACCCATAATATTTATATATTAACCATACATGGTGCTCACTCACAAAACCTACGTATTATTAGCTTATTCTTTTTCTCGTTTACCACACGTTCCCGATTACTTCTCAACCCTCGAAGTGTATCATTTCTATAACAATAATGTCAGTAGGTTAACACTCTCAATCCTACTGGATTACGTCATCAATCATGCTTACTCATCCTAATGTATCGCACGTACAATCACATTTTTATTATTCTACAGCCCTCGTGACACTACGGGTAAGTCTCGTATTAATCCATATTATTCGGACCGAAATCACAGCCCTAGTGGTCCCTCATAAGTCCTATTATAATAATCTCATTGCATGAAAAGTTCCCTCGAAGCGGTGCTACGTCATCATTACAGAAGAGGAAAATTTCCAAAAATCAGCAGGACTCGATCGATCGACATTTATAGGACGATCGATCGACCCTTCAAGTCTCAGCCCAAATTTCCTTTCGACAGCTACAAGTTCAATCATTATAAATCCTCAAAACCTCTATAATTTCATCCCAAACTCCCAAACATTTAATCCAAATGCATAAGAAATATATATAAACAAGTTCTAACGTAACAACATCAATAAATCCTCAACGAATCAATCAAAAAGGGTTTAATTTCAGATTTCTTTATAAAACCTAAATATGCATGAATCATCAAGAATCTCTATTTTAATCCATCTTTCCTTCCCAAATATCATTATAAGTTCGTGGGTAATCCTTTACATATGATCAAGATTTCAGACTACATGGTTTCTCCCTACAACATATAAATTAACTTCCAATACATATAATTCTTTAAATAAAACATGTGATTTTCATTCCTAGGGTAACATGGAAGGGATATCAACTAGAAATCAGCAAGACAAATACTTTCTTGGGAATCAAAGGTCTGATCTGTTGGTGAGGAAGGTATGGCTGCGTTCCTCGTCTTAATATCTATGCCCCGGTGATGTTATTCTTAAAAAAGGTGTTGCGGATTGTGATCTATTCTTGAATAACTCTTTTCCTTTCTTCTCTAATGGTCGTTCTATGTTTATGTGATTGATAACCCTAAAAGCTTAACTCTAATAGCTAATATAAGTTGGGGAAATTCTTGGGTTTAATTACCCAAAAATACAGAATGACTGTAATACCCTCCCGAGATGTCAGTTATGTCTAAAAATGCCCCGAGACCAAAACTAAACCCCCGAGTACACTTTTCTGACTATCTAGACCCTTCCGAACACGTTGGTGCACTCTAAATGACCATATAGGTAACTTATAATTTATTCACTTTTATAACAATAATATAGTTCCGACAGGACAGAGGAGCATCCCGAATTAATTTCCATAATTGTCATATTATTCACTCGTGAAAATTTTAATAAATTCAATTCCCATATTACTTTACTCATTAAGTAATATGCAACAAATTCTCAAAAATTACTAACTCTCGTCACGCTAGTAAATATTTATTTAAAAATCCAGATTAATATTAAATTAATACAACCCAATTTAATTTAATTAATCCGATAATTTAAAATCCATAAAAATAAGGGGTATTACACTTATTAAAATGGTTGAGTTCATAAGTGATCAATTTATCTTTCATACAACTTCTTCATAAGGCTTCAATCCAGGTGACTCAATAAATGAACAAAAAAGTATTAACACTATATTCATGAAAAAGTGATGTATAATTTATTAATAAAACAAAATAACAAACTTAAAATTTATTATTTTGTAAGACAAAGACAATCCATGTAAGAATACCCCATTTGGTCATTTTTTCAGGCATCTAACCTGCAAACTTCCACACCACAATTTCAATATGATATTTAATTATAAAGATGATAGTTTATATCTATCTCAAGGATGTACGTATGTAAATAAAATTGAAATACACTGAAACACAACATTAACAACACACCTTGCATAACTGGGATTGGGAAAGAACTTAATCTTGTGTTGGAAAAATTAAAATTAAAACTTAATACCTTGATATGATTATTTTTAAGTCTACTGATCATTTGGTTCTTTGGGTAACCCTTTGAGCTCAAGATGAAGAAACACTCCCCAAAGTCTGCAAAGTTTTTATTTACAACATTAACTATATGGGAATATAACGAATGAAAAATAATAAAAAAGATCAATTGTCAATATCTTTTTATCATAATCCTAATATTAATTAAACTATCAAAACTCACATTCACTCGGTCGAATATTGTACCCTAGTTTTCAATCAGTTGATATCATGGTTACCTGACGACATTGTCGAAATGACTGAAAGTAAGGGTGAGCATCAACGAGCTGTAATCAAGTCAGAGTGGGCATTATATATATATATATATATATATATATGGAGAGAGAGAGAGAGAGACAATGAGAGATAGATGACTTAAAGTTAAAGTTTATTTCATCGACAAAAGGGGTGACATGATTGAGTGAATCAAAATATGTTTCCACAATGGACTTTTCCTTAAAAGTGAGGTTGTATATAGTATCTGGAGGTTCTCCCAAAGCATGTAGGCAAATCTCATATTCAATGGAATTATCGATCATTGGTAAATGGTAAAACTTCTAATTGTTTTAGTATTCCATCAACTCTCAGAACATTTCAGTTTTTTTTAATTCCTCAAGGGGATCCTATCTTATAGAGGGCTTGTCCAACATCCTAGTTAGGTCTGATGTCTCAAACACTTCTTCCTATATCCACATGGGTCGATCCTCAAAGATTATCTCCAATCTAGTCATTTCTCTTCCCGAGTTAATATATACCCACAGTTCTAGGAATCCAAATAAAAAAAGGTGTTCTCCTTCTTTGATAAAGTATCCAATAAGGCTAAAGCGACTGGTTATATGGGCAACTCCTAGTTTCTTGAATTCTGACCTCTTATCCTTTAATGCTTTGAAAAGAAGATCACTGTTGTTCTATTTCAATACCAATCCTGGGGTCTTAGGTTGTTAGGGTATTGTAATGGACTCACTAATCTTTGTTAATTTATTTCAGGTCCCATACCGGGTAGGAATTTCATTTTTTCATGATATGGGTAACGTTGCAACACACATATTCTAGATAAAGTGGATGGATATTTTCTTTAGTGTCGATTGAGATGTTTTGCATTGGTGGATCTAACTAAAAAGAATTGATGCATACGTCCCCATTTTCATGTTGGATTTTAAAAAATGAGGTGATGGGTAACTTCGCTTTAAGAAATTTAGAATATTTGGATATTGTGATAAGATTTTCTCCACAAAATAACTTTATTTTTTACTGGAATGATGAAGAGACAACCACAATCTCATGGATCCATGGACTTATAGAAGTAGATTCAAATAAGTAGGTATGTTAATCACTTGAAACTCAATGAGGCCATCGAGTGGAATAATTCCAAAACTAACCTTAATATATCCCATCACTTCTCTTTGGGTGTTGTCGTAGACTCTCAATTCTATACCCATATAGTCCCAGAGGTGAGTGATCTCTAAGTGTCCAAAGAATTAAAAATGTACTCGGTTTTACTACAAAATAAGGTTGCCTCATTATCAATCTGCTTGACTAACATGTTCAAATAAGAGTGGACACATTATATGTTATTGGGAGAAGTTACACATTATACATCCCTTAAATAATGACGTGATATTATAATAATGTGTATATTGCAACTTGATTATCCACGCACTTATCTTTAAAATCATACCATGATCCCAAGCGCTTTAAACTGTTATTATGATAAACATATATATTCAAGTGTAACTACCCGATTTATAAGGGGAATCCACCTGCCCTCTTATCACTTATAAATAGGGCACCAACTCACATAAGAAAGGGACTTCCGCTAGTATATTCTCAAAGAAACAAGTCCTATCAGTGACCATAGTTATAATTTTTTCAAGCAGTGAAATACAAACCCAACTATAGACACCATATTCTTAAGTCCCTAGCACCTCCCCATTTCACTATAAACCCTAGGTCATACTCCGAGTGTCGATCTAAAGGCCATCGGGTACTCCTGGTCCCCCAATTGACTTTGATCAACTCTTTCATAAGAGAAAAAGATTAATGAATATTCAAAGCGCTCTGAATATCCTTTCCAATGGTCAGCCCCATGCAGAAATCAACATAATGGTTTGGATGAACTGACCATTTTACCATCGAAATATGATATAGAGGCCACTGTGCGCTCTTGGGCCCTAATTTGACCTTAGTCAACTTCATCGTTAGAGTGAAATCTCTTTGAATAATCGAAGAGAACTGAAACCCCTTTCTAATAGTCCATCCCGTTCATGAAAAAGCATAACCTCTCTGACAAATGATCCGTTTATCCAGAGGCCATTGGGCGCTTACGGGCTCTATTTGACCAAGATCAACTCTTTAGATCGAATGATGTCGAATGAATCTTCAAAAGACACTGAATACCCTTTCTAACGGTTATCCACATGTGGGAATCAACCCTATGGTATGGACGAATGACTCGTTTTACTCTAAAAGGTCACCCGATATTTTCGAGCCCCGATTGAACAAAGTCAAATATTTGAACCAAGCAAAGCTCTTTATAATGTCAAAGTAACTAGCATAACCTTTCCAAAGGTCTACATGTGCACGATTTAGACTTACGATTTGTACGAACAATCCATTTCCGTCCGACGATCTCCTTCCCAAAGAACTAATGAGCCCTTCTGAAACCTGTTTGACCCAAAGTCAACTCTTGGTCCTTGGAGTGGCCCAATTACACTTGAAGACCTATGAATTACCTTTCTAATGGTATACCCATGCATGATTTGGATCAATGAATTACGTTCTACAAACATTTTTTTGAGAAAATCTGCACGAGACTTCCAATTGGCAGGTCCATTTCCCTGCCTATCGGTAGTGTGTCCAGGGTTACCTACCAATTGGAAAGGCTAGGGCTATGACGATCGACACCCTCTTACCCTATAAATATAGGGATTGACCTCATTCCCAAGAGCACACCTCAGATCCATCAATATCACTGATCTCAGTAATAGTATCTTACAATTAGCGAAGTTTCCTTATGTGAGATTCCTTTTCATCTTTCATTACCATAATTTTCATAGTTAATTTAGAAAAATATCATTCTCTCTCATCCAACATTCATCTCAACACTCAAGGGAGCTTATAAAAGTTCAAGATCAAGCCTCGATTCTCCATAGAAGGTCGAAAAATCCTTCTTCCTCTTGAAATTCTTTATTTTTGTATTGTTACATGAATTCTTAATCTAGCTTTTTCATTAGTTCATACACATTAATATCTCCTCCTTTATTAATTATATTGCACATACTTTATTTTTTATAAAAAAACAAAACAAACAAAAAGAGGGTTACACCTATAAATTCCAACAGGATTATCCGCCACAATTTTCCAAAACTAAATTTTCTACACATACACATTTAAGAAATTCCCATTAGAATATATGGAATAAACCCCACCCTTATGTCGCATTTACACAACGTGGACTTTGATTCCTTTATAGGCCATATTAGCGCTTCTGTTAAAATTTGAAACTCGAGTCCAATTTTCCAATTTTCCTATTGTTGATCCAAAAAATTACACACTAACGTGGATCAATCATAAATAGACATGTGTAATCCACTCTGGTAATAATCCTAGTCAACAAGGCATAACTACCGACCAAGGCTTGGAATGTCGACCATCATAATAGGATGCCAACCAGTGCCAGGAAGCCTGACCAACAGAAGGGAGGCCGACTAACACTATCCGCAAAACTCCAATAACCAAAAACATTATGGACCTTCTGTACTGATATAAATGCCTACTTTATAAAGTCATTCCATCCTTTAACATTCCATCTCTTTACCTCCTTATTAGGCTATAAATACGTTGTAATACCTTAGTCAAGGGCAAGTGATTACAAGGCAATAACAAGTATAGTGGATGTAGGCTTTTCTTTATAAGCCTAACCACTTAAAAAACATTTTTGTTTCTTTCTTTTACTTACAGATATTATATGTGATTAATTAATTACACGTAGTATATTTTTTTACATTAACAGATTGGCGCCGTCTATGGGAAACGTATTGCTAAACATTTTTCACTCTTCATTCTTTCAGCACTAGGAATGATAGCATTCCTCCTGTTCTATCTACTCCTCCAACAAACAACGATCTGACGGGAATCCTACCTAGCCTTACAAGAGGATAAGAGGTTATGCAAGATATCATTAGGCAATTAGCCAAAATACTGTAGGCTGGATCTGCTTCCTTGTCTGCTCATGGAAATATGCTGCCACCACCTCCAAGAAACGGTAGGCATAGCCAATCCAGGACTACTGAAGATAAGTCCTACCGTCTCGAAGCAAGTTCTTCACTTAGAACTTCAGAACCACATAGTGAACAATATTTAACTCCTGAAACATTGAGTGCTTTGGAAAGGTTGAATATAACATCTCCCTTTGATCGTCTGGGACCGAGGAGGAATAAAAATATTCATAGGGCATCATTGAGAAATTATCAATGACCAGCCGATCAACGTGAAGGCTCAACTCAATCTAGAACAAAGGCCCAAAAATCTGTCTGTGATGAATAGGAGGAGAGTTCAGCACAAATAGTTGGTCATAATAGTTGATCAACAACACATAAATCTGAGGCTGGTAATAATGCATGGAATGGCTATATTCAATGATTAGAAGATAGGTTGGGAGACATAGAAAAAGGTAAAAATGCCATTACAACGAAGTTTTTTTGCAAGGATCTCCTTTTATACAAGTTGTTGTAGACTTTCCTACTCCTTCAATGATTAAAGCTCCTGTGGTCCCTCCAAATTACGATGGTAAAATGAATTATGTTCTTCATATAGAACAATACCAATCAGCAACTAATATTTATGCTATTCCTGATGAAATGACATGTAAGGTATTTTCAGGATTAATTATAGGGCCTGCTCAAATTTGGTACAATAACTTTCCTTAGGGACAAATTTCTAATTTCATCTAGCTCGCTGGGATATTTTATTAGTAACTTCTGTTTTGGGGAAAACCGATGAAAAAAGTAGCTCATTTGCTAAGTGCAAGGCAAAGGGTAGGAGAGAGTACTAGAGACTATATTACTCGTTACAATAACAAGAAGTTTGAAGTCATTGATTACGAGGAGAAAATAACTATTGCATCCATCATGAGTGGATTTCTTCCCAAGAAGCTTTACTACACACTTTCTAAAGATCCTCCGAAGACAATGATAGAATTTATGGCTATAGTAGACAAGATAGTGAATGCCAAGGAAGTCATGTCAGCCAAATACAACTCTAGTATAAAATCTAAAGAAACAATCTAGATAAAGGAGCGAAAAGAGCACAAGGAGCATAAGGAATCAAAGAAAAAGGTAAATACAGAGAGGCTAAAAAAATACAACAATTATACTCCATCAACAATCGGTATTCACCATGTTTTGAAAGAAATAAATCATAACAAAGAAGTATGTTGGCCTGAGAAGTTAAGAGAACCTGCTTGAAAGAGAGATATGTCCAAGTATTGTGAATTTCACAGGGACCATAGGCATACGTTGGATCGCTGTATTGCTCTACAGAATGAGATTAAAACCCTCATCCGAAGAGGAAATATGGATATATTTTTTTAGTGGGAGGATAATAATGAAGCTCGATGAAGTTCAAAATCTCCATGCAAGCTAGGTATGAGAAAAGGAGAACTCATAGAGACGATCAAGAAGATGATCCTGAATTTCCCAAAAGACCAAGGAAACTAAAACTTGAGGAACTCATTCTTAGTTTTGGATATTTTGATTGCCATATGATTATAGGTGGACATACAAGAGGAGGAGATCATACTGCTGAAAGAAAAGCTTACCACAATAAGGGTTAAGCGTGCTCCTATATTCAAAGGATCAATCTTGCCAAGGAAGAAAGGCTAATGAAAGTTAACAAAAAAAAATAAGTGATTGGGTTTTCCAAAAAAGACCTTTCAGGGGTACTTTATCCATATGATGATACCCTAGTAGTCAAGGTCAGAATGAAAGATATAATTACTTCTAGCTATTGGTTGATAATAGTAGATCGGCGGACATCACATTTTATCCATGCTTTGACAGTCTGGACTTGAATCTTAGCCAATTGGACCCTTACCATAGTCCCATAATAATCTTTTCTGGGAGTGTTGATCGGTAACTGGCTAGCAAGTCAGATAGAGAAGATAAGTTTCTTTGTAATGGACAAGAATGTTCCTTTCGCCTACAACATGATCATAGCAAGGGTAGGATTGAAGAAATTAGAAGTCGTGCCCTCTACAATCCATTAATGCTTGAAGTTCCCAATCAATTTTTGTGTAGGTGTGGTCAACGGTAATCAAAAACTAGCTCGAGAATGTTATTAATTCCGTGTAGAGAAAGAAAATTTATAATAAATAAAGAGGAAGACCAACATTTACCGAGTGGATATTCTTGTGACCAATAGTGACTCTAGGGCTGGAAACTTTAGATCCAGGAGAGGAGACATAATTGGTAAAAGGCCAAATCATAGAAGTAACGAAGAATATAATCTTAGACGATGAAAAGAAAGAGCGAACTACATAGGTAGGATCAACACTAGACCCTGTTCTTAAATAGGAGCTAGTGACATTCCTAAGATAGAGAAAGCACGTGTTTGGTTGGAGTCATAAGGACATACCGAGGATTCATCCTAATTTCCTTTTTCATGAGATCAACATCAATAAGGATGACAAGCCAGTAAAGTAAAAGCGTAGAGTATTTAACTACGAGAAGAACCAGGCTATCTAAGAGGAGGTAGAGAAACTTCAAAAAGCCTCATTTATTGAAGATGTGAAATATCCAGATTTGTTGGCCAACATCGTTATGGTCAAAAACAAAAAAAAACAAATGGAGGATGTGTGTGGACTTTACAGATTTAAACAAATCTTGCCCAAAGGACCACTTTCCTTTGACCAGAAATGAACAACTTGTTGATGCTACCTCAGGGCATGAACTATTGAGTTTCATTGACGCATATTCTTGTTATAACCAGATCAAGATGAAGCCCGAAGATAGTAAAAGTACTTATTTTATTACTCCTCGAGGAACATATTGATATAATGTTATGCCTTTTGGTTTGAAAAATGTAGGTGCTACTTACCAGAGGTTCGCGAATAAAGTCTTTGAGGAACAAATAGGCAAAAACATAGAGGTATATGTAGACGACATGCTGATGAAGAGCCAAAAAGCATCTAATCATATTGCTGACCTCAGCCAAGCCTTTGATCAATAGGAGAAGCACCATATGAATTTGAATTCGACAAAGTGCGTATTTGGTTTCCAAGAAGGGATGTTCCTCGGGTACATAGTGAATCAAAGGGGAATTGAGGCTAACCCTGACAAAATCAAGGTATTGATTGAAATGCAGTCTCCGACCTATAAAAAGGATGTGCAAAGGCTCACTGGTAGAGTAGCAACATTGAACATATTTTTTTCGAGCTATAGACAAGTGCTTACCATTCTTTAAAGTTCTCAGGAAAAGTTTAGAATGTAATTATTAATGTGAGAAAGCTTTTCTGGAGTTCAAAAAGTATTTGGGATCACCCCCATTTCTTTCTCGACCTGTGTTAGGAGAAAAATTATATTTATACATAGTCGTCTCTGAGTCACCTATAAGTTGTTCCTTGTTATGAGAAGATAGCGGAGTTCAAAAGACTGTTTACCACACTAGCAAATCCTTCGGAGGAGCCAAAATTAGATATCCACGCTTGGAGAAATTATCTTTGGCATTGATTGAGGCATCCATACTGATGAAACCTTACTTCCAAGAACATTTAATTATTGTATACACTAACATGCCTCTTCGACAAGCTCTTCATAAACCAGAGAAGTATGTTGGATTAATGTATTGGGATATAGAACTGGGGGAGTATGATATTGTATATGATCCAAAGTCCTCATTAAAGGGCCAAACATTGGCAGACTTCATTATTGAATTCACTTATCCAGAGGTCCTCGAGCTGCATAACATTCAGGCAGAGCAAACCCAAATAGGGAAAAGCCCAATCGAAGTTATCATGGACCAATAACCCAAAAATTACCCATTGGATACAAGCTCACAGGAAGTTGTTACCGACTTACCGGAGACGTCAACCAGGATGCAGGAGGTGGACAAAAGATATGAGAAGTAAAAATAAAAGTATTTCATCTTGGGATAGGAATAGACCAAGTGTTTGACAACAACATCCTCATATGGAACTTGTATGTAGATGGATCCTCATGTGCAGCAAGAAGTGGAGAAGGCATAATACTCAACACCCCTAACGGGATAAATATTGAATATGCATTGCGATTCCAATTTTAGTCCTCAAATAATAAAGCAGAGTATGAAGCTCTCATTGTGGGCCTAAGTTTGGCTCAATCACCAAACGCCGAGCAAGTTGTGGAACAAAGTGATTATCAGTTAGTGGTGAACCAAATTATAGGTTTGTATGAAGCCAAAGGAGAACTTATGACAAGATACTTAGCTAAGGCATTGGAGGTTATAGCAAAAGTTACTGTTGTTCGGATAACCAGAATTCACAGACTGGACAATGCCCCAGCTGACCCACTTGCTCGATTGGCATGAAGTACCAGAATTGAGCTCAGGAGAACCATTCCCATTGAAATTTTGGCCAACTGAAGAATTGATGATTACTTGATGATTAGTATCATTACAGTAGACATGTGGACCATCCTGGATGGATCCCATCAGATCTTATATGGAAAAGGGAATATTGCTAGCAGACTCCATCGAGCCAAAAAATCTTAAGTACAAAGTAGCAAGGTATGTCTTAGATAAAGGAGTTCTATATATGAGAGGATTAATAGCTAGCCTGCAGTGCTGTGTTCACCAAAAATATGTCAAGGATATCATAACTATGCCCTAGTTTTTAAATAGTAAGTATTGTCACTAATGACCCACTTATAACAAAACATGATTTCGGCAATGCTTATGTGGGCCCCTTGGAGTTGATTGAGCACATAAACACCATTGATAACCCTCAAGGTATTGGGGGCTACTCTAGAAGGTATAATGTGAAAATATTAACAAAGTTCCAGAAAAAAATGATATGGGGGAGGTAAAACGCATTCAGTAACTAATAAGGAAGGGATCCAATGACCCTCAGACAAAGAAAAAATATTTACATGGGGATTGGGAAATTCTAAGTTTACCAAGTCTAGTATGTTCCAGTCTTTTCTAAACTCATCTAGAGAGACAACAACGTAAACCATGATTCGATATGAAGAAAATAAGAAAAAGAAATAATTCTTACAAAGACTGAAGGATTCAGCAAGAACTAGAAGAGAGGAAGAACGATTGCTCGAAAGCTCAAGAAATTACAGAAAATACACAGAAAGTTTGAGGTAAGAAATGATCAGGATTTTATCGACTCTTATAAATTACCTCGAAAACCAGTGAACGTAATGATTAAAGAGAAACGACGATTGAACTTTTTTCGGCTAAGCAGAAAAAGAAATATTTACCCTAAAACGATTCATTATAAGTTTAGATATTTACAATAATGTTATAAACAATACCATCCTTTAGCAAAGATAATAATTTTACAAGTGTGGGAAGTAGGCAACTGACTAAGCATAAAAAATGTAGCCTGAGATACTACCAGAATTAAAGGCTCCATACTTTCATTGGGGGCATCTGTTGATACCAAAAATTACCCCCTTATGTGGACCAATCAGAAATAAATATGTGTCATCCACTGTGGCAATAGTCCTAGTCATCAAGGCATAACTACCGACCAAGGCCTGGAATACCGACCATCATGCTAGGATGCTGACCAACGCCGGGAAGCTCGATTAACAGTAGGGAGGCCGACCAACATTATCAACAAAATGCCAGTAGTCAGAAACATTATGGACCGTCTATACTGATGTAAATGCCTAATTTATAAATGAACTGCATCCTTTAACATTCCATCTCCTTGTCTCCCTATTGGTCAATTAATATATTGTAATCCTTTCCTTAAGGGCAATTGATTGAAAGGCAAAGAAAGGCAATAAAAAGTACATTGATCGTAGACTTTTCTCTATAAGCTGAACCACATTGAAAACCTTTTTGTTTCTTTCTTTTACATGCAAATATGATGAGTGATTAATTAATTATACCTAGTCTAGTTTTTTACATCAACACCCATTTTTGCATTTGTCCCCCTTTCGTCTATACATTATTTTAATACATATTATACTTGTGATCTTTATCAGCGTTTTATATACCATATATTACCGTTTCATCATAATGATCAATATCTCGATAACATACACATCTTATTTTCTAAATATTATTTTGGAAACATTCGTTTGGATGACCTCACTCTATCTTTACCATGACATGAGCTGGGTGATTCCGATCTCCATTTATATATACATGCACACACACTTCACGGGGAAATTAAGGAAAATAGAAACATAAGCCCATGAGAAATCGAAAGGGTGGGATGGGTTTTTAACACATTCGCATTCTATAACTCAGCTCCCGGACCTCTGAACTATTGATTTCATAAGCATCAGTTTGTCTTTGATACTTCTCTTTCGAAGAGAAAACATATTCTTTTACGTTTTTATGAAAAATAGGTTGTCAACTCCATCTCATTCCCTTGAAATGGCTGAAGCGCTCCTAGAGAAAGAGGGCGTGAGACCTTTTCTCCTTCCCCCCCCCCCCACACACACCCATGGGAAAAGAAAGGGAGAGATGACAGGATGGCCATAATGGCGACTCTGCTGGGCATGGATCTTAGGAGGGCTATACTCTATTTGCATGGGTGTTATTATTTTCTTCTTGTGTGCGAAGGAACCTACCTGTATGTTCCTTGTTTTCTCCTCTATTATTTCTTACATATATCTACCTAGTGTTTATATCACTCAAACACACTTAGCTACTCTTCGTGTACACTTCACACTACTTAAACATATGATCACTTATATCCACATGTTGTACTTATAATATCCATGCTTAGGTGTCACTAATACACACCTCCACTTATCACACTTGTATATATCCATGCCCACTCATAGTTGATCAAGGCTTAAGTTCACAACTACACACTCACTTATAGATAGTCAAACATCACTAACCCTCACATATCCCTGCTTCATGTTAGATTTACATTTTATACTTGTACATTCTTCCCTATTAGTGTAGTTCTCATCATGCTTACTAAAATACTCTCTCCATAATATACTAATAACAAATCATGCATTCTTCACACTACATCACAAAAGAGCATGACTATTGACCAACTTTTTGTCCCGTAACTAGGGGGTCACTTTTTGATGGGCGCTGATCCGACAAGTCACAGTTAGCCGAAGCAATATGATTCTCACCTTCCATTGATCTATTAACTTTGACATATATTAAATGGACCCCCCCATAGTACCGCTTGGCCGAAGTCATGACGAGAGGTATGTTACAGGGAACTCGTTCACGTACGCCGAGTATATCAAATTCGCTGTCACACATACTATCCCCACGAATATATAGTGAAGCAATTCACGTACACTTAGGTATATCAAATGGCATGTCCACACGTATCGATTTCCCTCAAAAGTAATATGTATATAGTGGAAGTTATGCGACATATCCTTATATAGGCATCAAACATAGGAGGGTCATATTTATTTTTTCGGTTACTACCCAAAACTTTGCCAAAATGATGAGTTGACATGCCGCCCAAATTTTTACGGGATTCCATCTTTTTTTTTAAAAACGGGACCCTGTCCATGAGCCTGGAAATAAGTCCAACCATGTTTTTACATATTTTTTAAACCTAATTTTCCTAGGCTCGAGTCTCGTCCGACATTTCTTTTTTCATTCAGGTAAACCTAATACAAGTAAGAATATAACAATAACAACAACAACAACAACAACAACAACAAAAACAACAACAACAACAACAATAATAATAATAATAATAATAATAATAATAATAATAATAATAATAACAATAATAATAATAATGCTGAGACCATTTTTTCGCGTTTTTCCTCTTTCTTTACGAAAAGTGTCAAAAACATTTCCCCCCTCTTTTATCAAAATACCAAAAGCATTTTTCCTTCCTTTTACCAAAAACATTTTTCCTCCTTTTTACCCAAAAACGTTTTATCCTCCTCTTGTCCAAAAGTGTCAAAAATATTTTCCTCCTATAATAAAACACTATCTTTCTTCTCTTTTAAAAATGAACTTGAATCATTTTTCCTTCTCACGTCGATCGCACACCCGACCCTTGGCCTATCTCCCTATTGGTTTTTTATCTTTCGTCGAACCACCCTGAGGCTCTATCAATTCCTTCGTTACTTCCTCCGAGTTCAGAATTCACCTTCATCCACTTTTCATGGAGAACATCGAGCAAGTACCGAATGTGCAACCATATTTGATGAGGGTTCTACCCCAACTCACTACCAATATTGACAACCTTAAAATCGAGGTTCATGAGATACATTGATATCGGGTCCCTATTCTCGAAGAGATCGAGGTCATCTTCCCTCGTACTATGGGTTCGCCCGCACTTGGGCATATTTGGATCCCTTAGGAATATCAGTACGATCCAAATTCCCCTCCTACTAATGGGCCACCACCAGCACAGTTCCTTATGCTGAATCTTTCAAAGCCAGGGGAAAACCTACCCGTGACCATTCATCCGAAGGAAGAAGAGTTGAAAAAGGTCAAGTAAGGCCATAATATGTTGACTAAGAAGTTCCACCAAGTCCAAATCTCCGAGAACTACATGGATTAAACTCATATATCTCCCTATCCTAAAGCAAGATTGTCGAAAAATTTCTAGATGCCCAACATTAAGAAGTTCGGGGGTAGAGGACCCCTAATTGTCCATTTCAGAAGTTATCACCAATCCATGACTCTCCTAGGTCCCTCCAAGGAAATAATGGCTCAGTTGTTCTAACCAACTTTGAAGGAAAATGCTCTTCGTTGTTCTTATCTATTGAGGTGTCCAAGATTCGCAGTTGGGAGGATGCCTCTCATGAATTCATGTTATAGTACAAATATAATGAAGAGTCTAAGGTCACCCTTCATGATTTAGAACTTCTCAAATAGAATCCCGAGGAATCTGTCAGTAACATCATAATAAGGTGTAGGGAGAAAGCATCCACCATGACCAACCAACCTTTTAAAAAAGAGCAAGTTAGGATTGTGAATAATAACTTCTTATGCCATGTCCGAGAGATGATGGGAGGATAATATTACCCCCATTTTTTTAGCCCTTCAAGAAGAAAGAGTATAGATCGAAGAAAGTATTGCCAAGACAGAAGTTGAATAAAATAAAGTATTCAGACAGTTCACTCCCATAAAGTATGAGAAGCCTTCCAATACCACAGTATCAACCATCAATAACATTTCTCATCATGTTACTTCATGGACACTAGAAAGCCGCCCTAACCTAGTAAAAAAGGAACACATTAAGCTTCATGCTCCCATCTCTAAAGTTAACCAAGACTTTTTGAGCAGGAATTTAATTAAGCCATTGGACCCTCATTTATTACCAAACTCAGTTCCCAAAAATTTCAAACCAGATGCCCATTGGGATTTTCACCAAAAGGTCGGCCACACCATTGATTAGTGTTTTCACCTTCAAAATGTAATCTAAGGTCTAATTGATCAGGGTATCATTGACCCACCAGGCAATCCTAAACCAAACACTCCCCACAATCCACTCCCAAATCATGAAAATTCTATCTTCCTAGAATAAGACCCAAAATTTGACCAATCTACCCAGATTGTACCAAGTAAATTTCCCATCATACCCATATATTCCCCTAAGCCCCTCCAAATTTGCCCATATTTTCTCATACACCCTACCTATTTTTTCGATCATGCCTGGTCATTCCATACCAGAGCATGCATTGTTGTGTGTACTCGCTCTGGAGGGAAAGATATGGAGTTATCAGCAATATTGAACCAACTTCTAGTGTTCGGGATAAAATTGCCATCAGAAATGACCATTGACTGCTAGAAATTTAGTAAACTATTTTTGGAAGCTTGAAAATGGGCTCAAGAGTCAGATAATTAGGTGGTACCTACTAATTAAGCTATCTTAGATGATGTCATCCAGATCATGGCACACTTATTTCGATAGAACGGTGAAATTTGTAGTATGTCCTACCTACTTGATGCCTTGAAATTACTAGGGCACCTTTTCCCTTTACTTCTACGTCTCCTCATTGAGTGGGAGGATCTATATGAAGAGGCCATTAAGGTTGTGGAGTTCATTGACTTCTTATGGAAAGATGATGTCATTACCATCGGATGGGGAGAGGAATTTAATAGTTCAAATAAAGGGCAATGCCAAAATAGGACTGGACCAGTAATCAGTATATGTGGAATGATATCATTTGAGGAGATACTAAGATAGATTAAAAAGGTGGCTGAAAAACCTAAAATAGATGAGGAAATGGGGTTTCTATTTTTCCCCTCTCCTGGGAACTATATGACTTAATCAGGGAGGCATTACGAAGTTCTAACCCCGTAATCATCAGCGACCGATAATAGGAAATGTGTTGAGAAACTTCCTATGCCAGAAATGACTTTCGAGGAGAGCTAGATCCTCGATCAGTTAAAGAAAACACAATTTAACATGACTTTATGTGGACTTTATATCTCTTCTCAACTACACCGAAATGTCTTAATCAAACTACTCACCGGGACCAAAGCCTTCCTTCCACCACACTAAAAGAAGCTGTGAATCTAGTCAGATCTCTATCCTCTACTAGAATTCTCTTCTTTTTCAAAGAAGAAATCCCTAAGTTTAGAACAAATCATAACTATGCTCTCAATATCTATGTAGAAGTCGTGAGAAAGACCGTCCCACTTTTTCTTGTCGATAATGGATCAACTCTTAATGTTTGTCCGTTGAGAAACCTCAATTGCTTGGGATTGAAAGTAAACGACCATGCTCCAGCCTATGCTTCGGTGCGTGCTTATGATAATACTCGTACAAAAGTGATGGAATCTATAAATCTTATAATAGGGGTTGGCCATATAAATCCTATTACTGAATTCTAAGTCATCAACATCCTGTCTTGTTTTAGTATATTTATTGGATGCCCATTGCTCCATAGTATCAAGGATGTTTCTTCTTCTCTCCATTAAAAACTAAAGTTCTTTGCCAATGGAAAGGTAATAACCATCTTGGGAGACGATGATAACACTGAGAATTCAAACACCAGTAATCTGGTACTACAGATACAACATGGGGAAAATGATATGCTTCAGTCAGGTTTTTGAGTCGAACTACTTTCACTCCCAGCAGGGGATGATTTTAAAGATAGGGTTTGTCTAGAACACAGCCCTCATGGCAATGTCAATGTGATATATATGTTTAAGAACATGCACTTCATGTCCGGATTGAGGCTGGGAAGATGATAATAGGGAACACTAGAACCCATAGTGTTGAAGAAGGCTTTTCCTTCTTGTGGCCCGAGTTATCAACCATCAGTAGAAGAAATCAGAATGCTCCACCAACCTCAATTGAAGATAAGGGTAGAAAGTAAAAAAATTATCTTAGGAGATTCCTTGAATGGAAGATTCATCATAAAGGGTAAAGATATCCCCTTTTACGGCTTTCCCAAACTATTGTATGATCATATGGACAAGAAGATGAAACCAGGAATGGAGATCTTTTTTTAAGACATCTACTCATGGGACAAAAGTTCCCAGCATTATGTACAACCACTCATCAAGAAGATTATAGTTTATATAAAAAATTATAAATGAAGTAACTCTAAGGACTCGTTCAATTTACAGACACTAGGGATGGCACTTTGCATGATCCACTCAAACACTATATTATCGGATCAATCTCGCCTCATCAAAGCTGGTGATGAACCTCTCCTCAACTAGCATGTAATACCAGTTCCACCTACTGAAATACAACCAACCCTGATATTCATCCTATTTCCTCTTCTTTTGTTATTCCTCCTTATTCTGACCATAATGTAATCGAGACCTCGTTTGATAAGGTTCTCAAAGTTGTTTTTCCCAATAATGAAATAAATGAAGATTTTGAGTATCTTCTTGTTCCTTACATTAATTGTCTTGATTCTAATAGAACTCCTGATGATGATGATTTTGCAAATGAAAAATTCTTAACTAATCTTAATAAGGTGAATAACAAACAACATAACCGTGTTCAAGTTAATGAATATTAAATTGTTGTTATTAATCTCGGTTCTAGTAGCCAACTACGCCATATTAGATAAGGGGCTACCTTTGACGATAAATAGAGAGAATAATTTGAGGAATTACCAAAGAAATTTGAGGATGTCTTCACATGGTCCTATGATGACATGCCCGGTATTGATCCCGAGATAGCTCAACATAAGATTCCAACACTCCCAGAATGCAAACCGATCAAATAGAAACTACGAAAGCTCTTCACCGAATGGTTACTCAAGGTTAAGGGAGAAGTAGTCAAACAGTTGAACGTAGTCTTCATTCGGGTGATCGAATATCCCACATGGTTAGCCAACACCATACCTGTGCCAAAATCTGGAGGATAGGTGCATGTGCATTGACTAGCGATATTTGAATAAGGCCTATCCAAAGGATGATTACCCACTATTGACATGATTATAGACAATATAACCAGTCACGCTCTTAAGTTAGTCATTGATAATTTTTTTGGATATAACTAGATCAAGATGCACCCAGATCATCAAGAGAAAACTGCATTCATCACCCCTTGGGGGGCCTTCTGGTACATCGTTATGCCATTAGGTCTAAAAAACGTAGGGGATACCTAGAAGAGGGATGCCACGCCTATCTTGCATAATCTAATACACAAAGAAGTTGAGGTCTATGTTGACGACATGATCATACAATTTAAAACTCGAAAAGGTCATGTTCCCACTCTTTATAGGTTCTTCGAGCGGCTACGGTGGTACCAGATGCAACTTAACCCACATAAATGTGTTTTTGGAGTTACCAAAGGAAAGATCTTAGGATTCATGGTTAGTGAGAAAGGTATAGAAGATAATCATAAAAAATAAAAGCCATACTTGAGATGCCACCAATCCAAAAGGAGAAGGAAGTCCACGGATTCCTTGGAAAATTATAGTATATCAGTCGGTTCATCAGTCAGTTGACCTCTATTGATGAACCCATCTTCAATGTCCTCCGAAAAGATTCAACCAAACTTTGGAACGAAGCTTATCAGGAGGCCTTCGACTAAATTAAGAAATATTCAACCCGACCTCCAATACTCATGCCACCATA
Organism: Sambucus nigra; assembly: GCA_949130495.1. Lineage (NCBI taxonomy): Eukaryota > Viridiplantae > Streptophyta > Magnoliopsida > Dipsacales > Adoxaceae > Sambucus > Sambucus nigra. Next base: position 136,461,118 of record OX422224.1, on the reverse strand, counting down.
ACCTAGTCTACCTCTAGTCTTATACATGACTATAAAAGATACCCCATCTAGGTCTTTGTTGGCCCAATACCTTAAGTAATACTGCAAAGATCCATCTATTACACTAGTTGCAAGTTGGTCAGGTACGAAGTTAACTAAACTGCCTTGGAGAAAGCATGTGTCGCCCTTATCTGGGTCATCCAAAAATTACAACACTACTTGATCGCCTTTCGCATTAAACTTGTGTCCTGAATGGATCCTATCAAATACCTCCCCGAGAAACCTTTCATGTCCATCCAAATGGTGCGATGGTTAATGCTACTAGCCGAATATAATATTATGTATGTTAAGAAAAAAGTGATGAAAAGAAATTCCATCTCTGACTACTTCACTGACTACCCTACGGAAGAAATCGATGTTTGGAGTTTCGAGTTCTTAGATGCAGATATCCTTTGTACCTCCCAAGAAGACCTCTGTAGGAAAATGTTGGTTGACGGTGCTGCTAATAAGAAAGGATATTGCATTGGGATACTCCTAATTGCCCTTGATGACTCTCACACTCCTATTGCCATCAAGCTATATCTTATTTGCACTAATAACATGACCTAATATGATGCATGAACGGTAGGCCTCAAAGTATCTCTCAAGAAAAAAATTAATACCTATAAGTCTACGAGGATTGAGCCCTCATCATCGGTCAAGTACTTAGAAGATGGAAAGTCAACGATAATAAAGTCTTACTTTTCCATTCCTTCATATAAGAGTTAGCCTCCAAATTCAAAGATATCACCTTCCACTGCCCGAGTGGAGTAGAGAACAACCTAGTCGATGTGCTTGCTACCTTAGCCTCCATGCTCAACATACTCGAAAAACGAATAATGACCCCCTTCCTAGTCTAAAAGTAAATTAAACCTATCCACTGCTACCATATTGAGATTATCACTAAAGAAAATCCTGATATAGCTGATTGCTGGTACTATGATATTTGGCGCATCCTCAAGCATGGTAGGTATCCCCAAGATTGTAATAAGAAATATCGAGCAACTCTCCACAAATGAGTTGCCCAATACATTATTTACGATGGATCACTTTCAAGAGAAACTTTGATGGAACCCATTTGCATTGCATCACATGGGGTAATAATGAAGAGAGGATGCAGAAAATCCATAACACGGAGTTACTATTGAACATCATGGTTCAGTATTGAACCGCCTATGTTCGGAGATGACTTCAATGTTAATACTTTTCAAATATCAAGAACTTGCCTTCATGAGAATTGTACAACATGACTTCTCCTTCGTTGTTCTCCACATAAGGCATTGACATCATAGGGAAAGTTATACCTAAAACTTCCAATAGAAATGAATTTATCTTAGTTTCTCCAGATTACTTCACCAAATGGGTAAAAGATGAGTCATACGTAATTCGGAATGCCAAAAGGTAGCCAAGTTCATCCAAAAAATAATATCTGCTGATATGGGGTCCCATACCAACTAATATTAGACAACATGTTACATTTTGAGGTACAAGTCACATAATTGGTCGATGATTAAGGTAGTCAGAGACACAAATATTCTCCCTACCAAACTCAAACCAACGTTGTAGTCGAATCTGCTAATAAAAACCTCAAAGAAATCATCAAAAAATGACTGAGAGTTATCGAGATTGGGCTGATCGGTCCCTTAACGTCCTTTTGGGCTATCACACTTCAATTCGAGCATATACTGTGGATACCCCTTACTCTTTGGTATACACCATGGAAGTTGTCCTACTCATTGATCTAGAAATTCCTTCACTATACGTTATGCTTGAAAGCAAAGTCTGCGAGGAAGACTGACATCAGAGCCATCTTGTAGAGTTATCAATCCTTGACAAAAGGATACTGAAAGATCAATAACATATATAAGAGTACCATCGTCGAATATCACAATCATGAAATAAGAGTCTCAAGGATCGTGCTATCCGAGAAGGGGGTTTAGCCCTTAAAGAAATTGTCGAGCCCATATGGGACCCCAGATGGAATTTCAAACCCAACTAGAGTGTCCCTTACATCATGAAAAAGACCATATTTAGTGGCGCCTCTATGCTCACTGACCTCGATGGGGAAGAGATGGCCTGCCTAGTCAACTTAGACCATCAAAAGAAATTATACCCTTAGTCTGAAATCTCGACGCGTTACGAATCATCTCATCTCCCTTCTATTATTTATAAAAAATATTCTTCATTTCCCTCTACCTATAATTACAAGGTTCTTAATCCTCTAAAAATCTTTTTACTCTTAAAAATGAAACTCAAAAAATTTTCAAAACCTCTAGAGTTACATAGGCAGCTCATACGCTTCGCATGAGCACGACCCCATTCTTTTTCACAAAATGGTATTATTTTCTTATTTTCAAGAACAACAGTTCATTTTTTCATTTACATAAACAAAAGTATTATATATGCCTTAGCAATTGGTATAGATAATTCAAATGCAAAAGCTCATCAAGATGCACAACAATATAATTAAAATTTTATTTATTCGATAAATTAAAAATTTCGGTAGAATTATATCAACGTAGGGAGTCAAACAACTTCCCCCACCAACCTAATATTATTTTCCTAAACTACTCCTAAACAACCTCCCCGAAATATTCATAAAAAAACACCATACAAAAGCTTCAGAAATAAAACTACCTAGGGATCCTACCCATAGCCCAGAGAAGAACTATCCGCATCATCATCTACATCTTGGGGTCCCCAAACTTCTCTTGATCATATGGAATACTAAAGGTGATCCATTGAATGGTAAGCCCAGACCATCCTAGGTAAAACCACGACACCTCCCTCCATGTTTTCAAACATAACAAGACACCTATGTTCGGTCTTTCGGCCAACATCTTGGCCACTACCCTCCTCTATAACCATTTCATGTAATCCCCAAAAACATGTCAAACTCTGCTAATAGATTGGGAAGGACGATTCAAAGACAAACGATTCTCCCATAAAGATACCAACATCATGCACATGCATTCTATTAAATCCTGCACAAGAAAGAAGTCTAATGTATGAGGTGGCATAATATGCTCCCATTCAATTTGACATAGGAGCCTCCAAGCAAAGTAGAAAGAGGTCTATTGGAGGCCAATAAACCTAACATACTAGTATTCCCCAAGTTCTAGAAAGGGATGTGACCCCCCCCCCCCCCAACAGGGTACTGACCAATGCAAACATCAAGCCTCGTTCTCTTCAAACCAGTTCTCCTAATTATCAACATTCGAGCCGAAACTGATGAAGTAGCGAGTGAAGAACTTTGGCACAAACTCCCAGGGGATATTCAGGAGGGACCATCAAACGGAATCTCTCAGACATCCACATGAATAGCATAATGGGGATTCCCTTCAAAAATTAATAATGACATTCCCACCAAGCTCCTAGACCATTCAGGGTCTCTTCCAGTATCACCAGCGTAAGATTGTGACGGTATGACTTCCACGCAGTGATAACAGGAAGTTGAGGGTTCACTAACAGGTCCACGATCACCAATAGTAATTTTTTACTTAAGCCAAGGGCAGCAACTCTCACATTAGTACAATCTCCTTAACACAACAGATTCAACACAATCCAATGAAGGTGATAAGCCCCACTTTATAACCAAGCTTTCTATCTCCTCTTCTATATAACAAGTAAGCCTTCAAGGCCTTACTTCAATCAACAATTCCAAAAACTCATTTTCCTACTTTTCTCAAAATAAATCCTTTCAAAAGGGAAGCTCTTTTTCAACCAAGCCATCGAGGCAATATTTTACTCAAACATATTCAAAAATTTCCCAAAACACACCATTTTTATTATTTCAAAAAATGAAAACTCAGTAGCAAATTAAAGTACATGTAGAGTAAGACACTAAATCAATATAATCAAAGGAAATATGGATATATTTTTGCATTTTGAGTCTCTTTCTAGGTGTGATACTACTACACCAAGCATGAAAATGCTAAGATCCCATAATGAATAATGAATAATGAATCTGTAAGGAATACCGAAAGGAATGAACCAGAATTAAATATCACCTCATCTGACACACAACCCTCTCTCCTTGGTGTCAAAGGTACACAAACTTGTGAGCCATTAATCGATGAAACTGTGCATTGCCCCAGGCACTCCTACGTGCTGGATGGTCGTCCCCTGGGGATAGAAGGTCACTTGTAAGATCCCCAATTGAAAATGAATATATGAAAAAGGTCGTAAAAAATGGTCTCAAGAGGAAAGAAGAATTTACCCAATCGACATTGTCCCTTCACCTGCCGGAGGTAGCCTAAAAAATAATGCAACTTCCATTTGGCACCCCCTGCACCGTGCCAGACGTCACCTCCTTGAAATTTTGTACAAAAATTCCTAAGAAGATACCAGAAAATCCTAAAAATTCCTTAGAAAATTCCTAAATTATGAAATGAATTTTATAAGTTTTTTCACCCAGAAAAACATTTTTTTTCATAGCCTCTCAAATTCCCAACTGAATTCATACCACATTTTCTCTCAGAATTACTTCCCCGTAAGAATTCTCAAATCCAAATGGATATCTCCCGAGCAACATCTCTAAGGTACACCATAAAAATCAAAAATCTCCACCAGCAGGGCTACATCCAATCCTCGGATTAGAATTTTTTTCCCAGAGGAATCTCCAAACATTCCTAAGTAAACTATGCCCCGCAACATACTGAAGCCCTTAGAATTGGCTTCGACACTTGGAATTGGTTACATCTACTTAAGGTCCTCAGAATTGACCTCTACCCATAGAACTGGTCACCTCTACTTTAAGCCCTTAGAGTTGGCTTCCACCCTCAGAATTGGTTACCTTTACTTAAAGTCCTCAAAATTGAACTCGGCCCGCAGAATTGGTCGCCTTTAGTTAAAGACCTCGAAATTGGCTTCGACCTGTAGAATTGGTCACCTCTACTTAAGGTCCTCATAATTAATCTCGTCCAACAGAATTGGTCACTACTACTTAAGCCCTCAGAATTGGTTGCTTCTACTTAAAGCCCTTAGAATTGGCTTTAACCCCCGGAATTGTTCACTTATACTTAAGCCCTTAGAATTGGCTTCAACCCTCAAAATTCAGCGCCCCAACTTAAGGTCCTCATAATTGATCTCGATCCTTCCTATAAATTTATCTCAAGCCTTAAAATTGGTCGCCCCTACTTAGGTACTAAGAATTGACCTCGGCCCTCAGAATTGGTCGCTTTAATTTAAGCGCTCAGAATTGGCTTCGATCCTCAAATTGGTCGCTCCCATCTTAATCCCTTAGAACAGGCTTCGACCCTTAGAGTTGGTCACTCCTTACCCTAGTTCCTCAAAATTGACATCGTCCTGTAAAATTATATATCCCCGACATTACCTTAGGTCCTCATAATCGGCCTCAGCCCTCTAAAAATGTCATCCTCGTCTCCGTAATCGACCTATTTTCTAAATATCATGTGGTATCTATTCGATGACTTTCACTTGTTCCAAGATCATTTATTGAGGGGATCTCTAGACACTACAATCTATGACCCCTTAAGTCTCTATTTAAGTCCTTATAACCTCCTTATTTCACTACAAACCCTAGGTCATAGTCTAAGTATCGATCTAGAGGCAATTACGTTCTCCCGGGCATCGTTTGACTCTGGTAAATTCTATCATCAGAGTGAAAGCTCAATGAATCTTCGATGGCATCTTAATACCCTTTCCAACTATAAGGACACAAATTTCCAATTGAGTCCTTTGTAGTTTTGGTTCAATTCTGGATAAAAACGTTTGAGTCATAGGATAGAGTATATTGATCATCTTTCAAGCCTATGACGTGTTTGTTGAAGACGTAGCGGCCAAGTGTATAAAGCTTCATCAAAATGTCGTGGTTTATGTGCCTCGTTTCAACGTCATCAATAGTGGTTACATGCTCCCAAGGTATGAATGCATTTATGTATATATAGGAGCTTGGAACAAGTTTATATTGGGTGTTAGGTTTTTAAAATTGTGTTTTGTTTTCAGATGTTCTTTATTAAAACTTATATATAAAGTATATAATGTTGTTGGACTTAAAAAGAATTTTTTGAACAATCTCCGAGTTCGTTCGAAGTGTCGTTCGAACGAGATTGTCCTTCGAACCACAAGTCGTTCGAACGAGATTTCCAACGACTTCCCATTATGGCATACTGGAACTTCGTTCGAAATGTCGTTCGAACGAGATTTCTAACGATTTCATACTGGAACTTCGTTATAAGACTCATTCGAACGAGAATGTCATTCGAACGAAATATTGTTCGAACGAGATTTGGCGGGAACAGTTTTTTGGCAGTTTTAAGCAGTTTTGCCCACTTTTCCACTTGGTTTTACCCCACTACTTTTTGCTGAATATCAATTTGTGGGAAACCATTTTTCTAATTGATCTTTTTCCTATCCTTTGAACTCTTAGAGAGTGTTTTGAGAGAAAAATTATAAAGAGAAAAAGATCATGTTTTGAGTGATAATTTTCAAATTAAAATTCATCTACCACTCTTGCTTTCACCCATAGTTTTATTCATCCAAGTTCATATATATATACATCTTGCTTGGATTTTGGCACCGGGTTTATCTATACATCGAATTGAAGAGAGTGTTTAGGTTTACTTCTAAATCCCATAAAGAAGAAGTTGTTTATGTTGATTTACCCTCTTGGAGAAAGGCTCCTAGTTCGGGTGACGGTGACCATATAAAGTCCTATCGGTGGATTTCGAGACCGCGGTGGAGCTCCAAGGTTATCCGCTAGGAAGAGGTGTCTACAAGAAGAAGCGTCGGGTCTTGAGAGGGATCGAGTCATGTGATGTAAGTCTTCTGTCTTGTATTTGTAAAACCGTATCTAGTGGATTTATGGCTAGGGCCGTCCGAGGTTGTTTTCCGTCTTGGGTTTTTCCTCGTACATCGCGGCGTAGTGATTTCTTATTTTATTTTATCTTGCAATATCACCTAGAACGCATTCTTAGGTAAAGAAGATAAAAGTGGTTTAAATCACTTTTAATTTAATTTGGTGCATAATTAAATTTGGGTAATGTTTACTTAATTCAATTCATTTGTTCAAAATGGTTTATCCTACTTTGTTTAAATGAAAAAAAAATATGACTTAGGCAAATTCTAGGACTTGGATTAATTATTTGTGTTTAAATGAAAGTGTTTAATTTTAATTTAGACAAAAATTAAAACTTTGGTATTTAAGTTGAACCATCACCTTTACGCTTCCGCATCTGTTTCATAAAAAGGAAATATTATAATAGTTCTTAAAGAATTTAAGAATCGGGGATTTTATCAACACTCTTCCATGTGTGCAAATCAGCATAGCAGTTCAGATAAACGGAACATTTTAAGACCAAAAATCGATCTAGAGGATACCGGGCGCTCTCGAGCCCTAATTTGACCATAGTCAACTTCACCGTCAGAGAAAAAGTTCTTTAAATCTTTGAAGGGAACTAAAACCCCTTTTCAATAGTCTGTCTAGTGTGTGAAACGGCATAACCATTTGGACATATGATTTGTTTTCTCCCAAAAATTTATCTAGAGGCCACTGGGAGCTCCCGAGCTCCGTTTGACAAAGATCAACTCTTTAACTGTAATGATAATGAATGAATCTTCAAATAAAATTGAATACCATTTCCAACAGTTTACCCCATGTGTGAATCATCCTTATGGCACTGATGAATGACCCATTTACTCCGAAAGGTCACCAAGCACTTTCAGGCCCCCGTTGACCAAACCTATATTTCCAAGTCGAGCAAAGCTCTTTGTAATGTTGAATTAACTCGCATAAAACTTTTAATTGTCCTCATCGTGTGTGATTCTGACTTATGATTTGGACGAACGATCCATTTTTGATTGCTGATCTTCTGTCCAAAGGATCGACGAGTGCTTGCGAGCCACGTTTGGCCCAAATTGAACTCCCGAAACTGGTAGTGGTCCAAAGGTCTTGAAGGTCTCTTAATTATCGTCCTAATGGTATGCTCCGTGCACAATTTGGATCAATGGATTGCATTTTACGAACATTTTTCCTGAAAAATGTGCACAATACTACAGAGTGGTAGGTCCATTTCCCCACCTATCGACAGGGTGTTTAGGGTTACCTACTTATTGACAAGTTGGTAGTTCTATTTTTTCATTGTTGAATTTTGTTTGTGTGAGGTTTTTTCTTCAATTCTTTTTACATATTTTGATTGCGTCCTGTGATAGTAGATTCAACTTTGCGTATAAGTTGCTGGACTATTTATTATTTGTTAAACAAGGTAAATTTTCCTATACTTAAAGGATATTATGACCATTTTTTTTAAATTACACCTTGTTTTGGCGGGGAACGAATTTTTTGTCATTTTGTAGTTACATACTTTGGAAATTTTTGTCGTTTTAGGATTACGTAGTTTGAAAAAATTTCTTCGTGCCTTCAGGCATGGGCAATATGCTCTTGATTATTTTGTAAATGATTATGGCTTCTTAAATTGGATAAATCTTGATTATTTTGTTGTTTATTAGGCCTAAACAATAATATGTGCTTGGTTATAGACATTACATAGGAAACATTGAAATTACAATTTGTTTACGATAATATTTTTTAAATTACACCTTGTTTTGTTGGGGAATGTTATTCTTTCCGTTTTGTAATTACATACTTTTCAATTTTTTGCTATTTTCAATTACATACTTTGGAAATTTTCGCCGTGCCTTCGGGCACGGGCATTCCGCTAGTGTGTATATATATATGAGATGGAGTGAATATATGTATATACTTTGTGTTGATATCTACTGTGTGAATTTAGTAGGTAAAATTTATAATGGAATCCGAACTGAATTAAGTAGAGGGCACTTAATTGTATTAAAACTGAAAAATCTTATTTATGCCAAAGTGGGATTTATTATATGTATTGTACGTTGCGAGTGAAATAATCGTGGATGGTATCGGACTATGATGAGTTTAGACAGGAAGAATTAGTTAGTATGGGGATAAAACTAGTTGGGTTTGAATATTCTCTAGGCGTGCACACTAGATGAGAGGTGATAATTCCCAAAGGAGTTCGATAATTTAACATGGTAAATATATGTGCTAATAATTCATTTTAAGCACTAGCTGATTTTTAAACTGTTTTAACCTCGGGCTCTGACCCGTTTCCTACAAAATATCTTTTCTTGTCAAACCACTTTCAGGTGCCCAGTCACAAGGACACCGAGCATAGGAGATTCACTCATTCGACGAGCTGTAGTTGCTTTGGAAGCTATAGGGCATTGTTAGTAGCCGCCTTCATGACTCTCAATGACTTCCTTTGAGCTATTTCATCATTTAGGGCATGTTGCCCGTTTCTATTCAATTATTCAGAGATTATGAACTTAGTTATTTACCCTTCAGTTGTTGGATTTATTTAGTTGGACTATTACATTTGACTTTGGGATGGATGTGTTTACTTAAGTCCCTTCTATTATCTCAATATTTCATTTCTTATGTGATTGGATTAAATGGTGAATGTTTAGTTATTTTTCTCATGATTCTATAATTAGTTAAAAAGTTAAAATTTGACATCAGCTTTTCTTAAATATTAGGCGGTTAGTTTTAATAATATAATTTTCGACAGTGATGCATAATCTGAACCAACTGGATATTCTGAATTAATTAATAAAAGACCGATCACCCGATATTTAATTAGGCTGGGTGTCACACACACCTAGGGCGTTGACCCAAATTTAAATGCTTTCTCCCCTGTAGGTGCTCCTAGAAGGGGATAGTTGGATTGTTGCTGTATCAATCTTGTGATCTATCTTGCTTACGAGCTTTTCATACTTATTGATTATAGCATAGGTGATTTTTCTTCTATAATTATTTATTCCATTTGAAACAATTTTAAGGTCATAAGTCCGAGATTTCTATACATTATGTTGGGTTGAGATATTTAATTTCTTGTCGGATTTATTATTTACTTGGTGTTGGTTTGGATTTGGTTAAAGTATTCATGAAGCTCAATTATGGGCATTTAATTTAATTATATATATTACGTTTTTGCTGAGAATGGTATTAATTGACAAGTAAGCCCTATCTTCGGCTTATGGTGCCTGACCAGCCTTTACGTGAGAAAATAGGAGTTGTTACAATAGCTTATCCCTATTATTATTATGATTAATGTCATTATTATTATAATAATAAACACTAGTATTATTTATTACAATCATCATCGTCATCATCATTATTATTATTATTATTATCATCATTTACTACTATTATAATCATATTTACCAACATTATTCCTCATATCATACCATTATCATCAATACTATTACTTTGACCATTATTATCATTTCTCCACATTATATCATTACCATTTTTCTATTAAAAAAATCATTAATACTACCCCTTCTATCGTTATCATTATAGTTATCATGATCATTATTATTTTATTATCATTTTACAAAACATTATCACATTACCCTCACTACTACTACTACTACTACTACTACTACTACTACTACTACTACTACTACTACTGCTGCTGCTGCTCCTGCTGCTGCTACTACTACTGCTGCTGCTCCTACTACTACTACTACTACTACTACTACTACTACTACTACTACTACAACAACAATAATAATAATAATAATAATTTATTATATAATAATAATAATATTAATAATAATAATAATATTATTATTATTATTAATATTATTATTATTATTATTATTATTATTATTATTATTATTATTATTATTATTATTATTATTACCACCATCATAATAGTAGCATCCATCATTTTCTATTGTTATTACTATTTCATCACCATATTTACAAAATATTTACATATATCCACATGTTCAATCATATGTAAGCAACGCATATTCTATTATTTTTGGGACACACCCTATTTTTACATAAAAATGAATCTTATTATCACTATGGTCGTGGTGTGATGTTCCACTATATCCTTTTATATTTTATATTTTCATATATACATCATACCATGAAAGATTGAAAATGTGCGATAAACCTCCAAAAATATGAGTCAATAAAACGTAAAACTTATCGGTGAAGCATCGTTGGGTCACACCCCCAACACTCGATAAGTATTACACTCCCATAGGAGCACCTCAATGTCAGCTATATCCAAACGAAGAGGCGCCCCATATGCTAGCACCTATGCCCTAGGAACGGAATCCTCCCTCTTCAATCTACACTATCCTAATCATTTCCATGCGGGGATACCACATGATGTCTCATCGACCCCAGGACGAAGATATCCAACCATTCTCTAGTATCCACCACCACTTCTAGCTCAACCTCTGCATCAATTACACCTATGGACTCTACAGGTGGATCTATCACTATAATGTCCTCCTCCTATACAATGATGGGTTAGTGTGGTCCATGCTGAAGTAAAAATGACAAATAGCACCCACAAAATACTCCAACACGTGGAAAGGAAAAGAAGAGAAAGAATGAAGAGATAATGAATGGAAATTGAAGAAGAGAGTACTGGCGGCTAAATTTATAGGTTTAGGCAACTGTAACGTTTAATCGATCATCAAACCATTTCCAATAGTTGGATGATCCACCAAACGACTTGGATTTTCCAAACGTCTCACTTTCCTCCCCTAGTGCTTTAAGACATCAATCATAGGAACTAAAAACTTCTAAAAAGAGGCAAAACCTATTTTATTTAGATCTTATTTCAATGAAGAGTATCCACACGTGCACATTTTTAGTTGACTACCTTTATGGACACCTTAATTTGCAATCTAAGTTTCGAGATGCTTCGTACTATTCCCAATAGGTCTCGAGCATGAACCTCGGAAGAAACCCTGAGAGAAAAATTGACTTTCAGTGTCTACACTAAAGTTATGGGTGCTAAAAACACAAAAGACCTAAGTATATAGGGACAAATTTCCTATAACCAAAAACCTAGGAAACCACTTAATCCATTTAAAAACCAACAATCAGACTTTTTTTTGTCTCTACAGTAATAAATGATCGACCAAAGGCTCGAAGCGATTGACCAAATTCCTCTCAGACAAAATCTTAAAGGGAGTTGGAAAATAAACTTTCCACTTAGAGAGTTTTCATACAACAATAGTCACAAGAAAAATATCGGCATGTCATTGTAGAGGAATTGTATGGATGATAATGACACCCACCCAATTTTTGGGTAAAATTAGAGGTGTACATGATGTTTGGGCCAGATCTCATTCGAGACAGCTCAGAGAAGGTAAAACTCATTCGGGCACAGATGAATGTAATCGAGGCTCCATTATAAAAGTTATGCTGATAAGAGGAAGCATAAGTTGTATTTCTAAGAGGGGGATCATGTATTACTAAGAGTCTTTTAGATGAAGGTGGTAGTAAGACTTGTATCGAAGGTGAATTTGGCTCCCGATATGTATGTACTTTTTGGCCCTACCTAATCATCTCTGATGGGGGCATGATGTATTCCACATATCCATGTTAAGGACGCCTATTACAAGCATAGGAACCAATGTATCCTTGACTAAAGATAGCATATTATGTGATCAAAGGTCATTCTTTTGGTGAGAGTGCAGTGGGGGAATTATCGTAAAGACGAGTTCATCTCAGACAGAGAGAGGAGGACATGCGATCTATATATCCAATGTTATTCTAGTCAGGTAAATCTTAAATTTTGAGCAAGAAATCGTTGATTAAAGGGAGAGGAATGCAACACCCCATATTTTCATGCATTAAAATAATTAGATATTATTTATTATGATTGTCTGACATGCAATGTCACTATTTAAATTTATATGTTTGATATAAATGAATTTTGAAATTTTAGTTAAGACATGGTAAAATGCTAATTAACTATTTTAACATGACTGCATTTTATGGATGAGTGTGTAATGGCCATGGACTTGGTATCTAGGATTTCCTTATTTAGGTTATCCCCTTAGTGTCGTACCCCGATGACTGTGATGTAGTTCCCTATAATGCCATTCACACCATATTAACAAATAATTAAATAAATATCTTTCGAACTTGTCTCTGATTATTTCAGAAAATTTATGAGTCATGGTAATAATTAATTATGGGATGTTTTGGAGAAGATTATGATTATTCTTTATTATAAATAACATAAAAAATCTATGATTAAATGTATTAATATTTTGAAATTTTATACTAATTAAGGAAATTAGTAAATCTAGGTTTCTTAAATAAGAAAATGGGTTTTGATTTGAATCTTATTATAAACATGAATAATTATGGTCCAATCATTTATATTATATGGATTAAGTTTTTGAACTTGGATGAGGGTCATTATTGCTGGTTTTGTAAGTGAATTTGGGTATTATAGAAGATGAATCCCATAAGGGGAAATTCGAATAACTATACCCATCGATCAACCGATGCCCCCAGAATTTTAGGAATTTTCTTAGTGGTTGGATTGGTTCGATTTGCAATTAATTTTGGGATGACATTTAGTCTAGTTAATTAGTATGAATATGTTAATACAATGTATTGAAGGGTTCTAATTTGGGTAAAAATTATATGTTTAACTTTATAATAGTTTACGAAATATAATACTTCATGTTAAGAATAGATTTTTGTGAATAAAGTAGGATTTCTTCTCCTTTTCTATTTGTGAAATAAATTTCATGCATGTGTGGTCATAGGTTACGCACTAAGGGGAATTACTTGATGGGCAGCGTACGACGTCAATCACGATCGTACCTTGGTGATAAAGACGGGCTTAACATTGCCATTTCACCATGTGTCCTAAGCCTACATACTTATACCCGAAGGGGATTTCACAGGGGTACCATCATACAGTCTTATGTATGGTAGGTTATGAAAATGTCAAGAAAGCGTAGAAATTTATTCCTTTATTGTGATGATGTCTTAGTGTTGGGCGCCCTAATACTATGTCTAATACGAATGAGTGAATCCCAAAGGATTAAGGATAGGACTTAGTTATATAGGTCTTAAATGAGAGACCATTTATATAGTACATGTTGAGGATCGTACTTAATTTGATATTAGACTTTGATATGGTCTTAGTTGTTATATACACTGGATATCCTTTGAGGGAGTTATTATGAATCCATTCATTAATTGTATTCGAATTGGGTAAAATAATATCTAATCGTGGGATCACTTAGGATTGGAATTTTATATGCATGTGATATCTAGAATTGCTTAGTCTTAAACGTAATTTAAAGGATATTAAAACATGAGGGGAATATGCATAGATATGATTTATCTCAATTTAGGTTATAGTCTTTCTTTTAACATTTTTGTGTACTTTAAATGTCAGAACCTAGGATTACATATCCTCCTCATCCGTGATTCATGATATTCACATCTCATCCCTATTATTGATCTTAAGATGTATGTGTCATTGTCCTGCATCCCTATTTTTTTCCCATTGATTGATTTTTTTAAAATAGTTATGATTTGTAGTACTTTTATATTGTTGTTGGTTGAGTTACACGAGACATTTTTAGAGTGGTTTTGATGTGTGAGATTTCTTTGCTTATATTATGGTATCAGATTTGTTGGATGTCATACTTATAGAAAATTCTTATTTCATTTAATATATTTTTGTTTTATTAATCAATAAAAAAAACTCAATTATTTAGACTCTTATATTGTCTAATTTAAACTTGATCAATTTATTATTAGATTTTACGGGGTATCCAATTGCTAGAAGTTACTAACATTATTCTACCAACCACCACTTGTTACTTTTTGTTATTCCTATACCATTAGGTTTTCCTATATTTGGAAAGGAATGGGGTTTATGGGTAATATTTTAAATGTCTCTAGGGAAAATGGGATACTTGGCAAGAGCCAGAGTGGTTAACCGGTCGACTAATGGTGGGGAATGAATAGCTAACTAATAAGTAAACTGTTGGTAGTGTTTAACTCATTAGTTAAACATTCTAGTTGTCCAAACCTATATATTCGTCTGATAGACCATTTTCTTCACTTCATCCCTGTATTATCTCTATCTCTCTCATTCTTCTATACTCATCTTGAAATGTTATCACCCTCGTAAGTTACTTTTGCTAATATATCTTGGATATGGAACATTTACATCCCATTTTGGCGGAAGGAGGATGATGTTTTCTAGTTGAATCCAGTTATGGAGGTCATGGGAGGTGATGGGGTTTCAACGACACTAACTGCTTCAGAAGATGCGGAGGCATGGACAAAGGTGTTCATTATAGGGACCATAAGGCTTCATAGGGTGGCCCCACATGAATATGATTGGGCTGGGGTAGATTGGAAGGGAGAGGATGAGTGCCTAGGGTACGTGTGCTAGCATATGAAACCCCCTACCAATTGACAAGGAGGACACGAAGGTGCTCTTATGGGAGTGAGAGAGCTACCTTGCCGTTAGGGAGCATCCTGAAAATGCTCCATGCTTAAGTTTTAAATTTTTATGTTTTGTAACATGTACATGTTATATGTCGCATGTTTATATGTCTTTGTAAATTATATGTTGCTTGCTTTTAACATGATACACAAAAAAATGATAATATCTAAAAATGATAAAAGTGAGAAATGTAACAACACTAACCAAGATAAGAATAGAATGCATTATATTTAGGAAGCAAGTAGCGCATGACCTAAAATAGGATAGTGGGGGCATGCATTGTTTTATCATCATCATCATCATCATCATCATCATCATCCTTGCCTTAATGGTTAGCCACATGGATTCTCCTTTTCCATTCTAATCTATTATATGAATTATTATCATTCAAGTTTAATTCCTTAACGTCTCTCCTAATAATTTCCTCCCACGATTGCTTAGGGTGACTAGTTTTTCTTTTACCATCTATTTCCAAAAATTTTCCTTTTGTTATATGGCCATCTATTGGTCTACGCAACACATGGTCGTACCACCTAACTGTACTTTCTCTTAATTTATCGTTAATGGGAGATAATCCTAACTTTTCTCTCACGCATTGGTTTTTAATTTTGTCCTTTATAGTTATTCATATCATATACCGGAGCATCCTCATCTTACTAATATAGAGACTTTGTTCATATTTTTTTTAATTCCCAACACTCCGCTCCACACAAGGTCGCTTGCCTAACAACTGTTCTATAAAAAATTTCTTTTAATTTATTAGTTGTCCTCTTATCTCATAACACCCCATTCTTTTGTCTCCACTTAATCCAACGAGTTGATATCCTACTCGTAACATCCTCATCAATATCCCAATTACTTTGTAACATTAAACCTAGAATTTTTTTTTAGTAGTTTAGTTTATCACTTTTTCTACAATCTGTAACACCCCGCCTAATTAAATACCGGGTGGCCAGTCCCATACCAAATTAAAACAGAATATACAGTTGGCTCATTCTTAGCATCACTGTCGAAAACATTTACAACTCACCCAATACTCAATTAAGCTGGAGTTAAAAAAACTTTCCAAATTTAAATTTCAACAAAACCATTTTTAGTTAAAGAATAACACTACACATTTTATTCTACAAAACTGGTAACACAATAAATAACACAAAAGGATTTAAATGCAATTGGAATAAACATTCCCAAATAATATAAATCCTTTACAATAATCCCAACAATGTTGAATGTATTAAAAAATCCCGAATACAATAATATTTGACCTCGATAGAAAAGATAATTGAATCCTTTGGGCGACATGCCCTAACTAAGAATACTGTGAATCAAAGATGGAAGGCGTCTAGGCAAAACTCAATAAATCCATAGCCAGTCATAATCCGCTAATGTTGGCGTCCCTATTTCTGGACACCTGATATAAAGATACCATAGAAGAGAAAATATGCAAGGAAACGGGTCAGAGCCCGAATGTGTAGATTATTATTAAAACAACAAGTATTTAACAAGTGCAATAAAGCATTTATTATGTACATGTTTGATCCAACTCTCACTTGCAATTCTCACCTCTCAACTAGAGTGCACACTTAACGTTTCCTATTAACCTCCTAGTTAATGGTTCCTCTTTTCTAGTCTTCGTATTATAATTCCATTCCCATATCATAATCCCCGTATGTCCCATACCATACGTCACATTATTATTCATTTACATCTCTTCTTTATATGATTAGTTTCTCATTAACATGAATCATTACTCATTAATATGAATCGTTTCTAATTATCATGAGTGAAGCTTTTCAATTCTATAAGCATCAACATTTATTACTTAATTTCCATTATCTTGTTCTATTCACCGTTATCTACAATTATCACCGTAGATAGATTTAACCACAATATATTCATGTAACCATTTAATCCATTATATATATATATATATATATATATATATATATATATATATTCATATATAATACGGCACCCCGAGTCACAGCTGTGGTGCAATGCATTACTCTGCTATCATGTCCCATCATCGCAGGTCGCCGAATAGGGGACTACAGGTTCGGTAAGATTCCACGAACCACAATCAACAACAAACAAATTGGAGGCGAACATAGTTCTCGTATCCATGGGTCACGCACATGCCTACGTACCCACAGTCAGCTGACTTATCAACTCCCCGATAAGTCTTTCATAGACCTATGTTCTCGAGCGACAAATCAAAGATCCCATGGATTCATTAGGATATGACTTCCCTCACGCGCAAACCTCCCACCGATAGCAAGTAAGCTAGTTATGTCATACACATAAATCAATAATCAATCAAATAGGTATTATCATACCTATAATATAATTTCAATAAGGTAATTATCACCACCCTAAGATATTTCCCATACGTAGCATTATATCCCTTTAAATCCCACGTATTAACATATTATATCTTTACTTCATAATTTAATTATCCTCGCATCCTACAACATCTCTCCACTACCGACGTCGTTAAGGTTCATGCGCGGAGGGTCTCGCAAAGCGAAATCCAAACAAGGAACCCCTCCAGTACACTACTACTTAACTTTGTCGATCGAGGAGGTCTGACAACTACAACTATGCGATCGGGATAACCTCATACCTCTTTCAACCCAAAAGTGTTTTAAACTCTCATATCTATCCAGGAGTCATACCACTACGCTCTTGTACTACACTCAGTCCTTGCGTAATCAAAAATGAGTTTAAACTCAGTCCTTGATGTTCAAATTGTAACCCTAAGGCTACCCTCACTCAATACATAAGATTCAAATAGGTTTTTCCTCAACATATATTCAGTAAGAATTCACTAATATCCTACTGGTCCATAACATCATTTCTCCCGAATTACTACGAGTTAAATTCTCCTTTTCATTTAGGTTAAAATCGATAGTTTCAAATCTCTTATAAACACATCTTCTTTCACTTTGGATTAAACCCTCATGTAAACTTAAGGATACCCAGGTGTTATATTAAATCACCCCAACTGGTCCTATCTTTAATCCTCATACATCTCCATTTAGAATTTAACAAATGAATCTAGCAACCGAAATTCCATTCGATATAATTTTCATCATTTTAATCACTTGAATCCAAATCAAATTAATTCAAATCTTATCAAGGGTTTACTGATATTTTCTAAGTCCCATAATATCCAAATAATAATCTCCAAAGATCCACAAAAGGTTTGGGATAAGAATCAACATTTAAAAAGAAACAACTTTACATATTCTGGGGAGGTCGATCGATCGAAGGCAGGGGTCGATCGGTCGATCCCTCAGGTCCAAGCCTGGTTTTCTGCATTTTCTGCAGCTACGGGTTTCACCATTTTTACTCATTTAAACCATCATATTAACCTCCAAAATGAGTTATAATTATTTCTAGATGATATATCAACATATATGAACGATTTCCAATTCTCTAAACATCCTAGAATCTTCAAGGGATTGGATTAAAAGCATGTTTCTATCCTTATTTCCAGAAAATCGTCAACATAGTAACTTCAAGAACACTACAATGGTATTTCAGATTTTTCTTCAACATATTCATGATCATTTCGTGGATTAATATCATCCTACAATATAAGTTAAATTCCTATATCATTTCAGTTTCCAGGATTCCATTTAATACTCCATTATTTCTTCCAAACATGAATAATCTTCTCTTTTCATATTATTCTAACATGGACAATATACAAACTTAAATTGCCATTATCAAACACTTGCCTTTATTGTAGGTCTGATCCTTTGGTGTAGTATATTTCAGTTGGTTGTCCCTTCTCCGGTCAAACTCCGGTGGTGGTTGGTGGTGGTGAACCTTGGTTCTTGTTCTTCTCCTTCCCAAGTGGCTTTTCCCTTCCCAAGCACTCTTACACTCTTACACTCTCTCTAGAAAGATGGCTGCTCTTATTTGTGAAGTGGAGATGAATAACCCCCATACACTTAATCTACCAATACTTATAATAGTGCCAAATCCGTAATCACTATTCATCCCCCCTAGAAAAATGACCAAAATGCCCTTTTGGGTTGTCTATTCATTTCCAAATGACCCGAAACTCAAAATTAACATCCAAATAGACTTTTCTGACTATTTCGAACCTTCCGGACGCAACGACGCAGTCGAAATGACTATTAGATTGATCGAAAATAAATTTCCTTTTTAATTTAATAAACTAGTCCCGACACGTCCCATGCCGCGTCTGATTAAAAATATAAATTACCGAATTTATATCATACAGTCATATCAATGACATCACATTCATATATTACCTAAATACCTTTAAGTAATATTTAGAATCATCCATTTTAATATCCACCGTCCGAATGAAACCCGAATGAATTAATTAATAATAAAATCTAATTAATCCATTAATTTAAAATATAACTCATTTTAAAAGTCATTTAAAATTACGGGGTATTACATACTTCCCCCCTTATAACAGAATTTCGTCCTGAAATTCAGGAATATAAGTCATATCGGTAAGGTCAACTCCGAGTATAAATCTCACATCGCAAGAAATCCAAGATGTACCGCCCATACAGTACATTAACAAAGTCCCTATCGATGTTATACGCCAAGCCTCACCATATAGTTTCAACTGAATCAAATTTATACTTTACCCAATCTTCCCTATACCGTCCTCGTGACAAAAGTTGGGAAAAATAAATGATCCGCTCGTAGTGAACAAATAAATCCTGAAGTCAAAATTACTTACCTTTTTCACAAGTATGAAAAATACTACAATCCAATCATCCAGGGCGCCCATACACCCTCTCGTACCGCTTTCAATATTAAAAGTTTCGCAAAGGTTATAAACTCGTTTCCCAAAGACCTAACTTATTTCGACTCCCAACGGTTATTAGTTTCATGCGTGGGGTGTCTCGCAAGCGAAATCCAAACAAGGAACCACCCCGATACACTACTTCCTAAAGTAGTCGGTCATCGAAACTCCAAAGGTCCTTAGTCAATAATATATATAAATTTTTTTTTGATAATAATATCAGGTTTATCGATTTTAAAACAAAAATTTGGTTTTTATCGATTTCAAATAGGGTCTACGCATCTACTCTTTTATAGAAGACAAGATGCAGACATGTGCTCTCATATACCACAAGTCAATGCACGCCGTAGTCAAATCACACTCGGACATGCTCAAGGTAAGTAATCCAATGATACAAATCAAACCCACGTGATAACATGTAATATATAGGTGTCCCACACCCCTTAGTGAGTCTACGTAAATAACGATGCCATAGGCTAAGTTTAACAATCCTTTTGCCCTCACAATATCAATCACTATAAAAATCAATACGCCTCATACTTCCTTAGATAGGAAACATACCCTCATGTGCAGGTGATGGTTTTTGAATCCCAATATTATAACTTTGCTCAAATGAGTCAAGAAAATTTTTACCCCAATTTTCAGTTCTAGTTAATCACACTCCACTATATACCCAAGCCTTTTAATATATTGCCTTCATTAGGGAACATACACAATTCACGCATTTCAAGAACTTATACTGATGACTCTCCTCAATTTTTCCATAATAGGGGTGACCTCGACTACGGTCATCATACTCGAACATACATCATAACCTCCTAAGTACGATCTCCGCTATCCGTCCAATGGCCCTCATATGCCATACGTGCATAATGAAAGATTCCCCAATAAATGTTGTCCAATATTAAAGTTCCACCCATCAGTGGACATTAGGACTCTCCTCTCCTCAGTGGGTACTTCAGCTGGTACTAAATTAGTTAATCTCGTAAACTCTTCCTCATATTCCGCCACAGTTTTCTCTTCCTGTTTCAAATCAAGTAGCTTCCTCCTTATCTATGTCTGGATGGAGGAAGGAAAATAATTCCCATCAAATCGTATCCAAAAGTCTTGGATAGTCATCATGTCCCTCTCTTCCATAGTGGTCGTAGCTTCCCACCATTGCAAAGCTACCCCTACTAGCTTGAATGTGGCTAGTATTTGACGTTTGAACCTCAGTGCATTCGATCATTGTCAAGTGCCGTTGGATATCTTTCTTCCGTTGGCTAGCAGTCACAACATCTGATCCTCCCTGAAACTCAGGTGGGTGCGCTTTCTGAAAGTCATCCCTCGCTCGTTCCCATGCAGTAGGAAACACTTGTCCTTGCCCGGGTGGCACAACCGGTGCCGGTGACAGAGCCTACTGAATAGCAGCTACAGCAGCATTGACTGCCAGAGCGGCAATTGCAACAACTTCAACCGCAGTCATCGTACCTTTGTAGGCGTAAATAGAAAAGCAATAATCTTACTCATAGGGCTCTACATCAAAGAACGCTAAGATGAAGACACAATAAGCCGTACAGATCCTAAAGGACACTAAAACTTGATGCTCTGATACCACCTGTAACACCCCGCCTAATTAAATACTGGATGGCCAGTCCCATACCAAATTAAAACAGAATATACAGTTGGCTCATTCTTAGCATCACTGTCGAAAACATTTACAACTCACCCAATACTCAATTAAGCTGGTGTTAAAAAAACTTTCCAAATTTAAATTTCAACAAAACCATTTTTAGTTAAAGAATAACACTACACATTTTATTCTACAAAACTGGTAACACAATAAATAACACAAAAGAATTTAAATGAAATTGGAACAAACATTCCCAAATAATATAAATCCTTTACAATAATCCCAACAATGTTGAATGTATTAAAAAGTCCCGAATACAATAATATTTGACCTCGATAGAAAAGATAACTGAATCCTTTGGGCGACATGCCCTAACTAAGAATACTATGAATCAAAGATGGAAGGCGTCTAGGCAAAACTCCATAAATCCATAGCCTGTCATAATCCGCTAACGTTGGCGTCCCTATTTCTGGACACCTGATATAGAGATACAATAGAAGAGAAAATATGCAAGGAAACGGGTCAGAGCCCGAATGTGTAGATTATTATTAAAACAACAAGTATTTAACAAGTGCAATAAAGCATTTATTACGTACATGTTAGATCCAACTCTCACTTGCAATTCTCACCTCTCAACTAGAGTGCACACTTAACGTTTCCTGTTAACCTCCTAGTTAATGGTTCCTCTTTTCTAGTCTCCGTATTATAATTCCATTCCCATATCATAATCCCCGTATGTCCCATACCATACATCACATTATTATTCATTTACATCTCTTCTTTATATGATTAGTTTCTCATTAACATGAATCATTACTCATTAATATGAATCGTTTCTCATTATCATGAGTGAAGCTTTTCAATTCTATAAGCATCAACATTTATTACTTAATTTCCATTATCTTGTTCTATTCACAGTTATCTACAATTATCACCGTAGATAGATTTAACCACAATATATTCATGTAACCATTTAATCCATTATATATATATATATTCATCTATAATACGACACCCCGAGTCACAACTATGGTCCAACGCATTACTCTGCTATCATGTCCCATCATCGCAGGTCGCCGAATAGGGGACTACAGGTTCGGTAAGATTCCACGAACCACAATCAACAACTAACAAATTGGAGGCGAACATAGTTCTCGTATCCATGGGTCACGCACATACCTACGTACCCACAGTCAGCGGACTTATCAACTCCCCGATAAGTCTTTCATAGACCTATGTTCTCGAGTGACAAATCAAAGATCCCATGGATTCATCAGGATATGACTGCCCTCAGGCGCAAACCTCCCACCGATAGCAAGTAAGCTAGGTATGCCATACACATAAATCAATAATCAATCAAATAAGTATTATCATACCTATAATATAATTTCAATAAGGTAATTATCACTACCCTAAGATATTTCCCATACGTAGCATTATATCCCTTTTAAATCCCACGTATTAACATATTATATCTTTACTTCATAATTTAATTATCCTCGCATCCTATAACATCTCTCCACTACCGACGTCGTTAAGGTTCATGCGCGGAGCGTCTCGCAAAGAGAAATCCAAACAAGGAACCCCTCCAATACACTACTACTTAACTTTGTCGATCGAGGAGGTCCGACAACTACAACTATGCGATTGGGATAACCTCATACCTCTTTCAACCCAAAAGTGTTTTAAACTCCCATCTCTATCCAGGAGTCATACCACTACGCTCTTGTACTACACTCAGTCCTTGCGTAATAAATAATGAGTTTAAACTCAGTCCTTGATGTTCAAATTGTAACCCTAAGGCTACCCTCACTCAATACACAAGATTCAAATAGGTTTTTCCTCAACATATATTCAGTAAGAATTCACTAATATCCTACTGGTCCATAACATCATTTCTCCCGAATTACTACGAGTTAAATTCTCCTTTTCATTTAGGTTAAAATTGATAGTTTCAAATCTCTTATAAACACATCTTCTTTCACTTTGGATTAAACCCTCATGTAAACTCAAGGATACCCAGGTGTTATATTAAATCACCCCTACTGGTCCTATCTTTAATCCTCATACATCTCCATTTAGAATTTAACAAATGAATCTAGCAACCGAAATTCCATTCGATATAATTTTTATCATTTTAATCATTTGAATCCAAATCAAATTAATTCAAATCTTATCAAGGGTTTACTGATATTTTCCAAGTCCCATAATATCCAAATAATAATCTCCAAAGATCCACAAAAGGTTTGGGATAAGAATCAACATTTAAAAAGAAACAACTTTACATATTCTGGGGAGGTCGATCGATTGAAGGCAGGGGTCGATCGATCGATCCCTCAGGTCCAAGCCTGGTTTTCTGCATTTTCTGCAGCTACGGGTTTCACCATTTTTACTCATTTAAACCTTCATATTAACCTCCAAAACGAGTTATAATTATTTCTACATGATATATCAATATATATGAACAATTTCCAATACTTTAAACATCCTAGAATCTTCAAGGGATTGGATTAAAAGCATGTTTCTATCCTTATTTCCAGAAAATCATCAACATAATAACTTCAAAAACACTACAATGGTATTTCAGATTTTTCTTCAACATATTCATGATCATTTCGTGGATTAATATCATCCTACAATATAAGTTAAATTCCTATATCATTTCAGTTTCCAGGATTCCATTTAATACTCCATTATTTCTTCCAAACATGAATAATCTTCTCTTTTCATATTATTCTAACATGACCAATATACAAACTTAAATTGCCATTATCAAACACTTGCCTTTCTTGTAGGTCTGATCCTTTGGTGTAGTATATTTCAGTTGGTTGTCCCTTCTCCGGTCAAACTCCGGTGGTGGTTTGTGGTGGTGAACCTTGGTTCTTGTTCTTCTCCTTCCCAAGTGGCTTTTCCCTTCCCAAGCACTCTTACACTCTCTCTAGAAAGATGGTTTCTCTTTTTTGTGAAGAGGAGATGAATAACCCCCATACACTTAATCTACCAATACTTATAATAGTTCCAAATCCGTAATCACTATTCGTCCCCCCTAGAAAAATGACCAAAATGCCCTTTCGGGTTGTCTATTCATTTCCAAATGACCCGAGACTCAAAATTAACATCAAAATAGACTTTTCTGACTATTTCGAACCTTCCAGACACAACGACGCAGTCAAAATGACTATTAGATCGATCGAAAATAAATTTCCTTTTTAATTTAATAAACTAGTCCCGACACGTCCCATACCGCGTCTGACTAAAAATATAAATTATCGAATTTATATCATACAGTCATATCAATGACATCACATTCATATATTACCTAAATACCTTCAAGTAATATTAGAATCATCCATTTTAATATCCACCGTCCGGATAAAACCCGAATGAATTAATTAATAATAAAATCTAATTAATCCATTAATTTGAAATATAACTCATTTTAAAAGTCATTTAAAATTACGGGGTATTACACAATCCTTAACATTATGTTACTCGACACCTCATTATTAAATTTACATTCCATAAATTCCGTTATTTCTAATGATTCTTAGACCCTTAGATTCCTTGTCTTTTCTCCAAGTAACTACTCTCATGGCTAAGATTTTCTTTGAAGTGTCTACTAAAACTTTGTCATCCGCAAACAACATACACCATGGGATATCTTCTTGTATGTCCTTCGTAATCACTTCTAAAACTACAAAAATTAAATAAGGTCTTAAAGTTGATCCTTGATGTAAACCCACTTTAATCTTAAAGTCATTAGTTTCACCACATATAGTCCTTACTCTAGTCTTTGTGTTATCATACATATCTTCAACAACTTTAATATAACTCATAGGGATTCTTTTCCTCCTTAAATCCCACCAATTTATATCCATGGGTATTCTATCATAAGTCTTTCCTCGATCTATAAAGACCATGTATAGATTTTAATTCTTAGTTCTATATTTCTATATTAATTATCTTAATAAATAAATAGCTTATGTGGTTGATGTCACTAACATAAATCCAAATTAGTTGTATGAAATAGTTGACTCATTTCTTAATCTTTGTTCTATAACCTTTTCCCATAATATTATAGAGTAACTTGCCAGTTTGATTCATCTATAATTATCACAGTTTTGTATATCCCATTTATTTTTACACAACAGTATTATGGTGCTTTTCCTCCACTCCTTTGGAATATTTCCTTCTCTTAAAATTTTATTAAATAAGTGTGTTAAACATTCTACTCCTACACTTCCAAGGATCCTCCAAACCTATATGGGTATTGTATCCGGCCCAACCACTTTATTCTTTCCCATTTTTGTTATTAATATATCCACTTCCTTTTCAGTAATCGGACATACCATTCTTATATTCTGTTCAATGTTCTCGACATTGTTTTCAGATATTCTTCATTCAATAATCTTTAAAAATTCTCTTCCCATTTATCTAGAATTGTTTTTTCGTTAATTAATATATTTTGATTTATGTCTTTAATACACTTAACTGGACCCATATCCCTTGTAAATGAATCTCTATTCTTTGCCAATATATATATATTTCACCTTCCTTAGTACCTAATTTATTATAAATATTATCTAGTGCGTTTTGCTGTGGATTCTAATAATATTTTTTTACTTCTGTTTTTAACTTCTTATACTTTTCAACATCTTCTTGATTTTTACTTTTTTGCCATTCTTTAAAACTTACTCGTTTCTTTTACATTATCTTTTGCACTTCCTCGTTCCACCACCAAGTCTCCTTTTTATGAGTCTTTTTCCTTTAGTCTCACCTAAAGCTTGCTTACCTATTTCCTTGATATCATTCTTTGTTCTTGACCAAATGTTGTTAACATTGTCGTTCCAATTCCACTTCATGTTTAACAGGCACTTATGTCTAAATTCAATCTCTCTGCATCCTTTTAAATCCTTCCATTTTATATTTTCATACTTATCACCTCTTTTCCATACGTAAATCTTTTAATTTCTAAATCTATTTTCAATAGACAAAGTTGATTTGTTAAGCTCTCACCTCGTATAACTTTACAGTCTTTTCATGTGTACAAGTCTCTTCTTCCATGTAAGCAATAGTCTATTTGAGTTTTATTCTCTCCCCTTTAAAAGTTATTAAATGTTCTTCCTTTTTTTAAAAATGTGTTTGTTAATGCTAGATCATATGCCTTAGAAAATTATAAGATAGTTTCCCCTCCTTAATTTCTCTTACCAAAACCACAACCTCCATGCATCCTTCGATAACCATCTTATGGTAATGTTGTAATGGTTATAATGGGAGATAATTAAATAAAATTTTAATAGCAGTAATAGTAGATAGTGTGTTTTTTTAGCAATGTGGTGACAAAGAAAAAGTGGTAATCTAGTGATAAGTGATTATAACGATAACGTGATAATGTGCTAACAATAGTATTATGATAATAATGATATAATAATTACAGATGTATATAGTGAGGATAATGATATAATTATGATAATGACTGTTATAATGACGATAATAATAATAGTAAAAGTGATGATTTTTAATAGTAATAGTAATGTGATAATAATGATGAAAATGATGGTAAAATAATGACATGTAAGTGATCAAATAAAATAAGGATGCTAATAATACTGATGATGATAGTAAAAATAATTATATAAATCATGATAAAAATAGTAATGTGGCAATAATAAAAATGACAAAATTATAAAATAATGATCTTAGCATAGTAACAATGATGGTAAATAACTGTAGTAATAATATGACGTGTTGATAATGGAAATAATATAAATAATAATGATAATGTTATAGTGATGATAATAGTAATAGTGATGATAATCATGGTACTAATGTTAATGGGTTGGTGATGAAAATACTAGTAAAAATAATGTGATAATAATCATGGTATGAATGAGGGTGCTAATAATAATAGTAAAAATAATGGTGATAGATGTGAGGAAAATATTTTATGGGGATGATTTAGAGAAAGAAAATAAGGTGATGATAGTTGGAGTATGGTAAAAATAAAGAAATGATAATGATATTATTATTAGTAATAATGATAATGATGATATCAATTAATAATTATGGTATTAGTTTCATAATGATAATAAGCAATAACAGTTGGAAAAAAGGGGGGGTGATGTGTGTGAATTAGTTAGGGGATGTTATAACAGTTAATCAAGTTTGTACGTCACACGTGTACCATTTTTTTATGATAATATATATAGGGTTTAACTACAGGGAATGAGAAATCTTCAGGGGGGGGGGTCCTTGCTCACCTCACAGTCGGTTATCCTTCCTGGTTATTTGGAACCAAGGGTTAGGAGATTAAGTATTGTAAGTGTCACATAAACAACTAGAGGGAGATAGCTGTGAGGGTGTTTCCTAGTCTCTACAAGACTGGAAATTATACCTAGTTATTCGAAGCTAATGGTTGGAAGATTAGTTATTGGAATAGTGTGACCTAAACACCTGGAGGGAGAAAGCTTCAGGAGTTTTTTGCTCGCCTCATGACAAGTTATCCTTCTCGATTAGCGAGAACTAAGGGTTTGAAGATTTAGTGTGAGAATAGTATGACCCAAACACTTAGATGGATGATCTGAGGGGTTTTCCTAGTCACCTCATGACTGATTATCCTTCCTGATTCGGAGGAACCTATGGGTAGGAGATTAAGTGTGAATATCATGACCCAAACACTTGGAGGTAGAAAGAACAAGGGGGTTTCCTTATCTTCTTAACATTGCTTATCCTTCCACATTAGCAAGAACCTAGGGTTATGATATTAAGTGTAGGAATACCATGACCTAAACACATGGTGGGAGAAAAATCTAGGGGGTGAGTTTTGGTCACCTCACGAATGGTTATCTTTCCTGGTTAGTGGGAACCAAGGATTAGGAGATTAAATGTGAGAATAGTGTGAGACAAAAACTAAAGCGAGAAATCTCTGGGTTGGAGGATTATTGTCACCTCATGACTATTTATCCTTCATGTGTTAGAGGGAGCCAAGGGTTAAGAGATTAAGAATTTGAATAACATGACCCAAACGCTAGGACGGAGAAAGTTTTGAAGGATTTCCTGGTGATTTTATAACTACTTATTCTTCATGGTTATCTTGAAATAAGGGTTAGGATATTAAGTGTGGAAACACCACAACCCAAACGCCTAATGGAAGAAAGATTTGGAGGGGTTTCTTGGTCATCCCATGAGTTCTTATCATTCCTGGTTTGTGGGAACTGGAGGTTAGGAGATTAAGTGTTTGAATAACATTACCTAACCACCGGGAGGGAGTGATATTCGGGGGGTTTCCTAGTTACCTCACGATTGGTTATCCTTCCTAGTTAGCTGGAATCGAGGGCTAGGAGATTGAGTATGGGAATAGCATGACTCAAATAAATTTTGTATATATAGTAGATTTCTCATGTAAGTTAAATGTTTTTCTTGTGTTTTCCCCCTTTTTTACATTCTAGAGGGAGTACTTAGGGGTTTTGTGGCCCTAGTGTCTAAGGCTCGGGAGAGGGATCCTAATTTTGTCCGCTCCTTTATAGATGCTATAGTTTTGTTTCTTTGATGAATTTCCTGCCCACTGACCACTTTTGGACGTACGAGTTGATCACTTCTATGATGAGAGAGTGTACCCCTGGTACTTTTCATTTATCAATGGGGGAGATGAGGATGAACCCCTTACACTTCGTATCTTTTAAGGGTTGCCATTTAATGGACTTCTATTATTGGTGGAAAAAGTGGTGACCATTATGAAGATGGTCTAGTTGAGGATATGGGTCTAATAGTTCCTCCTGCTTGGGGAGAGTACATAGAGGCCAACACTTTGGTAGCATATTAGTGGTCATTGGAGGATTGAGTTTAGATATGGACACCATGAGACGATATTCCCGATGTTTGTTTCTACTTGTGTGTTGGTGTTAGGGATTGTTCATGGAATCCATCTCTACTTATTTCCATTTTGATGGATTTTTCTTAGATCTCTAGATCTGCACCATGATGGTTGGTGCTGGAACAAATATATAGGGTCATGTTCTTATTCTCAAGGTACTGTACAAACAATTTCATGAAGTTTTCATATTTGTGGGAGGTACATGTTTTACCACCTTTCCTTTCTATTTAATTTATTTTGCCATTTTCTACGTATATTTATTAATGTTTTTTTTTCTTTTGGAATTATGCAGCTATTGTTTGTTTCATATAGGGCCACGTATTTTGACCCATCTTGGATTTTTCCTTCAATGGTAGGAATTTTTCTCTTTTTCACACATTATGATCGAGGGAATCTAGAGGTAGGGCTGATAGAAAAGACTTTTTGGTGTATTTTTCCCGTTGTCGTTTCTTGAAAAGTCTTTCTAATAATAACCTCACATACCTACAAATATAAAACAATCTAAGTGTAGCGGTAAGTAAGGGTATCAATCCACTTTCTATGAAGTAAGCTAGAGACAAATTCAATTGTAATTCACTTTTTATTTTATTTTTATGCTTTTTCACTTTTCTATTTTTTTTAGCTTTTTCGAATATTAAAACAATTGGGTGAGGTGATTATTTAAACTAAACTAAACTAAACTAAATATAAATAACTAGCTAGAAAGTGACTAAAATGAAAACAAAGTCTAACACTAAAATAAAAGATAAAGTAAAGTAAATAATTGTGAGAACAATCAAGGAATGGGATTACACCACAAATTTTAGTTATTCTAATTAATTAATTTAATTATTTGAATTATCGCAAATTAATATCAAAATTACAAACCAACTCTCGTTGCAAGTGTAATTATAATAGTAATCTTTTAGAAAATTAATTTTAACACCCCACAACTCTAGAAAAATATAGCTACACTCCTTTTAATTAATCACACGCTAGGATCGATCAATTAATATTTATGTAAATTTTAGAAAATAAATTTAGAGTTAAAATTCAAGTTATAATACCTCACTTAAGAAACCCCTATCTCAAGTTCGAATCTAAAATAGGTATTATAATTAGAATGACGATTTTCTCTCGAAAATCATTTACCCTCTCTCGAGGCGTAAATATAAGGGTGAGGGATCAAAATTAACATTCAAAGGGATTTTTCAAGTAATTAAACTAATTAAAATAAAATAACATCAAATAAGGCTTTTACCCCACCCCTTGAAAGGGAATTTAGCCTAACATGGTATCAAACATAATAAACAAATATTCAATAGGCATTAATATAATAAAAGAGTAGTGAAAGAGAACAAATCTTCACAAGTCTCCTTGAAATTGACAATTTGAACTCTATCCTTGAAATTGAAGCATACAACCCTCCAAGTGAGTGATCAACAAAGATATAAATGAAAAATTTACTCAACTTGAATCTCACACAATTATCACTCACAACTATCTAAAAAAATGAAAATAAATTATTTACAAATATTTCTACCTAATTTATTCTAACCTAAATCTCTACAATTCTCTAGAATTTTCTCTCTCTCTTTGATGATGAGTCTAAACTAAAAATTAAAAAAAAAAAAAAAAAAAGATTGTCGATGAATTTTATAATGGGCAATTAAATAATAAAAGAGATTTGCTAAAAATGCAAATCCTAACATTATAAAATTGTACATTAGAATTCACCCAAAGAAATAAATTCTAGATCATTAATTTATATTGAGATAATTGCTAAAAATACAAAATCTCAACATAAAAGAATGAGTTAGAATTTACCTCCCGCAAGGAATAAATTCAACTACATCAATCTATAATGAATTAACGGCGAAAAATGCCAAGATTTATTATAGATGGGTGGGATGGAATTCATCCTAGAGATAAATTTCACTACACACCTCTTTATTAAGATGTTTTATCACACCAAGCTTAAAACTAATTTTAAGATCCCCTTGAAATTGTCTCAAGTCTTCAATTTATATGGTGCATATGGAGGCTAGGGGTATATTGGATAATTGACATAAGTGTGCATGGAAATGGTGAGATGAGCATGTGGGTTGAGAGGATATAAAAATCTGATATGGGTGAGGCTATTTATGGGAAGTTGGGTTAGAATTGGTAGTTGGGGGTAAAATGTATATAAAGGGTATAAGTTAGTTTATTAGGCACATGTGGGTTATTTGTTATTTTGATCTTGGCTTGGAATTTGGCAGGTCACGTTTTTTACATTTGTGGGGAATATGGGTTTGGGGTTTGATGTTTGGTATGGATCGGAGGTTTGGGTCGGTATAAAAGGTCGACGATGAGGAGGGTTAGCTAGGGTTGGTGGGGCAGGGCGAGTGGGGATTTGCGCCGGCCTGGGATGACGTCGGAGCAGGTCGGTTGTTCGTCGGAGGAGGTGGTAGGGTAGGTGGCAGGTGGGTAGTGGTCCGGCGACGGGCTAGAAGTGAAGAGGTAGGGGTTGTGTCGCCGGTTTTGTTGGGCTCGCCGGCGGTAAGAGAGAGAGGAGAGTGAGCCAGTGTTGGTAACGAGGTGGGGTGAGAGGTCGCCAGAGAGGGGCGGCGGCAGGGTAGCGCCGGTTGGGGTTGCCGGACGGGGTTACGCTGGGACGGATGAGGTGGGGGGTAAGGTGTTGATGGGTTTTAGGTGAGGTGAGAGAGTAGAGAGAGGTGTTGGGTTTTTGTGTTGTTAATGGGGGTTTGTTAATGGGGGTAGAGAGAGGAGAGAGAAGTTGTTGGTTGGAGGTTGAAGATGATAGAGTGTGGTTTGGGTGTGGGAGGGTGTAGGGTGTTAGTATGAGGGTAGGAGTGTGAGTGTTTAAATTGTGACCCTTAAATAATAAAGACTCAACTAAAATTAATAAAATTAAAAACTAAACATAAAAAAAAAATCTAACTAAAAATAAAACAAATTAAAAACAATAAAAATTAAAAATATTAAAAATTAAAATCCTAAGCTATTAAAAACTAAAATAATAAAACAAAAGAAATAAAATATGAAAAATCTAATAAAATATGAAAACAAAAGTCCTAAAATATAAAATCTAATAAACTAAAAAAAAAACTCCTAAAATTAATCCTAATTAAATAAGACTAAACTAAAAGCTAATAAAAATCAAAATAAAATAAAAATAAAATAAAATAGAAAAATAGAAAATAAAAACTAGAAATCCTAAATAAATAAAAAATTAATTCCTAAAAATAGAAATGACTCAAACTAAAATTCTAAAAAAGATTAAAAAGGGACAAATTAGACACACACGGGGTTCGGGGTAGGTTTAGGCTAGGTTTAGGCTCAGGTAAGTGTCTAGGTAGGTTTAGGGACAAGGTATTTAACTCAATTTTAACTGAAAATTACCTGGAAATAGTGCTTTTGAAACCGCAACTTCAATTAAGCCTGCATAATTAATATCTAAGCACATAAGACCCATATTGTTAAGAATTAGCAACTAAAGTACATCTATTCGGGGTATAAATTGTACAGTTTTGGGCGCTTATCAATGGTCGTCCATGACTTTAGGGGTAACTATGGAGCTCCTAATCGGGATGGTCGTTGTCATAATAAGTACTTTTAGCACTTTGTACATTGTTTCATTCCTTATGGTTCAGTATTTATGTGTTTATATTGATTTTTTTTATTTTTGGTGTTTTTATTGTCTTGTGTACCTTGGGACTTGATGCCCCATGTATCATGAGTTGGAGTAGTTGTAGAGGGGATGTCTGGGAGGAGATTACTACTAGAGGAGACCTACAGGTCCGTTTTCAATTTCAGCGATAGGGTTAATTGCTAGTATATATGGGATGACCTAGTTACGATACTATTCGACCCTCCTTATTAGATGAGGTGCATATATGGAGGGGTTGCGTGCAATTGAATTTTTGAAGGATGACTTTTATTATTAGGGTTTTATCGGGAGAAAGGTGATGTCGATGTCTCTCCCTATGACTAGGGCGATTTTAATATTCTAGGATGATATGGCATGGGTTCAGGAGGTGCTCACGAAAGATGACGAGGCCAGGAATCCCAAGCGATGAACCAAAAGTGGTGGGTATCGATTATCTGATTCCTTGAGCTATCCTGATGTAGGGAAGGCGGTGCCTAAGGGTTTTGGTGCCGAGGGGTTCTTCCTGAGAAGGGTTTGGGGCTCAAAGGGTGTCCCAAAGGCGATCTTTGGGGTAGGGGATGTCCCTTGATCCAGGATCAAAGGTTGAAGGGGATATCATTAAGGTGGGTGACAGATATCGGGATATCTCAGTGCTCAACATAGTAGCGGGTGTAGGGAGGAGGGATCATGAACCCTCTAGGAGATCTTTTCTACTAGTATTAGTTGACTAACTTAATCCTATGCATGCTATGGTGGTGGTCTTACGGTTACGTGCATGTGTTGATGGTACAGTTCCCTCCAGGATTTCTCCTGGGAGAGGGGTACCACTTATTTCTTGTATCTTTTTTTTTGGATGGTTTGTCAGACTTTGATGTTTAGAATCAGTAGCTGGCGAAGAGGGAGGAGTAGGATCTATCTCAAGGTAGGGTTGAGATGAAGAAGCTGATCACAATACTTATTTTAGCCTTGAAGGCTAGGGTTAGAGAGCTAAAGGAGGAGGCCTTGCGTAGGGACCACCAGGGAGCCACTGCTCAAGAGGTACCTTTTAGGAGGGTGGATCTTTATGCATTTCCCTTAGAGGTGGATTCTCGTGATTTTGCATTCCATTTTCATTTCCTCTTTTTTCCTACGCCCATCATTTGGACCATTTGGCCCATGGTCTTAGGGGAGCGTTGGTCAAGGAAGGGGTATGCTTCCTTTTTCTTTATGTTTTATTATTTTTTCTTCTCCTTTTAATCTTCCTTATCTTGGTACTCATGATTTCCTTAGTTTAGTGGCTTTTAAAAGGTGTTGGTTTCGGTGTCCTCCTTGCAGAGGGTGATGCTTCATTAGTCCTTGCTATACAAATAGGGTCTTACTTCACCATGGTTTATGGTCATATGCCTTTTCATTAGTGTCAAGTAACTACTTGGGTAGGGTCCCATTCTAAATATTAGTCTTACTCTCATACCCACGTGCCCCTATACTATGAAGCGGTTTTTAAGTTAGCTACAAAGTTGGTGCAACTTCATGGTGTCATTCGAATGCCTCCTCCTTCAGCTCAATCGAGCCTTAGGCATCCCGAGGATCCCTATGATGCCAATATGATTGGCGATGCTATTGAACGGTCCAAGACGGCCCGTCATGATTAGTTTTTTATTTTTATTATCAAGGTGGAGGACAACTCTCTACTCATTCATACATTTTACTTTATTCTATTCATTCTTACATTACCATAAATGTTTTATTGCATATGGTACATCGAATAGTATGGATTGGATGTGTGTGTGTGCTCGATTTTTACGTCATTTTAGTGAAACTTGTCTCACGTTTGTGCCTTTCATTTTTTCTTAGGATGATATCTTGACATTATATGTAAATTTTTACTTTTAGTCACAGGATCATTAATGTTGAATACACATATAATATAGAGTGAGCCGTGGTTATTTTATTGAATAATGACAACACTTACATGCACTTTTTGTGCCAGGATAATAAAGCTAAAGATGAAAAGGTAAAAATAATAAAATACAAAAAGGATGGATGCGGAAACAAAGGTGCGCTTCCTATTTGAGATTTTTCTTCTAAGGAGAGAGACGATTTAATCTTTTTGATAATGATCCACAGTTTGTAGATAATGCTGAAGTGAAAGTGGGAAGTCCCATTTTTCTTCTATCTGTGATGGGGTCAAGTACCTCCTGATGTAGCTTTGGAATTGGAGCGTCGTCCTTTATACCAGAAAGCGGGTGTCATTTTACAGAGAGCCCTTAGTATGTACAGAAGTTGATAATATTTATCCGGGGATGTAGGATTGTTGAGGGAGAGTGGGAATTGGAATGTCGACTTTTAACCCAGAATAGGGTGCCATTTTGTGGGAAGTCCTTAGGCAGTTGGTTATTTTGATGATCTTTATCCAGAGATGAAGGGAAATTTTATGGGAGTGTTTTTCTATTTCTTCTTTATTTTTGGTGGGGGCAATGTGTAGGTGTAGTGCATTTTCCCATTTTAGGTTTCCTTTTTGTGCCTTCATCGTTTTAGCCTTGATGTGTAGTTTAAATAACGATGACCCTGAAGAATATTTAAAATTCCTTAGAACACTTCTTTTATACTTTGTATTTTATCCTAAGTAAGTCATTCCAACTCTTTGGAAGTGAGTGTACAATGACCATAAATGTGGTTTTCCCAGAACATGGATTTTTTTTGTGTTTATTTAAACCAGACCCAAAGTGATAGCTCAAGTTTCCTACGTATCTTTAATTTTAAGACAACTGGGTGTTTGTAAATATCTATGATAAAAATATAATGGAGAACTAGGAGTACATAGTTATCTCTAAATAAAAAAAAAAGGTATAGGGTCTTAAAGCGTTCTGGCTATCTTCAAGTGAAAGGTTGATGGCTCAAGGGGGATTTCTTATATTGGATCAGGGATTGTGCATAGAATTACATAGTTTCCTTTTCTTATAATGAACGATTATTTTTTCATTAAATTCTTATATTCCTTCTCATCAGGGGTGGGCTTAAGAAAATAATTACTTCAATTGGTCGGGATAAAAAAGATTGGGAAAATGTGACTCTGTCAGGATAAGAGAATGTAGCTACCCTATAAGATTTTATTTTTGTTACTAGATCAGCTCCTCTATAGTTCAACCCAAATTTACCTCTAGGAGTCCGGGTTATTTTGAGATTTTCTTTAAGGACTAGATCCCCTTGTGACACCCCGACTAATTAAATACTGGGTAGCTACTCCTTTATTAAATTAAATCAAAATGCCAAGTTGGCTCAGTTAATAGCATCACTGTCGAAAACATTTTTATTATTACTAACCACCTAGTATTTAAAAAGTAAGTTGTCAAATTTTAATTAAAGTCTGATTAACATGCAGTAAAGATTTAAATCAAGAATAATACCACCATTCACCGTAACGAAATAATAGAATACCCATTACATGATATAAATAAATCCGGAGGAAAAACTCCTCACAACAAATCCCACAACTGAAATAAGTAACGAAATACTGAATACTGAATTAATACATGCCAAAGTCTGAAAAAATGAAATGGAAATTTCTCTAATAGAATTTGGGCAACATGCCCTACAACTGAGGAATACTGAACATGGAATCCGAATGATAGAAGCGTCTAAAAGTAAATCCCTGTAACTTCCACAAACAGCTACAGCTCGTCATCGGAATGAGAATCCTATACGTGGTGTCCTTGTGGCTGGGCACCTAAAAATGGTTTAACAAGAAAATAGATTTGAAAGAAAACGGGTGAGAGCCCGAATGTGGAGATATTTTTAAAACCTGCAAGTGCTTTAAAAACATTTAAAACATTAAATGCAATGTTCATGTTAGGACGTGCACTCACATGAAATTCTCACCTCTCGACTAAATGTGCACTCCTAACGTAAGTACCCATCTAAAATGACACTAATCCCTAGCTAAGTGACATCATATCTAGCTAGACTGTCATAGGTTCTACTCTTATTACTCGGTTCCCATTGACATTCTAACATTACCAAAGAATAGGGGCTTAACGTAAATTCAGATTTTCGATATGTAATATATTTCACAATTGGTTAGCCCGTTATGTTTTCTCAAAACAATACCATAATTCTATTCACAATATTAACATGAAGTTCCCATCAATTAAGTGTATATTATTCACATCATAAATATACAATACAAGCACCCCGAGACTAGCTGCGGTGCACACATACTCTGCTATCCATACCGGTACATCACGTACATAAGGATTACATATTCCGAATCTCTCAGGAATAGTTCACAGATAACAACATCACAAATAATGGAGGCGAACACAGTCACATCACATGGGTCACGCACATTCCTACGCTCCCACGATCAGCAGACTTATTAACATCCCAATAAGTCCTTCTCTGACCTATGTTCATCGAGGTAACCAGTCTAAATCCGGGCAACACAAGGATTAGAGGGCCCTAAGCGAACGCAAACCTCCCGTGATAGCAAGTATGGTAGGTATGTCATACACATAAAATCAATACATATATACTAAGTATGCACACGTCTTCGTAATCACCATAATATATTTGTACATATCTCTTCTCGTACTGACATATAATACTACACCATTTATATGTTCCCGGTTAATATAATTAATTAGGCCATCAATAGCTCACATCGTAATAGACACTCACGTCCTACTTCACATTTTCCCTTAGGTTCAAACTACACTTCTAGGTTTGACTCCTCATTATATCCCAAACATCCCAAATATATCAATTACTCATCAAGGAAAGGCCATCTCTACCTATACACAAGGTTACTGGACACTCAGGATCAAAATAGGCTAAAAAGCCTAAACTGTCAACTCATTCGAAGTCTCGTTCGAACGAGGCTGTTCGAACGAGACTTCGTTCGAACGAACTGAGTCTTCTAACGAGATCTCGTTCGAACGAAGTGGGATTTCTAACGAGATCTCGTTCGAACGATCTTATCGAATGAACTTCACCCTCGTTAGAAGTCAATGGTAAACTCGTTAGAAGCTCGTTCGAACGAGCTCGTTCGAACGACCTGGGTAGGTCTTCTAACGAGTGGCCAGATTCAAGCCCAGAATTTTCTACTCGTTTTTCACCAATTTTTACTCCTCAATTCTCCTCTAAAATTCGTCCCAACAACTTTTTAAGGTCTCTAATCAATCCTAAACATATCAAGGTCACCTACTAACGTGTTTTAAGGGAATCATTCATCCTAAACAACACCAAATCACAAGTCCCATCACTTTTCCCCAATTTTTCAAGAACATAAACCCTAAGATTATAAATCATCAATTTCCAGAAATAAATCCGTTTTTATAACATATAAACTTATAATTCTCTTAATTCGATCTTCCAATAATATTTCTACATGCAAACCTATCTCCAAAATTTATTAACAACTCCAGTTTCATGGGTTTTCAATTATCTCCCAATTAATTATGATTATTGAATAGTCTAAGCATGGAAGAAGCATTTACTGCATAAAAACGTAAATTAAACCACTTGCCTTGATTCAATCTCAGATTTTGATGATGATTTGATGAAGCTCTCTCTCTCTCCAAGCTTTTCTCCTCTATCTCTCTCTTTCCAAGCTTTCTTCTCCAATAGCTATGGTGGCTAGGGTTTGTTTTGGGAAAATATTAGAAACCTAAATTCTAATAACCTACGTAGCCTATTGGGTTAACATGGGTTGGTTAGTGGTTTAGTGGGTCAAATCCACATCAGATATAATTTACTAATTTTCGTCACTTTTAATTTCCTAAAATACAAAATTACCAAAATACCCTTTATGTTGCCGGTATGGCCTAAAAATATCCCGGGACCCAAACTAAACCCCCGGCTAGTGTTTTCTGACTATATCGACCCTTTCGGATGCGTTGGCGCATTCAAAATGACCATACGGTTAATAGAATTTAAATTCACTTTTATGATTAAAATAATTATATCCTGACGCGACTGTCTCACGCGTCCCAATAAAATGTCCAAATTGTCGTATATCAATCTCATGACAAATTTCATAATTCAACATTCATATATCATCATATATACTCAATATAGTCAAATACCAACTCACGTCTCGCTAGTATTTTATCCGGATTAATTCCCAATTAATTCTCATTTAATTAATTAATCCCAAAAATAAATATCGTAAAAAATACGGGGTATTACACCCCTCTTGAATGTTTCTCTTATTGACTCTTTATTGAATGTTCGGGGGATACGATGTTGGTAGCCCTAGTTATGGTAAAAAATAATTAACCTCAATTCATCAACGAGAGATGATTAATTATAATGGTATTGAACCGAGTTTGTTTTGGATATTTAGATTTCGAGCAAGACCTTTAGTGAAGGAACCTCGAGTTTGATAAGATGGACTGCTTTCATATCATAAACCAATGAATATGGGTTGACCCCATTGGAGTTTTTCTCTATCATACGGTAGCCTCAGAGGCATATAAAGTTGGTCGAATGCATCTTTGTATGCCTTAGTCTTATTGTTGATGATATTTTTGATGTATTATTAGTGTCTTTTACTCCTCCATTAGTTTGAGGTCTTTATAGTGATGATCTATGACGAATGATACTTCATTCGTGTAATAGGTTTGTACCTTCATTTTTGAAGTGAGACCCATTGCCTGATCTAATTGATGAGGTACGCAGAAGCGACAAATAATGTTTAGCCATATTTTATTTGACCATTTTCTTAGCATTTAACACCACATAAATATTTCGTTTGGACCCATTTTGTGAAATAATCGATGACGACTATGATGAATTCATGCTCGGTGGAGGCTTTGGTAGTTACCTTCCCTATGATGTCTATCCCTCAGGTGTAGAAAGGCCAGGTTGAGGTTATGAAGTACAGTTATCGAGGAGGTAAATGCTACCATGGGGCGTACTATTGAATTTTTAGGCATATTTTGACATAGTCCGTGCAATCCTTTTTCAGGGTAGTCTAGGAGTATGACTACCTGAAGATTTTCTAGAGAAGGCGTGCCTACTCATGTAGAGGATACATTTGCCTCCATAGATTTTTTCCACTCTTTCTAATGCAACCTAAGTGTATTACATCAAACAATATTTTGTAAAGCTGGTCCCCATAGATGATGAATTGAGATGCCAATTGGTCATTGGAAGATCAACTCAATGGGTAATGATTTTTTCAAGGAGGTTCCATATGTAGTATTACCAGATCGTGGATACTATAGTTTTTTCTTCGATAGTATCGACCTCATATCAATATGGATGGGTGTTTTGACTTGTTATAGACAATGCGATTTATATAATACCCCTTGGAATGTCTATTCTATAAGTTGGGGTGGCAAGTGGATCCATGAAGTTATTTTTAGCCCTTAGGAGAAGTCGAATTCCAAGTGTTAAAATCAAACAACTACCTCTTCTAAATAGGCATCGTATGTTTATAGTTTACCATTCCTGATCTTACATTTATCTAATATATGGATGATTACTAGGATTGAATTTTCGTAGGATTTTAGACCAGTTATCCTCATTTCTACAAAAAATTCAATTCTTATGATGCCTGTCTCATACGTGGCCATATTGCCAATTCACTCATATAAAATTTTGATAGTGGAGGGAGTTGTCGTGGGTAGGGTAATATAAGGAGCATTCCGACAAAAGAATCCAATTTTTTTTATGCCCTATCAAAGTATAGTTTCTAAGTCTCACTATCGTTTAAGGTGTAGAGAGTTTATAAATCTACCTTGTATTGTTCTTCATCTGACATGGGTTGCCCCGCAAGGAGATCGAATATAGATCTCCACTTGGTGGACTTTTATGTGACATAAATAATCTCAAACTCGGATAACATCGGTATCCATTTGACCATATTGCTAAAAGTATATGGTTTCTCAAATAGGTATTTAATTGGCTTAATTCTTGAGATGAGTCTTATGTCGAAGGACATCAGGTAGGGCGCAGTTTGCAAGTAATCCAAACGAGGGACACACAAGACTTTTACAAGGCAGTGTATTTGATATTATAGGATACCTTTTCTAATAGAGTAGATGATACATTCTTTTAAGAAATTATCCACGTATTGTAACAGAATGGCTTTAACAATAGTGTTAGTTATGGTTGTGTAAAGAAGGAGAGGTTGTCCTAGTAGGGAGTTACTAGCAATGGTGGGTGAGTGAGGTACTCTTATATTGTATTGAATTCATCTTGACATTAATTGTTCCACTTTTTTAGGAAGCCATTTTTGAGTATTTAAAACATGGGTTCATAAATGGTGGTAAGCTGATTGATGAACCATCTTATGAATTGTACTTGGTCTAGGAACCCTCAGACATCATTTCTTGTTATAGTTGGGATAAATTCTCTTATGTCTTTGAATTTAAGAGGGTTTACATCGATTTCTTCCTTATTGACTATGAATCCAAGAACTTTTCCCTTAGTGATTTCGAAGATGAATTTATTCGGGTTTTGTCTTATTTTGAAGAGGCATAATCTTTTGAAGAATTTTTAGAATGCTGAAGTGTGACACTCACGATCCTTAGATTTAATTATCATGGCATCCAAGATAACCTCCATGATGATATTGATATCGTGCAATGGATTCATCATGATTTATGAGCATTCAAAGATGCAATAAAATGACAATTAATAAGCTATTCAGTAGCATACATGATATACAATAGATGAACTTTGGTGTTTAAGTTGTTCAACCTTAGCTTACATCCATTGTAATCAGTATGAGAATTGTTTCACTATAATGAGGAAGTAATGGTCAACACACTCAATATTTCTCTCTCTAGAACAAGTTAAACATAATAAAAATAGGGTTTCTAGAATTCAATCGTGGTAAAGAAGATGTAATGTGTCTTATATAGGATGGGGGTGAACAGTGTCACCCCCGTCATGTATCCCATGCCCATATGAGGTTGTGGTTAATGAAAGAGTGCCATATCTATGTAAATAAAGTAAGGTAATCGTGAAGAATATTCCCCCAAGTCGGTTGTTGATCCTCGATAATGATTTTTGGTTGATATGATTGAAATACCCCTTTCATGCTTTCCATGCTTGTTAAAAGATATTGGAGGTTGTAGATCTCTATCTAGCCGAGATTGGGGTATGCCTTTCTCTTTGTTAGAGGTAGAGACGAGTTAGGATGGTCCTTTATGATTGATGCACCCATCTCAGGTTGAGGTTGTTATCTTGTAATACTGGTGTCGTCTGAGGGAGACAACCATGTTAATGTAAGTTGGGTTGGTCTTTCCCATGAGACAAGAATAGGTATATAGGTAGGTAACCTGGATGTCATCTAGATGATTCCATTATGGGGCGGGACCATTATGGGATGAAACCAGTTACGTAGGCTAGGGTGAAATCATTGCTCTTTTTTTATGGATGAGTCTATAGATATCATTATTCTTGAGTGCCATCTGGACGTATAATACTTAGGTATATCAATTACCCCTAGACCTTATCCTTCGGCATCACTAAGTGATTGAGTTTTAAACATGGTTCCTTATAGATGTTAGACGACTCTTTTAGGTATCTCATCTCGTCCTAGTGTACAAATCATTGACTGTGACCTTGATGGACTAGTTATCTATTAACTATCAGTTGTACCTTGGGGAAATAATGGTTAGGTATTCAGACCTAATAGTCATGTCCCCCAGGTGCTTGGGTCTCTTCCACTATGAGGTTTTCACCATATATCGAGCATTCCTTAGTTGCCTTAGAGGTGATGCGACTTCCCAAGCGCGTTCAGTCCACGTATGCAACATTTACGTAATTCCAAACCTTAAAAGTTTTGCCAAATCATTACACTCATTTGATATTTAATGGGAGGGATTTTGATAGTATATTTCCTTTTCCTCCCATTTTTTCATAGTTGAATGAGAGCAAAAATTCTGCCCATTTTCTCTTGTTGGACTTTTGCCCTGGAAAAACCCTTTGATCATCCTTTATGGTGTATTTATGCTCTCTCAAGTCACCATCCTTCTCTTTCAAGTAATCCTGATCATCCATTCATTCTCTTTCATTGTTATTTTCTTGACTTCTTATTTTTTCTTTTTCAAGAGAGATTCGTTGGATTTGTATCTCCTTTTGTGGTGGTGTTTGGATAAAATTTATATGAAGTGTTTGAGGTGGTTTTTTATGTGGTTACTAAGGAATTAAGATTTTTTTTTGTAAATTTTGTTATAATTTATTATTCTCTGGTGACTTGTCTGATTAGGCTGCTTGAAACTAGGTTTTTAGTTCTTAAATGTTCATGAGTGTTCTTCAAATCTCATCATTTTCCCCTTCTTGATCCTTTTATCTTTACAAAACCTTCCAATACTAATTGTTTAATATATCAAATATGTAAAAGACTTTTCTAAAGTTATGCTGCCTTTGCAATCGCGTCTGCCAAAAGAGGGAAGAGGATAAGGCCAATCTTAACCAAGAGAGATCTTTGAAACCTCTAGCAGTTATTTCCCATCCTTTACGCCTGACCAACTTCTCACACAATGATATTACATTTGGAGACACTCCAAGTGATATCAATATTAGTAGTGATAGCTTCTTGTCATCTTCTAAGGGTTATAGCCTTTCTAAGCATTTGGGCCTTTATGATGACACTATAAACTCAGTCTCTGACTATTTAAAAAGGCCGTGAGGGTAACAGACTTTGTTTCATCGAGCAATATGGGTCACCCAAGTACCTCATCTCATCAAGAGGGGGATCTTGGGCCCCAAATCTATGACATCTCTTACAACAAGACATGAGATAACATTCCTTCACCACCTAAAATGACACAAACCTTTACCTCCATGATTGAGGCAGAGTTTTGAAGACGAGATCCTCATGGAAAATACTCTTCTATTGAGGACGAAATGGATTAGGAGGCCTTTGAAATTGATACAAGTGTTGCCTTGTCTTACCCAAGTGATGTCTATGAAACTAATCTTATCATTTAGTGATACTTGTATGGAATTGACTCGTCCATACATATAATGGTGAAAACTGAGGATGAAAGGGCTTATAATCTTAGAAATAAAGATGAGATTATCGTCTATGAATAGATGTTCAAATTCAGTATTTTCCTTCCTTTTGTTTAACAAATCAGGGGTATTATTTCAGTTATTGGCATTTCCCCTACATAGTTGTCCCCCAATGCTTAGAGAATTATCATGGGGCCGATCATTCTTTGGATGCTTTCTTATGAGGATGACTTACACCAAGATGTCTTTTGATCATGCTACTCAGATGTCACTATAAACTTTAACCCTTGATAATATCACTTTGTCACTCGAAAGCCAGACCGCAA
This sequence comes from Sambucus nigra, assembly GCA_949130495.1. NCBI lineage: Eukaryota > Viridiplantae > Streptophyta > Magnoliopsida > Dipsacales > Adoxaceae > Sambucus > Sambucus nigra. Next base: position 136,416,611 of record OX422224.1, on the reverse strand, counting down.
GCTCCTACACATGAACGAGAATTCCATCCATGACAGGAAGTCTTGATATTTCTTTATCTCGTGTTATAGGAGTTCACTGATAATTATTCACTGGACCTCAGAGAAATCACGATTCGCCAAAAGTGGGACAAAATCATCGTGTGGGATCAAGTTGATTTTTGCCTAAGTATGAACAATAGGGAGAATATAGACTAGTAAAGGTAACTGACGATTGATTCTTTTTTAAGAACTGATAAAACTCAAGATCCACCTATTTACTGGGATGGGTTCACACCCATTAGAGACTAGTCATAAGATTCTTTAAAAAATTTCTAACTTTCATTGTCATCTCATTTAATCATAGTCGATACTGACAATTGATATTTTTCATTTTGCAGATCGTCCAAAAAAAACATGATCACATTTGGGACATGGAACCCCTAATGGTTGGAAATATCTTAGCCAAGCTGTAGGGAAAGACTGCCATCTGACTTCCCAAAGAATTTTTTTTATGATAGATGGTATTAATGTAGTCCATGTCTCATATAAAAGGAAGTAGGTTAGCAGGTCTAGTACTAATACTACTCAATAGAAAAAGTCAAAAGTTCCTTTGAGATGCCCTCTGCGTCCAACATCCTTATTTTCTATGATGTGTCGACTGCGGCACGTCTTGCTTAACTGGTCCTGAACCTTGACTCTCTTCTTAGGAGCCAAACTAAGGTTGAGGAAATCATCGTGTTTATGATCCCTTATTTCCACAACCGATATTTTAATACTTAGAGAAGTAGTAAGGTGTCGGGCTAATCCATTCACAGGGTCACCCAGGTAACAAGTTCCACTTCATTTATTTTTACAAATGTTATCTCGTCTTACATTTTTCTTACTTCATACTAAATTTTACTTCTTGTATTTCTTTATTGTATTCTTTCATACATCTTCAACACCTTGATCAATGGGTATTGGAGGCTGAGCCCAAGGTCAAGCTAGTTGATCATGTTGTATCCAAGTAGGTCGATATACAAAAGAGCCTGGAAGACTAGTAAATCTCCCATGAGGACGACATGCAAAAACTCTAGGAACATTATAGGGAGTGTCTTACATATTCAAAGGATAATCACAAACTACAAGTGAAAATGATTAAAGAGATTATAAAGCAATAGGATGAGTCTGAAAAGGAGCATTATAAGGAAAGCTATGAGTTAGTTGTGTCCAAGTTTAAAGAGAGTGAAGAGTTTACGGGTTATGTTTTCCAATGTTTGGATAGGGGAAAATGATTCTTATAAACGTGTATTCAGCTAATTCTTTTACATCGTCCTTAAGTAACTCGAGGTGTCCAAGAATTTTAACTCTTTGAGCTTGGTCAATTTGCTTCCCTTTAGGAAATCAAAGTTGCGATTGTTAATGAGGGGGTTATGTAGGAAGAGTTAGCTGGGGCAGTGACCACCCATATCAATGAGTAAGAGGACCAGGATGGTGATCAAGATTCCATTACTACAGTCTAAGAGAACTCGACCATCCCTAAAGCCATGATTGTTGATGGATTGCAGCTGAGACTTAACTTTTCGTTGTTTGTGCTTCTTCGTTGGCCGTCTGTGTTCTTTGATGCCCACTTTCTTATTGCAAATGTTATACTCATCCCTTTTTTTGGATTAACAATCTTCAACTTCAATACATGGAACCCATCTGTTGGGGTGTTAGTGGTGAATGCTCCCTTTTAATATACTTTGCTTTCTTTATTATATGTTCATGTGTAGTGTCTTCCTTTTTACTTATAGTATAAAAATGATGTTAAGTCATACCATAATAATAATGATGTTTAATTTTCGTTGAGATATGTTTAGGATACGAGGCTCCAAACACTCTCATACTGTTGAGATAGAGATTTACATTTTACTCTAAACATAAAATGCTTTTAAGTCTCACCGTGGAAATAATGATACTTAATTTTCCCACCTCATATGGTTTTCGTTAATATATGTTTAAGAGACGATACTCCAAGAACTATCGTCCTTTCGAGAGAGAGATCTAGATTTTACCTTCACCATAAAAATGATGTTAAGTCTCACCATAACAATAGTGATTTTTAATTTTCACGCCTTTCAAGGTTTTCATTGAGATATGTTTATGACATGGAAATTCAAACACTTTTGTACCGTCGAGAGGGATATCTACATTTTACATTCCCCATAAATATGATGTTAAGTCCCACCATAACGATAATGATGATTAATTTCCCACCTCTCAGGGTTATCATTAAGATATGTTTAAGAGACGAGACTCGAAACACTCTCGTACCACCAAGAGAAAGATTTACATTTTACTTTAGCCATGAAAATATGTTAAGTATCACCATAACAATAACTATGATTAATTTTACCACCTCTCGTGGTTTTTACTAAGATATATTTTGGAAATGAGACTCCAAACACTCTCTTACTTTTGAGATACAGATCTACATTTTACTTTCACCATAGAAATGATATTAAGTCTAACCATAATAATAATGACTTTTAATTTTCCCACCTCTCATGGTTTTTATTGAGATATGTTTAGGAGACGAGACTCCAAACAATCTTGGACCTCCTACAAAGTGATTTACATTTGACTTTTACCATAAAAATGAAGTTAAGTCTCAGAATAACAATAACGATGATTAATTTTTCCACTTCTCAGGGTTTTCGTTGAGATGTGTTTAGGATAGAGGACTAAAAAAACTCTCGCATGGCCGATAGAATTTTATTTAGAGTATGATAAGCAGAAATATGATCGCATCACTTCAGACAATACTTTATTTCATTCAAATTTCTATCTACAATATTTAACTACCTATGAGATAAGTTCTCCCAAGCTATTAGATTTAGAAATTTTCACTAATAGTACCTCTTCGAATGATTGGCATTCCATTGATTGGTGAATGGCCCTCCTTCTAGATTTTCCAGCCAATTGGTGTCTAGGACCACCTCTTGTATAATTTTGACCCTCTTACCGTATAATTTTGCGTCTTTATTGATACGTCTGTTGTTGTATATTCACATCTTTCCTTCATTCTTCAATGAGGTCCAAATCAAGTATTTTATCTTCTAATTTCAGTTCAGGGTCGTACGTTTGGACTTTGTGATTTAGCAGCCCAATTTTGATTGGATGACTATATCTGACCCATAGGACAGTATAAAAGGTGTTTCTCGTATCGACATTCTTTCAGTTGTCTGATATGCCCACAATACATTTTTCAGTTCGCCAACCAATTTTTCATTACCATCCTCCAACTTCTTCTTTATACCATCGATTATCATCTAGTTTTTCACTTTGGTCTTTCCATTTTGTTTTGGTCGACTTGGTGTCAAAAAGGACTTATTTATGTCGATCCTATCACAGTAGGCAGCTAAATACTGGTTCTTGAATTTATTTGTGTTGGAATATATCATAGAGCTTGGGAGTCCATTTCAACATAAGATATTTCTACAAATGAATCTAAAATAGTCTCTTCATGGATAGTTACCACAACATGTGCCTCTATCCAATTTGAAAAATAATCAATCGCGATGATTAAAAAGAAAAATTTAGTGTTGGAACTTGGTAACGGGTCGGGCAAATCGATTCCTCATATCGCAAACGGCCATGGGGATGAGATAAGAGAAAATTCTGGGTGAGGTCATTTGGGTATGTTAGTAAAGCACTGACATTTATCGCATTCGAGAATGTACTCGACCGCGTCCTTGGCCAAGATCGTCTTATAGTACCCTTGAGTTATATTTTTCTTTACCAATAACTGTCATCCTATATGGCATGCAGATATCATCTAATTAACATCTTTAATCACATAATTTTATTCTGTTGGGTAGACACACTTTAAGTGTTGGATAAGGTAGCCTCTTTTTTACAGTACATCCCCTATGATGGTAATCGTGGTGGATCGATAGCATACCTCGATTCTTTTGGATTTGATTTTTGGAAGCTCTCCATATTTTAAGTATTCAATGACTGGGTCCATTCAAGATGGTCCCAAATTCAATTTTTATCTCTCTGTGGTGTTGACTTCTTCTTCCTCAATGTTTTTCTAAAGGAAAATTTTAACAAGAACTGTTTTGTGGATTTTCTCCCTTGTAGACGATGCAAGCCTCGCAAGGGCATTTTCTCTTCCATTTTCGCTTCTTAAAATCCTCTTAATTTTTACCCCTTGGTATCTCACCACAGTTGTCTTTACTCTTTGCAAGTATTTTTCCAATTTCATCTTTCGTTTCTTAGACTCCAATTTTTTTTTTTCATCACCAGCCATGAATCATCATCGACAAGTCGTTGCTGGATACCCAATGACTTCACATGTGCAAATCTTGCTAAAAAATCTTCATACTCAACTTTATTATTAGATACTTTAAAGTTGATACTCAAAAGATACTCAATATCGCTCTAGTTTGGGGCTACTAAAATTATCACAGCCCCACTACTAGTTGCACAGGACGAGCCATTAACAAATAAACTCCAAATTGGCATATCTAATGAGAAAGTTAATTCTCTAAGGACACCATTCTTAAGCAATAAATTTGTACCTAGAACACTAATTCTAGTGTCAGATACTACATTCACTTTTGTTCTTCATTCTAAGTTCTCGGGTTGTTCTGAGCCTTAAACTTGCAATCCCATTTTGGTCTCTTTTACCGACTCCGACATGAACTCTGCTATAAAATATGAAAATTATGTCGCTTAATTGCACTTCTTGGTTGATAGATGATATCAAACTCACCTGACTCAATCGACAAAGCCATTAGTCTACTCGATTTCTCAAGTTTATGAATGACCTGTCAGAAAGGTGTGTATATGAGCACTACAACGAATGGTCTTAAAGATAAGGCTTCATCTTTATTAATGAAACTGTTTACATTTTTGGGTACCTCATCCCGGCCCCTTGAAGTTCTTTGTTGTTATTATATACTATCTTCTAATATCCATTGTTGTCTCAGAGAATAGCCTCACTGATAGCTGACTCTGAGATCGCCTGGGTGTAAATATAATCTTCCCTCTGAATGGGTTGAGAAATAAGAATTATTGACCTTAAATAGGCTTTTAGATCCTCGAGTGCTCTCTCTCACTCATCGTACCAAACAAACACTTTCCTTAAAATCTTGATAAAGGGTAGACATTTATCGATTGCTTACGAGATAAATTAGTTGAGCATAATAACTCGGCCTGTCAACCTTTGGATATATTTGGTGTTTCTTGGGGATTTATTTTCAACCCGTTACTGTATCTTGGTTGGGTTTCCATCAATGCCCCATTGATTGACCATTAACCCCAAAATTTTTATTGTGCCAAGAATGAACATACATTTTGTAGGATTCAGCTTCATCCTCTTGCAGTCCATGGTGTCAAAAGTTATCTCTAAATATTTAACATGGTTTAAGCCTTCAGACTCTTTGTAAATATATCGTCTACTTATACTTCCATCATCTTGTTGATTTGATCTTTAAAGATCTTATTGAAAAGCCTTTTATAAATAGATCCTGGATTCTTTAAGTTGAAAGGCATCACCTTATAGTTGTTGGACCCTTTATCAATAATATAGGATGTCTTCTTGGTGTCACCCTCAAACATGTAGATATGGTTGTATCCTAATTAAGTATCCATGGAGCTCATGAGTTCATGTCCTACTGTGGCATCCACAATCTGATTGATTCTAGGCAAGTGGAAATTGTCTTTTGGGTAAACCTTATTGAGATCAATGAAGTCGACACATATTATCCATTTTCTATATTGCGTTGTTATCATTATGACATTGGATAACCATTTTCAATAATTAACTTCTTTGATGAATCCTATTATCTACAACTTCTTTACATCTTCTTGGATGACTTAATATCTGCCTCTAATGAAATTTTATCTTCTCTACTTTACTAGATTTACCTTGTCGTCTAGATCAAGTGTGTGACATATGACATTGGGGTCAATCACCAACTTATCACTATGACTTCATTAAAAAATACCCTGCCTTTTTTATACTAGTCCAACCACTTCTTTCTTCAATGAAGGTTCATGGGATGAGCAAATTTGAACAGTTTATTTTGGTTTCTCCTCACTAAGGATGATGGATTCTACCTCTTCCACGGGCTCTTTATTTTTATACTTTTTCATCTCTTGGATCAAGAGTATTAATAGTGTACGAGGTTATTTTCCTCTTGTCGGTTTCTTGTTCTTTCGTCGATGTTAAGTAGAACTCACATGCTTGCACTTGATCACCATTGAATTTTTCTACTCCATAAGGAGTCGGGAATTTCATTATCTGATGTATAGTGGAAGACACAACTTCTAATTAGTTTAAGGTTACTCTCCCTATGCTGATAGCGTAGGCCTATCATGAAATAATTTATCCTTCTTATCAAGCATCTTAACCAGGTACCCTTACAGACATCCATTTCAATCATATCTAATCTGTTGATCTTCTCACCGCTAAATCCAATCCATGGATGATGATATGGGATAAGTCTCTTATTAATGATTTTGAGGCCTTTAAAATAGTCCCAAAAGATAACATTAGTCGAGCTCCCCTCGTCGATCAGGATACGAGACATATTATGACTCTGAACTCATGTGTTGATGATGAGTGCGTCATCATGTGAGGATAGAAACTCCTTGAAATAAAACCTTGAGAACACCACTACAAGACTATTTTCTTTAACTGGCTCGAATTTTCCCCGGGTTCTGTTAGGTTAACGTCTATCTACTTTGACCCAACTTTGGCCTCAATAACATGACCCTTTATGTTCTACGACTCCGTTCCTCCACTTGTGATTCCCCCAAACATCATTTTAACATTAAAATAGATTATTTTGGGGTTTCCTTTAAATTTGCCAGGCTTTACTGAAAGATTTGGGTCGTCTTCCTCATCATCATTTGAATATGGATCATTCCGATTCACTTAAACTTCTTCCTTAATTGGCATATCCTCCTTCGATGAGGAGTATCTTCTCCAACTGTCATCTCTTCTTCCACCATATTTGATGTACTTTCTCATATTTTCATGATTCAATAACTTCTCGATCTCATCCTTCAGAGTGAGTCATTCATTAATTTTGTGGCTGTGATCCTAATGGAACTCACATAGCTTTTTCTTGTCCCCCTTGTGGGCATGTTATCTCAATTTCTCAGGCCATTGAAGTTCCTTAGCATCTATAATCTCGTTCAGAATGATATCGGGAGTAATAGTCATTTGGTTGTACTTTGTAAACTTATGATCCTTTGACTTCTTCTTCTGCTCATTATTTTTTCCTTATGTTGACTCTGCGGAGATTTGTTGCAACTTGTCTCTTTTTTTTCTCCTCTCTTATCCTCCATGGCCTCTTTTGCATTTACGATTCTCATGACCTCTTCTTGTATTTTGGAGGACCCTTGGAGAGGTTCCAATAGAGTTTCTCCGATTAAAGCCTACTGATAATGCTTTTCATCATAATGCTTTAATCATAATCCTCAACGTCTAACTTCTCCTTATTGTATCGAGATATGAAATCCCTCAATGGATCATTCTTTCCTTGTCTAACATTCAACAAGTGTGTTACATATTTTGTAGGCTTCATACCGAAATAATAATTATGGATTAATTTTTCAACTAGCTGTTTAAAAGTCTCTATCCCTCCTCTCAAAAGACTCGTATACCACACATGGGCAGCGTCAGTGAGAATGCTAGAAAATGCATGATATTTCTTCTTATCTGAAATGGAATAGATGTCGACCGTTGACAAATACATCTTCATCTGTTTAACATGGTTGGTTTTTCCATTTTATTTGGGTGTTAAAGCTAGCGGTTTGAACTTTCCAGGTGTCGAATCCCCTAAAGTGCTTGGTAAAAAAAGAGAGCCCTCCATATACCCCTGTGATTGGGGTCTCAGCTTTTAATAAGACAATCATGAAAAAAAATGTTTACTAAATTAATAACAAAATGTTATAAGTTAAGTAAACTTCGAATAAACTTTTGGGACAAAACTCTTTTCAAATAACAACACAAGATGTGTTCAAACTTGTTTTCTAAATATGTAGTCTAAATTTGGTAGTTGATTACCTAAGGTTTTAGTAATTAAAAAAAATCTACTAAGTCCAAAATGTAGTACCAATCACAACAAAAATTAACAACATTCAAAGCAAAGAACATAAGAATTTTAACGTCGTAAAGCCCTTAATCAAGGGAAACATCCACGGTGCCCTCTACGGCACAAAATAAAAAATCCACTAAAATAAATAATCAAGTTATAGCACATAAGAAAACACACAAATATCCTAAATCTAAGTTCAGAGTTATACCTACATGATCTACTCCACTCCAACTGGAACTGATCTTTTCTTGTTGCTTCTTTGCCTTTTCCTTGACCAATTTTCTTTGAATTTTTATTCCAGCAACTCTATCAAATTTTAAGTCTCTCAAATAAAATCACTGTGACTAAGTGTTCGTGTGTGAGAATGTGTATGTGAGGTGTACTAAATGCATATTTATGCAACTCACCCTCTCAAATTATTTATACAGATGGGATCTTATGAATCAATAAGTTCTATATGACATGCAGCGTTTGATTCAAATAATTTTGTCAAATAATCTTCTTATCGAGATCATATCCGAAAAACAACCTTTCTTTTAAAACTATCCAAGGTCCTTTGTGTATCGTTTTATTTTTATACAACTTTATTTCACAAAATGTGAAATATGATTTAAGAGACACAAATGACTTAAGGATCCGATTTAACCTTGAAGAAACAAAAGTTTATTTTTTGAAATCTTTTGAAACAAAATGAATCTTAAATAAAAGATTTAAAAAGAGAATAAAAAGTAAGCGTGTGATATTCTCTTATAGAAAATCTTAAGTTTCGACAGTGAAACTTGATATTTATTGAGAGATTACTTCTGAGAGAAACTTTGACTTGAAAAGGTCTTTAAATATCGAACAAACTCAACACCAATCTCACATAAACCCTAAAATGGATCTAATTCTCAAGTTTTAGGTTTCTAATGTATGAAACGTCGAAGGTTATGGTGTTTGGGTGAAGGTAAAACACTCAGAGGTGTGAGTATATGAAGATTAAGGTTTCTTCTCTCTCTCTTTCTCTCTCTCTCTCTCTCTCTCTCTCTCTCTCTCTCTCTCTCTCTCTCTCTCTCTCTTTCTCTCACTTTCTGTTCTCTCTTTTCTTTTTCTTTTTCTCTCTCTTCTCCCTTCTCTCTCTACTCTCTCTCTTTTTTCTCAGGATGGATGAATGTCAAAAGTCTCAAATGGATGAGACTAAGAGAGTTTTTATATTAACTGTGGAAGGATCTCGATTGTCTTGGGTAATTCTACGCTTGAGATTGAGTTTGACTTATAGACTGCTAATCTAATGGTCTATAATAAGCGGTGCTAAAAACTTAATCTCATTGGTTTAACATGTAACATTGGGATTGCAAATAAACACATGTAGGTCATTGATAAAGATCATATAAGGTCTGAGATCAAATTAGGGGAATGTGTCTTATAGAAAACACAAATTGACAAACTCAGAAGCCAACACATGTACGGTGGAAACTGGCTGAAAAACATGTGTTTTAAAAATAATTACAAGCTCCCCCAAAAGTGTATAGCACTTTGAGATCCTACCCAATCTAACTTATAATGAATTGAAACACTTTATAAAAATACAACTTTTAACCCCAACACTTTTAAAAACCAAATTTTAACAATTTAAAAAATATATAAAATGTTTTAAAAATGTTTTTAATGAATTAAATTGATTTCAAAATTAGTTAAAGCGTTTAAAAACCACATATGCACATAGGAATAAAAATATGAAGTGTTAAGTGTCCTATAGTGGTTAAAGGAAGAATTAACTTCCCTTTAGGATGATCTTGAGGTTTTCTTGGACTGGATTTCTTCATTCATGCTTGAACCTTTGAGAGATAAAGCAACTCATAAAAATTAACCTACTTTGTCTCAATATTCAAACTAGTTGAAACTCCTATATATATAGACTCAAGTAATTCAATATATAGTGAGTTCTCAATCTCCCCTTTGGTTATTAGAGACAAAATTTCCTTGAGTATTCTGAACTCGTGGGTGAAAATGAAAAATTCTAGTTGTCCCATACAAAAGTTCTAACTACCCATTCCCACCCTAGAACCGACAATAAGATGAAAAAAAATACATTACTCAACTACAATACATACCAATACCCTATAAATATACGAAGCTATACAATGGGTCTGAGATACCTGTTAACAAAAGTAAACACTGAATGTCATGTTAGTTGTGTTAGAACATGAATAAATATATAAATCGCCAAGTAAATACTCAAGATCTTCTCCCCTAATTGTTCTCAAATATACAATGGGGTAAAAAATGGAGAAATAACGGGGATATAAAAGCATAGTCAATCACAAAATATATCATAAACAGGGGCAGAATCAAGGGTCTCCTACATAAACTAGTGTTAGGAGGCATCTTTTGTCATTTGAGAGATGTCCATACCCTAAAACTTTAGAAACCAATTATGTACGAGATAGTACCGAGGTTATGATAAACTATTAAGAAAACTAAGTTGTAGTTATCATACCTATAGTTGTTCGTAAATACTCAAATCGTAGATTATCTAATTGTTTGGTAAAGAGATATGCGAGCTTTTTTTTAGTGTTCAGATATTCAGTGATGAGTTCTTTGGATTCTTTAAGGTCATGGATGAAGTGATTCCTAATCTTAATGTGCTTAGTTCAGGAGTGCTGTACCAGATTCTTTAAAATATTAATGGCACTCTGGTTATCACAATACATGGTAAACTGATTTGTCGTGATACCATAATCTTTAAGCATCTATCTAATCCATAATAGTTACGAACAACAACTACCTGCTACTATGTATTCAAATTCTGCGCTAGATAAGGAAATACAATTATGTTTCTTACATGACCAACCTACGAAATTATCTCCTACGTAGTAACACGCACTAGACGTGCTTTTTCTATCATCAGAACATCCGGCCCAATCGGCATTGATGTCCCCTATAATAGAACTAGTTGTATATTTTGTGTACCAAATTCCAAATTTTAAAGTACACTTAACATATTTAATAATTCTCTTCACACTTAATAAGTGGGATTCCTTCGGGTTACTTTGATATCGAGCACATATACAAACTGCGAAGGAAATGTATGGTCTTGATGCTGTAAGATTTAAGAGACTTCCTATCAAACTTCGATATAGACTAGGATCAACATTTTTCTCATTATCATCCTTAGAAAGTTTTGTTGAAGTACTCATAGGGGTTTTAGAAGGTTTAACGTTTTCTAACCGAATTTTTTAACAAGTTCTGCACCATATTTGGATTGAGTGATAAATAGACCATCTCTGCATTGTTTAACTTGTAGATCTGAAAAATATTGAAGCTCACCCATAAGTGACATCTAAAATTCAACATGTATGATGTCGGAGAAATTCTTAACTTGTTTATAACAAGTGGATCCAAATATTATATCGTCAACGTACACTTATTCTATTGAAACATATTTGTCTTCGTACCTAATGAATAGCGTTTGATCGTTTCCACCTCGGACAAATCCATGAGATAATAGAAAAGTAGATAATATTTCATACCAAGATCTATGATATTGTTTCAAATCGTATAAGCCTTTCTTAAGCCTAAAGACATAGTTAGGGTGTGATGGATCTACAAACCCTTTGGGTTGTTCTAGTATACCTCCCCAGTCAAAATTCCATTAAAAATGAGGACTTAACATCCATTTGGAATAATTTGAATTGCAGGTGACATGATATGGAAAGGAGGAGACAAACTGACTCAAGACGACTAGAAGGAGAAAAAGTTTCGTCGAAGTCAATTCCCTCTATTTGCGAGTATCCTTATTCTACCAACCTAACTTTATTTCGAATGACCTCCTCATTTTCAATTGTTTTGTTTTTAAAAATCCATTATGTGCCGATAACCTTTGAATCTTTTGGCTTGGGAATAAGATACCACACATCTTGACTTTGAAATTGGACAAGCTCTTCTTGCATTGCATTGATCTAGAAAGAGTCAGAAAGGGCATCATTTACATATTTAAGTTCCTCAAGGGAAACAAAACATGCAAATTTTTCCACATTTCGAAGTTGGGATTGTGTTCTAATAGATTCGAAAGGATTACCAACTATAATTTCAATAGGATGGTCTTTAGAAACCCAAGTGGGTACAAAAGGATTCTCTGGTGGTAGTGAAGCAGTGTCTTGTGAGGTTTCAACTGGAAAATTTGGTTCATCCTCATCTTGTGGTAATGATTGACTCGCTCTACTCCCGAAACTTGTATCATCTACAATTACATTAAAAGATTACATAATTGTTTTGGTTTGATAATTAAAAATATAAAAAGCCCTACTGTTTTGGGAATAACCTAGAAATATTCATTTCTCTCCTCGGGTGTCAAATTTTGAAAGTTGTTCTCTTTCATTACACACATAACAAATACTCTCTAAGGTTTTAAAATGTTTTAAGTTTGGATTTTGTGGAACTAAAGTTCATAAGGGGTTTGTTTGGAATTTTTCCTAAGGTATACAAGATTAATGATATGACATGCGGTTTGAACAGATCCTACCCAAAAATATCTAGGAAGACTTTAGCATGTAGCATAACCCTATCCATTTCTTATAAAGTTCTATTCTTACGTTCAGCGATGCCATTTTGCTGAGGTGTTTTAGGAGCACTAACTCGTGTTTATAGCCATTGGATGCCAAGTATTCAGTAACACCAAAGTCTATGAACTTTCCACCTGTGTCACTCCTAATATGACATACTTGGGCATCTTTCTCATTCTCAATTTTCAAAAGGATTTTTAAGAATTCACCAAAGGTATCTGTTTTTTGTTTCTTAAAAGTAACCCAATGTGACACCCCGCCTAATTAAATTAAAATCACTGTCGATCACTCCTTTATTAAATTAAAATTAAGGTGAACAATTGGTTCAATCTTAGCATCACTGTCGTAAAAATAACTTTTCCAAATTTAACACCCTATTTAATTTAGATAAGTGTCAAAACCATTTTTTAAACATTACTTTTCAATTTTATTTATTTATTTATTAAACAATCAATCCAATAATTTACCATTCAACAACTGGCTACTAACAATAAAACTTAAAGTAAAACATACATGCAGAATAAATCCCAAAGTAACAATACTAGAAATAACTGAAATACAAATGCCCCAATAAAATCGATAAATAGTGGAAAGGGAGACACATGCCCAATAAGGAGAATGATAGAAAGGAATCAAGTAAATGAAATCGTCTAAGCATGTGTCCTGCAACTCCCACCTAAGCTGCAACACATTCCTTCCAAGGGATCCTAAACAAGACGCCCCTGTGGCTGGGCACCTGTAATATATACATATATATACAAGAGAGAAAGAGGAATAGAAACGGGTCAGAGCCCGATAGTGTATATGATTTAAAACTTCGTTTAGCAAGTATTTAAATTGATACAGGCCAATGCAATAACATATTAGTACGACACTCTCTTGAGAAATTCTCACCTCTCTTCTAATGTGCACTCCTATCGCACTAACCTTCCCAATGGTTTATCTCATCATATATCACACTATCTTTCCCCCAAGGATTTAACTTATCTTAGGTGACCCTCAAGATTTAAGATTTAACAACATCATGGTTTAAAAGGATAATTTCATTTATTACCAAAATGCTCATTTTAACTTTATTAATTCATAAAGTTTTTCAATATCGTATTATACTTTTCAAAACAAATATTTCCAATTTGAGTCATTATACATGTCTTACTTACCATAACACGGTAGGCAGTTTCCCAAATTTCAGAAGTTCATAAATAAATTAAATACTCATATAATTTATTTATTCTAACAGCACCCCACATAAAAATTATGGTGCGGGCATACTCTGCTATCCAATCCCCGTATCAATCGTACCAAAGTGAATACAAGTTCGGAATCACTCTCGAACTGTATAAATACATACACAAACAATATTGAGGAGAAACATAGTTTCCAAGTCCAAGAGGTCAGTACATACCCTCACGTCTCCTAGGACCGTGACTACCGATTCGATAGCCTATACCTAGGATTTCTATCTTCTAGGGTACTAGTCAATATCCCCCATAAGGCACATGAGATAAGATCGTCCCAGCGCGAAAACCTCAGGGATAGCAAGTAGCGCGGGCATGATTTTCACAAGTATATAATATATGCATACACAATCATATAAATACACCACTTTTATTATATCAATTTAGGTTTATCCAATAACCCACATTCACAATATTTATCCTTATTTTCCCATTATTATTTATCAAGTATAATGGTTCGTTTCTAACTTTAATTCGAAGGGTTTTTCCAACTTACTACGTAACCCTCATGGACTCTATTCTTCAAAATGTACAATTCAGTATATATCCATTTATGTTCAAACGTAACTCTCTCTTACGTGTCTCTCCCCATTAATATATACTTACATTATCCCTTATGCAAAATATCCCAAAAATATAGATTTCGCCTTACATTAAAGGATTTTGAAATTTATTTTCAAAGATGAGAATTTCAAACAGTTTCGAAATCAGAATTAAAATGGAGTTTTAATTGAATTTTTTTATTATCTCTAAGAGTCCTCAAAACATAAAACTGTCCAGAAAAAAAAATATTAAAAAATATTGAATGGCCCGATCGACCTGAATTTTTTTCTATAGCTTCCTCTCGTCTTCAGCTAATTCTCTGTAAAATTTCATTCAATTCCAACGACCCGATCTCCCGGAATAAATTTTTTTTAGTGTTTGTATCTCATTAGAACTCTTTTCTTAATCAAACTCTTAATCCTTTACGTGACAAAGGGTTTCTAGAATATCATATAAATCATCACTACATGAAAATTTTCCGTCACAAATTGGGTTTTTCTTCCATAAATCTGATCCTAATAACTCCTAAACTAATATGGATGATGCATCAACGAAATAAGCAAGATAAACACTTGCTTGGGATTTTCAGAAATCTGGTTTGGTGTTGAATTTGGTGTGGTTGCGTTCCCCATCTCGCGATCTAAGCGTTGGCGGTGGCGGCGGTGCAAACGGGTGAGTTTTGAGCCTTGGAATGCCTTGAGAGCTCTTTCCTCTCCTCTCCTCTCCTCTCCAATGGCCGTTCTAGTGTTATGAGTTATCTAACCCTAGGAGATAACCTAAACATCTGATATAACCCCTTTAATTTTCGTGGGTTTAATTACCCAAAAATACAAAATGACTAAAATGCCCTCCCGGGGTACTAATTAGGCCTAAGAATGCCCCGAGACCCAAATCAAACTCCCGGGTATACTTTTCCGACTATCTCGACCCTTCGGGACGCGTTGGCGCACTCAAAACGACCATACGAACAACTTATAAAATATTTACTTTTATTTATCAATATTTAGTCCCGACGCGACACGGGCGCGTCCCGACTCAAATTTCTAAAATTGTCATTTTATTCACTTGTGACATTTAATATGGCCACTATTATATATTACTTTGCTCATTTGTAATTTTTAACAAATTTTCCCATAATTACTAACTCTCATCACGTTAATAATTATAACATAATTAATTTCTGGATTTTTATTAAATAATTAATTCACATTAAATTTAATAAATCCCCAAATTAATATAGCATAAAAATACGGGGTATTACATACTTCCCCCCTAATAACGGAATTTCGTCCCGAAATTCAAAAAATAAGGCATACCTAGTAAGAACAAATCTGGATATCTCTCGCGCATATCGGCCTCGCGCTCCCAAGTGGATTCCTCCACATTGTGATGCTCACACTAGACCCATACAAGTGGAACTATCTTTGACCTCAATCTCCTCTCACTATAGTCTAGGATAGCCACCGGTATCTCCTCGTAAGAGCTGTCAGGATGCAAGTCTATCTCATCTATCGCGATGTGAGTATGGGCCATATCATCCCGAAGATACCGTCTCAACGACGAGATGTGGAATATATCGTGAATGCGATGTAAATGCTCTGGTAGTCCCAATCTGTATGCTACCGGCCCAATCCTCTCGATAATGGGAAATGGTCCTACGTACCTCGGGGACAATTTCCCTTTCTTCCCACACCTCATCACTCCTTTCATAGGAGATACACGCAGTAACACTTGATCCCCCACATTAAACTTACGGAAGAACCGTTTCGCATCGGCGTATCTCTTCTGCCTGTCCTGGGCTACTCGAATGCGACTCCTAATCATCTCAATCCTCACGGAGGTTTCCTGAATCACCTCTGGTCCTAGCAACTTGTTATCCCCCACCTCGAGCCAACAAGTTGGAGAACGACAAGGCCGGCTATACAAAGACTCAAATGGAGCCATACCAATCGTAAACTGATAAGAGTTATTATAAGCAAACTCTACCAGTGGAAGATGTGGTTCCCAACCTCTTCAAAAATCAAGAACACACATACGTAGCATTTCCTCTAACATCTGATTAGTACGCTATGTCTGTCCATCTGTCTGTGGGTGAAAATCTTGTCTCTATCGGACACAATATTCAGGGGCACCCCATGTAATCTGACAATCTCATAAATGAACAACTGAGCATACTGACCCATGGTATAATCTGCCCGTACCGACATAAAATGAGCCACCTTGGTTAAACGGTCTACAATCACCCAGATAGAATCATGGCCCCGCTGTGATGTAGGCAACCCTGTAATAAAATCCATGGAGATAATCTCCCACTTCCACGTGGGTACTTCCAATGGCTGAAGCAATCCTGACAGTTTCTGATGGTCCACCTTCACCAGCTGGCAGGTAGAACACTTGGACATGAACTCAGTAATGTCCTTCTTCATCCCACTCCACCAGTATTGCCTCCTCATATCCTGGTACATCTTATCTCCTCCAGGATGTACCGCAAATCGGGACTCGTGAGATTGGGTCATCACTGTATGACGCAATTCTGCCCCTTCTGGAACCACTAACCTCCCATTAAACCTCAAACCCCCATCAGAACTAACAGAATAGGACTCAGCACCCTCGGCTAAAAGTCGTACAATCTGCTCCTGGCAAAACGGGTCTGTGGTTTGGGCTTGTATTACCCTCGTAACAATCTCGGGTGTGACTGTCATAACAGATCTGAAGGAACGGGCTATTTTGTCCTGGTGACCCAAATCCTTCCACTTCGCTTTCCAGACGTCTGAAACCTCATTTACCGGTCTACGGCTCAACGCATCAACAAATACGTTGGCTTTCCCCGGATGATACTTATGTTGAACTGATAGTCCTTCACAAACTCTAACCATCTGTGCTGACGCATATTCAGCTCTCGTTGAGTGAACATGTATTGCAGTGATTTGTGATCTCTGAACAAACGGAACTTCTCCCCCAATAATTAGTGTCTCCATATCCTCAATGCAAAGACGACCGCTGCTAACTCTAGGTCGTGGGTGGGGTAATTCTTCTCATGTGGCTTAAGCTTACGGGAGACAAAAGCTATAGCCTTCTCTTCCTGCTGAAGTACTCCCCCAAGTCCCCGTAAAGAGGCATTGGTGTAAATAAGGTACTCCACACCCATCTTTGGTAAAGTAAGGACTGGTGTTGAAGTAAGCTTGTCTTTTAGCTCGTCGAAAGCCAACTGACAAGCGTCATACCAAACATATGGTACCCCCTTGCGAGTCAAATTCGTCAATGGACCCGCTATTTTGGAGAATCCCCGAATGAATCTCCTATAGTATCTGGCTAACCCCAAGAAACTACGCACTTCCGTCGGTTTGGTGGGCTGTCCTCACTCCCTCACCGCTGATACTTTACTCGAGTCAACTGCTATCCCCTGTTCAGAAACAACATGCCCCAAGAACTGTACCTCTCGCAACCAGAATCCACACTTTTCGTACTTAGCATACAACTGATGCTCTCGTAAAGTCTGAAGAACCTGCCTCAAGTGCTCGGCATGATCCTCCTCAGAGTGTGAATATATCAAAATGTCATCTATGAAGACGATGACAAACTGATCCAAGAACTCTCTGAATACTCGGTTCATTAAGTCCATGAACATGGCTGGAGCATTTGTGAGACCAAATGGCATCACTCTGAACTCGTAAGACACATATCTTGTCAAGAATGCAGTCTTTGAAACATCCTGCTCTCTAACACGTAGCTGATGGTACCCCAACCTCAGATCTATCTTTGAAAAGAAAGTTTCTCCCCTCAGCTGGTCGAACAGATCATCGATTCGAGGCAACGGATACTTATTCCTTATCATGACCTTGTTCAACTCCCGGTAGTCCACACATAACCTCAGTGAACCATCTCTCTTCTTCACAAATAAGACTGGAATGCTTCAAGGTGAGGTACTCCTGCGAATGAAGCCCTGACCTAATAGCTGCTCTATCTGATCTCGTAACTCTCGCATCTCCGCCGGAGCCATACGGTATGGAGCGCGTGCTATAGGTCTCGTATCCGGTAATAAATCTATGACAAAGTCTATCTCTCGACTGGGGGTAGGCCTGGTATCTCCTGGAATACATTGGAATACTCACGAACGAATGGGATCGAGTCTAAAGGAATCACAACCTCCTTAGAGGCATCCTCCTCTATATAATACAAATGAGCGGTCGAACCTCCCTCTGGGCGAGGCATAGCCACTACAAACGTCTTGCCTTGGAATGGAAAAAAATAATGCTCCCACCGAAGCAATCAATCATGGCTCTATAAGCTGCGAGCCAATCCATACCGATAATAACATCACGCTCATGCATATCTAAGACTAACATGTCTGCAGGTAATACCAAACTACCAATCTCTACCCCCACTCCCCGACATATAAAGAAGATAAGCGACCCACTCCCCAGTGGTGAGTCTACACACGTCACTGTGCTCTCTGCTATGGCTAACAACCCTAAGGCCTTCGCAAAATGCGTAGATATAAAATAATGTGTCTCCCCAGTATCAAAGAAAACCCGACCCATAGTACCATGGATAGGAAACATACCCTCAATCACGGGTGGTGCCTGTGAAGCTGTTGCCTAGTGGACGTTATAGACACGTCCGTACTATAACTGCCCCTGTTGTACTGGAGCTGCTGGAATGGGTGGTAGGGCAGGCACCTGGGCTGGAGCTGGGAGGGCAGCTGGAAAAAGTGGTCTTTGTGGCTCATTACGGACACCTTGCTACTGTGGGGCCCTATTACCCTCTGGGAAATCCTGGCGCTTATGACCATGCTTGCCGCATACAAAACACCGGCCTCTGAAGTTACCTCCCCTCTTACCCTGCTGACCACGTCCCTGTTGACCGTTACCTCCCCACCACTGGCCCTGTTGGCCCTGATTAGCACGCCGTTGGCCCTATTGGCCCTGTTGATTAGGCTGGCCCTGCCTATAACCCCCAAATCCCTGGCTGGAATCACCTGAACGGATACGCTTAGAAGGGTCCCCCTGATGGGAACTCTGCTCGTGCTGACGAGTCTGTCCATGAGATGGAGCCCCACTAGCACTACTACCCTCGGTCCTGCCCTGCTGGCTGGAATCTCCTGCTTCCCTGCAGATGGAAGCGGTGATCCTGAGAATGTAGTAACGCAACATTGAGTACATCAGTGAAAGTACTCAAAGATAGATTCCCTATAAGATGCTGACGGATCCTCCAAGCTAACCCATCCACAAACAGCATTATCTTCTTACTATCAGTAGGTGCCTCATCTGGCACTATGCTGAGAAGTCTCATGAACTCCTCCTCATACTCAGCAACGGTAGAGTTCTCCTGTTTCAAATTCAGTAATTTCTGCCTCATCTCAGTCTGCACGGCGGGTGGAAAGTACTTGCGGTCAAACCGCTCCCAGAACGACTGAATAGGGATCGTGTCCCTCTCCTCCAAGGTGGTAGTGGACTCCCACCACTGCAAAGCGGCCCCCACCAGTTTAAAGGAAGCCAATAACTGACTTTGCACGTCGGTGCACTCATACATACGAAGATGCCGCTGGATGTCTTTCTTTCATTGGCTGACAGTGACGATATCTGAGCTACCAGAGAACTCAGGGGGATGCGCCTTCTGAAAAGTTTCCTTAACCCTCTCCCATGCAGATGGAAGTTGTGCTGGTACTGGCGCCACTACCTGAATCTGGGGTGGAGCTCGCTGAACCACCGCTAGTGTGGCATTCACCGCCTGAGCAACAATGGCGGCTACTTCATTAGCATTCATAGTGCCTTGTGCCGGAGCTGCTGGCTGCTCGGCCTGGGCACGCCTATCCTTCGGTGCACATCTCGGAGGCATCTGAAATGTGAAGAAGTTTATTAGTCTCCAGCCATTATCAAATCCCAAATGGCTGGAGACGTAAACGTAAAAGTAGGAATACAACAATTCTAAAAATAGGGCTCTATAGCAAAAACGTTAAGCTGAAAACGAAAATAAGCCGTACAGATCCTATGGACAGTAGAACCTGATGCTCTGATACCAGCTGTGACACCCCGCCTAATTAAATACCAGGCGGTCACTCATTTACTAAATTAAAATCAAGGTGAACAGTTGGTTCATTCTTAGCATCACTGTCGCAAAAATAACTTTTCCAAATTTAACACCCTATTTAATTTAGCTAAGTGTCAAAACCATTTTTTAAACATTACTTTCCAATTTTATTTATTTATTTATTAAACAATCAATCCAATAATTTACCATTCAACAACTGGATACTAACAATAAAACTTAAAGTAAAACATACATGCAGAATAAATCCCAAAGTAACAATACTAGAAATAACTGAAATACAAATGTCCCAATAAAACAGATAAATAGTGGAAAGGGCGACACATGCCCAATAAGGAGAATGATAGAAAGGAATCAAGTAAATGAAATCGTCTAAGTAAGTGGCCTGCAACTCCCACCTAAGCTGCATCACGTTCCTTCCAAGGGATCCTAAACAAGACGCCCCTGTGGCCGGGCACCTGTAATATATACATATATATACAAGAGAGAAAGAGGAATAGAAACGGGTCAGAGCCCGATAGTGTATATGATTTAAAACTTCGTTTAGCAAGTATTTAAATTGATATAGGCCAATGCAACAACATATTAGTGCGACACTCTCTTGAGAAATTCTCACCTCTCTTCTAATGTGCACTCCTATCACACTAACCTTCCCAATGGTTTATCTCATCATATATCACACTATCTTTCCCCCAAGGATTTAACTTATCTTAGGTGACCCTCAAGATTTAAGATTTAACAACATCATGGTTTAAGAGGATAATTTCATTTAGTACCAAAACGCTCATTTTAACTTTATTAATTCATAAAGTTTTTCAATATCATATTATACTTTTCAAAACAAGTATTTCCAATTTGAGTCATTATACATGTCTTACTTACCATAACACAATAGGCATTTTTCCAAATTTCAGAAGTTCATAAATATATTAAATACTCGTATAATATATTTATTCTAACAGCACCCCACATAAAAATTATGGTGCAGGCATACTCTGTTATCCAATCCCCGTATCAATCGTACTAAAGGGAATACAAGTTCGGAATCACTCTCGAACTGTATAAATACATACACAAACAATATTGAGGCAAAGCATAGTTTCCAAGTCCAAGAGGTCAGTACATACCCTCACGTCTCTTAGAACCATGACTACCGATTCGATAATCTGTACCTAGGATTTCTATCTTCTAGGGTACGAGTCAATATCCCCCATATGGCACACGAGATAAGATCGTCCCAGCGCGAAAACCTCAGGGATAACAAGTAGCGCGGGCATGATTTTCACAAGTATATAATATATGCATACACAATCATATAAATATACCACTTTTATTATATCAATTTAGGTTTATCCAATAACCCACATTCATAACATTTATCCTTATTTTCCCATTATTATTTATCAAGTATAATGGTTCGTTTCTAACTTTAATTCGAAGGGTTTTTCCAACTTACTACGTAACCCTCATAGACTCTATTATTCCAAATGTACATTTCAGTAGATATCCATTTATGTTCCAACGTAACTCTCTCTTACGTGTCTCTCCCCTTTAATATATACTTACATTATCCCTTATGCAAAATATCCCAAAAATATAGATTTCGCCTTACATTAAAGGATTTTGAATTTTATTTTCAAACATGAGAATTTCAAACGATTTCGAAATCGGAATTAAAATGGAGTTTTAATTGAATTTTTTTATTATCTCTAAGAGTCCTCAAAACATAAAACTGTCTAGCAAAAAAAATATTAAAAAATATTGAACGGCTCGATCGAGCTGAATTTTTTTCTGTAGCTCCCTCTCGTCTTCAGCTAATTTTCTGTAAAATTTAATCCAATTCCAACGGTCCGATCGTCCGGAATAAAAAATTTTTAGTGTTTGTATCTGATTAGAACTCTTTTCTTAATCAAACTCTTAATCCTTTACATGATAAAGGGTTTCGAGAATATCATATAAATCATCACTACATGAAAATTTCCCATCTCAAATTGGGTTTTTCTTCCATAAATCTCATCCTAATAACTCCTAAACTAATATGGATGATGCATCAACAAAATAATCAAGATAAACACTTGCCTGGGATTTTTAGAAATCTGGTTTGGTGTTGAATTTGGAGTGGTTGCGTTCCCCGTCTCGCGATCTACGCGTTGGCGGTGGCGGCGGTGCAAACGGGTGAGTTTTGAGCCTTGGAATGCCTTGAGAGCTCTCTCCTCTCCTCTCCAATGGCCATTATAGTGTTTTGAGCTATCTAACCCTAGGAGATAACCTAAACATCTGATATAACCCCTTTAATTTTCGTGGGTTTAATTACCCAAAAATACAAAATGACTAAAATGCCCTCTCAGGGTACTAATTAGGCCTAAAAACGCCCCGAGACCCAAATCAAACTCCCGGGTGTACTTTTCTGACTATCTCGACCATTCCGAACGCGTTGGCGCAATCAAAATGACCATACGAACAACTTATAAAATATTTACTTTTATTTATCAATATTTAGTCCCGACGCGACACGGGCGCGTCCCGACTCAAATTTTTAAAATTGTCATTTTAATTACTCGTGATATTTAATATGGCCACTATTATATATTACTTTGCTCATTAGTAATATTGAACAAATTTTCCCATAATTACTAACTCTCATCACATTAATAATTATAACATAATTAATTTCCAGATTTTTATTAAATAATTAATTGACATTAAATTTAATAAATCCCCAAATTAATATAGCATAAAAATACGGGGTATTACACCCAAGTATATCGCTTATATTCATCTACTATAATAAGGATATAACTATTTCCACATAGACTAGAAGTCCTTTAGGAACTGATGAGGTCCATATGGATAAGTTCTAAAGGTTTTGTGGTTAAGATATCCTCAACTTTCTTATGAGGGGATTTACTTATTTTCCCTTCCTAACATGGTCCACATACCGAATTGAAGGAATTTATGATTTTGGGTGAACCTCTAACTATTTAGTGTGAGCTTAATCTTCTAAGATTATCAAAATTAGTATGTCCTAGTCTATTGGGCCACAGGACAAAAGCCTCTAATATGGCAACATGGCAAGATGCAGACTTAGGAATTACTGTGTAACAGTTTTCCTGAGTTATGTTTCCTATCAATATACAGTTTCCTTTTTTATCAATAATTTTGCAATCATTTTTTGAAAAAGTAATGGTATGAGTGGAATAAAAAAATTAAGATATACTTAACAGATTAGCTTTAAGGCCTTTCACTAAGAGAACATCATTTAGACCGGGAAGCCCATTCTCACTCAATGTTCCCTTAGCTATGATCTAAGATGACATACCATCTCCAAACATAACACTACCTCCCAAGAAGTCTATCTTGTTTTTCAATTTAGTTTCATCCCCAGACATATGTTTAGAACATTCGGAGTCTAAATACCATATAGTTTAAGTGCTTTGTGCCTTTAAAGCAGAAATGACAATATTTCACTTGATCTGGGGTAATTGAATATCTTTTCTAATCTAAATAGGCCTAGTTTTAAAGGTTTTGTGAACTTTTGATTTAGAAAATGTTTGTTGGGTCGTTCTAAATGTTTTTTTCTTAGCTTTGGAACCTCCCTTTTTCCTTTTATAGTTAGAGTTATTTGTGGCCTGTCTAGGGAGAACATACGTATTCCTTCCTTTTCTACAGTAATTAAAGTTAAGGTAGATAGGCGTATATATCATTTTCTGAAAACATTCTTCAAGAGTGTGGCAAAAAACATCGCAGTAAGAACAATACTGATGGGTGTTGGTCTTGACTTTATTACTTAAGTCTTTAAAGAGGGGGTTAGCTCTTTTTGGTATAGTCGTCCAATTTTCATTGGTCTTAAGTTTTTCTCTTTGGTCTCTAACGGGTGGACAAACATATTTGGCATGACCATATGAATTAGACTCTTGATTGTAATAATCATGTTTTTCTTGAGAGACATTGAGACTAGATTACACTTTTTGAGCAGTTTGACAAGTTTGGCCTTGTTTGATAAAAGTAACATATTCAGGAGAAACTTCGATCTTACTAGTGTGCACTATTTCTCCAAAACCTATGGCATAATTATCTTCAGAGTAAAATTTGCTTCCAACAACAATTTACTCATGAGATTTATCTTGGGTTTCAAACTTTTGACATTTTTTAAACACATTTGATACCTTTTTCTTAGACTCTTCTAGTTCAATAAGGATTGCCTTATAATTTTGGTCAAATTCATGATTTTTATTAGACAAATGTTTTATTTTTAAGGAAAATTCTTGAATCTCAGTCTCATGGGTAATACACTGGCAAATATAATCTTCAGTATTCTTCTTAATGGTCTCGTTAAGTAAATCGATAATCTCAATTAATTATTTTATCATTTTTTTCAAGACAAGCACTCTTCTTAATCGATTTTATGTATAACTCATGTAAATCATGCAGATCAAAATCAGGCTCGCTAAGTGTGTCGTGTGAAGTGTTCCTTAAAACATTACTTGGTTCTTTGGGACGTACTCTTTGACTCACACTTAGATTACTCTCTACAATCGAAGCAGCAGTATTAATATTGACATTAATAGGCAGCACGGATTCGTGAGTAGGTAGACATGCATCATCATCATTGTATATAATTTTGGCAAACAAGGACATGCAATACTCATCATTTTGGTTTGACTCTGTTTCATCTTCATTATAATCACTAGAGTCATCCCACGTTTTACACACATTAGCCTTGTTATTGTGGATAAATTATTTAGACATTTACTAGCATAATGTCCCATTTTACCATGTCTATGACATTTCACATCTTCCAAGTCTATCTTAGGTCTGTTGTTATCATAGGTCCTTTATTTTCATGTGAGTGTTTAGCATTTTCTTTATCACGAGGTCTGTGATTTTGATTTCCTTGATAATTTGACATGCCTTGTTTAAAGGCTACATCATTTTTGAATTTCAAAATCTTTTTGAAATGCTTGCTCATAAGAGCTATTTAATTGTTAAGGTCATCCAAATCATAGTCAGCAACACAGTCAGGGTCAAAGTCCAAAGAACTTAGTTTAGGAACATGCGTTTTAGATGAAAACACAACATTAGAAATAGTGGGTTTCTTGTTCTGTCTGGTCAGTTTCTTTTTGAAGTCTAACTCCAATTCTACAGTCCTTAGTTCACTACTAATCCATTCAAAAGTCATATTAGGGTCGTCCATTTCTTCAATGGCGTATATTTTATGTCAAATTTGGAAGGCAGTGACCTAATAATCTTTTGAACAATTTCCTTTCTACTATAGGTTAAACCATTTACATGAAGTTTAGTGAAAATGTCAGTTAAGCTAATCTATAAATCGTCAAAGGATTCATTATCATCCATTATCAGGTTGTTATATTCGTGTACAAGCATTTGAGTTTTTCTTGCCTTGACTCTTTCATCACCTTTGTGAGCAGTGACAAGAGTGTCCCCCTCATCTTTTGAAGTCGAACATATGGATATTCTTTTGAATTCATGTTCATTAATGGACATAAATATGGCATTCTTGCCTTTGTTATTATCTAGGGACGCCTTTTTTCTTCCTTAGTAAATTCACTAAGTAGTTTCTAAATCCTTGTTGGATTAGTTTCAGAGATAGGCTTAATAGGATGTTCATACCCTCTTTCCATCATTTCACAGACATCATCACCAAGGGTTCCTTGAATGAAAACAACCATGCATACTTTCCAGTATGAAAAGTTGTTTCCATAAAAAAGTGCTGGTCTGAAGAGGTTACCAAACTTCTAAAATCCTTCTTCCATATATAGAATTTTTAAAAGAAGTTTGGAAAACAATTTCTAAAGTTTCGGGATCACAAAAGATGATCATGCTCTGATACCACTTGAAAAAAATTGTTTACTTGATTAATAACAAAATGTTATAAGTTGAGTAAACTCCGAATAAACATTTTGGACAAAACTTTTTCGAATAACAACACAAGATGCGTTCAAAATTGTTTTCTGAATATATAGTCTAGATTTGATAGTTCATTACCTATGGTTTTAGAAATTAAAAAACTATCTACTAAGTCCAACATGCAGTACCAATCACAACATAAATTAAGAACATTCAAAGTAAAGAACAAGGGAATTTTAACGTGGTAAAACCCTTAATCGAGGGAAGCATCCACGGTGCCCTCTACGGCACAAAATAAAAAAATCCCCTACAATAAAGAATCAAGTTACAACACTTAAGAAAACACAAAAATATCCTAAACCTAATTTCCGAATTATACCTACATGAGCTACTCCACTCCAAAGGATTTCTTGTTTCTTCTTTGCCTTTTCCTTGACCACTTTTTCTTAAAATTCCGATTCTAGAAACTCTATCAAATTCCAAGTCTCTCAAACAGAACCACTGTGACTAAGTGTTTGTGTGTATTAATGTGTATGTAAGGTGTACTAAATGTACATTTATACAACTCACCCTCTTAAATTATTTATATAGACAAGTTCCTATGAATCAATAGGTGCTATATGACATGCAAAATCTAATTCATATCATTTTATCAAATAAGCTTCTTATCAAGATCAGATATGAAAAACAACATTGCTTTTAAAACTAGACAAGGTCCTATGTGTCTTGGTTTATTTTTATACAACTATATTTCACAAAATGTGAAATATGATTCAAGAGACATAAACGTCTTAAGGATCTGATTTAAACTTGAAGAAACATAATTTTATTTTTCAAAATATTTTGAAACAGAATGGATCTAAAATAAAAGATCCAAAAAGAGAATAAAAAGTAAGAGTGTGATATTCTCTTTCAGTAAATCTCAAGTTTTAACAGTGAAACTTGATATTTTCTTAGAGATGAGTTCTGAGAGAAACTTAGACTTGAAGAGGTCTTCAAATATCGAACAAACTCAACACCAATCTCATAGAAACCCTAAAATTGATCTAATTCTCAAGTTTTAGGTTTCTGATGTATGAAACGTCGAAGGTTATGGTGTTTTGGTGAAGGAAAAACACTCAGAGGTGTGAGGATATGAAGATTAAGGTTTCTTCTATCTCTATTCTCTCTTTTATTTTCCTCTCTATTCTCCCTTCTTTCTCTACTCTCTCTTTTTTTATCTCAGGATGGACGAATGTCAAAAGTCTCAATGGATGAGACTAAGAGAGTTTTACACAGGTTGTGGAAGAATGTCAAATTTCTTGGGGAATCCTATGCCTGAGATTGAGTTTGACTTATAGACTGCGAATCTAATGGTATACAACGAGCAGTACTAAAAAATTAATCTCATTGGTTTAACAGGTAACACTGGGATTGGAAAAAAAACATCAAGGCCGTTGATAAAGATCATCTAATGGCTGAGATCAAATGAGGGGAATGTGTCTTGTAGAAAACACAAATTAACAAACTTAGAAGCCAACACGTGTACGGTGGAAATTGGCTGGAAAATGCGTGTTTTAAAAATAATTACAAACTCCCCCTGAAGTCTCTAGTGATTTGAGATCCTAACCCAAGCTAACTTATAATGAAATAAAACACGTTATAAAATACAACTTTTAACCCCAACACTTTTAAAAACCAAATTTTAATAATTCCAAAAATTATTTAAAATGTTTTAAAAATGTTGTTAATGAATTGAATTGATTTAAAAATTAGTTAAAGTATTTAAAAACCACATATGCACGTTGGAATAAAAATATGTCATGTTAAGTGTCGTATAGTGGTTAAAGATAGAATTAACTTCCCTCTAGCTTGATCTGGAGGTTTTCTTACACTTGATTTCTTCATTCATGCTTAAACCTTTGAGAGATAGAGAAACATATAAAAACTAACCTACTTTCTCTCAATATCTAAACTAGTTGGAACTCATATATATATATACTCAAGTAGGTCAATATATAGTGTGTTCTCAAATCAATCTTTTCCTCCAGCCTCTGGATTGAGTTGTTCTACATCTTCTCTTCTTCAACAATGTTATCGCTCGAGCCTTCAACCTTGAAGATGACCTTACAGCTTGACACTTTTTTTTCAATTCCTCTGTGTAAAATTCACCTTTCTACACTCCTCTTGGTCCAGATGGTGTCTTGTTCAAGCTTGGACGAGACGACTAGTGATTATTTTTGCACAAATGCTATCATGGATAATGTCTCGGTTATAATGACCCACTTCTTAAACTAGTGAGTGCATTGTCCCTCTTTTGACTCTGAAGGTGTGCTGGAAAATTTTACCCTTATGAATAGGAGGATAGTTTTTACTTATTTGGTACAACATGTCTATCGTCTCGTACCACTCGCAATAGTCCCCACAATATTCCTCCTCACACGCATGACCTCCGATCCATCTTGAACCTCCATGCAAAGGCTGAGATGATGGGAGTATTATATCTCTCTTATCCTTAGACAGTATTGAACTTTTTTGGTTGGAGATTGGGGTGTTACCTAGGCTTCTAGTGGGGTTCCCCTCTCACGATGGTTGGCGTGATGAGATTCAAAATTGGGTTCTTCGGGATTAGGATCATGGTATCTTGGCTCAATGCTAAGAACCTAAGGGTTACCACTATGTTAACTATCTCAGACTGAGGGGGTGGTTGGATGGATCTATCCCTTTATTTGATGGTGGTTCGAAAGACATTGCTAACCAAATAGAGTAACACCAATAATAAAGGTGCAAAAAAATCAGAAAATTACATGAATCAAATAATGAAAATGATGAACTCCTCCACCAAAGATCTTTCAATGGTGATCCATATCCAATGATGGTGGACATGAATCACAACTACAGATGAGAGAGAAATTCAAGATAAAGATGAGAACAGTAAAATTATTTCCATAGAGGATGCCAAATTGATGATATTAATACCATGCAATGTAGTCACCCTGGTTATGGATCTTGCACAGATATAATAAAACAATAATAGTCAATCTTATCTAGTAGAAGATATTAAAGATAATATAAATAAACATAGGTGTTTTAGTGGTATGGCCTTAGGGTACGTCTGTAATAAGAGTGAGATCAGTTTCACTATAATGAGGCACTAATGGAAATTGGATATACGCACTCAAGCTTTATCTCTCTAAAATAGGTTTGACATAATAACAATAGGATTTCTGGAATTTGATCTTGGTGAATAAGACGTAAGGTGTCTTATGTAGACTAGGAGTGTGTAGTGTCACCCTCAGCATGTGCCCCATTCCCAACTGAGTCGTGGCCAATGAGAGAGTGCCAATTGTGTGTGTATAAAGTAAGGTCAGCATTATGAATATTACCCCATGTGGGTTATTGATCTTCAATAACGATTATGGGTATATATGATTAAAATTCACTTATAATGATTTCCATGGTTGTGAAGAGATATCACAGGTAGGAGGTTTGAGTCTAGACGAGACTCTGGTAGGCCCTTCCCTTTACTGGAGGACGAGACGAGTCAGGGTGGTCTCTGTGACTGATGCAACCATCTTACACTGATGTTGTTGTCCAGTAACATTAGTGTTATTGGAGGCCAAAACCCATGCTGATGTAAGTAGGGATGGTCTCTTATACGAGACAGGACTAATGAAATTGAAAGGTAATTAAATGTCATCCATATGGGTTTGTTATGGGATGAGACCACTCATATAGGCTAGGGTGAGAGCAATTGTCTCTTCTGAGAGATGAGATTGTAATGATCATTCTTTCTAGGTTCCTTATGGACAAGACCATACTTATGTATATCACTCCACATCCTTATGTATAAGGTTATGTAGGATGGTCATTGTTGATTTTTAGTAATTTTCATTGGCATTTTTTACACCGAAGGGTATGACTGTATAATAGTACATCCCCTAGGGGTATTGAACCCGACTTTTTTTTAATGTCCAGCGTGCATTTTGATCTGTTTATAGCATGAAAATATGTCCACGGAGGATTTAAGGATGTTTCTTATTGTACTATCTACTAATAAGTTGATGTGTTATAGACATAAATCATCCCTGGTGCATGCCTAATTAATATCCTTATAGTCGACAAACATTTGAACTTTGCCATTGGTTTTGGGTAGTGGTATGATGTTGTCGAGCCATGTGGGTTGCTCCACCACGCATATGAAAGAAACATTGAGTTGTTTATCCACTTACTGTTTTACTTTTAAAGACCATTCGGGTATGAGCTTGCGGAGCCTCCGTTTCACGTGTTTGGTGTTAGGGGGAGTAGGTATCTCATGGATGACGATAAAGGGGTCCATGTCATGCATGACGATCTAGGACCAAGGGAAAAAATCTACAATTCTCGCAAGGATATCTGTGACTTCTTTTTGTTCATCCTTATCTAGGGAGGACCCTATTTGTAATTTTTTTAAGATTTTAAGGAGTGCCTATGTTTATTATTATTGTGTCATGTTCATTGGGAGACATGCATTCATTTCAACTTTGGTCAAGTTTTTATGAGTGCTTGAAGTATTTTAAGTTCTTAGGGTTACCATTATTAAGTGACAAATATAATCCACCATTGGATGCATAATCATCGCATGTGACACACACATGAAAATTCAAGATATCACTGTTTATTATGGCATCGAGAGGGGGGGGGGGGGGGGGGGGGGAACAACATTTCTAATAACATAAAATTCTGGTTTATAGAGTGATACATTAGGATATGGGATAATGGGGGGTTCTTTATCTAGCATGACAGACTCAAAGGGTCTCCATATAATGGTCATGAGGATACATCCAGTAAAGGTCTAATTTTCTAGTGCTACAATTCCTTTGAGGTGGGTGATGAGGTGAGAAAGGCTCTACAAATGTACTTTTAGAGTGATCTTTAGGATTTTTTTAACTTTGGTCCCGACTACTAAAGAGGGAATGTGTTGTTGTTTTACCCGAGCCCTCATTCTCTTGGGGTGACATTTGGGTTTTTGGTTGAGCTTATAATATGGTTCATGTGAGGGTGTTCCTCTAAGACAACTTTTAATAAGAGTTTGTGACTTTACTTATTCCATTGATAATCCCACAGGGGTTCATTAGTCATGTCTTGAGGATTGATTGAAGTTCTCTTTTCAGGTGGGAGGGTTATAGAAGTCGACACACATAGGTAGAGGTTATCTTAGGGATGGTGATAAGTCCTCCTTTCTTTATAGTGGGGCCTCGGGTGGCCAAAGCGGTGTACTGATTGTGGAAGCATTCAATGTAGGTTAAGTCGGTGGATATCAACATGGATATTAGAGTAGTCTGATTAGTAAATAGCACGGGTATTCCCCATTTAGGCTCGGGCTATGAGGTTTTTCTATCTTTCATAATAACCCATGATACGTTAAGTTCACTTTGATTGACTTTGAGGATTTTCTTGTAATCCACATATGACTCTTGTTCATAGGTGATTTCCTTTATAGAGTGTGGATATATCTTTGCTTCATTACATAATGGATCAGGGAGGTCATGATAGGGAAAGTCCTCTCCCTGGAGATAGAAATGTCCATTTAACCTTCAATGGGGGTCTTTGAGGTTACTGGTTATGACTTTGTTGTTGAGGTATACCCAAGGCCTTATCTTCCCTTTTGTTCCATAGCAGCGATAACTTTGATTGTTCCTTATTGATTGTCCCCTAACTTGATCATGTATCCCATCTTTTGGTAGATTTAAGCTGCTATATTATGAATAAGTGTCCCTTCAATTATCATGTGAGGGAGTCGGATGACCCGAAATCCATAGAGGCAGATATCACTACCGTCCTGATAGGTGTCTTGGAGAGGGGCGGTGATAGTATTGGATATAGTGGCCCAATCTTCATCCCATGGATGGTGATGACCTTAGTTTTTATTGGGAACTCAACCTTCTTGTGAAGTGACGAGGCTAATGCTACATGGAGTGTATCTAGTCCCTCTCGCATAAGAGGTTGAAACTGGACAAAATATCAAGTAATTAAAATTAGACATCGCATTTTATAGGCCCTATTATGAGGGTGAGAGTGATGACCCCGAGGACCTCTCAGCGAGTGTTATTAAAGGCAGAGATGTTTATAAAAGATAACGTAAATTCTAAGGCAGTGTATCTCGCATTGGTAGCAGTGCAGAGGGGGCATTTCTTAGTACCAGGGGTACAATCTGTCCAAAAGTCTCTATAGTAATGTGTAATGCAAATTTGTGGTTACAATGTTTCATGGTAAGGTTTTTATCAGATAAGTTGATGTGACATTGCATTGTGATGGAACTGATGGTGGCTGACATCTCGACCGAGATTATATCCGTTGGAAATAAATCTTGGGATAACATATGTACGGGGGATTCTCAGTGTTCCCGGGACTTATCCAAAAACTCTTAGATGGTGAGTAAGATGTGGTTCGCAGGAGTTACTGTTGGATCTTATTATTCTCCTAAAGAGGGGGAATGGTGGTTGCTGTGGGGGTATTTCCCTCTTTGTCAGTAGGGTTCAGAGGAGTGGAGAGTTGACCTGACCCGGTGATGAAGTAGACCTATTTTTCGGGGTGTGTATGGTGTTTTTTTGAATTTATTGTTCATATTTCGCTAGGCATAATAGGATATTAATCAAGGATTTGGGGCCGATGGCATATAGTGTTTTCTCTGGGGTCTTGACTTGTGTCCAATCCAAGGTAGGGGTCCATTTTGGGTTCTTAAGACCTTCATTTTGGGTCTTCAAGAAGGATCGAAACATGTAGATATCTATCCATCATACATCGACATTTGAGTTTAGAGTAGGAATGGGCATTTATGACACCGTGGCCAAGACTTGGTCATCTGTAGGGTTTGGTGCACTTGGTAAGGGTTCTATAGACACTAAGGATCCTAACCAAATATCATAAATATGGGTAGTTTCTTACTATTCTTCATCAATGGAAGGGGTCACAAGTGAGATAGTTTTCTTAGTGCCCTCTATCATTATAAGGGGCTATGGTTCCCTTGGAACCATTTCATTTACTATGTCTCCATCTTCGTAAAAGAGGTCTTCATAGTAATATCAATATGTATGATGATACCAAAAATAGAACTAATACGTCACAGATATAAGAAGATCAGCAGGTATATAAGAATGGCAGTAAACATAATATATCAGAAGAGGAATAGGTGAGCTGAAGAGGATGAATACCAAAATATAATGTGTTCGACCGAAGCCTACGCCCACTGTGTAGTGTGAAAGTTAGTTTTCATTATAGTAAGCGAACAAATGGCCTATATATACAACACTCCATCTTTTCCCTCTCTTACAATATATTTAACAGATTTTTGATAAGGTTATGAATCATCGATCCCTTTCAATAAAGAAGATAAGATGTATTTATAGTGCCTTAGGGGTGTATTTCACCCCCAAGCATGCAATAATCAAGCGTAGGATGTTCGTAGGCATTGAGGAAGAGCCAACTGTCTATATCACATGTATGTCATGATGATCAAATATTCCCTCATATGAAAGAATGATCCGGGTATAACGATTTTAGTTCATGTATGTCACACATCCACGTGCACATCTCCACACGTCTCCTAATGCACGCGTGATATGACCAAAATGTACCCTCGTCTCTTAGGATGACGAGCATCATATCTCATGGATGATTCATTATAAGAGCCTCACATATCATTGGCGGGGTCATCCAGATAAGGGTTGGCCTCAGCAGGGTGGTCCATGGCTTAATCCTTAGTAGGGTCGGCCATGGCTAAGCATTAGTAGGGTTTTCTAGATAAGGGTCGGCCTCAGTAGGGTCGGTCACGGCTTAATCCTCAATAGGGTCATCTAGATAAGGTTTGGCCTCAGCAGGGTCAGCCATGGCTTAATCATTAGGAGGGTCATCCAGATAAGGATCGACATCAGCAGGGTCGGCCTCAGCAGGGTCAGCCATAGCATAATCCTCAGAAGGGTCATCCAGATAAAGGTCAGCCTTAGCAGGGTCAGCCATGGCTTAATCCTCAGCAGGGTCATCCAGATAAGGGTCGGACTCAGTAGGATTTGCCACTACTTAATCATTGATAGGGTCATCCAGATAAGGGTCAGCCTCAGTAGGGTGGGCCATGAATAATCATTTGCAGGGTCGTCCAGATAAGGGTCGACCTTAATAGGGTCGGCCATGGCTTAATCCTCGATAGGGTCATCCAGATAAGGGTCGACCTCAACAGGGTTGACCACAACTTAATCCTTAATAGTGTCGTCCAGATAATGGTCAGCCTTAGTAGGGTCATCCACGTCCTAATCATTGGCAGGGTCGTCCAGATAAGGGTCGGCATCAGTAGGGTCGGCCATGGCTAATCATTGGCAGGGTTATCGAGATAAGGGTTGGAACAGAAGATATTGGCCTCAACCTCATCCTCATAACTCTCATACAGCAGCTCAGCCTTGACCTCAGCCTCATAGATCATCACATTATACCTCGACCTCGGCCTTCTCAAGCATTAAAGTCATCTCAACCATAGCCGAGTAGACAAGAAGGTTATGAAAACCATCAGTAAGGTCGTCTCTCATAAGTTTGGCCCCTCATAAACCTACCTCAGCTCTTCATCATCCGAGGTCAGCATAGTCTCACGGGCTCAATCAACTACCAATGTCATCATTAGCCTCAGTTGATGTTATAAATACCTCACACTAAACCTCAGCCAGCCCTATTGGATGAGGTCATCATGATTTAGAGATAAGACAAAGGAACTACATCCAATTCCAGTAACCTCGTACTCATCTAGGCCAAGGTTACATCAGTCAAGGACACAAGGTTGAGCATATACAAGCACATGTAAGGTTTGGAACACGTGGGAAATCAGTTATAATCGAATCATTCCCCTCACATGAAGGAATACTGAGGTCATAATTATCTATATAAGATCAGCCAGGTGTCATTCTCATACTGGTTCGATCCTCATGCACATGTTCATTACATGCTTGGGGGGTACATTACACACCCCAAGCACAATATATATAGGTCATCCTCTACCTTGTAAAGGGACCCTCAATTAAAAACCATAGCCAAACTCTGGTGCATTTACATTAGAAAGAGAAAGTGGAGTGATTGTATTGGTAAGGCCATTAGAGCCCTCTTCTGATAGTGATACTTACACCCACTTGCACAGTGGATGTAGGCAATTACCGAACCACTTATATTGGTGTGTTTCTCCTCTTCTCCTCATCTCCTTTTACATATCTGTGTTATTATTTTTTGCCATTATTATGCCTGTTCGAGCTCTACTACCTCTTTATCTGATGGTGTTGTATATTGCATCATCAATGCGCTCTGCCAGTAATATAACCCTGGTCGAACATATTGGTCGAGGTTAGACTTAAAGATCTGTGAACCAATGAAGAATTGATAAATGTGATGTCGACCAGTCTCGACGTTCCCTCATCGGTCTAGGTGAGGCCGAGGATGAGGGCACCTATTAAATAGGAACAATGTAGATAGCTCATTCTTGGACAGTATCAAAGGCCAAGGCCGAGGCATCTGAGTCATTGTTGGCTGAGTCTTGTCAGGTCAGGTCACAATGTCTCACTTCTGTATGATTTTTGAGGGTAGGCTATGGCCGAGGTTGCATGTTATAGACGAGACAATACTTTTCATATCAATCATCGCTAGCCCTTAGCCTTTAATGTGTGGATGAGGCTGAGGGGTAATAATATTGTGTAATCTGGTGACTATTGATGATTGTTGGGAGAACACATGGAAGCCTTTAGGCGATGGCAACTGTTTGTGAAAAGTGTAACAGTTCTCATAGGGTTGTTTCAAATCAAGGCATAGATGACGGCCTAAACGCTTAGGTTTTCATTTTTTTCATAATGAGGCATATGGAAAATTGTGGATTGCTTTGTAAAATGTGCACAAATCATTACTATTATTTAAATGGTTTTTTCAAAACCATTTTCTCTTTCCTTACTTCATATCTTTTGCGCACATCTCGCTCTAGAACTAGAGCTCTCACTTCCTGTCTTTGGACTTCCAAGCTTCCTTTCAGGCCACTCTTGCTTACTCATTCTTCCATTCCTCCAGGTAACCCTTTACATCCATTTCTTTCAAGATTTCTTTTGGTTTACCATCTTGTTTCAAGGTTTTTAGTTTTTTTTTGGCGAGCTTATTTAACATTCTGGCCACTGTATCGGGTAGTTTATGGTGGTATTGGGTAGGTATAGGCTCTTTGTGGAACATAATCATTAGTTGCGGGCTAGTTTGTGCCTTATTTGGCCTTTTAATTAACTCTGGTGATTTTTTCCGTCATCTTCTCCGGCGTACACTCAAGTCGTTATTGAGTGTTCTTTTGGACAAAACGATTTATTCCCCAATTTGATTCTTAATTTAAAGCCAGTCAAAGTCTTAAATTGTTTTCCCTTTAAGAACTTTACTAAAAATTTCTCATGTTTTACCTCATCTTTTGAATACTACAAAGTCTTTATAGGTTAGTTGAAAAATTTCCATCACTTAGGGAGAAGTGTTTTTAGGAGATTTGTAGGGTAGAATAAGAGTAATAGGTGAAGCGCAAGGTCGATCCCATTTGGGTACGACCCATATTTCCTATCCCTTTAAAAAACATATACCCCTTTCCTTCTGAGGCTAGTGGTCCAAAATGACCAGGTAGGAAGGACTCATTCAAGGAGGCCATGTGGGTGCCCCCATCTTATATCGCCGACCCTAAGGTGGACAAGATTTTAACTCATACCACGTCATCAAGACAAGCCGAGTCATTTAGATGAGATGACTCTTCTCTCAAAATCATAGACGAGGAAACTTCTAATGGGTAGGTCATCTCTGAATCTTTCGAGCTGACCGTAAACATTGCCCTTCTGCCATTCACTGTCCCTCTAATTGCAATAACAGGTGATGAATTTCATGAGAGGTTTCCAGATGGACTCCCACCATCTAAGGTCGAGGTAGTGAATGAGGTCGAGGAAGGAGATGATAATGAAAATGATGAAGGTAGTAGCTCTGAGGAAGAGGTCCCTATTGATTATACTTTTACTGAGCGATTTCGCTCGCCAGTTAAAGAATATGACCTCTTCCCTTGGAGACATCTTTACGGCATTAAGACTTACTTAACCATGTGCATACCATCCAAGGATGAGTGGGCCTACGATGGACGAGCGGGCGAGATCGCAGTTTATAAACAAATGTTTAAACTCGGCTTCAAGTTACCATTTCACCCTGCCATGTGAGCCATTCTTTCCAAATTAGAGCTTGCTCCGACCAAACTAGCACCCAACTCTTAGTCAGTTATCCTCGACTACATAACATTTTGTATGAACAAATACACAGATGACCCCTCCATAGAGATCTTCAAAGCCTGCTACCACACATCGTCTTTAAAGACTCATGAAGGATATTATCATTTAGGGGGAAGGAATCCTGACAAGAAGATAGTACAAGTCACCCAAACCTCCAACCATTTTTGAAAGTCGAGGTTCTTTTTTATTTCTGGAGCCTGGGAGTTCTCGATCGATATTGATATATCATAGGATGAGCTGAGGGTTCCCCATACCTGGGTGAATCCTTAAAGGTTGTCAAAGATGGAACCCGACCTGAGTATACCAAACTAGAAGAGGGTGACGTACTTACAGAGTTTGGGGAAGGAAGGTCTTCTTCCTTTGTTTGAATATATAGGGACTTATGCTCTTTTGTAGATGGTCGGCCTAACCCCCTGTCCAAGTCATGTGAGTGATTATTTTTTTTATGTGTTCTCTCGGCTCTGACTTTATTGTTAATGATAATTTCTTCTTCCAAACTAAAGACCATCCATTTCACATTTCAGATGATATCTAGAATGTGACTTCCCCAAGCTAAAGAACATTCTGAAAAAAGGAGGCAAGAGGCCTACAAAGGATACTATTGCTGGTGGGTTGGCCCTACCTGACCCCCTCCCCCATCTTACACCCTCCTGGATAGCTAGACGAGGTAGAGGATAATTCCTCCTTCCACTCATTCAAAAATTGTTCCTTTATCCTCGGCCCCCAGCTCAGCGTCTAGTGAGACCTTTGATCATTACTGGGTGGCAAACATGGATCAGCCGAGGGTTACTCTTGGTATGATTTTACCATCATCATGAAGGGCTAAGGGGGCCATGTCGCATGCCCCTTCGAAGAAAGACTACGAGTTTTTTTCCAAAATCCTAGCTCCCCAAGTTATTCACTTTTTCCTTCACTCATTGGCTCAGGTATTGGCACTCTCTTGACAAACTCATGTCTCGTCTCTGACAAGTACATTTTGAATTTTTCTAATCATTTTATAGGCTCTGTGTGGTCTTGCCTCGACCTCCAAATGGGTAGTCGAGGTCTCAAGAGGGGTTGAGGGGAAAGCTCAAGGACCTCCGACGCGACTATCAGAAGGCTCTGGACACTCTGAAAGGAAAGGGAAATGACTTTATAGATAAAGGATAGCCTTTTAAAGACCCAGGGCGAGATTTTTTTGAATAATGATAAATACCTCTCGGCTTTAACTGCGCAATATTATAAATATATTGAGTTATCCATTTCCCAGGCCAAGGTTGAGGCTTTATCGATCAAGTATCTATAAAATATAAGGGGTGGGGCCATTAAAGTTTACAAGTCCAATGAGAACTTTGGAGGTTTTTCCATGGAGTAATTTGAGAGGGGACTTTAGACAACCTGCACGTAGGTCACCACCAAGTTTGTTGAAGTAGTCTCCTCCATCTACTCTGAGTTGGAATCTCCTGACATAGAGGACTCTTTTATGGTCGATGCCCTAGAATACATTGAGGCACTGCAGGCAGTCGAGGCCAATGAAGTGACTCTCGTCCCCTCTCTTATGAATGCCAATGCATCAGTCGTCCCTGCTCCGACCGAGGGGGTTACCGATGGGTCAGCCGTAGTGATTGAACAAGCCCTTAGTGATGAGAGAGTTACAAATACAAAGCCAACTTTGTAGGGTTGTCGTTTTTAACCCATACCCTCTTATCTGTAATAACTTAGTTTACTTTTGATAAACTTGTTTCATTTTTTAACATGGTTGATCATAGTTTATATTTAAGCCAAGTATATAATGCTTCTCTTCTCATATCTTCTGAATTATATTTGCCTTTGCATGCATGTTATCGTCTGATGTTTTGGTCAACTATCCATAACCATAATTAAATGACTTCTAATTTGAATCGACCAAATTATGCACTTTTTTCTCATCTTCAAATGAGACAATGTTATAAATCAACCATAATCAAGTGATTTTCGCAATTGGACCTCCACCAAATTATGGTGTTTAAGCATAAGTCCCCTCTCATCATTTTGAGAGTGTATGGATGAGATTCGTCTCATCCGTGAAGTGTCATCTCGGTCGAGAGAGTATTTCCACCAACTTAATGATGTTTATTAATTAACCACATATAGGTGATTTTTAATTTGCATTCATCAAATTATGATGTTTAAGCATAAGTCCCCTCTCATCGTTTGGAGAATGCACGGATGAGAGTCGTCTTGGTAGAGAGAGTAAGTCCACCAATGTAATGATGTTTAATAATGAACCACAACTAGGTATTTTTAATTTTCATTCACCTAATTATGGTGTTCAAGCATAAGTCCCCTCTCGTTGCTTTGAGAATGCATGGATCCGAGTCATCTCATCCCTGCACTATCATCTCGACCGAGAGAGTAAGTCCACCAACT
Source organism: Sambucus nigra (assembly GCA_949130495.1). NCBI lineage: Eukaryota > Viridiplantae > Streptophyta > Magnoliopsida > Dipsacales > Adoxaceae > Sambucus > Sambucus nigra. Next base: position 136,376,652 of record OX422224.1, on the reverse strand, counting down.
GAATGATGTCTAATAATAAATGTCTTTTGATGTTATTGGTAGACCATTGATGAGGTTTACCTCATCTAGAATATCGTATCATTGAGGTACATTTAATTCTAATTCACCACAAATGATGTTTTGTAGCTTAAGATGAGCTGATACATGCAAATAACAAGTTTTCAAATAAATGGACAACATATGAGACTTTTATAGAAGTTCATTCATATTTTTCTCAAAATCTAAGTCTCATATACATGTATTATAATGGAATTGAAAAGAGACTACTTCTGATTGAAATCTCGTTCGTAATATTTCTTGAGGTGGTTGGTGTTCCATTGGTTGGAGAATGGCTCTCCTTCCATATTCTCTAATCTATACGTCCTCGGCACAACCTGCTCAACTATTATTTATGGGCCATGGAAATTTGGATGAATCTGATTTGCTTTTTTCCATGTCTTCTTCAGCACTAAGTCCCCTACTTTCAGTGGGTGCTCCTTTACTCAGTTGTTGTAGAACCTTGTTGTTATTTGCTTGTAAGCTGCTTCCCTACCCTCGACATCTTCTTTTTTTATCTTCCAAAAGATCTAGGCCAAGCCTCCTCTGAATAATGTTCATTTTTGGGTCGTAGGTATGAATCCTATCAGTAGTTAGAGCTATCTGTGTTGGCACTACTGCCTATGAACCGTAAGCCAGTATAAATGGAGTTTCCTCGGTATGAGTCCTTTTCATTGTTCTGTATTCCCAGAGGACAACATATAATTCATCTACCCATCTTCCTATGGCATCTTCTAACCTCTTCTTAATCACCTAAAGGATCTTCCTATTTATTACTTATGTTTGCCCATTATCTTGGGGTCGACAAGGAGTAGAGAATAACTTCTTGATACCTACTCACTCATAATATTTTTCCAAGGAGACATTCTTGAACCGTGTTCCATTACCAAATATCAGAGTATTAGGTAGGTTGTACCTACAGATGATGTTTTTCCAGATAAATTGGAAGATTTTCTTCTCCGTAATTATTACCATCGCCACGATCAAGTAATGATAATTGTTCATAGCTCTAGGGAGTGTTCCAACCAGGTCGATCCCCCAAACGACGAAGGGCCAAGAAGATGTGATGGTGGTAAGAGTTTGATATGGTTGGTGAGGAATGGTAGCAAACCTCTGGCACTTATCACACTTATTTACCTAAGCAGTTGTGTCCTTAGCCAACATCGACCACCGATAACCCTGCGTAATGATCCTCTTAGCCAATGATCTTCCTTCGATGTGGCTGGATCAAGACCCTTCATGTACATATTTTAAAATATATTCCACCTCAGATGGATGAACACATATGAGGAGTGGAAGGAGGAACCCTTTCTTTTATAGAATGTCTCCTATGAGGGAGAACTTGGTAGCTTTATACCTCAACTTCTTTTTCTCGGCTTTGGACTCAGGCAGCTCCCCATATCTAATGTAGCGGACGATAGGATCAATCCAAGAGGCTCCTATACTCATATTTAAACAAATTTACACGGTGTTTTCTTCTCCTTTGATCGTTGACCGATGGAGAATCTCTACCGAGACTATCCTTCTAATTTCTATTCTAGTGTCCGAGGCTAACCTTGTCGAAGCATCATCTCGTCCATTGTTCAGTCGAGGTATCCTATTCAATTTTACTTTAGTGCAATGTTTCAGCGATGTCCTAAACCCTTTACAGGTACCTTGCCATTGTGTCCTCTTTAGCCTCGTATTCCCCCAAATTTTGATTCTCTACTAACCTCGAATTATTATAGACGAGGAGTTGGCTAACATTCAGTGCCCGAGAAAGGGATAGGCCTGCTAGGAGAGATTCATACTAAAATTCATTATTTGAATATTTAAAGTTAATCCCTAATGCGTACTCAATATCGGTCCCATTTGGTGCTAACACTATCAATCGTGCCCCACTTCCAGTCTCACATGAAGATTCATCAACAAAAGAGATTCCACATAGTACCATTTAGTGAAAAACTAGCCTCTTATGGGGCTCCATTCTTGAAAATATACTCTTCCTCCTCATCTCAGATACTTTTATTATTGCTCAACTCGCCTTAGCTTTGGCTGGCGGAGTACATGCTCTACTTTCTTTCCCACAAGTAGTGTCAACATCTTAGGTGTCAGCCTCATCCCAAGTAAACTCGACCCAAAAGTTTGCTAGGGCTTTCCATTTTATGACCATTCTAAGTTGATAGATGATGTCAAACTCTCCTAATTTGATTTCCCAAGCCATCAGTCTTCCTAACTTCTCGGGCTTATGAATTACTTATCTGAGGGGTGAGTCTGTAAGGACCACCATGGTATGTTCCTCAAAGTAAGGCTTCATCTTCTTCGAGGAATGAATCAGTGCATATGCTAACTTTTCCATCATGGGGTACCTCGGCTCATCCCCTTGAAGTTCCTTACTAATAAAACACATTGGCTTTTGGATTCCATCATGTTCTCTTCCAGTAGCGGCACTAATGGCCGACTCTAATACTGTTAAATAAAGATACAGTCTCTCCCCTTAAATTGGTGTTGATACTTGGAGTGGAGAGCCGAGGTATAACTTCAAATACTTAAAGGCTCTATCACACTCCACATTCCATTTGAAAGCCTTTCTCAATACTCGAAAGAAAAGAATACATTTATTAGTAGCTCTAGAGACAAACTTGTTTAGTGCTTCCATTCTTCTAGTTAGTCTCTGCACATCCTTTATAATCGTAGGAGTTTTAATATCCAACAAGGCCTTGACATTCTCTATATTGTCTTTGATCCCTTTGTAATTCACAATGAATCCCAAAAACTTTACTTCTCCTACGCCAAATACATACTTGGCGGGGTTGAGATTCATCTGGTACTTGTCTATCGTGTCAAAAGTGCGCTCAAGGTCGGCCACATATGTGTCGTCCTTGAGGATTTTAGTCATCATGTCATCAACATAAACTTCCATCATCATCCTGATCTGGTCTTCAAACATTTTATTAACAATCCTTTGAAATGTTGCCCCATCATTCTTCAACCCAAAGGGTAGGACCTCATAAAAATTGGTCCCCTTATTAGTGATAAAGGTTGTCTTTTCTTCATTGTCCGGGTCCATGAATATCTGGTTGTAGCCTGAGTAGGCATCCATGGTGCTCATCAATTCATGGTCGACCGTAGCATCTAACATCTGAAATATCATGGGCAATGGGAAGTTTTCTTTTTAGCATACTTTATTTAAATCTGTGAAGTCAATACGGATCCTCCATTTACCACTGGCCTTGGGATGATGATAGCCTTTTCCAACCAATCAGGATAGATGACCTCGTATGAAGTTAGCCTTCTCCAACTTCTTATCCTCCTCTCTCATAACGTCATATTTCTCCCTTGAGTAGACTCATCTTCTCTACCATATTGGTTTAGCATCATCGATTACATTGAGCTTATTGCACATAGATTATAGGTCAATACCCGACAAGTCTTTGTGGCTCCATGCAGAGATGCTTTTCCTCTTCTTCAATACCTTCACTAATTCTTCCCTAACCTCCTTTTTTAAAGCTTTGCCAATTAAGATGGGTTTTTTTGGCTCATCCTCATCGAGGACGACGGATTCTACCTCCGTAGTGACTTCTCCCTTCTTGAGTTTCTTCTCATCTCTTAGGTCCAAGGTATCGATATTATTGGCCGTATTTTATTTTTTGTGAGCTTCCCTCTCCTCGGATGAGTTGAAGTAGCATTTTTGTGCCAACACTTGATTGCCTTGGACTTCCCCCACCCCATAAAGAGTCGTAATTTCACCATTTAGTGTACACTGAAGGGCACAACTTCAAACTCTTTGACTGACACTCTTCCCATAATAATGTTATAAGCTGAATGTAAACTTTCATCCATTATAAAGAAATTAACCTTCTTTGTAAGACTCATCAGCCAAACATCTCCCATCCTGACGTCCATCTCGTACATTCCCAATGGATGGACAATCTCACCACTAAATCCAATCAATGGGTGATGATAAGGCACGAGCCTCTTCTTACTGAGTCCTATGCCTTTGAAGCATGGCCAGAACATAATATCGGTTGAACTTCTGTCGTCGACTAGTATTCTAGGCACATCATACCCATGAACCCTAGTTGTAATCACTAAGGGGTCATCTTGGGGGATAATTATACCTTTGAAGATGAGTCTAGAAAAATCTTTAATCAAACTGTCCATATCCACCTTATTTTATTTCTTTGGCTTGATGCCTATTGCAGCCGAGTTAACTTCTTCAACTTTAGTAAGAGATTTGACTTCTACAATGTGTGCCTGTCTATTAGCCACCTCTGAGCCTTCTCTTGCAAGGCTCCCACAAATCATCTTCACATTGAACGAAATCATATGGACGAGACCTTTAGGACCATAATCCTTTGGTGGTAGATCTAGGTCATCCCCATCATCATTGTTTGAGACATCATCTTTTTTTCGAGGAGCATACACTTTTCACTTATCTGCCCTTCTTTTTCTAGGGTCGTCTCGACCCCTCTTGGACTACCACTGCTCACATATTTTATCAGCTTTCCAGCCTTAAACATCTTCTCAATCTCGTCTTTCAGAGAAAAATTGTTTGTTGTTAAGTTCTCTTCGTCTTGGTGAAATTCACACCATAGGATTTTATTCCTCTTGTGAGGTGGTGCTTTCATATTTTTTATCCATCTTAGGGACTGATCATTTTTTATCTCATTAAAAATGTGCTTGTAGCTCACCGTGAGAGGAGTGTACCCGACAAACTTATCATCAGCTGAACTCTTTTTTCCATCTTTATTCTTATTTTGAAACTTGCTCCCACTGCTAACCCCCTTCTCATCTTCAGCTTCCATAGCTTCCTCGATGTTCATAACCTTTTCGGCAATCACCAATAGCTTGGCCATATACTTTAGTGGGTCCTTTCCAAGCTTCCAAAGTAATTTCCCTTTCTACAGACCTCCTATTAGCGCTGTCATCGCAATACTTTCCTCATAATCCTTCACTTCCAACTTCTCCTTATTAAAACTAACAATTTACTCCTTGAGACTTTCATTCTTCCCCTGCTTAACGTATAATAGGTGCGTAGTCTTCTGGGCTCTTACCCCAAAGCAGAAGTTGTGGATGAATCATTCTGCGAGTTGTTTAAAATTTTCAATGGAGTTTTTTGTGAGTGAAGTAAACCATATATGGGCAGCCCCAGTCAAAGTGCTTGAAAATGCATGACATTTCATCTCATCTGAGATAACGTAGTTCTTTGCATCTAACTGGTACATCTCCACATAGTGAACAGGGTTGGTACTCCTATCATTCTTTGGAGTAATTATTGGTGGCTTGAACTTGGTAGGGGTCAAAAAACTAACTATTTTAGCTACAAAGGGAAAGCCTCCAGAGTAGCCCCTCTGCAAAGGGTCTCGGCTCTTTAGTATGTTCCTAATTTTATTCTCTAACCTCTGAATTGAGTTATTCCAAGGCCTCTCGACTGATTGCACCATGTTGGCTTCAACAATATTATCCCCTACCACCTCAATTGGTCGAATAAATGGTTCCTTAGCTACCAACCTGTGTCGATTGCTTACCTATCTTTGACCCTAGTCTTGGCCACATGGGGGTCAGCAGTCTGCCCCCTCTTTTCTTGAGCTAACATTGCTCCTTGTCCTAGATAGCCTTTTTCTCAAATCGTTAATTGGCTCAAGACTCTTAAAGGCCGACCCTCTCCTTAATCGATCGAAAGTTGAGCCCCTTAGCTGCGCATCATGACTTAACCTCCTATCATGGCCTCGACTTCCTTGGATGGGGCATACCGTATTACCAGATACTTCGTATGGTTCCCACCAATTGTCCTTGGCATCTTGAGCCTCATAATCATCATAATAGGACTCCGAGGAGGGTTGGCCTTGCCTCCCCAAGCATAAATGCCTAGGGTTAGCAATGTCCCTCTGTCGCTGAAGAGGTGACAGCTCTTTGTGTGGTGCCTGGGGTGGTCCCTTGGCATCCTGATGGTGCTCTATGGCTACCAAAGCAATCATCTCCGATTGTACCCCAGATGGCCTAATTATCACATTTTGGCTGAAGGCTACCAACTGCTCTTGCATTGCCTGTTGGCTGGCCACCAAGCACTTCAATGTCGTCGCTACTTCGACCATCTCTGATTGAGGAGGTGAGTTGCTGGAACTAGGATCACTAACTAGTGGTGGTGGAAATTTCGATGCCATGTATTAAACTAGATGGGTGAACTATAACTGGAGAGTAAAAACTTAGTATCTCAACAGGAACACCTTCAATGGTGAAACAAGTCCACAAGTTGGGAGGACTAGTTCACCTCCAGAGACTCCGGTGAGGACAAGATAAAGAATGGAAGAGATGATACTTCTCGTTCCCATAAACAGCGCGAGACTGATGATATCAAAAATGGCACCACCAGGTCACAAATATAAGAAGCTCATCAGGTAAATAAAAATTTCGGCAAACCCATAATATATTAGTAGAGAAAGAGGTGAGGTGAAGTGGATGAACACCAAAATATAAGTGATTTGATCGGAGCCTATGTCCACTGTTCAGTGTGAAAGGTGGTTTTCACCACAGTAAGGGCACTAATGGCCTTCAAATACAACACTCCAGCTTTTCTCTCTCTTACAATCAGTTTGACATAGTTTTGCTAGGGTTATGAATCATCTATCCCTTTCAATGAAGAAGATGGGATGCATTTATAGTGCCCTGGGGATGTATTTCACCCCCAATCATGCAATAAGAATGTGCATGATGTTCCTAGCCAATGAGGAAGACCCAGTTGTCTTCGTCACATGTATGTCATTATGATAAATATTCCTTCACGTGAGAGAATGATTTGGGTATAATGGTTTTAGTTCACGTGTGTCACATGTCCACGTGTCTCCTAATGCATGCGCTCTGCCAGCAATATGACCTCAGCCGACCACATTGGCCAATGTTAGACTTAAAGACCCATAAACCACTGAAGAGATGACAAATATTATGTTGATCAGTCTTGGCATTCCCTCATCGACCTAGGTGAGGCCGAGGGTACCCATTCACTAGGAAAGATGAAGATGGCTCATACATGGACAATATCAAAAGTCTGGGTCGAAGCATCCGAGTCAGTGTTAGTCGAGTCTTATTTGTCCAGGTCATAACATCTCACTTCTAGATGATTGATGAGGGTCGTCTATGGACGAGGTTGTATGTAATAGATGAGATGATACTTGCCGTCTCAATGTACATACTTAATCCTAGGGAAAGATTTCATAGACAAACCTGGAAAGAGTTAGTACAGATACCACATATTGTACGTTATCAAATTTTCCTTGAACGTGGTCACGAGGAGCAGCTAGAACTAGTTCCATTTCGACAGCGTATAAGTACCTCTGTAAGGGTCCTTCTAGAAAGGGATGACCTTAATGGGTCATCTCATCTTAAAGTTCAATAATACTGAATATGTTGGCTGAGTCTACGTATGCATTCCTATAATTATATCCTATATTAGTGTAATGGTGGGACCAGGTAGATATCTCCAAGATGAATAGTTTATTTAACATCTATGGGACTAGGAGATCTGGTTCACCATTAGGATTGATGGGTCTTCCTAAAGCAGGGGGATATCATGGTTATTATCTACTACGATAGAGTTACACATGGTATATCATATTTTTATGGGTTGATCATCCCATCTACTAGCTTGGCTACTCTGATAAATGACAATATTAGGATGACGGTGTTCTCCCTTGATGCTAAAGAACTAAAGGGGTGACTCTCAATACAAAAGGTGAGGTTTCATACTATCTACAATGTTACATCTCTTGTTCATGCGGAAGATCCAACGTTTATGTTTCTAGAGTTGATCAAGTTCATTCGCGGTGGATTTTACTAATTCTAAATCTCTAGTCTTAAGTATTAGGGACTTCGAAAGATGTGAGACCTTGTTCATATAGACCAAGACCAATTCCTGAGTAGTAGTACCACAATGTCATCATTTACTAGACCTGGGTTGAGTGTAAATTCATTTCTTATACTTGGTGATGTTCTCCCTTCGGTCAGGAGAAGATGGTCGAAGTAGTTAATAATCCCTAGATTGAGGAAGGTTAGTATTCTACACATGGCTAGGACTACATGTTGGGGATATCAAAGTGTATCCTAGATGGTTGAAGGCGATGTTCCTTGCAGATGGAAAGCGTATGGATCTCAGGCCTATTAGCTATGAGGGGTCAGTATCACTCCTATTGTTTATTCTCATCATTCAGATGGTGACCAATGGGTACACACGTGTCTCAAATTCTTGAAGAGGTTATTGGGTGATAATTTTATGTTTTAGTTTGTATTTTGATAGAAATTTGACTTGGGCGACCATAACCATTTAGTTTTTACGAAGATGGTTTTACCTTTCTTTGGAAAGACTTAGGTTGGGTGGATACTCTCTAGGTTCAGTATTGGACCTTAGCTTGGATACCCAATAGATGTATCTTCGAATAAAGTGGACTCTTAACCTATATTCTTCATCATATAACAACTAGTGACGAGATGAATATCTCCAGGTAACATGATCATTATCCTAGAGTTGGAGGTCTCTCTTAATCATCTGTACATAGGGACTCCAATATCAGGGTGGAGAAATGAAGTATTATTTTATTTGAAGGCTAGATGATAGTGGTTCTCTTATTTTTCAGAGAGTGGACTGAGGGTGCGTTAGGAATCAGTGAAAGGTGGGTACTGGTCTTGGTTTCTAATACTGAGAAAGCAAACAGATGAACCCCTTTGGTGGGTCATTTCCAATTGGTGGACTGAATGAGCACTGCAAATGTGATGTGCTCTATTGCTAGGATGGCTTGATCGTACATTTCTTTCCATTTGTCTGACTGATTGATATCTACAGAGAAGTGGTAATGTGTACCGGCTGTTTGGAGAGCATATATTATGTGACTAGGAGGAGTTTCGGAATAGAATGGTTGGTTTATAGGAAATGCATGACCATTATAAAGAAGGTCATATGGTCAATTGTGGGATGGATTTTGGTGATGATTTTTATGGAAAGCAATGGCGTGCCTAAAAGGGTAATTATTTATAAGTGTGTGTGTGTGTGTGTGTGTGTGTGTGTGTCCACAACCTTGATTCGAGATGGATGGGGACTAGGAGGGTAGAGAGGTTTGTGTTTCGGACATTAGCATCTAACAAATTATTAGAACGGGGATGATATGGTAGGGGGTTGCTAGTAACGTTGGGATTCGTATGGGTAAATCTCTCCACATTGATAAGGTCTTAGATGGCATACCATAAAGACCAATAGTTGTTTGCGAGATGATCGGGTCCCTAGTGGAATTCCTAATGCGAGTCAAATTTCTAGTTTTTATTCATTGTGGCCGGGGGTGGTCTAGGATTGAGAGGTTTAAGGTGACCGTCTAACTATAAAGAGGAAAAAGACTCGGCTGAGGGGGGATTGTAAGTCACTAATTTGTTTTAGATAGGCCTAAACTCTTTAAGGGAGGCATGGCCTGATAATTTCTATGTTGGGGCTCTCGTTGAAAGGGTGTGGTAGTGGATACTATGTATGGGGCAATGTTTGGAACTAGGTGTGGTCCTTGTTGTTTACTGACTACATGGGGAGTGATACGGGATGTGGAGGTCCCAAGTAGGTTCTTGTGGGTGGAGAATGTATTGGTGACCTAGTGAGACTCTACTATAGTCTTGGAAGCTTTAGTGGCCAAACTCTCCTCGATCTTACACCCTATATGGTTGAGGGATATATACTATGGTATCGAGGTAAGCCTAAGATTTCTTTTTACTTACTTTCATGATGTTCTTGAACCCAATCTTTATCTGGTAATTATCTAAGGAACGTTTGACCATATTACCTGCTTTCTCTCGCTAACGAGTGGTAAAAAGGTTAACTACTTATGCCTCTTCATGTTTTAGCATTTCCATATTTTTATGGGTGACACCCAATTCTTTGTTATATTTGTACTTGTAGACACCCCATTATATTACCCCCTAAACTCTCTTTAGGTCCCTAGCACCTCCCATCATCATTACAGATCCAAGTCATACCCCGAGTACTGACCCAGAAGCTATCGAGCACTCCCAAGCTCTGTTTGATCAAATGTCAAACTCTTCATCTCGTCTGAGGCTAAAATAATCTTCGAAGGGAATTAAAACCCCTTTCTAACGGTTTTTCCCATGCGCATTTCGACCTACCATGCTGACGAATGACTCATTTCTCCCAAAACTGAATCAGGAGACCGTCGGGTGCTCCTGAGCTCCAATTGACCAAGGTCGTCTCTTCAGCTCGACCGAGACTAAATGAATCTTCAAAGGGCACTAAAACCCCTTTCCAACGGTCCGCTCATTGCACGATTCCGACTTACGGTACAGACGAATGATTCATTTGACTCCGAGAGGTCACCAAATGATTCCAAGGTCTGGTTGACCAAAGTCAACTCCCCGAACCTGATCAAACTCTTTGTAATGTGGAAGTACATATCCTAAACTTTCTAACGATCTGCCCCGTGCACGATTCGGACTTACATGGGGACGAACGATCTGTTTGCGTCCGATGATTCCCCGTGCAATGGATTGACAAATGCTTCCGAGCCATATTTGACCCAGAGTCAACTCTCGAACCCTAGAGCAGTCCAAAGGGACTTTCAAAGGTCTCTGAATTACCTTTCCAACGACCCTACCCATTCTCGATTCTGATCAACGGTTTGCGTTCTACGACCAATTTTCCGAAAAGGCCTGAAAGACACTACCAAATGGTAGGTCCCGGACCCTGCCTATTGGTAGTGTGCCTAAATGCACATACCGAGCGACAGGAACAGGGCTATACCAATCGTCAATGCCCCGGGCCTATAAAAAGGAGGCCTGACCCCACTTGCAAAAAGATCCCAGATCTGATAGATATCACTCTCAGCAAACCCCGAAAACCTCTCTCGAAATCAGTGTGATTTCCAAACCCAAATCCCTTTCCAACCTTCACTTTTCATCCAACTTGGTGAATTCACTACCCTTCATCATCATCCAAGTCTATGGGTTTCTCTCCAATATTTAAGATCAAGCTCAAGATCTTCAAGAAGGTCTAATTTTCTCAACTCTCTCCTTAAATTCTCATAAATTTGCAATAACTTGTTTTATTACTTAATGCTTTTATTATCTAATTTCACACATCCTAATATACTTTTTATTTAGTGTAATTGCACATCTCTTATTTTCATATAAATAAAGGCACAAAAAACAAGAAAAAGAGGGCTTGCTCATAAATTCCAAACGGGAATTCTCATACTTTTCTTAAAATTCTCTCACAACTAAAACACTTTTTCCATGCAAACAAATAAGAGAATCCCCAGTTGGATTTATGGGATAAACACCACCCCTTATTTTGTATGCGAACTACGTAAACGTTGATGCCTCTATAGGCTACGTAGGCGTCTCGAGGTAAAACTCGAGAGTCGAGTCCTATTTTTACTTTTCCTCTCATTTTTTATTTTATCTAAACTCCATTCTCTTATGCTATATATATACATATATTTTTTCTTAAAGGCGTATTATTCCGTATACGTTATCGTTCCCTCATAACGATTAATGTAGTAATGGTCGCCTAAATCCTATTTTCTAATACTTTTTATACCTTCCTACGGACGACTCGCTTTACCTCTTCCATGGTACAAGTTGATGATTCCTATCTCCACTATATATACACATGCACACATATCACAGGGAAAAAAAAAAGGAAAATAGCAAAAACCCATGAGAGACCGACAGGGTGGAATGGGTGCCTAACACCTTCCCATTTCGTAACTTAGCCTCCGGACCATTTTGGAATCATTTTTGTTTCGTATGCACCAGTATGTCTTTGGATGTTGTCCTTCGGGATGGATTCCCTTTTTTTCTTTTGTCGGTTTTGAATAAAATATACTTGCGACTCTAATCTCTCTACATTTTTCACCTCACCTCAAATGACGTCAGTCGTAGCGCTCCCGAGAGGGATGTGCGGGGCCCGAGGACCCTCACTCTTGCACAGCCTGCCCGTCGCGAGGATCGACCAGGAGTGGTGACTCCGCTGGGGAAAAATATGTTTATTTTTAGGGCTAGACTCTATTTACATGGGTGTTATGTTTACTTATATTCTCCCCCATTTCGCATGTTCCCCCTTTACTACTCATGTGTACCCCATGCTTATGCTTCAATTCACACTTGTAGAAAATTCTCCATGTACACTTCGCACCATGTACACCTAGGGTCACAGATATCCACATGTTTCACGCATCATTCATCCATACTTGGTGTACCATTGGTACTTGCACTTTGCTCCCTGTTTGGCATAATTGATTAGGCACATATTCTTCACATTTATCCCCTTAATTTCGGTATTTTTATGATCCCGTGCAGTTTATTTAGCTTGGATTTGTCTCTTATTTATGCTACTAACCTTTTTTGATAAGTATTTCGTGTTTTGTGTATTTCTCATGTGTTTTACAGGTATTTCATGCAAGTTAGTGCGAAGGAGAACTCAAAACAGTGACAGAAGAAATGGAGAGTTAAAGGGCATTTTCGTAATTTTTCAGCCTTAGTCCGGAGGTGGGGCCAACTAGAAAGTTGAAGAGCTCTAAATTACAAGAATACTGGAAAAAACGGCACCTCAATCCGAGCTACGGTGAAGAAGTTACGATATTTTGAAGTTGCGCGATAATGAAGAGTCTGGATGTGCAGATTTCTGTCATTAATTATGCAGATTTTATGGTGATTGGTTGGCAAAAACTTGTTCCACAAGCGAAATTTAATGCCAAATTCGTGCAACTTGGTGCTATAAAAGACCAAGCCCTACCTCATTTTCAAAGGGAGTTGAATTCTAGAGAGAGAGAGTCAAATTCTAGAGGGTAGGAGTAGGATTGGAGAGAGAAAGTTAGATTGTAGTTTTCTTTGGTAGAAGTTTTCATAAACCCTAGTTGTAAGTTTGAAGAAGAAGTTTTGCTGGATTCAAATTCATCTCTTTCTCCTCTTGCTAAATACAAGTATCAATTTCTATTCTCTATTTTATTTTTCCATTCAATTCTCAATTGTTTTGAAAATTGTTAACAATGTTTGTTAGAGTTTTCTTTTGTTTTCATCATGTTTAGCTAATTTTTAAGGGTTGGGATGCATGAAACGATCCCGATGTAATTTATCTACGTAGGAAATAGAATTTAAATTTAAATTTGAAAGAATTGTGTAAGATAAGTTCACAATTATCTTAGATCTTTTAATCTCTCTTGCCCTAGGTACTTGGGATATTTGAGAATATGATGTGCATGTAATTATTTAGCACCGCTTTATATTTATCTTTGATTTCATATGATGCGGGCTTGAACCTCATATATGTAATGCTTAGGATCTATAAAGACTGGATTCATTCAAATTTATAATTTACAATTCTAGTATTCTAATGGGTAATTACTAGGGATTGGGGGATTGTATTCCAACCTATTTCCTCATTCATTTTAATTAGTTTTATAAATTTGTTCCAACTTATTTCCCCTTGTCAACCATCATCATCTTTTTCATTTTTTCTTTAGAAGTAATAAATCAATTAAATTCTATAAACCATTCCCTGTGGATTCGATACCCAGACTCGCCACTATACTCCTTAAGAAGAGTAGTTACAAGTTTAGGTTTTTTTGTATTGAGATTGGAAGCCGATAACAACGACTAGCGTATTACACAAACGCTCGGTTTTTCCACTCCATCAATAATCAACAAAGATACTCTCATCATAAGATACTAATAAGAGAATCATGCATAATTCACACGACATCACTATAGAGCATTGTGATTGACCAAATTTTACCCAGTCACTGGAGGGTCACTTCGTGATAGGCGCTGGTCCGTAGTTAGCCTAAGCAATATGACTCTCACCTTCCATTGGCTAAGTACCTTCGACGTATTTCGAACGGTTCCCTCGCATCGTACCGCTTGACCGAAGTCATGACGGGAGGTGTATTGCAGAGAACTCGTTCATGTACGCCGAGTATATCGAATTCACTCTCACACGTACCGTCCCCATGAGTATATGGTGAGACAATTCACGTACACTCGGGTATATCAAACGGCTTGTCCACACGTACCGATTGCTCGCAAGAGCAAGACGTATATCGTGGAAGTCACGCCAAAAGGGGGAACCCATTCCGATTCACCCAACCAACTGCATACACCCATATATGTGTCAACCCTAGGACACACATGTTAGATTGTCGGTTTCAACCCAAAACTCTGCCTAAATTCTGGGTCGGCTTGCCACCCGAATTCCCGCGCATTTTCAAAATGGGACCCTATCCGTGAGCCTGGTCACAAGTCCATCCATAGCTTTGCATATATTGTAAACCCAATTTTTCCAGGCTTGTGACCCGTCTTGCATTTTATTTTGCATTTAGTATAATTTAATACAAGTGAGAACATAATAATCATAATAATCATGGTGAGATCCGTCTCCTGAAAAAAAATTAAAAAAAAACATTTCTCCCTTATTTATGAAAAATTAAAAAATAACATTTATGCCCTCTTTATCAAAAATCCAAAAAAAATTGTCTTTCAATCTGGAAAAAAAATATTTCATCCCTTTTTCTCAAAAATAAATCCCCTTTTACGCCTTCTCAGATCGATGGCAAGCCCTTTGTCCTGGCTCCTTATTGGCTTCGGTCTTCAGTCAAGTCACCCCGGAGTTCCGTCCATTCCTCTATTACTTCTTTCGAGTCCGAAATCCATTCGCTTCCCATGGAGAACACATATCAAGTACCCGTTGTGGAGTCGGATCTGACGGCAGTTCTAACTCGGCTTGTGTCCAAGATTGACAGCCTCCAAACTGAGGTTTGAGAGATGCAACGAAACCAAGTTCCCATTTCTTAAGAGCCCGAGGCCCTATTTCCTCGTGATATGGATCCACCCGAGCCTATCTGGGTTCCCGAAGAGTATCAGCACGCTCCACGTGCCCCTCCTGCTAATGGACCGCTGCCAGACCATCTTCCTATGCCGAATCTTTCCCAGCATGGGGCTAACTTGCCTATGATCATTGATTCAAAGGAAGAAGAGATGAACAAAGTCAAATAGGACCTCAAGATGCTCACTAAGAAGTTTGACCAAGTCATAATTTTAGGAAATTACATGGACTACACCCACATATCTCCTTATCCTAAAGCGAGGTAACCTGAGAAGTTCAAGATGCTAAATATCGAGAAATTCGAAGGAAGTGGACCCCTAAGTGTTCATCTCCGCAATTATCACCGTTCCATGACTCTACTAAGGGCTTCTGAAGAAGTGATGGCCCAATTATTTCAAAAAACTCTGAAGGATAGTGCCCTCCGATGGTTTTTATCTCTCGAAAAGTCCAAAATTCGTAACTGGGAGGATGTAGCTCGAGAATTCATGTCATAGTACAAATACAATGAAGTGCTTGAGGTCACTCGTCGTGATTTAAAGCTGCTCAAGCAGAACCGTGGAGAATCAGTCAGTAACTTCATCGCCCGATTGAGGGAAAAAGCAGCAACTATAAACAATCGACCTTTCGAGGAAGAATAAGTCAGCATAGTAAAGAAGAACTTCTTACTCCATGTCCGAACAACGATGGGAGGACAATACTATCCCCATTTTTAAGCTCTCAGAGAGGCAGGGGTAGAAATTGAGGAAGGTCTTGCCAAGACAGATGTCGAACCGAAGAAGGTGTCCGTATAGTTCACCCCCCAAGAAAATATGACAAGCCCGCTAGTGCTACAGTCTCAACCATCAACAACATCTCTCAACCAACCACATCATGGGAACCAGAAATCAGCCCTGTCCCAGTACAAAAGGAATACACTGAGCTCCATGCTCTCCTCTCCAAAGTCTATCGAGCCCTGCTAAGTTGAAACCTCATCAAACCCTTGGATCCCCGTCCCTTGCCAAATCCACTCCCAAGAAATTTAAGGCAGATGCCCATTGCGCCTATAACCAAACAGCTGGCCATACCACCGACCAATGCTTTCACCTCCAAAACATAATCCAAGGTCTAATTGACTGGGGTACCATTGCCTCACCAGCCAATCCTAAGACATACACTACTCACAATCCACTTCCAAATCATACCAATGCCATCTTCTTAGAAGAGAACCCAGAATTTGATCCCTCAACTCAAATCACATTCATATACTCTCCTAATCCTCTCTAAATTTGCCCATATTTCCTCCTACACTCTACCAGCTTCACTGATCAGGCACTGTCACTCCTCACCAGAGCATGCATCACTGTTGGTATTCGTTCTGAAAATACAGGTATGGAATTATCACAAGTCTTAAACCAACTCCTAGAGTTCGGACTGAAATTGCCCTCATAGATGATCATTGATTGCCAGAGATTTAGTACGTTATTTTTTGAAGCATAGAAATGGGCCCGATAATCAGATAGTTGGGTAGTACTGACCGATGAAGTCATCCTGGATGATGTGGTCCAGATTATAGCAAAATTCTTCAGGGAGACTAATAACATTTTCAGTATCATCGAGTTATTCGATGCTTTGAAGCTACAGGGGCGCCTGGTCCCTTCACCCTTAGACGTTCCCACAGAATGGGATGCCATGCATAAAGAAGTCATTAAAGTTGTGGAATGCATCGACTTTACATGGAAAGACAGAATTATTGCCACCGGATGGGGGGAAGAATTCGAAGATTTGAATGAAGATCAAGCTTCAGAGAGAACTGGCCCGATGGCCGGAATGTGTGGAATGATATCATATCAAAAACTCCTCGGAGAAATAAACAAGGTAGCATAACAACTCGATATCGACAAGGAAACGAGATTCATGTTTTTCCCTTCTTCAGTAAATCACATGACCAGATCAGGGAGGCATTACCAGATTCTAAGCTCACTACCAGCCAATGACAAAGGGAAGAGCGTTGAAAACCTTCCTATACCATAAATGATCCTCGAGGAGAGAAAGATCCTTGCTTAAATAAAGAAAACTCAAGATAACGTCACTCTGTGGGGGCTTTTCATGTCTTCTCAGCTGCACAAAAATGATTTGATCAAGTTGCTCACTGGACCCACAGTTTCTCCTTCTACCATACCAGAAGAAGCGATAAATTTGGTCGGATCCTTGACCTCTAGCCAAATGCTATCCTTTTCCGAAGAGGAAATCCCCAAGATTGGAAGAAACCACAATCATGCACTCAATATGTCCATCAAAGTTATGGGGAAGGTTGTACCACTTTCTCTTGTCGATAATTGATCCGCCCTAAATGTCTGCCCACTGAGAACCTTCAAATGTTTAGGACTGAAAGAAAGCAACCTTGCTCCAACTTCCTCAGCTATGCGTGCCTACGATAATACTTGTTGGGAGGTAATGGGATCCATAAAGCTTGTAATAGTGGTTGGCCCTATAAACCCTGTCGTTGAATTCCAAGTTATTGACATCCCAGCTTGTTTCAATCTATTGCTCGGACGACCTTGGCTCAACAGTATCAAGGGTGTGTCTTCCTCACTCCATCAAAAATTAAAATTCTTAGTCGATGGACGGGTCATTACCATCTTGGGCGGCGACGATAATTCCGATGGTGTATGTACCAGCAGCCCAATCCTTGAGATACAACACGGGTTAAATGATATGATCCTATTGGGATTCTGAGTTGAACCACTTGTACTCTCGGTAGGGGACGACTTCAAAGAAAGGGTTTGTCCAGAATACGACCCTCATGGCAACGTCAATATGATTCAGATGTTTAAAAACATGCAATTCATGCTCAGATTGGGGCTAGGATAAAGATGATAAGGTATGCTCGAGCCGATTGGATTGAAGAAGGCCTTCCCTCCTTGTGGTTTGGGGTATCAACCATTAGAACAAGATCTCAGAATAATCCGCCTATCTGGACCAAATAGAGGAATAGACTGCATCTGGACTATCCTAGGTGATTCCATGAATGGATGATTCATCAAAGAGGGAGAATACTTCCCCTTTTGCGGCTTTCTTGAACCATGGTATGACCATACAGACAATAATATGAATCCTGGAATAGAGATCTTTTTCCAAGATAGATCCCCATGGGTCAGAAGTTCCCAACACCACGTACAACCTCTCATCAAAGATACCGAAGAGACTGAGGAAAGTGACTCCAAAGATTCCTTCGACTTACAGATACTAGGTCTGACACTCTACATGGTTCATTCAGGCATTACATCACTGGATCCATCCCAACTGATTACATCTGCTGATACACCTCTCCTTAACTGGCATGCTACACTAGTTCTACCTGCTAAAATCTCCCCTAATCCTAATTTACCCCATTTCTTCTTCTATTGTCTATCCTTGTTTAAATGTTATCAAGTCCTCTTTTGACGAGGTTCTCAATGTTGTTTTTCCTAATAATGAAATAAACGAAGATTTTGAGTATCTTGTTGTGCCTTACATTAACTGTTTCGATTCTAATCAAACTTTTGATGATGATGATTTTAGAAATGAACAATTCTTAACTAGTCTAAATAAGGTTAATAATAAACAACATAATCATGTTCAAGTTAATGAGAAAGGGATTGTTGTTATAAACCTCGATTCTAGTAGCCAACTGCACGAGATTAGTATATGGACTACCCTCTACGAGCATGAGCGTGAACAACTCAAAGAATTGCTAAAAGAATTCGTGAATGTCTTCGCATGGTCCTAGAACGATATGCCCGGCATTGATCCTGAAATAGCTTAGCACGAGATTCCCACTCTCCCAGATTACAAGTCAGTCAATCAAAGGTAGAGAAAACTCCGCATCGAATGGTCGCTCAAGGTCAAAGAACAGGTGGTCAAACAGTTAAACGTAGGTTTATTCGTGTGATCGAATATCCCACATGGCTAGCCAACATAGTGCCCGTGCCGAAAGCAGGATGAAAAGTTTGGATGTGTGTAGACTATCGAGACTTGAACACAGCCTCTCCAAAGGATGACTATTCGCTACCCAATATCGACATGATCGTGGACAACATGACTAGTCATTCATCGACGGGTTTGTCGAATACAATCAAATCAAAATGCACCCAGACCACCAAGAAAAAACCTCATTCATCACCCCATGGGGAACCTTTTGCTACACTGTCATGCCATTTGGTCTCAAGAACGCTCGGGCTACCTACCAGAGGGCTATCAAAACCATCTGCACGATCTTATTCCCAAAGAATTTGAGGTCTATGTGGACGATATGATTATTAAATCCAAGACTAGAGAAGGTCATGTTCCTAATCTTCGAAAGTTCTTTGAACGACTACGAAATTATCAGATGAGACTTAATCCACATAAAAGCATCTTCGGCATTACAAAGGGAAAACTCTTAGGATTCATAGTCAGTGAGAAGGGGATAGAAGAAGATCCCGCCAAGCTGAAAGCCATACTTGAGATGACACCTCCCCGAACAGAGAAAGAAGTCTGAGATTTCCTTGGCAATTGCAATACATCAGCCGGTTCATCATCCAGTTAACCTCTATCTGCGAACTGATCTTCAAACTCCTCCGAAAGGATTCAACCAAGATTTGGAAGAAGGCCTGCCAAGAAGCTTTTGATCGAATCAAATAATATTTGACCCAACCTCTGATACTCATTCCACCACAACCTGGTCTCCCCTTGCTCCTATACCTAACCATAACCGACATTACAGTTGGGACTTTGCTAGCCCAATACCTTGAAGATTCCTGCAAAGAAAGAGCCATCTATTATGCGAGTCACAAATTGGCCGGGTACGAGGTTAACTACACCTCTTCGGAAAAGGCGTGAGTTGCACTTACCTAGTTCACCCATAAGTTGTTGCAATACATGCTCGCCTTCCCTATCAAACTTGTATCTCAAATGGACACCATCAAATACTTGCTTTAAAAACCCACCTTATCCAACTGAATGGCCCGATGGTTGATGCTCGTAGTTAAGTTCGATATCCTAAACGTCACGCATAAATCCATGAAAGAAAGAGCCATCTCTGAATACCTGGCTGATTACCCCGTAGAAGAAGTCAATATTTAGGTCCCTGAATTCCCAGATGAAAGCATCCTTTGCACCTCTCAAGACACCTGTCGATGGAAAATTTTCTTTGACGGCGCTGCCAATAAAAAAGTATGTGGCATTGGGATACTTTTGATCGCCCTAGATTACTCCCACACTCCCATCGCCATCAAATTAGATTTCCCTTATGCCAATAACATGATTGAATACGAGGCATGTACAGTAGTCCTCAAAGTTTCTCTCGAGAAAGGTATTCAATGCCTAGATGTTTACGGGGATTCCGCCATCATCATTGGCCAAGTGCTCGGAAAATGGAAAGTCAAGGATGAAAAAATCCAACCCTTCTATGCCCACTTAGAAGAGCTAGCCTCCCAATTACAAGATATCACCTTCCATTACCTACCTCGAGCAAAGAATAACCTAGATAATGCTCTCGCTACCTTGGCCTCCATGGTCGACATGCCCGAAGGAATAACTATGACCCCCTTTCTAGTTCAAAAGTAAGACAAACCAACCCACTGCCACCACATCGAGATCGTATCAGATAACGGGTTAGATTTCAAGGCAGAAGTCAGAAAAGTGGTCAACGAGTATAGGATTTAGTGACATAAATCTTCTCCCTACCAACCTCAGACCAACGGTGCAGTTGAAGCCGCCAATAAGAACCTCAAGGCCATCATCATCAAGATGACCGAAAGCTATTGGGATTGGGCGGACCCGATCCCGTATGCCCTCTGAGGCTACCTAACCTCAATTCGAACCTCTACTGGGGTTACCCCTTACTCTCTGGTCTATGACATGGAAGCAGTCCTACCTGTGGAGTTTGAAATACCCTCCCTATGCATCATGCTTGAAAGCAAGGTTAGTGAAGAAAAATGGTGCCAAAGCTGTCTTGACGAGCTAACCCTCCTAGACGAAAGGAGATTGAAAGATCTATACACATACAAGGCTACCATCTCCGAATAACGCGATCATTCAACAAGAGAGTCAAGGACCATGGTGTCTGAGAAGGGGACCTAACCCTCAAAGAAATCATAGAACCCATATGGGACCTAGAGAAATTCAAGCCCAATTGGAGCAGCCCCTATATTATCAAAAAGATCTTGTCCGACAGTGCCGCCATGCTCACCGACTTAGATGGGGAAGAAATGGCTCGTCCGTTTAACCTGGACCGTCTCACGAAATTCGAACCCTGATCCGAAATCTTAGCGCAGTACAACTCTTCTCATCTCCCTTCTATTCTAAAAAAAATCTCTTCATTTCCTTCTACCCAGAACTACGTGGGCCTGATCCTCTGTAAAAATCATTTTCAAACAAAGTATAAACTTTTCAAAAACCCCAAAGGTACGTAGGTAACTCATACACCTTACATGAGCACGACCCTTTCTTTTTCACAAAATACTATTTATTTTCCTATCTTTGAGAACGACAATCAATTCCAACATATACTTAAACAAAAGGTTTATGTATGCCTTAGCGATCGGTATAGATAATTCAAACAAACACAAAACTCATCAAAGGCACATAAACTTGTTTATTTCACTAATAAGAAATTACACTACATATTACATAAGAAAATGAACGAATAACTCCCTTTCGCTTACCTTCCTAAAAAAAAGAGCCAAAATGAAATCCCCACATTTATTCCCCAGAATAAACTCTCCAAGAGTCCTACCCACAGCTACCGGAGGATCCTGCTCCATCATCATCATCTATATCCCGGGGTCCCCAAGTTTCCCCTGCCTAAACTGAGTGTCGCAGACACTCCATGGACCGATAAGCTCGAATGAACTTCGAATAAACCACAACACCTCCCTCCATGGTGTCAAAATAAACTAGCCACTTTTGTCCAGTCTCCACTACCAATATCTTACTAACTACTTTCCTCCATAACCACTTCATATAATCCCCAGGGATATGCCAAACTCTCCCAACAGACTGATAAGGACGGCTCGACGGACACCGATTCTCCCACAGAGAGCCAAGCTGCATGCGTAGACGCTCAGTCAAATCCTCTACCGGAAAGAAATTTAGTGTCCGAGGTGGCACGACCTGTTCCCAGCCAAATTGCTACAGAAGCCGCAAATGGAAATAAAAAGAGTTCTGGCGGAGACCAACCAGTTGCACATATGAGTATTCTCCTAGCTTTAGAACAGGAAGCAACTGTCCCCACCAAGGCACTAACTAGTAAAAATTCTAAGCCCCATGCTCCACAAGCCAATTCTCCCAGCTTGCAATATCCAGGCCAACGTAGAAGAAGTGACGCAAAAATAAGTTATGTACAACCGATAAAGGATATTCTGGAAGAGACACCAGGCGGAGTCTTTCAGACAACCACATGAACAGCATCACGGGGCTACCCCATAGGAAGTCAGAACGACCTTCTTGCCAGGTATCCAGACCGTTCAGAGTCTCCTCCAGTATCATCGCCACAAGATTACGACGGTATAAAATCCATGAAGTAATGGTTGTAAGTTACGGATCCACCCGTAGTTCCCCAGTCACCAACAGTAATTTTGATACTAAGCCCAGAGCAACGGCTCTAACATAACCAGCATAACCGGCACCTCCTATTTCCCGCAAATGCATGGACTGCAACACTATCGGGAGGGAAATCATTCCTTCGACAACCAGTGATCTAGTCGCCGAAGGAGAAATGTAAAGAAGGCCAGCCAGCAAATCCCTGGGAGAACGAGAAAATTTGGGTAAAGTTGCAACAACACTGGGATTAATCCCTAGCATGGAAGAAAAGTCCTCGTATGTAGGATAGACTTCATCCAACCCAAAACGAAATATGTGGTCTTCGGGGTACCAAAATTGTACCCCTTCCATCAGTATGTTCCACTTAATGGATCAATTGCACCACAAAAAGACTCGACTCATGTTGAAAGCATTATAGTCTACATTATAAGAGAACATTTCTCCCAAGGCTTTGAGGTAATTAGCAAACTCAATGCTACCAGGGGGAGCCATCTTACAAGACTAAGAAACAGTAGACAAGTGAAGGTGTGATGGAAACACTCCACCTTTCCCCTTTTTATACTTGAGAACCCTCACAAGAGACACAATCCCTGCAAAAATCGGAGGGAATATTATCCCACAAGGTACAAAAGGCTGAAGAGGGCACAAATCAAAAGCTTTGAATTGATGGGACTGGACTTGACTGCCGATAGGCAAACAAGGTGCTTGTCGATCGGTAACCCCCTATTTTTGGAAATTTTCCTTTTTCCTCTTTTATCAAAATCAAAAGCTTAATTAAAATAAATTGATATTCTCAACAGAATTTCAAAAATCCTTTTCCATCCTTAGAAAATTTCCCATTTTTAACATTCCTTCAAAATCCAAAAAATATTTCTTTTTACGGTCTCAGCAGCAAAGTAAAAAGCGCATGCATTTATTCATCATTAACAAAAGATAATAAAAAAATTCATTGCATTGCATATATATTTGTTCTCTGTGTTACATCAATTTTGCTAAAAATAGAAAAAAGAAAAAACAACAACAACGGGACTCAGCCCGAACCCACATTCTCATTCTCTCTCTCTCACCTACCCTTCACCTCTCTCTCTAAGAGCTTCCGCCCCTACGATGCGCTCTCTTTCCCCTATGGAGAGATGATGCACTCTCGCTACCCGATCCAGAGTCCTCCCCGGACGAAGCAGAAGGCACCAAATAAGAAGGAACGGAGACTGCATCCCGAATGTGGGCGATCACCGAAGATATCCAATTCAGCCAAGTGGTCGACACTCAGACTTGCTGCAAAGTAAAAGGCAAAACCAGTATCAAAGAGGGATCAAAACAGAATAGGAACTAAAAAGAGGAAAAGAACAGAAAGATATACCTCACATCGAAGAACCTCCTCTGTCAAGCCCAACCCCTCCGGATCCATCGCATGAGGACGGTGTAACATAGGCACCATCCCTCCATCATCTCACGGAATGATGTACTAAGGAGTGTGCAATCGCACGAAAGGAACCTCTGAAGCCGCTGCCTCTGTTGCTGGACCACCGCCGCTGTGGGAAGACCCCACCGCCCGAATTGAACCCGCAAGAGGGAAAAGCAAGGCATCATATATGCTGGGAACCATCAACCAGCTTGTCACAAAGTCCATATAGCCATACGGCGCAGACGTATCAGCGTATAATAGGTAGGACTCGTCGATCATCGTCACGATCCTCGCATCCTCTAACAGCAGCCGCTCCCACCTCATAGATATAGGAGGGTGCACGGGTGGCACCACCACCTCCTCCTCAGCAATCTGTCGAACCACTCTCTCCCCCAGATACCTGGAATGGACAAACTCACACGCCATCAAATGTCTCATCTGTGCGTTCACCCCGATTGCCCCCGTATCCCGAATGGTTATCCCTCAAGGATTGAAAGTCAGTTGAAAATTCCCAACAGGCATAACTCAATACAGAATCAGAATGTGTAAAAATCAATACTGAAAGGAAAGAGTCTTACCCTACCACTGGTCAGGCCATTCAAGACCTGACGTACCGCCTCCAGAGAGAGAGATCCCTTCGACTGCCGATTGGCCTTCCGCTATCGATACAATCAGCAAAAGTCCCTAACAGTATCATCCTTCAGAGCGATCTGTGGGGTATTACACCCAATCACCTCATAGAACCACGTCTGCCAAAGACAGGAATTCACAATAAAAAAGAGACACATAAGGAAAATGTGAATGCATGAAAAGAAAATGGGCAAAATTAAAGGTTACCTCGAGGAGATACGTGGCTCGAGTAAAAGTTTGCCGGTAAGCACCGTCTGAATGCATCCAAAGAAAAATAGAGGGTATCCAAAGTCAGGATCCCCCAAGCATAGAGAGGGATGTTTGAATACATCCTCAGGTACGGAAAGAACCCCAAATGGACGACGTCGCCACTTGACGCCACCATGAAGTCTCCCAGCACCAGCAAAATGAACAATCGAGCCATCTGCCTCACCTGCAGCCCATCCTCCACATCAACCACCCTACCCATCAGAACATCCTTCAGTAAGGACAATCAGATGGAATCCCAAGAGACTATCCTCCCCACATCGCCGAGCGCCTCCTTCACTGCCTCCGACCTCACCCTCAGGGAGTGATCCACCTCTATCTACTTCTCATCGCAATCCATACCCAACAATTGTTACACGTCTATGGGAGTCACGGTCATCCCCCCAAACCGAAATGGAAGGTGTGGGTAATATCCCACCATCTCTCCCCCAAAGCACACAAGACCGCTATCGACCAAGGTGTCTCATCCAAAACAGACACCAATCTCCCAAAACATGTTGATGATACCACCCAACGCACCACAGGTGGAAGATGATCCCAGACATCCTTAAGACCCATCTTCCTATGGGCACGCATGTTCTTCAAAGAGATATGAGACTATCAAAAGAAGAAACCTTGTCAAAATTCAAAGAAGAAAGAAAAAATCACCAAAAAGAGAAGAATGCAAAAAGTTAGGTTACTTACATAACTTCCAGGGTTCACCACCCTCGAGGAGCTATGACGCGACGGCTCCCATAGTAAGGTCCGCTCATCTAAAACTGGGTCGAATGAGTTAACGAGGCTCTCACTCCCCAAAGCAAGAGGCGCCCTAGCCCTCCACGCCACGTTCACCCAATCATCAACGGCCAACCATTCCTTATGCGTTGTAGTGCTCACGAAGGCGGCCAATTCTTGGAGATCAAAATACCAGAACGATTCACAAAGGAAAATCGCAAAAAGAAAGAAAGCAAGAAGCTGTGAAAAATGAAAGGAATTCACCCCCTTTATATAGGATGCTAAGTGCCATGTTGATCGACATTGACCACCCACCCACCCACCGATCAGCAATGTCTCCTTACCTTCCCAAGGCAGTCCAAAAGTCCGTGCCACTGCCGAATGGCACCCTTGGAACCGTGCGGATCGGCACCCCCTTAAAATTTAGTACAAAAATTCCCCAAAAATACCAGAAAGCCCTGAAAAATCCTCAGAAAATCCTAAAAATTTGAAAAAGGATTTAGAACATTTTCACCAAGAAAATTTCACACTCCCTTAATCAAAACCCCCATTTCCCCAGAGAAACTCTCAAAAAACCAAGTGAAACTCCTTTCGACAACGTCCCTAGAGGATCTCTGAGGATCACCTCCTATCCCCCAAAGGGCTTGAAATACGTCCAATCCCTGGACAACCTAATCTCTTCCCTAGTGAAGTTTACGGCATCAAACTTGCCTTTCCTCTGTAAAATCCCTAAAATCACAAATGCTTCTCCAGCAATCAGCTCCCCGTCTCAACATAACATCACGAGGTAATTTCCCAAGCAGAACTCCAGAAAGTCATTTTCCCCAGGTCATTCCCCAGCGGAACCCAAAATCTAATATTCACCTCTTTTAGGTTAGAATTGACCTCAGTCCTCGGTCATCACCTCTTTTAGGTCCGAATTGACGTCGGTCTTGTATCGTCACCTCTTTTAGGTCAGAATTGACCTCGGTCTTCGGTCGTCACGTCTCTTAGGTCAAAATTGACCTCGGTCTTGGATCGTCACCTTAGTTAGGTCAGAATTGACCTCAGTCCTTAGTTGTCACCTCTTTTAGATCAGAATTGACCTCGGTCTTAGATCGTCACCTTAGTTAGGTCAGAATTGACCTCGGTCCTCAGTCATCACCTCTCTTAGGTCAGAATTGACCTCGGCCTTGGATCATCACCTTAGTTACGTTAGAATTGACCTCGATCCTTAGTCGTCACCTCTATTGGGTCAGAATTGACCTCGGTCTTGGATAGTTACCTTAAGCTTGTAGATTTGGCTTTGACCCGCAGAATTGGCTAGCACCTCCTCAATAATTGGCCTAAACCTTTCCTCCAAACCATCTCTTAGGTCCTCATAATCGACCTCGACCCCTGAATTGATCATCCTCGCTCCCTTAGGTCCTCAAAATTGGACTCGACCCTCTGAATTTGTCATCCTCCCTCAGAAGCATCATGTGGTGTCTATTCGAAGGCTATCGTTTGTTCCAAACTCACCCATCTAGGGGCTATGTAGACACCCCATTCTATTAACCCCTAAGCTCTCCTTAGGACCCTAGCACCTCCCCTTGTCAATATAGATCCATATCATACCCCGATACTGACCTAAAAGCCATCAGGCACTCCTAGGCTCCATTTGACCAAAAGTTAAACTCTTCAGCTCAATCGAGGCAGAATTAATCTTCGAAGGTCACTGAAACCCCTTTCCAACGGTCTAGCCCGTGCGCGATTTTGACCTACCATGCGGACGAACTACCCATTTCCCCAAAAACTCAATCATGAAGCCGTCGGGCGCTCCCGGGATCCATTTGACCAAGGTTAGCTCTTCAGATCAATTGAGACTGAATGAATCTTCAAAGGACACTGAAACCCCTTTCCAACGGTCAACTCCGTGCGCGATTCTGACTTACGGTACGAACAAACGATCCGTTTGACTCCAAAAGGTCAACAAATGCTTACAGGGCCCAGTTGACCAAAGTCAACTCACTGAACCTGATCAATCTCTTTGGAATGTCTAATTAAATCTCTTAACCTTTCCAACAGTCCACCCCGTGCGCGATTTAGACTTACCATGCGGACGAACGATCCGTTTGCGTCCGACGATTCCCCGTCCAATGGATTGACAAATGATTCCAAGCCATATTTGACCCAGAGTCAACTCCCAACCTGGGAGTAGTCCATAGGGAATTTTAAAGGTCTCTGAATTACCTTTCCAACGGTCTACCCTGTGCACGATTCAGATCAACAGTTTGAGTTCTGCGATCAATTTTCCAAAAAGCCCTAAAAGACCCTGCCTATCGATAGTGTGCCTAAACGCACCTGTCGAATGGAAATAACAGTTCTATGTCAATCGGAAATTCCCTGGGCCTATAAAAAGGAGGCCTGACCTCACTTGCAAAAATATCCTAGATCTGATAGATATCACTCTCAGCAAACCCTAAAAACCTGTCTCGAAGTCAGTGTGATTTTCTCACCCAAATCCCTTTCCAACCTTCACTTTTCATCATCCTTTTCATAAAACTTGGTGAATTCACTACCCTCCATCATCATCCAAGTCTAAGGGATACTCTCCAATATTCAAGATCAAGCTCAAGATCTTCAAGAAGGTCCAATTTTCTCAACTCCCTCCTTAAATTCTCATAAAATTTAAATAACTTGTTTTATCACTTACTTCTTTTATTATCTCATTTCCCACATCCTAATATACTTTTTATTTAGTATTATTGCACATCTCTTATTTTCATATAAATAAAAACCCAAAAAATTAGAAAAAGAGGGTTTGCTCATAAATTCCAAACGGGAATTCTCATACTTTTCTTAAAATTCTCGCACATCTAAAACACTTTTTCCATACACACAAATAAGAGAATCCCCGGTTGGATTTATGGGATAAACCCCACCCTTCATTTTGTATGAAAACTACGTGGACTTCGATGCCTATATAGTCTATGTAGGTGTCTTGGGGTAAAACCCGATACTCGAGTCCTATTTTTACTTTTCCACTCATTTTTTATTTTCTCTAAACTCCATTCTCTTATGCTATATATATACATATATTTATTCTTAAAATAATATTATTACGTATACATTATCGTTCCCTCATAACGATTACGTAATGATGTTCGCCTAAATAATATTTTTTAATACTTTTTATACCTTCCTACGGACGACTCGCTTTACCTCTTCCACGGTACAAGTTGATGATTCCTATCTTCACTATATATACACATGCACACATGATTCCTATCTTCACTATATATACACATGCACACATATCACAGGGAAAATAAAAGGAAAATAGAAAAAACCTATGAGAGACCGAAAGGGAGGAATGGGTGCCTAACACCTTCCCATTTCGTAACTTAGCCTTCGGACCCTTTTCGTATCATTTTGGTTTTGTATGCACTAGTATGTCTTTAGATCTTGTCCTTCGGGATGGCTTCCCTTTTTTCTTTTGTTTGTTTTGAGTAAAATAGACTCGCGACCCTAATCTCTCTACATTTTTCACCTCACCTCAAATGACGCTGGCCGAAGCGCTCTCGAGAGGCATGCGTAGGACTCACGGACCCTCACTCTCGCACGACCTGCCCATCGCGAGGATCGGGATCCGGGAGGGGATGGCCATAGTACTATATTAGGAAATCTAGAGATATTTCTTCCCATATTTTGGCAATCCCTTCACCCTTATAGACCATGCACCTGGTGAGGGATCCTTCGGATAGTGTAGAGGAGACATCATTTCTAATATTCCTAACTCAACATATTGAACCTTCATTAGAAGTAAGTAGTTGGATAAGTGGAGGACACAGAGCCTAGTCCTTTGTAGCAATTAAAGACTAGTATTTTGAATTTTTCCAGTAATAAGGCATCTGGATACATAGGCATTCTTTACGTGGTTAGGATCATTAGTTGTTTTTATCTTGTTGATGTCCTTTTGAAGGAGACGCAGTTGAGATTGTATTTGCGTTATCTTTAGTTTGGCTATGGGGGAGAAAACTCTCCGACTGGTAGAGGATCCACAGATTCATCCAGTGAGGGACCTTGGAAAATGGTGTTTGGGTGTTCAAGGTACTGGTGGTAAGGTTTATAATAACCATGCTAGGTGAATGGTTCTTATATGTGGGGATTCTGATATTAGTAGGGGAGTCGAATCCAAAACTAGGTACATATAAGGTGGATCATTGGGGTTAGATGGCATTATCTCGATAACCACCATAGGTGGTGCACTAAGATTGGGTATTTGGGTAGGAATTATGTTATCTCCTGTTATTGTGTAGGTTCCCCGCATGCATGCTTGGATTTGTCTTAGTGCCCTGATTTTTTACTTCATGATGTTCTTAGAAGTGATGATTTTCGAAAGATACCTCGAAACTTACCTATTGTGGATGGGACCTTGTATTTTTGGGGGTAAACATATAGCGTACTAAGGTATAGACTTGAAAATTATAGGCGGGGAGCTCACAAATGAAGACTAGATGAATCCTGCCTAGCATATATTCTACTGGTGTTCCGGAGACGGCAGGCGTGCATGTAGGAATCAGCTCAGCACAAATGGTTAGGCTCATGTGGTTGTTTGTGGAGTTCATCAAAACCCCAGCGGCCCGGGAGATACTAGGAATTACTAAAGGAATGAACTCATTCACAACGCCACCGACGGGGATTTTAACTCCCTCAATTACAGGTGAAGTTACCACTTTTTCTTTAAATATTGTACCTTCTGCTGCTCCACCTAATTTCGCTACCGTACCTCCCACTGGGCGACATCCATCTATTCCACTCATAATAGCAGGACCGACGGCTCAAGGCTAGGGAATGGCATCAATGGAACATGCAACAATTGGAGGTATAGGGAAGAGTATGCCAGCTACGTCTGCTATGCCAGCTATCATGATAACACCGTCGATTAGCTACTAGCCATCTAGCATGAAAGAGATGAAGAAAGAGGTGTTAAAGTTTATAGGAGTGTCTAAAACTGGACAAAGTTCCTCGGTGTATGATGACTTTCACACTCCGTACCCAGAGAAATATAATAACGAGCCCTACTCAGTGGGGTATTTACCACCAATAGTTGAAAAGTACAAGGGGAAGGGTGCAAACCGTAAAGAGGATGTGAAAAGTTTTATTGAAATCCTTGGGGCCCATTGTAATGACAAAAAACTGAGGTTGAGGGAGTTTTGAAAGTCCCTGATAGAGAAAGCCTACATGTGGTACTGCCACTTGGCTCCAAGTAGTGTGGCCTCTTAGGAAGAGTTGCATGTTTTCTTTATTCAAAAGTTCTTTTTGGCTGAGGATGAGTTTACACTAACATAACTAGCTCCCGAGAAGAAAAATCTAGGGGGATGTTGTTTCTTACTGTAGAAGGGTGTCTACCTGTAATAACCCGCGTAATTTTTGGGTTATTTTCAAAATAAAGAGGAAAATAAAGTGTTTTGATAAAATTATTTTTATTGGTCAAATATGTTGGTTATTATTTTTAAAGGCGAGACTTTCAAACGGTTTTGAAATCGGAGTTAAAACAGATTTTAAAAATGATTTTTAAATGTTCTTAACTCTTGGAGTTGTTTTGACTTCCAACTCTTCATTTCTTTGCCTTATTTAAAGGAGTCTTTTGGCTTCCAACTCTTCATTTTTTTGCATTATAAAAGGGAGTCGTGGGCAAGCCTTTTAATCTACCTTTGGCCCAAATTTTGGCAGCAAATATATTTTATATTCCTCTTCTTTTTATATACACATTGGCCCTTGAGATTTTTGAGTTCCAACCTTAGATTAGAGGTGTTCTTGGGGCTATTTTGTTGGAGGTTCTTGGAGGAGCTTTTGTAGATATTTTGTATTGATCTTGATGATGTGATCATTGGTTTCTCATCATGGTTTGAGGTATCGGATTTTACACAATATGCTCCTTAAATCTCTCGAGTGTCATTCTCTTTGAATTCTTGTTTAACTGAACTCATATTTGAATTGTTAAATTCATTGAAATCGAAAAAATAATTGTTGAAATTATTTTGATTTATGTGGTATCATTATATTATTGATGAGCACGTTGTCATGAGATTTTAATATGGCACGGATGTTGGGTACCCGCGAAAATTCCTGTTTCTCGGGCTATGGCTTGATAAAGCATATACGGATGTGGTGAGGCCTGGTGACCTGGTTAAAGTGTTGTTGAGAAATTATATTGATAAATGCTTTGATATTTGCATTTTGATTTGAATATTCGTACTCGTGTTGTTACGTTTTATTCATCGCTAACATATATTTATTGAGCATCTTTCTTGTCGTATTGTGTACTTCCCCATATTTTCTTTTAGTGGAAGGTTAGAGCGAATTTTGGGGTGCTATGGAGATTGATTTTAGCGAGGATTGTTTGGGAAATATTTGTATTATTTTGACGTATAGAGCTTTGGAGATTTGTATTTTTATTCGAGTTAGATAGTTGTAATTTTAATTCGAGAGACTTGTTGTAATTGAAGAGATTGAGATTAGTGGATTTATATTATTGTGGGTTTATTTAGATGCTCTATACCTTGTCACTTGTGGATTTGGATTTATTTTATCGCATTAGCGCTCCGTTCGCTCTCCCCGGGCGGGCGGGGTGTTACACTCCCTACAAAAAAATATAAATAAAAACATTTTTTTGGAAATATTGAGAAGGAACCCACCAAGGGTCCCGGCAGATCATATTGAGAAGTAACCACCCCAGGGTCCCGACAGAAACTCGTATTAAGAAGGAACCCACCCAGGGTCCCGACAGAAACGCATAATTGAGAAAGAACCACCCCAGGGTCCCTACAGAAACTCATAGTCAGCAGGAACTCCAGCGCCGCTGCAAGTGTCAGCGTCGCTGCAAGTGTCAGCGCCGCTGCAAGTGTCAATGCCGCTACAAGGGTCAGCGCCGCTGCAAGGGTCAGCGCCACTGTCAACGCCGCTGTAAGTGTCAGCGCCGTTGTCAACGCCGTTGCAAGGGTCAGCACCGCTGCAAGGGTCAACGCCGCTCCAAGCATCAGCGCCGCTATAGTAATAACATTCGAGAGGTGCCCACGAGGGTCACCGCAGAAGTCTAAGATTATGAAGTTCCATTGCAAGTGTCAGCGCCGCTGTAAGGGTCAGCGCCACTGTAGGGGTCAGCGCCACTGAAAGGGTCACTGCAGCAATGACATTCGAGAGGGTCAGCACCACTGCAAGGCTCAGCGCCTTTGCAGGGATCACTACAGTAATGACATTCGAGAGGGTCAGCGCCGCTGCAAGTGTCAACGCCGCTGCAAGGGTCAGCGCCGCTGCAAGGGTCAACGCCGCTGAACTACAAGTGTCAACGCCGCTGCAAGCGTCAGCGCCGCTAAAGCAATAACATTCAAGAGGTGCCCACGAGAGTCACCGCAGAAGTCCAAGATTGAGAAGTGCCATTGCAAGGGTCAGCGCCACTCCAGGGGTCAGCGCCACTGTAAGGGTCACTGCAACAATGACATTCGAGAGGGTCAGCGCCACTGCAAGTCTCAGCACCATCGCAGGGATCACTGCAGTAATGACATTTAAGAGGGTCAGCGCTGCTGCAAGGGTCAACGCCGCTATAAGTGTCAGCATCACTGCAAGTGTCAGCACCGCTGCAAGGGTCAGCGTCGCTGCAAGGGTCAACGTCGCTGCACTGCAAGGGTTAGCGCCGCTACAAGCGTCAGCGCCTCTACAGCAATAACATTCGATAGGTACCCGCGAGGGTCACCGCAGAAGTCCAAGATTGAGAAGTGGCATTGCAAGGGTCAGCGCCACTGCAGGGGTCAGCGCCACTGCAAGGGTCACTGCAGCAATGACATTCGAGAGGGTCAGGGCCACTGCAAGGCTCAGCGCCATTGTAGAGATCATTGCAGTAATGACATTCGAGAGGTGCCTCATAAGGCTTAACACAGAAATAAAAGATTAAAAAGTGCCAATGCAAGGGTCAGCGCCACTGCAGGGGTCAGCTCCACTGCAAGGGTCAGCGCCACTGCAAGGTCACCGCAGTAATGACATTCGAGAGGGTCAGTGCCACTGCAGAAATGTTATCTGAGAAGTGCCATTACAAGGGTTTCGGCAGAAACTCATATTGAGAAGGAACCCACCCAGAGTGGCCAGGATGAGGGAGTATCTACCACGAGCAACTCCTCATCATGAGACGTCAGTCTTTAAATGAACAACAGTATTAACACTTTACTTTCTTGTACAGGTTGCCTAGTTGAGCAAGCAGGCTAGTTAGGACCTCCCGGGAGTTTTGGATTGGTGGTTGAGGGACAAGGTATGTTGAGCAAGATCAACCACTTAGCACTATATGATTGAGAGAATACTAGTAGGCGACCCTAAGGTCACCCAGTCCTCACACACCTCACACTTAGTCACAAGTGAAGTGAGCAGCCAAAGGGCTGGCTGCTCACAAGAAAAGAACTGTTTATAAAATGATTTTAGAGGAGAGGGTCCTCTAAACCCCTCTCAAGAAAAATGATTTTAGAAGGGGGTCCTCAAGACCCCCCTCAAGCTTACAAATATTTTAGAGGAGGTGATCCTCGAGACCCCCCCTCAAGTTTACAAAGTTTGTATCAAAGTTACCGATTCAAAAGATAATTAGCAAATAAGATATTTTGTCTCCATTAGAAGACATATTTACTTTTGAACTTTGGTCGGCGCCAGGGGGCATCTGCCAGAGGGGACAGGCAGACCTGCCTACAGGTAGGGATAAATAGTACACTGCAGACTTTGTCCCGCACCAACCCTCTAAGTTTTGGGGCCAAAAGTGCCAACCCAGCCTTAGTGCCCAAGTATAAATAGGACCCCTGGGCAAGGTCATAGGGACAATAGAAATTGAACTGTTACTCTGCTAAAATATCACCAGACCTACCTAAGTATTCTCTCCCTGCTCATTCTCATAGTGCTGAGTTCCTTGTTCCTTCACTCCCCACTGACAGCCATCACTCTCAGGTGTTTCCCTTGAGAAAATTGCTATTTTTGTTGTGAAAGTTCATCTTCTTGTAGGGAGTGAGTTAAAGCTTGAGTTCCATTGTTACCAGAAGGAGAAGTTTTCTTCAGAAGTTGCACCAGGAGACCTTGAAGGCCTTGCAGGCAGCGTCCATTGGAGTAGGTCACGCCTCACCCTTTCTAGTTATTCATAGACCCCAGTCTCACTACCCTCCTACACTTACACTAGGAGGTTCATGAGCGCTCCCTAGATGTAAGGGAGGAAACACAAGAAGATAAGCTCTTGCAAGTATGTGCATAAGGGTTTTTGCTATAATATATCTTCCACTTGATTAATGAAAAGCAAGAGGTTACGTTTTCTGCATTTCTGAAAGCAGCAAGGAATATTTCCCTGGCAGTAAAACCCACACCACCCCCTGCCTTGTCAAGTTTACTCCTAAGGCAATCAGCCACCTCGAGGAGGGTAATAACCTCGAGGGTTATAAGAGAAAGTTTGAAGGTAAGGAGAATCCCCCCGAACTTCCATGTTTAGTGGAGTAAGCTCTAAACCTATATGATCTCATGGTTCAAGACAAAGTTTGTAGACCACTCAATATTAGTACAACGTAACTTCCTCGAGAGGACAGGGAGAATTCGAACTATTGTGCGCTTGACAACAGGGTAAATCACCCGACCAAGGTATGTTTTTTGTTCAGGAGGTTAATAGATCACCATGTAAAGAAGGGAGACATTGAATTTCCCCAAGAAATGTGAACGACAATCCCGTACCTGCTCATGGGTCCCACATGTTTAGTTCTTTTAATTAAGAGCATGAGCAGCTATTGAAGGAGTAATGGATCCTTAATAAAGTCTTTGAGGAGTCTTTGGAATAATGCACCTTCAAGATGGCTCAGCTAGAGCTGTAAGATAGGTCAAAAGAAGACGATAATGTTGAAGATGATCCCATCGAAAGTCTTAAAAGATAAATTGGGGCTTATTCCCTAGAGATAGTAAACATAATGATAGCTTACGATGAGGGTGCTTACAGAGTCATAGAAGAAGTATATGAACTCGAAGAAGAACAAATAGATATTTTGATTGAATGCGCAGTAGTTCATGCTCGCATAAGTTTAGTTGGTTCTTCGATTAGCTTGGGATTCCCAAACACGCATGACTGGAGGTCACTTGATCCATCCATAGATTTCTAAGAGGAACATGGCATCGCACCTGAAATGGAAACTAGTAAGGATATATCTTTCTAATTTCATGTTTTCAGAAGCCGAAAAATTGGTTAGGTACCCTCACAATAGACCACTTTATGTTACGACGTCCATAAATGATTGTGTTTCCTCTCGTGTGTTGTTGAATGGAGGGGCATCCATTAACATAATTTCCATTGGATCTTTCTATTCTACTGGCTTATCTAAAACAATAATAGTACCGCAATCGTTGGGAATTTTGGGGTATGACAATAAGTTATATAAATATGTGGGATATTTCAGCATGGGCATCACAATGGGTAACATTAATGCCCATATTAAATTCCATATCATGGATTACGAGCCATCATACCATCTTCTAGTAGGAAGGTTGGGGATATAAAACCATGTATTAGTGCCCTTCACTTACCACCAATGTGCCAAGGCAAACATAAAGCGTAAAGAGGTGGTGATTCGACCATGTAAGAAGACCTTCGTGAAGGATGAAGAACACTTAGAAGATGGTGATTGAGTTTTTTGAGGAGGCCACAATGGTAACAAAGTATACTGGAGAAATAAGGATTCCAGGCACTCAAAAGAGGGTGCGAGGACCTGCTCGACTAGTGGTGACATATGAAGAAGAAATGAGATTTGGAGCTAGTGAGGCCTCCAAGTTTGTCGAGGTAGCTAGGTGATCGAATGACGCTACCCATTGATCAAATTAAACATAAAGTCTAGACCCAGAGTGTTCTTAGTAGGCGTTATGCGAGATAGTTAGAAGAGAACAATCAAAAGAGGCCTCATAAGCAGTAAAGCCCCCGACTATTCAAGAGAGTGGTGTTGCCTCATGGTAGAATCATTTATAAGTTATGAAGGTGTGAGCGATCAGATGAGAGCCTAGACGATGAGGCTTCCCCAATTGATTAATGATTTTTGGTATATAAACCAGCGACAATGCTTAGTGATTAATAATGCTAACATCTAAGAATTTATAGAAGAGGTATAAGAAGGGCCTAAGTGCATGAAGGACAAACCCAGGCCACAAATTCAAGAATTAAAGAAGATAGGCTTGGCTTAGGAGGGCGATGACCCTAGACCTATCTCTATCTCGAAGGACCTAAAAGGAGAACTAAGAGAGGATCTGATCAAGTTAATCTAATAATTCAAAGGTGTTTTCATGTGGAAATATACCAAGATGCCTGGGGTGGACAAAGAAGTGAGCTGCCGCAAGTTGAATGTTTTTTAATCAATTATTCGAGTGAAGAAGGCCACTCGAATGTACAAGGGGGAGTTAGATTTGAAGATCAAAATAAGAGTTTTAAAGTTTTCTTACAACTGGCTTCATTATCCCCATCCAACACCCGATTTGGCTATCTAGTATCATGCTCGTGGGAAAGAATGATAAGAGCCAGATCAAGATCTGTGTGGATTTCAGAGACCTAAATCAAGCGTGCCCAAAAGATGAGCTCCCATTGCCTTCCATTGATAGCCTGATCGATGTAACAACAGGTCACAAAATGTAATACTTTATGTATAGTTATGTGGGGTATAACCAGATCAAGATGGATCTAGTTGATGCTGAGAACACTGCTTTTCGAACGCCTTTGGGAAACTTCATGTACACAGTTATGCCTTTTGTTTTGAAGAACGCATGAGCCACCTACCAGAGGACCATGATGGCAATCTTCTATGACCTTTTCCATAAGATTATGGAATTTTACATTGGTGACCTGGTAATTAAGTCCAAAAATGAGACTTCTCACTTGGATGATTTGAGGAAGGTATTCACTAATGCAAAAAGTATAAGTTAAAGATGATCTTTCTTAAATGTGCATTCGGGGTGACAAGTGGAAGGTTTCTCGGGTTTGTGGTGAATTATCAAGGCATTCAGATGAATTTGGATAACTAATGGGCCATCCTCGATATACCAAGGCCAAAATCAGCAAGGGACTTGAAGAGCTTTTTGGGGAAGGTCTCCTACTTGAGGAGGTTTGTAGTAGGGATAGCCAAAGTGACACATCCATTGATGCACTTCTGAGAAAAGGTTCCAAGTTTTCATGCGAGCAGATGCACCGGGACACCATTGACAAGTTGAAAGTTCTCCTCACATCCCCTTAGACGTTGATTCCCCCAAAAGGCAGGTATCACTTTATGTCTATATCTCATATCTACTGAATGGTTTATTGGGGAGTTACTGGCCCAAGAGTTGGATGATTTAGAGAAACATGTTTATTACTTGAGTAAGACTATACGTGGGCCTAAGGACAAATACACAAGCATTTAGAGGCATTCGTTAGACTTTGTATTTGTTGCGTAAAAACTTAGACATTATTTATTGTCATTCACAATCCATATTATAACTAGGTGTGATCCTATAAAGTTTTTTCTTGCTAGAACTGTACTAATGGTCTGGGCAGCCCGATGGTTCTTAATCCTGTCAAAATACAATCTTAAATTCATAGTTCCTCGAGCCATCAAGAGCCAAGCTTATGCAGACTTGTTAGCCATCTTTCCTTTTGGTACATTCTCCTAGCCAAATTTATAGAAGCTAGCATGGATGAATGGATCATGGAATTTGATGGCTCGTCGACTAAAAACAAGGGGGAGTCGGCATCATCTTAAGTGAGAACGATGAAGAAATTCACCTATCTTTTATGTTAGATTTTAAGTGTTCAAACAATGAAGTCGAATATGAAGCGCTAGTACTAGGGTTGCTCGAGGCCCTTAAAAGGGGCATCCATGTCCTCAGGATAAAATGAGACTCCAATTTATTGGTTAAACAAGTGACATGGAGTTTTCCTTGAAGCACATGATCTTGGTGCCTTATTGAACAATTATAAAATGGTTTCTTAGGCAATTCGAGGTGGTGGAAATAAAGAGGCACCCTCGAATGATGAATAGGTGTGCTGACGCTTATGCTACCATCATCTTAAATATTTCTTTTGATGGAGAATCAATAGTTGTTCGAATCATTAAGAGGACAACTCCCTCGACCATACTTTAAATGTTGCCCACATATGACAACTATGATTGGATTGGTAAAATTAGGAAACAGTAGGAGACAGGTAAGGCCCCAATGAGCTTAGTTAATCTCATGTAATATTTTATTGACATGGACAAGTTGTTCTAGAAAAATAATTGAGGCTCGATATATAGATGTGTAAACCTGGAGGAAGCCAATAGGAGATTGATCGAAGTACATGAAGACACTTGTTAGACTACTGAGGTTCCTTTATACAAAAGGGTTCAAAAAGTGGGTTATTTTTGGACTTTAATGACGCAAGATGCTGGAGTAGAAGAAAGGGACTACGTGAAATGCCAATTGTTCTATCAGGCAATAGAATGCAACTTCATCGATCAACCACAAGACTAGAGGGAAGCATACATGGATTTATTGGTATATGGAGTGATGTAAGTAAAATAAGATGATGCTACAAAGATGAAGAGACGAGCACACATATATTATGTTCAAGAAGGGAAGTTGTATCGACGAGGCTATCATGACAGGCCTATGAGGTGCATCAGGGGGAAGAAGCTAAGAAAGTGATGAAATATGCCCATGAGCTAGGACACATTAGCGGCGCCAAAATTTAAGATCAACTTATGACGTTGGGGTATTACTGGCCTATTATGGAGAAAGACTCAGCGAAATTTGTTCGTAAATGCAAGGCTTGCCAACTTCATGGGAACATGATCCATGCTCCTTCAGTGGACTCACTACAAGAAAACTAATTTTTTACGGCACTTTTTTCTCGGTATTATTTAAAAATGCAGAGAATTTTATTCCCAGCATTTTTTTTAGTATTGAAAATTTACAACATTTAAATTGATGTGCCGCATAAATAGAGCTTTTCTTAATTAATACTAGCACTGCCAAAATTATGGGCTGGGCCTAATTTGGGCAGGTCAAATATGGGTTGGGCTAACTTTGGGTTGCGCTAAATATGGGTTGGGTTAAATGTGGGTTGGGCCAAATATGGGCGAACAAAAAATGGGCTGGGCAAACCCATTGTTTTTCTACTAAATTAAGTATTACAATTCGAGGTATATGTAAAAAAAACTAATATTTTACTCATAACTTTTTAAAATGAGTATTATATTTGAATTGTATCTTTTAAAATTTGGTTCTATATTAGATTCCTTGCTTTCAAATATGGGCCCCATATTTAACTCATGGCTTTTAAATATGGGCCCCATATTTATATGATTGGGCTAATATGTGTTGTTTTATTATTTTGGCCACATTTTGCCACTACTAATTAATACTAAAATAAATGTGGTATTTTTTTGGTATTTTATATCTAATGACATTAAAATTAAGAAAAAAAAAGAGCGGGTGTTTTTTTTAGAAATGGCGCACTACTTTCTCTCTCCCACCTGCGCTCTCCGGTGGTATCCACCTCAATAACTCTCCCATCATGTTCAATTTCTCACGTAATTGGCTAAACTTAATCCTCCCCGAAGTTATCTCTGTATCAACCAACCCATCCACCTCAATATCGTCTTCTTTTCCTCCTATTTAAAGAAGGAAGAGGGATCACGTTGCTAACATTCATCATTGTTCAGTTTTACAAAGCATTGGAAATCCAGATTGGTTCAGAGAATCAGTGGGCTTTGATATTTGAAGCTTTAAGGTAAATTGCATTTTTTTAAAATTTTATTTCATTATATGTTGTTGTAGCCTAGTGACAATAAGGTGATAATTTATTTAGTTGATTTATGCATTCAAAATTCTATCTTATCAAATTCTATATGAGCTTTAGTAATATATTGTATGTGGGCTGAACTGAGCCAAGCAATTCTTGTTGGTATATTGTCTTTTTTTCCGGTATCTATTTTATGTTGCATGTATTGGGTTTTGATTGGCTTCTCTTTCTCCTCTCTCTCTCTCTCTCTCTCTCTCTCTCTCTCTCTCTATATATATATATATATATATATATATATATATATATACTAGTGTATATATAGTGTAATTGCAAAACGAAAAACAAATTGTTCCCTAATAAAAAAAAAGTAATTTAGAAAAAATCGATCATAAGAATATAAAGGAAAAATAATCTAGAAATGCATACCTTTAAACTGAGAGCTCAAAATATTGATTGAAACAAAAGTCTGAGAAATATATTTCTAGGGAACATAAATGATGATGAAATTAATAAAAAAAAAGGGAAAGTACTCTTAGGTCCCTCATAAACAAATTTTAAACACTTAGGTTCACTAATTCTCTTCTTGTAAAAGTCCACGCTAGTGGCATAACAAATGCACCTAATTGTAAACTGTCCTTAAATGTTTAAAAATTGTTACTAAGGGACCTAACTGTAAATTGCACTAACAAAATGCTAACCGGGAAATAGTATATTATAAATAAAAAATAGAACCTAATAGATTACATACCTCGTTCATTGAAATCGGACTACAGAAATGACTGGGCTGATATGTGTTGTTTTATGGTTGGGTGGCCACTACTACTTGGTATGATGGCGTTAGACTATAGAAAGTACATTCATGTGACACTTGAAAAAACAATAATAGAATTTTTATGTTATGAGTGAGTTTTTTTAATTGTTGTTAACTAATTAAGGTTAAAATATATTGATAGTTAAGTTTCCCCATATTATAAGAGTAAATATTGGTAGTTTTCATATAAGGCCATATACAAATGGTGTTATAATTAAAATCTTACTATTTGTAAATTTACATAGTTTCGAAGGAGCAAATTAATGATTTATGGTTTAACATTTTCTTTATTTATTGTATTTTTTATGAATCTTTCCTAATAAATCTAACAACAATTTTATTTTAGTGTGAGGTAATCAACAATCTTTTCAATTGGATAGCGATAAGAGTTGGATGGAGTTGTCAAGAGTTTCTCTACCTTATATTAAAGGAGTTAATGGGTTTCTTGATTTTGTATTTTCTAATAAATACCCCGAGCTAGTGATCAAGTTCCCGTGTAAGAAATGTCAAAATGCCATTAGCCATAAAAGAGAAGTTGTTTATGAGCATCTCATCATACATGGGTTTGTTAAGAATTATACTAGGTGGATTTATCACGTAAAAGGTGCTCCATAAAAAATGGGAATTAGTGGAGCGGATGAAGGGAATGACTCGAATACAAGAGATGATATGTGTGGACTACTACATGATATATTTGAAAATCCAAATGAAGAGGGTATGCGATGTAATGACCCACATGAAGACCAGGAAGGGATGGATGAAAATTCATCAGTATTTTTCAAGTTGTTAAAATATGGGGAACACGAGTTACACCCTGGTTGCAAATCTTTCTCATCACTTTCATTTATTGTTCCGCTATTTCATATGAAAACACTTTATAAGTGGAGCCACACATCGTTTACAACATTGATTCAATTATTAAAAAAGGCACTTTCGGAGGATGAGAATCTACCAGGTTCATACTCTCAAGTAAGAAAGATGGTTAATGATCTGGGGTTTGATTATAAAAAATTCGTGCATGTTCAAATGATTGTGAGGATTGAATAGTATGTCATATATCAAGATGGAAGCAATTTTTGGGAGAGTCTGTTGATGAAGAAGCTAGGGATCGAAAAATTCCTGCAAAGGTTGTTAGGTACTTTCCACTAAAAACAAGGATTCAGAGATTTTTTTTTATGTCATTGAAAACATCCTCCCTCAAGAGATGTCATGAGGAGGAACACGATGACGATGGCATATTAAGACACCCGACTGATTCTAAAGAATGGAAAACCTTCGATCAACAAAATCCAAATATTTCTAGTGACTCGCGCAATAAGTCTGGTACCCTTAGAAACTCCCAACTAAAAAGGCAGATGTATTACCATGTTCATATAACCACACTCACAAATAGTCCTTCCATTTGCATGAGCTCTTTTATGGGAACATGCACTAGTTGACCCCCTAGCTGTAATACCAAATGAAAAAAAGGTGTTATGTTATGTTATATATATATATATATATATATATATATAT
The DNA here is from genome assembly GCA_949130495.1 of Sambucus nigra. NCBI lineage: Eukaryota > Viridiplantae > Streptophyta > Magnoliopsida > Dipsacales > Adoxaceae > Sambucus > Sambucus nigra. The sequence continues at coordinate 136,334,126 of OX422224.1, read as the reverse complement.
ATATATATATATATATATATATATATATATATAGAGAGAGAGAGAGAGAGAGAGAGAGAGAGGTGTATAAAAAAAACTAAACATCAATTCAATAAGCTCAAAATAGAGAAATGCAACATGACCAACTGCAACTGTTTCATCTTTTTATATAGGCATATAGATTACAAAGAAAGGCCCCAAGTTCCAAAAAAATATTCCTCAAGTTGATAGCTAAAATGGTATTTAAGGACAGTAAAATATACCTATGAAACAGGTAAAAAATAAATAAAACGTTTAAAAGGTCGCATTCTTGCGGTTGAACAAAATACGGTATGGAGTGTAGCATCATTATGAGAACTAGATAAGAGAAACAAAATACTCAAAAAGTTATGATAATAATATCTCCTCTACACCTATTCAAGAGATTTCTACTAATATCACAACTATTATTTCTCCTCTTAATAAATATCATATTTTTGATAAGGTCGGATAACACCTAATGGATTTGAGTTACGAGGATCACGCATATATTTTAAAACCCAATTGAACCGAAATTTTTCGTAATAAATTAATTTCGATTTACCTTTACTGCAATGAATCTGATCCATTGACAGCCTGTAATATGACTAAAACTACAATATTAATCTGAAGATGAAAATAATAACATTACCAATAAATTAATAACCGATACGAAGTCCTAGTAGTGGGTATTTCTAAAAATGTCATATGGAACATTTCATATCCTTAAATAATATATTATATACCTCTAATACGATAGGTAATTATATCATTTACAACGATTAAATAGATTTCCCTAATTTTTTAAACTAGCACGGGAAATGAATAATTTAGATTGCAAGTCTTTTGGCTCTCCAAATCCCATGTCCCTTCACATTTCGTTTGCCCTCTACACAATTAAACTAGCAACCGATGGCTTCAATCCTTTTAGAACAATGAGCATATCTCATAGCACGTGGCCCGTTCTTTTGATGATATACAACTTGCCTCCGTGGATGTGTATGAAACAACCTTATCTTATACTGTCTACGTTGATTGATGGTTCACGCGACCCAGGAAATAATATTGATGTTTACTTGTAGCCTCTCATTGACGAGTTGAAGGAATTGTGGAATGATGGCATACTTACTTACGATCCATCGACTGAAAAAATGTTTTGTATGCGTGCAACATTAATGTGGACAATTAATAACTTTCCTGCGTATCCAAACTTGTTAGGTTGGAGTAGAAAAGGTAGATTGGCTTGTCCTTATTGCAACAAGAACACTCGTTCACGGTGGTTAAAGAATGGGAAGAAAATTTTCTATATGGGTCATCGTCGGTGGTTGAATCACAACCATAAATTTATAAATGATACCATAGATTTTGATGGGAAAGTTGAAAGATAAGTCAATCCCACTCAGGTATCCGGGGGTGATATCTTGGAGCAATTAGAGGTAATGGAAATAAATAATGAGAAGGTTCACTCATCGAGGATGAAGAAGAGAAAAACGAGTATCGACGATGAAGGGAATTTTGATAGTTCTCTAAATTAGAAGACAAAAATCATATTCTTTCAGTTGCCGTACTAGAAGGATCACTTCATTCGTCACAATCTTGATGTTATGCTTGTAGAAAAAAATGTGTGCGATAACATACTTTGGACATTGTTAAATATTGATGGAAAGTCAAAAGATAATATAAAGGCTCGTCGAGACCTTGAGAACATGGGTATTCAAAAAGCATTGCACCCTAAGATCTTTCAAGATATCAAAGTATATTTACCACCAGCATGCTTCACATTGAGTAAAAGTGATAAAGACATATTTTGTAAGGTTTTAAAGAATATCAAAGTTCCAGATGGTTATGCATCTAATATTTCACGACGTGTAAACATTAAAGGCCGTAATATTTCTGGACTTAAGAGCCATGATAATCATATCATAATGCAACAACTACTCCCGTTAGCAGTAGAAAATCATTTCCTACGAATGTAGCAAGGTCTTTGATCGAATTATGTATTGTTTATCGGCATCTCTGTTCAAAGACACTGACCTTCAAAGACTATGAATATTTGCAAGATCGTGTTGCTCTTACACTCTGTCATCTAGAGAAAATCTTCCCCCCAAATTTTTTTGATGTTATGGAGCAATTGACAATCCATTTAGCTGAGGAGGCAATGATTGCTGGACCAGTATAGTTTCGATGGATGTATCCCATCGAGAGGTATGTTTTGTGTATGCATTATGTTTGTTTCATCTAAATTAATGCATATAAATACTATAATTTTTTTACAATGACCAACAGGTTACCATTGGTTTTCAAAGATTGTCGATGCAAGGAGTTTTACCCATACAAGGAACATGTTTGGCGAGAGGTGAAGGTAAAATCAAAAGATACCATAATTTGTGGCAAATGAATTGAAAATTTTGAATTCTTTAGGTAAAAGTCAACTATACATGGGTTGTCTTGCCAATCACAACAGAGTCAATAATATCTCAAATCATAACTTTGAAAATGATAAAACATAATTCAAGCTAAACTCATGTGTAGTAGATGACTTCTTTTTCTATACATTATAATTATATAGGAGAACACTGATGCCCTTGAAGGATACAAAAAAATGTGCATGAAGAAGGTTGGAAAGATATGGAATAATTGGAAAGCAGAGGTGAAGAAACATTATCGTGCCTTTGATACAGACGAAGAGATATTGAAATATTGTCCACCTAGAGTAAAGTTGGAGCAGTGGTCACAACTTGTTCAGTATTGGGGAACTCGCGAGGAAATGATATGAATGTATTACTACCAGTAAAGTTTTATAAATTGAAGTTAAACATATATTTTAAATAAATTTTTGTAACAGAAAATGACTCGAAGAAATCGTCAAACTCGTAAGAAGCAAAGAAAACAACATACTTCCGGAAGAAATCGTCATGAGAATGTTGCTCATAAGGTGTTTTATAAAATATTTTGATTGTGAATATTATTTTATGTTTTCAAACTTATTTATGTAACGACTTATGAGTCATTAGGTTTATGCAGATGGGTGTTGATAAAGGGAAACAGTTTGGTTGGCTGATGTTTACATCAAAACACATGACAGGAGCGATGGCTCAGCCATCGATAAGGATTCCGCTGAAGCAATTGTACAAAAATATCATCCATATTCCTTCCCTTATTTCTTAGAAAATCTCAACGACGTCATTTTACCTATTAATCAAAATTCTTATTCTATTTATCAACCATTATAATAGGAAACATGCAGGAGATTGTGTCATATCATTAAAAGCATAATATATATCATACATGGGTGAGGATTAAAGTAACAATTAAATAAGTTTATTATTATTTATAAAATTTAAAATTATGCATGAAATTATTATGTTAATAATAATCGTTTCATTTCAGTAAAAAATGAGGCATAAAGTAGATCAACTTCCGTCAGATTATAATGAATCCGTCAGTCGTAAAAACGAGATGTTTTATGAAGTCCTGGGACCTGATAAACACGGTCATTGTCGAGCTTATGCGCATGGACCATCTCCAACTGATGTGCATCGAACTCAGCGGTCGAAGGTTAATGGAAAAGAGTATGAGCGACTAAGATCTAAGATTCGATCTGAATTTGAGGATAAATTTGATCATTTAGAGGCTCAGTTTGAGTTGATACGCACACACATGATGACTTGCCCTTACATTGTACCCAAACAGGTTAATAAGTACACACTTTTATCTTTTGTGCTTAATTATCGTGCATATATAAATGTATGTTCTAGTATTAAATTATGCTATTAACAGGTTCCTCAATCCTCCAACGAGCAAAACATACCATCATATAGGTCTATTTTGTAACTTGAGCAATAATTAGAAGAAATCAACCAATCTCAACCTCTAGTGGTACCATAATCAAATCACCATTTGGATCTATCTCAACAGTCAAGTAGATAACTACTTTTTAAAATCATAATTTATAACTATGTTTTCATGATTGAAATAATTCATTTTTTGTAGATTGCAAATTCTCAACACTTGGATGTCCCTGAGACTATTGCTTGTGTTAGTGAGCAAATGAATGCTACTTCAATTGAGGTATGTTACTAATTTAAAGGATTTTAAAGGGAAAAATATATCTATGATTTCTTAGGGAGTTTATGTATAATTAACATTGAGTTGTTGGCATATTTGATTGTATATAGTCTTAAAATTATTGGGATGTCTTAAAAACAAATAAAACTCTGCCGATTTTTTTCCAGAAATATATGGTTGATGACATATTCATCTTGTTTGTAGAAAGAACCATCAAAGAAGAAGAAGAAGCACCATCAACCACGATAAAAGGGTCTCAAATAATGCACTTCCTAAAATTGTAGACCTTATTACTTTCGGACTTCCAAAAGTGGTTGTGGCACGTGGATTCATTGTGAGCAAGGACCCTTCAACAAAAGTAGGGGGTACGCCACTGGGTGAATACTTTTGGGAAGTATATATTGAGAAAGCATTTGTAACAAATGAATCATTGCCTAGACCTTATGGAAACAAGTCCACAATTGGAGATGCACATCATTCAACTGTAGCGTGGCATATTGCTAATGTACTAATTTTTAATTTTAATTTTTTACTTAAAATACTATAGAATAAGTATTAATGGCTAACAACTGACCTTTTTATTTGTAGGTTGAAGAGGATGTTTGACTTTTATGAAGAAGGATCGTACATTATATAAAATTTAGTTTCCCTTCATGTTTCCCCATTTTTTTCTTATTAGACAAGTGATACATTTTATTTTGTGAATGGATAATTGTTCTAAACACAATTATATTTATTTACGATGAATACTATTGGTTTTAATTTAATGACATTTTAATTTGATTACTGCCCTCTTAATTTAATGTTATGGTAATGTATTTGCACATAAATACAATACTTCTTATAATTGATTTTTTTAACACTTGTTCCTAGTCATATATTACAAAATAATGTCAACACTTTGTTTGATGCCGCTATATTTATTCTCGGCATTTTTTTAGTGCCGCCAAAAGTGTGTTGAACATTTAATAGGTGTTGCAAAATATTATTATCAACATTTTTTAATGTCGTTAAAAGGTTATTACCAGCATTAATATAAATGCTTAAAATTGCTACTAACTTTTTGCGGCATTTTTTAAAATGTCGTTGTTCTTTTACAACATTGGCTACCGCACTTGTGGAAATGCCACTAACTTTTTGCAGCATTTTTTAAAATGCCGTTGTTCTTTTACCACATTGTCTATTACCACACTTGTAGAAATTCCGCAAAAAGTGTTACCGACATTTTTAGTGCTTTTTTCGGCATTTAATTTATGCCGGGAAAAATCAATATTATTCTCTCTCCACGCCTTTTCCATTTTGCACTTGGGCGTTCGATTTAGTAGGGGAAATAAATCCCTCTTCGAGAGGAAAGATTTTGATACTCGTGGCCACTGAATATTTTACTAAGTGGGCAGAATCCATATCGCTGAAGAAAGCCATGGTAGGGGTGGTCGCCTGATTCATGAAGTATATTATTTCGCATTTTGGCATCCCGAATCAGAAAATAACACTCCTTTTGTGAATAATGAAGTAATCTTGTTGATAGATAAATACTGCATCATCTACCACAAATCAATTATGGCATACCCAAAGTGTAATGGGAAGGCAGAAGCTACTAACAAGACTTTGGTGAACATCCTAACCAAAGTGCTAGAAGATTTTTCGATCACATGGGATGGTAAGATACCCGAGGTTATGTGGGCTTATCGAATGATAAAAATAAAACCAACGGGGTATACCCATTTTTCCTTAGTCTTTAGAGAAGAACATGTTTTGCCAGTAGAACTCAGGGTACCTTCTGCTAGATACAACTTATGAAGTGTCATGCTTTCTCACACTTGAGTAACTCAGCACGTGCATTCTCCACCTTTTGTTCAGACATAGATATCTCGATCTCCATGCTTATTAATTCCTTCGAGATGGCCATCTATGAGTGATGAGAACTCTGCAGCCAGTGATAAAGGGTAGGCATGTCAGCTTTCTTGAAGTCATGAAGCATATTCACCAACCAAGACAGCGAAAACCCATCATTAATAAGCACGTTCGCCTTCCCATATAAATACTTGATTACATTAGGTATTAGAGACTCCAAAGGAATGTTAATAGTTTCATCCAAAATGGTGGTCAGGCCAAGCAGTTTACAGGCCATGATCACATGTATCAATTGGATGCTGCAAGGGGAAAATGTCAAAGGAAATAGGGTCAACAGTTGATCAATCAATGAACGAGGACCATCAGTTAAGATGAGGGGAAATGGAGCAAGGTCTGCCTCACAACCACTTATGGTTCGCCTCCGGAGGGTGCACATTAAAAACACTATCGCTCGCAGAATGACATCACGTGTGCAAAGCACTATCACTTTCGTAAACTTGGGAAACAACCACCTTGGGCATCCCACCAACACTTGGTCCCGTTGTTTGAACTTACACACCAGGAGGCACACTCAGTGCTGCCAAACCTGCCATCATCCTCGCCTGTGCAATTTAATGTGTGATATCTTCAACTCTTGGGTCACGCGCAGCAGATTGCTAAATTCTAACCTAAAATGCAAGAAATTATCAAGTTAGAAATATATACAAGATGGATTGCAAGAAGATTTTACGACTAATATAAGTTGTCCAGTCTGACCCTCGATTATGGAAGATTATAAGACCAATATGACTTGGCCCGCCTGATCCTCGATTATGGGAGATTTTAAGACCAATATAACTTGGCCTGCCTGAACCTAGGTTTTGGGAGATTTTAATACTAATATGACTTGGCCCGCTTGACACTCGGTTATGAGATATTTTAAGTCCAATTTATATTAGCCCGCTTGACCCTCGGTTATAGGAGATTTGAAGACTAATATTACTTGGTCCGCCTATACCTCGGTTATGGGAGATTTTAAGACCAATATGACTTGGCCCGACTCACCCTCGGTTAAGGTAGATTTTAATACCAATATGACTTCACCCGCCTGACCCTCAACTATGGGAGATTTTAAGACTAATATGACTTGACCCACTTAGCCCTTTTTATGGGATATTTTAAGTCCAATATAACTAGGCCCTCCTGACACTTAGTTATGCGAGATTTTAAGACTAATATAACTTGGCCCGCCTGACCTTAGGTTATGGGATATTTTAAGTCTCATATAATCGAGCTCGTTCGACCCTTGATTACGAGAGATTTTAAGACGAACATGACTTGGCTCGCCTGACCCTCGGTTATGGGAGATTCAAAGCCCTATTTGTTATGCAATGCTAAAAACAATTAAATATAGGAGTTACATAAAAGAACAACATATCTCTAGCTAGGAATCATTTGCGAACTTCCTGGTGTCCATCTGTATCAAATTCTCCTCCTCGTGCAAATATACATGATCCCCTAAGAGACGTGGCCTTGAGGGAACAAAAACATTACTTTCCACTTCGGCAAGTTCCTCATGCTCCCTTCCTATCAGACCCACAGCAGCAACCTCAGACCCCTCTAGATGGAGGATTGAAGTCCCAAATAGAGTAATAAGGACCTGGTAATTTGAATGAGGAGGGACCGACGGGGAAGTTTCTTCAGGAAGAGAAACTTGAGAAGCACAATAGAAAAAATATAAGAACAAAAAAAGCAAGGCAAAAGGATCCCAAAAAATGAAAAGAATTTTTTTACCATAATTGATGGTACAATAATAGCGGGGGGATTTGTCAATTGACTCAACAACATCAGGAGCACCTACCTCAAGACCATCTTGCCTGTGCAAGAAGGCAGAGTCAAGAGAATAACCACTACTTGATTCAATAGAACAAAGAGATATAACTACCAAGAGTAATGGAAGCCAGGGGAATCTTGACACCATTGGCCATGAAAACGACCATGTGATCAGATCTTTCCTAGAGCAGTCATGGGGGTTTGCATAGGAAAAATATTTTTGACATCACAACCCAGATATAATCCACAAGCTTCACCTTCGTATTATACCCCTTCGCAGGTGGTGGGTACTCGAATACTTGTTTACCTTTTGGGTTCTCCTTGGCCACCTCCCGCACCTTAATTACGGCCTTGTCTTCAATGAAGTAGAAATACCTTATCACCACTGAGTAAGTAAACTTATTATATGTCACCATACAATCCTTCACAACCGCCTCTAGCTCCGTTCGAGTAGCCTTCTCGGTATTAAAAATGACCTCCTCAAAGAAATGTCAAATTCGACCTCCTCCAAACTTAGCAACTCATTAACATCCTCAAGCGTAATGGTGAACTCATCTCAATAGCTAATGTGTGGGACCTGTAGCTTTGGCAAGATACTAGTAACTGGAGAGTATTGTTACTCTTAGCAAGGGTGAGATCACCCAACCAACTAGTAGACGATAAACCAATCAACGCTAATTGAACATAATACTTATAGTGGATGTAGTCGGTCCAAGGACACAGTCCCTCGTAAGTACCTCAAGTGGATTTAAACTCCACCTTATAAAAGGGGTAATCACCTCGTTCGATAAGGAATCGTGTAATGGTGGCAGTGTGGATGCAGGTGAAATCCATAACATTATCACTTTCCTCTATCAACAAGTTTGTAGCCTCCACCGGTAAAAGCTCACTGGGGAAATGTTCAGCCACCGACCAAAAGTTATTGGACTCACCAAAGTATGGTTCATGACGACAGCATGCCCATTAGTTTTGACATGACTGAGTACGGGGAGAGGTGCCTCTTGAAGATTGTGTTCTTTTCATGATGGGTGCCATGGGTACAGAGAATAAAGTGTGTGATTAGTGTTGAAGAGAAAGCAGGGGATAAACACTGGATTTTTTCTCTCTAAAAAAAGCACGATTGAAAAAAACTTAGGGGTGAAGTTTTGGGAATGAAAACATACCCTTTTATAGGGTAAGCACAAACCCCAAAAGGAGACAAATGGTAGCTTTTTGCAAAACATAGCGACGATCAGGTTGTCCCATGTGGTTTGTACGCGCGCATAGGGGTAAGAATTTAAAGTCCGTAATGATGAAACTTTAAGAAGTGACGCGTTGATACTCTCACATCAGGAAAACATGTTAACCTAAAGCCTCCACATGTAAAGCGTATAAGTACAAGGGACAACCACATTAAATGAGATATGGCCAGAGAAATAAATGGGTCATGCTTGGCGTCTTTTCAACTTGGGTAAGATGAAGAGATTTTGGGAAATTTGAATAAAATATCTTCACACCCCCTAAGATAACTGTCACATGCAATCATAAGTGTCCCATCAAGAAATGGCGTTCTCGTAAAATCTTAACGCATTTCAAAAAAATAAGGACCAAATAAGTTCCTTTTACATACTTCTCTTTAAATAATCATCCTAATATTTATTGTGATATGATTATTTACCTATGGATATTACTTATTTTTGAAGAAAAGTTGGAAGATCAACCGAGTATTTCGTTTTCATGAAATAAACAAATATCTCTACAATGGGGAAAATGTAGGGGGTGTCCCCACCAAAGATGGATTAGAAAAATTAATCTTAAACTTGGCAAATAAAGAAGTAAGACAAGAATCACTCAATGGACATCCCACGAAGACCTTCAACAGACATTCCTCAAAGGAATCCCCTCGAAGATCAAAGTTATTAGAATAATGATATATTGTAATATAGAGCATAATGTATTTGATTATGTTCTTCATTTATTAAGAAAGCTTTCTTTGTAATATGGGTGAAGTTTTTCGGTAACCTCGAGGGACTATACATGGAAGGGCATAGGAGAGCTTACATGATCTATTGAACGACCTCCTCATGTGAACCTCGCCGGGACATCGTTTGGAGGATTGAGAGAAAGGTATCGTTGGGAATGCAATAACCAACCCTCTTATCACACTTCGGAAAAACTTCATCCAGTACAAATGGTTGCTCAAGACACTTACAACCGAGCTACCATAATTCAAACCTATTCAAGGGAACCTCCTCGTGGAACCCTAATTTTGTATCATTGGCCTAGAAATAATTTTCAGCCAAAAAATAACACAATAAATTCCTCGAGCCACCTTTCGGTTGAGCCACCTCAAGTTATACATCATCCATTTGATTGAAGTGACCACACGTCTAGTGGGGTCACTGTTCATCATCTTGATGACGTAATATCCTCTGGCATTAGGGAACTCAAAATTGTAACACTCAATTGAGATTATCCTTAGGATGGCGGACCTAGGCCACCAATCCGGATTTCATAGCCGTTCTGAGGCAAACCTTTGAGTTTGACATCGCGTCCCTCATTAATGCCACCATTCTTCTAACAGTTGAGGTGGCTTCCTACCAAAATATAATATCCTATTCATTTAATGTAGTATCTTGGATATTAATGTGATGGTAATTTAGCATTAAATGTCGGTCGATCACATTCAATTCTAACAACGTTCTTCTAGTAACCTTGCTTTCAAATAAATAGTTCAACCAAATAGTTTGCGAGGATGATAATCTTGATACCAAATTGTTGTTGGATTTTCCTCATACACGAGAGCTTCTGTGAGAGAACATTTATTGTCCAAACATTCTCCATAAATCCATTAATACCCATATCATTGAGCATTAATTGAGTTTATGGTTCTTGCTTTGCCTTTATTGTGCCTGGAGTGCTTTCCCTTTCTCCCTCTGACCAAATTACTTTCTGGTCCCATCTATTTACCGTGTTACATTGCATTTATGGTGTAAATATCTTATTTAATACTAGCTTGATTGTTGAATGTTTGTCTCTCTCACCTATATTTATCATTAATATCAAATATTGTCATATGGATTAATCTCGATCTTTATAAGGGGTTATGCCTCGCTTGATACTTACTATATTCCAAGTACCCACATCTTACAGGTCGACATAGAGCGTACGATGGTCTAGACTTGAAAATTATAGGCGGGGCGCTCACAGATGAAGACTAGATGACCACATAATGCACAAACTCGAGTTTCTAATCTAGGAACTTAGTTGAATTTCATTATTGATAGTGATAATTTAAAAAAAGGTTAGGGAACATTCGTTCGGGAATTTTTAGACTGGAGGACTCATACATTCAATGCCTTTATCTGATGGAATTATTTTACTTATTTTTAGCCATGTTTGGGCGACCTATTTTTTTAGTTCTTTTATTTGGTATTCAATGGATGAGAACTGTCATAACGTTTCATTTGATTTGGATGAACATGGGTGAGCTCTCATTTTGTTAGAGTGGGGAGTGAGGAACTAATAGACTAAGATTTATTACTTCCCCAAAATAACATGTGCTTAGGGAAATCCAATGAAATATACCTTTGTTTTGGCGATGACTTGTCGATTCATACTATTTATCCCTCTTATATGAGGGGAATACATTCATCTTGGAATCTAAAGGATTTTCGACCAGCCTTCGGTCGTCTGACAGTTTTTAGAAATTTTCTTCAAACCAATTAACCCATATATATCTTGTTCTTTTTTCCTAATAAGGTGTGTTCCTATAACGTTTTCTATATGCAAAGGGGTGATGTGACTCAATTTCTAGATTATTGTAACACCTCGTGCATTCTAACAAGCGATGTGACCAGCTGCCGCTACAAGAGTACATTGGGTGTCACTAAATAAAATACCATTCTCAGCATGTGACACAAATATGAGACATTAAAAACTTTTTCCATACGATATAATTTTGATAAATCCAACGACTATGAACATCCAAGAACATAAAATCCATCATCATGATAACTCCAAAATAAACTAAAATTTCAAACGCTAGATTAAGACTCCAGATAAATAATCCCACTAAAAATCTCTGATTAAAAATCATAAACAACTGTGGAACCGAATGGCCCAAAAAATCCATAATTAATGTATCAGAAATAAAAACAACTTAATAAAAATACTCTAAACTACTAAATCAATAGAAATAAATCTCTAGATGCACTCCAAAGATCTCCAATTAATCCTACGCAGCTACTCCAACAACTATACCAAAAATGATAGTAAACGCAATATGTCAAAGCCCATAGCATGAACATAAGATACTCCTCCCAATTAGGGTCCATGGACCCAGCATAAGCATCATACAAAATAAATATCACAATAGAATATTTTAAATTAAATGACAGAATTAAATGTGAAAACGTAACACAAAACTACCAGGCCACCCCACTATTCCAGTCTAATTTTCGAATTTCTACATTTAAAATATCGATTCATATTATTAAATTAATTAAACTAATTTTATTTATGTGACACCAGTATAGCCAGTTGACCCCATTACAAGTTTTTCACCTACTCCCAGTACGCCCATAATTATACACCGCAACCACTCTCCTCATTATAGTTAGTTCACTTGATTTTGTTAGCACTGCACATACTCGTGAGGTTCCACACACGACAAGTCACTATAGTTAGTTTGTCCATTTTCATTATCCCTTGATATATTCGTGATGCCAACACACACCCACATCACTATAGAAAGTTTGCCCAAATTATTAGACTTGTACATACTCGTGACGCCAATACATTATAGTACTCATTCTTTATCTTAGGAATTCAATATCAATCTACACACGTTCATTTTTTATCTAGTCTCATACCTAGATATCAACAAAACTACACGTATTTTCTAGCCTATCACTTAGGAAGAATACCTACCAAAAATTACCACCTAGTCTCGCATCTATGTTAATGGCATAACAAAATGGCGTACTACCTAGCCCCACTGAGGGAATACCCAACCATACGAACCTACAATCACCAGTTCCATTCCTAAAAAATATTAAAAACAACGAGGATGACTGACTAGTACCATACCTAGAAAGCATCCTACAAATAAAGGTAAAATCATAACTTCCCAAGAATCCTAACATCCCCGCGGTATCGAAATATTAACACAAGCAACATTCAAATAAAGCATATTTGAATTTAGCTACAATCCCTCCAATTAATTATGTGATCATATTATTATCCACATTACATCCTTTAATTTATATATTTAACCAAGTTTTTCCAATCATCACACAAGTGGTCCTATTTCATAATTTTCACAAGCGATATTTTACCGGTTAACACAAGATTCCATTCTTAACATTCATATACACGTCATTACACCATAATAAATCCCTTCTAAAATCTATAAATAAAAATGTTGATTTATACGAGTCGAAACACTATTACAAATTCATATTTTAAATTTTAAGACACGAAATGTCCCACATCTTTATCATAATCCAAATATCTACTCTAAGCACTAATTGTTTCAAGTCTTAAATATATTTTTAGATTTGAATAAAAATAGCTTCTTAATTTATTTTAATAAAACATGATTTATTAAAGTTTAGGAAATATCTAAAATGCATAACACTGAAGGAGAACAATAAACTTATTCATGCTTATAAAGAAGTCTTGAAAATATGATTGGAAAGTTGTGTTCCTCGCACAAAAATAGTAAAAACACATTCTTGACTATTCTTGAGAAAGCTTGATTTAGATCTTCAAGCCCTGGGTTGAAAATTGTGTTTAATGGGTTTGTGTTTTTTAGAAGAGGGGAGGTAAAATTAGGGGAGGCTAATGATTTTTTAGAAGGGTTAAGAGTGTTTTGAAAGCCCTAAATTCATGTTTAATTAATAGTTTAAAGACGTACAGTTTAAGTTAAACAAAAACCTAAAAATTTAAGCCACATGCGTACCTACTGCCAACACAACCCCGTAGGCCCCTAGGGCCAAAATGGTTCGATCAGCTTAACGAGCCCACTTCCCTCGGTTTTTATATATAAATCTAGAAATATCCAATTTTACTCCTAAATTAAATTCCACTTAAAATCTTATTTTATATATATCAAACAAACATTTTTACATCCTAAAATAAAATAAATTTCAAAAATTATTTTTTTGAAATATTTAACTTATAACATATTTTTATGGCTTAAGGAAATTAAGGGGTGTTACATTTTCCCCCACTAGTACATGAATTTCATCTTCAAATTTTGACGGAGCATAAACGTCAAACGTAAAAGTCGCGCATATAAAATAAGGCTATGCCTACTCGTAGAATGCTACGATTCGTCGCCCATACACCCATGAACAAAAGTACAATATATATCCTGGTATATATAAACGTAACTAAAAAAATAATAGAGTGCCATGTTTTCTTTCGAATCACAACTCGATTCAAACTCCAAAGGCAGTCATAATGCTTAAGTCCTCAAATCAAATCACATTTCCACATCGATAATAGCGATACATAACTTTTGTACTAACAATCTCCAAAAAAATCTCGTCACCAAAATTAACTTTAAGTATCCTCACATCAAGATTACAAGTTCCAACCTCAATACCTAAAATGACATTAACATAAGACTCTATTTCTCTAAGAAACACAACTAACACGTATGTTGGACCCAACACCTTAAAGAGTACGAATCAACAACAATAATCAAAGATTAGTAATGCGAAAAATTTGATGGACTCATAAGCTACGAGACCTAAGAGCATGATTTGAGACCATATGTAACACTCCGCACATTATTACGAGCGAGATGGAAAGTTGCCACCAAACTACGTTTGGCATCACTAAATAAAATACCATTCTCAGCATGTGACAGAAATATGAGAGAATAAAAAAAAAATTCACAAGATATAATTTGAATAAATCCAAGTAATATGAAAATCTAGGCAAATAAAATTCATCATCATGCTAACTCAAAAATAAAATAAAATTTCAAAGGATAAATTACGACTCGAGATAAATAGTCAAAAAAATCTCCAACTACAAACTATAAGAAATCGTGGAACCGGATGGCCCGCCAAAGCCATAATAATTGTCTCATAAAAAAATGATGAAATAGAAATACTCTAACCTAGTAAAGAGATAAATGTAAATCTCTATATGCATTCCAAATATCTCCAATGGATCCTATGTAACTACTCCAATGATTATATCTGAAATGTCAGCCGATGTAATATATCAGAGCCCGCTGCACAAACACTAGTTACTCCTCCCAATTAGGGTCCGTGAACCGAGACATAAGCATCATACATAATAAATATTGCAATAGAGTACTTTAAATTAAATGCGAATACATAACCCAAAACTATTAAGCCACCCCACTATTACACTTTAATTATTCAATTTCTTGATTTAAAATTTCAATATATAATTATTTATGGAATTAATGTAACAAATTTTATTAATGTGAAACCACTAATGCACGTTCACCTTATTACGAGTCCTACATATACTCCTTATGCGCCCATAATTATAAACCACACCCATTCCCCTCATAATAGCCAGTTCGCCCAATTTTGTTAGCAGTGCACATACTCATGAGGTTCCACACATGACACATCACTATAGTCAGTTAGCCCTTCACATACTCATGATGCGAACTCACACCCAAGTTGCTATAGTCAGTTTGATTAAATTGCTAGCCATGCACATACTCGCATTGCCAATCAATTTTAATACTCGATCTTTGTCTTACCAGTAATTTTTAATGTATTATCAATTTATCATTTTTTTCTCTATTAGTCCCACCTATTATTTAGATAATCCAGCCTAAATCATCCTTAGTTAGATACATAGAGATCACTAAAATCACAAGTATTTTCCAGCCTATCACTTAAGAAGAATACCTACCAACAATTACCACCTAGTCTCTCACCTAGGTTAAAGGCATGACGGAATGACGTACTACTAGTTGCACTAAGGGAATACAAAACCATACGAACCTATGCTTGCTATTCCTATACATAGAAAGTGTTAACAATAATGAGGCCTACCTACTAATCTCATACCTAGCAAGCATCCTACAAATAAGGGTAAAAGTATAACTACCCAAGAATATCAACATCCCCGCGATGTCGAAATACTAACACAAGCAACATTCAACTAAAGCATATTTTCAATTTATAGCTACAAACCTTCCAATTAATTCTCCGATCACAATATTATCCAAATTAGATCATTTTATTTATATATTTAACCATGTCTAACCAATCATCACACAAGTTATCTAATTTCATAATTTTTATAAAAGTGATATTTTACAGGTTAACACAAGATTCCACTTTTAACATGTATATACACATCATTACACAATAATAAATCCATACTATAATCTACACATAAAAATTATGATTTATACGAGTTAAAAAATTATTACAAATTCATATTTTAAATTTTAATACGTGAAACATCCCACAACTCTATCGTAATCCAGATCTCTACTCTAAGCATGTGATTATTTTAAGTCTTAATATAAGTTTAGATTTCAATAAAAATTGCCCTTGATTCATTTTCACTTTCCCTAATTTGTCTTCCTAATTTATTTTAAGAAAACACCATTTATTAAAGTTTAGGTAATATCTAAAACACATATCACTTCAGGGGAAGAATAGAAGCAGTCATGCTTGTAAAAAATTCATCTCGAAAATTTGATTGTACGGTTGTGTTCCTCTCGTGAAAAAAGTAAAAATATGTTTGTAGACACCCCATTATATTACCCCCTAACTCTCCTTAGGTCCCTAGTACCTCCCTTCATCACTGTAAACCCAGGTCACGTCCCGAATATAGACCTGAAGGCCATCGGACACTCCCCGGCTCAGTTTGACCCAAAAGTCAACCTTTTCGTCTCGACCAAGACTCAATGAATCTTCAAAGGGAACTGAATACCCTTTCCAATAGTCCGCCCCGTGTGCGATTCTGACTTACCATGCGTACGAACAATCCATTTGCGTTGGAAACCTGACCTAGAGGCCACCGGGCGCTCCCGGGCTCTATTTGAACTAAGTCAACTCTTCAGCTCGATCGAGACTGAATGAATCTTTGAAGGGCACTGAATACCCTTTCCAACGGTCCATCCCGTACACGATTTCGACTTTCTATGCGGACGAACGATCCATTTGACTCCAGGAGGCCACCGAGCTCTTCTCAGGCTCGATTGACCAAAGTCAACTCTCCAAACCGGGTCAAACTCTTTGGAATGTTGAAGTACATCTCCTAACCTTTCCAACGGTCCACCCCATGTGCAATTCGGACTTACCATGCGGACGAACGATTCGTTCGCGTCCGAGCGATTTCCCGTCCAATGGACCGACAAATGCTTTAGAGCCATATTTGACCGAAAGTCAACTACCGAACCCAGGAGCGGTCCTAAGGACTTTCAAAGGTCTCTGAATTAAATTTCCAACGGTATGCCCCGTGAACAATTCTGACCAATGGTTTGCCCTCGGCGGCCTATTTTCTGAAAAAGCCTGAAGCACACTACCAAATGGCAGGTTCCAGACCCTGCCTATCGGCACCTGCCGATAGGCAGGAACGGGTCTATGCCGATCGTCACTCACCTGGGCCTATAAAATGAGGCCTTCACCTCATTTGCAAAGGGAGCCCAGATCTGATAAAAATCTCTCTAAACGAATCCTAGAAACCTCTCTCAAAAGCAGCATGATTTCAGCTCCCAAATCCCTTTTTTACTTACACTTTTCATCATCCTTTTCATCAAAATTGGTGAATTAACCACTCTCCATCATCATCCAAGCTCAAGGGCTACTATTCAACAAAATCAAGCTCAAGATCTTCAAGAAGGTTCAACTTCCTCAAACTCTCTCTTAAATTGCCAATAACTTGTTTTCTTATGTAGCACTTTTAGTATCTCATATTACACATCCTAATATACTTTTTTATTTAGTATTATTATACCTCTTTTATTTTCATAAAAACCAAAAAACAAGAAAAAGAGGGTTTGCTCATGAATTCCAAGTAGGGATTCTCACACTTTTTCCACACTTTTCTCATAACTAAAATACCTTTTTCTACACACACACACACTTTCAAATAAAAGATTACCCATTTGGATTTATGGGATAAAGAACACCCCTCGTTTTGTATGCGAACTACGTGGAGTTTGATGCCTTTATAGGCTACGTAGGCGTCTCGGGGTAAAACCCGAGACTCGAGTCTTTTTTCTCACATTTTTTTCTCTGATTTTCTATTTTCTCTAAATCCATTTTTCTTATATTCTATATACTTGCCCTTAATAACGCATTACTCCATACGCGTTATTGTTCGCTTATAACAATCAACGTAGGGGTAATCGTGTATATCTTACTTTGTAATATTATTCTTATATCTTGTTACAGATGACTCGCCTTATCTTTTCCATGATACAAGTCGAGGATTCCTACCTCCATTCTATATATACACATGCACACATATCACGGGGGAAACATAAAGGAAAATAGCAAATATCCATGAGAGACCAAAAGGGTGGAATGGGTGCCTAACACCTTCCCATTTCGTAACTAAGCCTCCGAACCCTTGTCGAATCATTTTGGTTTCGCACGCACCAGTATGTATTTAGATGCCATCCTTCAGGGTGGCTTCCCCTTTTTCTTTTGTCTGTTTTGAGTAAAATAGACTGGGGACTCTGAATCTCTCTACATTTTTACACCACATCTCAAATGACGCCGGCCGAAGCGCTCCCGAGAGGGACGCGCGGGACCCGAAGGATCCTTCTCCTCCGCGACGGGGATCGGGGATGGCCACAGTGGCGACTCCGCTGGGGACATTATTTTTTATATTGAGGGCTTGACTCTATTTACATGGATGCTATATTTTCTCATGTCTCCCCCCATATCTTCATGTTCCCTTTTTTTCATATGTATCCCATGTTTATGCTTATGTTCACACACTTATAGAAAATTCTCCATGTACACTTCACACCACGTGCACCTAGGATCACATGTATATCCCCATGTTTCACGCATCTCCCATCCATACTTGGTGTACCTTTTGGGGTACTCGTACTTTGTTCCCTGTTTGTCATAATCAAGAAAGGCATTCTCATCATAAGATACTAATAAGAGAATCATGCATGATTCACACGACATCACCAAAGTGCATTGATATTGACCAAATTTTACCCAGTAATTGGAGGGTCACTTCGTGATGGGCGCTAATCCGGCAGGTCGCAGTTAGCCTAAGCGATATGGCTCTCACCTTCCATTGGCCAAGGACCTTCGACGTATATCGAACGGTTCCCCCGCATCGTATCGATTGATCGAAGTCATGACGGGAGGTGTATCGCAAAGAATTTGTTCACGTACGCCGAGTATATCGAATTCTCTCTCACATATACCATCCTCACGAGGTATATGGTGAGGCAATTCACATACACTTAGGTATATCAAATGGCTTGTCCACACGTATTGATTGCCTGCAATAGAAAGACGTATATCGTGGAAGTCATGCCAAAGGGGGGAACCCATGCCGATTCACTCAACCAACTCCATACCTGCATATAGGTGTCAAACCTAGGACACGCACTTTAGACTTCCAGTTTCAACCCAAAACTCTGTCGAAATTCAGGGTCGGCCTACCACCCAAATTTTCGCGCATTTTTAAAACAGGGCCCTGTCTGTGAGCTTGGTTACAAGTCCAAACCGTAACTTTGCATACATTAAGACCCCCACTTTTCTAGGCTCGGGTCTCGTTTGACATTGCATTTAGGAGAATTAAATACAAGTGAAAACATAACAATTATAATAATCATGCTGAGTTCCGTCTCCAAAAATATTTCTCACTTCTTTATCAAAAATCCAAAAACATTTCTTCCCTCTTTATCAAAAACCAAAAACATTTCTCCCTTCTTTATCAAAAATCAAAAAACATTTCTCCCTTCTTTATCAAAAATCCAAAAATAGTTCTTCCTTTTATCTCAAAAATAAATCTCATCCTACGCCTTCTCAGGTTGATCGCAAGCCCTTGGCCTGGCTCCCTATTGGCTTCGGTCTTAAGTCAAATCACCCTGGAGTTTTATCCGTTCTTCTACTACTTCTTCCGAATCCTGAATCCATCCATCTTCCATGGAGAATACAGATCAAGCACCAGTCATACAGTTGGATATGACGACAGTCCTAGCTCAGCTCGTGTCCAAGATTGACAACCTCCAAATCGAGGTCCGAGAGATGTAACGAAACCAAGTTCCTATTCCTTAAGAGCTCGAGGCACTATTCCCTCGTGCTATGGGTCCACCCAAGCCTATCTGGGTTCCAGAAGAATATCACAACGCTCCATGTGCCCCTCCTGCCAATGGGCCGCCACCTTCCCAGCTTCTTATGCCAAACATTACCCACCCTATGGCTAACCTACCTGTGGTCGCTGATCCAAAAGAGGAGGAGTTGAATAAAGTCAAGGAGGACCTTAGGATTCTCACTAAGAAGTTTGACCAAGTCAGGATCTCTGGGAATTACATGGACTACACCCACATGTCTCCTTATCCTAAAGCACGGTTACCTGAGAAGTTCAAGATGCCAAATATCGAGAAGTTTGGAAGAAGTGAACCCCCAATTGTTCATTTTCGAAGTTATCATCATTCCATGACTCTACTAGGGGCTTCTGAGGAGGTGATGGCCCAATTGTTTCAGCAAACTTTGATGGATAGTGCCATTCGATGGTTTTTATCTCTTAAGGAATCCAGAATCCGTAGATGGGAGGATGTAGCTCGAGAATTCAAGT
The DNA here is from genome assembly GCA_949130495.1 of Sambucus nigra. Taxonomy (NCBI): domain Eukaryota; kingdom Viridiplantae; phylum Streptophyta; class Magnoliopsida; order Dipsacales; family Adoxaceae; genus Sambucus; species Sambucus nigra. Next base: position 136,313,624 of record OX422224.1, on the reverse strand, counting down.
CACATTACAAATACAATGAAGAGCGTGAGGTCACCCATCGTGATTTAGAGCTGCTCAAATAGAAGCTTGGAGAATCAGTTAGTAACTTCATAACTCGGTGGAGGGAGCAGGCAGCTACCATAACTAATCGGCCATCCAAGGAACAACAGGTCAATATAGTGAATAAGAACTTCTTGCCCCATGTCCGAGTGACAGTGGGAGGACAATAATATCCCCACTTTCGAGGCCTCAGAGAAGCAAGAGTGGAAATCGAGGAAAGCCTCGTTAAAATAGAGATTAAACCAAAGAAGGTGTTTGGACAGTTCACCCCTAGAAAGTATGACAAGCCAGCCAGTGCTACCGTCTCGACCATAAACAACATCTCTCAACCAACCACATCATGGGCACTAGAAAGCCGCCCTACTCCCATCCGGAGAGAATGCAGTGAGCTCCATGCTTCCCTCTGTAAAGTTTACCAAGCCCTGCTAAGCCGAAACCTCATCAAACCCTTGGATCCACGTCCATTGCCAAATCCACTCCCAAGAAACTTCAAAACCGATGCTCACTATGATTTTCACCAAATCACCGGTCATACCACTGACCAATGCTTTCATCTCCGGAACGTAATCCAAGATCTCATTGACCGGGGTACCATCGCCCCACCAGCCAATCCTAAGCCAAACACTACTCACAATCCACTTCCGAATCACACGAATGCCATCTTCTTAGAAGAAAACCCAGATTTTGATCCCTCAACTCAAATCACACCCATATACTCTCCTAAACATCTGCAAATTTGCCAATATTTCCTCCTACACCCTACTAGCCTCGCTGATTAGGAACTGTCACTCCTTACCAGAGCATGCATCGTTGTCCGTACCCGTTTTGAAAATGGAAGTATGGAATTGTCAGAGGTGTTAAACTAACTCCTAGAGTTTGGGCTGAAATTGACCTCACAGATGGTCATCGATTGCCAGAAGTTCAGCACACTATTCTTGGAGGCACAAAAATGGGCCCGGGATTCAGACAAGTGGGTGGTACCAACCGACAAAGTCAGCTTAAATGATGTTGTCCAGACTATGGCAGAATTATTCGAGCAAACCAACAGCATTTGTAGTGTCACAAGGTTACTTAACACTTTGAAGTTACAAGGGCGCTTGGTCCCTTTAATCAGACATATACCCATAGGATGGCATAACTTGTATGAAAAATCCATTAAAGTTGTGGAATGCATCGACTTTACAGGGAAAGATAGAATTGTTTCCACCAAATGGGGGGAAGAATTCAAAGACTCGAGCGCAGAACAAGCTTCAGGAAGAGCTGGCCCAATAGCCGTTATATGTGGGATGATCTCATTTTAAGAACTCCTCGGAGAAATAAATAAGGTGGTAGAACAACCTGAGATTGACGAGGAAACGAGATTCATGTTCTTTCCTTCTTCAGTAAATCACATGACCAGATCAGGGAGACATTACCAGGTTCCCAACTCACTACCAGCAAATGACAAGGGGAAGGGCATTGAAAACCTTCCTATGCCAGAGATGACCATCGAGGAGAGCAAGATCCTCGATCAAATGAAGAAAACTCAAGATAACATCACTCTATGGGGACTTTTCATGTCTTCCCAGCTACACAGAAATGCTTTAATCAAATTACTCACTGGACCCACAGTTCCCCCCTCTACCACACCAGAAGAAGCGGTAAAGCTGGTCGGATCCTTGACCTCTACCCGAATGCTATCATTTTCTGAAGAAGAAATCCCCAAAATTGGGCCAAACCACAATCATGCACTCAAGATCTCCGTCGAAGTTATGGAAAAGGTCGTGCCACTCTCTCTTGTCGATAACGGATCTTCCTTAAACGTTAGCCCTATGAGAACCTTCAAGTGTTTAGGACTGAAAGAAAGCGACCTCGCTCCAACCTCCGCCGCTTTGCATGCCTACGATAATACCCGTCGCGAGGTGATGGGGTCCATAAAACTTGCAATAGGGGTTGTCCCTATAAACCCTGTCGTCGAATTCCAAGTCATAGACATCCCAGCTTGTCTCAACCGGTTGCTCGGACGCCCCTGGATCCATAATATCAAGGGTGTGTCTTCCTCACTCAATCAGAAATTGAAGTTCTTCGCCGACGGGTGAGTCATCACCATTTTGGGCGACAACAAAAATATCGAGGGTGCAAGCACCAGCAGTCCAATTCTCAAGATACAGTACGGGTCAAATGATATGCTCCTATCAGGATTTCTAGTTGAGACACCCCTACTCCTGGCAGCGGACGGTTACAAAGAAAGGGTTTGTCTAGAATATGACCCTCACGGTAATGTCAATGTGATTCAGATGTACAGAAACATGCACTTCATGATCGGACTGGGGCTAGGGCGAAGGCAGCAGGGGATACTTGAGCCCATCGAACTAAAGAAAGCTTTCCCTCCTTACGGCTTGGGGTATCAACCATCAGAACAAGAGCTCAGAATGATCCACCAATATCGACCAAAGAGAAGATCAGACTGCATCCAAACTATCTCAGGAGACTCCTTGAATGGACGATTCATCAAAGAAGGTGAAGATTCCCCCTTTTGCGATTTTCCAGAACCATGGTATGACCACACAGACAAGAAGATGAAGCTTGGGATGGAGATCTTTTTCCAAGATAGCTACCCATGGGCTGAAAGTTTCCAACATCGCGTACAACCGCTCATCAAAGATGCCGAAGAAACTGAGGAAAGCGATTCCAAAGATTCCTTCAATTTATAGACGCTGGGGTTGGCACTCTGCATGGTTCATTCAGGCACTACATCAATGGACCCATCTCGTCTGATTAAAGATGATTATACTCCTCTCCTCAACTGACATGGTGCGCCAGTTCTACCCCTTGAAATCTCCCCTAACCCCAATGTTTACCCTATTTCTAATTCTGTTGTCTACCCTTTCTCAAATGTAATTGAAACCTCTTTTGATGAGGTTCTCAATGTAGTTTTTCCTATTGATGAAATAAATAAAGATATTGAGTATCTTGTTGTGCCTTACATTAATTGTTCAGATTCTAATCGAACTTTTGATGATGATGATTTTGCAAATGAACAATTCTTAACTGATCTAAATAAGGTTAATAATAAAAAACATAACCGCATTCAAGTTAATGAAGAAGAGATTGTTATTATTAATCTCGGTTCTAGTAGCCAACTGCGCGAGATTAGATTAGGGGCCACCCTTGACGAGCATGAGAGTGCACAACTCAAAGAATTGCTGAAGGAGTTTGTAGATGTCTTCGCATGGTCCTATGATGATATGCTCGGCATCGATCCTGAAGTAGCTCAGCACGAGATCCCCACTCTCCCAGATTACTAGCCGGTTAAACAAAAATTGAAAAAACTCCCCAACGAAGGGTCACTTAAAGTAAAAGAAGAGGTGGTCAAACAGTTAAACGTAGTCTTCATTCGGGTGATCGAATATCCCACATGGCTTGCTAACATTATACCTGTACCAAAATCAGGAGGGAAGGTTGGAATGTGTGTAGATTATCGGGATTTGAAAAAAGCTTCTCCAAAGGATGATTATCCACTACCCAATATCGGCATGATCGTGGACAACACAACCAGTCATGCTCTCAAGTCGTTCATTAACGGGTTTGTCGGGTACAACCAAATCAAGATGTACCCCGACCACAAAGAAAAAAACGCATTCATCACCCCATGGGGAATCTTTTGCTGCACCGTTATGCCATTCGGTCTCAAGAACGCTGGGGCTACCTACCAAAGGGCTTCCACAACAATTATACACGATCTGATTCATAAAGAGGTCGAGGTCTATATGGATGATATGATTATCAAGTCCAAAACTAGAGAAGGTCATGTTCCCTCCCTCCGGAAGTTCTTCGGATGACTGCGACGGTATCAGATGCGACTTAATCCACAAAAGTGTGTCTTCGGCATGACAAAGGGAAAACTCTTGGGATTCATGGTCAGCGAAAAGGGGATAAAAGCAGATCCTGTAAAGCTAAAGGCCATACTTGAGATGCCACTACCCCGAACAGAGAAAAAAGTTCAAGGTTTTCTTGGGAAATTACAATACATTAGCCGGTTCATCAGCCAGCTAACCTCCATATGTGAACCAATCTTCAATCTCCTTTGAAAAGATTCAACCAATATTTGGAATGAGGCCTGCCAAGAAGCTTTTGACCGAATAAAATAATACTTGAACCAACCTCCAGAGCTCATGCCACCACAATCTGGTCTCCCTTTGCTCCTATACCTAACCATAACCGTCACTGCAGTTGGGGATTTGCTAGCCCAATACCTTGAATACTCCCGCCAAGAAGGAGCCATTTATTACACCAGTCACAAGTTGGTCGGGTACGAGGTCAACTACACTGCTTTAGAAAAGGCATGTGTCGCACTTGTTCGGGTCACCCAAAAGTTACGACACTACATGCTCGCCTTCCCCATCAAACTTGTATCCCGAATGAACCCCATCAAATACCTACTTGAGAAGCCCACCTTATCCAGTCGAATGGCTCGATGGTTGATGCTCTTAACCGAGTTCGATATCGTGTACGTCACACAGAAAGATGTTAAAGGAAGATCCATCTCTGACTACCTCCCTGACTACCCTGTAGAAGAAGTAGATGTCCAGATCTCCAAATTCCCAGATCAAAATATCCTCTGCACCACTCAAGACCTCCTTCAATGGAAAATGTTCTTTGATGGCGCTGCCAACAAAAAGGGATATGGAATTGGGATACTCCTGATCGCCCCAGATGACTCCCACAGTCCCATTGCCATAAAATTGGATTTCCCTTACACCAACAACATGACGGAATACGAGGCATGCACAGTGGGCCTCAAGGTTTATGTCCAGAAAGGTATTCAATACCTTGATGTCTACGAGGATTTTGCCCTCATCATCGGTCAAGTTCTCGGAAAATGGAAAGTCAAAGACAAAAATCTCCAACCCTTTCATGCCCAATTAGAAGAGTTAGCCTCCCGATTTCGAGATATCACCTTCCATTACCTACTCCGAGCAAAGAATAACCTAGCCGACGCTCTCGCTACCTTGGCCTCCATGGTCAACATGCTCAAAGTAATAATAATGACCCCTTCCTAGTTCAAAAGCAAGATAAACCAACCCATTGCTACCATATTGAGATTGTCTCCACTGAAGATCCTGAACTAGCTAATTGCTGGTAGTATGATATCCGGTGCCTCCTCAAACATGGTAGGTATCCTGAGGGTTCCAACAAGAAAGATCGAACAACCATTCGAAGACTGACCGCCCAGTACATAATCTATCATAAGGCTCTACTCAAGAGGAATTTCGATGGAACTCATCTACATTGCATCGTAGGGGCTGAGATTGAGAAAATAATGCAGAAAATCCATAGCGGGGAATACAGACCCCACATGAATGGTCACATGCTCGCCAAGAAGATAATCTGATAGGGCTACTACTGGACCACCATAATCTAGAACTGCGCCGCCTATGTCCGGAGGTGGCTTAAATGAAAATAATTCTCCAATCTTCAACACCTGCCTCAGCGTGAATTATACAACATGACCTCTCCCTGGCCGTTCTCCACCTGGGGCATCGACATCATAGGTAAGGTTACACCAAAGGCTTCAAACGGACATGAGTTCATCCTGGTCGCCATCAATTACTTAACCAAATGGGTCAAAGATGAGTCATATGCAGTGTTGATGCCAAGAAAGTGGTTAAATTACTTAAGAAGAATATTATCCTCCGATATGGGGTCCCGCACGAGCTGGTATCAGATAATGGGTTGCATTTCGAAGCAGAAGTCACATAAGTAGTCAACGAGTATGGGATTCAGAGACACAAATCCTCTCCCTACTGACCTTAGACTAAGGGTGCAGTAGAAGTTGCCAACAAGAACCTCAAAGCCATCATCAGCAAGATGATCGAGAGTTGTAGGGATTGGACCGACCGGATATCGTACGCCCTCTGGGGCTATCAAACCTCAATCCAAACTTCTACTGGGGCTACCCTTTACTCCCTTGTCTACGACATGGAAGCAGTCCTACTCGTGGAGCTGGAAATACCCTCGTTACGCGTTATGATCGAAAGCAAAGTTAGTGAAGAAGACTGGTGCCAAAGCTGTCTTGATGAGCTATCCCTCCTAAATGAAAGAAGATTAAAATCTCTTTACCATATACAGGGGTACCATCGCCGAATAGCGCGATCATTCAATAAGAGAGTCAAGGACCGCGGTGTCCGGGAGGTGGATTTAGCCCTCAAAGAGATAATAGAACCCATCTGGGACCCCAGAGGGAAATTCAAGCCCAATTGGAGCGGCCACTACATTGTGAAGAAAATCTTATTCGACGGTGATGCCATGCTCACTGACCTGGATGGGGAAGAGATGGCTCGTCCAGTCAATCTGGACCGTCTCAAGAAATTCTACCCCTAGTCCGAAATCTCGGCGCACTATGACTCTTCTCATCCCCCTTCTATTCTAAAAAAAAATCTTCATTTCCCTCTACCCAGAACTACGTGGGCGTGATTCTCTATAAAAACTATTTTTAAAAATTTTAAAAAAACTCAGAGGTACGTTGGAAACTCATACTCCTCACATGAGTGCAGCCCTTTCTTTTTCACAAAATACTATTCTTTTCTTACCTTCAAGAATGGCGATTCATTCTAAAATTATTTGAACAAAAGGATTATGTATGCCTTAGCGATCAGTATAGATAATTCAAAAATACAAAATTCATCAAAAGGCATAGCTGGATGATCATAAACTTGTTTATTTCATTAATAAAAAATTACAGTACGGATTACATAAGAAAAAGGAATGGATAACTCCCTTCCCCACTACCATAAAAAGACAAATAAAATGCCCACACCTGTTACACAAATAAACTCCCCAGGAGTCCTACCCATAGCTACCAGAGGTGCCTGCACCCTCATCATCTATATCTTAGGGTCCCCAAGTTTCCCCTGCCTGAATAGAGTGCCGTAAACATTCCATGGATCGATGAGCCATAACCATCTTCGAAAAACCCAAAACACCCCCTTACATGGAGTCAGATAAAACAAACCATCTTTTTCCAGTCTCTACTGCTAACATCTTGCTGACGAATTTCCTCCATAACCACTTCATATAATCTTTGGGGACATGGAAAACCTTCCCGACTGACTGAGAAGGATGGGTCGATGGACGTCGATTTTCCCACAGAGACCAAAGCAACAGAAGTAGGCGCTCAGTCAAATATTCTACTGGAAAGAAATTTGAGGTCCGAGGGGGCACGACTTGTGCCTAACTAAATTGGCGCAGAAGCCGCCAAGGGAAATAAAAAGAGGTTTGTTTGAGACCAACCATCCGCACATATGAATACTCTCCTAGCTCCAGAACGGGTTGCAACGTCCCCCACCAAGGCACTGACCAATACAACCCACAAGCCCCATGCTCCACAAGCCAATTCTCCCAGTTATCAACATACAGGCCAACGCAGATGAAGTAGCGCAAAAAGAAGTTGGGTACGACCGATAAGGGATATTCTGGAGGAGTCGACAAGCGGAATCTTTCAGACAACCACATGAACAGCATCACATGGCTACCCCTCAAAAAGTCAGAACGTCCTTCTCTCCAAGCAACCAGTCCATTTAGAGTCTCCTCCAATATCACCGCCACGGGATTGCGACGGTATGACATCCATGAAGTAATTGCTGCAAGTTGTGGGTCGACCTGCAATTCCCTAGTCACCAGCAACAATTTTGAAACCAAACCCAGAATAACGGCTCCAGCATAGCCAATATCACCTACTTCCCGCAAATGCATGGACTGTAGCACCTCCAGGAGGGAGATCATTCCTCCAGCAACTAATGATCTGGCCACCGAAGGTGAAATATGAAGAAGCGCGGCCAATAAATCCCTAGGAGAACGAGAAAATTCGGACAAAGCCGCAGAAATAATGGGATTTACATCCAATATGGTGGAAAATTCCTCATAGGTAGGACAAACCTCTTCTAACCCAAAGCGGAATACATGGTCTTCGGGGTACCAGAATTGTACCGTCGCTATCAGCATATTCCACTCAAAAAGCCGATTGCACCACAAGGAGTCTCGACGCATGTTGAAAGCATCGTAGTCGACATTATAAGAGCACATAGCTTCCAAGGCTTCGAGATAGTTGGCAAACTTGGTTCTACAAGGGTGAGCCATCTTACAAGGCAAAGAGATGGAGGGAAAGTAGGTGAAAATGCAAAAGTGTGATGAAAATACTACACCTTTCCCCCCTTTTTATACATGAAAATCCTCACAAGGGACATAATCCCTGCAAAAATTGAAGGGAATCCTACCCCACAAGGTACCAAAGGCTAAAGAGGGTACCAATCAAAGCCTTCAATTCATGGGACTAGACTGAATTTCCGATAGGCACGTCAAGGTGCTTGCCGATCGGCAACCCCCCCATTTTTAGAAATTTTCCTTTTTTCCTCTTTTGTCAAATCAGAAAACTCAAATAAAATAAATTGATATCCTCAACATAAGTTCAAAATCCCTTTAATTATCCCTTTTTAATAAAAATACTTTACTTCAAAAATTCCAAAAATATTTCATTTTTACGGTCTCAGCAGCAAAGTAAAAAGCGCATGTGCATGCATTCATTCATCATTAATAAAAGATAATAAAAAAAACTCCATTGCATTGCATATATAATTTTGTTCTGTATTACGTCAGTTGTGTAGGAAATAAAAAGAAAAGCCAAAACCAACGGGACTCAGCCCGAACCCCCATTTCATTCTCTCTCTCTCTCTCTCAAGAGCTTCCACCCCTGCGACGCGCTCTCTTCCTCCTAAGGCGAGGCGACGCGCCACCACTTCCCGAACTAGAGTCCTCTACAGATGAAGCAGAAGACACCAAGCAAGAAGGGATAGGAACCGCATCCCGAATGTGGGCAGTCGCTGAAGATATCCAGTCTCTGATGTCCCTTAGTCAAGTGGTCGACACCTGGACTTGCTGCAAGAAAATGTGAAATCAGTATCAAAGAAAAAATAACCAAAATAGAAAAGAAAAAGAAAAAGAAAAAGAAATGAGGAGAAAGGAATACCGCAGGTCTAAGGGCCTCCTCTGTCAAACCCAACTCCTCCGGATCCATCGTATGAGGACGGTGCAACATAGGCACCATCCCTCCCTCAGCTCGCCGGATGTTGTGTGAAGGGGTATGCAGCCGTACAAAAGGGACCTCCTAGGTTGCCGCCGCCACAGATGCCGATGGGCCACCACCGCTATGAGAAGATCCCACCGCCCGACTCGATCCCGCCGGAGGGAAGTGTAATACCCCGTATTTTTTATCGATATTTATTTATGGGATTAATTAAATTAAATGTGAATTAATTAAGAATTAATCCGGATAAAATACTAAGGAGATGTGAGTTGGTATTTGATTATAATGTGTATATATGGCAATATATGAATATTGAAAATATTGAAATTGTCGCGAGGCTGAAATACGGCAATTTGGAAAATTTAGTTGGGACGCACGTGACAGTCGCGTCAGGAATGTAATTATTTGAATTAAAAAGTGAATTTTATTTTTATCAACCGTATGGTCATTTTGAGTGCGCCAACGAGTCCGAAAGGGTCGAAATGGTCAGAAAACACTAGCCGGGGGTTTAGTTTGGGTCCCGGGGCATTTTTAGGCCATACCGGCAACCCAAAAGGGTAGTTTGGTAATTTTGGAATTTTGGGATTTATGACCAACGAATTTTGGGAGTTTAAAATAGGAAATTTAATGACCCACTAACCCATTACCAGCAATTAACTGATTAGAGGGCAACGGGAGTTTCAAGAGAAGTTAGGAGAGGTTCCCAAAAGAGAAAACCTTAACCTTCATCTTCAACCTTCAACCTTGGGAGAAAAAGGAGAGAGAGAAACCTTCATCAATTCAACACCAAATTCAGAGAATAATCCAAGGCAAGTGGTTTAATTACGTTAATTTCAAGCGAATGCTTCTTCCATGCTAAGAAATTGATATAATTGCATTGTATTGGGAGACTTGTAAAAACCCATGTAATTGGAGTTATAAATTCATGTTTTGATAAAGAGATTGCATGTAGAATTATGTTTGGGCGATTATATTGTTAGAAATACATCTTTCGTATTACAAAAACGGATTTAATTGTGGATATTGATGACTTTAATTTTCTAGGGTTCATATTCATAAGGGTTGGGGGAATATTGGGAGATTTGATAATTGGGTGTTGTTTAGGGAGACTTGACCCCATAAATATGTTAAAATATGACCTAAGTATGTTTAGGAATGATTAGGAACCTTAAAACACTGTTGGGATAATGTTTGGATGAGTTTTGAGAAGAGAAAGTTAGAGGAAAAACGAATTTAGGAATTCTGGGCTCGAAACTGTCACCTCGTTGAAGACCTGCCCAGGTCGTTCGAACGATCTCGTTCGAATGAGCTTCTAACGAGTTGACAGTTTGCCTTCTAACGAGTTGGATGTTCGTTATATGCCCACTTCGTTCGAACGAACTCTCGTTCGAACGACCTCGTTCGAACGAGTTGACAGATTGGCCTTTTTGGCCTGATTTGATTTCTAATGTCCCGTAACCTGGTTTAATTGTAGAGATAACATTCCCTTGATGACTAATTGATATAGTTGGGATATTTGGGATATATTGAGGAGTAAAACATAGAAGTGTGATTTGAACCAAATGAAAATTATGGATTAGGACGTGAGAGAGACTATTACGATGTGAGAACAAGTGACGGATTAAATATTTGTATTAACTGGGGACATGTGAATTATGTAACATTATAAGTTGGTATGAGAATGAAAAGTATACCACTAATAAAATTATGGTAATTACTAAGACGTGTGTATGCTTAGTATATGTATATGATTTTATGTGTATTACATACCTACCATACTTGCTATCACGGGAGGTTTGCGTTCGCTTAGGGCCATCTATTCTTTGTGTACCTACGGGGGGATATAGATGGGTACCTCGAGGACATAGGTCAGAGAAGGACTTATTGGGAAGTTAATAAGTCTACTGATCATGGGAGCGTAGGTATGTGCGTGACCCATGTGATGTGACTGTGTTCGCCTCCATTGTTTGTGATTGTTGTTATCTGAGAACGATTCCTGAGAGATTCAGAATGCGTGATCCTTATGTACGTGATGTACCGGGACGAATAGCAGAGTATGTGTGAACCGCATCTTAGTCTCAGGGTGGTTGTATTGTATATTTATGATGTGAATGATATACGGTTAAATGAACAGACTTGTCATGTTTAATTATGAGAATAATTTATAGTAACTCCTTGAGAAGATAAATAAGGGGATAACCTCCAGTAAATGGTAATGCTAATATTTGAGAATCCGAGTTTAAGTAAATCTATCTATTCAAGTGATAACATTGGGAATTCTTATTGTGAATCGAGTAGATGGGTTAGAACTTATATCGATTTAGTTAGATATAAATACCACTTAGATAGGTACGGTACGTTAGGAGTGCACGATTAGACGAGAGGTGAGTATTTCATGTGAGAGCACGTCCTAACATGTATTTTGCATTCTTTGTTTTAATGTTATTAAAGCACTTGCTGTTTTTAAAATACTCTCCACTTTCGGGCTCTGACCCGTTTGCTTTCAAATCTATTTTTGTAAAAACCTTTTAGGTGCCCAGCCACAAGGACACCATGCATAGGATTTCCATTTAGGTGACGATTTGTAGCTGTTTGATAAAGTTATAGGGCCTTGCTAGTAGACGCTTCTTTTGTCTTGACTCTATTCAGTTTTCATCATTTGTAGGGCATGTCGCCCATTTCTATTAGAGACATTTCATATTTCAGTTATTCAGATTGTTGGCATGTAATTAATTCAGGATATACAGTTTTATTTATTTCAGTGGTGGGATTGTTGTGAGGGGTTTTCCTCCGGACTTATTATTAATTGTTGGTTACTTTATTGAGACTTTATGGTTCATGGTTATGATATTCTTTCATAATTCTTTTATTGTATGTTAATCAGAATTAATTTAAAATTTGACATCTTTCTTTTTAAATACTAGGTGGTTAGTAATGATTAAAATGTTTTCGACAGTGATGCTGTTAACTGGACCAACTTGACATTTTGTATTAATTTAATAAAGGAGTAGCTACCAGGTATTTAATTAGTCAGGGTGTCACAGGTGGTATCAGAGCATCAGGTTCTAGTGTCATTTAGGATCTGTACGGCTTATTATGTTTCCGCTGAGCTTTCTTTGATGTAGAGCCCTATATTTTAGGACTGTTGTATTCTTTTATGTATGCTTCTCTCTTCAGCCATTTTGGGTTTATAACTGCGAACTTATAGACCTTACTCTTATTTCAGATGCCTCCATGATGTGCACCACGGGTTTCTAGGGATGCACAGCCAGAGCCCCAGCCAGCACCAGTACAGGGCACCATGAATGCAGCCGAGGTTGCAGCTATTGTAGCCCAAGCGGTAAATGCCGCTCTAGCAGTTGTACAGCAGGCACCACCCCAGGCGCCAGTATCCGCTCTAGTTCAGGCACATGTATTCCCGTTTGCTTGGGAACTTGTACATGATGCTTTTCAAAAAGCGCACCCGCCGGAGTTCGCAGGTGGCTCCGATGTTGTGGTTTCAAGTCAGTGGAGGAAAGACATTCAGAGGCACTTGAGGATGTATGAGTGCACCGATGTTCAGAAGCAGGTACTAGCTACTTTCAAGCTAGTGGGATCTGCACTGAAGTGGTGGGAGTCTATTACCACCAGGGAGGAGAGCGATACTCTCACAATTAGTTTTGGGTGCGATTTGACCGCAAGTATTTTCCGTCAGCCGTTCACACGGAAATGAGGAGGAAGTTAATGAATCTCAGATAGGAGGGAAGGACTGTGTCCGAGTGTGAGGCCGAATTCACTAATCTACTGAATATTGTTCCGGATGAAATACTGACAGAGGAGAAGAAGATCCAGAAGTTTATAGATGGATTGACATGGAGGATCCATCAGCATTTATTGGGGAACCTCTCATTGGCCACTTAATCTGACGTGGTTAACGCGGCACTGTTACACTGCCAGGATCACTGCTTTCACATGGCTGAAAGCAAGAGATCAGGAGAGTCCATCCATTAGGGCAGGACTGGAGGAAATGGTGCCATTGGGGCACAATATACTCAGGGGTAGAGGCAGGGTGACCAGGGTTCCCAGTAGGGGGATCATAAGAGGTTTAGATCGGGGAATTTCAGGCACGGGCAAGGAGGTTTTAGGCAGGTCCATCAGGGTTCGAACGGCCATCAGTGGAAGAATGGTCAATAACAGTTTCAGTAGGGCCACAATGGCCAGGGGAAGAATGGAAACGGCCACCGGGGCCGAGGGCAGTAGGGATAGAGAGGGGGAACTTCCTGGGGAAGTGTTACGTTTGTGGCAAGACTGGCCATAAATGCCAGGATTATCCGGATAGGGGTAAGACCCCGCAGCAGCAGCAACAGGGTGCTCGATAGGAGCCGTAGAGGCCTATGTTTCCCGCCGCCCTCCCGGAACCACCACAGATAGCAGCATTACCACCCATTCCAGCAGTCCCAGTTCAGCAGGGACAACTTCAGTATGGGAGAGTGTATCAGCTCCAGCAGGTCGCAGCCCCACAGGATCCACCAGCCATTGAGGGTATGTTCTCTATTCAGGGGACTCTGGGGCGTATTTTATTTGACACGGGGGCTACACATTGTTTCATTTCTATGATATTCGCACGCACCATTGGGTTGTTAGACACCGCCGAGAGTACGATTACTTGTGTAGATTCGTCGTTGAGTAGGGGTTCCATGATTTCCCTTGTATGTAGAGGCGTGGGTATAGATATTAGGAGGTTTACTTTACCCACGGATATGTTAGAGTTAGAGATAACCGAGTATGATGCCATTATTGGTATGGATTGGCTAGTTGCGTACCGAGCCATGATTAACTGTTTTAGTAGGAGTATTATCTTTTCCATTCCTGAGCAGGAGATGTTTTTAGTGGCGATGCCTCGTCCTGAGGGAGGATCGTCCACTCACTTGTACTATATAGAGGAGGAGACCTCTAAGGAAGTGGTGATACCACTTGATTCTATTCCGATTGTTCGAGATTTTGCCGATGTATTTCAGGATATACCTGGATTACCTCCGAGTAGAGAGATAGATTTTGTGATCGATTTGACGCCGGGCACTCGGCCTATTACCTATGCACCTTACCGTATGGCTCCAGCTGAGATGAGAGAGTTACGGGATCAGATTGAGCAGTTGTTGGGTCAGGGGTTTATACGGAGGAGTACTTCGCCATGGGGTTCCCCTGTGTTGTTCATGAAGAAGAGGGATGGATCATTGAGGTTGTGTGTAGATTACCGGGAGTTGAATAAGGTCACAATACGGAATAAGTATCCGTTGCCCCGAATCGATGACTTATTCGACCAGCTGAGAGGAGCTTCTTTCTTCTCAAAGATTGATTTGCGATCGAGATACCATCAGTTGCGTATTAGGGAGGAGGACGTCTCGAAGACTGCTTTCTTAACGAGATATGGTTCCTACGAGTTTCGGGTTATGCCTTTTGGTTTGACCAATGCTTCAGTCGTGTTTATGGACTTGATGAATACAGTGTTCAGAGAGTTCCTAGATCAGTTCGTCATTGTCTTCATTGATGATATACTGGTTTACTCCCAGACAGAAGAGGAGCACGCTGAGCATTTGAGACAAGTTTTGTAGACGTTACGTCAGAACGAGCTGTATGCAAAGTATGAGAAGTGCGGGTTTTGGCTGAAGGAAGTTCAGTTTTTGGGACATATTATTTTCGACCGGGGGATATCTGTTGATCCGGGGAAGGGATCCGCAGTAAGGGAGTGGGGCAAGCCCACGACACCGACCGAGATCCGTAGTTTCTTGGGCCTAGCAGGATACTACAGGAGGTTCATTCGGGGTTTCTCCAAGATAGCGTGTCCTTTGACACATCTGACTCGTAAGAGTGTGCCATTCATCTGGAGTGATGCCTGTCAGTTGGTATTCGATGAGTTGAAGGATAAGTTGACCTCAGCACCTGTGTTAGCACTATCGAGCCTGGGAGTTGAGTATCTGGTTTACACCGATGTGTCCTTGCAAGGACTTGGAGGTGTATTGCAGCAGGAGAGTCAGACCATAGATTATGCTTCCCGTAAGCTTAAGCCTCACGAGAAGAATTACCCCACCCATGACTTGGAGTTAGCGGCATTGGTATTTACCCTTCGGATTTGGAGACATTATCTTTTGTGGGAGAAGTTTCGATTGTTCACGGACCACAAGTCCCTACAGTACCTATTCACGCAGAAGGAGTTGAATATGCGGCAACGGAGGTGGCTTGAGTTTGTGAAGGATTATCAGTTTGATATCCAATATCACCCGGGGAAGGCTAACGTGGTAGCAGACGCATTGAGCCGTAGGCTAGTAGATGAGGTGGCCAAGATGTGGAAGGCAAAGTGGAAAGAGTTGGGACACCAGAATGCAGTGACCAGATCGTTCATGTCTGTGATGACTGTTACACCGCAGATTGTCACGAAGGTGGTAAAGGCCCAGGCAAATGACTCGTTCTATCAGGAGCAGATAGTGCGGTTACTAGCAGAGGGAGCCGAATCCTATACCGTTAGCCCAGACGGGGGATTATGCTTCAATGGGAGACTGGTAGTTCCAGAAGGGGAGGAATTGCGACACGAGGTGATGGCAGAGTCGCACGGCTCACGGTTCGCAGTACATCCCGGTGGGGACAAAATGTACCAAGACATGAGACGTCAGTATTGGTGGAGCGGGATGAAGAGAGATATTACCGTGTTTGTTTCTAAATGCACCACTTGTCAGCTGGTAAAAGTGGACCATCAGAGACCAGCAGGACTTCTACAGCCATTAGAGATCCCGATGTGGATGTGGGAGAGCATCTCCATGGACTTTATCACGGGGTTACCTACGTCACAGAGGGGTCACGACTCCATTTGGGTAATTGTGGACAGGTTGACCAAAGTTGCTCATTTTCTACCCGTAAGGACAGACTACACTACAAGACAGTATGCCCAGCTTTTTATTGCAAAAATAGTGAGCCTTCATGGTGTGCCCCTAAATATCGTATCTGACCGAGACAAGATATTTGTTTCACGATTTTGGGAGAGTTTTCAGGAGGCCATGGGCACGGATTTGTGGTTGAGTACGGCATATCACCCGCAGACCGATGGGCAAACCGAACGTACAAATCAGATGTTGGAAGACATGTTGCGTATGTGCATCATTGATTTTGGGGGTGGATGGGAGCAGTATCTTCCACTGGTGGAGTTTGCTTACAATAACTCCTACCAGTTCACCATTGGCATGGCTCCATTTGAGGCGTTGCACGGTAGACATTGTCGTTCCCCAGCATGTTGGTTGGAGGTGGGGGACAACAAACTACTTGGGCTGGAAGTGATTCAGGATACTTCGGCGAGGATATAATTGATACGGAGTCACATTCGGATAGCTCAGGATCGGCAGAAGAGCTATTCTGATGCGAAGAGGTTCTTCAGGGAGTTCCAAGTGGGGGACCAGGTTTTACTCAGAGTATCTCCTATGAAGGGGATTATGCGATTTTGGAAGAATGGGAAGTTGGCACCGAGATATGTGGGGCCATTTCCTATCATCGAGCGGATTGGGTCTGTCGCATATAGACTTGGGTTACCAGAACATTTGCACAGGATTCATGATGTGTTTCATATTTCCTCGATAAGGAAATATCTTAGGGACGATTTGGCTCATTCTCACATTGCTTTAGAGGACATCGATCTCCAGCCTGATAGCTCCTACGAGGAAGGGCCGATTGCTATTTTGGACCGAATTGAAAGGAAACTGCGATCAAAGATAGTTTCGTTAGTACGTGTTTAGTGGCGGCATCATAATGCCGAGGAGTCCACATGGGAGCGTGAGGATGAGATGCATGAACGTTATCCAGAGTTATTTGTACCAGGTACTTTCTAGTTCCGAATTTCGGGATGAAATTCTGTTATTAGGGGGGAAGTATGTAATACCCCGCATTTTTTATCGATATTTATTTATCGGATTAATTAAATTAATTGTGAATTAATTGAGAATTAATCCGGATAAAATACTAACGAGAATTGAGTTGGTATTTGATTATAATGTGTATATATGGCAATATATGAATATTGAAAATATTGAAATTATCGCGAGGCTAAAATACGGCAATTTGGAAAATTTAGTTGGAACGCACGTGACAGTCGCGTCCTGAATGTAATTATTTGAATTAAAAAGTGAATTTTATTTTTATCAACCGTATGGTCATTTTGAGTGCGCCAAAGAGTCCGAAAGGGTCGAAATAGTCAGAAAACACTAGCCGGGGGTTTAGTTTGGGTCCCGAGGCATTTTTAGGCCATACCGGCAACCCAAAAGGGTAGTTTGGTAATTTTGGAATTTTGGGATTTATGACCAACGAATTTTGGGAGTTTAAAATAGTAAATTTAATGACCCACTAACCCATTACCAGCAATTAACTGATTAGAGGGAAACGGGAGTTTCATGAGAAGTTAGGAGAGGTTCCCAAAAGAGAAAACCTTAACCTTCATCTTCAACCTTCAACCTTGGGAGAAAAAGGAGAGAGAGCAACCTTCATCAATTCAACACCAAATTCAGAGAATAATCCAAGGCAAGTGGTTTAATTACGTTAATTTCAAGCGAATGCTTCTTCCATGCTTAGAAATTGATATAATTGCATTGTATTGGGAGACTTGTAAAAACCCATGTAATTGGAGTTATAAATTCATGTTTTGATAAAGAGATTGGATGTAGAATTATGTTTGGGCGATTATATTGTTAGAAATACATCTTTCATATTACAAAAACGGATTTAATTGTGGATATTGATGACTTTAATTTTCTAGGGTTCATATTCATAAGGGTTGGGGAATATTGGGAGATTTGATAATTGGGTGTTGTTTAGGGAGACTTGACCCCATAAATATGTTAAAATACGACCTAAGTATGTTTAGGAATGATTAGGAACCTTAAAAAACTATTGGGATAATGTTTGGATGAGTTTTGAGAAGAGAAAGTTGGAGGAAAAATGAATTTAGGAGTTCTGGGCTCGAAACTATCACCTCGTTAGAGACCTGCCCAGGTCGTTCGAACGATCTCGTTCGAACGAGCTTCTAACGAGTTGACAGTTTTCCTTCTAATGAGTTGGATGTTCGTTAGATGCCCACTTCGTTCGAACGAACACTCATTCGAACGACCTCGTTCGAATGAGACTTCTAACGAGTTGACATATTGACCTTTTTGGCCTGATTTGATTTCTAATGTCCCGTTACCTGGTTTAATTGTAGAGATAACATTCCCTTGATGAATAATTGATATAGTTGGGATATTTGGGATATATTGAGGAGTAAAACATAGAAGTGTGATTTGAACCAAATGAAAATTATGGATTAGGACGTGAGAGAGATTATTACGATGTTAGAACAAGTGACGGCTTAAATATTTGTATTAACTGGGGACATGTGAATTGTGAAACATTATAAGTTGGTATGAGAATGAAAAGTATACCACTAATAAAATTATGGTAATTACTAAGACGTGTGTATGCTTAGTATATGTATATGATTTTACGTGTATGACATACCTACCATACTTGCTATCACGGGAGGTTTGCGTTCGCTTAGGGCCATCAATTTTTGTGTGCCTACGGCGGGATATAGATGGGTACCTCGAGGACATAGGTCAGAGAAGGAATTATTGGAAAGTTAATAAGTCTGCTGATCATGGGAGCGTAGGTATGTGCGTAACCCATGTGATGTGACTGTGTTCGCCTGCATTGTTTGTGATTGTTGTTATCTGAGAACGATTCCTGAGAGATTCGGAATGTGTGATCCTTATGTACGTGATGTACCGGGATGGATAGCAGAGTATGTGTGCACCGCAGCTTAGTCTCGGGGTGGTTGTATTGTATATTTATGATGTGAATGATATACGGTTAAATGAACAGACTTGTCATGTCTAATTATGAGAATAATTTATAGTAACTCCTTGAGAAGATAAATAAGGGGATAACCTCCAGTAAATGGTAATGCTAATAATTGAGAATCCGAGTTTAAGTAAAGCTATCTATTCAATTGATAACATTGGGAATTCATATTGTGAATCGAGTAGATGGGTTAGAACTTATGTCAGTTTAGTTAGATATAAATACCACTTAGATGGGTACTGTACGTTAGGAGTGCACGATTAGACGAGAGGTGAGTATTTCATGTGAGAGCACGTCCTAACATGTACTTTGCATTATTTGTTTTAATGTTATTAAAGCACTTGCTGTTTTTAAAATACTCTTCACTTTCGGGCTCTGACCCGTTTGCTTTCAAACATATTTTTGTAAAACCTTTTAGGTGCCCAGCCACAAGGACACCATGCATAAGATTTCCATTCAGGTGACGAGCTGTAGCTGTTTGAGAAAGTTACAGGGCCTTGCTAATAGACGCTTATTTTGTCTTAACTCTATTCAGTTTTCATCATTTGTAGGGCATGTCGCCCATTTCTATTAGAGACATTTCATATTTCAGTTATTCAGATTGTTGGCATGTAATTAATTCAGGATATACTGTTTTATTTATTTCAGTGGTGGGATTGTTGTGAGGGGTTTTCCTCTAGACTTATTATTAATTGTTGGTTACTTTATTGAGACTTTATGGTGCATGGTTATGATATTCTTTCATAATTCTTTTATTGTATGTTAATCAGACTTAATTTAAAATTTGACATCTTTCTTTTTAAATACTAGGTGGTTAGTAATAATTAAAATGTTTTCGACGGTGATGCTGTTAACTGGACCAACTTGACATTTTTTATTAATTTAAAAAATGAGTAGTTACCCGGTATTTAATTAGTCGGGGTGTCACACGAAGGGCAACGAATCAAATATGTTAGGTTCCATCAACCAGCTCGTCACAAAATCCATATAGTCATACGACGCAGTCGTATAGGTGTATAGCAAGTAGGACTCGCCGATCATCGCCATAATCCTCTCATCCTTCAACATCAGTCGCTCCCACCTCATAGACGTAGGAGGCCCCTCGGGTGGCACAACCACCTCCTCCTCAGCAATCTAGCGAGTCACCCTCTCCCCGAGGTACTAGGAATGGCCGAACTCATGCGCCAGCAAACACCTCATCCGTGCGTTCACCCCGATCGCCCCCGCATCCTGAATGGATATCCCCCACGGGTAAAAGGTCACCTGAAAATATCCAAGTGAGCATAAATCAATACAAGACCAGAAGGAACAAAAACCAAGACTGAAATGGAAAGAGTCTTACCCTACCACTGGACAGGTCATTCAAGACCTGACGCACCGTCTTCAGGGAAAGAGATCCCTTCGACTATCGATTGGACTTAAGCCATTGATACAATTGACAGAAATCTCCAACAGTGTCATCCTTCAAAGCAATCAGCGGGGTGTTGCACCCAATCATCTCATAAAACCACGCCTAAATTCACAAGCAAAAAAGAGACGCATAAGGAAAATGTGAATGCATGAAAAGAAAATGCACGAATTAAAGAATTCCTCAAGAAGGTATGTGGCCCCAGCAAAGGTATTCCGGAAGCACCGGCTGAATGCATCCAGAGAAAAGTAAAGGGTCGCCAAGGTCAAACTCCCCCAATCATAGAAAAGGATGTTCGAAAACATCCTCAAGTACGGAAGAAACCATAAATGAACGACGTCGTCGCTCGACGCCACCATGAAACCTCCCAAAACCAGCAGAATGAATAACCGGGCCATCTGCCTCACTTGCAACCCATCCTTCACATCGACCTCCCTACCCAACATAACATCCTTCAACAAGGACAATCAGATAGAATCCCCAGAGACTATCCTCCTCACATGACCAAGTGCCGCACGCACTGCCTCCGGTCTCACCCGTAAAGAGAGATCCACCTCTATCTGCTCTCCATCACAATGCAGCCCCAGCAGCTGCTGCACGTCTATGGGAGTCACGGTCATCTCCCCAAAACCGAAATGAAAGTTATGGGTAGTGTCCCACCTCCTCCCTCCCAAAGCGCACAAGACCGCTGTCGAACGAGGCGTCTCATCCAGTGCCGATGTCAACTGCCCAAAACCCGTTGATGAGACCACCCAGCGCACCATAGGTGGGAGATGCTCCCATACATCCTTAAGCCCCGTTGTCCAGCGAGCGCGCATGTTCTTCAAAGAAATATCAGACTGGTAAAAAGAAAAGTCTCATCAAAAGTCAAGAAAGAAAAATCACCAGAAAGAGAAGAATGCCAAAGGTCGGGTTACTTACATAACCATCGGGGATCACTCTGAAAGAGCGATGATGCGATGGCTCCCGCAACAAGGTATGCTCATCCGCGATAGGCTCAAACGCATCAAAGGAGTTCTAACTCCACAAAGTAAGAGGTGCCCTAGCCCTCCACTCCGCATTGGCCCAGTCATCAACGGTCAACCACTCCCGGTGGACTACAGTTCTCACAATAGCAACCATTTCTTGAAGATCGGAATGATAGAACGATTTGAAGAAGAATCGCAGAAGAGAAAGAAATCAAAAGAAACTGTGAAAAAATGAGGGGATTAGCCCCCTTTATATAGGATGCCAAGCTCTATGTCTATCGGCATCTCCCCCTACCATACCGATCGACACTGACCCTTTGCCTTCCCGAGGTAGCCAAAAAGTCCGTGCCACTGTCGAATGGCACCCTTCATACTATGCCGACCGGCACCCCCCTTAATATTTCATACAGAAATTCCCAGAAAATACCCGAAAGCCTCGAAAATTCCCCAGAAAATCCCCAAAAATCCCAGGAAGGATTTAGAGCCTTTTTACCAAGAAACTTTCGCGTTCCCTCGAGCGGAACCTATTTTCCCCAGCGGCAACCTCAAAAACCAAGTGAAAACTCCTCCTGGCAAAGCTCCTGAGGATCCCTAAGGATCACCTGATCACTTCCCCAGTAGAATTCTCTTACTACACCTAAAATAGGTTATTCCCCCTGCGAGGTATCCTAAAGGCTTCCCCATCTATCAGCTCCCCAGCTCAGGTCAAAACCATAGAGCTCTTTCTCCAACATAATCAAAATCCAATATTTATCCACTCTTGGGTCAGAATTGGCCCGGTCTTGGATCGTCACCTGAGTTAGGTCAGAATTGACCTCGATCCTCGATCGTCACCACTCTTGGGTCAGAATTGGCCTCGATCTTGGATCATTACCAGAGTTAGGTCTGAACTGACCTCGGTCTTTGGTCGTCACCACACTTGGGTCAAGTTGGCCTCGATCTTGGATCGTCACCTGAGTTAGGACAGAATTGACCTCGGTCCTCAGTCGTCACCACTCTTGGGTCAGAATTGGCCTCAGTCTTGGATCGTCACCTGAGTTAGGTCATAATTGACTTCGGTCCTCCATCGTCACCTCTCTTGGGTCAGAATTGGCCCTGGTCTAGGATCATCACCTGAGTTAGGTCAGAATTGACCTCGATCCTCGGTCATCACCACTCTTGGGTTAGAATTAGCCACAGTCTTAGATCGTCACCTGAGTTACGTCAGAATTGACCTCAGTCCTCAATCGTCACCACTCTTGGATCCGAATTATCCCTGATCTTAGATCGTCACCTGAGTTAGGTCAGAATTGACTTCGATCCTCGATCGTTACCACTCTTGGGTCAGAATTGGCCCTAATCTTAGATACTCACCACAGTTAGGTCAGAATTGACCTCGGTCCTTGATCGTCACCACTCTTGGGTCAAAATTGTCCCTGGTCTTGGATCGTCACCTGAGTTAGGTCATAATTGACCTCGATCCTCGATCATCACCACTCTTGGGTCATAATTGTCTTCAGTCTTAGATAGTCACCTAAGTTAGGTCAGAATTGACCTCGGTCCTCGGTCGTCACCACTCTTGGGTCAGAATTGGCCCCGGTCTTAGATCATCACCTGAGTTAGGCCAGAATTGACCTCGATCCTCGATCGTCACCACTATTGGGTTAGAATTGGATCCACTTTTGGATCATGATCTGAGTTAGGTCAGAATTGACCTCGATCTTCGGTCGTCACCACTCTTGGGTAAAAATTGGCCCCGGTCTTGGATCGTCACCTGAGTTAGGTCAGAATTGACCTTGGTCCTTGGTCATCACCACTCTTGGGACAGAATTAGCCCCGATATTTGATCGTCACCTGAGTTAGGTCATGATTGACCTCGATCCTCAGTCGTCACCACTCTTGGGTTAGAATTGGCCTCGCTCTTAGATCGTCACCGGAGTTAGGTCAGAATTGACCTCAGTCCTTGATCGTCACCACTCTTGGGTCAGAATTGGCCCCGGTCTTGGATCGTCACCTAAGTTAGACTAGAATTGACTTCGGTCCTCAGTTGTCACCACTCTTGGGTCAGAATTGGCCCCGATCTTGGATCGTCACCTGAGTTAGGTCAGAATTGACCTCGGTCCTCGATCGTCACCACTCTTTAGGTCAGAATTGACCTCGGTAGACCTTTACCCTAAGCCCACGGATTCTACCTTGACCCGTAGAATTGGTCATCCCCATCCCACTCCTTAGGTCCTCAGAATCGACCTCGGCCCTCTGAATCGGTCATTCCTCCTCAAAAGCATCATGTGGTGTTCATTCGACGGTCAATATTTGTTCTAAACTCACCCATCGAGGGGATCTTTAGACACCCCATTCTATTACCCCCTAACTCTCCTTAGGTCCCTAGTACCTCCCTTCATCATTGTAAACCCAGTTCACGTCCCGAGTACTGACCTGAAGGCCATTGGGCACTCCCCGACTCAGTTTGACCCAAAATTCAAACTCTTCATCTCGATCGAGACTTAATGAATCTTCAAAGGTAATTGAATACCCTTTCCAACGGTCCGCCTCGTGCGCGATTCCAACTTACCATGCGAACGAACGATCCGTTTGCGTCCAAAACCTGACCTAGAGGCCATCGGGCGCTCTCGGGCTGTGTTTGACCTATGTCAACTCTTCAGCTCGATTGAGGCTGAATGAATCATCGAAGGGAACTGAATACCCTTTCCAATGGTCCATCCCGTGCGCGATTCTGACTTTCCATGCGGACGAACGATCCGTTTAACTCCGGGAGGCCACCGAGCGCTTCCCGGGCTCGATTGACCAAAGTCAACTCTCCAAACTGGGTCAAACTCTTTGGAATGTCGAATTAAATCTCCTAACCTTTCCAATGGTCCACCCCGTGTACGATTCGGACTTACCATGCGGACGAACAATCCGTTTGCGTTCGAGCGATTCCCCGTCTAATGGACTGACAAATGCTTCCGAGCCATATTTGACCCAAAGTCAACTCCCGAACCTGAGAGCGGTCCAAAGTACTTTCAATGATATTTGAATTTTCTTTCCAACAGTATGTCCCGTACGCGATTCTGACCAATGGTTTACCCTCGGCAGTCGATTTTCTAAAAAAGCTTGAAGCGCACTGCCAAATTGCAGGTTCCAGACCCTGCCTATCGGCACCGGCCGATAGGCAGGAATAGGTCTATGCTGATCGACACCCACCTGGGCCTATAAAAGTAGGCCTTCACCTCATTTGCGAGAGGAGCCCAAATATGATAAAAATTTCTCTCAACGAATCCCAGAAACCTCTCTCGAAGGCAGCATGATTTAAACTCCCAAATCCCTTTTTTACTTCCACTTTTCATCATCCTTTTCATCAAACTTTGTGAATTAACCACTCTCCATCATCATCCAAGCTCAAGGGCTGCTATTCAACACTCAAGATCAAGATCAAGATCTTCAAAAAGGTCCAACTTTCTCAAACTCTCTCTTGAATTCTCTTAAATTCCCATAAATTGTTTTCTTATTTAGCTTTTTATTATCTCATCTCCCCATCCTAATATACTTTTTATTTATTATTGCTGCACCCCTTTTATTTTCATAAAACCCAAAAAAATAAGAAAAAGAGGGTTTGCTCATAAATTTCAAGTAGGGATTCTCACCCTTTTTCCACACGTTTCTCACAACTGAAATACCTTTTTCTACACACACACACACACACTTACAAATAAGAGATTCCCCATTTGGATTTATGGGATAAACCCCACCCCTCATTTTGTATGCGAACTGCGTGGACTTTGATGCCTTTATAACTACGTAGGCGTCTTGGGGTAAAACCCGAGACTCGAGTCCTTTTTCTCACCTTTTTTCTCCTTATTTTATATTTTCTCTAAATCCATTTTCCTTATATTATATAAACTTTCCCTTAATAACGCATTACTCCATACGCGTTATTGTTCCCTTATAACGATCAACGTAGGGGTAATCGCGTAAATCTTATTTTTCTAATATTAACTTTATATATTCCTACGGATGACTCGCTTTATCCTTTCCATGATATAAGTCGAGGATTCCTACCTCCATTCTATATATACACATGCACACATATCATAGGGAGAAACCAAAGGAAAATAGCAAATATTCATGAGAGACCGAAAGGGCGGAATGGGTGCCTAACACCTTCCCATTTCGTAACTAAGCCTCCGAACCCTTCTCGAATCATCTTGGTTTCGCACGCACCAGTATGCCTTTGGAAGCCATCCTTCAGGGTGGCTTCCCCTTTTTCTTTTGTCTGTTTTGAGTAAAATAGCCTGGCAACTCTGAATCTCTCTACATTTTTACACCACATCTCAAACGACGCCGGCTGAAGCGCTCCCAAGAGGGACGCGCGGGACCCGAAGGATCCTTCTCCTCCGCGGTGGGGATCGGGGATGGACACAATGTTCTTGATTATTCTTAAAAAAACTTTATTTTGATATTCAAATCTTGGGTTGAAAATTATGTTCAATGGGGTTTAGGTTTTGTAGAAGTGGGGAGGTAAAATTATGGAGTCTATTGATTTTTGAGAATGGTTAAAAGTGTTTTAAAAACCCTAAACTCGTGTTTAATTAATAGGGAAAATATGAGTGATTAAATTAAACACAAATTCTAAAAGTTTAAGCTACCTGCATACCGACTAGCCCACTCCCTTTTGTTTTTATATATAATTTTAGAAAATTCACTTTTACTCCCGAATTAAATTCCACTCAAAAAATTATTTTATATATCAAAACCAACATTTTCTCATCCTAAAATTAATTAAATTCTAAAAATTATTTCGCGAAATATTTAACTTATAACAAATTTTTTCGATGTAAGGAAATCACGAGGTGTTACAAGGATAAATTTTCATTTCCATGGGTCACAATATACCGAGAATATTGGACTGAGCAACCATTAAGGTACATGTGACACCACTTTATCCTAGTACCTAATAGCTGTGAAATCCAATTCAATGTACCTTAAAACTAAACAAACTTCAAAAGTTCACTTTCACTGAGACCTTGGGATCAAGATATAAGTTGTTCGATATAATTAGATGCATGGAGGAAAAGAGTGAGGACATTAATTAGCCACTAGCCTTTTCGTGAAGCGACTTTACAAATGTATGAACTTTACCTGGTAAAGTGACTTCTCTAAAGTACTAACTTATATTTTTTGGTAGAGGTAAATTTCCTAAAGTACCAATTTTCCTTTCAGTAAAGTGGCTTTCCTAGAGCATAGAATTATTTCAACTACCCTCTTTTAGGGATTCTCGGTGGTATATGGCTTAAATAATATAAAAACCAAGATTATGCACTGTGTAATGCAGACATGTAATCTTTAATTTTTACATACTTTGATGTTTATTTGATCGCGAGGTCCTTCGTGCGTACCTATATATTTGGGGAAATGTACAGTCCAGTACAGGGGGGCATAAGAATGTATCTAGGTTGTGAGGAACTCTAAAACTAAGGCTGCTAAATAGTCCTAAAATTTAAATAAAGTAGTCAAGTGGCAAATAAATTTTAAGCATAATAGAAAGCAGTCATATAAATAGTTTGGTTATGTTGATTGTATCCCCAACATAGTTGTCAAGCCTCGAGTAGTGATGCACCTCGGGGGAAGGAACTGTGTTGCAAAATTAACGTTGGTAGTGGTTGTGCTCATCTCCTACTCTGTCACCTCCCTCCCGAGGTAGGGTTGATGGTTTGAGTTTTTGGGGATCAATGACTTACCCTTGGATTTCATTTCATGTCATGTCCAATTTTTACGAACTCCCCTTTTGAGCTAATACTAATGCATATTTTAAAGTCTTCGGTTTGCCCAATGATTCTTATTATGCGGGTTCGAGAACCTGGTTACGATTGGGAAAGGTTTTAGGAACACCACTTATTTTTTGTGGTTCTTAGTTCTATCCCTATTATTCCTCTTTACATTAATCGATTAGTTTATAGTTAATTTTAGAATTTTCTTATAGACTTTAGCATTTGGTTCCCTTAAATGTAGATAGGTGCTTAGGTCAGAAAACGATATTAGTGAGAGGTATAAAATGGCAGTTTAACCGATTTTGGTATGGAATATTTTTTGTGTATGACTTCATGCTTTACATTTTTATAAGGAGTGGTTTTTATCATGTATGTAAGTGTGCGAGAAAAATCAATTTTGAGATAGTTTCATATCTAATTCAAAGTTAGCGGATAGATATAAAAGTGAGAGATGGTTGCATTAATGTTGTGATACATGCTTCAACGTGATGTGTTTGTTAGTGTAGGGATGAGCAAAAGGTGGGGGCTTTGAGATATTTTTGAAATATCATTTTTTGTATGTATTAGTGCGTAATACCCCGCACTTTTATGGGAAATTAAATTTCATAAATGGGTGTAATTTGGAAATTTGAGGAATTTCTCGAAATAATAATTTTTGGAGTCATGACTGTTATATGCTTTCCGATGCATGGTATAACTAATTTTGGGAATAAGTAGATGATAAGGATTATTTTATTATAGGTCGCAGTTCAGTGAAGTGACAGTGGACAATATTTTAATTGTAAAACCCACATTAAGTTATGTTGGGTTAAAATAGTGAATTACAGTCAAGTGCCTCAGATGGAAATTTCGATTGCACGGTTGGTCTCGGAATGGTCGAGATAGTCTGAATGGAGTATCCGGGAGTATTGTTTAGGATTTGAGAATTTTTGGGCTGATAGGGACTCGTAGTTGAGTAAACGAGTCATTTTTAGGTTTAAAGGGATAAACCTTAAATTCTTCCTATATAAGGAGGGAGACGGTAAGAAAAGAGAGAAGAGAAAAAGGAGAGGAGAGGAGGAGAGAAAAGAGGAAGAAAAGGGAAGCTCCGGCTAAACTCTGTGGAATTTGGCTCGGGATCGTCGAATTTTATCCACGAGGCAAGTGTTTACTTGCTTATTTAGTTTAAAGCATAAATCTCATATTGTAGTTGGTAGTGATAAATCACAAAGATTTTCGGGATGGGCTTTTGTGAACCAAAATAGGTTTTCGAAAAAGTTTAATGGATTAACCCCGAAATATATTCCAATTAGAAAACTTAGGATTTAGTTAATAATTTTTGTGGATAATGGGTTCTAAGATGTTTACAACCCTCATTGATTGTGTATATATAGTTGATTGAGGTTGGGGGACGTTCAGTTAGGAGATACGAGCTTGGGAGAAGCTTTAATGGCCAAAACAGCTTCTCAGAGAAGAAGTTGTCCATAGCGATCGATCGATCGAGGGTAAAGGATCTATCGATCGAACATCGATTGATCAAGGGCCAAGGGTCAATTCGATCGACCCTTCAGGACTTTTTGTAATTTCTGCCTAGGGTTAATTATATGGGATGAATTCGAATTTTAATTGGTTCTAGCTTATTCATTTGAGGAAATAAGTATTTATCTAGTAATTGACACTAGCCATTTTGGGGAGAATTATGGGATCTAGGAGGGTGTTATAATTGTGTGTCACTAAGGTATATTTTCGAGGAAAATAGACAAATTGAAGGATTTGAAAACTAGGATTTCTAGAATTATAAAAGGGGACTTTTAAATAATTATTATTGGATTGAAATGTATACCTTGGATTAATTGGGTAAAATCCATTACTTATTTAATTATGGATGTTCGGAGTGAGGGACACCCGAGGGAGAATTTTAGCGAGAGATTATAGCTAAATAATCGTGCGAATGGGAAAAAGTAAGTGTATGGAATTAGTGAGTAACTCCTACGAGGTGACTAGGATGGAAATTGGGTTATAGGTTAAAGATAAGTTGAGAGTATACTTATCATACGATTATGAATTGGAATATTTGGAGAGTATATAAAATTCCCAACATCGATTAAGGTGTGAGGCATATTTAAGTGTGAAAATACTTAAATATTATTATGAGATTGGCAATTTTTGCCATGTGTACATTTGCGGAATGATGTAATACAAATGTGTGTGTATATATATATATATATATATATATATATATATATGTGTGTGTGTGTGTGTGTGTGTGTGTGTGTGTGTGTGTGTGTGTGTGTGAAGCATACCCCCTCTAACGCTATCATCAGAAGTTGCGCGATGAGGGTGAGCCCCTAGTTTGCGGAGCAGGGTGTGGATAGTCCCTAGCTCATAGTCGTCCATTGTTATATTGTGTGATTTTTATAAGGGATGAGACGTGATGGTTATGTTTCATCTGATTGCCTGTTAGAAATTATGACGGCTTTCGAGATGTTGTGATTTGGTTTTGACCACAAAGTAGGTGACATTTAGTCCTAATGGTGGTCCCCAGGATGGTATGTGAATAATGCCTTGGAAGATGATAGCGTTGAGAGACCGCATCCTCGAGTTATAGATCGTTGGGATGGTCATTATACCGGTGTGTATGGTATACAACTTGTGCATGAGAAAATGTATTATATATCTCTAGTAGAGTAAAGAGATAAAAGAAAGCTATATTTAATTCTCATTCTGGGAGATTATATCCGGACTCAAAATGTGATATGTATATAAAAAGGGAGTATAAACGTAATTAATTATGTGGGTACATATACATATATTTATACGTTATGTGCTCAAGGTCTAATGGATCTCGATGATCGACGTTGTCGAGCAGTAGTGTGTCGGGGGGTTCCTTGTTTGGATTTTGCTTCGCGAGACACCCCACGCATGAACGCAGTGCAGTGTTGAGAATGGA
This sequence comes from Sambucus nigra, assembly GCA_949130495.1. Lineage (NCBI taxonomy): Eukaryota > Viridiplantae > Streptophyta > Magnoliopsida > Dipsacales > Adoxaceae > Sambucus > Sambucus nigra. The sequence goes on along the minus strand of OX422224.1, from coordinate 136,283,623 downwards.
GAGAATTTTAGCCCTTAGTACTCGGGTTGTCTAGGTTTCTAGCAGACGGGTGAATTAGATTAGTTAGGCAGGGTGTCTCAACTAAGATGTTTTAAACGAATGCATTAGGTGTGAACTATTAGAAGGGGGTGAGGGGTATCTCATGGGAGTTCGATACCAATTTAAATATGAGACAAATCCTATTTTTTTTAAATAAGGATTTATGCACTTGCAAAATATTTTTACAAATCGGGCTCTGACCCGTTTTACTATTTTTCTCTTTCACTAGGTGTCTAGATACAGGGATGCTTGGATGATGATTCCTTCGACTCAGACGACTGCTGCAGTAACTGTGGATGCATGCACATTCACTGTAGACGCTTTTATTCTTGTAATCTAGATAGGAGGTACTGTATAAACATTCGGGTTAATAACCCACTTGCATTTATTTATTCTTTTACCGCCTTTTATGTAGATTCGATATGGTTGTATTATATTAAACCGAGTGTTCGATTATTTTCATTTCATTTCAGTTTCATTTATTCAAACTGTGTGAATGTTTTAATTGGAAATTGTTTAAAAAGATTAGTTAAGTAAAATTTTGATGCCAGCCTAATAGGTTATTAGTAATTAATTTGGTTTTCAACAGTGATGCTAAGAATGATCCATATGCGACTCTTGTTTTAATTTGGCACATGAGTGATCTCCCGGTATTTTATTAAGTGTGGTGTCACAAATGGTATCAGAGCATCAGGTTCTGGTGTCCTTAGAAATCTGTGCGGACGTACTATGCTTTCAACGTTGCCTTCGATTTGATATAGATCCTTAAGAATTAGGATTGTTGATTACCATTGTGAGATTTCGTTCTCCTACTATTACATAAGATTACAGTTAATCTTTTGCACGCTCGTTTGAGGTTCATGTGCTGATCGAGGAGGGGCGACCAAGGAAGGCCATGATGAAGGCAACAGGAGGCAGGGCTTAGCTGGAACAACTAGTTAAGTCAGGGACTAGGACCATAGCAGAGTTCACACCCCTTGTGGAATTTGCTAAGGATTGTTATAGCGGCTACTAGAGTATAGTAGTTATGAGTATCCAAGTACCACTATATTAGGAAGTGGTGATAAACTTGAATTACCCGATAAAGTTGAATTGGAAAGAAGTTAGAAGGGTCTTCGATAAGGACCATACGTTGAGGTTTAAGTTGTACAAAGTCAGTGTAGCGTCACTTAGTGGAACTAGAAAGCTCAGAAGCTTTGTCTTAGAGAAAGGTATGGAAATACCCATATGTGGAAAATTGAGGAAAAAATTTCACTCGTAGGAGAAACGTTGTAAGGGTGGGAACGTTAGTCACCATATTCGGGGGAGCAGGATGTTTTGCTCATAGAGGAATCTTACGGGCAGTTTTAATCGCGAGTTCCTTTGGTTTATTAGTAATGAAGAGAATGAAGTTTTTAGATTATTCACATGAGTATCGGTCAGAGGCCGACAGTGAATAAAGAGTGATATGGAGAAGTAAGCTTTGTACCGAAGTAAGGTAGGTACAAGGAAGAGAGGGTCCTTCAGTGGAATGATAGGCTCGCTGAATAAGTGTTGCTAACACTTGTGGAGAATTTATATCCATGGAACCCATTAGTGGACATCCACCCGGGGAATTCATGGAACCATGGCTGTTGAAGCTGGTAGTAGAGTTTCCTTGTAAGGAAAAAGTTAAAGGAACTATGTAGGAAGTTGTCAGGATCGAGGATATAGAGTCTGAGACACTGATAATCTTAACATGGTCAGGGTATCCCGAGATGGAAAAGGTCTCTATGTGGTGTATATAACCACACGGGTAGTCCTTTCCTAATAGAAATTAAAGGATAAGAATAGTGTGCCGAGGTGGGGCATCAATTAAAATAGTTTTGGTTCGACTGACTGGCGGAGTTATTATTATGAGTTTAATCTCAGATGAAGGAGATATGTTTGGTGTTACTAGATAGAGTCCCAGTATTTCATTAACCCTATATTCGTGTGTGTAATTAGAGCTTTGTGGAAGTATCGATAACATTATATATAGTGTATGTATATGTGTTTCTTACGGTACCAGAGTTCTATTTTCCTTCATTCGCTATAAAAGTGGGTGTTGATATTTTGAATATATATATGGTTTGTATTACTCGTTCTAGGTGTGATATACGAGTCTAGTATTTTTCTGAGTACAATATGTTTTTTTTTTAGAGCGACAACAGGCTAAGGATTGCAAGACTATCGTGTCCGCAGTTTCAGGGTGGAATAGGTTGTTGCGATATCTCACCTAAATACAAGTTGAGTTCGCCTTTGTTATTATGGGTAAATGGAACTTCGATGAGCAAACATTTTATTATTATGATTCGAGTGAGTGGAGACCTTATAGATATGATTTAAGGTGTGAAAGATTTATTTTTAAGTTGTGAGATTAAGCTCGTTATTGTTTGCACTGACGACTTAGTGTTAGTACAAGCGCCTGGTGGTGTGGCTCCTAAGAGGAAATAGGAGTTCTGACGACATTCTATAGATTGGTGGTATGGGTTTATCCCAGTGGCATAATTGAAGTTAACGTACCTCCACGCCCGACAAAGTTAAGTAGTATTGTATTGGAGGGGTTCATTGTTTGGATTTCGCTTGCGAGACGCTCCGCGCATGAACCTTAACGACGTCGAGACTATAGACATGTTATAGGATGCAAGGAGGTTGGTTTTGTCGATAAGTCATATAGTGTGGAAGAAGCACTATAGACTGAGAGCCATATGATGATGATATGATTATGGAAATATAAGTGCTATGGAGAAGAACTAAATTGGTCCTCTCATTGCAAGTAGGTGGGTGAAGCTTGAGTTAGAAAAATTGATTTGAGGTTTACAACCATGTCTTAATGAAAAGGAAAATTTTGGAAGAAGTACGTTTTGGGTGTAATGTTCACGACAAGTTTGAAGGGAGTAGGCGCCTTAATTAGTTAGATTTTCCATTTTGACAAGGTAGAAGGATATAAGTACGTTAGTAAGTTAGTGAGGTAGGATGTAGGACATCCCTCTGGTGTGCCTTAGCCCGTTATATCTCGATGACCAACGATGCGAGGGAGTAGTGTAATAGGAGGGTTCTTGTCTGGATTTTGCTTTGCGAGATGTCCCATGCATGAAACCGAGCAAATGTCGGAAGTTCAGAGAGGTCTTGGGCACTAGGGATATACTTAGGATTATGCTCATTTCGCGTGAGTAGAGTAACGCTAGATCATAGGATTATTAGGGAGTAAGTTCAGTAGAGTTGGTGGCGCCGATATAGGAAGATTTTGGGGAAGTAAACCATAAGAAGATTGGTTGATTAACCCTAAGAAAAATTGAATTTCACGGGTTGGGAGGACCCATGTGTGAGTATTACACCAAGGAAATGATGCCCATATTTATAGAGAGTGTTATGTGTGTCACGTTTACAATGGTTGGCATGAGTTAAAAGGTGTATGGGTACCTTGGTAAGGTTTTTTTATATACCGCCTAAAATGGAAGGGTGTAGTATATAATGTTGAAGTTTATGCCGTGAGGCAGTCACAAATGAATTTGGAGTGTGTTGGATGGAACATCGTGAGATGTAGGCGATAATCCAATGGTATCGGGCAATAAGAAGTAGCATGCCCAAGATAAGCGATGACACTGACGAGAGTGGTCGAGCGTTAGAGTAATTTGTTTTTGGGGGAAATTAGATATCCAGATGTAGACGAGCGAACATTTAGAATCATGTTTGGACATTAGAGCGGTGGCTATAGGCTCGTCTTTCTACGTGGGTCACTAGAAAAAATGGGTGCGATGTGACATTATTAAAGTCACCTTACGATCGAGGTAGAAGTATAGTATCATATAAACCGAGGTAGAGGTGAGTGCTGAATGAGTATATGGTTGAGATCCATTGGGGTAGTATCATTCCCCTTGAGGCATTAGGATATGGAGTGATCCTAGGATAGTGTTGGTAGTATTGGTTGTATCTGAATTTTGAGGAAGAAATTCCATTGTAAAGGGGGAGTATGTAATACCCCGCACTTTTATGGGAAATTAAATTTCATAAATGGGTGTAATTTGGATATTAGAGGAATTTCTCGATATAATAATTTTTGGAGTTAGGAGTGTTATATGATTTTCGATGCATGGTATAACTACCTTTGGGAATAAGTAGATGAGCATGATTATTTTATTACAGGTCGCAGTTGAGTAAAGCGATAGAGGATAATATTTTAATTGGAAAATCCGCATTAAGTTGAGTTGGGTTAAAATAGTGAATTGGGGTCAAGTAGCTCGGATTGAAATTTCGATTGCACGGTTGGTCTCGGAATGGTCGAGATAGTCTGAATGGAGTATCCGGGAGTATTGTTTAGGATTTGAGAATTTTTGGGCTGATAGGGACTTGTAGTTGAGTAAACGAGTCATTTTTAGGTTTAAAGGGATAAACCTTAAATTCTTCCTATATAAGGAGGGAGACGGTAAGAAAAGAGAGAAGAGAAAAAGGAGAGGAGAGGAGGAGAGAAAAGAGGAAGAAGAGGGAAGCTCCGGCCAAACTCTGTGGAATTTGGCTCGGGATCGTCGAATTTTATCCACGAGGCTAGTGTTTACTTGCTTATTTAGTTTAAAGCATAAATCTCATATTGTAGTTGGTAGTGATAAATCACAAAGATTTTCGGGATGGGCTTTTGTGAACCAAAATAGCTTTTCGAAAAAGTTTAATAGATTAACCCCGAAAAATATTTCAATTAGAAAACTTAGGATTTAGGTAATAATTTTTGTGGATAATGGGTTCTAAGATGTTTACGACCCTCATTGATTGTCTATATATAGTTGATTGAGGTTGGGGGACGTTCGGTTAAGAGATACAAGCTTGGGAGAAGCTTTAATGTCCAAAACATCTTCTCGGAGAAGAAGTTGTCCATAGCGATCGATCGATCGAGGGTAAAGGATCTATCGATCGACCATCGATTGATCAAGGGCCAAGGGTCAATCGATCGACCCTTCAGAACTTTTGGCAATTTCTGCCTAGGGTTAATTATATGGGATGATTTCCAATTTTAATTGGTTCTAGCTTATTCATTTGAGGAAATAAGTAATTATCTAGTAATTGACACTAGCCATTTGGGGGAGAATTATGGGATCTAGGAGGGTGTTATAATTGTGTGGCACTAAGGTATATTTTCGAGGAAAATAGACAAATTGAAGTAGACCTGTCAACGGGTCGGTTTGGGTCATGTAAGGGTTACGGGTTACGGGTCAAAACACCCTAACCCATACACGACCCGTTAAGCCTAACGGGTCTAATAACAATACCCAAACACGACCCGTTAATATTAACGGGTACACGACCCAAACCGTTAACACCCGTTAATATTAACGAATCATTTTGGGTCAAAATGGGTAACGGGTTGGGTGACCCTATAATACCCGTTAGTCTTCAATACTTTAAAAATAATGGGTTTTAATTGTAATTTTTATTGGGTATAGATTGAGTGACCCTATAGCACCCGTTAGTCGTTAAAGATTTAGAAATAATGAGTTTTAATGGTTATTGTTATTGGGTACGGGTTGGGTGACCGTATAGTACCCGTTAGGGTTAACGGGCGTTAACGGGTAGAAACGGGTTAAAACGGGTACAGATAAATTTTCAAACCCGAATCGTTAGTGTTAACGGGTCTACCGTGTCAACCCGTTAATGACCCAAACCCAATAAGGGTAAACCCATTAACTTATAATTTCGTGTCGGGTCGTGTCGTGTTAACGGGTTATCGTGTATTTTGACAGGTCTAAATTGAAGGATTTGAAGACTAGGATTTCCAGAATTATAAAAGGGGACTTTGAAATAATTATTATTGGAGTGAAATGTCTACCTTGGATTAATTGGATAAAATCCATGACTTATTTAATTAAGGATGTTCGGAGTGAGGGACACCCGAGGGAGTATTTTAGCCAGAGATTATAGCTAAATAATCGTGCGAATGGAAAAAAGTAAGTGTATGGAATTAGTGAGTAACTCCTACGAGGCGACTAGGATGGAAATTGGGTTATAGGTTAAAGATAAGGTGATAGTATACTTATCATACGATCATGAATAGGGATATTTGGAGAGTATATAAAATTCCCAACAGCGATTAAGGTGTGAGGCATATTTAAGTGGGAAAATACTTAAATATAATTATGAGATTGGAAATTTTCGCCATCTATACATTTTAGGAATGATGTGTATGTATGTGTGTGTATATATATATATATATATATATCTGTGTGTGTGTGTGTGTGTGTGTGTGTGTGAAGAATTTCCCCTCTAATACTATCATGGGAAGTTGCGCGATGAGGGTGAGCCCCTAGCTTGAGGATCAAGGTGTGGATAGTTGAAGACTCGTGCGACTGTTTGATAATTGATTAAATTCGCAATTTTCTAATTTGGCTCACTTATTTAATTAGAGTCTATTTTTAAACCAAATAAATTCAGCCCCTAAACATGCATCTATGGTGTGTGTGTCAAACCATGAACAAATAAAGCATGCGACACAACAAATATGCTGAGACACAGATTTCAGGAAAAAAACCTTACGGGTAAAAACCTTTATTTCACTATGAATCTATAAATCACAACTTACAATTACATAGAGAAATCTGCGATGGATCAACGTGCAGTCAACCCACAAAGACACGAAGTCTTGAACTCAGCAACAGAATACACACAGCACCCTCCAAGGACTCGTAGCCCAAACTTCAGCAAAGAATCTTCACGCAACAAGATCCTCAATGACACACAGTCATACAGTGTAGAGACGCACTCCACAAAAGATGAAGAAAGGCAAAGATATGTTCTGGAACACCAAAAAAATTCACTAAAGCAAGATGGGAGTTTTGTGAATTGTAAATAAAAAAGGGATTAAACCCACCCCTAAAAGATGAAGCCTAAAGATTACAGGTTTGGTAGTGTTTCTGTTCTGGAAAACGTATGGACTTCTTAATGAAAACGTTACCATTTAATGAGTATTTATGCAAAAACGCACCGCCTCAAAATTTGAGCTCGTTCGAACGAGACGCATATGTCGCTTGAACGAAGGACGCTTTCCATTTAAATGACATCGCGCGACTTCCAATCTCCTTCCAACCAGATACTGATCTCGCGCGAATGACTTGTGTGTTAAAATCGAGGTCCGCTTCAAAACATAGAAAATGTACTCATTCTCAAATTTTGATGAAAAAGTTCACTCCAACACTTAGAAAATATTTTGTAAAAATACCCCAAAAGATCTAAGTGAAAAGTAAAGGTATTCAAAACATAACCTTACCAAAGTAAACTTCGCGGAGTCTTGAATGATGATTAACTTGATTAATTCGGATCCGTCTTTGATGTAGATTGCTTTTTAATGCTCTTCGACGGTGTATTGGTAGATGACATAACAAATTGATAACGGACCTATGGAAATATGTCCTTACAAATCTCCCCCTATGTCTATGCCCGTACATACATAAAAAATACGAATTATCAAAAACAAAAATGCCTATACAAATCTACCCTCCCATGAATAAATTTGCAAGACTGTAAAACTGTTCTTCAATCATCTTCGTAAAATCTCAAAGCTTTTCTCATTAAGGTGTGCAATATCATGATCTTCAATCTTCGTAACTACACACATGAGATAAAGCAAAAACCTTCGTGACACATCGAGTTTGAAATGAAATAAGAATAAAGCATTAATAATCAAATCTCTCCTATAATGCCAAAACTCCCCCATAACATGATAATTCTTTCTCCCCCTTTTTATGATGTCCCCAAATATACAGATAAGAAGAAAAAAATCAAAATATGGAGTGTCACGAAAAAAATGCATAGAAAACATGGATTAATCAATGCGCATGTAAAGGAGTATCTCACAAACATTCACAAACTATTTTTTATTTTTCAAATTTTTCATACAAAAATAAGATACAAAAAAAATCACACCATGGATTTAAACTCAAACAACCAAGTCATGGAAATGGAATGTATGGGTGTGAACACATTCGATAGGTAAATAAACTCAATCAATTATATGTGCACGATGCATATGTTTACCCCTAACGAATGAACATCAAAAGAATCCTTAGGTGTAAAAATTTATTGAATTTAAATAACATCGTCTTATACAAATCAACAAATCAAAGTCAAATGATTTTCACATCAATAACGTCCAAAACTATTTAGCGCTTTTTCAAGATTTTCAAGGATGTGCAAACCCGTTATAGATTCTCCAACCAAACTACCTCATATATATTTTCTTTTAGAGGTAATCTAAATTCTCAAACTTTGGAGAATTGGTGCAAAAACCTAAATGGCCCATATTTGGCATGAATTTCTTTTTATTGCCTTTAAAGTTTTTCGGGCTCTTTTAAACCTCTTTGGACCCCAAATAATAAAATTCCTCCATTTTTTAGGTCCAATTAAATGGTGGCTTAGTATTCGCAAAGGCAAAATGAACCTTTCGCAGCCCTTCCCCATTTTTTTAAATAAAGCACACAAACTCAAAAAATGGTTCTTATATGCACAACTTTTTTTTATCAAGTTTTATCGCGCTTGGTTCGTTTCAAGGACATGATTGAAGTGAAAACACCCAACCAACATGTGATAAGACAAGCACAATAATCAAACAAATATGTGCATGTGTGCAAAAAAGGAAATCATGAGTCAAACAAGTAGGAAGTAACACTTAATTACATCTCAATAACTCCATACATTATAAAGCACAAGGATGAATTCACCTATTGTCTCAAAACCCTATAAAATAGTCACAGGAAAATAATGTAATGATGTTGTGACTCGGTCATCCTAAGTCTTCATCCATAAATGGTGAAAACAAAAAACAAAAATATTTTTGGATTTTTCTAAAAATTTTATCAAAATATTTTTTTTAAATCTATACAAAAATGATACATACTAGCAATAAGCAAATAATATCATCATGAAAAACAACCTATGCTAGTAAACAAGTCAAACCTTAATCGTTAGGTGCAGAGGGGTTTTCCAAAGGTGGTGCCAAATTAAGAAAAATCTCCATCAAATCTTGTGAAGTTTTGACTAAAAACTTAACTTGCTCACCTAAATGTGAAAACTCTCTCATGTAGTCTTCGGGAGCATGTAAAGAATCATGTGTGGGTGCATGTGTACCAGAAACACATGTAGAAGAAAAACGTGACACATAACCCAACTTAAAACAAAATTCCTTAAGGTGACCTCTCCTCTTACAATGTGAGCAAACATAAATAGGCCTAGGAACACCTCTCTAAAAAACTATAGGATGCGCTCTCCTAATTTGAATGGGACGCCGAGGTGGGTTAGGGTGAGACTCACCTGAATCTGACACTAAAATGGGAACTGGCTTGGGTGCTAATTGGGAAGTAGAAGCACCGCTATGACTTATTCCTAACTTCTCACCTTTACCCTTAAGAACCACCTTTTCAACCTTCTTAGGTGCGTTCTCAAAAATAACTTTGACCTCCCTGGCACGTTCTAGATCACTCTCGAGTTGGGATACACGTGTCGTCAAACTAGACAACGTGTTGGTCAAATCACACTTCTCCTTTATTAAAACCTCCTTCTCTCTCTCCAAATCTAAAACCCAACGACCTAAATCTCGATTATACTTCTTAGTTTTCAAGGTCTCGGTGTACAAATCCCTAAAATATTTTTGGAGATTTCTTTCATCTCCATTTTCTTCCTCGCTCTCATCCTCACTCGAAGAACAAAAATCACTATCATCACTCTCGTGTGCACTCTCGTGAGACAAAGTGGGTGTGCTCACTCGACTAGAAAAAGCGACAACCATCCCATGTGCTAAACCTTTATCAGACTCATCACCCTCACTATCACTAAGTGTGGCAGGCATGGCTTTTTCTTCCCTTTCTTTCTAAGCTATGTTGGACACTCAAACGACTTATGTACCTTACCCCCACATTCAAAACAAGTCACGTTCTCAAGATCTTCCTCACACTCCTCATCTGAGTCATTCTCTTTTTCTCTCTCACCGTTTTCTTTGGCCTTTCCTTTCTTTTTATTTTTCTAAAAAAATTTCTTTTTATTGGAAGACTTATTTTTGTTCATGTTGAGAAATTTTTTAAATTTTTTCGCAAACAAGGCCATATCATTAAAATCAAAGTCTCCCTCAGAATCGGACTCACAAACTTTTTCTTTCTTTTTCTTACAATGAGTCTTTTAAGCAATGTCATTATCCTTAGCCTTAATGGTTTTGGGAATCATGTCAATCTCATTGGTTTGAAGATCTCCTACAAATTCTTCCAACTTAAGTGATTTCAAATTTCCCAAAGAGTTCAAAATAGTGACTTTAGGAATAAAGCATTTTAGGAGAGATCTCCAAATCTTTTTAACGACACGCGTGTTATCAATCACCTCACCCAGATTAAAACTGGTATTAATAATGTCTGACAAACGTGCATAAAAATCATCAAAGCATTCAGACTCAAACATGGTGATAGTCTCGAATTGGGTGGCCAAATTTTGTAACTTAGATTCTTTAACCGCGTTCGTACTATCATAAGTCAATTTTAAAACATCCCAAGACTCTTTAGACGTGGTGCACGTCATAATTCGGCGAAACTCATCCGGAGTGATAGCTCCAGAAATAGCACTTAAACCACGTGAATTAAATTTAGACATTTTATGATCATCTTCAGTCCAGGATGACATGGGTTTTAAAGAGGAAATATTATCAACAGTGACCATGGGAGGAGTCCACCCATTTTTGCAAAGGTACCAAACACGCTCGTCAATGGCTTTTAAACTAGATTTCATGCGAGCTTTCCAATAGACATAATTAGATCCATCAAAAATAGGCATCCGATTATATAAGTGCTCCATAGGAAAGATTGCGATATTTAAAAAAAACTGATTTTTCAAAAAATCAATATCACACGATTATGCAAAAAATAGGAATACGCGATAAATTAGCGCAACCCTCTCTGATACCAATTTGAAGAGTCGTGCGACTGTGTGATAATTGATTAAATTCACAATTTTCTAATTTGGCTCACTTATTTAATTAGAGTCTATTTTTAAACCAAATAAATTTATCCCCTAAACATGCATCTACGGTGCGTGTGTCAAACCATAAACAAATAAAGCATGCGACACAACAAATATGTTGAGACACAGATTTCAGGAAAAAAACCCTTACGGGTAAAATACTTATTTCACTATGAATCTATAAATGGAAACTTACAATTACATAGAGAAATCTGCAATGGATCAACGCGCAGCCAACCCACAAAGACACGAAGTCTTGAACTCAACAAGAGAATACACGCAACACCCTCCAAGGACTCGCACCCCAAACTTCAGCAAAGACTCTTCATGCAGCAAGATCCTCAATGACACGCAGTCATACGGTGTAGAGACGCACTCCACAAAAGATGAACAAAGGCAAAGATATGTTCTTGAACACCAAAACAATTCACTAAAGCAAGGTGGGAGTTTTGTTAATTGGAAATCTAAAAGGGATTAAACCCCTAAAAGAAGAAGCCTAAAGATTACTGGTTTGGCAGTGTTTCTGTTCTGGAAAATGTATGGACTTCTTAATGAAAACGTTACCATTTAATGAGTATTTATACAAAAATGCACCGCCTCAAAATTCGAGCTCGTTCGAACGATAGGCATATATAGCTCGAACGAATGACGCTTGTCGTTCAAACGACATCGCGCGACTTCCAATCTCATTCGAATGAGATGCTGATTTCGCGCGAATGAGCTGGGCGTCAAAATTGAGGTCCGCTTCAAAACTTAGAAAAAATACTCATTCTCAAATTTTGACAAAAAAGTCCGCTCCAACACTAAGAAAATATTTTGTAAAAATATCCCAAAAGCTCTAAGTGAAAAGTAAAGGCATTTAAAACACAACCTTACCAAAGCAAACTTCGCGGAGTGTTGAATGATGAAGAACTTGATTAATTTGGATCCGTCTTTGATGTATATTGCTCTCGAATGCACTTCGACGGTGTATCGGTATATGACATAACAAATTGATAACGGACCTATGAAAATATGTCCTTATAATAGTCCCTAGGTCATAGTCGTCCATTGTTATATTGTGTGATTTTTATTAGGGATGAGAAGTGGTGGGTTTATTTCTTCTCATTGCCTGTTAGGAACTATGACAGCTTCCCAGACGTTGTGATTTGGTTTTGACCGCGAAGTAGGTGACATTTAGTCCTACCGGTGGTCCCCAGGATGGTATGTAAGTAATGCCCTGGAAGATTATAGCATTGAGAGACTGCATCCTCGAGTTATAACTCGTTGGGATGGTTATTATACCGGTGTGTATAGTATATTATTGAGATGGTTAGTATACCGGTGTGTATGGTATACTACTTGTGCATGAGAACAATATATTATATATCTCTAGGAGAGTAAAGAGATAAAAGACAGATAGCCTTAATTCTCATTCCGGGAGATTATATCCGGACTCAAAATGTGATACGTATATAAAAAGTGAGTATGAATGTAAATAATTATGTGGGTATATATACATATATTTATATACGTTATGTGCTGAGGGTCTAATGGATCTCGATGATCGACGCTGCCGAGCAGTAGTGTATCGGGGGGGGGGGGGGTTTCGTGTTTGGATTTCGTATTGCGAGACACCCCACGCACGAACCCAGTGTAGTGTTGAGAATGGAGAGAAGTTTAGCCCTTAGTACTCGGGTTGTCGAGGTTTCTAGCAGACGGGTGAATTAGATTAGTTAGGCGGGGTAGCTTAACTAAGATGTTTTAAACGAATGCATTAGGTGTACACTATTAGAAGAGGGGTGAGGGGTATCTCATGGGAGTTCGATATCAATTTAAATATGAGACAAAACCTATTTTTTTAAATAAGTATTTATTCACTTGCAAAATATTTTTACAAATCGGGCTCTGACCCGTTTTCCTATTTTTCTCTTTCTTGCTATATATATTATATATATATAGGTGTCCAGACACAGGGACACTTGGATGATGATTCCTTCGAGTCAGAGGTCTGCTGCAGTAGCTATGGATGCATGAAGATTCACTGTAGACACTTCCATTCTTGTAATCTGGATATGAGGTACTGTATAAACATTCAGGCTAACAACCCACTTGTATTTATTTATTCTTTTACCGCCTTTATACAGATTCGATATGGTTGTATTATGTTAAACCGAGTGTTTAGTTATTTTCATTTTATTTCAGTTTCATTTATTCAAACTATGTGAATGTTTTAATTGGAAATTGTTTAAAAAGATTAGTTAAGTAAAATTTTGATGCCATCCTAATAGGTTATTAGTAATTAATTTTGTTTTCGACAGTGATGCTAAGAATGATCCATATGTGACTCCTGTTTTAATTTGGTACAGAAACGATCGCCCGGTATTTTATTAGGCGGGGTGTCACATAGTGTATTATAGGAATGTATTTGGGAGGTCCCGCCTTGAGATAATTTGATATATTATTTTGTGTTATTTAGATATAATGGGTGAGAATTAAAAGATCGGTTCATTTTTATGGGGACCACACATCATGATACATGTTTTCGAGGATCAAGCACATGAGAGGGACTTAGTATTGCCCCTATATACCCAAGTGGAGTTAGGAACCAAGCCTACATAGTTTGATTGTGCATGTGTTACAACGTGATGTGTGTGTGCAATTATAGGAATTATCTTCGAGAGGGGAGGAGTTTTGTATGGAAAGAAAGAATGGGAGTGTACCATAAGAACTTCCAATAAAGACATCCATGTCTATGGAGCAATGACTAAGTAGACAGTGTTGTTAAACCTGCTGGATAGTTTGGGTGTATAGTGCTAAGGATTCCATGTTTGAAACTCTCATTGCTATGGTGTTCGAAATAGAAGTTGGGGGAGTTTGGACTGTAGATGGAGACAAACTTAGTAGATAATACATTAGGAAAAGTATTATAAGTCTTGGGATTCACGATCTTATCTCGGTATAGAGCCTACGTACCCAAGGGGACTTAGGATCAAAGCCAACACAGTTCTAATAAATGGGATTTGATAATATATAAGGGTTAGGACTAAAGATTGAGGCATCCCTAGGAAATAATACTCAAAGACGTATTATAAGGCATAGGCTTCACGAGTTTAGTTTGGTATAAAACCTACATACCAAAGGGTACTTGGTATAAAAGCCAACGTAGTTTCAACAAAGGGTGCGTATATACATGTGTAGGCTACGGGATACTAGGTATACAAGGTACAACATTATGTTGTTTACGGAGCATAGTCGTTAATATAGGATTTCCATTGTCATGAATTGATGCATTTATATGTAAAGAAAGTGGGATTTGTTCGCTGCAAGAAGTGGTGAGAGTAGCCAAATTTTTTACTTTGGCTTGCAAAGTTTCAGGCTGACATGGTATTTGAGGATCCGTAGGAATTAGAGCACTTATAATGCTAACCTGAAAAAAAGGAAACATGTTAAGAGACTGAGAAAACATTTGCAAAGTATACGCAAATGAACAAAGGTACAAAGGTTTGGTACCTAAGGTTCCACATGTATAAGAGCGCTCGTGGTGTTCACCTGAAAACAAGGAAATAGGTTAAGCGATTGAAAAAACAATTATACAATATACACATATGAATAAAAAATATTAAAGGTACGAAATTTTAGTGCCTGAAGATCCATAAGCATAGGAGCTCTCATGGTGTTTACTTGAAAATAAGGAAAAAGGTTGAGCAACCAAACATACATTTGCAAAATATACACAAATGAAAAAAAAGGTATGATGGTTTAGTACCTGAGGTTGCACAGGCATAGGCACACTTGAACTCCATGTGTCTATAAACTGAAAATAAAGAAACAATTTTATCACATAACATAAAATTTGCAAAGTATAAATATGAAGTAAAAGAATAATGAAGTCAATACCTGGGTTCCCCTAGATTTTGAGATACTCGATATCATTATAATCTCAACCTAAAAATTATTAAAGAAATTGATAATAAAAATTCAGTGTTTGAAAAGAATCATAAAATGAATGAAAACGTATATACTTAAGTCCTAAAATCGTAATAAATTATCTATCAAGCTACAGATTTGCCCGTGACTCGTGAATAGTAGGTAAGGAGGGGTCACAGGTGCCAACCTGAAAGAAATAGAGAGAAATTTCTGATGTGATGGTTCAAACATAAGGTAGATCATTATGTGGGTTATCTCAATATATAACCTATGGAATTAGATTACATATTCTAAGAAGGAAGTAGGTAATGAAGGTCCACTATATTACACAGGTAAAATTATATGAGTGGAGATATCTTGGACCTAATGCCTATTACCCATAGGCAAGCACACTCTTGGGATAAAAATTCATTTCAAAGGAGACAACCTGAAAATAGTTACACCAGCTTGCAAAAGGACTTCTTCAGATGCAAGGGGAATGCTCACCAAAGGTCCCCATAAGGATAGAGTCATAAGCCACTTTATTTTGACCAAAAATTGTCCAAGAAAAAATAAAAGACAGTTGAATAAGATTATCTCATCCAAACGAGCCAAGAGAGTTGCATAACTTAATTGAGGTTGGTTGAATGAAATTATTGTCCCTAAAGAAGCTAGGAAACCATGGGTAGTTGAAGGGGGCGCAATAGGCATCTACCACCGAATACACAAGTAAGAATAAAGCCTAAAGAAATAAAACATTAAAGATAAAAGTGAAATATTCCATAGAAACCTGGGAAGAAGTTCTTTCCACATGTAAATGTAATGAGTGGATATGGAAGAATTTCTAATCATTGGGAGAAATAATAACATTGGAAGATATAACGAAAAATTGTGAACATAATTTACGAGAATTTATATTATCCTTCTATAAGTTCATGGAAGACACATGAATATTGTTCCTTTCCTTTTAGAAAGGAGTGCAAAAAAGACAAGAAGATGAAGGAGCATATGAAGAAGCTACACTTACTCTAAGGGTTGTGCGCATCCCCATATATGAAACCTATCAAAAAGAGATCATATTAAACGCAAAATTCGATTGATAAAATAAAATAATGAATGCACAATACTATAGACTTATAGGATAAAAATTTGTAACTTGCCCACGGGGCAACAACCTAGTAGCGGAGCTGGTTATGTTATGGGAAGTAATCATGGATTCCTTATGATCTCTCACAGAAGTATCCCCAATATCTACTATCACATCTCTTTGGACTATTGCAAAAGATGAAGTACCATTCAAATGAGCATTAATGATATTGAGTAACCTAATGTCATTTGAAGATGAACTAAAATAATCATAGGAAGGCCTACTTCCATAATCGACAAGTCGTTCTTTAGGTGAATAAGATGTTCAACAAGTACTCATATTTACATTACTTTTACCTTTATAAAGAATGCAAGAAAAACAAAGGTACCTTCCATATAATGAGAAGTGGCTAGGATAGATGTTTACGAAGAAGTTGCCTCGAATGACTCAAACCATTGATCGAGAATTATATTGTAGGTCTCCTTGACACTAGGGGGTGTATGAACTTTGATCCTCCAGGAATGGAGTGCTCATAGTTTTTGTCATTCCGATTTTCTTTCTATGTGCGCACTATTAATCAGCGACGGTGGCAAGGAGGACCCCCAACCATAGCAGGAATGAAATTTAAAATATCCGAATCTAGATGCTTCCTCCTTGTCATAGCCTTGGACTTGCCTTACCTTTCGCTTTGGTCTTTGCTAGTTTAGCATCTACACAAGGATGCTTGGAAGAAATGGTGTGCTCACTCAATGGATTCACTACACGGGGGTAAAAAATTACATTGGATCTCTCGTATATGTGCTCGAATGTCGAGTTTACTTATGAGTACGCTTCATTGAAAATTTGTCAAACAGAGATATGTCTCATGACGTGAAATTTTTAGGAAATTTTAAATGCTCAATAGTTGGCATTGCAACAAGGAAAACCAACATTCGCTCATAGTAAGTAGATAGTCATGAGAGGAAATTAGAAAATTCATCTACGAGTAAACCTCTTTACAATGCAGTTATTAGTAAAATTGAAATAGGAACTCTCGAGCATTTCATCTGATGAGCGAGTGGGGGTAAATTCGAAGTATAAGCACCTTGAGCATACCCTTGTTGTCTTATTTCTCGATGAGGACTATAAGTTTTCACATATTGACCTAAGTTAGTCAAAGTAGGGAGGATATAAGGAAATATTATAACTACTATGGAAATCTAAGGAATGCACGGCACATCTTCCACCTTTCTTACAGGAACAATTATAGAAGAAAAAAGAGTCAATAAAAGATACATCCTAACCTCTTTGCATATGGTCGAAACAAAAACTCTTAAATATTGTTCAAGAGGGGGATAAGGGGGACCTGGGCCTTTGGGGTGTTCTAAATGCACCTTGAAATACGAGCAATGTGGGGATCCAAAGGAAAGCTAGGAAACTGTTCAAAGAGAAAGCCCACAAAAATAAGAGAGTTCAAAAAGTTTTAAAAGTCATAATGTCCATGATATATCTTTATCTCCACATGTTCTTGGTCCTAAAAGGTGTAAATTGGTACCATAGTCATTGTTCCGTGGATGCATTCTCGCCACGTGAAAGACAAACGACGAAATAAAATAAGAGCTTGAGAGGAAAATTATTGAGCCTCCCACAAAATAAAACCTTAATAGAAAAGTTATGAAGAATGATTCCAAAGAACTAGGTACATTGAAACTTGGGCGATTCATATACTTGGGAGTTGTTATCATAACCTCATCCTTGAAAAATGGATTGAAATGTTACACCACATATTTTTATGATTTTTTCAAATGGGATTAATTATAATTAATTGTGGGATAAATTGAAAATTAATACGAATTGATTTTATAAATTATCGCAAGTGAAGAATACGACAATTATGATAATTAAGTCGGTACGCACATGTGAGTCATGTCGGGACTATAAGTAAATGGAAATAAAAGTAAAATATTTTTATGTCATCCAAGTGGTCCTTTTGAATGCGCAAAAGTGTCCAGAAGGGTTTAAATAGTCTAAAAAATCTACCTAGGGGATTACTTTGGGTCTCGGGGCAATTTGGAACCAAACAGACACCCCAGAGGGGTATTTTGGTCATTTGTGAACTGGGGTGAAAAGTGACTATGAATTTTGAGGTGGTCTTATATCAATGAAGAGTTTTTAGAAATGATATTCATTCACAAAAAATCAAAAGAAAAACCATTGAGGAGAGTGAGGGACTTTTCTAGGAGAGGAAGAGTTTTCAGGGAAAACCAAGGGGCTAAGAGACCCCTTGCACCACCACCACCACCACCACCACCACCACCAGAGGTTAATCAAAAAAAGGAAGAAGGATTATGAAAAAAATGTTCCCCAACAGTTTAGACCTACGAATCAGAAGCAAGTGATTAACTATTGAAAATTCTACCATGTATATTGTCGATGTTAGGTTGTATAGAAAATTCTGAAAAGTGATATGAATTCAGATGATTTTTGATGAATCTTAGAAATAAGAATTGTGTAGGATTGATCTCTTTTTGAGTTTCGAATCAACTCCATGAAATATATGAATTACTTGGTGAAGAAATCTGGAATTACATGTTTAATTGTTGATAATGTCAAAACTAGAATTCTTGAGATTGAATATGAAATCTGGGTAGATTTACACATGTCGATGATTTTTAATTAATTTGGATATGTTAGAACTTGACCATATATGTTAGTATATGATCTGGGTTAAATGAATATAAATTTGGAGATGTCTAAATATGATTTTGAAGATGCAAAATGTTAAAACCCGTAGGTAAACAGATGCAAAATCTGGGCAAATATCTAATCAATCGATCAATCGACTCAAGAATGTCGATCGATCGATCGAACAGGAACAGTTGGTTGATCGACTTCCCCTGGAAATTTGATTGAATTCCTATATAACTATTTGTTTAAATCCCAACTTTGAGAAATATTTGGTGATGATTAATTGAACAAATTAGGACTTAGAGGAGTAGTAGGAAAGACTTAAGACCCGAAAAATATTATTTTGTATAGGATGGAATGGGTAAATTAATGAGTGTGAATTAAATTCGTTACGGTGGATATATATATATATATATATATATTGGGAGTTAAATCGAATAAAGGATGATTTAAGGTTAGGACCAGTAATAAGGGAGTTACTATTACCAGAATAACCTTAGGCTTATATGTGATTTACCCTAATAGGTGAAATAAAAAGGTTATGATTGAATTGGGGATTATTGATAAATAAACCTAATTGAAGATGACTTTAATTCGTTCAAATTCGGGAGTTTGATGACATCGACTAGTAGGATGTGAGTGGCTACCTACTGAATTTACATGAGGAATAAATGATTAACCTATGAGTGATGAGAGAAACTCGTGAATATAATTTGAGAAGTAAAGTCATAATCTGTAAATACGTAGTATATATGAGATAAATATACTACGTATGGAAATATTTATATGGGTTGTGCGTGTGCCCTGTTGTTATTATATATATAGGTGGGGTGAATACCTATATTGTTAATTATTATGTGTATGACATACCTATGATGCTTTCCATCGGGGTGGAGGTTTTGCATTATAGTTGATCTTATCCTAATGAGCCCATTTTGGGGGATTTTAAATTTGTACCTTGAGCATATGACATTAGACACATTCAATCGGTGTGAATGATTATTTTGACGGTTGAATAGGAACGTAGGTATGTGCATGCCCCATTCAGCTAGGGAGTATGCTTGTCTCTAATATGTGTGTTATGTTATTTATGGCTCGTGAGAGACGCCGAACCAATAGTTTTTTATACAGTGACAGATGTATTAGGACATGATAGCATAGTATGCATGCATCGCAGTTGTGTATGGGAGGTGTCATATTAGTATATATAATAATGTGATAAATTATATACTGTGATGTAATATACTAGGTGAGAATTTTAGATTAAACTGTATATATGATGATGTAATCTACTATGCGAAATTGTAGATAAAAATGAATAAGGAGATTTGATTTAATTAAGTAAGTGATTACTTAATCTTAAAGTTGTGTAAGCCTAATTCATATAAAAGAGAAATGAACATGTCTAATTATCATATGTATTATGTGGGAAATACGAGAAAATGATATGGGATAGAGTCCTAATTGAGAACCTTAATTAGTTAGATAATAAGGTACATTTGGCGTGCAAACTAGATGAGAGGTGAGAATTCTCAAGAGAGACCCCAATAATCAAACATGTACATAATACCTGCTTAATTGCACTTGCTATTTTTAAAATCTTTTACAATCGAAATTGTTGATACCAAAATTAATATGCAGATATGGACGAATAATACGAAGACACGTGTCAATCTACGTGGCACAATAGCAACGAGGAAGTTCATTTCCCCGACCAACTCATGTTCTCTCCGAGCAACGAGGATACACCGAGGAACTTTAGCACTCCGAGGTACTCTAGCGCTCCGAGGAACTCCTGAGCAACGAGCAACTAAGGCGGTCCGAGCTGCATCTCGGCCATAGCATTAATTGCCAGATAATCAACATTTCAACTATTCATTGAATGTTTATCATCTTGACGCACACGCTGCATTAAATGTATTACCCTTTCATATGTATATCATTTAATGTATCAACCCTTTCATGTACAGCCTAAGGGCTATAAATACCTTGTATCACCCTCATTCAAAGGGACCGGAATTTCTTGAGAGAACATATACTCGAGAATTCTCAAACACTCAGCAATAACATAACAGTGGACGTAGGCCATTCATATAAGGCTGAACCACTTTAAAAATCTTTGTCTTATTGTATTTATCTGTGATTGAATAATTAGAGTAATCTAGTTTTTTACATCAACAGATTGGCGCCGTCTGTGGGAACGATTGTTACTATCGTTTTTCACCAAAAATCATCCATCATCAATGGCGGATAATCTAGAATCTAGCAATCGAAACGTTGGAAATATTGGAAATCCTCAGAATCCCTCTGTACCTCCAGATCTAGCCGGGATTATGACGAATCTGGCTCAAGGACAAACCGCCATGAAAGAAACAATGAGGCAACTCATACAAACCCTTCATGGTGGTGCACCTGCACGTTCAGGACAACAAAGTGGTCAGAGGCAAACTTATTTACTTTCCTCACGATCCAGGCGTACTGAGTCACGTCGTAATGAGGAGTCTGATGATTTCTCTTATCAACCTGGGCGAACTTCGTCAATAAGGGCTACAGATACTGATCAACATATCACCCTCTCTCCAAGAAGACCTAGTGCTTTAGAAAGACTGAGTAGGGTGTCTCCTTTCAGTCGATTAGGCCCTAGGAGGAATAGGAGTCCACCTAAGACCATGTCGAGGAGTTTTCGACAACCATCAGATCTAAGATAAGGATCAGCACAATCACGGCCGGCTGCTCGTCAAGATAGATCTCAAGAAGCTACCTCAGAATGATCAATTGCTTGAACCAATAGGCCCGAGGAAGGAAATGAAGCGTGGAAAGGATCTCTCCAACGGTTGGAGGATAAATTGGGAGAAATGGCCAAAGCAAAGAACCCCGTACAACGAACTTTTGTTCGAGGAACACCTTTTGTACAGGCCATTGTGAATTTTCCTACACCGTCAAAGTTCAAAGCACCTGTAGTGACCCCCAAATATGATGGAAAGACAGATCCTGTTCTTCACATAGAGCAATATCAAGCTGCTGCCGACATCTATGTCGTCCCCGACAAGATGAGATGCAGAGCGTTCTCAGGAACTCTTACTGGAGCTGCCCAGATATGGTACAACAATCTTCCTAGGGGTAAGATTTCAACTTTATTTCAGTTGGACGAGTTGTTTATTGGCAATTTATATTTTGGAGCAAAGCTAGTAGCACACTTGTTAAGTGTTAGACAAAAATCTGGTGAGAGTACTAGAGATTACATAACTCGTTTCAATAACGAGAAGCTGGAAGTCATAGATTATGAAGAAAAGATAGCAATCACCGCCTTGATGAGTGGGTTGTTGCCTAACAAGTTGTACTACACTTTGGCCAAAGACCCTCCTCGAACCATGTCAGACCTAATGAGAAAAGCGTCCAAGATTATGAATGCCGAGGAGGTCATGTCTGCGAAGAAGAATATGGACACCAAAGAAACCAAAGTGGAAGATGATAAAGCGAAGAAGAAGAGTATCCAGCCCCGAGAAGAATCAAGCTATACAAGAGAAAATGAAGACCTAACAAGAGAGAGATCTAGATCTCCTCGTCGGGCAGAAGAAAAACAATAAATGAAGAATGTGTGTTGATTTCACCGATCTCAACAAGGTAGTGGATGCTACTTCGGGACACGAGCTGCTCATGGATACTTACTCTGGCTACAACCAGATCAAAATGAAACCTGAAGATAGGGAACGACATACCAGCAGCTGATGAACAAGGTTTTTTAAACAAATCAGTTGCAGTATGGAAGTCTATGTCAACAATATGCTGACAAAAAGCAAGAAAGCTGTTGATCATCTAGTTGACTTAGATCAGACCTTTGATCAACTGGATAAATTATTAAATGAAACTCAACCCGACGAAGTGCACATTTGGAGTACAAGAAGGAATGTTCCTCGGGTACATCATCAACCAGCGAGACGTTGAAGCAAATCCAGACAAGATCAAAGCCCTTTTAGGGTTGCGATCTCCAACGACGAAGGAAGAGGTGCAGAGATCAGATACCCAAAGATGGAAAAATTGGCATTGGCATTAATTAAGGCAAGTAGAAGAATGAGGCCATGTTTCCAGGCCCATATCATGCATATCGACATGCCATTAAGACAAGCTGTAGCAGAGTTTACTGATCTTAATACTCCCGAGAAACAAAAGTTGCTCGCTGATCAACCAGTGGATGTTACAGGATCAACAAATTATACTCCTATGGTTAGGAGGCGTACACTTGCGTGATAAACTTTGGTTGGTAAAAGAGCTTGTGGACAAGATAGTTCGAAAGAACCTGATAGTTCGAGAGTGATCAACTTCGGTTGGTAAAATAGCGAGAACAAATTATACTCCTTTGGTTAGGAGGCGTACACTTGCGTGATCAACTTTGGTTGGTAAAAGAGCTTGTGGACAAGATAGTTCGAAAGAACCTGATAGTTCGAGCGTGATCAACTTCGGTTGGTAAAATAGAGAGAACAAATTATACTCCTTTGGTTAGGAGGCGTACACTTACGTGATTAACTTCGGTTGGTAAAAGAGCTTGTGGACAAGATAGTTCGAAAGAACCTGATAGTTCGAGCGTGATCAACTTCGCTTGGTAAAATAGCGAGAACAAAATATACTCCTTTGGTTAGGAGGCGATAGTTCAAACCCACGGCCAACTTTGGTTGGTAAAAGGGCAAGAACAACATTCTTATAACGCCAATCTCGGTTGGTTTGAAAACAAAATATGCTCTCAAATGCCAACTTATGTTGGTCGGGAGGTAATATTATTACAAAATTTCCTCGAAGAACAAAATATTCCAAACTGAACCAAGTATGGTTGGTCAGGGATAAAAACCCACTAACTATAGTTGGTCGACGAGGATAATTTATCGATCTTGGCTGGTCGGACGCATTTTATGAAAAAGATAAAAATTTACCAAGTATGGTTAGTCGGGGATAAACTCTCACTAACTATAATTGGTCGACGAGCACAATGTAACAACCTTAGTTGGTTGGAAAAATTTTAAACATTTTTATACTCATTACTTTATTATTAAGTGATCGAGCAACATTGATACTTGTAACTTTTTTGGTCGATGAACCATACAATATTGTTATGCAAGCACAAATAAGAAAGTGTTTGATATTTACAAGACAATAGCAAATACAAATTTGCGAACAAAAATGAAATTCTTTCACTGAATTCAAAATGAATTAAGCAAATTTATTACATTGATATTAAATTGTGTACTAACTATTACATTGATATTCCTACTCTATTGGTTTCTTCCCCTCTGCTTTTGAAACAGGTTCCTAGCCAGTAGGTGGATCATTTAAAGAGAGAAGAGAATTTATGAAATTAAGATCTTTCAGCATTCTGATGTTCATCACAGATGGTCTAATGTTCATCTTTCAGCCCCGAGAAGCTCTTGCTCGTCCCCGAGAACCTCATGCTCGTCCCCGAGCAGAGGTAGAAGTCAAAATCAGCATCTACAGCACTGAGAGCTCTACTACTACTGTCTCGACTAACATTGAAGAAGAAGTTGTATGAAAATGTTTTGAAGTCCACCACTAGCTCACAGGAGGCAGTAGGTCGGCTAGCAAACCAATCAACATACTTGAAGATTATGATAAGCTACAATCGACATCATATGTCGTCCAGGAGATAGTGCACTTTATGTGGAACAAATCAAGAAGGTAGATCAAGAATTTCACGAGCACCGAGCAACACTGCAAAATAAAATACTCCATCCTTTCAAGTAAACCATCAAGCATGAAGCATTGGGGGCTTCTGTTGATACCAAAATTAATATGCAGATATGGACGAATAATACGAAGACACGTGTCAATCTACGTGGCACAATAGCAACGAGGAAGTTCATTTCCCCGACCAACTCATGTTCTCTCCGAGCAACGAGGATACACCGAGGAACTTTAGCACTTCGAGGTACTCTAGTGCTCCGAGGAACTCCTGAGCAACGAGCAACTAAGGCGGTCCGAGCTGCATCTCGGCTGTAGCATTAATTGCCAGATAATCAACAGTTCAACTATTCATTGAATGTCTATCATCTTGACGCACACGCTGCATTAAATGTATTACCCTTTCATATGTATATCATTTAATGTATCAACCCTTTCATGTACAGCCTAAGGGCTATAAATACCTTGTATCACCCTCATTCAAAGGGACCGGAATTTCTTGAGAGAACATATACTCGAGAATTCTCAAACACTCAGCAATAACATAACAGTGGACGTAGGCCATTCATATAAGGCTGAACCACTTTAAAAATCTTTGTCTCATTTTATTTATCTGTTATTGAATAATTAGAGTAATCTAGTTTTTTACATCAACAGGAATCTAATCCATTTCCTTGCATATTCTCTTATCTATTGTATCTTGTAAATCAGGTATCGAGTATCATGGAAGCCGACATAGAATATGGATATCTCGATGGGTTATAACTTCCATTCTATTGATTATCACATCATTAGTGTTTACTTTTATTTAGGGCATGTGGCCCAGGATTCTAGTTATTTCATTTCAATTCCAGAGATTGTAATAATTTATGTTAGTACTGTTTATATCAGTTTAATTGATGGTAATGAAATATTTTAACTGGAGAGTTATTCCAGTAACATTTAGTCTTGTTTAGTTGTGATGTGATGTTGTCTATTATTACTATGCTTTGTGGAATGGTTTTAATGAAATTTAAAATGGAAAAGTTTTGACACTACCATGATTATTTATTAAGTGAATTAATAAAGAAATTATTTTTCAACAGTGATGCTAAGAATGAACCACTTGGATATTCTAATTTAATTTAATAAAGGACTGATCACCTATTATTTAATTAGGCGGGGTGTCATAGGTGGTATTAGAGAATTAGGTTCTAGTGTCCTTAGGATATGTACGACTTTCTACATTTCAACATAGTGTTGCTTGATATAAAGCCCTATTATTAGGATGTTGTGTTCCTCTGTGTATTGCGATGTACGTGCTATTAATAGGAAATATAAGCGACGTAAATCTTATACGAGCTCGGTCAAGCATTGATGACTAGCAACGTTCGTTAAACGAACAACAGGACGAAGACTTATCCCAAGATATAAAGTGTTTTGGAAAATAGTGTTTGAGATAGCACCCACCAAAATTTTTGTTCAGGCTGAGAACAATAAAGAAGACGTTCACGAACTTTAGCTTCCCAAGAACCGTTATGAATAACGTTTGTGTCATTTCAAACCCACCCATCACTGTCATTGAAGGGTGTGGGAGTAGGAAAAACTATTGTGAAGGAAGAAACTCAAAGGAAATTATGTAGGGTGAAGTGTAGTAACCTAGGACTTGACAATTTCGGATGAAATTTTTGCTCATATGAGCAATCTAAAGTGATGGGAGTTAGACATATCATATAAAGAAGTATGTGTGAAGCTAAAAGACAAATTTGTGTGTGGTTCGATCATGAAGTCATCCTTTTGTGATTTTTATTGGGATGTGAAAGAATTTCAAAACTTATTTTTTTATGGGCAAGAAAGAAAGCCCAATGCGAGAGAGTAGTCAACTTTCTTAATGAACTCCTTACCCAATGACTAAGGGGTATATAGAAGATAAGAAGAGTTCCTTATTGTGAAAGGACTCGTGAGAAAAATACTCAAGTGTGGATGAGAAATATGAAGAAGACTTTGGGAAAACCTAAATGAAGGACAAGATTAAGTTCAATGATGATAGCGAAACATTGCCGAAAGGTATAACCAGTAGGGGAACCTATTTAAGTCCTTACTAAGCAGTGATGAATTCATCCAAGACCAACGAGGTCGACAACGTGTTCCATGGGACCAGTGGAGCCAGTGGAACGACATAAATAACAATTGGGAGCTAAGACTGCCAGGTCCACGAGAAAGACATTCAAAAATAGCCAATGGGACCAGTAAAGGGAAATTATCCAACATGTAGAGAGTGGGACTACTAGTGTTGAATGTTTCCATGTTGAGAAGTGAGACTGATAAGAGTTGGGAATGGTAAACTATGCCAATTAGGCATAACAACTAGAGGAATGAGAATTCCATCAGACGAATTGGGTCAAGATAATTGGACGCAAGAACTTACAACCCGAGAGTAGAGGGTTTAAGTAGGACCAACAACATCCTGGGTAACAGTAACATACTATCTTTTAGGGTCGACGAGGCCCAGGAAGTAATAGGAAGGCCAGTAAGGCCAAAAATTGAGGCCTAGAGATTTGGGCCAACATTTCAATGGTGGGCGTGTAAGCCATAGAACATAATAACTTTCCCATTAAGAGGAGGGGGAAACTATTGGATGAAATCCTAGATGTATAACGATTGTAGGTGTTCATGGGTTATGTTGGCAGCTATGTGCTGGGACCCTACGATTAGGTAAAGACTGGTGAAGTTATGTTTCATCCTTGTGAGTAAAGTTTTCATTCAAGTGATATGGGTGTGTTACAATATATTTACATGAATTGTTATCACTAAAATTCATGTGCGAGTCGAGTTTAGTGGGTACGTTAGTTTTTACAGTCTAGTTACAAACATATTTATCATGAGTATCGGGACTTTTTGATGTCTCCCGTGAGAGAGCCGAGTGAGTACTATGAGCATATTTTATCGTTATAATTTACTACTTCTTTGAGTTAGCATGTAGAGCCTATTATGGTTATGTGTACTGATTATTAACCGAAAGTTTGAACGATTGAGAGATAAGACTATCGCAGTAGATACTTCGAATGTAGTAATATTAATTTTGTGAGGCGCCACCTGAAATAGGGTTGGGCATATATAGATATGTATATATGAAAATTTCATGGTATCATAGACCTCACTGAGCATGTTGTCTAGTTTTATGTGATCCCGGTATGTAGAAAATTTACTTAATGATGTGACTAAGGATACATTGTGTTCTTTATCGAGCAGTGAGATATATATTGTTATATATATATATATATATATATATATATATATATATATATATATATATATATATATATAGCACCGCAAACTTGAGATAGTGAGAGTGCCATCTTTCATGTTAATTCTAAGAGACATGTGGAGATGATGGAAAGGTATATGTTATGGACTGAGGGCCTTATGTATCTCAACAACTGATTATGATATGTAGTAGTGTATCGGGGGGTTCCTTGTTTGGATTTATCTTTGTGAGACATCCCACGCATAAAACTAGCAAATGTCGGGAGTTGGATAAAAGTTTGGTCAATAGTACATGTGCTTCGTACTTTGATCATTGAAAATTTACAAGAATATAACTAAGAGTATATAATTTAACAATGACTTAAGGACGAAAGAGTCTCCTAGTTCTGACAAGAAAACTAGTACATAATGGTGACATCATGTATAGAAAAGCGTGTCGAATGCACAAGAATTGATTATGTAATAATGCGCGAGATATAGGGTGTATGGGTAACCTAGGTATTTGAAAGTATTGTATCAGGAAGTATATTACAATTTTCGTGTGAATTGGACGATGTTTATCCAGGGAAGTCGAAACTTATTCCGTAAGAATTGTCAGATGGTTACGTTTCACGAGAAACTAATTTTAGAGCAAGGGGAAGGACTTGTGACATAGTGAGGCAAAGTCACATGAATCACGGATAGTGGTACATTTGAGATAATATAAGACATACCATGTTATAAACGACAGTGGAGATGGAAATTAATAAAGAGAAATATTACTAAATTGTTTTGCAACGGGTCACCTGTTTGTTGGTAAAGGGTTAACCATTCGAAACCAGTAGGGGTTTCTTCAACCGTTAGGAATTTCTAAGTGTTAATGGAAGAGTGTTACCAAGGATAGGTGATATGGAATCGATTGATCGAAGTATCTCTCGATAGTGAGATTACATAGGGTACCATTTGATGTTGTGTCCGATTGTGACGAGATCTTTGTCTTTCAATTTAGGAAGTGTGTTCACGAGGCCATAATTACCGAGTTCTGATTAAGTAGGGCCTATTATCCACAGACGAGTGGGTAGAACAAGAAAAAATAATAAAATGTTGGAGAATAACATATATGTGTACCCTTGAATCTTAGGGGAGGATTGGAACAGTACCTTCCACTAGTTGAGTTTGTGTACAATAACTCATATAATTCTTTTTTGGGCCTAGTGTCCTTTGAGGTATGGCACGGTAAGCCTCATTGTTCTCCTGCTTGTTAGTCGAATGTGGGGGACCAAGTACTATTGATAAAATCAGAGATGGATAGATACTTAGAGTATATCATGTGTGTAAAAAATATACTGCACAAATATCCTACTTGTGTGTGATCATGGCGAGATGAGATCATATGTATATAAAAAATGATTAATCTACTAAGGTGTGTATAGTAGAAGTCTAGACATTTAATATCTAAAATAAGTTTAAGTAGTAAAACTTAAATGGTAAGGCTTGGACAAGAACCTACGTGACATGGTAACTTGGGATTTATAAAGAACATACATGAGGTGTTCATTATTAAGGGAATTTCATAGAGTACTCTATGGGCGGTACGAAGTAGTTTACATAGGAACACGAGGATTTGATGTGCAACATATGGCCAGAGTTGTTCTTATCGGGTATACTTTTTTTGAATTTCGGGACAAAATTATGTTGTAAGGGGGAAGCATGTAACACCCCGTATTTTTATGATTTGTTAAAATGGGATTAAATATAATTAATTGTGGGATAAATTGAAAATTTATACGGATTTAAATATTATGACTTTACATATAATTATGATTTTATAAATTGTAGCGAGTGAAGAAAACGACAATTATGATAATTAAGTCAGGACGCGCATGTGAGTCGTGTCGGGACTATAATTAAATAGAAATAAAAGTAAAATGATTTTATGTCATCCAAATGGTCAAAAAAGTAGTCAAAAAAGTCTACCTGGGGAATTACTTTGGGTCTCGGGGCAATTTGGAACCAAACAGACACCCCAGAGCGGTATTTTGGACATTTGTAAAGTGGGGTGAATAATAACTACGAATTTTGAGGTGGTATTAGATAAGTTAAGATCTTGTATGAATGATATTCAGTCACCAAAAATCAAAACAAAATCCATTAAGGAGAGTAAGGGACTTCTCTAGAAGAGGAATAATTTTCTAGGAAAACTAAGGGGCTACGAGACACCTTGCACCACCACCACCACCGGAGGTTGCTCGGAAAAAGGAAGAAGGATTATGTGAACAATATTACCCAATGGTCCAGACCTACAAATCAGATTCAAGTGACTAACTATTGCAAATTCTCTCATTTATATTTCCCATGTTAGGTTGTTTAGAAAATTGTGAAAAGTGATATGAATTAAGATGATTTTTTATGAATCTTTGAAATAAGAATTGGGTAGGATTGATCTATTTCTTAGTTTAGAATCAAATCCACGAAATATATGAATTACTTGGTGAAGAAATCTGGGAATTACATTCTTAATTGTTGTTAAATTCAAAACTAGAACTCTTGAGATTGAATATGAAATCTGGGTAGATTTATACATGTTGATGATGTTTAATTAATTTGGATACGTTAGAACTCGCCCATATATGTTAGTATATGATATGGGTTATATGAATATAAATTTGGAGATGTCTAGGTATGATTTTGAGGATGAATAATCTTCAAACCCATAGGTAAACATATTCAGAATCAGGGCAAATGTCGAATTGATCAATCGATCGACTAGGTACAGTTGGTCGATCGATTCCCCTTGGAAATGTGATTTAATTCTTATTTAAATATTTTTTTAAATCCCAACTTTGAGAAATATTTGGTGATGATTAATTGAAAAAATTGGGACTTAGAGGAGGGCAGTAGGGTATACTTAAGACCCGAAAAATATTATTTTATATGAGATGGAATGGGGGAAATTAACGAGTGTGAATTAAATTCGTTACGGTGAAAAAATATATATTGGAATTTAAATCGAGTAAAGGATGATTTAAGGTTAGGACCAGTAGTAAGGGAGTTACTATTATCGAAATAACCTTAGGCTTATGTGGGATTAACCCTAATAGGTGAAATAAAATGGTAAAGATTGAATTAGGATTATCAAGAAATAAACCCAGTTGAAGATGATTTTAATTTGTAGAAATTCGGGAGTTGTGATGACTTGGACTAGTAAGATGTGAGTAGATGCCTACTGAATTTAAATGAGGAACAAATGATGACCCTTTGAGTGATGAGAGAAGCTCATGAATATAATTTGAGAAGTAAAGTCATAATCGGTAAAGACGTTGGATATGTGAGATAATTATACTATGTAAGGAAATATTTATATGAGTTGTGCATATACCCTATTTTTATTATATATATAGGTGGGGAAAATACCTATATATATATATATATAAAATCTTTTATATTCTCTTATCTTTTACAATCGGAATCTAATCCGTTTATATTCTCTTATCTATTGTATCTTGTACATCAGGTATCAAGTATCAGGGATGCCGACATAGAAAATGCATATCTGGATGGGTTATAGCTGCTTTTGGAGAGGCAGAATTGTTTAGACGCTTCCATTCGGTTGTTTCTCACATCTATAGTGTCTACTTTCATTTAGGGCATGTCACCCAGGATTCTAGTTATTTCATTTCTATTCCAGAGATTGTAATAATTTCTGTAAGTAGTGTTTATATATGTTTTAATTAATGGTAATGAAATATTGTAACTGGAGAGTTATTTTAGTCATATTTAGTCTTGTTCAGTTGTGATATGATGTTGTCTATTATTACTACGCTTTGTGAAATAGTTTTAATGAAACTAGCTTAATTATTTATTAGGTGAATTAATAAAGAATTTTTTTTTCAACATTGATGCTAATAATGAACCAACTGGATATTTTGATTTCATTTAATAAAGGAATGATCACTCGGTGTTTAATTAGGAAAGGTGTCACATGAAATCCCCAAACCAAAAACTTTGCCATTTGGCATAGGATTACTTGCTCGTGCCAATATTAATTAGTCCTAAATAGTGCGTGAAGTCACCCATACCCATACCCTTCACCAAGACTCGCAAAAAGGCTTCTCAAAAAAATCCTCGTAGTCATTAGGAAAAGTGTGTGTGCTTATGATGGGAAACCCATCAACTCACAAATGTCTTCTATGCTAAGGATGAATTCACCTCAACTTGTGACAAATGTTTGGGTGTCCATGCTCTAATGAGAGACTAGATAATTCGAAGCATTCATACTCTTGGATATAGTTAAATTTTTGTAGACTCGAAAGATTCCTAACCAAGTCAAGGTCGTCAATGATCTTGCTATAACTTGGCATGGATAAAAAGTCAGCTGCCCAAGCATTTCAATACTCAGGTGAACTGCCACAAACTAAAAGATTAACATTAGAAATGGGATAGTCACCACTATTCACTCACACCCTTAAATATATTATCAGATAACACAATAGGAGTATCCTCAGTTTCGAGGAAATTAGTAAAGGGTTACTTGACCACGAGTGCAGCAGAGTTGGCCACAGAGTTGTCAAGATTCATAAACAAGTCCTTTCCCAAAGAAAGGAGCATATTTGTACAAGATGAATCGAGCCTCAATATTTTCTCTAAATGATCCCGTTGAGCCATTTTCATGGTAATGTGGGCTTTGTTCTGAGAAGTGGCGGCTCCAGCCTCGCCAAAAAATGTAATGTGGTTGAGGAGACAATAATAATGGTGACACTAACAGAAGAAACTCCATACATGACTGTGTCCATCTCTGGGATTCTAATAGGAAAATTTCCTATTAACATTTTAATAGTAGTATTAACAAGTGATACATTGGTGGAAGAATATGCCATTTTAATCAAGTGTTGAGGAAGAAAATATGGGTTTAGTTTGACAAAAATAGGGAGAGAAAAGAACTCTCAATAAATATATAAGAATCCGTACTTTCCATGTACATTATGTTACATCTACTTGTCCTATTGTTATGCCAAAAGAAACTTCGCACCGAAAATGTATTCACCAAACAACACACACACACATATAATAATAATAATAATAATAATAATAATAATAATAATAATAATAATAATAATAATAAAGGAGAAGGGATGTTTGATCTTTTCTCACTGGTGGTTCAGATCGAAAGTTGATAAGTTTTGTCTTCGTATTTAATCTTGAAAGTGTCAATCCTACTGTTGGGATATCTAATTAACGTGTAATTGTACATGCTGGAGTCAGAGCACAAGGCACGAAACATAGACTGACAGTTCTCTCACACACGAAGGTTCCCATCTCTCTCTCTCTCCACTCTTTTCTTCATCTTCACTTTTTTTCTCCTTTTTGTTTGTATTTGAATTTTTAGGATTGAAACAGAGAAATTTTATGGGGTTTGACGAACCACTCAGGCAAGAAATAGACATGATTTTTCTTTTTCATATTTTTATGTTGATTTTACATTTTTATGGGGTTTTGTTTTAGTATTTGGTTTTGCACGATTTTTTGTTGCAGACTGCTATGTTGGTTGTCAAGAGAATGCAGGCAAAAAACCCTGGTTTGATCTGGTTCAGATATGATCTCTGGTTTGAGCGATGATGGTTGATGTTGGGTTCGTCAAATCTTCTCTCATCTCATCACTATTACACCGTCTCTAAGACCAAAGAATCATAATCGAAGTCTGAATCTGATGAAGTTGAACAACCAGAACAAGAACCAATGCCCACTTCTCAAAATTAAAGTTTGAATCTGATGAACATAAGGAAAAAATGATGACCCAGATAAAAAAGAGAGGAAAAAGAAAATCCATATATATAAAATATGGTGTGAAAACGGAAAGGTGAGGTTCTGTAAAAAAAATTGATCGATTTGTTTTTTCTTTAAAAATGATTTTGTTCTTTTTCTTTTTTCATACACGTTTTCTTAAGAAACAATCTACACTTTTTGGATCTGTTTTTTTTGTTGAACAAAACCTTAGGTAACGAAAATAAACGAGTTTGTTAAACCATTATTGTAGTAAATATGCCATCTCTGAAGTCAAATCAGTTCCATGTCTCGAGACGGTATACCCCACTGCCATTTTGAATCTTTTTTTCACGCACACCTCACTTATCCTAAAGCATCTCTACTTTACCAAGAACCGTAAAAAGTTTTTATAGAAGAACAATTTTTTTGTCAATCTCAGTAGAATGAATGTGGTGGTTACTACAATCCGAATCATGCATAATATGGCTCTCACGATTTTCAAACTCATTCACTTCAAACTCATCATCCATAACAGTCAATTATGAAAGAGGGGCAATGATTTTTATGTTAAAGTGAGGCAACGGCCTTTCAAACTCTCACCCACCTATCTCTAATCTGTCATTATAAGTTGAGAGGACATAAAGTTATGTTTTATAATTGACTGCTAAATATGAATGCACGTGGCTTTGCTTCAATCTCTCTCTCTCGTGACACTCAATCTCTATCTACCTCGAGCCTCTCAAACTCCCACCCATCTATCTCTAAGCTATCATTGTAACAATCTAGTTGCTGATAGGCATCAAGACCTAAAGGAGGTAAGAATCTGCTAAAGTTTTCGTCAACAAAACCAGACCAAGTTCAGATGAAGTTTTGGATCTTCTGTACTGAGCCTCATCCAAGTGTTATACATTGTTTGAGTTTTAATCCTTTTGTACCCTTTTTGGAATTTTAACGCTTCAGATCACTAGGTTTTTGTTCTCTTATTCTTTGTTTTTTGAAATATTTTGATGAGGGGTTTTATGTTTATATGATGATAACTTGCTTGGATGTTTAAATAATAACCACTTAGGTGTTTGATAAAATACTTAAATTATTTGTATCCTTTATTTTATTAGACTTGGATCATTCTTAGTTTCGTAATTTTCTTAAAGGTTCATTTCATTTTTATATTACATGGATCCTTCATTTCAGATTTGAACCGTTTGGCTATTTTACTTTTTATTTGATTTTGTCATTCTCAAAACTATCGCTGTTGTATAGTTTTTTAGGCAACACCACCTCCCACGTCTGTTTTAAATGAATAACTATTATTGGTAATAGATTTTGTCATTATCAATACTTTTTATTTGATTTTGTTGGATAGTTTAAGGAAGGGTGTTTTCAGCAACTCTGTCTTTTTAACAAGAGTTTTTATTTTTATTTTTTATTAATGCTATTTTTTTCATATGGATCACATTATTTTACTTAGAATATGAGGCTTTCGTAAATTATATGACGTTTTCCCAAATTTTTGTTTCAATACTTCCCAATGCTTATAGATTATCCAATATCATTGGGATGTATATGTTTATATCAGTCATATAATTAGCATTGTTAGAGTTTTATATTAGTTATACTTCTAATACATATATTTTTGTGGTTAATATTTCGTGAATATCTGCTTAATCTTTACCCATTCAACATTCAGTGATAGAGTTTTTAGTTTTATTTGTTCCTGAAAAGAGGTCCTTTTGAATGACATTTGAGGTTAGATTCTACGATGAAATTTTAGAGTTGTAAGAAATAGTGATTTTCCTATGTCCTTCTCAATAGGAGGTTATGGTAATTATAAATTTGTGAATGATAATTAATGACTACAAGTAATTAAAAATGATGGTAATTAATGACTGAAATGATGGTTTTAATATGTTGTGCATATTAAAGGGTAGACATATGACAATGTTGATCTCGATGATCGTAATAGTGGAGTTGTACATGGATCAATTGTGCACATGTATTTAAATATTCAACAATGAGCTTTTGCTTAATGGTGGCAATATTTATTAAAATATTTAACCTACTTTACTCAATGATGGTACATTTATCATAGCAATAATTAAAAATTCATTAGAAGTTTTTATTCTTTAAAAAAATTACCTTCGATTTTTTCATGTTACGTTAATAAGATGTCAAAATTTTGAGAGGGTTTCGAATCTTTGTTATAAAAGGGTTGGACGAAGCGAGATGGAGTCGAATGCCATAGTAAAATACAACGATCCCCTTGAACTATTGAGTTGGGTATACAAAAATTAATAGTTCATGGGGCTATGTTGAAATTTACCTTTTAAAATATGATTGAAAGAAATCCATTTTTAATTAGTTTCTATAATTTGAAACTATATAGAGATAAAACTATTTTTAAGTAGGTTTTTTATTTCATTGGGCCATCGGTACGGGTATACCCTAGTGTGTATATATATATATATATAAGACTTCATAAAAATAAATAATTAGATATATAGCCAACTAAATCCTAAAAAAATAAAAATTACCCTAATAACCCTCATGTCTAAAAATTCAAAAAAAAAAACACCTAAAAAAATTCAAAATTTCATTAAATCCTCATAAATAAACCTCAATCTCAAAACTTAATTAGACAAACAACCCATAACACTTAGAAATACTATATTTATAAAGACCTACCCACAGAAGTTTGCAATATTACATCTTTTTCGTAAAACTTTCAAAAATACGTGGAAAACAAATCTAAATATGGAACTATAAACTACCTAAGGACCTAAACCTCAAGCATAACAACTTACACAAAAACCTTGCTGGCATGGAGCCACCTAAACAACCTCATAATCAACCTATAACACAAGGAAATGTATGGGCACCTTATACCTCTATAAGTTTTCGAACTAAAACTCAATTTAACTAAGGCCAAAATCCACCCCCAAGCAACCAATGAATTCCCCTCAACCAGACATATAAAAACCCTAACTTACCACAGTAAAGAAACTCACTCCTCGAGTGTTCAAATTAAAAGCTTAGTTTTAGAGTATTTCGGTATTTTATTATTTCATGTATCAAATTCAGTTCTTTCAATTTGGATCAGTTTCTTCACTAACATATGATCTTTTTGATTAGTTACATGCTATTTATTATGTGTACATAGCACGGAACAAACATGATTTTGAACAAGTTTCAGAGTAGGAAAACTTATACTCTGGATCTCAAGAACTAAGTACAATGTTTAATTTTCATTTTAACACTGATTGATACTCAAAATCAAAGCTTGAGTTTTTCGACACTACAAATTTATAACCTATAAATTAAGACTTAAAACCAAAGAAATTTTTAATTATTACCCAGATACATCTGCATAACAAAGCCTTATTTCGAATTTAACCAAAAATTCATGAATATTCAGGTGAAAGTTTAGACATTTTTACCCAAACTCTATGCAAGTCTACATTTAACCTCAAGTCATAAAAGTTATGTAGTAGGATCCCTTGTGAAAAATCATGAAGTTTGACTTTTGAATCAACTCAAATTATATTCTACAATGGCACAAATCAGTGGTCAAAGTTTTCAAAATCCTAAAGTCAAATAGCCTAAGGTTGAAGATGATGTCTGGTACACGGGAATGAGTGAGGTCAAACTAAGAGATTGCGGGATTTGACCCAGAGCATGAGGTCACATCGCCAGTCATAAACTTCTGACTTTTTTTCCAAAAATTTAATTTATTTTTTAGTCAAAATGGTGTATTATACAACGTATTTGGACAAGAAAAACTCATTTTATCGGAAACCTTAGAAAATGAATTGAACTTTATAAAATTTCACTTTTCACAGAAATCCCTGGACTTTCCAACTTGTGAATCCGTTACCCCATTTTTAAATATAGGTCTTTTAACATAAAAGTCTCTTATGCAAAATTTGATTAAGGTATACAACCCTAGTTAATTTAAACCAACTTATATTTTTGAATTAAACCATAATATTTTATTTTTTCTAAAATTTAATAGTCATATGTTAAAATATTTTGATAATTCGATGTCTTACTTACTTTTCTCACTATACAAAGCCTACACAAGGAGCTTCAAATTAACCACAACCCCTAATATCAAAATAGGTGAATACTATTTTATTATTATTTCGAGCTTGTACCTTGAATTACTGGAATTGTTTATATCACTACGTGATAGTCCTCAAACAATTGTTCTCATTTATAAACTCTTTTGTGTAGTACCAAATCCTGTTGAATAATGATTCAATCTTTATCTGAGAAAGCCTTAACCCTATGAGTTTATGCAACTAGTAATTTCAATAAACCAATGATTTCATAAACACAAGGTAATTTCATTAAACCCAAGTAGCATACATTATAATTCATAGAATAGACTATCCTTTTACCCAAGGGAGGGTTATTTGTCCTGTAGGACTCGGGGTTTGAGTGCTTAGTTTTGCTTACCATATTGACTCTACGTTTTAGAGTTAGGCTTTGGAATATTATTTTTTCTCCCAAGTTTTTGGAATTAATATATCTCCAAATATTTTGAATTGATTATTGTCCAAATGTTTTAGATGAATATTATTGTAAGTGTATTCATATGCATTTAAAGCCTCTATAACCAATAATTATGGCTTATCCTATTATCGAAAATATTGAACCCTTATCTTTATGATTCGATAGCTTTTATCTAGACCTAATCACCATACAATCCTCACAAATATCAACATATTCCATTACGCAATTGTTCATTACTGTTGATATTTCATACTGCTCTATATTGCTTTAATTGCATTTTATTATACACCACACCTCATTCAATTATGATATCAAACCTCTAAATTATGAACTTGTTATAGAAGTAGAATTATCTACCTGAATTTTTTTTGATTATCCATTTACCTTCCAAATGGAAAAAGAACATGAAGAAGGAAAAATATCTCCTCCCTTATGGACTTTTATTCCTTTTTACTAAGGAAAATATTTGTCGATACATACGTCTGGGCATTAACTAGCAAATACTACATGACATAATGGAATACATTCACCATTGCTTATCATCTTATCTAACCCTAATTGTCCCCCTTTACTTATGTTATAAGAGACCAAAAATAAAAGTAATAGGGTACAGTCGCATCCTCTTTGAATAAGGTTCCATTTTTACACATGAAACATTATTTACATTACAATTATTATTCTATTATTGTTATCATATACATAATATCGGGTGTAACATCATGACATCAGAGTGGGTGTCAGGTTTATTATGCCTATACGAGACTTAGGATAACATATTAGTTATTTTAGTTTCATAACTTCCTAGCCACATTATGTAACTAATTATGTCTTCCAGACATGAATATATGGGATGTGATTTACTCAGATATATGCGACATTACTCATAAATGGTTTCAATAAGATATTAGGGAGGAAAGGCATGCCAAGTTGTGAAAAAACATCTGAAGTATTGACCGAGTGGAAAAATCGAGCATCCATTTATATACGCTAATCGTTGTTATCAGCTTCCGACCACATTACAAAAGAAACTAACTTTAACTACGCTCTTATGGAGTACATCGATGAGTCTGTGTATCGAATCCACATGGAATGTTTGATAGATTTTATTTGATTTATTACTTCAAAAATAAAATGTAAAAGATGATGATGCGGTGAGAAACGAAAAAAGGGGAAAATAAAGAAGGTAACTAAAACTAATTGGAAAATTAAGGTAGGGACACAATCCCCAACTCTTAGTATGTTGTCTAATACAAAACTAGTCATAAATTAATTAATTGATCAAGCCCGGTCTTTAGTACTCCCAAGCATTTCATATATGAGGAATCATAGCCTGCACCATATATAATCAAGAGATGAGTAAAGAAGTGTCGTATTAGCTACACGCGCATTGCACTATTAAGCATCCTGGTTACCTAGGGCAAACGAGATCAAAAGTCCTACAACGCTTGTGATCACCATGCTACACGATATAATCAATTATTAAATTTAGAGAACTAATTTTATACCCATGCAAATCACATCGGGTGGGGTTCATGCATCCCAACTATTAAAAATCTTGCATAATATGGTGAAATTAGTGAAAACTAAGTTATCTATGTTGCAAAAACTCATAATTGCATGGAAAGAGAGATTAAACATGAGAAATAATAATAAAACAGCTGGAAATAAAGGTTACGAAGATTGAAGAACAAGACCATGCTTGATGAAATCA
Source organism: Sambucus nigra (assembly GCA_949130495.1). Classification (NCBI taxonomy): domain Eukaryota; kingdom Viridiplantae; phylum Streptophyta; class Magnoliopsida; order Dipsacales; family Adoxaceae; genus Sambucus; species Sambucus nigra. The sequence continues at coordinate 136,244,063 of OX422224.1, read as the reverse complement.
AAGGTTGAAGAAAAACTGAAAAAGCACTTGAATTAAAAGTGCAAAATATGTAAATTATTCTCCTACATATTCCTACTTATTATGGAGCTTTTACATGAACGAATTCTGAAAAAAAAGAGTCTTGATGGCTAAATACATAGGTTAGAGTTCGTTTAGAAGAGTCCCCCCCAAAAAAAACTCTTTTGGCTAAAAGATAAGGACAAAATAAAAATCCCGTATTTGGTAATTTGTCACACTTAAATAGTGTGACTAAGTTTGTAATGGATTTGAGTGTGACTAAATACGGTCCGGATCCTTTTAAAATAAAATGTTTGGATCGCCATTAAAACTTATCCACATATTTTCTTCTTGACTTTTCTCTTCTTCAAAACTTCATAACTTCTTCATCGTAGCTCGGATTGAGGTGTTGTTGATTTTCGTGTTCTTGTAATTGAAAGCTCTTCAACTTTCTGGATGGCCCCACCTCTGGAATAGGGATGTAAAATTATGAAAATGCCCTTGAACTCCCCATCTCTTGCTTTCTTTCACTGTTTTGCGTTCCCTTTCGCACTAATTTGCATGAAATACTTGTAAAATACATAAGAGACATAAAAAATACGAAATAATTTCCAAAAAGGATTAGTAGCATAAATATGAGACAAATTCAAGATATTTACAATGCACAGGATCATAAAAATACCGAAATTAAGGGGATAAATGTGAAGAATTTATGCCTAATCAAATCCTCCTAACTTAGAACTTTGCGCGTCCCGAGCAATGTAAAAGAATGAGAGTATGTGTTAAGGACCCTTCAAAAAATTTATTCTGATATAATACCTCTTCTGTGGGAAGGAGATTGCATTTAACATATGGAACAAGCCGTTAAACCCCTAGGTTACCCTAGTAGGACGAGTGGTGTTTCGTGAGGGTTTGCAGTGAATATACCCACAAAATTCGACTTAGACTCTAAGAAAAAAAATCAAAATACTTAAAATTTGTGCAATTTAAACATTTCGAAAAATAATCACCATAAATTCATATTCAAAAGAGTCTCAAATCATAGTGTGTGTGCGCAAAGACAAAAACTAAATCTCCGATTTCCACCGATTGATCATTACGTTACTTTTTCAAAAATTCCTTTTGATTTAATTTCTCACGGATTCACTCACAAACGAATCACTCATATTTTGTCTATTTCTCTCGATATGCGTGATGTAAAGAGTAAATATAATGGACGCAGATTCACACATACAAAATTGAAAAGACGAAAATATATGGTGAATAGATCTCATCATCGAAATACGGTCCTTGCGAAAGGGGAAACATTGCCTATTTTTCACGCCATGTAATCTCTTTTATTATCTTTTTGCCTTATCTCTCCACACGGTAGAAAATTTCACAATTTGGAATCGATGAGGAATTTTTTGGGTTATAAGGTGTATTTGTGTAAAATGGAAATGATAGTAAAATTTGGAATTGGAAAAATATTCTTATGATGACTATTAGTGCTTTTTCGGGCTTCTGCTCATTTTTTTTTAAATTTTAAATTTTTAAATTTTTTTCTTGCTATTTTTGTTGAGCATTCTTCTATTTTTTCCTTGCCCCTTTTTATGCACTTTTCGACTTTATATGATGAATATTCGATTTTAACAATTTTGGGCTAATTGAGTTTTTCGGGTTATCAAATGAAAAGAAAAAAAATTATTAGGCTCAACTTGGTTTGGAAAGGGGAATTTTTCACAACTTTTTATGGTCAATATTTTTGGGTAACAAACGAGGGCCTACTTCATTGTCCGAATTACTAATTGTGTTACCATGTGCGTCTCGAGATTAATTAAATTTAGAGATCTATTTAGTTCATTTTCGAAGACAACATTCCATTTCCCATAACCGATCAAAGTTAAAGAATTGAGATCCTCGACAACTTATTAAAACACTGAAAAGAACTTTGAGTTAGCAATTAACTCGGATTGATTTATAAACTCACAAAAATGATAGGCTCGAATTTCACCGAGTTTGTTAATCTCCACACTTATTCGTTAAGTCGTCAATTTTCGCACAATTTCCATCTTTGATAAATTTCGGCTTTGTGCATTTTCAATTTTACAATTTGAGACAAAAAAATAATTGTGACATTTTTTGAAGCTTTTAAATTCCAAATTTTATTTATTTTGAAAAAAAAAATATTTTTGGCTTTTCAAAATTTTTCAATTTTTTGGAAATTTTTGAATTTTCTAAAGAAAAGCACTTAGAAAGAACATGTGATCGAATCAATGAAACTAACCAATAGATGGGAAGAATATCCTACACCCCCTAACTTAATAGTTTCATTTTCCTCAATACAAATCAAGAACACAACATAAAGAGAGGAAAATAAAGATATTACCCAATGGAGCGATCCCCGATGAGTACGAGTCCATTGAATCTACAAAACATTTTAGAACCAAGCATAACAAAAAGAATAAAAAACACTTAAACTAATTACTCTAAACTAAAAAAAAAGGAAAAAATAAGAAGCTAATTATGCACAACCTAACATTCGAACTTCTAATAAGTAATACACTAGGAGTCGAAAAATTTGAGGGTCCACCCAAAATACAATTTGACTTTGAGGGATAATCGGTGTACCCTCAGTTTCATGCATGCCTTTTGGAAAATGAGAATTCCGTTTAAACAACGGAAGGCATGTGTGAGGTGGAAAAAATGAACCATCTCCAATTAAAAACTTTAAAGTGATGATGGTGGACTTGGGTGCTAAGGGGGCAAGTACAACTGGGATCCAAGAAAAATAAAATCACTTCCCAAAGACTTTTCAACTACTATGGGAAGCGGGGCACACAATAAGGGAGAGTCAATATTGAAAAAAAAATTCAAGTAAAGAGTCATCCTCAGTAAAAGGTTTAAGTGTTTCAAAAGTTTCAACCGACTCATAGGAATCTAGCGGTACTTCTAATGGTTCAATAACGGTGAACGAAAATGGTGATGAAATAAATTCAACCTTAAGTGATTCGTCATCACTTGGAGATTGAATTTCAAGGGAGGAAGACTCACTTTCAATGAGATGGTCTTAAAAAATTTGAGGTGACACACAAGTCTCAAACTCCTCTTTGTTTTCCAAATTAGAAAGCATCTAATCGCAAAGTGAGATCATTTCTGTAACAACACCAATATCCATCGTGCTTTGGGTGGAAAGAAAATTGAGTAATTGTTTGATTAGAAAAAGAATTCTTTCCTCCAAAGTAGGATTCCTTATATCTAAAACCTCGGAAGAAAAATTGTCACTCGATTCGAATAATGTATTCAACTCTTGCTCCCCAAAACAATTTTTTTCCCAATATTTGTTTTCAAGCCTTTCATATTCATATATTAAAAACCACTCACCCATTTTAATAGGTCAAGGCGGAGATTCTTGAAAATAAAAAGATTGAAAACTATTCCCATATGAACTATTATAATTACCGAACTCACTATAAAAAGACAATATTACCGAATAGTTTATAAACGGACAATAAACGTAAAGAGGTGAGCGGATGAGGATTCAACGTTTCTTGGCACTCAATTGTGCAAGCCTATAAAAATATGTTAAAACAAACAAACAAAAAAAATCCAAAAGAAAAAAAATCTTACAAAATAGTAAATTAATTATAATTTATAATAAAACACTCCCCGGTAACAGAGCCATTTTGATCGAGTGGAAAAACTGAACGTCTCTGTAAATACGCTAATCATTGTTATCCGCTTCCGACCACAATACAAAAAATCTAACTTTAACTACACTCTTATGGAGTATAGCGGAGAGTCTAGGTATCGAATCCACAGGGAATGTTTGATAGATTTTAATTGATTTATTACTTCAAAAATAAAGTGTAAAAGATGATGATGGGGTGAGAAACGAAAAAGAGGAAAAATAAAGAAGTTAAATAAATTTAATTGGAAAATTAAGGCAGGGACACAGTCCCCCAACTCTTAGTATGTTGCCCAGTATAGAACTAGTCGTAAATTAATTAATTAATCAAACCCGGTCTTTGGTATTCCCAAGCATTACATATATGAGGAATCGTAGCGCGCACCATATATAATCAAGAGATGAGTAAAGTAGTGTCGTATTAGCTACACGCGCATTGCACTCTTAAGCATCCCGGTTACCTAGGGAAAACGAGATCAAAAGTCCTACAATGGCTGTGATCACCATACTACACGATATAATGAATTATTAAATTTAGAGAACTAATTTTATACCCATGCAAACCATATCGGGTTGGGTTCATGCATCCCAACCCTTAAAAATCTATCCTAATATGGTGAAATTTGTGAAACCTATGTTATCTATGTTGCATGAATACATAATTGCGGGGATAGAGAGATTAGCATGAGAAACAATAATAAAAGTGCTGGAAATAAAGGTTACCAAGATTAAAGAACAAGACCATGCAAGAAGAAATCAAAGGTTGAAGAAAAACAGGAAAAGCTCCTGAATTAACGGTGAAAAATATGTAAATTCTTCTCCTAGATGTTCCTACATATTATGGAGCTTTTACATGAATGAATTCTAAATAAAAAGAGTCCTAATGACTAAATATATAGGCTAGAGGTCGTTTAGAAGAGTCCACAAAACATAAAACTCTTTTGGCTAAAAGATAAGGACAATAAAAATCCCGTATCTGGCAATTTGTCACACTTAAAAAGCGTGACTAAGTTTGTAACTTATTTTGAGTGTGACTAAATGCGGTCCGGATCCTTTTAAAATAAAAGGTCTGGATCACCATTAAAATTTATGCAGAGATTTTCTTCTTGACTTTTCTCATCTTCAAAACTTCATAACTTCTTCACCATAGCTCGGATTGAAGTGCCATTTTTTCTTATGTTCTTGTAATTGAAATCTCTTCAACTTTCCAGTTGGCCCCACCTTCGGAATATGGTTGTAAAATTTTAAAAATACCCTTGAACTCCCCATTTCTTGCTTTCTTTCACTATTTTGTGTTCTCTTTCGCACTAATTTGCATGAAATACCTATAAAACACATAAGAGATACACAAAATACGAAATACTTGCCAAAAAGGATTAGTAGCATAAATATGAGACATATTCAAGATATTTACAATGCACGAGATCATAAAAATACCGAAATTAAGGGGATAAATGTGAAGAATTTATGCCTAATCAAGTATCGATTGTGAGTGGGCCATTGCTAATCTTGAGATTAAACATAGTTTGTTAACTGGTTTGATGATGGGGGAAGAAGAAGAAATGAATAAAGCACGAAGGTATTCCGAGCACCCAAAAATACTCCACCAAGCGATTCCTTGAGAATAGGATGTGGCTATAGAAAAAGAGCTCGTTGTCCCTCCACTAGTATCCCCGATTGACTAGGGATTCATATCATCAACCTTAAATTACTTCACCTCCACTTCCTCGTCTTCAAGTTCCCCCTCCCATGAATCCGAACCCGAGACTAATCGCATATTTCCCTAGCTCATTTAACATAGAATATGAAGGGAATGTGATTGTACATAAATAACGAAATGAGAGATCGAGTTATATTTAGTTATGTGTGCGTGTAATTGAAATAAATTGGTTATTATATTCCAAGTAAAGTTTTGAAAGCATGAAGGACGGATATGTACTATTTCTTTAGTTCATAAAATTTTGACTATATGTAACATAAGCATAAATGTAAAATAATACATGACACTAATATAAAAGTTTTTTTTGTTTCCTCCAATTCTATTTATATATATTTAGTATATTTATTTATAGGATGGCAAACACCCTAGTATCTGGCAATGGATCTCAACATAAAGAAGAGTATCATAATAGTCTAACTCTACCAATTCCTCCCACTACCACGAAAGGTATAATGTGTTATACAAGAATAATTTGCATTGACCAGGTTTTCCTAAAATGTACCACCTTAGTACATAGTTAGTAATGACACCATCAAAGAAATTCGAAGAATAAATGTACTCAAAGAATTTCAAAACAAAAACCTCTTTTATTTTATGGAAAACCCGATTCTAGTGAGGCCAAAAAGTGGGCACGTCAAACGCTTAAAGTCCTCAATGGTGTAGGTATTATACCAGAACTTTGGATAGTGTTAATAACTTATGTATTTGAATAAGAAGAAGACTTTTGGTGGAAGCCTGTCATTTGATCTCGTAATGTTAAAGGATTAACATGGCATCAGTTTAAAGATATTTTCTTTAAAAATTACTTTTCTGAGTCAGTAACATATCAGATTATAGTGGAATTCTTATGTTTTCAACAATAACAAATGACGATAGCATAGTATCAGGCTAGGTTTATAAAAATTTCTCGATATTCTGAATATTACGTGGACACGGAAGCCAAAAATCGTAAACATTTTGAATGCTGTTTGTAAACAAATGTCAAAAATTCTATTCGTGAGGACAGAATTTCAAATTAAATCCATTTTACAGTTTTGACTTATTCTCGGAACAAAACACATTTGAGTCACAGCGATATTTTTATTGTCACGATCCCACACAGACTATGACGTGTTGAAGTTTATTGAAGATGTTACAAAAAAGATTTAAGGAATTAATTATGCCGAATGTTTAATTGCTGCAAGTTTATTCGTCTTCAAGTTTAATTGCATTCCTAGATCACTCAGGTATGAATGCGTAATTTTAATGGGATTCATAATTTATTTTAAAATATTTAAGGATGTTGTTTTATTAAGAAAATATTTTTAAAATGTTTTTATAGTGTGTGAATTGGTTTGCACTTCGTTTTATTCTAATAAGGACAAATTAGAGTCGCATTTAAGTTAAATTATCTTTTTTTGTTGGTTTAAATTTAAACTCTATGGCGCACGTCACTCAAACGACCTAACACATCATTCGAGTGAGATAGCACTGTCGTTCGAATGACATGCACATCTAGTTCGAGTGACATGTCATTTCTCTTGAAAGAGCTTCCGCCTTAAGAAAAATATATAATGGCATGTTTCCTTCAGAATTTCAAAAGTGTGCATTCTGGAAAAATTGTTTACGAACCGAAACATTTTTTGGACATTATTTTCTGAGGTTTTACAAAGCTAAACACAACCTTAGAGTTTACAAGATCCAAGTTTTCATTAGTATATGCAATAGTGATATTTTTTGAACCAAGAAGAGTTGTTCTACACTTGAACATTGTTGGTTATGTGGAGAAGAAATGAAAGAATTCGTGTTCCAATTCCATAGACTTTCTAAGCTACATCAGTGGAAATCGAGACATACATGGACACGTGTGTTATGGATAAGAATTGTAGAAGAAGGACATTCTACATGGGAAGTGGGAGAGGAGTGGTTAAAGATCATAAGAGCGTCAAGTCTCATGGATATCTAGTCGTTGAGTAATAATTATGTCTATTCGTTGTAAACCCACATTCATAGTGATTGTCTGGCTTGGGTCGTCCGAAGTTTTTTTTCCATTGTGGTTTCCTCATACATCCGGCGTTGTGAATATTCTCTACTTTATTTTACTTGCTTTAATCACTAGATGCATTTTTAGGATTAATAAAGATAAAATTTGGTTAAGTAAAAATTAGCTCACAACTTGGTTCGAATTAAAAATTAGAAAAAGGTTTTTCACAAAAATAGAAAATTATTTTGTCATCCTTAAAACACTTTCCGCATAAGAAATTAAAAGTGACCCATAAATTGGTATCAGAGCTAGAAACATATTTTTTGTGTTTGATCCCTATTTTTTTCGACATGAATTTTGGTGGTTTTGAAAGTTTTTGTGCACCTATTTTGATGGAACAAATTATGCTTATTGAAAAATGCGAATGAGAAATGATATAAAATCCGTTGATAAGCGTGTGTGGTTAGCAGTTGAAAAGGGTTAGTGTCCACCATTCACACGAGAGAGTGAGGTCACTAGTTTGAAAACCGTTGAGTTATGGGCTGAGGCTGAACACAAGCTTGCACTTTAAAACTCTAAAGGTATGAACATAATTTCCTCACATGTCACACTTGAAGAGTATAATAAAATCATGACTTCTGAAACATAAAAAAAGGCTTGGGATACACTTTCACTTACTCACGAGGGCACTAGCATGGTTAGGGCGTCTAAGCTACAAAACATCACTACATAGTATGAGATGATTAAAATGCTAGATAGTGAGTCATTTGGTGAGTTTTATGCTAGGTTTTCTAATATTGTCAACTCGTCATTTAACTTTGGAGAGAAGATTCTCGATAACCGTGTGATGAAAAAAATTGTGATGTTTGCCGAGTAGGTTTGATGCAAAAGTTACCATTTTGAAGTCCGTAGGAATGCTTGATTCGATGAAACGACTGTAGTTTACTTACAAACCTATGAAATAGAAATGTTTACCTACAAGCACGTGTAAAAGAAAGAAAAGGGCATTGCTTTGAAATTCGGGAAGGAGGAAATAAAAGTTTTGGATGACGATTTCGATATTGATTTTGAAGATGTCGCCTTGTTGGCTAAAAAGTTCAAAAAATTTCTTAAGTTTCAAAAGAAATCGAAAGATGCCAAAAAGTTTGAAAAATTGAAGAACAACAAGGTAGATTCAACCCCTAAACATAAAGGTGAGAAGTTTAATAGGGTTGAGTCAGATAGGTGCTTTGGGTGTGAGGGGTATGGTCATAAGGTTACCGAGTGTCCCACTAGAGTTATGAAAGAGGGCAAGAAATTGATAGCTTATTGTGCCTCCTTAAGTGATAGTGAACCAGAAGAGGGAGAGATTTCCCCCAATGAGCCCAAGTTTGTTTCTTTCTTGGCATATCATGTGAGCGACGACGATATATCTTCCCACGAAGATTCTCATGTGCATAAAACTTTAGAGGCCGTTGAATCCCAAGTGAGTGAGGAAGAGGAGGTTGATGTGAAAGAGTTGAAAGTTGCATTTAATGAGTTGTATGCCGAGCCAGTGAAAGTGAAAAGGCAAACTATAAATTGCAAGCTAGGTTGAATGAGCATGCCATATAAAATAATGATGTTTCGATTGAGGATCTTAGGGAACAAGAGAGAAAGCTTAAGGAGAATCAAGAATATGTGGAGAAAGAGAGAGACAGTCTTCTTGGTTTAATGCAGACTTTGAAAAAGGAGTTGATAGAGTTTGAGGAGTCTAGGCATGTTCTTGAGTCTAGGACTAGTGAGTTGGAAGAAAAGTTGGAAGACTCGAGTAAGGTTAAGTTTGAATTGGAATCTAGGTTGAAAAGGTTGGATAGGATGTTAGGCACTGTCCAAGTCAAAAATGATAGGTGTGTTATAGGCTACGATGACGGACTTGTTCCCATTCCCAAAGCCAATACCAACAGTGTGAGAGACCCCACTAGTAACGCGAGGAGAGGTCAACATTTTTGTAATCATTCCCATCGTATTTGCACTTGCACACATTGTAGTGGGAAATGTCACCTTAGACATTCTTGCTATGAACTTAAGAATGCTCCTAGGAAGTTTAGGTGTAAAGTCGTGTCGGTTCCCAAAACCTCTGTCTGTTACGTCACACCTACTTGGGTTAGCAAATCTGACTTAGTGGCTTTAGGACTAAAACTTTATGGTTCTCATTTGGTTTCACTTGATTCTTCTCATGCTAGATCTAAAGGATGATTTTGTTACAATGTTTGTCATACTCTAGTCTTTTTATCATCATTTATATCTTGCTAGTCTTATGTCATGTGTATAAATTTGTATTATATTGATTGAGTCTTATTTGAAAAATACAAAAAAATTTGGTTCTTGAGAAATTTTTTCGAAAAATGCAAAAACATTTTTGGTTTATTATGTTTTTAGAAAATTCAAAAATAGATTTGCTTTTATTTGATTCAAAATATGTTGAAAAACTAAAAAGATTTTCATTTTTTTTGTTTTGTTTTGTTTTTTGAGTTTACATGTTTGATATGACATATTGGTGTGCTTGGACCCCTTTCCTTCATTATCCATGTGCCTAGGACATTTGGTCTTAATTAATGACGCTTATAACGATCTTAACCATTGTATTATAGGGTTGTTTCAAAGTTGATATGCATTTTGATTCGACTTTGTATATATGCGATATTTGCACACATGCATGAGTTTATATGAATGTTTGATGTCTCTTGCATATTTGAGTTTGCTGAGATGTTCTTATCTCCATTTTGTTATCTATTCGTAAGTAGACACAAGGAGGAGGTGTGCATGTAAGAACCGTTTATCGTGAGGATTATAATTGAAAAAAATGATGAGTGTTCATAGAAAAGGGCTGCGAGAGTGTAAAATTGACTCTTCGAGAAAGCCGCCATTTAAAAGAACCCCAAAAAACATAAAACGAAATAATAAGAATCATATGCCAAATATTTGGCCATATTTTTTATGTTCATTCAAAAGAAAAATATGATATATATTTGAGGGAGTTTTGATGGACAATTTAAACGGATTTGCCCCAAGGATCCTAATGTTGAAAAATCATGTCATAACGCTATTGTTTGTAGAATCGGCAAAATTCTGGATTCGCGTGCATGTTTGATTGTTTATTTCATTTAGCTCACTTTAATTGTCACATATGCCTAAACTAAAGTTTGATAATTTATAGATATCAATTAGAGTTATTGATTGTTTCGATGGGTTGAAATTGTGATTCATTTATTGTAGTTCACGCCCATACATTCCATGTTCATGTTTGAGCATATCAGTACTACGTTAGCATGTAACTCATATTGTTTTGTATTTTCACTACTTTTTTGGTACTGTTTTTCCGTTTTGGGGCCCTTCTATTTGGTTTTTTTACGATTTTTTTTAACTGGGCAAAATTGTATGTTTTTCTAGGCTAAAACTGGGAGTTTCACTTTTTGATTCGAGCAAGATTTTTCTATCACATGAAGCGTTTCTCACAAGAAGCCCCTGTCATTTGAGCGACATGGCTTACTCATTCGAGGGACCAAATTGGATTTTTTAATTTCTGTTGTTTCAGTACCCTGCTGCTTATGGTTATACATTTTGGTACTGCTTGTTTCTTCTGGTTTATGTTTATGTATATTACTTTAATAGATTTCATATTTTGCTTCGTTGGATCGTTTCGTCACACCTTCTTAGATTGTTGATTTCTGTCGTGTGATTATTTTTTGCTAGATACGGAGTTGATATTGTTGATTATTATTAACTGGTTGTTTCATGTTTATCTAGATATATTTCATTCATTTATCTGATTCTAGATATGTTTATCTTTTCACCGGGTTGTCTAATCGAGACAAAAAGAGGGAGAGATGTATGTGATGTAAGGGGAGATTTTGTGTGATGAGCTTGGTATCCTGATTTAATTATTTTTGTTACATATTGATATTATGTTTTTCTCACATAACAAATGATCTGGAATTATTTTTACATAATGGTTTATATCATTTGTTCCTCAATAATTCACTAGATATTTGTCTATTTCATGTGGGTAGGTATGCTTTAAGAGATTCAATATTTCAAGTATACAACATATTCAGAATTTTAGAGACAGTACATGCTTATCGGACCATCATTTACTAGTCTTGTCCTATATTTCTTAATTTTGGGTTTATGGGATGGGATTTAGGCGTCATACGGCTTGACGACATGACTTAGTCATTTCATTTTTTATTTTGTCACATAATAGTCAAAAGGGGATATTTGTAAGGACAAAATTTCCAATTGAGTTCATTGTATAGTTTTGACTTATTCCCGAAACAAAGCACGTTTAAGTCATAGGGAGATTTTTATTGTCATGATCCCACACTGACTGTGACATGTTGAAGTTTATTGAAGACGTTGCATCAAATCTTCAAGGAATTAATTATGTCCAATGTTTAGTTTGTGCAAGTTTTTCATCTTCATGTTTAATATTGCCATATACCGAGAAAGAATGTTCCATACTCCTCAAAGTTCAAAATATGAAACATTGGGGGCTTCTGTTGATACCAAAATTATTATGATGATGTGGACAAATAATAAGAAGACACGTGTCAATCTACGAGGCACAATAGCAACGAGGAAGAGCATTCCCCCGACCAACATACTCACTCCGAGCAACAGGTATACTCCGAGGAACACCAGTCTTCCGAGGAACACCAACCCTTCGAGGAACTCTTGTCCTTCGAGGAACTCCAATGCTCTGAGGAACTCTTGGACGACGAGCAACTAAAGCGGTTCGAGCTGCATCTCGACCGCAGCATTAATTGCCAGATAATCAACAGTTTAACTATTCATTGAATGCTTATCATCTTGACACACACGTTTGAAGAGCATTAAATGAATTATCCTTTCATATGTATATTATTTAATGTATCACCCTTTCATGTACAGCCTAAGGGCTATAAATACCTTGTATCACCCTCATTCAAGGGGACCGGAATTTCTTGATAGAACTAGTAATCGAGAATTCCCAAACACTCAGCAATAACATAACAGTGGACGTAGGCCATTCATATAAGGCTGAACCACTTTAAAAATCTTTTGTCTCATTCATTTATCTGTGATTGAATAATTAACGTAATCTAGTTTTTTACATCAACAGATTGGCGTCGTCTGTGGGAACGATTGTTATTATCGTTTTTCACAAAAAATCATTCATCATCAATGGCAGATAATCCAGAATCCAGCAATCGAAACGCTGGAAATGCTGGAAATCCTTCAAATCCCTCTGCACCTCCAGATCTGGCTGGGATTATGACGAATCTGGCTCAAGGACAAACCGCCATGCAAGAAACAATGAGGCAACTCATACAAACCCTTCATGGCGGTGCACCTGCACGTTCAGGACAGCAAAGTGGTCAGAGGCAAACTTATTTACTTTCTTCATGATCCAGGCGTACTGAGTCATATCGTAATGAGGAGTCTGATGATTTCTCTTATCAACCTGGTCAAACTTCGTCAATAAGGGCTACAGATACTGATCAACGTATCACTCTCTCTCCAGAAAGACCCAGTGCCTTAGAAAGACTGAGTAGGGTGTCTCCTTTCAGTGGATTAGGCCCTAGGAGGAATAAGAATCCACCTAAGACCATGTCGAGGAGTTTTCGATGACCATCAGATCTAAGAGAAGGATCAACACAATCACGACCAGTTGCTCGTCAAGATAGATCTCAGGAGGCCACATCAGAACAATCAATTGCTCGAACTAATAAGCCCGAGGAAGGAAACGGTGCGTGGAAAGGTTCCATTCAGCGCTTGGAGGATAGATGGGGAGAAATGGACAAGGCGAAGAATCCCTTACAACGAACTTTTATTCAAGGGACACCTTTTGTCCAGGCCATTTTGGGTTTTCCTACCCCTTCGAAATTTAAAGCACCAGTAGTGACCCCCAAATATGATGTAAAGACAGATCATGTTCTTCATATAGAGCAATATCAAGCTGCCGCCGATATCTATGCTGTCCCCGACGAGATGAGATGTAGAGCATTCTCAGGAACTCTTACTGGACCTGCCCAGATATGGTACAACAATCTTCCTCGGGGTAAGATTTCAACTTTCTTTCAGTTGGCCGAGTTGTTCATTGGCAATTTCTATTTTGGAGCAAAGCCAGTAAAACGAGTAGCACACTTGTTAAGTGTTAGACAAAAATCTGGTGAGACTACTAGAGATTACATAACCCGTTTCAATAACGAGAAGCTAGAAGTTATAGATTATGAGGAGAAGACAGCAATCACCGCCTTGATGAGTGGGTTGTTTCCTAATAAGTTGTATTACACTTTGGCGAAAGATCCACCTAAAACTATGTCAGAGTTGATGGAAAAAGCGGCCAAAATCATGAATGCCGAGGAAGCTATGGCTGCAAAGAAGAATATGGATAAAGACACCAAGGTGGAAGTCGACAAGTCTAAAAATAAAGAGCATAAGGGCAATGGCGGTGACAAGCGTTCCAGAAATAATAAGTCATCATGGGAAGTCCTGAAGAAATTCGATAATTATACTCTCTTGAAAATGGGTATTAATTATGTCTTGGAACAAATCAATAATAGCGAGGAGGTAAAATGGCCGAAGAAACTGAGGTTAGACCCTGATGCGAGGAACAGGGATAAATATTGCGAGTTCCACAAAGATCATGGCCATATGACTAAAAATTGCATAGCACTTCAAAACGAGATTGAAACACTCATCTGAAGAGGAAAGCTAGCAAATTACGTTAATCGGGGAGGTGAAAGAAGAAATAATGATCGAACTAGAGAGAGATCTAGATCTCCTCGTCGAGCAGAGGAGAAAAAGAATAGAGTCCATGAAGATGATGGCGAGGATGACCCCGATCTTCCCAAGAAACCAAGGCAGCCAGAACGAGAGGTATTTTCCATACGTTTTGGGTCATTTGACTGTAATGTTATTACAGGAGGAGATGCAGGAGGAGGAGATCTTACTGTAGAAAGAAAAGCTTACCTCGGAGAGGCAATAGTTTGCTCGTACATTCAGCGAATAAATTTGGCCGAGGAGGATCGTCCGAGGAAGGTAAACAAAGAGAAGCTGGTTATTGGCTTTTCAAAAAATGACCTGACAGGTGTTCTTTACCCTCACGACGACCCTTTGGTGATCAAAATGAGGATGAAAGAAGTAGTGATTTTAAGGGTGCTAGTAGATAATGGTAGTTCGGCCGACATCATATACTATTCATGCTTTGACAGTTTAAATTTGAAATTATCTCAATTGGAACCTTATCACAGACCGCTATTGGGTTTTGCTGGCGAGAAAGTTTTTCCACTTGGGACGATCAAGTTGGATATATTCATTGGAACTTGGCCTGCTTGTCGAACATAAAGAATATGCTTCTTTGTGATGGATAAGAATGTGCAGTTGCCAGGCTAGACTCCATAGGTGTTGATTGAAGGGCACTCCTGAACTTAAGGTCAAGTACGATATACTCTGACCGAGTCACATCTGGAAGAAAAATAGACATTCCGAGGAAAGGAGAGGGGAGGTCTAGACGACAAGCATTCGTTGGAAACAAAAAAGACTTAGTTCTTTACTATATAAACATAGGCACACCCAGATCAACCTGCTGGGGCACCCCTGAGTCAAAGGGATAGGGTCTCTATCAGAAGGGAGATAGGTTATGCGATCCTATGAAGGGCTTCATGCCAAAAGTTTGTCTTAAGATTAAGGGAGAACTACTAACTGGGACCCAAAACTTATGGACTTATGAGAAGATCCGCATACCTGGCTGTGGGCAACAGAGGAGGTGGAAGCCAGGATGAATAGGCAATGACTCCTTTAGTAGTGAGGAGCTAGAATGGATAGATATCGATTTGCATAGAATCCAAACAATCTGGCTTTAAAGTCGTAGCTTGCTGCTTGCTGGTCTCGACTCGATCAATCGAAGAGGTTGGCTGGTAAGGATCGGTTGCAGCTAAGAGTTTGGGGGTAGACCTACAATTTTCTCGACTCCCTGCCTTTAATAGGCCATTCGTACTTAAGAGCGCAGGG
The DNA here is from genome assembly GCA_949130495.1 of Sambucus nigra. NCBI lineage: Eukaryota > Viridiplantae > Streptophyta > Magnoliopsida > Dipsacales > Adoxaceae > Sambucus > Sambucus nigra. Next base: position 136,228,700 of record OX422224.1, on the reverse strand, counting down.
CAACTTATCAGCGAGCCATGACCACGCTTTTCCATTACATGATACACCGGAGGTGAAGGTTTTATGCTGACAAACTGATTTAGGCGCCCTTTCGCCTTACTGATTAGGAAACGGAACCATAAAATAGTAACCAACCAAATTCGACAGCTTACAACATCATCATGGGGAGAGTTGGTTTGAAGAAGTTCGAAGCAGTTCCATCTACAGTACATCAGTGTTTAAAATTCCCAATAAATTTCGGAGTAGGAGTTGTGAAAGGTGATTAGAAAGTAGCTCGTGAATGCTATTACTCGTCTGCCGAGCAAGAGGAGCTTGAAGAATCAAGGAAAAAGACTACTACCTACCAGGTGGAGGAAGGTACAGAAATTGAAACACTTGATCCCAGAGATGAATCCCAACTTGTAAAAGGACAGGTAGTGGAATCTACAGAAAATGTTATTCTGGACGACGAACACCCTGAACGAGTAACCCAGATAGGTTCATCGTTGGATGTTTCAATAAAACAGGAGTTGATAACTTTCTTGAGGAACAGGAATAAAACTTTTGCATGGAGTCATGAGGACATGCCAGGAATAGATCCAAACTTCTTATGTCACGATCTCAATGTGAATAAGGAGATCAAGCCTGTAAAGCAAAGAAGAAGAGTATTTAGTCCCGAGAAGAATCAAGCTATACAAGAGGAGGTCGAGAAGCTCCAGAAAGCCCAATTCATTGAAGATGTGAAGTATCCAGACTGGTTGGCAAATGTGGTGATGGTAAAGAAGAAAAAAAATAAATGGAAAATGTGTGTTGATTTCACTGATCTCAACAAGGCTTGCCCAAAGGATCACTTCCCATTGCCCAGAATTGACCAACTAGTGGATGCTACCTCGGGGCACGAGCTGCTCAGCTTCATGGATGCTTACTCTGGTTACAACCAGATCAAAATGAAACCTAAAGACAGGGAAAGCACTTCTTTTATTACCCCTAGGGGAACTTATTGTTATAATGTTATGCCTTTTGGTTTGAAAAATGCAGGAGCGACATATCAGCGGCTGATGAACAAGGTTTTTGCCGAACAAATCAGTTGCAACATGGAAGTCTATGTCGACGATATGCTGACAAAGAGCAAGAAAGGTGTTGAGCATCTAGTTGACTTAGGTCAGACCTTTGATCAACTGGATAAATACTAGATGAAGCTCAACCCGACGAAGTGCACCTTTGGAGTACGAGAAGGAATGTTCCTCGGGTACATCGTCAACCAGAGAGGCATTGAGGCAAATCCAGCAAAGATCAAAGCTCTTTTAGGGTTGCGATCTCCAACGACGAAGAAAGAAGTTCAGAGTCTTACAGGACGAGTTGCAGCGCTCAATAGATTTGTATCTCGAGCAACTGATAGGTGCCTTCCATTCTTCAAAACACTCCGAAAAACTTTCGAATGGAATGATGAATGTGAAAAAGCCTTTCAAGACTTGAAGAAATATCTGGGACCACCTCCACTGCTGTCCAGGCCAGTGATGGGAGAAAAGTTGTACTTATACCTGGCAGTATCAGAGAATGCAGTCAGCTTGGCATTGATCAGATTGGAGAATGGAGTCCAGAAGCCAATTTATTACACAAGTAAGGCTTTTCGAGGTGCAGAGATCAGGTACCCAAAGTTGGAAAAATTGGAATTAGCATTAATTGAAGCGAGTAGAAGAATGAGGCCTTATTTCCAGGCCTATACCATCGTCGTATACACCGACATGCCATTGAGACAAGCCCTTCATAAGCCAGAAAAATCAGGAAGACTGATGTATTGGGCAATAGAGCTTGGTGAATATGATATTGTATATGAACCCAGATCGTCATTAAAAGGACAGGCTGTAGTAGACTTTATAGCAGAATTTACATATCCTGATACCCCTAAGGAGCAAACGTTGCTCGCTAACCAACCTGTGGATGTTACAGGATCAACAGACATGAGTTCAGATCAACTTCGGTTGGTAAAAGGGCTTGTGGATGTAGAAAGATCATCAAATTCAAACCCAGACCAACTTCGGTTGGTAAAAGGGCGAGAAGAGATGGTCGACGAAGAACAAAAAGTACCAGGGGAGGATGAAAGGAAACAACAGATATTTCACCGAGGAACTCTGTCAGAAAAGAAATTTGAAAACGAGTTACCTACATGGAAATTATATGTAGATGGGTCATCTTGCACAACAGGTTGTGGGGCAGGGATTATTTTGAACACCCTAGACGAGATTGACGTGGAATATGCCTTACGATTCTAATTTAAAGCTTCCAATAATGAGGCTGAGTATGAGGCCATAATAGCAGGTCTTAATTTAGCAAAGATTATGGAAGCGCAACAAGTGATGGTATTCAGTGATTCTCAATTAATTGTGAATCAGATGATGGGAACGTATGCAGTTAAAAGAGAATTAATGGTCAAGTATCATGCAAAGGCGATGGATTTGTTGGCAGAATTTGATGCCATTCAGTTAATTAGAATACCAAGAATGGAGAATGCACAAGCAGACGCACTGGCCCGACTAGCATCAGCTACTCGTACCGAGTTGCGAAGAACGATACCAATTGAGGTGTTAGAAAGTCGAAGCATAGATGAAGGCCTGACGATGAATGTTATTTCCCTTGATTTAGGACCATCTTGGATGGATCCCATCAGGGCATATGTCGAGGAAGGAGAATTACCGGAGGATAAGATCGCTGCCAAGAAATTGAATTTTAAAGTTTCTCGGTATGTACTAACTAATGGTGTTTTGTATAGACGAGGAATTATGGCAGGTTTGCAAAGATGTGTACATCCCTCCGAGGTGAAAGAATTGATTGAAGAGATCCATGAAGGGTCTTGTGGAGCCCATGTAGCAGGGCGGACACTGTTGCAAAGGGTGATGGCGTAGGGATACTACTGGCCAACGATGAGGGCTGATTGTATAGCCTATGCTAAGAGATGTGATAAATGCCAACGTTTTTCTTCCGTCCGACGAACTCCACAAGCATTGTTGACACCCATAACTTCCCCTTGTCCTTTTGCCATGTGGGGAATTGATTTGGTTGGACCACTACCAACGACCCGAGGAAGATTCAAGTACCTCGTCGTCGCAGTGGATTATTTTACTAAGTGGGTAGAAGCTGAGCCTCTGATTGATATGACATACGAGAAGGTGTACCAATTCGTTTGGAAGAATATCATCTGCCGATATGGTCTCCCTCATGCCTTCATCATAGACCATGGAACACAGTTTGATAACGAGGAGTTTGCCGCCTATTGTCATCAGTCAAACATTTTGAAGGTTCATTCAGCACCAGGCCATCCTCAAAGCAATGGATAGACTGAAGTGACGAACAGAACATTATTAAATGGTTTGAATAAGAGGTTAAGTGAGGCTAAAGCTAATTGGATTAATGAGCTACAATCAGTATTGTGGGCTTATCGAACAACTCCCCGAGCAGCAACTGGAGAATCACTATATATGCTGGCGTTTGGAAGTGAGGCTGTAATACCTGCTGAGTTGGGTCTCCCAACACACAGAGTGATGAATTTCAATTCCCCAGTTAGTGACTTGATGAGAAGATTAGATTTGGACATGCTCGAGGAGGTTAGAGAAGAAGCAGCCATTAGGAATGCTGCATATCAACAACGAACAACTTTGTTCTATAATAAGAGGGTGGAGAAATGAGATTTAAAAGAAGGAGATTACGTGCTAAAGAAGGTCATTCAGAATCACAATAAATTGGAAGCAAATTGGCATGGACCTTACCGAGTTACAGAAGTTGTTCGACCAGGAACTTACCGAATAGCAACTCTAGAAGGAGAGGAATTTAAGAATGCATGGAATGCTGAACACCTACGCAAGTATTATCAGTAATGTAAAATGTAAAGCAGTTCTATCAGTATGAATAAAACGATGATGTTTCACCATATTCTCTCCTTTTATTGAAAGTTTTTCGGGGAATACTAGTGTACAACACTACGCTGCTCGACAGCAAAAAGAAGACGATAGTTCAGACCCACGACCAACTCCGGTTGGTAAAAGGGCGAGAACAAACTATACTCCTTTGGTTAGGAGGCATACACTAGCATGACCAACTTCGGTTGGTAAAATAACTAGTGGACACTGATAGTTCAGACCCACGACTAACTCCGGTTGGTAAAAGGGCGAGAACAAACTATACTCCTTTGGTTAGGAGGCATACACTAGCGTGACCAACTCCGGTTGGTAAAATAACTAGTGGACACTGATAGTTCAGACCCACGACAAACTCCGGTTGGTAAAAGGGCGAGAACAAACTATACTCCTTTGGTTAGGAGGCATACACTAGCGTGACCAACTCCGGTTGGTAAAATAACTAGTGGACACTGATAGTTTGAACTCAGACCAACTCCGATGGGTAAAAGAGAGAGAACATGTGATTCCTAAAAATGCCAATCTCGGTTGGTTAAGAAACAAAATATGCCAACTTATGTTGGTCGGAAGGTAAAACTATTCCAGAAAATACAAAATATTCCAAGTTGAACCAAGTATGGTTGGTCGGGATCAAAATCCGCTAACTGTAGTTGGTCGACGAGGATAAAATTATCGACCTTGGTTGGTCGGACACATTTTATGAAAAAATTTACCAAGTATGGTTAGTCGGGGATAAAAACTCTCACTAACTATAATTGGTCGACGAGCATAATTTAACAACCTTGGTTGGTTGGAAAAATTTTAAACATTTTTATACTCATTACTTCATTATTAAGTGATCGAGCAACATTACTGATACTTGTAACTTTTTATTACTAGATTGGTCGATGAACCAAAAAGTATTGTTATGCAATCACAAATATAAAAGTGTTAGACAAGTACAAAATAATAGCAATACAGATTTGCAAACAGAAAATGAAAGTCTTTCATTAAAATTCAAAACGAATTACAAATTACATGTATACTAACTATTACATTGAGATCCCTACTCTATTGGTTTCTTTCCCTCAGCTTTTGAAATAGGTTCCTCGCCAGCAGGTGGATCATTTAAAGTCTGAGGAGAATTAATAAAATTCTAGTCCTTCAGCATTCTGACATTCATTATTGAAGGTGTGTCCAATAGATGCTCGGGATGAGATACCTCGATCTGAGAATGAAGATTGTAGTCACCGAGGTATTGTGCAATTAAGATCTGAGGAATGGCACGAGATGGGATCCATTCCTTGTCCAAATTGAACGGTGTCACAGGCAAGTCAAGTACCCCAGGGTCATAATAGTCCCAAAAGTAATGTCCCTGTTCAAGTTTCAACACGCATAAGGCATTCAACCAGCCTTGTTTATAGCCCTCATTAGTGGCATTCTGGATACGAGCATCTAAATGGAATAGTGCCTCGTTGTACCCAGCCATCCAAAATTCCCTGGGCTGCTTATGGAATTGGAAAGTTAGTCTCTCCAACTGCTCGTGAAGGTTTTTTGCAAAAATGTCCTTATTCTCTAAAGCAGACTTCGTCGCAGTAAGTTGATCCTCCAAAGTTAGGATTTTCTTGGACATTTCAGACAAAGCCCAATCTTTTGCATTCAATTGGTATGCTTGAGTTTCCAATGTTGACAGAGTACGAGCTTCTTCAATACTACGAGGAGTTCTTGATCGACTCCGAGCAGGTGGAGTACTTCGTTCCTCGATAACATCTTGGGCAACTCTTCCTCGCCCACGAGAACCTCTTCCTCAACCCCGAGTAGAAGTAGAAGTAGAAGTACCATATCTTCTCAGGATATCCAACTCTTGCCTTAATTTGTCATTCTCAACCTCTAAGGAGGAAAATCCCTCATCGGTCACTGGGATTACTGCTGTTGAAGAAGACGCTGCAGACTTATATTGTGCTAGCTCTTTTTGCAAATTATTATTCTCTTGCTCCAACAGCTCAGCAATTTGTCTACAAGTTCAACTTCTCCCTTTAGGGTCCTCTCCCTGACATCATACCCAGTAAGGAGTTTGTCGTAGCCCTTCTCGGCAGAAAGCTGTTGATATTTCTTTTCATACCCCTCATGTAACAAGGCATTTGACTCCTTGTACTGAGTCTGAAGATCTTCTAGAGTATATTGAAGCTCCTCGATCATATCATAGTAAGCCACGTTATTGGCCACAGCTCGATCAAGTAAGCCCTTCAGGTATTGATGAGCTTCTACTGCCTGCTTTGAAGCACCATGGCCAAGGATGTTGGCAACTTCTGATGCACTTAGGTCTGTGTGACCAGCTTTATAATATTCATGGCATTGCTGCATTAACTTTGTGTCATTAGCAGATAGAAGATCCATCCTGGCCAGAAACTAATAGAGAAAGAAAAAGAAGATCAAGACAGAGTGCAGATAGAGAAGAGACAATCATATGGAAGAAAAAAACTCAAATTTTATTAGATCATAAGCCAAAGTTACAAAGATCTGGGATACAAAGTTCAAATAAAAGAAAAACAGAAAGAGAATACCAAACAACTTCACACCTTTTCCTTGTCTCCCAAGACTTTCTCGGGAGGCTGGGACGAGGAGCTTGGTTGCTAGGTGGAAATAATGAGTTGGTCGGCGGGAGCTGGAACTTGTTCTGGAGGAGCTGGCAGAGATGAAAGCTCCTCGTCAGCAGGCTGGGTAAGGATGAGATCACCCACTACCAGTGAAGATTCTTCTGAGGCAGCTTCATCCTCTTCTTCATCCTCGACGGCTGGGGGAGGACCAGGGAGATGCTGTTGAAATAACTCGGAGTCCTCACTCACCTTCAATTCTTGCAAAGCAGCAACCCAGCCATCTCGGAAGTATTTCAAACTTCCATATTGCACCTGAGTCATCATGGCAGCTACTCCCTTGTTCCATCCTTTGTCCTAACCTGTGTTGAAAGACTTCTTTATTACCATTTTTCTTTTCATTTTCTCTGAGGAGAGCTTCTCGGATAGAAGGTCCTCGGAGGCTTTCAACTTGGCCTCCAACTCCTCCTTCTAACGATTTACTTCGCGAAGAAGGGTCATCTCTTCCTCAGCTGATTTCAGCTTATTTTCAAGCTCTCCGAAGGTAGTGAGCTTCTCGGTGTATTTCTTATCATCCCTCTCCAAGTCCTTCACTTTATTTCCCAACTGCACCTTCTCTGCTTCAGTTGTAGCCAATTTCTTGTCCCATTCACCTTTATCCTCGTCATACTTTTGACGGTATTCCTTCAGAGATTGGGCCAAACCCTGGAAAGCATCCTCTACTCCAGATGAGGAGCTTGAAGCCTTGAGCGCTTCATCTTTCTTCACTATGGTGTTAAAGCAACTCACCAGCTGAAAAAAGAAGGTAGTGATGAATTAGTGCCGAGATACATATATTGATAGAAGGAAAGAAGAATTCAAGATAAGAAGAAACTTACTGAAGCAATGTGACGAGTAGCTAGGGATGTCAGCATATCCCTAGACATGTTTTCCTCGATGCCTTAGACTTCAGGAATAGTCCAAGTCTTTACCGAGCTCATTGCAGAGCTTGGGGGAATAATGGTTGGAACACCAGCTCCACTAGCTTGGAGCTGGGGAATGACTTCAGAAAAACTAACCGAGGAGGATTTCTTCAATCTCCTCGGTGTCTTCTCAACAACCTCAACCAAAGAAGAATTTTTGGTTGGAGATATAGTGATTACTTCCACAGGCGCATCCTTCTGTACAGGAGCCACTGGGGGCATCTCGGCGGCCTTCTGAGGAGCAACAGAAGGGGAAGCATCCACTTTCTTTGTCCCCTTTGGGACGTCAGCTTTATTTCTCTTTCCATCTCCAGCAGAGGAGGTCTCTTCAAAGAGAGCAGGAACTCTTCTCTTGCACATCTTCTGACTCAAAGGAATGTGAGAGTTTGGTAAAGAGTCTTCAGAAGCTGGCAATGGTTCGCTAATGCTAACCACAGGACGAGCAGTAAAGGAGGATGTATAGCTCCTGTACTGCAGCAAGTATGAAGCAGGCCTAACGTGCTCGTCTGCAACCTTCTGATGCAAACTCCAGATATGTTTTAAATGCTTGATATTAACTTTTGTTTCTTTTGGAGTTTTTCTCTTGCTGTCAACTGCAAACAAAAACATAGTGAAATATCAGTCATACATTTTGTCAAACACAATGAAATCATAATTTCAAAAAACAAAATAAGATGAAAATAACCTATCCCATTGCCATATGGGGGCATCTAGGACCCTCATATACTGCATCTCCAACCAAAGGGGCATGTTGCCAATTTTTTATAACTACTCCATGTTCAAAATAATCCCTGTTAGCATCAGGGAGGTTGACTACTAGAGCCCTATTCAAAAATCAAGTTTTTAAATAATAAACATTGTCTAAAACAGCCCATCTATAACAATACATAATCTCAGGAATTCCTATACGAGTTCCATGAGTTTGATTTAACCTATACACCCCATTAACTATTCTCCATGTGTTGGGGGCTATTTTTGCAGGGACAACATCGAAATACTGACAGAACTCTAAACACAAAGGGTTTGGTGGAAAAGAAAATCCACATTCAGCAATAAAGAGGCTAGGGAACCAATGTCCCTCAGCCAAATAAAAATAACTTGAAGGCTCAGAAAGACTTTCCAAAGTTACCCAAGAAGGAATAGAAAAGTCAGAACGGAATTTCTCAAGAGATTCGATAATATAAACCATGGTGAATAAAAAGAAATGAAGGAGAAGGAAGAAAATCTTACAGGAAAAAGGAGATCTGTTGATAAACAAACGAAGAAAGGGATGAACGCACAGAAGAGAGAAAAGCTATAGAAAACTCGAAAGCAGAAATTGAAAAGGTAGAAGACGATGGGATTGTCTCTGAGGCTTAAATACTTTGCCTTGCGAAACGGCGAAAGAAATTATTACAAAAAAAAACTATTACGCTACCGGCGGCTAAAAGGACAAAAAGGGCACGAAGGTCGAAGCGCTTATAAAAATGCAAAAAGGCGGATTCTGCGAATTTGGAAGGAAATTCAAATACGAACAAAAGGCTCCTAAAACCCAGGAAGGTCATTTAATATTGCCATATACCAAGAAAGAATGTTCCATACTCCTCAAAGTTCAAAATACGAAACATTGTGGGCTTCTGTTCATACCAAAATTAGTATGCTGATGTGGACAAATAATAAGAAGACACGTGTCAATCTACGAGGCACAATAGCAACGAGGAGGAGCATTCCCCCGACCAACATACTCACTCCGAGCAACAGGTGTACTCCGAGGAACACCAGTCTTCCGAGGAACACCAACCCTCCGAGGAACTCTTGTCCTCCGAGGAACTCCAATGCTCCGAGGAACTCTTGGACGACGAGCAACTAAGGCGGTTCGAGCTGCATCTCGACTGCAACATTAATTGCCAGATAATCAACAGTTCAACTATTCATTGAATGCTTATCATCTTGACACACACGTTTGAAGAGCATTAAATGAATTATCCTTTCATATGTATATCATTTAATGTATCACCCTTTCATGTACAGCCTAAGGGCTATAAATACCTTGTATCACCCTCATTCAAGGGGACCGGAATTTCTTGATAGAACTAGTAATCGAGAATTTCCAAACACTCAGCAATAACATAACAGTGTACGTAGGCCATTCATATAAGGCTGAACCACTTTAAAAATATTTAGTCTCATTCATTTATCTGTGATTGAATAATTAAAGTAATCTAGTTTTTTACATCAACACATATATTTAAAATGTAAAATACGTATTATAACTATATCAGATACTATGTAGTGTGTGTGTGTGTGTGTGTGTGTGTATTCCATGCGGTTTTACCTCCTTTGTCAACGAATGATCAAACATACATAACTGATAAGAACTTTTTAGGCAACAGTAATAAAAAGTAGATGGAGACATGGGGAATTTCTCGTTCCTCAAGCTCGGGATCCATCTGGAAGGGGAAATAATAAGCAAAACTTTGCCAAGTAGTTAAATCTAGGTTTAGAGCAGTTTATTAATATTTTTTAGTAATAGTAAAATAAATTGAGTGTGCTTAAGATATTTTATAAAGGAAATAAAATTTGAGGTTACAATAACCTGAATGAAGTAATTGTAAATAAAGCAATATGATAATATAACTAGATATGATAATATAAATTTAGAAAGGGCTAAAGGTGCGGATAATTCTAAAATAAGACAACCCATAATTATCTAGTTATATAAGCTTAGGGAAAATATAGAAATACAAGATATTAGTCACAAAATATAAAATTGGAGATAAAGTAATAGTAGCTACACTAAGCTTGCTTAGTCCAAATTCCGAAGAGCGGTATCCATATCGTTAGTGACAAACTAGGCACTCAATACCCTGAGTCCTATAGACCAAATAACATTATTACATGTAGAACGATATTTTATTCCCTGGTTATAATGTATTCTATTAAAGGGTTTATTAAAATCAGACTTAATTTGAAATCATTGGTTAAAAAATAACTGGTTTTTTAAATCGAATCAAGTTTAACGTACTATAAACTACGCAAATAGTTCATAAATGAGAATAAGATTTATGAGGTTATTATAAAATGGTATAAACAATCGACGTAATCAAGGTAATTGTGTGAAATAATACTGAAATAGAAGTTACCTACTTCGATAGGGGCTTTGCTTTAAATTGAAACTTCTCATAAAAGCTGTGGACGGGGATTTTCTGTAATGATATAAATTAAGTAAGATCTCCTTTTAAGAAAAATATAATATTTTAAGGTAGTTAAGATGTAAAAGGAATAAAATCTATGGTTCAGTTTGAAAATTAGAGATATGCCCAAAGTGCACCCTTGTACTCAGAGTCACCAACCTCAACCTGTCTCATAGCCGAGTTGACAAGAAGCTCACAAACTGCCATAAAAAAGGTCATATTCTGCGAGGTCAACTCTCTACTACCAACCTCGGCTCTGCAGCAGCCGAGGTCAGCAGCACCTTATGGGGATAGGTTATTGTTAACATCCTACTCTACGTGAGCTGACATTACATCTCACCTCTGTGCCTAACCTCGACTAGTCTTCCCGACCAAGGTCATCATGGCTATTGACAAGACAAAACAACACTATCAGATTTCACTAACCTCATACTCATCCAGGTCGAGGTTACATCAGTCAAGGACACAAGTCTGAGCATATGCAAGCACACGTAAGGTTTGGAACATGTGATCAAATCAGTTATAACCGAATCATTACCCTCACATGGGGGAATATTGTGGTCATCATTATCTATAGGAGATCAGCCAGGTGTCATCATCATACTGGTTCGATCCTCATAAACATACTCATTCCATGATTTGGGGGTACATGACACCCCCCGAAGCACTATATATAGAGGTCTTCCTGTACCTTGTAAAAGATCGAGAATTGCAACCCTAGCTGGAACTCTGTTGGTTTACACAGTAGAGAGAGAGAAAGCTTGAGAGATTATATCTATGACCATTAGTGCCTTCATTTAGTGAAATTACTAACACACTCACAGTGGACGTAGGTCAGATTAGCTGAACCACTTATATACTAGTATTTATCCTCTTCTCCTCACCTCCCTCTACAAGATATTTACTCCTATGCTGCCATTGTTATTGCTAGTTTGAGCTTATCAACACCTCATACCGGTGGTGTTCTTTCCAGTATCATCATTTTGGCGCCGTCTCTGGGAACGAGAAGATTAATCTCTTCCTATTTTGTTGTTTAACCTCACTGGAGACTCTGGTGGTGAACCAAGCCTCACCCTTCGCGTGGAGCTATTTCACCAATGAAAGGGGTCACTTAAGGTTTCCAAGATTTATAGTCCTTTCATCAAAAGCTCAAGAATATGGCACCGTAGTTACCACCACCTCTTCCACCATCTGGTGTTGGAGGACCCAGTTCCATCCAAGAACCACCCCAATCCGAGATGGCAGCAGCCTTGAAGTCCTTAGCTGGAGCTCAACAAGTCATGCAAGAGCAATTTTCCCAGCTAAGCCAAAACATAATGAGGCCACCTGGGGTCCCACCGAAGATAATTACTTTGACGGTTTCTTAGCCACAGCATGAGACCAGGGGACCACCCCAGGAACCACAAAAGGACCAACCTACTCCTCAACGGAGGAGGGATGTTACTGACCCTAGGCATTTATGCCTGGGGAGGCAAGGAAACCCTTAACCTGAGGATAGGTACGATAATATTGAGGCAGCAGATTCCTGGACAGACTGTTGGGAGCCGTATGAGGTCTCAAACAACAATGTATGTCCTGTACAGCAGAGCCGAGGTTAGTGTGAAAGACGAGATGGTGATGTAAGACAGAGAGGGTCAGGTTTTGATCGCTTAAGTAGAGGGTTAACCTTTAAAAGGCTCGACCCAGTTAATAATCTGAGGTAGAGGCTATCCAGGTCAAAAAGCATAGCTGGATCACAAAGGGAAGGTGGTGATCATCGACCTCGTCATGGCCGACCCCCACATGGACGAAACTGTGGTTAGGGGGAGGTCAATGGCCGACGTTGCACAGCAGTTGTGGAACCCTCAGTTCACCCTTTAAAAGTGGCTCGGGACAACCTCGGCCAAGCAGAAGTTGCCAAACCATGGAATGAATATGTTCATAGGTTGGAGGAGAAGATAAGGAACCTCACAAAAATTTGAGATCCATTACAAAGGGGGTACTCAGAGGTCTCACCATTTGTGGCAAGGATTGTTAACTTCCTAACCCCGGACAAATTCAAACCTCCGATGGTGTCTCTTAAGTACAATGGTAGTACTAACCCTGTCCATCATATTGAAATGTATCAATCTGGAACAAACATTTATTCAATCTCCGATGAGATGAGGTGCCAAGATTTCTCAAGAACTTTGACTGGGGATACATATATCTGGTTCACGTCTCTTCCTAAAAATTCAGTTGAAAATTTTAACAGTTTGGCCGAACGATTTATTCATAACTTTTGTTTTGGGATAAGACCTCAAAAGAAGACAAGTCACTTGCTTTATGTAAATAAAAAAAAGAATGAAAGCCTCAGAGACTACATCGCGAGGTTCGACAAGGAAAAAGTGGAGGTAGAAGATTATGAAGAGAGCATAGTGTAACAACCCGCGTAATTTTTGGGCTATTTTAATTAATTTTGGAAAATGGAGGAAAATAAAGTTTTTGATAAAATTATTTTTATTGCTCAAATATGTTGGTTATTATTTTTAAAGGCGAGAATTTCTAACGGTTTCGAAAACGGAGTTAAAACGGATTTAAAATGATTTTTAAATGTTTTTAACTCTTGGAGATGTTTTGACTTCCAACTTTTCATTTCTTTTCCTTATTTAAAGGAGTCTTTTGGATTCCAACTCTTCATTTCTTTGCATTATAAAAGGAGTCGTGGGCAACCCTTTCAACCTACTTTTGGCACAAATTTTTGTTGCAAATATATTTTATATTCCACTTCTTTTTATATACACATTGGCACTTGAGATTTATGAGTTCCAACCTTAGATTAGAGGTGTTCTTGGGGCTATTTTGTTGGAGGTTCTTGGAGGATCTTTTGTAGATCTTTTGTGTTGATCTTGAGGATGTGATCGTTGGTTTCTCATCATGGCTTGAGGTATGGGGTTTTACACAATATGCTCCTTAAATCTCGCGAGTGTCATTCTCTTTGAATTCCTGTTAATTGAACTCATATTTGAATTGATAAATTCATTGAAATATGGAAAATAATTGTTGAAATTATTTTGATTCATGTGGTATCATTATATTGTTGATGAGCATGTTGTCATGAGATTTTAATATGGCACGGATGTTGAGTACCCGCCAAAATACCTATTCCCGGGCTATGGCTTGATAAAGCATATGCGAATGGGGTGAGGCTTGGTGACCCGGTTAAAGTGTTGTTGAGAAATTATATTGATAAATGCTTTGAGATTTGCATTTTGATTTGAATATTCGTACTCGTGTTGTTACGCTTTGTTCATCGCTAGTATATATTTGTTGAGCATCTTTTCTATCGTATTGTGTACTTCCCCATATTTACTTTTAGTGGCAGGTTAGCGCGAATTTTGGGGCGCTATGGGGATTGATTTTAGTGAGGATTGTTTGGGAAAGAATTGTATTATTTTGTTGTATAGAGTATTGGAGATTTGTATTTTTATTCGAGTTAGATAGTTGTAGTTTTAATTCGAGAGACTTGTTGTAATTGAAGAGATTGAGATTAGTGGATTTATATTATTATGGGTTTATTTAGATGCTCTATACCTTGTTACTTGTGGATTTGGATTTATTTTATCGCATTAGCACTCCGTTCACTCTCCCCGGGCGGGCGGGTGTTACAAATGGTATCAGAGCTTAGGTATACGGCAATCAATGATCATATCCTCCATGACAACACTTATTGGAGGGCTTTAGAAGGGAAAGCAACTTTGGAATCTTGCTGAAGACCCTCCCAGGTCTATGGACGAGCTGTTAGTAACAGGTGGGAAGGTCATGAACGCAAAAAAAGAAATGCTTGCGAAGTATGAGGATGAGAATAGAAGTAGTAGTTGGAAGTTTCAAAGGAAAAAGGATGGAAATAAGAGGACATCAGACGACAAGTTTGCACACTACACTCCTTTAACTGTGAGTTGTGAACATATCCTCCACGAAATAAAGAATGATAGATCCCTGCGATGGATGACAAAGTGAAGGCTCTTACACATAAGAGAAATAATAATCTATTGTGCGAGTTCCATCAAGATCACGACCATCTGACTGACAAGTGTTTTGCCCTGAAGGACGAGATTGATAAGATGTTGAAGTCTGGAAAGCTCAGAAAGTATGTGGATGGTAGAGATTCTAAGGGGGGAAGAGACGACCCTTAAAAGAAAAGAAATGATAAATGACGGGAAGATGTCCCTGCCAGAAGAGCTGATGACTCAGATGATGATGATGATGACCCTAACCTCCCACCAGAAGACTACAATGCTCCAGTGAAATGGGTCAGTATGATCTCTTTCACTGTGAACACTATCTTTGCGGGACTAGCAGGGGGTGTCTCAGAGGTAGATGATCGGAAGGCTCATGTGCCAGAGGCCAAAGTTGTGACTAAAGTCGAGGTTATGAACTGGGCATCTACGAAAGTTAAACATGATAAAAAAACAAATGTAGATATGGACACCCTCGTGGTCGGCATATCACGACTTGATTTCAAGGGTATCTTAGCTTCCCACGATGACCCTTTAGTCACCACCACAAGGATGAATGGGTGTGAAGTTCATAGGATCCTCGTTGATGGGGGTAGTTCTGCAGACGTTATGTTTTGGCCCTATTTTAAGAGCTTGGTCCTCAGTAGATCTAGTCTTATCCCTTTTCATCATCCCTTGATTAGCTTCAGCGGTGAAAAGGTTCATCCATTGGGTATGTATGAAATGGATGTTAGAATGGGAAATGAATGGCCTAAGAGGCTGACCAAAAAAATCAATTTCTTTATGATGGATGAAAACGTCTTCTCAGCTTACAACCTCATCATAGGACGAGTAGCCCTCAAGGAATTTGAGGTCGTGCCTTCAACGATCCACTTAATGCTAACATTTTTCACTCCCTATGGAGTAGGGGAAATGCAAGGTGACTAGACATCGGCAAGAGAATGCTACTTCAACTCTATAGAAGAGAGAGAGAGAGGCTCATAAGAGGGAAACAACCACGTACAAGATTGACACACTTGATCCTAGAGATGAAACAAACCTTAACAAGGGGGAGGCCATGAAGGAGGTAGAATCCATTGTCCTTAATAAGGATGAGCTATAAAAATCCATCCAACTCGATAAAGGCCTAAGACTTGAGATCAAAGAGGAACTAGTAAAACTTTTAAGGAAGAGAAAAAGTATTTTTTCCTGGATCTATGTAGACATGTCGGGCATTGATCCTATGATTATGTGTTATAAACTCAATGTTGTAGAAGATGCTAAGACCATGAATCAAATAAGAAGAGTATACTCAAGGGAAAAGTATTAAGTCATAAGAGAGGAGGTTCAAAATCTTGAAAAAGCTAAGTTCATCAGAGAGGTCATATAGCTTGAGTGGTTATCTTACGCTCTTATTGTTCCCAAAGCTAATGGAAAATGGAGGATGTGTGTAAATTTCACTGATTTAAACAAATCTTGCCCAAAAGACAGTTTTCCCTGCCTCGTATTGATCAGATGGTGGATGCCACAGCAGGACATGAGCTCATGAGCTTCATGGATGCATATTTCGGGTATAATCATATCTTCATGGACTCAGCAGACTTAGAGAAGATAGCCTTCATTAGACAAGGGGACCTATTGCTACAAGGTCATGCCCTTCAGCCTAAATAATGCAGGGGTTACATACCAATGTATTGTAAATAAGATGTTTGAAGATCAGATAGGCAAGTACATGGAAGTTTATGTGTGTGATATGTTGATAAAGAGTCTGAAGGCATACACTTATGTGGCCGACCTCAAAAGAACTTTTGACACCATGGACAAATACATAATGAAGCTTAACCCCACCAAATGTGTTTCCGGGTTAGGTGCAGGAAAGTTTCTGGGATTCATCTTCAACCAAAGGGGAATGGGGGCTAAACCTGAGAAGATCAAGGCTTTGATGGAAATGAAGACACCTACAACTATCAAAGACGTTCAGAGGCTAATCGGAAGAGTTACTGCTCTTAACAGGTTTGTCTCAAGAGACACAAATAAGTGTCTTCATTTTTTCAATGTCCTTATAAAAGCCTTCGAATGTAATGAGGAATGAGACATTGCTTTTAAAGAGCTCAAGTCCTACATTGTCTCTCCTTTACTACTATCCCATCCAATTTAGGGTGAAAAGATATATGTATACTTAGTTATCTCGGAGTCAGCCATCAGTGTTGTGATAGTAAGATAAGGGGATGGAGTGCAGATACCAGTGTACGTTAATAGCAAGGCACTCCAAGGGTCTGAGCTGAAGTACTCTCGGATTGAAAAGTTAGCCTATGCTTTAATACATGCTTCTAGGAAAATGAAGCCATACATTCAAGCCCACTCCATGGTCGTCCTTACTAATTCCTCACTCGGATAGGTCCTCCATAAGCCTGAGAAGTCACTAAGGTTAATGACCAGCGCAATTGAGTTGGGGGAATATGATATTGTTTATCAACCCAGGGTTGCCATCAAGGGACAAGAAATCGCAGACTTTGTGGTCGAGTTTACCTGGGATGAGATCGAGGTTGAGATTAATAAAGAGCCTGCACATGAGACATAAGAGAGAAACGTTGGTCGAACACCTTATAAGGCCGAGATAAGTACAACCAAGTAGAAAATATTTGAGAATGAGGAAGAGAGATACCGCTTCAAGTAGGGGGTGTGTCAGAGGCAAACTTCTCTTCAAATGAAACCATCTGGAACCTCTTCGTTGATGGGTCGTCCTACGAAAGAGAAGTGGAGCAGGGCTGATAGTGTCAGCACTAGATGGTAACTATATTGAATATGCACTGAGGTTCCACTTTAAAGCTTCCAACAATGAGTCAGAGTATGAGGCATTAATAGAAAGTCTCTCTTTGGCAGAAGCCCTCAATGTTGGTCAGCTCCTAGTCCACAGTGACTCCAGGTTAGTCATGAACCAAATCTTGGGGGTACATGAGTCCAAAGATTAAAAGATGGCCAAATACCGAAAGAGGGTGAGAAAAATGATAGAGATCTTTAAGTAAGTTAAGATGAAGAGGATAACTCAACCAAATGATAGTCGAGATAATTCACTCGCGGGGTTGGCTTCATTAACAAGGATTGACATAAGGAGAATTGTACCAGTTGAGATTTTGCTCAAGCTGACCATAAAAGAGGAAGAGGTTGCTAGACCTTGCCTAAATATGAGTATGGGTGCCTCATGGATGGATCTCTCATCAGATACATTAGAGAGGGAGAGCTGCCAGAGTCGAAGTTAGAAAGGAGAAAACTGAGGTTCAGGGCTGCTAAATTGTCAATTATAGGAGATGTCCTATATAAAAAGGGATTCATGCTCCCTCTCCTCAGATGTGTCCACACTTTAGAGGATCCACACATCTTGCACGATGTGCATGAGGGATCTTGTTCCAGCCACAGAGGAGGAAGGCCATTCGCTAAGAGCATAATCACTCGGGGGTACTGGTGGACAACCTTGACCAAAGATGCAGCCTCATATGTGAAGAAGTTTGACAAGTGCCAAAGGTTATCCACCATCCCTCATTATCCTCACAAACCTATGGCTTCAATCATCTCCCCTTGGCCATTTTCAATATGGGCCATTGATTTGGTAGGACCCTTGCCAAGAGCTGTAAATAACTATTGGTTCTTAATAGTGGCAATTGAATATTTCTCCAACTGGGTAGAAGATGAGACAATTATCACAATCACTGAGCATAAGACCTTCCAATTCATCTAGAAGAACATCATATGTAGGTATGGTCTTCCAAACAACCTCGTCTCAGACAATGGAACCCAATTTAAGAACATATCCTTGGAAAAATACCACGAAAGAGTGGGGATCAAGCAGTTCTCCCCTTCTCTCGGCCAACCCCGGGCAAACAACCAGACTGAGGTAATAAATCGAAAAATCCTTGATGGTATAAAAAAAAGGTTGGAAGAGGCCAAAGGAAGATGGATAGAGGAGGTATATGCTGTACTTTGGGCCTACAGGACGACAGCGAGGACACCAACAGGAGAAACTTCATTTATGTTAGCCCATGGATCAGAAGTTGTCATCCAATAGAGGTAGGACTTCCCACTCATAGAGTTCAGACATATGACCCTCGGAGGAATGGGAGAGAGAGAATAATTGATCTTGATTTCATTAAGGAGAGAAGAAAACATATGGAGATAAGACATGTAACCTATCAGCAGAGAACTATGAGATTCTACAATCATATGGTAAAGTCAAGGTCGATAGCTATGGGGGACCTAGTCCTGAAGAAGAGGTGGAAAAAAATAAGATCCATCCTAATTGGCATAGTATTTATAGGGTAAGTGATGAGGTTGTACCTAGTATCTACCGACTAGAAAATATGGGAGGAGAGCCTTTCTCCAACCCTTGGAATGCCGATCATTTAATGAAATATTACTTATGATGTTGCAATTGTTCTTCTCTTTGTAATACATGTATCAATTTAAATAGAGGATGTCAATGAAAAAGTAGCAACATTTTGTTAATGCTCTTGCTCCGATGTGTGTGTATTTAACATCATTAAGTTGTGAAAATATGAGTTAAAAATCATAATTTGGTGACCTTAGACCTTTAACATCATTAAGTTGGTAATATTAGGTGAAACATCATAATTTAATGACCTCGGGACTTTAACATCATTAAGTTGGTGAAAATAGGAGGTGAAACATCATAATTTGGTGACCTCAGACCTTAAACATTAGTTGTTGAAAATACAAGGTGAAACATCATAATTTGGTGACCTCAGACCTTTAACATCATTAAGTTGGTGAAAATATGAGGTGAATTATCATAATTTGGTGACCTCGGACTTTAAACATCATTAAGTTGGTGAAAATATGAGGTTAAACATCATTTGGTGACCTCAGACTTTAAACATAATTAAGTTGGTGAAAATACAATGTGAAACATCATAATTTGGTGACCTCGGGCTTTTAACATCATTAAGTTGATGAAAATATGAGGTTAAACATCATAATTTGGTGACGTCAGACTTTAAACATCATTAAGTTGGTGAAAATATGAGGTTAAACATCATTTGGTGACCTCAGATTTTAAACATCATTAAGTTGGTAAAAATATGAGGTGGAACATCATAATTTGGTGACCTTAGACCTTAAACATCATAATTTGGTGACCTCAGACATTAACATCATTAAGTTGGTAAAAATATGAGGTGGAACATCATAATGTGATGACCTAGGACCTTAAACATCATAATTTTGTGACCTCGGACCTTTTACGTCGTTAAGTTAGTGAAAAGACGAGGTAAAACATCATAATTTGGTGACATCGAACCTTTAACATCATTAAGTTGGTGAAAATACGAGGTGAAACATCATTATTTGGTGACCTCAAACCTTTAACATCATTAAGTTGGTGAAAATATGAGGTAAAACATCATAATTTGGTGACCTCAGACCTTTAACATCATTAAGTTGGTAAAAATATGAGGTGGAACATCATAATTTGGTGACCTCAGACCTTAAACATCATAATTTGGTGGCCTCCAACCT
Organism: Sambucus nigra; assembly: GCA_949130495.1. Taxonomy (NCBI): domain Eukaryota; kingdom Viridiplantae; phylum Streptophyta; class Magnoliopsida; order Dipsacales; family Adoxaceae; genus Sambucus; species Sambucus nigra. The sequence goes on along the minus strand of OX422224.1, from coordinate 136,208,617 downwards.
TAAATATTATTTGGTGAAATTTAGAGGTTAAACATCATAATTTGGTGACCTCGGACCTCAAACATCATTAGATTGGTGAAAATAACTGGTGGAACATCATAAATATGGGGCAACACCAACATATAAATTTTAAACAAAACATTATATGAAGTAATAGAATCTGAAGAAGTTGAACTACTTATGATTGATGATACGAGAAATCGTCCAATAGTCACTCTCGTATCTATAAGTCAAGTGTAAAATATGTAGTGAATAAACAAAGCAAGTCATGAGACATGAACACAAGATATAAAGTGGTCCAGCCCCTAAAATAGGCCTACGTCCACTGTGTTGCTCCGTTCTCATTATATGGGTGGTATAATACAATATAATCATGCCTAAAGAGGCGTATAAGTATGATAATAAAGGAGAGTACATGATGACTGATGATTCTGGTGTGTCGGGGAAGTAGTTGCGATGTGGATGAGCAATCCTCGAGTTGTATACTGAGGATGTGTAGAGAGAATCAATACTATAGAACCTGCCCCGAGCGTGTGGAAAATTATCTCTCCCTCCTTTCTAGGTGTGGTTCTCTATTTATAGGAGATATGATCACGTGCAATGAGCACGTGACGCACAAAGTCTGAAGTTGTAATGGAGAGGGGTGTGGCCTGTAAGGCAAAAAACATAAGTGCGACATCCTGCAACGGGCTATAGACAAAGGTGTCATGCCTTGAACTGGATGGGTCCGCGGCGTGTTGTTGGTGGTCGTGCCCCTTCATGAGGTGGACCACATCCTATACAATGTAGGGCCGCACTCCGAGTTCAGTAGCGATCGCGCTTATGCTGATAAGGGGACGTGGCATGTAATCATGTGCCGAATGGTATACCCTCCGCGGTAGGGTGTTATATTTGTGCTATCAATAAGCCCCCAAGTCGTAGTGCCAGGAGAATTAGATTGGGGATGCAGCTTATTGAGTTATCTTAGATGCTGCGGTACTTCCAAGGCGACGATTCATCTTCCGTGCTCCCTTATATAAATTGTTTTTGGCCATAGACTTCATTACGTTTCCAAAACTTTGAGAGAAAATCGAGAGCAAATTATGTTCTTCCTTTATCTTGCCTTTTTCGACAACCTTCCAGGGATGTGTGTGGTGGTGCAAGGTGGTTAGAAGCTGAGCATTGCAAGTTTCTTCATTTCTAGGTAATTTTTCAACCAATTAAATTTTTAAATAGTTTTAGTAGCTCTTACTTCTTCAATAATCGAACACATGATCTTCTGCATTGCTTGATATGAATTTAGGGTTCCAATAGACTAATCTGCCATCACGCATGAACGATAAAATAATTATAATAATTGTTTGGATCAAACTTCATATGTTGAACTGAACCCCTGATCTTCCAAATGCTTGAGCAACCTTACACGTATCCGTGTTGAATCCCATGAAATCATACAATTGTTCTTGCTGTTCATAAATAAACTCTTCGTATTCTATGTATTCGATCTTAAAACGACTAAACATTAGATACCAAATTGTTTAAGATAGAGACTGCAGCATGATAAGTATCAATAATCTAGGGGTCCCTTGAATATTCCTTTTTGGACCCTATTTGCAGCATACAGTAGGCGATGGTTGCGGTCCTTTATGTTTTGAGATTTACCCTCCGCGACTCTTTGATGTATATCCACTTAGTCTGTCGCAACGGTGGGGGTCTTTTAGAGCTCTGAATCCCCACCCTTGCATTTTGAACAATCTTTAAATTTTCAAGAATTAAATATACATCCATGATAAATAATTGTAATTGTTTTTAGAATTCCTTGAATCGACCTTTAGTAATTTAGAGATGGCTACGTCTTGTAATCTCTAATTCCATTTGAGTGAGTTGTTGTGGTAGTGTAAGCTTCCTTACTGATATAGGAGATGGCTGCGGCCAGTAAGGTCAGTGGGTAATCCCTTACGTTCAATGAATAGAGTCAGTAGTGTTTTAGCCCATTAGCAACTCCAATTGGGAAATAACACCCCTCAAATAGATATGCCACGGAGTTAATCATCTTTTAGGTCTTAAACCCCTTATTCATATAACTAATCTTGCCACGGATTCTTAAAGTCTTTTTTCGAACCATACTGGTTGCGGTGCCTAACTATGGACTCTGCTTTTTCGGTACTTCTATAGTCATATGATCTTTGACCCAAACGAATTTCTGAGAGGCTTTTGGGCAAAGCATTTTGGAACCTCTCCTCCTGAACTGCCTTTCGTGCCTCCTCTGAGATTAATAGGGCCTTGCCAACTAAGGGATTTCCCCAACTGCGTGATACTAGACTCAGACTCCGGGAACTCTGCATGCAAGAAGGATTTTGAATCTACAATGGAGGAGGAAGCCAACTCAAGTAATCATCCACAGAGCATAGGAGATGATGTCGCGGGAGTTAGGGATAACCCAGTTGGTCCATCTGGGAGGGTTAAGATACCCCTAGGTGTGTTTGATATCCGCGACATCATGACCCAAGATGGGTTGACCAGGTGGCTAAGGCCTTTAAATTTCTAGTAAATTTGATGTACTCAGCACCTGCTGCCAACCAAAGACCTTGCACAGTTATAGCTGATGATGGAGTTCTCTTCCCACTTCATGCATTTATTTATGGGCTATGGATACCTGGTCCTGTTCCCATCCGTCGCATTTTTCAGACAATGAAACTGGCACCAGCCCAGATAGATCCCAATGGCTAGAGGGCCATACTTGTCGCGATCATTATTTGGGAGAACCAATTCAATAAGGACATTACTCCCGCGGACTTCTTTCATTTATACCACCCAAAGGAAAACTCCGTGAAGTTCACCAGGTACTACTACTTCTCCGTCCATGGCAGGGATGTGACTCTTTACTCTGAGAGACCAACCAGTGTAACTAACTAGAAGTGCAAGTATTTATACATATCCGGAGAAGGTTGGGAGATTCACACTGAGGATAATGAGAGGGAGAGGTCGTATAGAATGCGGCGGTAATGGGGGTCTCCCTCTAAAGTAGGTATTTGGATAATGTATGCACCCCTTCTTTCTTTGTAATTTTTCATTCTATATACTAACCTTTAAAATGTTTCTTGTAGTTCTTGACAACTTGCACTTGAGCAAGCAACAGGAAAAGAGTTGCTGAGGCCGCGGTTGTTCCTGCTGAGCATAAGAGGTTCCACACACTTGTTACATCAGTAACTATATTTGAAGAAGGTTTCTTTCCATGCAAGTCCATTCCAAAATACATGGCCGCGGGAGTTAATAATCTGATTCCGTATTTGTCTGCAGCATTTTGTCGTGACTTCGAATATTTATTATTGCATTTCCCTTTTTCAGGTGAGGTAGTTAACAGGGAACTATTGGTCGTACAGGTGGCAGAGATGGACGAGGACGTAGTCGTTCTGAATAATACTACACGGAGCTAGAAGAGGAAGAGTTCCAAGGTCAAGGCACCTCCCGCGGCTCCTTGAAATGATCGGAACACTCCGTTGCGACCTCAACTCATGCAACAGAGAAGACTGATGTGTGACACCCCGACTAATTAAATACCAGGTAGCTACTCCTTTATTAAATTAATTCAAAATGCCAAGTTGGTTCAGTTAATAGCATCACTGTCGAAAACATTTTAATAATTACTAACCACCTAGTATTTAAAAGTAAGTGCCAAATTTTAAGTTAAGTCTGATTAACATGCAGTAAAAGAATAATGAAAGAGTCAACATAATCCATTCACCATATGAAGTAATGAAATAACCAACTATAATAATATGAAATCCGGAGGAAAACTCCTCACAACAATCCCAACAAATGAAAATAATAACTACAAGTCTGAATCCTGAATAATTACATGCCAAAAGTCTGAATAACTGAAATAAATGAAATGTCTCTAAAAGAAATGGGCGACATTCCCTACAACTGATAACTGAAGAATATCGAGTCAAGATAGATGAAGCGTCTACAAGCAAAGTCCTGTAACTTCCACAAACAGCTACAGCTCGTCACCTGAATGAGAATCCTATGCATGGTGTCCTTGTGGCTGAGCACCTAAAATGGTTTTTACAAAAAATAGATTTGAAAGCAAATGGGTCAGAGCCCGAAAGTGTGAAACATTTTGAAAACAGCAAGTGTTTTAATAACATTAAAACATTAAATGCAAAATACATGTTAGGACGTGCACTCACATGAAATTCTCACCTCTCGACTACATGTGCACTCCTAACGTACCGTATCCATCTATAAGACATCCATATCTAACCAAACCGTAATAAGTTCTACCCCTTACTACTCGATTCCCATAATACATTCTAGCGTTATCAAATAAATAGAGGTCTTTACTTAAACTCAGATTCTCAATATGTAATACATTTCACTATCGGTTAACCCATTATGTTTTCTCAAAACAATTCCATAATTTTATTCACAGTATTAACATGAAAGTTCCCATTAATTAAGTGTATATTATTCACATCATAAATATACAATACAAGCAACCCGAGACTAAGATGCGGTGCACACATACTCTGCTATCTATCCCGGTACATCACGTACATAAGGATCACGCATTCCGAATCTCTCAGGAATCGTTCAGATTACAACATCACAAATAATGGAGGCGAACACAGTCACATCAGATGGGTCACGCACATACCTACGCTCCCACGATCAGCAGACTTATTAACATCCCAATAATTCCTTCTCTGACCTATGTTCATCGAGGTAACCAATCTAAATCCGGGCAACACATGGATTAGAAGGCCCTAAGCGAACGTAAACCTCCCGTGATAGCAAGTATGGTAGGTATGTCATACACATAAAATCAATACATATAATAAGTATTCACACATCTTAGTAATCACCATAATATATATTGGTGGTACACTTCTCATTCCCGTACCGACATATAATACTACACAATTTATATGTTCCCGGTTAATATAATAAATTAGGTTGTAAATAGTTCTCGCAATGTAATAGACACTCACGTCCTACTTCATATTTTTCTTTAGGTCCAAACTACACTTCTAGGTTTGACTCCTCATTATATCCCAAACATCCCAATTATATCAATTTCTCATCAAGGGAATGCTATCTCTACCTATACACAAGGTTACGGGGCACTCGGGATCAAAACAGGCTAAAAAGCCTAAACTGTCAACTCGTTCGAAGTCTCGTTCGAACGAGGCTGTTCGAACGAGAGTTCGTTCGAACGAAATGGGCTATCTAACGAGATCTCGTTCGAATGAGATTATCGAATGAACTTCACCCTCGTTAGAATTCAAAGGTCAACTCGTTAGAAGCTCGTTCGAACGAGCTCGTTCGAACGAGCTCGTTCGAACGACCTGGGCAGGTCTTCTAACGAGTGGCCAGTTTCGAGCCCAGAAATCCTTATTTCGTTTTTCCCAATTTTCTTCACTCCTAATCTCCCATAAAAATCGACCCAACATCATTTTAAGGTTCATAATTCGTACTAAACACTCATAGGTCATAATCAAACGTTTATATAGGGCTAACTCATCTTAAACCTCATTAAATCTTCAAATCTCTTTATTTATTCCCAATTTATATGAACATGAACCCTAACATTTATACATCATAATTGAACCTACTATAATCCGTTTTTGTTTCATCCAAGATATTATTAACATCAGAATAATCGCCTACATATAATTCTACATGCAATTCCTCATCAATATGTAAGATTCTATTTCCAATTTAATGGGTTTTTCATTAACTCCCAAGAACAAATCAGATTTTTTTCGATTCCTACACATGGAAGAAACATTCTCTATAAAAACGAAATTAAATCACTTGCCTTAAGGGTAACTCTGGATTTGATGATGAATCTGATGAATTGTTCTCTCTCTCCTCTGCAGAATTCCTCCTCTCTCTCGAAGCTTTCTTCTCAAGGTGTTAATGGAGGTGAGGTTGGTTTTGCCAAGTTATAACTTCTCCCGTAGCCCACTTCCTAAATTGGGGTTGGAAATGGCTTAGTGGTTTAATACTAAGTCAGATTTTAACTCTAATTTTCGTGGGTTTTAATTACCGAATTTCTGAAATTACCAAAACGCCCTTATAAGTTACCGGTATGGCCCAAAAATGCCCCGGGACCCAAACTTAACTCCCGGCTAGTGTTTTCTGACTATTTCGACCCTTCCGGACGCGTTGGCGCACTCAAAAAGACCATATGGTTAATAGAACTAAAATTCACTTTTTAATTAAAATAAATATAAACCTGACACGACTGTCACACGCGTCTCAACAAAATTTCCAAATTGCCGTATTTTAATCTCACGACACATTTTATACTTCATTATTCATATATAATCATATATGAACATTATATTCAAATACCAACTCGCATCTCACTAGTATTTTAATCCGGATAAATTTCCAATTAATAAGCATTTAATATAATTAATCCCATAAATAAATATCACAAAAATACGGGGTATTACATGATGTTCCTGCAACCCACCGATAAGAAGAATTCTATGATGTTATCAGAGCCAACCTAGTCGCGGAAGGTTTGATGTCAACTGATTATACTCCCCTCAATACAGCTTCTCTGTCGCCACCACCTATCATTGCAGTAAATGCAAACTTGGCACCCCTTTAGTGCCACGACGGAGTTGGTCCTGACGGTCTTCCGCGGCCTCAGTTACGCCAACCTCACCCTGAGTCATCATGGGACACTATTGTGAAAGCCACACGGATAATGAAGAGGGCCCTAGATGTCACGAACCTTGACAGGTTGGTAGGGAGAGAACATGACGATTTGGAGGACTGCGGCCTCCATAGTCTTCTGAGGGTAAGTGCTAGTGCTTTCTTCCTTTTTATTTTGCGTTCCATATTTTGTACCAACTTTTTAATATGAGGCAGCGAATGTCATGGTGGCCCAGAAGAGGAAGTATGAGGTTCTCTATTAGCTGAAACAGGCCACGAATAGGGTGCACGCCGCTGACTTGGAGGCTACACGGACTTCATCATTTGAAGCTGGGAAGAAGTCTGCTATCGCGTCTCTTCAGGCAGCCCAAATGGACTTGGCTGCTACAAATAATGCTAGGGAAGAAGCGAAGGAAAACTTCAAACAGGTCGCGAAATCCCTAAAGGCCTCCCAGGCCCAGACTGCAGAAGTTGTCCAAGCCGCTGAATCCTCCAACAACAAGCTTAGCCTCCTTCAAAAGAGGTATGAGGAGTTGGAGGCCAAGTCTTCCCAAGATGCCCTGGATTATGCTGCAACAATCAAGAAAATGGTGGAAGATCGTGGTGATGCCCTTTAGTTGGCCATTTAACATACACTGGACTCATTCAAGGGCTCCAGAGACTTCTTCCTCATTAATAATAGGGCCTATCTTTGCGGCTACTAGTAGCTACGACAGAGGATAATAAAGAACTTCCCTAAGACGAAGGAGAAGGTTCTTTCCTGGAGAATTAGTGATGTTGATCATCAAGAATATATCACTGAGGTCAAGGCCGCAGCCAAGGAGAAGGCTAGGCTCAGAGAAGAAGTTGAGGCAACGAACGAGGAAACTGAAACTGCCGCGGATGGCGAGGAGGGAGATGATTGTGATGATGTAGCTTCATGATCTTTTTTATTTTTTGATCATTGATATAGGGTTGCGTCCCTTCTGTTACTTTACTTTTTGTAGTGGCTGGGGCCTGTTTTCCTGCAATCTTACTAATATTATCAAGGTTGCAGCCACTTTTTCTGCATTGATTCTTTTTGCATCACCCTTTCTTGAAGCCTTTTTGTTCCTCTACCTTATTTTCTTCAAATTCTTTGAAGGATGCTTTTTCTATATATATTTGATGGCTTGAACACAACTATGTTATATTTAAAAAATGCTTTGATTGGATGGACTTGTATATATCCGCGATAACCTTGACTAATCATACATAAGTCACCTGCCACAGAAGCTTTCTCATTGTTCAACCATGGGCAATGATGCTGCGGCTGTAATTCATATGGATTCTATACCCAAGCCACGACCCTTCTTTCCACTTGAACAGGGATGCAGCCGTTTGATAATGGCGGTAGCCATATTGCCTGTATCACCTGATAATGGTCTTAGCCGCGCGAGTTGATTTGTCTAATCCTTCTGCGATATCTTTGAGTATTTGAAACCATCTTCTATAGCTTTTCAATTGGATCTAAATCCAAGTCATTATCGTATCAACTCTTAGTCGATTTAATGGTTGCGATTGTGTTGACAGGGATACTGCACTCTTTTCCCTTGGCTGCTTAAACCATTTAGTTATTTTTTGTCATCCCATAATCGGTATGGGACATATAAAGAAGGCCAAGGCTTTCCTCTGGTCTCTTCAATTTATTTTATCTTATTTAGCATCACCCTTCTGTATGTAAATGGGATATTATCAAGCCTCCCCAGGGTGGGTTAAGTTATTAAGCCACCCACAGCTAACATATAGGATATTTTCAAGCCTCCCCTGGCTGGGTTATATTATTAAGCCTCCCACAACTAACATAAAGGATATTTTCAAGCCTTCCCAGACTAGGTTATGTTATTAAGCCACCCACAACTAACCTATATGTAAAGCCATCCCTGGATAGATATTACAAGTCTCTCGACTTAATGACGCATCTCGAAAACCAAGAACAGGCATTAGAAGCCTTTATCTCTAATGACGCATCCTGAAAGCTAAGAACTGGCGTTGGAAGTCCTTAAGAGTGATGTTGCAGTCCAATTTGGATAACCGCTTCCAATATTTGCTTTTTCCGCTTTCAATTATCATCAACTTTCAGACAATCAGGCATCTTCTCGGGCATTATGGCCCATTCAAATATTATCAGTCCCGATTATAACATGTTGTCTTGGATCGGGATCTGTTTAAGATAAAAATGATCTTTATAAGATAACATTTCATGGAAATGAGAATCAAAATATGACACTATAAAGTGAACTTGGTATTATAACTATTAATATATATATGAATTTTTAAGAATAACACAAAGTTTAGTTTAAAACAGCTTAATAAGAGTTGTCACTGTAAAGTGGAGACAAATGGAATATAAGAGACAAGGGTGAAAAATGATCATGTGGCATGTGAGATAAGGTTGCATCCCCTAAACATGTTTGAGGAACCTCCGCAACATCCCCTGCCCAATCAGCCTTTCAATTTCATCCTTCAGAGCATAGCATTCCTCAGTGTCATGGACATAGTCCTGATGGAATTTGCACCAAGTAGCTTTGTTCCTCTTGTGGGGGTGGAGCTCTTAGTTTTTTTGGCCACCTCAACAACTTTTATTCTTTGATGAACTCAAAGATATCTTTAATTGGGAAGGCCAACAGAGTGTAGGCCTCATATTTCTTCTCTTCCCTCTCCACTCTCCTTTTTTGGAACCTGTTGACTGCTTTCGCGGCTGAATCATCTTCAATTGCCAGGGCAGCAAAGGCGGTTGAATATATTTTTATAGGTGTCGTGCCTACATTGGGTGATTCCACGACCTTTAGCATTAGGACCCTCTGAGTTAAATAGTTGACCTGGGTCTGGAGTGAGGCATGACTGTCGTAGAGGTTGTTGTACAGCTGCATAATCTCATCCTTGATCTCTGTGCTTTGGATGGACTCTCCTTCCATTTTATGCTTTTGTTAGTCTTTACAAAGTATATGTATAATCTGGTAAAAACTAGTAGAAGTGAGTAATCACAGTAACATTGGAGTAACTAAGTAAGAAATGGGGATGCAGCGTTGCACTGCTGCACTGTTGATGAGGCCGCGGTCAGTATGACACATAGGTGCACTGTCGTGGACTTTGTATGACATTCACCAAGGTTGAGCTGGAAACCTCCCGTGTATGTTCCTTGATGTTTTGATGGTTTTATAATATAACCGCACTAGTAGAGGCCGCGGTATGAAGGTATTTAAAACTACATGTCGCATCCCTTGCTAGTCAGGGGGAGCAATCTCCAAGTCAAAACCCAGAAACTGAGTTCTCCTCCCAAAACAAGGGGAGAGAGAGCATTCCTACCAGGGTCTATCTCGGTCATAATGACCTCTCGGTTCACTAATTGTAACAATTATGATGATAAACCCTAGATCATAGGCAAGGAATCAACAAAAGAGAAGTAAACATCATTCTTCCCTAATCATTCACTTTTAAGGGGCTAAAGCCCATGATGCTTTTCAGCACTATCTAGATGGAATGATATCACAAGGGTATGTAGGATAGATATGAGGTCATAAACTGGAGACCCGAGAGTAGATCTGAATACGTAAAATACCCATTCAAGGGGTAAATATAAAATGGAGCTCAATAATTTGAATCTATTAGTGAGATGATGACTTGTAGGATCCTCAGGGATTGAAATAAGTGTTTATGAACTCAATTATATGGAGAAGCAAGATTGAAATATCTCGATTCCCACAGACAACTCCAAATTTTTTATATGAGAAATCTTCCAATAGTCATTCTCATATCAACAAGTCAAGTGTAAAATACGTAATGAATAAATAAAGTAAGTAAGAAGACACGAACACAAGATATAGAGTGGTTCAGCCCTTAAAATAGGCCTACGTCCACTGTGTTGCTCTGTTCTCATTATATGTGTGGTATTGTACAATATAATCATGCCTAAAGAGGCGTACAAGTATGAGAATAAAGGAGAGTACATGATGACTAACGATTCCGGTGTGCCGAGGAAGTAGCTGCGATGTGGATGAGTAATCCCCGAGTTGTATACTGAGGATGTGTAGAGAGAATCGGTACTGTAGAACCTGCCCCGGGCATGTGGAAAATGATCTCTCTCTCCTTTCGAGGTGTGCTTCTCTATTTATAGGAGATATGCTCACGTACAATGAGCATGTGACGCAAAAAGTCTGGAGTTGTAATGGAGAGGGGTGTGGCCTGCAAGGCAAACAACGTAAGTGCCGCATCCTACAACTGGATATAGACAAAGGTACCGCGCCCTGAACTGGATGGGTTCACGGCGTGTTGATGGTGGCCCACCCCTTGATGAGGGAGTCCACGTCATGTACAATGTAGGGTTGCACTCCGAGTTCAGTAGAGACCGCACCCATGCTGATAGGGGGCCACGGCGTGTAATCATGTGCAGAATGTTATATTTGTGCTATCAATGATTATCATTAAAAGGATTCAGAGTATCAAGAGGCCATCATAGTTCGTAAAAACAATAATTATAGACAAAAGTTCATCAAAGTTACAAATATTGGAAAAGCTTCACTAGTAAAAAAGCCTTTGTCTCGGCAGGAGCCGACCCACCAGCAGCATCAGTGGTCTAGTAAAGGCTTACGTTTATGACTTCAACTCCATCGTCATGATGAGTAGCATCCTAAGTATCTGTAACCTCAAGAGGAGTAGTCTCGGCTGGAGGAGCATCAAAATCTTCAACTTACTTAAAGGCCTGAGTGAACCGAGGGTCTCTAAAGTCGAGACCAACAAAGCCAGATGCAGTCAAGACACCAGACTTTCTCTCCTTCATGGTTTCCCATTTGCCAGTCACTTTGATACCTCTTTCAAGGTATTCAAAACTAGAGCTGGCAAATTCATCACAGACCTTGTAGTCTTTGATGGCCTTCTCAGCAACATCTTCCAAAGCAGACTTGACTGCAGTATCAACCTTAGACTGAAGAACATCGTCCTTGGCCTTCATGGATTTGTCATGATCCTTCTTGAGCTGAGACATGTCATTGTCCCTCTTCTTGATGACCCCGTTCAACCTTGCAACCTCTGCATTCAGAGAGGCTTTAAACTTCTCAGCTTCCTTCTCCTTTTTTATAAAGGGCATCTTCTTCAAAGTCCAATCAACAAGACGCTGAAGAGATAAGATAACCTACAAAAGAAGATCATATGTATGAGAATAAGAGTTATAATTTCTAAAAAAAATCTATAAGACACCCTTTCATCTACAAACCATATCCCCAAACTTATTCAACATTTCAACCTTAGATTAGAAGGTTTATTTGGTGTTTTCTCGAGTTTGGGCTAGAGCGAGATTTGATTATTTTTGTGAGAAGAACATGATGGTGTGAATAGATTTTGAGGCTAAAATTATGTGATGATTCATGTTGTTTCTTTTTGTTGGTATAAGGTATGGGATTTTACAAAATATGTTCCTTAATCTCGCGAGTGTTATTCCCTTTGTTTTCTTGTGATTATTGACTCATATTTGAATTGCTAAATTCAATTGGAATCTAAAAATTATTGTTGGAATATAATTTTGATTCACATGGTATTATATTTGTGTTGGGCTTGTTGTCATGAGATTTTAATATGTCACTGATGTTGGTCACCCGTCAAGATTCCTGTTCCGACTACTTGATAAAGTATGGCGCGTATGGTGACTCGGATTAATGTGTTATTGAGAAATTATATTGATAAAATGCTTATGAGATTTGCATTTGATTTGAATATTCGTACTCGTATTGTTATGTTTTATTCACAGTTAATATTTGTTGAGCATCTTTCCTGTCGTATTGTGTACTTCCCCATATTTTTTCTTTAGTGGCAGGTTAGCGCGGATTTTAGGCGCTTTGGATTGGAATTGGAGAGTGTTTATTTAGCGTGGATTATTTTTGGAAGATTATTGGAGAATACATACTTGAGAAGATTGTATTTATTTTAATTGTATTAAGCATTTTATTTCGAGATAGATAGTTGTATTATTTCGAGAGATTATTGGTTGTATTTAATTTGAAGAGATTGCGATTAGTGGATTCTTTTTTTAATATTGCGGGATTTGCTTTAAATGCTCTAAACCTGGTTATTTGTGGATTAGTATAGTTTTTATCGACAGTAGTAGAGCAACTTAGAATAGTCCAAAAACTACCTAACCGCTACAAGCCTAGCCCTACAACCACCTAAGAGTAGTGGAAACCCTTGTCGAAAAAATAAGAACTCGCCAAAAAAATTGAAACTATAAAATAACGACAAAAAATGTAGAAGGAAAGGTTGAGATGCAATACCTGATTGATTATGGTTGAAGAAGGAAGAGGTGAGAAGCAGAAAACCCTGAATCACACCAAATAAGGGAATGATTGAAGAAATTCACAATGGCAGAAATGCTATAGGGGGAAAGAATGAGAGAAGAAGAGGAAATAAGGGGAACGAATGATTTTAAACCTTCTTAATGATGGAGAACGTTTTCCAATGCCCCCATCATTACCTGTGGAACCCTAAAAGAGGCTGCCAGAAATATCAACATGTTGGGGAATACTTTAGACACTTCAGTGAGTGACATGTGTTAAGGAATCACTTCACACCCCAAGGCACTAAAATAAACTCAGCCTCGGCCTAGCGTACCCATCATTCACCTATTCACATAAAAGACTAAGGGATAGGGTGTGATTGATATTCCTAAAGTGCACCCTCGTACTCAGAGTCACCAACCTCGGCCTGTCTCACAGTCGAGTTGATAAGAAGCTCACAAACTGCCATCAGAAAGGTTGTATTCTGTGAGGTCGACTCTCTACTACCAACCTTGGATCTACAGCAGCCGAGGTCAGAAGTGCCTTATTAGGACAGGTTATTGTCAACATCCTAGTCTTATTGAGATGACGTTACATCTCACCTCTGTGCCTAACCTCAGTCAGTCTTCCCGGACGAGGTCATCATGTCTAATGACAAGACAAAGCAACATTTCCGTACTTCACCAACCTCGTACTCATCCAGGCTGAGGTTACATCAGTCAAGGACACAAGTCCAAGCATATGCAAGGGTTGGAACATGTGAGAAAATCAGTTATAATCGAATCATTCCCCTCACATGGGGAAATATTGTGGTCATCATTATCTACATGAGATCGGCCAAGTGTCATCATCATACTGGTTCGATCCTCATAAACATACTCATTTCATTCTGGGGGTACATCACACCCCCAAGCACTATATATAGAGGTCTTCCTCTACCTTGTAAAAGATCAAGAATTGCAACCCTAGCTGAAACTCTGTTGGTTTACATAGTAGAGAGATAAAGCTTGATAGATTGTATCTATACCCATTAATGCCTTCATCTAGTGAAATTACTCACACACTCACAGTGGACGTAGGACAGATTGGCTGAACCACTTATATACTAGTATTTCCCCTCTTCTCCTCACCTCCCTTTACAAGATATTTACTCCTATGCTGCCATTGTTATTGCTAGGTTGAGATTATCAACACCTCATATCGGTGGTGTTGTTTCCAGCATCATCAATTACTGTTAGTTTTAATTACCTAAGTTTGTAGGCATAATTGGTATTAGGTGTAAGAGACTTTTATGTTCATTATATTCCTAATAACCCATAGCCAAATTCATAAGCTGTAAAAGTTCAAGGGTTTATGTGCAAAGTAATTTTTATATTTTTTAATTAATTTTTCTAAAGTTTATGTTAAAATAGGTTTTGACTGTCCAAATAGGGTCCTACTATATACCATTTTGACTAAAAGAATAAAATAAAGTTGTAAAAAAATATATCTAAATTTTTTGAATCGGCGTGTGCCCGGGTTGACCCTCTCCTGCATGTGCACCTCACTTCATCTTTTACATTTGATAGTTTGACTTTAGAGTTTTTTAAACATTGACCATCAATTACATTCAATATAGAATACCATTTTATTTTATTCAAAAGCCATTCTTCCTATTTTTTCACAAGGAATCCAAAAATATAACTGTTATGAATTGTGGTTGCCTTTATCCTTGTATCCAATTCTGTAAAAATGAGTAAGTTTGACTTGATATTCATGAGTTTTTAGTTAAATTGGAGATATGGCTTGGTTATGGTGATGTTCCTTGGTAAAAACAAGAGAGAATTTTTTTGTCTTCAAGTCTTAGTTCATAATTTATAGAGATAATTTCTCCTCTGAAAATTTTTTGGCCATAAAATTGAAATGGGGTTTTGGGGTAATAACAGGTATTAGTACTCAAATTGATCATTGTATCTAGGTTCCTTAGAGCCAGAGTTTGAGTTTTTCTTCTTTGAAACTAGTTCAAAGTCAGGAATACAAAATCTACCATTGAAGCTCAAGCTTCAATGGCATTTTTTGACATTCGAACCTATTTAGTGTTATAGATATGTAAAGCGTAAAATGTAACTAGTGAAAATGAAGCTAGGTTAGTGTAGAAACTCAATCACATTGAAAGAACATACATTAACACATAAAATGATAAAATACATGATTTTCATAAAACTAATCTTTGAATTAAAGTTGTGAAAGTGTACATTTTTATTATGGTAATTGAGGGGTTTGTAGTGGTGATGGAGAATAGCTTAATGTGGATCAAGAGGTAGATTTAAATTTGGTTCCATGTGAGTTTTGGTCAAAGGGTTGATGGATACCTATGGTTTCATGTGGGTTCATGTTCCAAGCAACTTATGTGTCTGCCTAGGTTGCTTCCACCTCAGTAAGGGACCTAGTGAGTTTATTTGGGTTTAAGTTTTTAGTCTTCAGGTACTTTAGACATGTATATTTACGCTTTTAATGTAGTTTTTTTTGTTTTAGGGGCTAATGTATAATTTTAAAAACGTGTAAGGATGGGTCTTAGTAATTATAATAATTAGTGTAAATAAGTATTGGGGTTAGGTTTGTTTAGGAGATTTAAACAAAGTTTTAAATATTTCTAGCGTTATGTTTAGAATTTTTGTAACTTAAAGGTAATTTAGGAAATTTTTACTTTTCTTTGGTATTTAGTTAGGTTTTTAATAAATCTATTAGTTCCATTGAGTTGTATACCAATATAGGATATTTTATTGGCTATATCATTCAGTAGTCCAATTTTTGAACGCGTGTATGAAGTGAGGTAACATAGTGTATCCAGACATACGGGTTATTACAATAGTCCTACCAAAAATAATTTGTACTCAAAATAATTTTATTGGCTATAATGTTGTTTCAACACATCCTTAGTTTCCCGTGTGTCCTCTTCTACTCCATGATGCTTCCAAAGAATCTTTACTAACATAATGGTTTTGTGGTGAAGAATCGTATCTTGAGATCCTAAAATCCTAATGGGTTTCTCGTCAAACTTGTGATTTCATTACAAAGAAACATCGTGTATTTTTTATTATTATGGAGGTAGTTCTAAACGATATGCTACTAGTCCTATTTGTTCTATGATTTCAAAAGGTCTAATATATCATGGTGCAAGTTTCCCTTTCTCCTTAATCATACAATTCCATTACTCGAATATATTTTTAGAAATACGTAATCTTTCGCTTGAAATTCTAAGGGTTTTCCCTTATTGTCTGCATAACTTTTTTATCGATTGTTAGCTTTCTATAATATTTGTTTAATCATGCGTATATTTTGGTTGTTTCCTCTTTTATTGTAGGTCTAAAGACACTGTTTTCTCCAAATTCATTCTTACATAATAGGGAACGACATGGTCTTTTATAAAGTTCTTCAAAAATGGTGTTCTAGATGTTGACTTGGTAACTATTATTATAGGAGAATTTAATTAGTTCCACATGATCACTTTAACTTTTTACTAAATCTAAAGAATATGCTCTTAATATATCCTCTAGTGTTTGGATTTAACTTATTTGATTATCCATTGGTTTGAGTATGGAAAGTTGTACTCAAATGCAGTTTGGTGCCCATAGCATGTCATAGTACTTGCAAAACACATGACACAAATCTAGAGTCACGATCTAATATTATGGATAAAGGTACTCTGTGGTGTCTAATAATCTCTCGAACGTGTAGTTTGTTAAGTCGGTGAAAAGAGTTAGTAGTTATAAATCCTAAAAAATGTGTTGATTTGATTAGGCAATCTATGATTACTCTAAAAGAATTATAACCCTGAGATGTTGTAGGTAAACCATTGATAAAGTCCATTGTAATATGATCCCATTTCCCCTCAAGTATATGGAGGGGTTGTAATAATCCTCCAGTTCACTGATGCAAAATTTCTACTTGTTAAGAGGTCAGGCATTTTTCAATAATCTTATTGACATATTACTTCATGCCTTGCCACTAGTATTGTATTTGAATATTGTGATACATTTTTGTGTTTTCTAGATGTATGATGAACTTTGAGAGATAAGCTTCTTTTAACACTTCTTCTTTTTGAGAAGCGTTGGAAGGTACACATATCCGGTTTCTAAATCTTAGTCCTATTTCTTGACTATAAGTCCAATCTTTCCTTCCTTCCCCCACTTTCCATGTTTTGTTGTTGGTCTTTAAGGAAATTGTGAGATAGATATTTCTATATGATCCTTTTCTGAAGAGTTGGATATCCAATAATATTTTGGAGAACAATTGGAACTTCCGCGTTTTCCCTTTCTAGATTATATTCTTCGATTGTAGTCAAAATATCATATGAAAAAATTCTTGTTAACCTTATACTTTATTTTTGACTCAATGCATCTGCTACTACATTGCCTTTTTCGGGATGATATTATAATCGAAATTTTTAATCCGCTAAAAATTCTATCCATCTTCATTGCTGAAGATTTAAATCCTTCTGGGTAAATATATAATTAAGACTTTTGTGACCTGAGAATACTTGAAACTCTTATCCATACAGATAATATCTCTAAATTTTTAATGCAAAGACTATCACGACATGTTCTAAATCGTGAATTGGATAGTTATGTTCATGAGTTTTTTATTGATGAGATCCATATTATATTACCTTTCCTATTTGCATAAGTAGACGCCCTAATCCTTTCAAAAAGGCACCAGTGTATACTTCGTAACCAACATCACTAGAAGGTATAATAAGTATTAGGGTGGTGGCTAATTTCTCCTTCAAGGTCTGAAACGCTTGTTTTCATTTGTTCGTTCACTCGAGTCATACATATTTGCGATTTAAATTCATTAGTGGTAATGAAATCTTTGAGAATCCTTCCACAAAACGTTTATAATAGCCTGCAAGTCCTAAGAAACTTAGAATCTATGTAACCATAGAAGGTTTCTTCCGCTCAACTATTTTCGTGCTTTTTACTGGATCAAATTGTATTCCTAACTTGGTGATAACATGACCCAAGAACTTTACTTTCCTCATTAAAAAATCCCATTTACTCTTCTTTGCATAGATGTGGTATTGTTGTAAAGTCTTTTAAACAATTTTTTTAATGTTGCTCGTGGTCTTCCTTAGTTTTAGATCATACTAGAATATCATCTACAAATATTATTACGAATTTATCTTAAAAGGTGAGAATACTCGATGCATTAACTCAACAAAAGATGTAAGTGCGTTTGTTAGTAAAAATGACATAAGCAGAAATTTAAAATGCCCATATTGAGTTCTAAATGCAGTTTTTGGTATGCCTTCTTCTTTCACTCATAATTGATGATATCCGAACCTTAAATATATTTTTGAAAACACCTTACCTCCTCGTAATTAATCAAACAAATCACATATTGGAGGTAATTGTATTTATTTTTTATTGTTACCTGATTCAACTTTTGGTAGTCAATGAATAAAACGAAATGTTCCATCTTTATATTTAACAAACAACACTAAGGCTCCCCAATGGGATGTACTTAAATGTATAAAACCTTTTGATAATAACTCATCTAATTTGATTTTGAGTTCTCTTAATTCTAATGCCACCATTATATATGGAGGTGTAGATATAGGAAAGGTATGAGGTAATAGGTTGATTACAAACACTATCTCTTTTGGCAGGGGTATACTTGATAATTCCTATGGGAAAATGTCCTCAGACTCATTTAAAATTGATAGAGAATAAGATGGCATGTCACACATAAATCCTGAATGTTTTCCCTAAAAATAGAATGTTTTAGTTTGAGGTTTTCTAAAAGTCACTCTCTTCTCATGTCTGTTGCTATGACCAAAATTTGTTGACATGATGTCCATTATAAAAATAAGATAAAATCCCTTCATATCTAATACTACCAAATCAATGGCAAGAACTCTAGTTTCTATTTTTATCCTACACTTGTCACAAACTTGATTGGGTAGTATTATTTTTCTGATTGACATTCCTATAGATAGGGGGTAATCTAAAGGATGGAGCATTAATTTTAAAAATTCTATGAAGTTAGTACTAATGAATGAGTGAGAGTATCTAGAATCAATTCATATATGTGTTGAAGGAATTTGAAAAGAGATATTACCTTCAACAACATCATGATTATTCAAGTTTGGAGTTGGTAAAATTGCAAAAGTTCGACCTTACATCCTATTGCTTGGTTCTAGTTTCCTTATATGCACGAATCCTGGTGGTTATAGATGAGCAACCTTTTACCTTGGGATTGGGAACCTTTCTTTGAAAACTAGGAATGGGGGTTTCTAAAAGTGAATTTAGAAACTAGGAATGGGTGTCTCTAAAATTTTGAATTTCTACTTAGTTTTCATGGGGAAGATTGAGACATATTGGTGTTCAGTTTATAGAATCTTGGGCACTAGGGCCTGATGTTATCAGATTCGTTACATTCCTGACACAGAATCATGGATATACTTTCTTTACATCATATTTGACTAAACACGCGACCATCTTTAAGTTTGAAAAATGATTGTCCATAACCTGATTATTGGGGTTTCAGTTGATTTAATTTTTTTTAGAGATTCGGGATGGATTCTAGAAAATCCCACTTGATGCTAGGTTTCGTTGAATAAGAGTAGCTATTTATATTATTTCCCCCATGTCTGGAATTTATAAAGGTATACGAGGATTTAATTCTAGTTTCTAGTCCCATGTTAAAGTGTTTGCATTTTTTTTTGCAATTGTGTTCACATATTCTTGTATGTATCGAGACAATTTCATGAATTGTGCCTCATACTGAGCTATTGCCATTTTTTTGCAGTAATCTTAGAAATTCCACTATTAGTTGATCTCGAGTTGATTTTGAAAAATACTTTTTAAAAAAGATCTCCTCGAATTGTTCCCCTGTCAATCCTTTAATATTTTGAATACTCCCTACCGATTGCCCCAGTTATATACTTCGCTCTTAAAAATATAAGTTGCTATACCTACCCTAAGTTCGGGTACTCTTCCACTCCATTTTATACGTTAATGTCTGCCTAAACCATTTTTCTAGCTCATGTGCTTCTATTGTTTCATAGAATGTTGGGGATCATTGTTGGAGAAATTCATTTAGTGAATTCAACCTTCGTACTTCAGTAGACACTTCAGTACCTAATGGATGCCCGGGTGGTATACTTTCTTTCAGTCTATTCAATGGTGTTAGTTCTTGTAAACACTACATTATATTTTTAGAAATAGTAAGAGGAGTTGGTAAAACATGATCATCTTGCCGTTTTCTTCTAGTTGGTGCTTTCTTCGTTCATGATTTCACCATCCTATATGATAAACAACTAGAACTAAAATAACAATAAGTATTAAATACACGAAAACTAGTTATATTATTAATAATATTATTGATTTAATTGAGTTCCTATGTGAGGGAAAACTTGAAAACTCCTACAAAGAACATACACATAACTTTCGTCATAACTAGATAACATAATTGTCATCTGGCTATTTCCACTACAACACACCATGAACGAAAAAAGAAAACACACATTCTTTTCATTTCATATATGTATCTACAATGATTTTTATTTTTCCTTCTCATGTTTTTAGAAAACCTAGGGTAAGACTTGGAAGATCTTTGCTTTTGAGCCTATGGTGTTAGAGCTCGATAATGATGTGTGATGTTCATGTATGTCTCGTCTAATCCGTAATCATCAAGAAATAGAGGAGCCATATGAAGTTATTTTTTAGAGCCTAGATTCCAAGCCAAATGAACTACTTGTTGTAAAACTTTATTGTCTTCAGATCATCGACGGGCTTGCTTAGCAGCATGTTCCTCGCCCATAAGTTGAATTAAAAGTAGGTTGTGTTTGATCTCGTGTGTCGCTACAAACTATTCTCGATCTACATGACGAATTATTTTGTTGAGTTCGACTAAAACTCTCCTTGGTGATGCCATTGGTGTTTAGATAAATTGCATCCTAAACATTCATGTCTGTATAATAGAATTTCAGTGTTGTAATGTTATAAAGAAGTTACAAAATTAAAATAATTATACGTAATAATATAAAGTACCGCGTGGGAGCATAAAACTTAGCTCTCTCTAATACCAACTTGTCACAACCAAAATTTTTGCATGCATAAGGCATAACCAACATATAATGATAATTGTAGATAATACGAGAAGAAAATTGCTAAAGTAACCAAAGTTTATTCTAACCATAGTGTTTGAAGCACCTTATTTATTACAACTACATGTATTTTGCATTATAGAAACTTTAAAGGGAAAATACATATTATAATTACATCAGATGATATGTAGTAATACACACACACACACACACACACACACACACACACACACACACTAGGGTGCCCGTGCCGAAGGCACGGCGATAATTTTATTCCCGTGATATTTTGTACCCGTGCCGATGACACGAAGATAAATTTGTTCCCATGATAAATGTGTACCCATGTTGATGGCACAAAAATAATTTGGTTGTCAATGTGCTCAGGCTTACATCTTGCAATATATCACCCACTTGATCCCAATTCCCTCTAATCATTATTTTTTGTCATTCTACTTAGAAGTAATAATAAACCATTTATCACACAACCTATTTTCTTATGATGATTTTAGTTTTATCGACCCAATCTTTTTGTGTTTACTTTAGTCTTGTACCCTACAGTGCTAATGGAACTTATATACCAAAATTAGACTTAAATCATACAATTGGATTACTCATGATAAAATATAAATCTAAACAATAAAAACATATATTAGCTCAATCTGTCAATTATATACCTCAAAATATATACAACCAAACGCAATGAATGCTTATTAATTATTTTTTCCTCACCTAGTCAACGACACTTTTCAACAATCTCCAACTTATTCCGAGATTCTACTAAAAGAGGATAAAATTGACACTAGGTTTTATAATGAATAATTTTTTTAACAAAATAGAATAATACCATGATCAACACAGCACACCTTAACAAATTATTCAAATGTTTATACATCTCTTACATAAGTGAAATGGAAAAACACAATTTCCATAATATGAGTAAACATGAAACAATATGACCAATAAGTAAAATATAATATGTGAATCTCAACCAAATACTTCAATTGATAAAAAAAATAGAGTACTTATCACCATCGAACTTGTCTAGTATCTGAATAAACTAAGCAATGGATTCTCTTACCAATGGCACAATGTGATTTTCCCTGGTGTATTTATGCCGAGTTAGACTTGTGTTTTCAACACTTTTATCGTCACACAATATGCTTGAAGTGACCAAGTGTCACCCATCACCTTTAACAGAAAACGTGCTTGCAGTGTAAAAATCACACCAGCCTAATAGGTAAACCTCACCTTTGAAATGAAATGTAACACTCATAAAATAAAAATAGACTTCAATTAATTGGAATTAATCTGATAGAAAAAAAACAACTTAGGAGACATGTGAACGGAGTGGTCCATATTACATAAAATTAAAGGTATATGTTCATGAATCTTACCAATTTGACCAATACCACATTACTTAATGGATTGATTGAGTTCACATTCTTATTATCAGCGGAAAGATGAAAAAACAACCCAAACAAAAACATTAAGAAAATCATAAAGAGGTTACTAGGCCATAAAACTCAAAGGAACATATCAGTCAACCTCGTTTAAAAAAATTAGAAAAACACCACCATGATGATTAATATGATAATATAATTAAATTTAAGAACACATGTACTCATAAAGAACCCAAACTCATCTTTGAAGAAAAGTGAAACACCCTGCGTAAAACACGAGGCACTAATACGGTTAAAAATAAACTAAATCCTCAGCAATTAGTATAGAGGATTTATATTCCACAAAATAGTATAAAAAATCCAAAATTTACAGTTTCAAAATAATTACAATTCAATTTCACTCGAAAATAATACTAAGCTCTCCAAATAAATTACCCTACCAATCTAAACAGAAAAAATAAAATCCTCTAAACGTCGTGCTCTAAAATCCTCCAAAAATCCATAGCGTCCAAATCCACGCTAACCTTCCACAAAAAGAAAAAGAGGGGGAAGTACACAATATGACAAGAATAGATGCTCAAATGAATATATGCAACAATAAGAATCTAAATTCAAGTTCAATGCGGAATCCCATCATTAAACAAATTTAATTTCTCAATAACACATCATTAGGTCACCAGGCCTCATCTCACCTCACCTAAGCTTAGTAAAGCCTCATCCTGGCTATTGGACATTTGGACTATTGGCGGGTGACCATTCTCCGTGTGATACATAAATCTCAAGACACCATGTCCATAACACAAATACAATAACTCAAATCGAATAAATATTCTAGATTCCAATAGATGTCGTGATATAAACAATATGCGTTCAAATAATAGAGGAACAAAATGACCACTCTCGAGAGATTTAAGGAGAATATTGCATAAACCCCGTACCTTAAAATCACCATAAGAATCTGCCTCAAAATTTTGACCAAACCACTACGTTCCTCGCGCAAAAATAATCAAAACTCATTATACACCAAACTCTAGAAAACACCAAGTAATCCTTCAAATCATGAGTTAAAACTTTATAACTTTGTGGCTAGGGTTTGTAGGAAGAAGAAGATGAAAATTATAAGGGTCTACTGCTCTTTGAGGTTTTGAAGATATGTTTGAACAGTCCTAACCCCGTATTAAGTGGAGAAAGATTAGAGAATTTAAGTGGCACTAGAATCCTTTTAAAACTTAAACAATTTTCCTGTTAGTCACGCTTTAGAACCATGACAAACAATTAGTCACAGTTTAAAGGCGTGACAAATATTTGAACCAGGATTTTTATTTCGGCCCTAATTTTTTATCCTGGAGAGTTTTATGTTTTGAGGACTCTTCTAAACGACCAAAGACTTATATATACTCACATTATGAGTCTGTAAGCTAGCTTTTCGAATTCAGAATTAATTTAATTAATTACCGGATAAAATTATAGTTTGTTACATACTTCCCCAGTAGCAAGGAATTTCATGCTCGAAATTCGACGAAGCCTAACGCTCAAAATAAAATATGGCTTACAACCATCTACCCAGAAAGACTACGATTAGGCGTCCATACACCCAATCTTTCCTTCATGTTTCCCCACGCTCTCTCTCATGAATCTCTACTCGATTCTATCTCTAAAACATTATCATAAAACTAAATCCTTTAAATCAATTATAAACATCCTAACAACAAGATTACTAGTCCTAACCTCGATGCCTACCACGTCCTTTCAAAAAAAGTCCGTATCTCCAATAAAATATATATAACCTTCTTGCTAGACCCAAACCCAAAGACCCAATAGTTATCGTAAACCTAAGCTTTGATACCATCTATAACCCCCCACGTAAAACAAGAGGCGCTACAAAAATTAAAAATAAACTAAATCCTCAACAGCTAGTATAGAGGATTTATATTCCACAAAATAGATATAAAGAATCCAAAATTTACACTTCCAAAATAATTACAATTAAATTTTACTCGAAAATAATACTAAGCTCTCCAAATAAATTACACTGCCAATCTAAAAAGAAAAAAGAAAATCCTCCAAACGTCGTGCTCTAAAATCCTCCTAAAATCCATAGTGTCCAAATCCATGCTAACTTCCCACTAAAATAAAAATACAGGGAAGTACACAATATGATATGAATAGATGCTCAGAGAAATATCGGTGAATATAGGAAGCAATACAAATCTAAATTCAAGTTCAATGCGACATCCGAGCATTATACCAATTTAGTTTCTCAATAATTTATCAAATGGTCACTAGGACTCTCCTCACCTCACTTAAGCTTCGTAAAGCCTCATCCTGGATATTGGACTTTTGGACTATGGGGGTGGGTGACCATTCTCCGTGTCATATAAAAATCTCATTACACCATGTCCATCAACAAATACAATAACTCAAATTGAATCAATATTCCAGATTCCAATAAATATCATGATATGAACACTATGAGTACAAATAATTGAGGAACAAAATTGCCACTCTCGAGATATGTAAGGAGCATATTTCATAAACCCCGTACCCTAAAATTATCACAAGAAAGTCATACAAATTTTCCTCAAAGTTTTGATCATACCAATGCGTACCTCACGCGAAAATAATCAAAACTCGTTATACACCAAACTCTAGAAAACACCAAGTAATCCTTCGAATCATGAGTTAAAACATTATAACTTTGGTGCTAGGGTTTGCAGGAGGAAGAAGATGAAAATTATAAGGGTTTATACTACTCTTAGAGGTTTTGAAAATATGTTTGAAAAGTCCTAACCATGCATTTAGTTAAGTGGAGAAAGATTAGAGAATTTAAGTGGAAGTAGAATCCTATAAAAACTCAAAATAATTTCCTGTTAGTCACGCTCTAGAACCGTGATAAACAATTAGTCATGGTTGAAGGGCATGACAAATATTTGAAGAGGGATTTTTATTTTGGCCCTATTTTTTTTTCTCGGACAGTTTTATGTTTTGAGGACTCTTCTAAATGACCCAAGACTCATATATACTCATATTATGAGTCTTTAAGCTAGATTTTCGAATTCAGTATTAATTTAATTAATTACCAGATAAAATTACATGTTGTTACATAGCTCCCCAGTAGCACAAGAATTTCTTCCTCGAAATTCGACGAAGCCTAATGCTCAAAATAAAATATGGCTTACAACCATCTACCCATAAAGACCACGATTAGGCGCCCATACACCTAATCTTGCCTGCATATTTCCCCACGCACTCTCTCATGAATCACTACTCGATTCTATCTCTAAAACATTATCACAAAACTAAAGCCCTAAAATCAATTATAAACATCCTCACATCAAGTTACTAGTCCTAAAGTCGATGCCTACCACGTCCTCCCAAAAAACTCCATATCTCCAACAAAACATATATAACCCGCATGCTAGACCCAAACCCATAGACCCGATAGTTGTCGTATACCTAAGCTCTGATACCACCTGTAGTACCCCAAGTAAAACAAGAGGCGCTACTAAAATTAAAATTAAACTAAATCTTCAATAGTTAGTATAGAGGATTTATATTCCACAAAATAGATATAAAGAATCCAAAATTTACACTTCCAAAATAATTACAATTAAATTTCACTTGAAAATAATACTAAGCTTCCCAAATAAATTACGTTGCCAATCTAAATAGGAAAAATAAAATCCTCCAAATGTCGTGCTCTAAAATGATCCAAAAATCCGTAGCATCCAAATCCATGCTAAACTCACACTAAAAGAAAAATACGGGAAAGTACACAATATGATATGAATAGATGCTCAGAGCAATATCGGTGAATATATGTAACAATACGAATCTAAATTCAAGTTCAATATGACATCCGAGAATTATACCAATTTAATTTATCAATAACATATCAATTGGTCACCAAGACTCTCCTCACCTCATTTAAGCTTCGTAAAGCCTCATCCTGGATATTAGACTATTGGATTATGGGGGCGGGTGACCATTCTCCGTGTCATATAAAAATCTCATGACACCATGTCCATCAACAAATACAATAACTCAAATAGAATCAATATTCTAAATTCCAATAAATGTCATGATATGAACACTATGAGTACAAATAATTGAGGAACAAAATGACCGCTATCGAGAGATTTAAGGAGCATATTGCGTAAACCTTATAATCATCACAAGAAAGTCATATTAATCTGCCTTAAACTTTTGATCATACCACTTCGTTCCTCGCGCGAAAATAATCAAAACTCGTTATACACCAAACTTTTGAAAACATCAAGTAATCCTTCGAATCATGAGTTAAAACTTTATAACATTGGGGGTAGGGTTTGTAGGAGGAAGAAAATGAAAATTATAAGGGATACTACTCTTAGAGGTTTTGAAAATATGTTTGAAAAGTCCTAACCCCGTATTAAGTTAAGTGGATAAAGATTAGAGGATTTAAGTGGCATTAGAATCCTATTAAAACTCAAACAATTTGCCTGTTAGTCACGATCTAGAACCGTGACAAACAATGAGTCACGGTTTAAGGGCATGAAAAATATTTGAAGTGGGATTTTAAATTTGGAACTATTTTTTGTCCTAGAGAGTTTTATGTTTTGAGGACTCTTCTAAACAACCCAAGACTTGTATATACTTATATTAACAATACTTTAAGCTAGCTTTTCGTATTTCAAATTAATTTAATTAATTACGGGATAAAATTATGTGTTGTTACATACTTCCCCACTAGCATAGGAATTAAGTCCTCGAAATTCTACGATGCCTAACGCTCAAGTAAAATATAGTTCATAACCATCTACCCATAAAGACCACGATTAGGAGCCCATACACCCAATCCTGTCTGCATGTTTCCCCACGCGCTCTCTCATGAATTACTACTCGATTCTATCTCTAAAAAATTATAACAGCACTAAAGTCCTCAAATCAATTATAAACAGACTCACATCAAGATTACTAATCCTAACCTCGTTGCCTACCACGGCCTCAACAAAAACTTCTTATCTCCAACGAAACATATATAACTCGCATGCTAGACACAAATCCAAAGACCCGATAGTTGTCATATACCTAAGATCTGATAACATCTGTAACACCATGCGTAAAACACGAGGCACTACTACAATTAAAACTAAACTAAATCCTCAACAATTAGTATATAGCATCTATAATCCAGAAAATAAATATAAAGAATTCAAAATTTACACTTCCTTATTAATTACAATTAAATTTCACTCAAAAATAATACTAAGCTCTCCAAATAAATTACAGTACCAATCTAAACAAAAAATATAATCCTCCATACGTCGTGCACTAAAATCCTCCAAAAATCCATCGCGTCCAAATCCACGCTAACCTGCCACTAAAAAATACGGGAAAGTACACAATATGAAAAGAATAGATGCTCAAAACAATACCGGTGAATATATGCAAGAATATGAATCTGAATTCAAGTTCAATGCGACATCCAAGAATTATACCAATTTAATTTCTCAATAACACATTAATAGGTCAACAACCCTCACATCACATCACCTAAGCATTGTAAAGCCTCATCCTGGCCATTGGGCTTTTGGACTATTGACGGGTGACCATTCTCCGTGTCATATAAAAATCTCATCACACCTAGCCCATCAACATATATAATAACTCCAATCCAATCAATATTTTGGATTCTAATAAATTTCATGATATCAACAACATGATTACAAATAAATGAGGGACAAAATAACTATTCTCGAGAGATCTCAGGAGCATATTGCATAAACCCCGTACCTTAAAATCATCATACGAAACTCGTAAGAATATGGCTCAAAATTTTGATCATACCACTTCGTTCCTCGTGCAAAAATAATCAAAACTCGTTATGCACCAAAATCTAGAAAAAACCAAGTAATCCTTCGAATGATGAGTTAAAACTTTATAACTTTAGGGGTAGGGTTTGTAGGAGGAAGAAGATGAAAATTTTAAGGGCTAGTGCTCTTAGAGGATTTGAAAATATGCTTGAAAAGTTCTAACCTCGTATTAAGTTAATTGTATAAAGATTAGAGAATTTAAGTGGCATTAGAATCCCATTAAAACTTAAATAATTTGCCTGCTAGTCGCGCTCTAGAACCGTGACAAATAATGAGTCACGGTTTAAGGGCGTGACAAATATTAGAAGAGGTATTTTTATTTTGGAACTACTTTTTAGCCTAGAGAGTTTTATGTTTTGAGGACTCTTCTAAACAACCCAATACTTATATACACCCATATTTGCAATCTTTTAAGCTAGATTTTCGTATTTTGAAAATTTCATTAATTACGAGATAAAATTACGTGTTGTTACATACTTCCTCACTACCATAGAAATTTCGTTCTTATTATTCGACGAAGCCTCACGCTCAAGATAAAATATGGTTCACGACCATCTGCCCATGAAGACCATGATTAGGCTCCCATACACCTAATCATGTCAGCATGTTTCCCCACGCTCTCTCTCACGAATCACTACTCGATTCTATCTCTAAAAAATTATCACAACACTAAAGTCCTCAAATCAATTATAAACATCCTCACATCAATATTACTAATTCTAACCTCGTTGCCTACCACGTCCTCAACAAAAACACCTTATCTCCAAAAAACATATATAACTCGCATGCTAGACCCAAACCCAAAGACCCAATAGTTGTCGTATACCTAAGCTCTGATAACATCTATAACACCCCGCATAAAACACGAGGCAATACTACGATTAAAACTAAACTAAATCCTTAATAATTAGTTTATAGCATCTATATTCCACAAAATAGATATAAAGAATTCAAAATTTACAATTCCAAATTAATTACAATTAAATATCACTCGAAAATAATAATAAGCTCTCCAAATAAATTACACTGTGAATCTAAAAAAAATAAAAAATCCTCCAAACGTCATGCTCTAAAATCCTCTAAAAATCCATCGCGTCCAAATCCACGGTAACGCACCACTAAAAAATACTGAAAAGTACACAATATGACAAGGATAGATGCTCAAAATAATATTAGTGAATATATGCAAGAATATGAATCTGAATTCAAGTTTAATGTGACATCCAAGCATTATACCAATTTAATTTCTTAATAACACATTAATAGGTCAACAACCCTCACCTCACATCAACTAAGCTTCGTAAAGCCTCATCCTGGCTATTGGACTTTTGGACTATATACGGGTGACCATTTTCCGGGTCATATAAAAATCTCATGACACTAAGCCCATCAACATATATAATAACTCAAATCAAATCAATATTTTGGATTCTAATAAATGTCATGATATCAACAATATGAGTCGAAATAAATGAGTAACTAAATAACTATT
This sequence comes from Sambucus nigra, assembly GCA_949130495.1. Taxonomy (NCBI): domain Eukaryota; kingdom Viridiplantae; phylum Streptophyta; class Magnoliopsida; order Dipsacales; family Adoxaceae; genus Sambucus; species Sambucus nigra. Next base: position 136,178,843 of record OX422224.1, on the reverse strand, counting down.
CTCGAGAGATCTAAGGAGCATATTGCGTAAACCCCATACCTTAAAATCATCACAAGAGACTCATAAAGAATCTGGCTCAAAATTTTGATCATACCACTACGTTTCTCGTGCAAAAATAATCAAAACTCGTTATATCCCAAACTCGAGAAAGCGCTAAATAAGCCTTCCAATCATGGGATAAAACTTCATAACTTTGGGTCTAGGGTTTGTAGGAGGAAGAAGATGAAAATTATAAGGGTCTACTGCTCTTAGAGGTTATGAAAATGTGTTTGAAAAGTCCTGACCCCGTATTAACTTAAGTAATGAAATATTAGAGAATTTAAGTGGCATTAAAGTTATATTAAAAAGAATTTTGTTCACCTGTTAGTCACGCTCCAAAACCGTGACAAACAGTTAGTCACGGTTTAAGGCCATGATAAATATCTGAAGCGGGATTTTTATTTTGGACCTATTTTTAGGCTAGAGAGTTTTATGTTTTGAGGACTCTTCTAAATGACCCAAGACTTATATATACTCATATTATGTGTCTTTTAAGCTAGCTTTCCTGATTTTAAATTAATTCTATTCATTATCAGATAAAAGTGCGAGTTGTTACAATAAGATGCACTAAAATATCTTTCAAGAACACTGTTACTTGAACTGTTGATTTTCAATATCCATATCTGGGAGTGAATTAAAGAATAACAAAATAAAACTACATTAAAAAAAGTAGCGCCTAAAAACCAAGACCACTCACTTATGACTTAACTGAAGCTAATTAATAACATATATCAAGATATTTCTAGAAGCACTTTTCCAAACTTATTGTAATGATGCTAAATAAAAAAAATGGAAAGGATGAATCTCACATTTGTTGTATATAACTCAAGATATATCTATAATAATCCTTATATCAAGAGCCATTATACTAAAGGTTCTACACAAATCTAGCTATAAACATATATGAAATAAAAACAAAGCATATCAAATTTTACTTATGAACAAAAGTCATCACCGAGCGTAAAACATGGAATCCATGAACCATTAAACCTCCTAAAATGAAAAAAGTCACTGACACGTGTGAAAAAAAGTAACTAATACATGAACACGTAAAAAAATTATCAACAACTTTCTCTTATATTTCCTTTATTAACATCATAGAAACTAAAAAAGAAAATTTAACTTCTCATAAATGAGTTGTTCCAATATCGTATACAAATATTAGCAGAAAATAATACATTTAATAGAATATTTAATAGACTAAAACACCTATTATTCAATTGAGTTTTTATTTAAATAGATCAGATAGGATACCTTGAACGGTGGAAGAAGAGAGAGAATAATCAAAGAAACCTAAAAAATTAATCTAATAAGAACATGTTTCAACATAAATTCATCCTAAAGTCTGTAAAATAGAGAGTCAATAATAATAAGAAATGAATCAAAAAAATAATCCTAATGTTGGGAAAACAAAATATAATGAGATCTTTCTTTCTAATGGAGAAGATTAAAAGAAAAAAATATGAGAGAAATATGCCTCCGTTCTGGCTAGTTTTTGCAGGACATGTGGCGCAAATTGGGTACAAATGAATCCACATGGTTTAGGAGGTGATAATGTGAGAGGGAGTTATAGAGACCTGCAAAAATCCTAAACATGGGATAATATGGTTAGATTTGGAAAATAAAACATCAAATTGGTTAGACATAAAAATCTAAACATTAAATCGGTTAGATCTGTGAACATGACAACCTAACATATGAACCAAGACCCCCTATGCTTGGAGAAAAAAATCATTTTAAAATTCCTAGATCACAAAATATTTATTGAAACACATATTCACTGAAATAAGATTATCAACATCGAGTGTTGATAGCAGACGATGTATTCTGACGCTAGGTATAGGAAACGAGTAGATTTCATTATTTGGCTGATGTATGTTCGGTATAGTTTGGTTTTTGATTGTGAGGAAAAGATTAGAGAAAGGGGTACTAGCAATGAAATGGGTTATCCTCGAGTCAAGTTCTGGACAAATGAGAGATGTAGTCTCATCCACTAGTTGATAAAGACGAAACTCACCATATTTAATCTCAACCATTAGTTGGGGAAGACCAAAAAAGCCCTCCTCCTTTACTCTCTCTCTCTCTCTCTCTCTATATATATATATATATATATATATATATATATATATATATATATATATATATATATATATATATATATATATATATATATATATATATATATATTCCACGTAATATTTCTAGTTTTGTTATAACTACCCACACATACATAACTGATAGAAATCTTTCAGGTAACGGTGATAAAAAGTACACGGCGTCGGGGGTAATTCGCTTTCCACAAGCTCGGGGTCCATTTGGAAGGGGAAATAAAAAGCAAAACATTGCCAAGTAAACAACCCTAATTCTATAGAAATTCATAAATATTTTTTAGTAATTGTAGAATCAATTGAATGCACTTAACCTATTTTGAAAAGGAAAGAAATTTGAAGCAAAAATAACCTGAATGAAGTAGTATGATGATATAACTAGATATAGCAATATAAAGTCAAAAAGGGACAAAGGGGCAGATAATTCTAAAACAAGATAATCCGTAATTATTTAGTTATAGAGCCTTATGGTTGATATAGCAATACAAGATAATTATCATCAAATATAAAATTTGAGATAAAGTAATAGTAGCCATGGTAACATTGATGAGACCAAACTCTCACGACTGGCAACCATATGGTGAGATGAAAACTAGGCACTTAATACCTTAAGTCCTTCAAGCCAAATAACATTGTCGTGGGTAGAACGGTAATATACTCCTGGTTATAATGTATGAAATTAAAGGGTTAAAAAATCGAACTAAATTTGAAATCATCGATTAAAAAACAACATATGATTTTAAAATCGAATCATGTTTAGTGTGTTGTGAACTACACAAATGAGTTTATAATTGAGAACCAAATTTTTGGGGTTATCAGAAACTGACATGAACAATTAATGTAATCAAGGTAATTGCATCAAAGATTACCGAAATAAAATCTCACTATTTAGATAGGGTGCTTGATTTTAAATTTAAACTTCTCGTAAAATCTCTGGACCGAGATTTTGTGTCATGAAGTAAATTGCATAAGATCTCATTTTGTGAAAAATGTCGTAATGTAAGGTAATTAAGGTGTAAAAGGAATAAACTCTTGACTTTAATGTGAAAATTACTACTAGATTTAATTATCTAGGCTTATAGGCATATTTTATATAGCTGTAAAAAACTTTTCTATTCATTATATGCTTAAGAACCCATATGTGAAAATTTGGATCCAAATTGATAAGCTGGAAAAGTTTAGGGATTTATGTGCAAACCAAATTTTATATTTTTAATTTTTTTCTAGGATTTTAGTGGAAATGGGTTATGTTTATGCAAATAGGCTTTTACAATATACCATTTTGACAAAAATAATTGAAAAAAATTCAGAATTTTCTGATTGTGCACGCGCCCTCACACCCTCAGTCAAATCTCACACACACTTGGTTGAGCCTAATCACACGCGTGAACCTAGCTTCATCTTTTTCCATTCGAAATTTTAATTTTAGGGTTTAAAATTTTTTATCATCAATTACATCCACTATAGAATGCCATTTTAGTCGATTCAAAAGATATTTTTCATAATTTTTCACAATAAATCCAAAAATATAACTCTTATGGATTGAGGTTACTTGTAGCCTTATACCCATATTCTATCAAAATGAGAAACATTTTACTTAATATTCATTAGTTTGCAGTTAAATTTTGGATACGACATGGTTATGGTGGTGTTCTTGGGTAAAAATAGGAGAGACTTGTTTTAGTTTTAGGTCTTCATTCATAACTTACAGTGAGAATTTCTCCTCTAAAAATTCAGGCCATAAAACTAAAATGGGGATTTGGGATATTATAATGGATTAATACTCAAATTTATCACTACACCTAGTTTCCTTATAACCAAAATTTGAGTTTTCGTACTTTAAAAATGGTTCAAAGTATAAAATATAAAATTGACCATTGCAGCTCAAGCTTTAATGGTGTTTTCCGACATTTGAACCTATTCATTGTTATATATACGTAAAGTTTCACATATAACTACTAAAAATAAATCTAGGTTAGTGCATCATCTTAACACATAAAATGATAGAATACCAGTTTTTCCTAAAATGAAGATTTGAATATGAGCTATGATACATTTTTACTTTGGTAATTTAGGGGTTTTATAGTGGTGGTGGAGGAGAGCTTATTGGTGGATCAAGAGGTGGATTTCAAATTGGTTTCATTTGAGTTTTAGTGTAAATACTGATGGATAACTAAGGTTCTCATGTTGGTTCAGGTGCCAAGCAGCTTATTTGTCTACCTAGGTTGCTTACACCTCGACAAAGGGCTTAGTGAGCTTATTTTGTTTTAAGTTTTTGGTCAGTAAGTATTTTAGACCTTTATATCTTGTTTTTCCATGTAATTCTGAAACTTTTATGGGATAATGTGTGTATTTAAAAACTGGTGAGGGTAGGTCTTGATAATTATAGTAATTTTATATGTTATAGGTTACTTATGTAAATAACTTTTGGGATTGGGGTTTGCTTATGATTTTTAATTAAAGTTTTGAATCGTTCTAGGGTCATTTTTAGAATTTTTGTAACATAAGGGTCATTTAGGAAATTTGTACTTTTCTTTGGTAATTAATTTGGGTTTAACAAATATATTAGTACTAGAAGGTGGTATACTAGTATATGATATTTATATGGCTATATCGTTTGGTAGTCTCTCTTTCGGATGCGAGTATGAATAGAACGTATGGGTTATTATAGAAACTCAATGTTATGTTTACATTTATAACTAATATGGGAGTGTATAACTCTAGAGAGAAACTTCACAAATTCCAATTATTCTTTGAAATATCATTAATTATCAAACCCTTAGGAAGAAATTTTTTAAACTACAATTGAATGGTGTTTTTTTAAAATGTCAACAAGAAAAATTGGAAGATGATCATGAAGAGAAAGATTGGTCCTATACACAATAAAGAGGACAAATCTTTAAAAGTTAATTATGTGTACCTTATACCCCTTCTTATGAAATGAAAGGTTGAAGGAATCCCATCATTCGAAATTTATTATTCATCCTGGGAGTACCGAGATATATTACGATCTTAAATGATAATATTGGTGGAAAGGCATAAAACAAGACATATACGATTTTTTTGGCAAAATGTCTTACTTGTTAATAAGTAAAAATTGAACATCAACATCCTGGATGATTATTTCAACCGCTTCCTTTTCCAGAGTGAAAATGGGGTCATATTATAATGGATTTTGTTAGTGGATTACCCAAAACATTTTAAGGTTACAATTAAATATGGGTTATTATCGATTAATTTAATAAATGAGCCCATCTCCTGCAAAGAAAAACAATGATTCTTTCCAAGGACTAGGTGAGCTTTATATCTGTGAAATTATTAGACTCCACGGAGTATCCCTATCCATTGTATATGATCCAGACCCCTAATTCACTAGAAGATTTTGGCAAGTACTGCAGAAAGCCATGGGAATGAAACTTTACTTAAGTACCACCTTTTACCCACAAACGGATGGATAATTTGAAAATTTTAATAAAACACTCGAATATATTTTAAGAGCTTATATGTTATACTTATTTGGCAATTGGAGTGATTATCTAGCATTAATCGAATTCTCTTACAATAGCAGTTAGAAATCTATCATTCAGACAACCTTTTATGAAGCCCTACATAGTAGACCCTCTTATTCACCATTATGTTGGAATGAATCAAGAGAAAATAATATATTTTGACCCGAAGTTACATCCAAAACTATAAAAAAATATACAATTAATTCGATAAAGATTCACACTGCTCAGAGTCGAGAAAAGAGTTACGTTGAAAATATAATAAAACCTTTGGAATTTCAGCTAAACAACATAATATTCTTCAAGGTATCCCCACGAAAATATATTGTTTGTTTGGAAGGAAAGGGAAATTAAAACCTCATTATATTGGATCTTTTAAAATCACCGAATGTGTAGGAACGATAGCCTATCATTTAGAACAACCTTCAGAATTCTCCAATATACATGAAATTTTTAATGTCTCATACTTACAAAAATATATACCTGACCCCAACTATTTTATTACCGTGGAAAGTATATATGTACAACCATATCATAACTTCAAAGAAAACCCTATCAAAATTCATGATTTTTAGAACAAGGTTCTTCGACAAAAAACCATTCCTCTATACACATGGAAACACATGTCGACCAAATGTGAAACCCCGCCTAATTAAATATCGGGTGATCAGTCCCTTATTAAATTAAAATCAAGGTGAATGGTTGGTTCATTCTCAGCATCACTGTCGCAAAATAAATATTTCCAATTTAAACACCCTAAATAATTTAGCTAAGTGTCAAAACAATTTAAAGTCTTATTTTTATTTTATTAATTTCCAATACAAAAACCTTTTTAATCACCAACAGTTTAAGAATCACATAAATGTTAAGGATGGTAATTAACCCACAAGAATTTAACCCATCTAGATGAACTAAACCAAGTTTAAGAACCATAAATGAAATCATCCTGATAATAGTTAACTCTCAAAGACTACTAAAGACTGGGAATATAAATAAACATAAATCTCTGACAAATCCAAACTAAATAGGAAATCGAGCGACACATGCCCTAAATATAAAGAACTAAAATAGGAAATGAGTCAACGAAGAGGTTGTCTAAAGCAAAGGCCTTCAACTCTCACAAAAGCTGCAGCACGTCAAATCCAATGAACTTATGCATGACACACTTGTGGCTGGGCACCTGTGATATATACATATATATACAAGAGAGAGAAAGAAATGACAGAAAACGGGTTAGAACCCCGGTGTAAAACAGTATAAAAATAGTTTAGCAAGTATTTAAAATGCTTACTGGCTAATGTGACAACCATATTATTACGCGACACTCTCTTGAGAATTCTCACCTCTCATTTAATGTGCACGCCTACCATACTACAGATCTCATAAGTCTATCTAGCTTATTCCCATGAAGTTTTATCTCAAAAAATACTAAGGCCGTGATATTTAGTTTTAGAAAATTAATCTCTTCCATTTTCATAAGTTACTTAGAACCACTCAGTACCGTTACAAAATTCACGAACACTTGTTATAAAGCTGGAGCATTTATCCATTACTTAACTACTTATACACATAGTAGAAAGTTTCCATCTATATATATATATATATATATACAACACCCCACATAACATCTATGGTGGTGGCATACTTTGCTATCAAGTCTCCGTATCACTCGTACTAAGGGAAATACTAGTTCGGAATCACTCTCGAACTGTATTAACACAATATACATACAAATGGAGGTGAAGCATAGTTCCAAGTCACTAAGAGGTCATCACATAACCTCACGTCTCTTAGGACCATCTGACTATCATTTTTAGATATCATGTATCTAGGAAACTATCTTCTAGGGTACGAGTCAATATCCCCCATAAAGGTCCAATCGAGATAAGACTGTCCCAGTGCGAAAACCTCCATGATAACAAGTAGCCTGGGTATGATTATACACAAATACATAATACTTAATATATGTATAGTCACACAGTCATATATGAAGATATTCAAATTTTCCCAAATTAGGTTTGCCCACGATCCATAATTATTATTATCCGTTCTTAGCACAAACTTTACTCAATTATCTCGCCTAATGGATTCATCTCTTTTATTCTCACTTATAATTTATTTCATACTGATTGCTCATCTCCCGAAGTATTCTCTCTCACTAGGAATAATTTCAGTAGGTGTACCCTCACTTACCTTCTGATCTAAATCTTTCACGAGTCTCAATTCTTTAGTGAACGTACGCATAATTTTCAATGTATAACTAACTACCCGTTTACCCACAATTTCACTCCATATTAAATTTCTCTCAACGGAGTCTACTTAGAACCTACTGGTCTTCTTCATAACCAATAATACTCTATAAATAAAAATAAAGGGTTCCTATGTATTTTAACCGGATTAAACAAAAAGAGGAAAATATGCAGGTTTCCAGGAGGGATCGATCGATCGATGAAAGGGGTCGATCGATCAATCGATGCTTTTGATCGATCGATCGATCAAGCAGTTTTTGCCAAGAATCTGCATAGCCGACCTACGGGTTTCATCCAACAATTTTCTGCAAAACGCCATTCATGATCCCCAAACTCCCAAATAAGATTACTATTGGTTATATATACCTATATACATTATTTCTTACGTGAAACATGTCCAAATTCCCCAAAGGTATTGAATTAATGGGGTAAGTTAACATAATTATCAAGAACCCTAATTTTTCATGAAACTTCCATTCTTCTAATTCTTTTCCAGATTTCTTGCTTCTAAATACATAAAAATTCATGGATAATCCTCTAGATATGATTGATATGTCCAGAATATATCTATTTCCTCTAAAATATATGATTTAAATTCTCTAAGTTATCAAATTCTTCCATGAAGCATGCTTTTATCAAACCTAATCTAACATGAGTGAAACATTAACTGAAAACAAAGAAAGACAGATACTTACCTGGAATTCAAAGGTCTGATTTATTGATGAAAAAGATATGATTGTGTTCCTCGTCATGCGATCTACGTTTTGGTGGTGGTAGCGGTGCGATTGAGTGAGTTTTAGACCTTGGATTGCTTGGAAAGATCTCCACCTTCTTCTCTAATGGCCGTTTTTGGTTTTGTGTTTGTTAAACCTAAAAGATAACTCCTAATGGAAGATATATCCTAAGGAATTTTGTTGATTTAGTTACCCTAAAATACAAAATGTCTATAATACCCTCCCGGGATGTCAATTAGGCCTAAAAACGACCCAACTATACCCCCGGGTAAACTTTTTGTGGCTACCTCGACCCTTCTGGACATGTTGACGTACTTGAAATGACCATACGAGCGACATATAATTTATTCACTTTTATAATAATAATTTAGTTCGACACAACATGGGCGGGCGCGTCCCGACTTAAATTTCCATAATTGCCATTTTATTCCCTCATGACACATTTAATAATATCAATCTTATATATTACTTTCCTCATCCAGTAACATCCAACAAATTCCCAATAATTACTAACTCTCACCACGCTAGTAAGTATTAAAAATATAAAAATAAATTTTCGGATTAATATTAAATTAATATCGTAAATTAAATTTAATAAATCCATAAATTTAAAAGCCATAAAAATATGGGGTATTACACCTAATACCTTCCCAAATTTGCAAACCTATACTCTATTGAACCAAGGCTGAAATCCACCTCCAAACTAAACAATGAACTCGTCTCAACAAGACATATAAAAAACCTAACTTACGACAGCAAAAAACTCACTACTCCACTGTTCAAATTTGAAGCTTAGTTTTAGAGTATTTTAGTATTCTATTATTTCACGCATTAAATTCAGTTATTTCAATTTTGTTAAGATTCTGCACTAATATAGGATTATTTTGATTAGTTACATGTTGTTTATTACATGTATATAGCACTAAATAATCTTGAATATAAAAAAACACCATGGAAGCTTGAGCTTCAATGGTGAATTATGTATTGTTGACTTTAAACAAGTTATAAAGTGTGAAAACATAACCTCTCCTTCTCAAGAACCTATATGCAATTTTTAATTTTCATTTTAACACATGTGGATTCCTCATATCGAAACTTGAGTTTCCTAGCACTCAAAATTTCAGAGATGAAATTCTTGCTATAATGTATAAATTAAGACTTGATAGAAAAGAAATTATGTTCAATTGTTTCCTAAAAAAATCACCATAACCAAGACGTAGTTCGAATTTAACTAGAAATCCACAAATATTCAAGTAAAATTTTGGCCATTTTTATTGAAACGTAATGCGAAGCTACGGTTAACATTAATTCATAAAATTTATATGTTGAGATTCCTTATAAAAATAATATGAAGTTTGGCTTTTGAATCCACTCAAATGGTATTCTATAATGTCACAAATTAATGGTAAATGTTTTCAAACTCTAAAGTCAAATAGTCAAAGATTGAAGACGATGAGTGGTACACCCGCGAGAGTGAGGTCAAACCAGGCACATGGGGGATTTAAACCCGCGCATTCGGGTGCATCCCCAGTCATAGAATTCTAATTTTTTTCCATAAAAATTATTTTTTTAGTCAAAATGGTATATTATAACACCCTATTTGGACTAAAAAAATCATTTTATTAGAAACCTTGGAAAATGATTTAAACTTTATAAAATTTTAGTTTGCATATAAACCCCTATACTTTCCAACTTGTGAATTTCAACCCTTATTTTCCAATTTAGGTTCATTAACATAAATTAAACATAAATGTCTCTTCACCAAATTCTAATTAGGTGTACAAATCCAGCTAATTAAAACCAACTATATTTTAAAATTAAACCCCAAAGTTTAGAATTTTCTAAAACTTAACTACCCTATGTAATCAGATTTTGATAAAACCATGCCTTACTTATTTTATCTCATTACATAAAACCTTGGTTAAAATCCTATACGAGAAGTTTTCGATTGACCAAAACCCTAATATCAAAGCAGGTGGATTTCATTTCAATATTATTTCGATCTTATACCTTAAATGACTGCAATTGTTTATTCCAAACTTCTGTTCTCATTTATAAAACCTGTTGTGTCGTTTAAGAATCCCATTGAATATTGATTTATTCTTTGTCTAAGAAAGCCTTAACCTTATGATTTCATGCAATTGATGATTTCAGTAAACCAATGATTTCATAAACACATGATGATTTCATTAAACCCTATTTACATACATTATAATTCAGGGAATAGACTATCATTCTACCCATGGGAATGCTATTTGGCATGTAGGACTCAACATTTGAATGCCTAGTTTTGCTTACCATATGGATGCTACTCTTCAGAGTTAGGCGTAGCAGTATTACTTTATCTCCAAAGGTTTGGCATTGAATGTATCTCCAATGTTTTTGAGTTTATTATTCCCCAAATGTTTTGGATTAATTTTATTATAAGTGTAGTGCTACACAATTGAAGCCTCTTTAACCGATAATGATGGTTTATCCTGTTATAGAAAATCTTGAACCCTTATCTTTATGACTCGATAGCACTTATCTAGTTATAATCACCATACCGTTCTTACAAATATCAACATATTCCATTATCCCATTCTTCATTACAATTGATATTTTATATTGCTTTTTGTTGCTTTAATTAAAATTTATTATGCAATGTGACTCATTTTATTATGCTATCAAACCTCTGAATTATGAACTTATTATAAAAGTAGAATTATTTACTTGGCAAAGTTTTGTTTATTAGTTTCCCTCCTAAGTGGAAAGTGAAATTGAATAAGGGGAAATACACCCACCCCATTGATTTTTATTCTATTTTACGAAGGAAAACATTTTCTGTTACGTATGTATGGGCAGTTAATAGCAAGGACAATAGTATAAAATAGAATACATTCACTGCTACTTATTATCTTATGTAACCAAAATAGTACACCTTTACTTATATTATATGAGACCCCCAAATAAATGTAAGAAGGTACGATTTCATCTTTGTTTAATAATGTTCCGTTCCTTTTTTGCCGAAAACTTTATTAACATTATACTTATTGTTTTATTATTATTATCATATTCAGAATACAGGGTGTGAAAAAATAGTTCTCTCTTTAAAAATAGTAAAAGTGAAGGTAATCTTTTAAGAAGAATAGTTTGGAGTATTTATACTATTAGAATAGACAAAAGTATCATTACTTTAAAGAGGAGGTGTAATGATTATTAAATCACAAGTGCTTAACCCCGGCATAATACATGGCTTAATAGAGTAGTAAGTAACGTGTCTCATAAGTCCAAGCGTTCCAGGGCATGAAATGCAACACAAAAAGGGTAATGATGGCAAAATTGTTTTCAAAACCATAAAAATGAGTTTTTGGGACAACCCTTTATTTTCAAAATGAATGAGAGACTTCTGCATGAGGGGGCTAATGTATGTGGGTACATGAGGAACCCCTTCTTTAATTGGTAAACATGAGATCAATACGAAGGATGTGTGAAGGTTGGATAAGAAACCCTTAGGACCTTAAGGAAATCTCTTACATTTCCTAAAAGAAAAGGAACAAATGCACGGGCTACCAATCCTAAAGAAAAGAGCACATGAGTAGTTACTCAAACAACACGTAATGGAGTGGGAGAGAAATTCTTTCACTAACACTCATTTTTATTATCTGAGACATGTTTACTTATAAAGGAGCCTTCGACAAGCAAGCACGACTCGAGAACATGCCCATTTGGGACTTCTTAAATGTTCTGGTTTAGAGGCTGAGAGGTAAGTCTTGTTGATAAATATAAGTCCCAACCACTTTAATATATTGAGAAAGAGATAATATTAGTGTGAGGGACCCAAGAGGTCACTCTCATTCACACACACACATTTTACACACAAATGGCAAATAGCCACCTGGAATGCTCACAAAGATTTTTTTAACATTACAAACGACGAATTTTCAGACTTCTTCAACAAGTAAATTTTTATTAAAGACAAAATAGCACTTTTTTGAGTGATGGCTGGTAATATCAACTTTTTATCCACTATTACACTAATTGTCACACCACAAAAACACAAATCATGGTCGATAGTAATATAAATAAACATTTTTAAATATTTATCGTAAAGGAATATTTTTGGGTGCGCAAGTGCAACGTATTTCCTAGAACTTTTACTATATTAAGATCATTAGGTGCACATTTATTGACAACAACATAACAAGAACAATTATTCTATACAAACACTCACACAATAATAGTCTATCCCTTCTGTCTCTCACACATTGAAGTTCTTACTTCTCCTCTCTTAGAGAATAACAACTCTCAGGAGTGTTCATCCTTTTATTTATTATTGAAAACTTATGTTTAATCATTATCTACTCCCTCTTGTAATCGTATATTCATTATTTTATTCAAAAATTTTGTTTTGTATTTGTTCTTACTCTTGAAATATTGTTACCTTATAGAAAGTATTTCATTGGAGTGCAGTCATAATTATTTAATGAAATGAATTACGATTGAATAAAGAAAGGAAAAAAATTACAGTGATGTAATTTGGGATTTCCGAGTACTTAGTTACAAGCCATTTTGATTCTATAGTCTTGGGTCCCTAATACTGCCTATATGCCAAAGTAGGAGGCCCAAACTCTCAAGAAACTAGTTTAGCCCAAGCTCATGACTTATACCTGTATATATTGGTGGAAACAACTATTTTTAGTTGTATATTCATTATTAATAGTTAGGCATGAAAGAAAATACCATATTCTCATTTTTGTGAAGAGTTTTAAAGAGAGAGGTCCATATCTCACTCACAACCGAAGGTATTCAACTCTAAGAGTGTAACAACCCAGGTTTTTGGGCGACTATTTTATACTATTTTGGATGATGGGCAAATTTTATAAAATAGGGGATGTTGGAGTAAATATTGTTTCCCGCGATATTAAGGGATAATATTTACTATGTTTTGTCTATTTACCGTATGAGAAGGTAAGTAGAAATATATTGTGATATATTGAGTCGTTATATGTGAAAGGACGATTATGACCTATATATAAAATTGGGTAAAATTAATGAAATAAAAGAATTTAGAACATAAAATTTGTTCACATTATTCCAAATGCCAAAATAGGGGGTGCGGTTCTTTTTAGAATAGTCGAGATAGTCGAAATAGGTGCCATGTTGTATTTTTGAGTTTCGGGCACTTTTGGGGTATTATGACTCAATTAAGTGGTTACGAGTCATTTTAGCGGTGTATTAGCAATTTAAAGTGGGGATTTATGTTTTAGAGAACCGTATAAGTCACCCACCCCTTTCATGTTCTTCATTTTTTTGAGAGAAGCCAAAGGAGAGAGAGAGAGAAGAGATGGTTGGGAGAAATGGAGAGAAAGAGAGATAATGGAATATTTGGGCCAGATTCCGTCGCTACCGGAGGTGATCCGAGACTACGAACCTCGAGGCAAGTTTCTTATTTTCTAGATATTGATTTAATGTGATAAATCTGCATGTGTAGTTAAGTTTTTGGAGGTTTAAACCCGTAATGGGTATTTGTTGATTTTGGTGATTAAACCCTTAATCTTATGTTTTAATTTGATTTGAAGAGAAATCATTAGTTATTTGATGTGTAGAAATAATTTTGTAGTGATATTTATTGTTGTGGTTGGGTGAAATAGTGGGTAGAAGCTTGGAGGGTTCGTAAATGGCTGAAACAGCTTCCCGGGGAAGAAGCTGTCCGCCAGGATCGATCGATCGAGCCTGGGGTATCGATCGATCGAAGCCTTCGATCGATTGACGGCCAAGGGTCGATCGATCGACCCCTTCTGAAAAGGTGAGATTTTTCCTAGGTTGTTCTAGCCTTTTTATTTTAGGTTCGAGGTTTAGGAACCTTCCTTTGGGAAGTAATTAAGAGTCCTAGAGGGTTGTGTCGGGTAGATTAATGTCCTAGGATAAGATGGGATATTTGGGCTTACCCCGAGGACTAGATTTTATAGGTTGATGTCCGAATGAAATAGAAGATTAACCTGAAGATAAATTGAAGATAAAATGTTAGTGTGAGACATTTGGGAGTCACTCCTTCAGGGATATTCATTTTAATGGTTTAGGAAATTATATTGTAGTCCGGGAGGCTAGTTTGAGGATGATGGCATTTTAGGTCTTAGGTCATTAATAAAATATGACTTAATGAATAAGAAATGCATAATATAAAATGTGGTAGGAAATGAATAAGTACAAATGATTTTGAAAATGTAAAATTGGATGTTTTTAAAAGGAAAAGTAATGGTTTTCATAAATGTTAATTTATGATTACACACCTCCCTAAATCGCTATCATAAGGGAAGTTGTGCACGTGTGGTGAAGCCCCATGGCTAATGAATGCAGGGTGGATATAATCCCTAGGCCATATGTGCATTTATATTAGTGCTCTGGTTAGGGGATTCTGGGTGTGGTCTTGACTTTCCCGCATGGAATATGGCCGCTTCCCGACGTTGGTAGCTTCCCAGATTGTCTTATATAGATAGGCCCTGGAAGATGATAGCCATTTATGGGCGCGTCCAGTGGGGAAACCCGGAGGGACGATCTTAGATTTATTAAAGCAATTCATGATAATGAATTGGCTTTAATTACATTCCCTGGATGGAAGAAGGGAAAAGGGATATATGGTACAAAAGTATTTTTATGCTAATAAAAATGACTTTTGATTACACTTCCTGGATGGAAGAAAGGAAGTGGGGTTGTATGATAAAGGATAAAGCGTTTTTATGTTAATAAAACTTGCTTTAAAAACGTATTTCTCCTGGAAGGAGGAAAGGAAATAAAATTTATAAAGAAGTTGTATTAATGAGATTAATCGGTAAACATTTGATAAAATGTTCTACCATTTATGTATATTCCTAAGAAAGAAATAGGAATGGTGCATGTAGAGTTATGAGATTTACTTGGTAAACATTTGATTAAATGTTCTACCATTTATATACATTCCTAAAGAAAGAAATGGGAATGATGGTTTAGATGGTGAATGGATTTAATTATGTTATCTTGAATAGTTGTAAATTGTATGCATTCACTTAAACATATATTAATTACGTGCTAAGGGTCTAATGGATCTCAAGGATCAGCCTTACCTAATTAGTAGTGTATCGGGGGGGGGGGGGGGTTACTTGTTTGGATTTCGCTTTGAGAGACACCCCACGCACGAATAGGGCATAGTGTTGAGACTGGGGAGAAGTTATCCCTTAGTACTTGGGTTAACTAGTGCATCTCATGATATTGCGCTAGGTTGATTTTAGATTGAGAGGTGAGAAATATTATTGTTTATTGTGAGAAATATTATTGTTTGTTGTGAGAGAATTACGTACTTAACTGTCATGCATTTTATTCACATGGGAATCATATCAAACCGGGCCCTGACCCGTATATATTTCTTTGTTTCTGCATATACTCTTTGCCGTACAGGTGCTCTTCCGTATGTACACCCGAATTTACATTTCCATTCCAGTTGTCTTGGAGCTACAACATATTGCGGATGTTGTAGGTTAATTGTATTAGACGCTTCTTTTTATTGTACTCTAGTTATGTTCAGTTATTTATTCGGGCGTGTTGCCCATTGCATTGCACTCCTTTATTATATTGTAAATATTGAAATGTAATACTCGGTGTAATTATTTGTATTGGTCTGTTCACCGACAGCTTATTCGGTGATTATTTATTATACTGTCATTCTTTATTTATCGGTTTTTGATATCCATCGTTTTTACAAATGGGATTGTCTAAGTGTTTTTCTTTTACTTACTAAATTTTAAATTGACAGTCCATTTTTCTAAAATTATTGGTGGTTATCTCGTACTATTATTTTAATCGACAGTGATGATGAGAATGGACCATCTATGATTCCTGTGATTATTAGAGTATTTGGGCTGGCCACCTATTATTTTAGTAGGCGGATTGTCAGAGATGGTATTAGAGCATCAGGTTCTAGAGTACTTAGGAATCGGTGCGGATGTTCTACATCTTCTGCGCTTCTCTCTATTTGATGTAGAGCCTTAAGATTAAGGTCGTTAAATTCTCTTATGAGATTCCGTTCTCCTTCTCTGATACGAGAACCCCGAAGATCTTCTGCGTGTTCGTGTGAGACTTGTAAGTCGTTAGATGAAGGGAGTTAAGGGAGGCCGTTGTGAAGGCGTCATAGGATGGGATTACTATAAGCTATAGGCTGTGGTCGAGGATAAGGGCCACTTTAGAGGTCTCTCCCTTTGTAGCATTATTTTATATTGGTGTCGTGACTACTAAGTACAGTGGAAATTGTTTTCCCAAGTATCGCTGTCGGTAGAGAGTGGTACTATGCTTGGGATTCCAAGCAATGTCAATTCGGAATTAAGAGGTCCTTGACAAGGACCACATGTTGAAGTTCGGTTGCATAGAGGAAGAGTAATCTCATTTGGTGAGAGAATAAGGCCCGAAGTCTGGCCTAGAAATGGGTATAGAAGTGCCCAGGTGTGAGGATTGGAGGAAAACCTTTCACCCATTGCAATAAGGTGGAAGTGGCGGGAATAGTAGTCGCCTCTTTATGGAGGGCCAGAATGTTTGGCCCATAGAGAGGGTCTTTCAGTGGAAATGATAGGCTCATTAGTAAGTGTTTCTAACACTTTTGGATAAGTAGTGTTCATGAGACCCCATTGGTGGATATCCACCTGGGGAAGACTCGTGGAGCTAAGGCCGGGGAGGCTGGTAGAATGTTCTCTTTGCTGAAGAAGTTAAGGGAACTATGCGTTATGATCTTGTCGATTATAGAACAAGGGCGAGATTAAGGTGCCTAGTTGGGGCATTGATGGAAGTAGTTTCGTTAAGATAAGACTAGAATGATGCGTCTTGGAACCATTGGTACTGGCCAAGGAGATTGGCTAATTTGTTGGTGGGAATTTCCATCTTAGGTGCGAGTGGTGCATTTCTTAGGTAAGATGGAGTAATATGGTGTTAACCCTAGATCCGGGTGTGTATATTGAGCTTGTGGTAGTATATCTATATGGCTTCCATGATAGGTAATTTCTATATTTTCTTTCACTCGCTATGGGGCAAGTGATGATATGTGTGGTGTGTACTACTTGTATTATATGTAATATACTAGTAGAGGTATTCTTGGTTGGGTTGGTGTGATAGCAAGCGAATAAATTACGAGGCTATCCTATTTCTAGTTCTAGAGAAGGACTAGTTGTTCTATAATATCTCTCCTGGATACAGGTTGAGACTTTATAGAGGTGGTTTACGGTATGTAGGTAGTTTTCATTTTTATTTTTCTTTTCTTTTCTTTGTTTGTTTTGTTTGTTTATTTTGCTTGCTTTGTTTGTGTGTGATATTGCCTTATCTCCACGACCAACAAGTTAAGGGGATTGTGTCAGAGGGGTTCCTTGTTTGGATTTCGCTTCGGCGAGACACTCCGCCCATGAACCTTAATGACGTAGGAAGTGGAGAGATGTGCATTTTCTTTCTTTGCTTTTCTTTTCTGTTGGGTGAGTGCTGGGTTGGAAGGTTTAGCGAAGAATCACGTAATTGAGTGATTAAGGGCTAAGTTGATGTGCGATGTATGAGCACTATGATAGTTTTCCTATAATCGATGTGGGGAAGACTAAGATTTGAAAGTCCGATAGAGACTCATGGTTGTGCCTTAATGAGAAGGCCATTTATAAAGAGGTATATGTGTATTTTGGGATAAAATGTTTGTGGCATCTTACAGAAGGTAAATGCCTCAGTTGGTTGTTATGGGAACTTAGAAGTAAATATGTATTAGTAGAGTTATGAGTTAGAATTTTTGCGATCCCGATCATGTGTCCTAGATTGTTACTTCCCGACGACCGACGATGCGAGGTAGTAGTGTAACGGGAGGGTTCCTTGTTTGGATTTTGCTTTGGCGAGACGTCCCACGCATGAACCCGAGCGAATGTCAGAAGTTGGGATAGGCCCTGGACACTAGGGATATAATTAGGATAATACTTATACTCCTAGATTAGGATAGATAGATTGACCTTAGGATTTTTAGGACGCTAGGCTCTTAGGGCATGTGACGTTGTTTTAGGAAGGTGGTAAGGAGTTGACCACAATAGGTTGTGGGTTAACTCCAAGTGGGATTCGGTCCCTAGAATGAAGGAGTATAGAATCTTAAGTGATTCTAAATGATAGGCTATAGATGGTGGGGCCTCTCTTAGATAGAGTGTTACGTTGGTAACCTACCTTTTGGGGAGTTGAAGTATGAGCTGACTTTTTCTCCTGCACTCGTGTTGTTTAGATCAAGAGTGGATTTAACGAATGAGTCATCATCAGGAACGAAGAGTATTAATGCGGGAGCATGGACCCATTGTTTGTCCGTCTCACAAACTTAAACTTCGTGAGAAGTATTATCCCCCTCTTGATAAAGAGTTCGTAGCGGTAGTATTCCCCTTAAGGAATAGAGGCACTACTTCCTGGGCATGAAATTTGGGTCTTTTCATGAGCAACGAGTTTGAGATCGTGAAGTACCATCGATAGGATATTCCCTTTCGCTAAGAAAATGTGGATGGGGTAGCCGATGCGCCTATTAGAAAACCCGTCAGAGAGTTTAGTCGTGACATGGAATGCCAATGGAACGAGTTTAACCGAACGGACGCTATTATAAGAATAGTCATGTCCGTGATTGACCCTTTCACCTAATTGTGTGCAAATAGTAGTGAGGAATAAGAATGGGTATATCCATGGACGTATCTATCGAATTGCCGATAATGCAACGATCATGATTCTAGTTAAGAAAACTGTTGATCATTGGACCAATCGCTGCTTACTAAATGGAAATGGGTGGACTTAGTACAGAGGTGTACGCCCAGCTCTTTATAGCAGAATTATAGAACTGTATGGATGTGGGGTATATCCTACCACCCGTAAGTGGATGGGTGGGTTTGATTTAAAAGAAGGATTGGAGTAGTAGTTTTTATGGATCGAATTTCTGTACAATAGTTCGGATCGTTTCCTAAGTATGGTGTCATGTGTGTAGCCTAGTATAGACGACCGAGTAAGTGGCCGGCTCGTTGGAATGGTGCCAACGGGCAATATATTTCTTGAGCTTAGAGTAGTCCAAGAATATCTCTATCATGATTGGGCTCGTTGAGCCATATACTTTTAAGGGCTACACCAATGCGAAGAGGAGTAAATAGGTTGGGGTTAGTGATCATAAGATAGTGTAGTTATTCCTTAGTAAGGGTGTAACGTGTTTCGGGAAGTAAGTCAATTTGTGCCGTGATTGCGTAGGTATCTCCTTCCGTAGTACAACGGTAGGATCGAAAGTTCATGAGGGACGATTTGACGCTATGTTATAGCATGATGATGTGGACTGAGATCGATAGTAATGACCTTAGTCCGAGTCCTTTTGGGCAACGCTGCACTGTAGAAGGGTTTGCTAGTTGATAGCATGGTTTTTCGTATAGTACATAATTCCCCTTTAAGGGGGGGAGTGTGTAATAAACCAGGTTTTTGGGCGACTATTTTATACTATTTTGCCTGAAGGGAAAATTTTATAAAATAAGGGATGTTGGAGTAAATATTGTTTCCCGCGATATTAAGAGATAATATTTACTATGTTTTGTCTATTTATCGTATGAGAAGGTAAGTAGCAATATATTGTGATATATTGCGTCGTTATATGTGAAACGACGGTTATGACCTATATATAAAATTGGGTAAAATTAATGAAATAAAATGAATTTAGAACATAAAATTTGTTCACGTTATTCCAAATGCCAAAATAGGGAGTGCGGTTGTTTTTAGAATAGTCGAGATAGTCGAAATATGTGCCATGTTGTATTTTTGAGTTTCGGGCACTTTTGGGGTATTATGACTCAATTAAGTGGGGTTACGAGTCATTTTAGTGGTGTATTAGCAATTTAAAGTGGGGATTTATGTTTTAGAGACCCGTATAAGTCCCCCACCCCCTTTCATTTTCTTCATTTTTTTGAGAGAAGCCAAAGGAGAGAGAGAGAGAGAAGAGAGGGTTGGGAGAAATGGAGAGAAAGAGAGATAATGGAATATTTGGGCCAGATTCCGTCGCTACCGGAGGTGATCCGAGACTAAGAACCTCGAGGCAAGTTTGTTACTTGCTAGATATTGATTTAATGTGATAAATCTGCATGTGTAGTTAAGTTTTTGAAGGTTTAAACCCTTAATGGGTATTTGTTGATTTTTGTGATTAAACCCTTAATCTTATGTTTTAATTTGATTTGAAGAGAAATAATTAGTTATTTGAGGTGTAGAAATAATGTTGTAGTGATATTTGTTGTTGTGGTTGGGTGAAATAGTGGGCAATAGCTTGGAGGGTTCGTAAATGGCTGAAACAGCTTCCCGGGGAAGAAGCTGTCTACCAGGATCGATCGATCGAGCCTGGGGTATCGATCGATCGAAGCCTTCGATCGATCGACGGCCAAGGGTCGATCGATCGACCCCTTCTGAAAAGGTGATATTTTTCCTAGGTTGTTCTAGCCTTTTTCTTTTAGGTTCGAGGTTTAGGAACCTTCCTTTGGGAAGTAATTAAGAGTCCTAGAGGGTTGTGTTGGGTAGACTAATGTCCTAGGCTAAGATGGGATATTTGGACTTACCCCGAGGACTAGATTTTATTGGTTGATGTCCTAATGAAATAGGAGATTAACCTAAAGATAAATTGAAGATAAAATGTTAGTGTGAGACATTTGGGAGTCACTCCTTCAGGGAGATTCATTTTAATGGTTTAGGAAATTATATTGTAGTCTGGGAGGCTAGTTTGAGGATGACGGAATTTTGGGTCTTAGGTCATTAATAAAATATGCCTTAATGAATAAGAAATGCATAATATAAAATGTGGTACGAAATGAATAAGTACAAATAATTTTGAAAATGTAAAATTGGATGTTTTTAAAAGGAAAAGTAATGGTTTTCATAAATGTTAATTTATGATTACACACCTCCCTAAATCGCTATCATAAGGGAAGTTGTGAACGTGTCGTGAAGCCCCCTGGCTAATGAATGCAGGGTGGATATAGTCCCTAGGCCATATGGGCATTTATATTACTGCGCTGGTTAGGGGATTCTGGGTGTGGTCTTGACTTTCCCGCAGGCAATATGGCCGCTTCCCGACGTTGGTAGCTTCCCAGATTGTCTTGTATAGATAGGCCCTGGAAGATGATAGCCATTTAGGGGCGCGTCTAGTGGGGAAACCCGGAGGGACGGTCTTAGATTTATTAAAGCAATATATGATAATGAATTGGCTTTAATTACATTCCCTGGATGGAAGAAGGGAAATGGGATATATGGTACAAAAGTATTTTTATGCTAATAAAATGACTTTTGATTACACTTCCTGGATGGAAGAAAGCAAGTGGAGTTGTATGATAAAGGATAAAGCATTTTTATGTTAATAAAACTTGCTTTAAAAACGTATTTCTCCTGGAAGGAGGAAAGGAAATAAAATTTATAAAGAAGTTGTATAAATGAGATTAATTGGTAAACATTTGATAAAATGTTGTACCATTTATGTATATTCCTAAGAAAGAAATAGGAATGGTGCATGTAGAGTTATGAGATTGACTTGGTAAACATTTGATAAAATGTTGTACCATTTATATACATTCCTAAAGAAAGAAATGGGAATGATGGTTCAGATGGTGAATGGATTTAATTATGTTTTCTTGAATAGTTGCAAATTATATGCATTCACTTACACATATATTAATTACGTGCTAAGGGTGTAATGGATATCAAGGATCAGCCTTGCCTAATTAGTAGTGTATCAGGGGGGTTACTTGTTTGGATTTCGCTTTGCGAGACACCCCATGCACGAATAGGGCATAGTGTTGAGACTGGGGAGAAGTTAGCCCTTAGTACTTGGGTTAACTAGAGCATCTCATGATATTGCGCTAGGTTGCTTTTAGATTGAGAGGTGAGAAATATTATTGTTAATTGTGAGAGAATTACATACTTAACTGTCATACATTTTATTCACATGGGAATCATATCAAACCGGGCCCTGACCCGTATATATTTCTTTGTTTCTGCATATAATCTTTCCCATACAGGTCCTCTTCCATATGGACACCCGAATTTACATTTCCATTCCAGTTGTCATGGAGCTACAACATATTGCAGATGTTGTAGGTTAATTGTATTAGATGCTTCTTTCTATTGTACTCTAGTTATGTTCAGTTATTTATTCGGGCGTGTTGCCCAATGCATTGCACTCATTTATTATATTGTAAATATTGAAATGTAATATTCGGTGTAATTATTTGTATTGGTCTCTTTAGCGACAACTTATTCGGTGATTATTTATTATACTGTCATTCTTTATTTATCGGTTTTTGATATCCACCGTTTTTACAAATGGGATTGTCTAAGTGTTTTTCTTTTACTTACTAAATTTTAAATTGACAGTCCATTTTTCTAAAATGATTGGTGGTTATCTCGTACTATTATTTTAATCGACAGTGATGTTGAGGAGGGACCATCTATGATTCCTGTGATTATTAGAGTATTTGGGTTGACCACCTATTATTTTAGTAGGCGGATTGTCACAAAGAGTTCCCACACGCATAACCTACTTTGGGAGGATCATATACTAGATGATCCAAGTCTTTCATCATATTCTAAAAAACTTTTGGAGAACAAGAAATGAGAAGCCCCTTTATCTTCTTCAAAACCTATTTATCCTCATTTAGATCACCAATAAGATCTGCTTAGGTATTGTAATTCGAAAGCCTATGTTTTTTTATTTAACCTTAGTTTTTTGTTCTTAACATTCTGTTGCGTGATTGATCAAAGTTAGTGTATAAATATTTTTCTGCATATATTGAACCCCTCAGAAAATGAAGTCTTAGTAAATCTAGTTAGCATTTTCATAAAGGTACCATACAAATTATAATATTCTAAGAATTCTCTACTCATTACAAAGACCCCCGAACTTACTTGCACCACCTTGGCTGGCATCTAATATTCTTCAGAACCTATTTATCATCATTAAAATCTTATATAAATAATATTCTAGAGACTAACACTTTCAAAGTGAGTAAAGTACATTAGTTGAGCTATTAAACCATTATACATCCTTGTGTTTTTAACATTCTTACTTATATAATACCTCCTTTTACTCTAAGGAGGTTCCTTTGATGAGTTTAAGGTCAAGACCAATTTCAATTTTTTTAGTTTGGAGCCATATGTAGTAATAACTATTATCGAAAAAAATTTCATGACTAAAAATCGCAAGATTTGCCAATAGTATAAAATATATGTAGTCTCTTCAAAATTAACTTTAGGACCAACTTATGGACATTATCACTAGAATGCCTCATACTGAACCTTCTCCTCCCATTGTAACTTGTCCTCCTATTTCCTTGTGGTATTCTCATGTTAATCAAATCACGAGGGAAAGAATGGGAATAAATAACTGAGGGACAAAGGTGAAAAAATATATGTATAGGAATGTCTTAGAGTTCCCCCACCATTATAGATGTCTCAGACTCATGTCCTGGATTAGGAAAGGATATAACTCCCTAGAGACCACTTACATGGAGGTTCCATGATCATTAGGCCATGGGTTGATGCGAAATGAAAGATTGTTTGGGAAATTTTATCAACCAATATCAGGACCAAACTCTAAATACTATCAAGATGGTAATAAAAAAGAACGACTTCCCATTCTCTAACAAGGTAAATCATTGTGATCTTCATCCTATACGAAAGATACTAACCATAAACCCATTTTATGGTTATAAAGATCTTATAGACCATATTGAAACTTACCGATCATCGATGCTACTAAAAGATACTCAAAATGATGTCTTATGTAGGGAACTCAGCCACACCGAGGGGAACACTCGACATTAGCTTTCTAAAATCAAGCCAAGAAACATAGAGAACTTCAAAAAATTAGACATTTCTTTTGAGGTCCATTTTATAGGAGCTGAAAAGATACACAAACTAAATACATTCCTCTATAACTTTAAGAAAAATCAAGGGGATACCCTCACAGAGTAATTTTAGAGGTTCAACCAGGAGTCATGATGGGTAGATGACCCAAATGACAACATATATATAGCTTACGTTATTACATAACTCACCTCTAAAGATCTGATGATATCTTTCAGTAAGTGGACGCCCAAATCCATGACTAATCTCCTCGAAAGAGAACAAAAGTACATAAATGATAAGGATGTTATATCATCCAAGACGTCTGACTTCACCCACTTCTTGAATCCTCAACAAAAGAAAAGAAAAAAATATATTCTCTCTCCTAAGAGATACCTCACTTAGAATGGATGGAGTCAAGAAAAAGAAGGGTTAAATAATGGATTACTTGGCGAGTAATACTTCACCCCCTCTCAGGACCACTCTTTAAGAAGAGGTATACTCGGTTATATAACTACAAAAAAATATGCCTCATCCCATACCAATGAAGTTAATAGAGAACTAAAGGGGTAAGTGAAAGTACTTTCATTTCCTCAGAGTTCAAAGGCATAATACCAACGATTGATATCATTTTAAGGAAATTATAAAAGAGGTTATCTAAAGGGGTTTTATGAAGCAATTTGTGGAAAGCATAGGTGATAAGGCTGATAAAGGTAAAGTAAAGATAATAGATGAAAACATTATCTATATAGGATTTACATGAAATGGAACTTCATCCACCTCATGCAAGTTTCACATGATAGAAGTTAATCAAATTTTCATCATACCCCGTAAGGAGGTAGCCATTATGATATTCCTAAAAAATGACATTACTATGATCCTAAAACTCCATAATGATCCCAACTTGGTTACAATGATAATTGGAAATGAAAAAATAAATAGAATCCTCATATGCATTGGCATATCTATCGATATAATCTTCAAGGAAGCATATAAAAATATGAGACTTACTCTAAGGGATCATATGCCTATCATTACACCACTATGTGGAATAAAATGTGGAAAGGACCTTATTAATAGGATACATAACCCTCCAACTAGTGATAGGGGAAAAATAGGTGTGTACCAACCTATGGAATAATGCTTAGTGATAGATTTCACCTTAGCTAACCATGTCATACTAGAAAGGATTTACCATAATGAAATAAACATAAAAATCTCCATTAAAATAATGCTCATGTCCTTACCTATATCGTACGGTGTATTAGAAGTCTTTGGAGATCATAAAAGGCCCGAGAATACTGTAATATGATGAAAAGAGATAATAAAAGATTAATGTAGGCTCCATAAACTATGCCTGCAATCCCAACGAACCTAGGTGGAACCTCAATATCAGTCGCAAGTGAATCTAAAGTCCTCCCTTGACTAAAAACTTAATCTTGATGAGGTATGAGAACCCTTGACTAAAAACTTTGTCTTTATGAGGTATAAGGACCCTTTACTCCAAATTCAGTTTTAATGAGGTATAAGTACCCCCGACTCCAAATTGACTCTTAGCGAGATGTGATGACCCCTAACATCTAAATTAATCCTTAATGAAATCCAAAAACCCTTGACTATCATCCTTGTCCCGAGGTTTAAAACCCCTTGACTAAGGATCAGTATAGAGGTAGGAACACAATGATTAAAAAATCATCCTTACAAACAATGTACCTTTAACTTTAAATCTAATTTTGTTGTCTTCAAAATAAACTAAGAATTTGTCAGGTCTCAAAAACCTTGATAAAAAAAATCATAGAATCCTAAGGACCTTCATCTTTATTCTAAGGTCCAAATATTTAAATTTTTAAAAAAATGATAGGTAATGAAGTGATAAGAAACCTTCAGAATAAAAATTCTGAAGGATCACCCCACCCCAGACAACCGTATTCTTTAAATAATTATTTTCACTGGTCCTGAAGGTGTCTAAAGTTTGCACACCCTTAGCCAAGGTTACTTACAAAAGTTTTAAAGAGTTCTACCAAAATTCATACAAGTCCCAAGGTTTATGGACCTCACGCTTCACAAATGTTTATTCCAAGAACTTTATCATTGATCAAATTTACAATTGTGAGGTTGTATGGACCATAACTCAATATTGTATAGCCTATTGACTTCTTTGGAAAAGAGTAAAGGGGATAGTTAAGATCATTGGCATAGAATTTCTACAGAAAATTCTTTTGTAAAACAAAATTAAAACAAACTGGCATGTAGATGAGCGAAACGACAAGATAAAAGAAAAGACTACTTTCATTCACATACTAATCTTTGGATAGAGTAAATCATAAAGAGATACAAAGAAAGAAGCATAAAATAAAAGAGTTCAAGAAATCTTGTCTTTAACAATATCCCTACTAACCCCTATGCTTAACACCTTAAATCCCTACCATCTATGGGGTTTGCCTCCTCACAATCCTCATCCAACTCATCACTAAAAGATGAAACCATGTGAAAACCGTTTGATATATCTAAATTAGGAAACAAACACGTAATCTTAGCCTTTTAATCTACAAAACACGTAGCATAACGCTTGATGAAGTAATTATGGTAGTCATTGGATCTGAAGTAAGCAGATAAATTGGCCTTGATTGTATCATTTATTTCCCCTCAAGATTAGCATTATTAGTATTAACCTTAGGTAATTCTTTTTACAATCCATTATTTGAGCAGAATATTGGTCCTAGTTCATCTCAACATGAAGAAAACTGCTCTCAAGAGTGTTCACACCAACCATAATAGCATATGATTTCAACTTCTCCTTCACCAATACAAATAAATCAACCTTCAAGAAATCGTATCCCACCTTAAACTCCTCATTATCAGAGATAGTGTCAAAATAATATTTATTTTTCCTCTCTAAGAGTTACCTAAAAGACTTCTGAAGATCGAGAATCTCTTTCTAAGATAAAATTTTCAACCGTCAGTGTAATCTCTTTATATATCCATGAGCTTCTCTGAGGTATAAAGTCTGGTCTTTAGACAAGATTTTTCAATAACCATGGCCTTTAGAATGATTTGCTAGTCATCAAAATTCTTCTCCCACTCCTTTATACCATGTTCACAATCACTTGTATGTTGAGGACATCAAGTCCTCAGTTGAATGTTAAGCTTGCAAAAAGTATAGGGTATGAGAAAATTGAAATTTAAAGAGATGGTAGGAATAATCAAATGGATCAATAAGGGAGGCATACCTTTCTTATGACATGGATCAACTCATTTACATTTACCTCTTCCTGCAGCCCTTACTATAAGCCATGTGATGGATAATCACATTTCTAATGTCATTTCTAGTAATGGAATATTCATTTGTATTCCTAGAATCCTGAGGTACATAATAGGCAAAGATATTTTCCAAGAACTGATAAGGGAAGGGATCTCTATAGCTTGACCCTTACCACTCTTTAAACTTCTATGAAGATCATCCATCATCATAGGTTCCTTGTTCGCCACGTCTACACTCTCAAGCACTCTACCATTGTCCCCCCGAATATATGATGGGGTGTGTAAAAAAATACCTCCCTTTTCGAGGACAAAATAGTACAAACTGGTAATTTCTCTTGTGACAGCAGGAGCTTCAAGTCCACCAGAATGGAAGATGTTCCTTTATATAATTCAAGGGATCCATGAACCTTCTTCTCCACTTTAAATGGGTGTTAGACTTTTTTGGGATGCATCAATAGGGTATTTCATAATAACAGGAGAGAACTCACTATGCTCCTAAGAAATTGAAGAGTTCGTAGAGGGATGAGCTAAATTCAAGTGCTTCACCACTTTGGTCCTTCTCCTATTTCGAAGAATGCATAAAAATTCAAGAGCATCTCCCAGTGAAGTAGCCTAATCCACATCAAAGAAACCTTAAAATGAATATAGATAAGTCATTTAAAGACAATAGAAAACAAAGTGTAATTGGTGGTGTTATCAGAAATTCTAAAGGGGATTTATATGCTAAATTTTCCATTACTATAGACAATGCATATTATCTTCAATAATATGCTTTGGGATTACTAATCGGGGTCAAATTGTATAATTCTATTAGATTTTATCCAGTTGCTATTGAATCAAATTCCAAGGATATTTTCAACATGATCAAGGGTGTATGAAAACCTTATTGGGTTACATGTAATGTCATAACAAAGGCTCAAAACATTAAAGAGAAAGACAATTTCCATATCAATCATATTTTGATACAATCTAACACTGTATCTTATGGTTTTACAAATACAACTTCTAAATTCCAAATTTCAGATCACTATTATAATTTTAATCTTCTTCCCTCTATCTTAAATGCCTTATCAAGCTTGATAAGGGATGATTTTCTTCTATTAGATCTAAATAAAGTGAAATGGAGGTATCTATAAACATCCATGTTTATTTTGTGCATTCAATTTTTAATAGGAATGTTTATAAATTCTTATATTTCCAGCTTTCCTAAGTTGACTTATTCATCTCAATAGTCAAATTCTAATTTATATTTAATTATTATATATTTAGATCATGTAATATCCACTAGAGAGGCTTTTTCTCCACATGATTTTTCATAATATGTGTGGGGTTAGTGTCCCCCTTCCCTAAAAAAAAGAAGCATATGATATTGTTGTCTTCACTAAGCACTTAGTATTCTTTACTTGAGCTCTCTCGTCAGGAACTACAAACAAAGATAGAGAAAACAGGAAGTCAAAGAAGATACAAATTCTAAAATGTCTAAAATGGTGAATGAAAATGTATACAATAAAATTCATTTATTAATCCAATGGTAAATGACTTACTTCACCGGTCATGCCAATAGTCTCATCATTAGAACTCTACACTTACTTTGTCGTAACGACTAGTAACTCTTCAAAATCTCATGTATAACAGACTTGTCAGGTAAAATACTACAATACCCTTTATATCAGTTCACTTAGTATTAATCCTTCTATGTGATAAAAGAAAAAATATGGGTTACTAATAACACCAAATATAATCCTTAACCTTAAACCACAAGGAGAAGGCCCCTTCCTTTTGGACGAGGTTAATATAAAGGTGGAAGGACCTCATCCTATCAAATTCACTAACCAAACAAGAGGATCTATCCTCAGAGCTATATGTACAAATCTTAGAAGGATTTTTATAAGGTAATATTTAACATTCAGATCCTTTGCTAGACCATAACAGTCAAAGGTAGATCCATTATTACTTGAAAAAGAACTCAATCATGTAAAATTTCTAACTAGAAATATAAATATGATGTAATGAAACTTTTACTGACCAGAAAATGATTGTGAATGCATCTCAATTATTTCCATGCACCAAAGGAGCTCAGAGAGAGAGAGAGGCATCAATCTCAGTTGGCATTATTGGACCATAACGGGGCTTGAGCCCACTTGTATGATGTTTATATTACCTTAATGGCTCAAATATTTAACATTGGTGTCAAAAAGGACATTCATAGGGCCTTCTAAGATGCACATATCAATTTGAGGGGTTGGTAGAAGGAAAAATCATTGTTCCACCAACCCTTACTCACCACTTGTTGTTTTTCCTGAAGCATTAAATGGAATTTAACTCTCCTAACAATCATCACCACTCACATTTAAGATATTTCACCAACAACCAATGATTCCCCTATTACAACAAACATTAACCATAATTTACGATTCTTCAACAATCATTTTAGAGTTATTCATTACAGTGGACTATATAAAGGATATTTGGGTAAGGTTAAAGGATTTAATTCAAATTATTCTGCAATAAAACAAGTCTTAAGAAAGTTAGTTAGTATTCTTATGGAGGGGTTGGACCACTCCCAAACCTTAACCTATGCATTGAGCATCCCTATAGTGTGACTTAGAATATTTCACACTTTCATGAGTCGTACGTGAGTAATAAATACTTAGAGAATATAATCAATTGTTCCTAACATCTCTTTGCTCATTAACAAGAGCTCAAGCCTACTTGAACCACATTGGATGAAATTTAAGGCTAGGATGATTTGTATCATTAGAACCTTATATTAAATATCCTATAGATGAACGCCTTTAAAGGTAATGTATCTACCTTGTTGAGGTTTTGAAGCACTATACATCCTTATGTTTTAACATTATTAATTCTACAACAACTCCTCCTATGCTAAGGATACTTCTTTGGTAAGGTTGAGGTTAACAAAAATTTCAACCTCATTAGTAAGTACAATGTTATTTGTTATCATGGAATTGACATAGGAAGGATGAATAAGTGAAGATCTAGATTTATCCAATGACAAAATGATATTTTTTATATAAAGAAGATTAATGTGGAATATATCATAAAGAAATGTAATCCAAATCATCAAACATATACGATGTTTTAACCATTCAAGTAGATGGATATACAAACTAAAGTGATAAAAACCATTAATATAGTCATGATTAATCATGCCAACCATCAAAATATCCCAATAGTCCTAATAGTACGTAGTCATAAAAGATTATGTAAAATATATCAATCTAAATGATACACTAACATAATGACTTTAGAATTTTACACAATATATTAATATAAACCAAAATAAATCCTAATTTTTCAAAAGAAAATAGAAATAAACCATATAATTACTAAAAAAAAATATAAGTAAACCATAAGAATAAAATAACTCGACAAACATCATCAACTAACTCAGTCATCAAAACCCACATTATTATCATTCTTCTACACATATAAGACACAATGCATCCTAATATCACTATTAAGGCCAACCATGATTCATCTATGTTCGGATATTTGATGAGCATTCTAAGTGATGAAGGTATCAACCATCTAGGAGAAATAGTGGGTCACCTTAGTTTGGGTATGTAATGCCCCAACCCGAATTTATGAATTTCCCCTAGTCAACCATGTCTGACCTGATCATTAGGTGTGAAGTACAATGAAATAACCAATATAATGTTGGTAGTATATTTTTATTTTAATTAACGTTTCACTTGCTTACTATGTGATTACAATTTCAAGTCCAATACAAGTGAAAGACCCATGGGAAGCATCCCTAGAGTCCAAGCATATAAAGCTTCCAACATAAAATTAAATAGAATACTTACATGTATCACTCTCTCAAAATAAAAATCCTCACCCAACCTGTCGTAATAAAGACTAGGATGTGAGACAATGCCCAGTGGGAATATAAAAAATGAAGTATAGAAACCAACAGTAGAAAGAAGACTCTACACGTTATACCTACGTGCATATGCAACTACCTTGTAAATACATAGATACTCATAGATATACTTAATGCATGACACCATTTTACTTCTGAAAATGTTATATAGTCGGACTAATTTACTTTAATCACATAAAGACTCCTTCTTTCTAAACATGGCACTTATCCTTCAATTTAACACACGTGGGTGAATTCTTGAAATTACCACACTTTGTTTAATCAAAACAATTCCTTTACCGAATTAACTTTTCCATTTAAAGAGATGCACAATAGTCTTTCCATTGAAAATAACCTCTTTCAACATATGTGAATTTCGTTTTAGAAAATACTTCTTCAACCTTTGAAAATATTTCACAACACACCCTTATATTAATTACGGTTTGCATCTTCTTAGTTTTCTTAACTCACCCATATACCATTACACATTCCCTTTCATTTACGTTATGGACATTAATCAATTTTCACATTTCTTGTCCACTTTATCCTTTAGCGAAACATTTATTAATTCATTCAAGTTAGATTGTCTTAAAACATTTTACCACATAAACCATTTCTTGACATATTCCTTATCCCTTATCTTATTCTCGGAATCTTCCAATAAACTGTGTACTTTAACAGGCTCTTTACCACCGAAGACGCCACCATATGCTCTAGCCAGTGGTTTTGGGTCTTTTACTCTGGGGCACCAGGACCACCTTAATTATTTTGGTTCCATTTGAGTTCTTTTTATGTGTTTTAGTACTTTACAAATGTCCACATTATTCCAATTTTCTTTATTCTAGCTGAAGTCCAAACTCAGTATTTCACCTTAACTTGTGTTACACTTTGAAAATTATCATTCCGTGTCCTTTACACTTTACCCTTGATTTTTATTACAAAAATTTTGTTCATTAGGACTATTAGATGTAACACCCTTTCCAACATTTTTATTTCATAAAAATGTTTTGCTCAACGTAAAATTATCATTTGAACCATTTATTTCGAAACTCACATTATACTTTATTTTCACAAGTGTTAATTTCTCAAAAAAAACATTAAGTTACCCATACTGATTTCTTAAGTGTTTTTAACACCTTAATACCTTTTAACCTTTTGGAGTAACTTTCGTTTTAATTGGAAACATAATTGTTGCAACTTTTTTAATTCCAAGAATCATTCACATGTAAGACTTATAATAAAAACACCATTTCTTCATTAATATTTGTAGTCCTATAACCTTAAAATTATCACACTTACAATTCTTATTTCACACACTTTGAAGACAATAATTATTTACTTTTATTATTTCATATTTAAACCCAATAAAACGTTCATTAAAATTGTTCAAATATACATTATCAAAATATTACAAGTTTATATGCATAAGAAGATGGATTTTAAATCCAACAATCCTATTAAATGGATTGAATACAATTTTCATTCTAGAAATCCTTAATACTTGCAAAATTATGTTTTTCAAGACATATAGACATTTCTAACTTCTTCATTTTGGCAAGAAACATAGAACTTTATTTCACAAACATTATAGAAAGATCAATATTAATTTTAAGCATTTAATTTCATAAGATGTCTAACCTCAAATTTCTAAAAAATATACCATTTTCATAAAATTCCAATTATAACATTTCAAGATGTTCGAATATTTACTCATCCTTTATTTAAAAAAAACATTTTACCAACATTTTTATTCCATAATTTTTTTTAATATTATTCTACTAGAAACCATCATTTATTCATGTTCATTTTACTCATGTAATTTAACCACAAGAGTACTGATAATGCAGATAGAGTCTTAAATACTGAGGATAGATTTTTCCCACTTCAATGAAGCTCCATCAATGAAATTCATGGAAGATCAAAGATGATGAAAACCTCCCACCTCCAAAGGTTGCCTCAAGGAGGTTGTTTGAATTCAAAACCATGATCTATTAAGCTTCTAAGAAAGAAACCCCTTCAAACTCCATAAATCTTCCATTTCCATTTGCAAGAAGCCCTAACAATAACTCTATAAACTTGTATCTCTACTCATCCAACGTGGAAATGGATATATATGGTTCAAATATGGTGCAATAAATAACAAATATGGGGATATAAGCTGCAAGGGTGGTGGTAGCATGGTGGTTTATGGTGGACAGAGGTGGAGGAACACAAAAAAATGGTGGAAGACCCACCCCTTTTTTTCCTTCTTAAAATCCAAAATGAACCCAAATAAGACAAACATCCTTTATAAAACACCCCTCATCATTCCAAATCCCGTTTTTCCCATTTGGACTCACCAGCTTTTGATAGCTCAATAATCTAAGGGCCAGTAATGTGATATCTCATTAGGGAAATTTGATACACCAAATTGCATCGTTCAAATGACATTAAGCCTCATTCGAAAGACAAGGTTATCTCATTCTATCCATGGCTTGTAATCATCTTTAAAAGACCATTGATAGTTACACAGTGGGATCTCATTTGAAGCTCACTCGATCTCCTACTTCTGACGAGACAAAAATCTCGTTTGATCCTTATTTTGTAACGACCTTGAAACAACCTTTCTTTTTCATTTTTATCCAAATTCCATTTTTACTCAAAATTTCAACAATTATCATCAAACCTCATTTCATTACCATTTATATAGAATTTAGATGGAACATTAGGGTGGGGTATTACAAATTTCCCTCCTTGGGGAATTTCGTCCTCAAAATTTTCAATTTATCAATCTTTAAACTTATTGGGTCCACCAACTTATATTCTTAGACACATAAATCCACCATAAAAAATATCGAAGTCCTCAATACTAAGGTCACATTACGTGCCCTTACACAGAGTTTGTCGCCAAAGCCTTAACAGACGACATGCTCTAACGCTCACCATTTTGCTAACCACGAATGTCGCATAATCGACTCTAAGTCTCCACTCACTTATTGATCATGCTCAATTGAGTCCTAAGGCTAACCTGGCTAATATCCAAAGCATATTGGTGCCTCCATGTCAACCCTCTCTAGGGATCGACACTCTCCCAAGACTGGACCATAATTCGACAAATCAACAAATTCATCATCAAGAACCATTCCCAATCATAAAACTATCCATATTGTATCCCATGAATTTTCAAGTTATCTCGATTAAAAAAATTTCCTCAGTGTGGCATTATCCCTATATTTCTAATTTCATACTCCAAGAAGTAATACACTTACCAAATCATCATCGTACATTTGTCTAACACTTTCCATTGTGTCACTCTGATGACCCTAGTACAACCCAGATGTCTCAGTTTAGTGCCCTCACAAGAGCCTCACACTACTCGACTCCCCATGGTGAAGCAACACCATGTGCTAAGTTTTCCTCAATTTTTAACACTATACAATATCCTCAAGACATCATCCCTGCTCCTAAGAACCAGATCCATTAACAGCCATGTTGGCCCGTTGAAAAGGTCGTTATTCCGAAGGAAGGCCAATACTATGCGCAAACTATGTGGCCGAAAGCGTAGCCACTCATACAAGAACTTTATAAAATAGTAGAATACCTCAGAAAGGGTGCACCCAATTACCGAGCTACATTGACCATACATGTTCCATTTCACTGTACCAAGCCTAGCTATGTTGCACCTTGACATGGTACCAATCCAAGTTACCACATACGTGAGAATATAGATACCCGATTAGTGAAATCAAAACTGACACACGAGATTCGGAAGGAACAAGCAATCATTTCAAGAAAATCCCACCCATACGTTTCAGAATATTATTTACAAAAGCAAAACTATGCCATATGCTTGAAGTCTTATTACTAATTCAGACGTTCTCAATGGTCTTAACCTAGCCACACACCCTCACCAATTGTAACTAGTCGAATACTAACCCTTCATCCTTGTAAGACAAAAGAAATATACGAACCTATCCTTCTCTAGAAAGTTAATTCCCGACTTCCCTCCTTGGCAGTATGGCCCTTCCCTTCATAACCTTGTCGCACACATGAATCACTCTGATTGGAGAATGCCTAACGCCATTGTTCACAATGAACTATTCCATTTATCGGTGATAGCATCACCAACCTACTACACCTAGATCACTTTATGTCTTATCATATCGTGATCAAAATCTAAAATCCCCTTAGGCAGTACTCCGTTCAAGAGAAAAATTCCCCTTATTGTATCATTTGACTACACAATATTATCACTAAGCTTAGTTTGGGGTTCTACCTAAACTAAATTTATGTGGCAACCACATCGACCGCCATTGGCATTTGAAAGATTGAAAGTACTAAACCGGGCTACATCTCCAAGTCCATAGAGGCTTGACAAGAATTAATCCTAGAATAACGTTGACACACACCAATATTCTAATCATGCTTCGATATTACCCCACCTTGGTTTCCATTGTCAAGACACCACCTCGATTCATCAATCTAAATCTTGAACACATTTTCTAGTACACCTCAAAACTGAGTGCCACAATGCTAATACTAGTCACTCCATGACACCCAGGAATTATATCCCATAAAATACATGAGCTATTAGCTTACCTTAGGGATTACACCACCTACCTGTGTCAATTCGAGAAACGACACTCGATATGTATTCTATATGAATCTTCTAAACTTTTATCACCAACTAAAGATCATCACTTAACCCTCAACACAGTCATTACTAGGATGCTAATGTTTCTTCCTACCAAACTTCATTGGTTTCCTAAGGGCACCAAACATATTCCATGTAAAAGTCCCCAAACCGACACGACTTCATCACACTTGCCTTTTATCATTGTGGGTGTAATCCATAAACCCGTCAACACCCTCATCGTTATCACTAGGCGCTCATAACGACACTAGTCCATGAGAATCTATGTATTGATCTCCCTAGCCATTAAACACCTCAAGGCATCAAAACAGTCGATTTCTATCCCCAATGATGCCACACACATTTAATCCTAAGGACACTCCAGTATACCCTTAAACCACACTCACACTAACACTAAATCATACCTAGTCATCACTTTGGCGGCTACAACAAGCCTTTAAACTTAGATACTGATCTTGTCTTTCATCCAAATGGTTGTTACCATAATCCACGTAACAAACCAAAACTAATGATACTAAGGATATTGACAGGCTACACGACGTCACCTATAACCTACAAACCTCTAGGTCTGCATCACCGACATCACTAAAGATCATATTCCTTGGAATCACATTATATTTTCTACCCTAATATAGATGACTATCTATATTTCACTCATAAGTCTCCTCAATAATCATTGTTGCATATGTAGAATACTTATCGTCATTTTCCCATAACTCTTATCACACCTTATGAGGTACAACTTTCGATCAAGAATCACCAGGGCACTTACTTATAATGATACTATCTTACTGACTTAGACAGAGTACAAATCCCAAGTCTTGACCAAAGTTGTCCACCATGCCCATTAAATCATCAATTGTCTTAAAACATGATACTATCTCAAAGATCGAATTCACCTAATTGCATCATTAGTACTAACTATCCGAAGTACCTATTCACATAATTGTATTTCTATCGCTAATCAACACTATATATGTATGACGCACTAGCTAAGTAATCTCCACAGTTGACTTAAAAAAAGTCATATTTCTAAATCAAAAGATGTCATTCATCATTCTCTACACCTCTATTGACTTTTCATATCACACGGATTGACACACAAGCACCTCACACTAAAAACCTGTGATGTCTTCACTATTGGCTCACATGCACACTTTCAAATTACTAGCATATCTAAATCAAAAGTACGAAAGCGATTAACGATTACTATCTTAGTCACCTATCACTTGGCAAGGAATTCACCCGTCGTGCTAACCTCTTTGACATTGCCATCGAGGACACGAACTAAATCATTACCATGACTACCATTATTGGCCCAAATCAACACTGATGTTGAAAGATCAACTACTGACCTGACCACGTCACTCCTAAAAGGAACCTCGAATTGAGAGCTCTGTGACCATTTGTAATGCCCAACACGGATTTATAGGGTACGTTTAGTAAATCCGGTTCAACCCAAGCGTTAGATGTGAAGTGCAAT
Source organism: Sambucus nigra (assembly GCA_949130495.1). Lineage (NCBI taxonomy): Eukaryota > Viridiplantae > Streptophyta > Magnoliopsida > Dipsacales > Adoxaceae > Sambucus > Sambucus nigra. The sequence continues at coordinate 136,141,098 of OX422224.1, read as the reverse complement.
GAATAAACCAGTATAATGTTGCTAGTCTAATTTTATTTTAATTAACGTTTCACTTTCTTAGCATGTGATTCCAATTTCGAGTTCGAACTAGGTTAAGAAAGCATACAGAGCTACTAACGTAAAATTAAATAGAATACTTACATGTATAACGCTATCAAAATATGAACCCAAACCCATCTTCTCATAACAAAGACTAGGGTGTGAGTTAATGCCAATTGGGAATATACAAAATACAACATAAAAATGAATGGTAAAAACAAGACTCTACATGTTATACCTACACACACATGCAACTACCTTGTACATACATAGATACTCATATATATACTTAATGAATGACACAATTTTATTTCTGAAAACATTATTTAGTCTGATTAATTTACCTTTATCTCATCAAGTCTCCTTCTATCTTAACTTGGCATTTATACCTCTATTAACACACACGGTTAAATACTTGAAACCCTACACTTTGTTTAATCTAAACCATTCCTTTACCAAAAATACCCTTTCCATTTAAAGCGATGCACAATAGTATTTTCATTCAAACTAACCTCTTTCAACACTCGTGAACAACGTGTTAGAAAATATTTCTTTAACCTTTGAAAACCTTTCATATTCAATCCTTGTGTTAATTATTATTTACACCATATTAGGTTTCCCAACTAACCCATTTACCATTACACATCCCCTTTCATTTGCTTTATGGACATTAATTAATTTACACATTTCTTGTCCACTTTATCCTTTACCGGAACAAACATTAATTCATTCAAGTTAGGTTATCTTAATACATTTTACCACAAAACCCATTTGTTGACATTTTCCTTATACCTTTATCTTATTCTTGCAATCTTCCAATAAACTGTGGACTTTAACGGGCTCTTCACCACCGGCGATGCCACCATACGCTCTGGCTAGTAATTTTGGGTCTTCCACCATAGGGCTCCTGGCCCACCTTAATTATCTTGGTGTCAGCCGAGTTCCTTTTTATATTTTAACACTTTATATATGTCCACATTATTACACTTTTCCTTTATTCCGCTCAAATTCAAAACTCGGGATTTCACCCTAACTTGTGTTACACTCTAAAAATCATCATTTCATGTCCTTTACACTTTACCCTTGATTTTTATTCCCAAAATCATTTTCATTAGGACTATCACGTGTAACACCCTTTCCAATATTTTTCTGTTATAAAAATATATTTCTTTAAATAAAATTACCATTTGACCCATTTGTTTCCAAACTCACCTTATACTCCATTTTCACAAGTGCTAACTTCCCAAAACAAAATTAAGTTACCCGCACTAATTTCTTAAATATTTTTAACACCTTAACGCCTTTTAACCTTTTTGGAGTAACATTCTTTTCAATTGAAAATATTTTTATTGCAACTCTTTTAATTCCAAGAATCATTAAGGTGTAAGACTATATTCTAAGAAAAACACCATTTATTTATTAACACTTGTGGTCTTTAAGCCTTGGACTTATCACACTTATAATTCATTTTTCACACACTTTCTAGGTAAGAATTTACTACTTCTATTATTTCATGTTTAAACCCAACAAAACCTTCTTTAAACTTGTGAAAATGCCCATTATCAAAATACTAAAAGTTTATATGCTTGAGAAGATGAACTTTAAATCCTAAAATTCTATTAAATGGGATAAACATAAATTTCATTCTAGAAATCACTAATGCTTGCAAAATTATGTTTTTCAACACATAAAGACATTTTTAATTTCTTCTAACTCAATAAATGCCCATTTTCATGACATCTCCATTTTTGCTAGAAACTTGGGACTTTATTTCACAAACATTATAGCAAGATCAATATTATTTTTCAAACATTTTATTTCATAAAATGTCTAACTTCAACACCATTTTCATAAAATTCCAATTTTAACATTTCAACATTTCAAGACTTTAAAATGTTTACTCATCCTTTATTTCCAATAAAATAACATTTTACCAACATTTTTATTTCATAAAAATGTTTAATACTATTCTACAAGAAACCATCATTTATTCATGTGCATTCTGCTCATGTAATCAAAGAACAAGACTACTAAGAATTCAAATAGAGTCTTAAAGAATAAGGATGATTTTTTTGCACCTTAATGAAGCACCATCTACGGAAAGCATCAAAGATCTAAGAAGATGGAAACCTACCACCTCCTAAGGTGGCCTCAACGAGGTTGCCCAACTCTAAAAGCATGCATCATAAAGCTTCCAAGTAAGAACCCCCTTAAAACTCCATAAATCTTCCATTTCCATCTTCAAGAACACCTGATAATAACTCCATAAATTTGTAGCTCTCCTCAGCTATAGTAAAAATGGGCACATATCATTCAAATATGGTGGAATACATAACAAATATGGGGATATAAGGTGGAAGGGTGGTGGTATCATTGTGGTTTGTGGTGGAGAGAGGTGGAGGAATACACAAAGATGGTGGAAGACTCACCAATCTCTCTCTCCTTCTTTTAACCCAAAATTAACCCATTCTAAATCTTGTTTTTGCCCATCTTGTCTCACCAAATTTTGACTTCTCAATGATCCAAGGGCAAGAAACGTGACATCACATAAGGGCAATCTGATACACCAAATTTTAAAATGCATTGTTCGAACGACATTAAACTTCTTTTAACTAATAAGAGGATCTCGTTCGATCCATGGCTTCTAACGAATATCAAACGACCATTGAAGTTACACCGTGGGAACTAATTCAATCATATGCATCTGAAGAGACCTAAATCTCAATTCATCCTTATCTTTTAACGACCTTCAAATGACCCTTCTTTTTCTTTTTCTTTTTCTTTTTATTTTTTTTTTGTTTTTGTTTTTGTTTTTCTTTTTCTCTAAATTCTAATTTTTATCGATAATTTCAACAATTATCATCGAACCTCACTTTATAACCATTTATACAGAATTTAGATGGAACATTAGGGATGGATATTACAGGGTGGTCCTATAAGTCAGATAAGTTCTGCAACTATAGATGATGAATAATCAATCTAGTCATAGGTGAGTGGATGGAGGCTAGTAGACAATCTCCATGAGTTTGAGGTTGATCTAGAGGCATATGCATGTTCATGTAATACCGCGTGGTTCAGGGGAAGAAAATCCTAACATTTCATTCATGGGAGGTGAAAAATTATCCTACTCATTTTCTCAGTGTCATACTAACCACATTATTCTTCATTTTTAGCCAGTTGTCCAATGGGTCTACTCTTCTATCTACCTTACTCGCACATTTGAAATGTGAGCTTAAAAATCCCTTCCACTGTCAATTCTTACGGGCCCAAAGGAACATCCCTACTCATTAACATCCTATCAATCTCCCTTATAGAAAATGCGATATATTCTTTCCTTTTCTCATTATCCCTTTTCTTACGATATCATATAACTGTGTTCCTAGATCTATCAATAGTGTGCAAGATTTGAGCATACAGATTTAATAAGAAAGTATGTTGGGAATTTTGATTAATATTCTCTATCATGATTACATGAATAAGATACATGTCATCCGTAAAATTCGTCTAATATAGTATACCATTTTCATGAGGCATCCAGAAGTCACCAGTGACCTTAATCCAAATTTAACTCGTAAGGGGTGTATATTGCCCATTATGTGATAGTAATTATTGGAAACTAAAAGTTATTAGTAATAATATATATGATGACCTCACAAGATAAATGAATCTCAATGTAATGAATATAAGAGGTGAATGACATGAAGAGAGGGTCGATAAACTTATATTTTGCATAAAATTCTCTTTTAATATCAAGACCAACTATGTATTTATTCGAACCATGTTGACGTGTCCCACCATTGATGTCACACGAATTCACTATAGATTCGGGATTGATTTTATAACAATAGAATTTGAATCGATTGTTCATTCAAACAAGACTTTCCTCTCTATGAAATACTTTTCAAAATGTTTTATCCATTTGTTTTCTTTTTCTCCAAAGTAAGGTGGCATGGCCGGAGGAGCGTTGGGAATGCGTGCCACTAGTAAAATAGGAGGCCTAATTTATAGTCTTTTAGGAGGGGATGTCAGTATGTAACTAAAAAGGAGTCAAAAAACAACAACAGACGAATCCTAATTTGGTTAAAATATCCAATAGATAAATCAAAAAATACAAATCCAACTCCTAAAAATGGGAAAGCAACCAATAAACACCCCAAAATGGTAATTATTGATTCGAAAAATTCCAAATAAACTATAATAATGACATGAAATGTGTATTACTACGAAATTATTCCTATAACCTTGATAAATACTCTAATATATCCATACAATCTCAATAAATATAGTATTTTTATCATATAATAAAAATATAGCCAAAAATTCAAATCATCAATCAAATCTCAAAAACCTCAATAAAACCTAACAAATAGATCAAAAGTGGATAAAAATAGACTTTCCAATAGTTTTAAATGAATATTGAAGAATTATATTGGGTAAAATAGATCTTGGATGGACCTTTTATAAGATTCAATAGAGGTTTGGAGTTCACGAGGTAAGGATAAAGAAAGATAGAGACAGTAGTTATAATGAATGGGTAAAGTGAAAAGTCAACTTCCTAGTTAAATCTCAATTTCGTTGACTCAACACTTTACTAGCATGGATACGATGCCTTCATGTACGTGAACACTTTCCCTCATGGGTTTCGAATGTTTCCATAAATGTTTATGTTTTCTTATCAAAGTAAAAACACTCAAAATGCAATGTGACCATATATAATAAGTTCTGTTAATTCTAAGAAATGATTAATAATCAGAATATTTTCATTTAAAATGATAAAGAATATAAGTTATGGGTTTGTCCCCAAAGCAACACATGTGGGAACCTAGCGTAAAGATGATAGCGCAAGCATGTTGAAGCTGTTATTCCCAATAATAGTAAATAGTATAAAAACTTTCATGATGATTGGAATGTGCATACACAACTCTCTCACAAAATAAGAGACTTCTGTACGAGGGGGATAACGTAGAGGGATCCTAGAGCTTCTTAGTACTAATTACAATTTATATTAATGCATTTATTTTAGTACTAATGGTAATTTATATTACAGGTTACCAAGAAGGTTACTTTCGTCTAGTAAGTGGTTCGAGTTAGGAGGGCTCGAGAGGCCTAGGAGCCCACTAAAGTAGCCAATGGGATATTTGAGGGTTTTGTCTTGGAGGATGGAGAGTAAGGTTCGTTGAGTGAGGTAAAATTCTCAACCATTATAATATAACATAGAAAAGCACCAAAAGTCCTGAGTAACTCGCGGCTACTTGAGAAAGTCAAACTACCCTCGTGGGACCTTAAGGTCACTCGAGAGGTCATTTACATTATAGTTAGTCAAGGGGCTCAAGGTCCCTTGGCAAGTCATATTCATAAATAGTCACTCGAGGAGGCTTCACGCACGTCAAATGGTATATTTTATTTATAGTCATTCAAGAAGTCATGATTAAATTAACTGAAGGCGCATAGGGCCCCAATTTTAAAATCTTATAAAAAATTATTTCCTTTTAGATGCGCAAGGGTTAGATGATGGTTCAATTCAACAAATTCATAAATTTTAAATTCTTTCTCCAATTAAAAACAACAAACCAAAGTGAAATTAGATTACATTCACACACAATTTAAATTTCACTTAAACCAATTTAACCAAGTCCTAGCAAATTTACCTAAGTCATATTTCTCAATTTTAACAAATTAGGCCAAACCAAATTTTAGCACATTAAATTAATGACTTAAATTAATTAAACATTTCCCAAAATTAATTTAGCACCAAATTAAACGTGTAGTGATTAAATCCAAATTTTATCTTGAATTACCTAAGCATGTTCTAGGTGAGTATAGCAAGATAAAATAACAATAAATCACTACACCGCGATGTACGAGGAAAAACCCACAACGAGAATAAACCTCAGACGACCCTAGCCTCAAATCCACGAAGTAAGAATTTACAAATACAAGAAAGATGACTTAAAACACTCGACTCGATCCCTCTCAAGCCCCGACGTGTCTTCTTGTATCAACCTCTGCCTAGCGAATAACCACGAAGCTACACCGCGATCTCGGAATCCAACGATCGTACTTTACAGGGTCACCATCACCCGAACAAGGAGCCTTTCTCCAAGTGTGTAAATCAACGCAAACATCTTCTTCTTTGTGGGATTAAGAAGCAAACCAAAACGTCTCTTCAAAACAGTAGAGATGAAAAAACGGTTGAAAAACTCCAAGCAATGTGTATATATATATATATATATATATATATATGGAATCTTGGATAAACAATATGGGTGAAAACTAAAGTGTAACTGAATTTTTCTTTGAAAAAGAGACACTTTAAAACATGAACTTTTTCTTTTTCTCTTTTGCTCTCAAACTCTCTCTTGGAGATATATGTGTATGAAAAATTTAACTTTCCAAAGTTGGTTCCTGCACTTAGATATTCAGTCAAAAGTTAGTGGGGAAAGATAATGGGAAAGTGGGTGAAAACTGTCAAACACTACCATTTAACTGTTCCCACCAAATCTCGTTCGAACGAGATTTGTCGTTCGAACAAAGTCTCATTCGAACGGCCTTATAATGACATTCTAACGAAGTTCCAGTGTCTTTAAAAATGAACTCTTTAGAAATCTCGTTCGAACATCCATCTCGTTCGAATGACATTTCGAACGAAGTTAGAAAGGCCAAATTGGGAACTCGTTGGCAAACTTGTTCGAATGACATTTGGTTCGAACAAAAAACTCGTTCGAACGACATATCGAACGAACTTCTAGAAAGTTGGAAATTTTCATTTTTAGCCCAGAAACTTTATAAACTTTGTTTTAAATTTTTAATAAAAACCTTTCTGAAAATAAATAATAGCTTTAAATAAACGTTCACCCAATATAACCTGTTCCAAGCTCCTATATGTATATGTAATGCATTCATACCTTAGGATCATGGAACCACTGTTGATGACGTATAACCGAGGCACTTAAACTCAGCATTTTGATGAAGCTTTATACACTTGGCCGCTACGTCTTCAACAAACTCGTCATAGGCTTGAAATTTATACATTGAACACTATCCTATGACACAAACATTTTTGTCCGGAATTGAGCCAAAACTACAAGGGACTCAATTGGAAATTTGTGTCCTTACAAATCTCCCCCTTTGGTTATTCCGGGACAAAAATTAAACAAAAATTCTAAAGGGCCATCAAGCTCTACTAGACTGAGAAAAATGTCCCACCGAAAATAAAAATACAATGCTTGACTCAAACAACCCAAAGGGTCACAATCTTTACCGGTGAAAGTTTCCACTTATAATATAATTCCTGCACACTTAAGAAAACACATTACACGCATAGGGAATATCAAATCAAAATATTTAATGCAATTAAAGTAATTACTCCCCCTAAATTAATTCTCTCCTTTATCAACTATGATCAACTTAGAAAGACGTCTCCCCCAAAGATAAATCTCACCCAAATTAAGATACGATTACAATAGGATTAGATACCATTTCTCCCCCTGTCATTCTCCCCCTTTTTGTTCTGGAATAGACAAAGGCTAAAGAATTAAAAATTAACTTATCTCCCCCAAATAAAGCATATACACCCGAATAACTTATCTAAAATAAGTAAGGGATAACAAGCTAAAACATGTAATTGTGCATAAAGTGATGAGAACGTTAAAGCACATGGGCGACAAAATCATAACTAATCCAACAAATAATAATGGATACCAACTAAGATGTAAGAAACAGATACCCATATGATACATAAATATTAAGCATGTGATATCAACAAAGAATGCAATAAGATGGATACCAATTATGAATTAAATCATATATGGACTAGAAAGCAAGGCAAAGACTAAACAAAAATATCAAATATATGTATACATAATATATACCTAATAGACTCAAGTACACATATAAAGATATAAACCCACAAATGACACAAAATAAGGTAAGCTTAATACTAAGTGTTGGGGTGTGAACTAATAATAAGTAAATTTAGACCAAATCACTTAAAACATGTTCACGGAGTTCTCAATTTATTGTAAACTTCATCACATTTGAATATAACCTCATGTGGAAATATATATTGAACTCAATGAACAAACATACACAATGCATACAAGCCTAGCATGTTGATGATTCTACAAACCAATAGAGTCATGACATTGAAAATGCAACTAGGATAAACGGACATTGTGCAAAACGTTGATATACCATCAAATCTCCCTCAATAAGAATTTATATTAATTTTGAATGAATATATAAATCAAACATATGCCTTGGCAAATATTTTTTTTTAATGATATTATTCTGTTTTTAGGCCTTTGGACCACGTATTTCTTTTAGGTCCAAAGAAACGGTGGCTTACTATTCACAAAGGATACTAAATCCTTTCGGAGACCTTCCCCGTGCACATTTATATTTATCATTTTATATATCTCACAAATCTCACATGCAACAAATTTTGACATGCACTAGTCCTCCTAGGTCACAAATATGTAGATGACAAGATTGATAGGAGAACACCTCACAAAGCTCAAATATAACATGTGACAATTAAATTTCAAACGAGCTCATGCATGTGTGAAAAGAGTCATATAAAAATAGAATTCATTTATGCAACACAATATCCAACTACTCCATGTATGTATGGTAAAGAACATAATAAGGATTTACAATCTAAACCAAAAGTTCTAGCCACATGGGAGCGAAAAAGTAGGGTTTCAAACACAAGTATATGCCACATAAAGTGTGTCAAACTAAAATACACACAAAAAAAAATCTTTTTAAGTTTTTCAAATTTTTGACCGAAAATAAAAATATATACTCAAAAGACACACAAAAATCATTTGAATTTTTCATTAAGCTTAAATTCCAAGAGATAAAAATCCAAATGATAAACAAAAATCTTTTTGTATTTTTCATTTAATGCAAACAAAATGAAGGGAATATAATACAAAAGATAAACAAAAATCACAATTCTAGAATGTGATTAAGCATGGAGCATAGACTAGAAAATGATTAAACAAGCATACATTTAGCATGTGAATATATCATGAAGTACAAAAGCTAAAGTATGCATATAAAACTAACACATTCATCCTTTAGATTTTGTAAGGGAGGAAGCATGTGAAAGTAAATGAGAATCAAATACCCTATCTTGTAAGGCTACCAAGTCGGATCTCCTAACCCACAATAATGAAGAGTGACTATCTCGGGGTGTAGGAATCTTGGCTACCTTGGTTGCCTTACATTGGGATTTTTTAGAAAATGTTTTAAGATCAAAACAAAATTTCTTAAGATGACCTTTTCGACCACAATATGAACACTAACTCACAACGAAAAGATTTACCTAAGGAGTGATCGATAAAGGCTTTCCTATGCGATTATCCTAAAACGTTGGTTTTGGCTTTATGTGTTGATTCACTACAAGTATCGAAGCCTAAACCACACAAGTCATTTTTGATTTGGACCGTTCCTAAGATCTTATCTAGTTTTTCGGACCTACACTCCAAATCAAATTTGACTTTGCTAGAGTCTTTTAGTTTAATTTCTAATTCTACAATTTTTGACTCTAACAACACATTTCTCTCTTCAAACTCGAGAAGTTCCTTTTTCAAGGATTCCATTAAACCTCTAAGGCAATCTCTCTCATCTTCTATATATTCTAGCTTCTCTTGAAGAGATCTCTCTCGTGTCCTAAGGTCTTCCACTAACACACTATCATCAATGACCTTGACACGCTCTTTTAAACACACTTCTAACTTCAAATTAGCTCTTTTCAATTTAATAGATTCTTCATGAAGTTCTTCAAAATCATTTTGAAGTTCACTCACATCATACTCATCATTTTCACTTTCTCTCTATTCTTCACTCTCCCTACCATAAAAAATAAGTGAATAAAAAACTTTGTCCTCAGAATTGTCATGTGTTTGAATATCTTCATGAGAAGATTCACTATCAGTGCTCACATGACTAGCCACAAAAGACACAAAGTTAGGCTTAGTGGGGGGAGTCGAGAAATGGGTCGCTTATCCTCTCTCCTTAGTTTAGTAGGGCACTCAGAAGCCCTATGTCCATAACCCTCACAACCAAAACAACTATTTGACTCGTCCCTATTTAAATTTTCATTAATAGTTTTAGGTATCCTCTCGGATTTTTCATGCTTAGAAGTTTAAAATTTCTTAAAATCATTTTTAAATTTGTCTTTGTTAATTTTAAGAAACTTTCGAAATTTCCTAGCAAACAAGGCCACATCTTCTGAGTCACTGTCACTCTCGCTCTCTACTACTTGTTTATCCTCTTTTCGGGATTTTAAAGCAACGCCCTTTTCAATTTTCTTTTCGGTTTTAGAGGGAAACATGTCCAGTCCATAGGTTTGTAAATCACCTATGAGCTCTTCTAATTTCATAGAGGCTAAAGTTGGTAAAGAATTCAAAACGGTCACTTTTAGAATAAATCTATTGGGTAGGGACCTCAAAATTTTCTTTACTACTCTATTGTCGGGTATTTTCTATCCCAAGTTAAAAGATGAATAACAATATCAGAAAGTCTAGCATAAAATTCATCAAAAGTTTCTTTATTGTTCATTTTGATAGTTTCAAATTTAGTGGTGAGGTTTTGGAGTTTCAAAGCTTTTATGACACTTGTACCTTCATGAGTGAGTTGTAAAATATCCCACGCTTATTTAGCGGTCTCACACGTCATAATGCGTCAGAATTCATCCGGTGTGACAGTGATAAACAAGGTGTTTAAACCTCGGGAATTCAAATTTGAAAGTTTAAACTTATTCTCACTCCATCTATCGGCCGGTTTGGGAACACATTCATTATCTACTACATGAGTTGGTGGGGACCACCTGTTAACTACAGATAACCAAACCCTCTCGTCGATAGATTTAAGTGTCGATTTCATACGCGTTTTCCAATACTCGTAATTAGAACCATAAAAAATAGGAAATTTAGAAAATGGGGAAAATTCCATTTTAGCCAAAAATAATTAAAGGGTCTTAACGAAATAATTTATCGCTTTGGCTCTGATACCAATTTGAAGGCACGTAGGGCTCCAATTTTAAAATCTTATAAAAAATTATTTCCTTTTAGATGCTGAAGCGTTAGATGATGGTTCAATTCAACAAATTCACAAATTTTAATTTCTTTTTCCAATTAAAAACAATAAACCAAAGTGAAATTAGATTACATTCCCACACATTTTAAATTTCACTTAAACCAATTTAACCAAGTCTTAGAAAATTTGCCTAAGTCAAATTTCTCAATTTTAACAAATTAGGCCAGACCAAATTTTAACACATTAAATTAATGACTTGAATTAATTAAATATTACCCAAAATTAATTTAGCACCAAATTAAACATGTAGTGATTAAAACCAAATTTTATCTTGAATTACCTAAGCATGTTCTAGGTGAGTATATCAAGATAAAATAATAATAAATCACTATGCTGCGATGTACGCGGAAAAACCCACAACGGGAAAAAACCGCGGATGACCCTAGCCTCAAATCCACTAAGTATGGAATTTACAAATACAAGCAAGATAACTTACAACACTCGACTCGATCCCTCTCAAGCCTCGACGCATCTTCTTTTATCAACCTCTTCCTAGTGAATAACCATGGAGCTCCATTGCGGTCTCGAAATCCACCGATCGGACTTTATATGGTCACCATCACCCGAACAAGGAGCCTTTCTCCAAGTGGGTAAATCAACGAAAACATCTTCTTCTTTGTGGGATTTAGAAGCAAACTGAAACATCTCTTCAAAAAAGTAGAGATGAAAAACCGGTGCCAAAACTCCAAGCAATGTATATATATATGGAAGCTTGGATAAACTATATGGGTGAAACTAAAGTGTAACTGAATTTTTCTTTAAAAAATAGACACTTTAAAACATGAATTTTTTCTCTTTCTCTTTTGCTCTCAAACTCTCTCTTGCAGATAGATGTGTATGAAAAAGTTAACTTTCCAAAGTTGGTTCCCGCACTTAGATATTCAGTGAAAAGTTAGTGGTGAAAGATAATGCGAAAGTGGGTCAAAACTGTCAAAAATTGCCATTTAACTGTTCCTGCCAAATCTCGTTCGAATGAGATTTTTCATTCGAACGAAGTCTCGTTCAAACGGCCTTCTAACGACATTATAACGAAGTTCCAGTGTCTTTAAAAATGAACTCATTAGAAATCTCATTGAAATCTCGTTCGAACATCCATCTCGTTCGAACGATATTTCGAACGAAGTTACAGAGGCCAAACTGGGAACTCGTTGGTAAACTCGTTCGAACGACATTTGGTTCGAATGAAAAACTCGTTCGAACAACATATATAACGAACTTCCAAAAAGTTGAAAATTTTCATTTTAGTCCCAGAAACTTTATAAACTTTGTTTCAAAGTTTTAATAAAAATCTTTCTGAAAATAAATAACAGTTTTAAAGAAACGTTCACCCAATATAAACTATTCCAAGCTCCTATATATATATGTAATGCATTCATACCTTAGGAGCATGGAACCACTGTTGATGACGTAGAAATGAGGCACTTAAAATCGGCATTTTGATGAAGCTTTATACACTTGACCACTACGTCTTCAACAAACTCATCATAGGCTTGAAATAGGTACATTCAACACTATCCTATGACACCAACATTTTTGTCCGGAATTGAGCCAAAACTACAAGGGACTCAATTGGAAATTTTGTCCGTACATTAACTGTCAGTTGATCAGGTTCACGACTTCTTGACGAATCATGATCACCGCATAAATGCCATGTACTCTAGAAAAATATTATTTTTAAATGAGAGTTTAATATTTACTTATTTATTTTAGTCCTACAGAAAAAGGGACTTGACACACATACATTTTATAAATTAACTATTTTGGGTCAAGCGCATAGTTTCTCATTGGCTACGTCATTTTTGTGTCCCACAAGTTTCATTACGTTATTTAAATGATAAAGACAAGTTCATTTACATTATTTTAATGAGGACACATGTCAGATTTTGGTGAAACCCTAATTCACCCACACCTATTATAAATATAAGACTTATCCCTCACTAGAGAGGATAATGTGAAAAGGAGGGAAGAATACTCAGCATAAATGGAGGCTCTTAGTCTCAAGGAAAAAATCCATTGAAGCTTCAAGTTTTAGCTTCATAATCATAGTACTTTACACCATATTTATTTCTTCAATGGTAGAATCAATATCATTCATTCACACATACTTGGTGCTTTTACACCCCGTTACCCTCTCTCTCTCTTATTTTAGAGTGCTTATTCCCTCACCCGGTTCTCCAAATCTTTCAAAGTTATTTCATGGAGATTAAATATATGTTATTATTATTATTATTTAACACTACACGAGAAAAGATTTACAGCATATTACTCCTTTAATATCCGTTGAAGGAAAGTCATGCCTTATAAGATCCAGTTCTTTATAGTCCCCGGTTACACTAACCTCCGACAAATTCACAGTTGGGAACATATTTCTTAGGAATTCATATCAAGGTACAAGTACAACGAATAACTTGAGGTTACACTCCGTGATCTAGAGCTTCTTAAGAACAATCCATGAAACAACTGTCAGCAGCTTCATAGCAAGGTGGAGAGAGAAAGTAGCCACCATGACCAATCGTGTCTTCAAAGAAAAATAGGTTAGCTTTGTGAAGAAGAATTTCATGCCCCGTATTAGAGCAACTATAGGAGGCCAGTATTATGGACACCTTAGAGCCCTCCGGGAAGCGGGTGTAGAGATTGAAGAAAGTTTTACCAAGACGAAAGTTGAACCAAACAATATAACTGGACAGTTCACCCCCCAAAAGTATGAGAATCGTTCCAAGGCCACAGTCTCAATCATGAATAATATCTCTCAGCAATCTACCTCTTGGGTGCCAAATAGTCTCCCTAACCCATCCAGAAAGGAATACACCAAGTTCCATGCTCCCCTCTCCAAAGTCTACCAAGCCTTGTTAAACCAAAATCTTACCAGACATATGGAGCCTCGTCCATTACCAAAGTCACGTCCCAAAAGCTTCAAAATTGATGCCCATTATTATTTCCATCAGTTTGTTGGCCATAATATTGATCCATGCTTCCATCTCCGAAATGTAATCTAGGGTTTAATTGATCGTGGGATCATCCCCCAACCAGCCAATCGTAAACCCAACACCACTCACAACCCACTTCCAACCCATTAGAATGCCATCTTCCTAGAAAATGATCCAAAATTAGATCCATCTACCCAAATTGTGCCAAGTAAAGCACCCATCATACTTGTATTTCACTCAAAATCACTTAAAGTTTGCCAATATTATCTCCAACACCCTAACTTATTCACCGAACAAGCTCTGTCGCTCCTTATAAGGGATTATATTATTGTTCGTACCTGATCCAAAGGAAACGTTATGGAGTTATTAGAAGTACTGAAGTAACTTCTAGATTTTGGGCCTAAATTGCCCTCTGAATTGACCATCGACTATCAGAATTTCAACAACATGTTCATGGAAGCCCATAAGTGGGCCTGGGAGTCAATTAATTAGGTGGTACCCTTTGATGAAATCAATTTGGACGATCTAGTAAAAATTATAGCAGACATGTTTTGACAAACTGATGAAAACTATAGTGTTTAGGATTTACTCTTCGCTTTGAAGCTTCAAGGGCGGTTGGTTCCTTCACTCTCGCACTTTCTTGTTGAGTAGGAATATTTAAATGAAGAAGCCATTGAGGTTGTGAAATACATTGAATTCTCTTTGCACGAAGACATCATCGCCACCGAATGGGGGGACGAATTTGACATCTTAAATGATGAAGCAAGTCAGGAAAAGGTCAATCTAGTGTTCAACATATGCGAGATGATATATTTTGAGATCCTATTGGGGGAAATTAGTAAATTAGTTGTGCAACCCAAAATCGATGAAGAAATGAGGTACTTATTCTTCCCCCTTCATAAACCATATGACCAAATTAGGAAGGCACTAGCGAAATCTGAACTCTAAGCCATTATAAATAGATAAAGGAAAGGGAGTTACCAAGGAACTTCTCATGCCAGAAATGATCATTGAGGAAAGTAAGATCATAGACAAACTGAAGAAGACTCAAGACAATATTACCTTATGGGGACACTCATCATATTTTCCTAATTACACCAAAATGCTCTAATAAAGCTTGTCATTGGGCCCACAACCCCTCCTTCCACCACTCCATAAGAAGCTGTAAACCTAGTTGGATCCATGACCATCACTAGACTCTTTTCCTTCTTGAAGGAGAAATTTCAAAGGTCGGCCCTAATAATAACTATATCCTCAACATCTCCATTGAAGTGATGGGAAAGAAAATATTTCTCTCACTCATCGACAATGAACCTTAATGTTTTCTCAATAAGAACCTTTTACTGCTTAGGGTTGAAAGTAAGTGAACTAACTCATGCTTATTTCGTAGTGTGTGCCTATGATAGTACTCGCCGAGAGGTGATGGGATCCATAACACGCATTACTTATTGACATACCCGCATGCTTCAATCTGATGCTTGGCTGATCGTGGCTTCATAGTATTCGAGGGATATCCTCGTCCCTTCATCAAAAGTTGTAATTCTTTGCCAAGGGGCAAGTCATTACCATTTTATGAGATGATGGCGGTACTAAAAATATCAGCACCAACAATTCGATACTAAAAATACAGCATGGGATTAATGACACGCTTCTCTTCGACTTTAGGGTTGATTCACTTCCCCTTCCAGAAGGGGATAATTTAAAAGACCGAGTATGTCCAGAGCACGGCTCTCACGATAATGCCAACATGATATGAATATTTAAGAATATGCATTTCATGCCTGAACTAGGACTGGGGTGATGTCAAAAAGGAATACTAGATCCCATAGTGCTAAAAACGTCCTTCCCTCATGTGGCCTGGGTAATTATCCTTCACCGGACGAGCTCAGAATGCTCCGCAAACCACAATTAAAGAGAATTTTAGAAGATGCCAAGACTAGTTTCGATGGATTCTCTTAACGGGAGATTCGTTAAAGATGGTGAAGACTTCCCCTTTTTTGGCTTTCCCAAACCATGGTATGATCATGTGGATAAGAATATAAAGCGAGGGATAGAAATCTTCTTTTAAGACAACTACTTCTGGGCCAAAGAATCACAGCATCAAATGCAACCTCTCCCAGAAAGACATAGATATTTCCAAGGTCTCTAAGGGAAGTGATTTCGAAGAGTCTTTCAACATGCAGACACTAGGGTTGACCTTCTGTAGATCCATTTGGAAACTACATTGTCGGACCCGTCCACTCTGATCAAAGCCGTTATTGAGCCTCTCCTTTACTTGAATGTTATACCAGTCCCACCAGCTGAGATGTAACCCAACGTTATTATTTACCTTATTATTTCATCTATTGTTGTTCCTCCTTTTTTTATAACAATGTAATCGAGACCTATTTTGCTGAGGTTCTCAAAGTTATTCTTCTCGAAAGTTAAAAAAATGAGAATTTTGAGTATCTTCTTGTGTCTTACATTAATTGTCCTGATTCTCATCAAATTCTTGATGATGATGATTTTACAAATGAACAAATCTTAACTGATCTTAATAAGGTTAATAACAAATAACATAACCGTGTTCAAACTAATGAGGATGAAACTATTATTATTAATCTCGGTTCTAGTAACCAACAATAAGATATTAGAATAGGGTCCACCCTTAACGACCATGAGTGCAAGCAATTCAAAGAGCTGCTGAAGGAATTTGTGGATGTATTTGCATGGTCCTATGATGACATGCCCGACATCGATCCCAAAATAGCCCAGCACGAGATTCCCACTCCCCTAGCATGCACAAAGATCAAACAGAAGCAGTAAAATCTCTGCACTAAAAGGTCACTCAAAGTCAGGAAGAGGTAATAACATAGTTAAAAGTAGTCTTCAACTGGATTATCAAAAATCCCACATGGCTAGCTGACATTGTACCCGTACCAAAATTTGGAGGAAAAGTCCGCATGTGCATCGACTAGCGGAATTTTAACAAACCATCTTCGAAAGATGATTACCCACTGCCCAACATTGACATGATTGTGTACAACACAACCAGTCATGATCTCAAATAATTTGTCGATGGGTTCACTGAATATAATCAAATCAAGATCTACCGTAACCATCACGAAAAAATTCCTTCATCACACCCTAGGGAACCTTTTTTTTACACGGTTATATCATTCAGGCTCATGAACGCATAGGCTACTTACCAAAGGGATTCCATAACCATATTGCATGATTTGATATCAAAGGAGGTCAAAGTCTACATATATGACGTGATTATTATGTCTAAGACTTGGGAAGGTCACGTTCCCGCCCTCCAAAAATTCTTCGAATGACTGTGGAGATACCAGATGTAGTTAAACCCACAAAAATGCATTTTTGGCTTCACCAAAGGAAAGCTTTTGGGATTAATTATTAGCGATAATGTAATCGAAGTAGAACCTTCCAAACTTAATTCCATATTTAAAATGCCACGGCCCTAAACGGAGAAGGAAGTCCGAGGATACTTGGGAAAATTACAATATATCATCCAGTTCCTCAGCCAGTTAACTTTCCTTAGCGAGCCCATCTTCAAACTCCTCTGAAAAAATTCTACTATAGTTTGGAATGAGGCATGTGAGGAAGTTTTCAACCTAATCAAGCAATATCTTATCCGATCTCCGGTACTTATACCTCCGTAGTTAGCTCTCTCTCTATTTTTGTACTTAACCATAATAGATACTGCAGTAAGGGATTTGTTAGCCCAATATATTTAAAAAAAATGCAGAGAAAGGTCCATCTACTATTCCAATCAAAAATTGGTTGGGTACAAAGTTAACTACACTACATTGGAGAAATCATGTGTCACCCTAGTCTGGGTCACTCAAAAGTTACGACCCTACATGCCCTTTTTTTCCATAATAATTTTCCCAAATGGATCCTATTAAATACATTCTAGAGAAAGGCTATATCTAGATGAATGGACCGATGGTTAAATGCTGCTATCTGAGTTTAACATCGTGTATGTTATGAAAAAAGCTAAGAAATGGAGAGCCATATCTAATTACCTTGCCAAATACCCAATGGAAGAGGTTGATGTTTAAATCTCTAAATTCCCGAATGAATATAATCTCTGCACCTCTCAGGAGGGCCTTCATTGAAAAATATTCTTTAGAGGTGTTGCCAACAAGAATTGATACGACATTAGGATACTCTTGATGTCTCCTGATGATCTCACACTCACATTATCATGAAGCAAGATTTTCCCTGTGCCAAAAATATGACTGAACATGAGGCATGCACTGTAGGCCTCAAAGTCTCCCTCAAGAAAGGTATCAAACACCTGGATGTCTATGGCGACTCCGCTCTCATCATCGATCATGTCCTTAGAAGATGGAAAGTTAAAGATGAGAAGATGTTACTCTTTTACGCCCACCTAGAATAGTTGGCCTCCCAATTCCAAGATATCGTATTCCACTACTTGCATCAAGAAAAGAACAACTTAGATGATGCCCTTGCTACCCTGGCTCCATGGTCAGCATGCCCGAGGGAATAACGATGACCCCTTTCCTAGCCCCAAAATAAGATATGCCAACCCACTGCTACTATATTGAGCACATTATAGAGGGAGATTCCAATATGGACAAGAGATGGAACTACAATATTTGGTGCCTCCTCAACCATGGTAGGTATCCCCAAGCGCTAACAAGAATGATCGCGAGATCCTTTGAAAACAGGTTGCCCAGTACATCATCTACGATAAAGCCATGTTCAAAAAAAACTTTGATGGAACCCATTTGCACTACATTGTAGGGCTGACATTGAAGAAATGATGCAAAAAATCCACAACGGGGAATGTCGACCGCTCATAAACAGTCATATGCTTTCTAAGAATATTATCCATCAAGGATTTTATTGGACCACCATGGTTTAAGATTGAACCCCCTACGTCCAAAAATGCTTCAAATGCTATCAGTTTTTCCAACACTTACCTCTTAGGAAATTGTACAACATGACTTCTCACTAGTCATTCTCCACCGGGGCATTAACATCGTAGAGAAAGTTACACCCAAAGCATTAAATGGGCATGAGTTCATCCTAGTTGACATTGATTACTTCACCAAATGGGTCAAAGCCGATTCATATGCAGTATTGACTGCTAAGAAGGTATCCAAGTTTATCCAAAAGAACATCATCTGACGATACGGGGTTCCCCATGAGCTAGTATTAGATAATAGGTTACACTTTGAAGTCGAGGTCACAGAACTGGTCGATGAGTATGGGATTCAGAGACAAAAGTCTTCTTCCTACTGACCCTAAACAAATGGTGCAGTTGAAGCCTCCAATAAAAACCTCAAAGCCATTATCATCAAAATGACCAAGGGTTGCCAAGATTGGGATAATCAGGTCCCTTACGCCCTCTAGGGCTATCGTACTTCAGTCAGGACATCTACTGAACCTACCCCTTACTCTTTAGTATACGACATGAAAGCAGTCCTACCCGTTGAGATTGAAATACATTCCTTATAGGTTATTATTGAAAGCAGAGTCAGCGAGGATGATTGGTATCAGATCCAATTTGACGAATTGTCATTCTTGGATGAAAAGAGTCTGAAAGTTCTATAACGTATACAGGGGTACCATCGACAGATATCACGGTCATTCAACCTAAGAGTCAGGGATTGTGGTGTCCAAGAAAGATATTTATCCCCTAAAGAAATCATTAAAATCGTATGGGACCCCAGAGGGAAATTTAAGCTGAACTGGGTGGCCCCTACATTGTTAAAAAAATCTTGTTAGGTGGCACCGCTATGCTCACTAATCCTAGCACAAAAGAGATGGAACGTCCAGTCAACCTGGACCATCTTAAGAATTTTTATCCTTTGTCCCAAATATCAACGCACTATGACTCCTTTTATCTCCCTTTTATTCGAAAAAAAATTATTCATTTCCCTCTACCCAAAACTACGTGGGGCCTGATCCTCTAAAATACCTTGTGCTTTCAAATTGAAAATTAGAAAATTTTCCAAATCCCCAGAGATATATAGGTAGATTATAATCTTTATATGGGCACGGTTCCCTTCTTCTTTCACAAAATGCTATTCTTTTCTAACGTCCGAGAATGACGGGTCATTTTATCATTTACATGACAAATTTTGTTTGTATGCCTTAGTGATTGGTATGGATAATTCAATTGTAAAACTCATCAAGAGGAACAATAATATGATAAAAAAAATTATATATTAAAAAAGGGAGTACATTACAATCACACAAAGTAATAATGAAGAGAGTCAAAACAACTACCCTTCGCTACCCAAACTGTCCCTAAAACAAGCCTAACTAAACTTACAAAAGTTATTCCAAAATCTCAGAAAACCAAAAAACAAACCAAACACATCCCAGTCACATAAAATGTTCACACAAAGTAAACCCATCTTCTCAAAAACCCTATCCGCAACTGTCAGGAGACCCAACCCCATAATTATTCTCTCTTTGAGGCCTCTAAACTACCCATGCCTAGTTAGTATTCCGAAGGCGCCCCATAGAGCAGTATGCTCTGACCAGCCTGGAGAAAACCAATACTAAGCCCTCTATAGTATTAAAAAGAACAAACCACTTTAAGTCGGTCTCCTCCACCAAGATCTTGACCATGACCCACTTCCACAGCCTTTTCAAATAGTATCCGAACACATGCGAAACCCTGCCTACGAATTAAGATGAACGCGTTGACGGCTGACGATTCTCCCATAAAGAATCTAACCTCCTGCGAATGGATTCAATTAATTCTTTCACAGGAAAGAAGTCTAGTGCCCGAGGAGGCACTATTTGGTCCCATCCAACTTAGCATAGAAATCTCCAAGGGAAATAGAATGAGGTCTGCTAAAGGCCAACTAAGTGAACGTACTAGTGTTCTCCCAGCTCTAGAATGGGCAATGGATCTCCCTATCATGGCACCCACCAATGAAGGCATCATACTCTATCCCCCATGAACTAATTTTTCGAGTTCTCTATGGATGGGATGCAACTGAGGGAGTATCGAGTAAAGAAATTTTTCATGAATGCCAAGGGACACTCAGGACGAATTTCCAAATTAATATAATCTCTCAGCCAGCCACGTGAATAGTATTACTAGGCTCCCTCTCATAATATCAAATCCTTAGGGTTATTTGACTTTACCCATATACTGATAGGCTATACAAGGGGTAAGCCGATCGACGACCCCCTTATTTTAGAAAGTTTTATCTTTCCTTTTTTTTCAAAATCAAAAACCCAAAAAATAAATCCTTATATTGAAACCCCCGGGTTATTTCTTCTAAAATTATCCATTTCTCATCATAAGTCTTTCCCTCGAGTTATTTAATCTCTTTTTTGAATAAATATCCCATCATTTTTACAGTCTCAGCATCAAAGTAAAAAATGCATGTAAAATAAGTCAGTAAAACAAGAATGAGTAATAAAAATATTTTTCATATATATACTTCCGTTCCATGATTACATTTTTTTTCAGTTAGAAGAAGAAATACAAAATACAAAATAACGGGACTCAAATTGAACCCATAATCTCTCTTTCTCTCCTTAGACCCTCAATACCTGTGGTGAACATATAACGCTCGATCCAAATTTATGGGTTACCCATAGTCAACCAAGTCCGGGCCGAGCATTAGGTGTGAAGTGCTATGAAATAACCAATATAATGTTGCTAGTCAAATTTTAATTTTAGCTAACGTTTCACTTTTTTTGCATGCGATTCCAGATTCGAAATAAACTACGTGTGGGACTCGTGGGAGAACCCCTAAGTCCAAGTAAACAAAGTTATTAACGTAAAATAAATAAATTACACTTACCAGTATAACGCCCTCAAAATACAATCCAACAGCAAACCTACCATAACAAAGTGAGGGTGTGAGCCTATACCTAGTGGAAATATACAAAGTATACAAATGAGCGATATAAAAGAATACTCACACACTAAAATCACACGTATGCAATATATATATATATATATATATATACGAACCTTTACAAATACACATTTCAATGCGTTAACCGATTTACTTTTCAAAACCATATTTGTCCAGATTAATTTACCTTAATCTTGTAAAATACTTCCTTTACTTGTACTTTGCATTTTTCAACTAGTTTAACACACCAGGTTCAATACTTGAAAACCACCACACATAATTTATCCGACTACCTTCTTTACCAGAATTCCCCTTTTATTCATTTAAACTCACTTTAGTATTTTCATTGAAAATCACCATTTCAACGCACGCATCCATCGCATCTTAGAAAATACTTATTTGTCATTTGAAAACCTTTTTCAATACATACTTTGAAAATTATGGTTTAAACCGCGTAGGTTGCTTAGTCACCCATTTAACCACCTGCTTCACCATTTTTACCTCATCTTTAGGACATTAGTAGCTCTACACGTATACTTGTCCATTTCACATTTACTGAAATATTTATTACATTCATTTAAGTTAGATTGTGTTAACACATTTTACCACACAATCCATTTCTTGACATGTTCCATATTTCCTTTATCTTTTCTCATAATCTTCATATACTGCATACTTGCACGGGCTTCACAGCGACGGCTATGTGCACCATATGCTCTAGTCAGTGTTTTAGGGCTTTTTATCCAAGGGCTACGGTCCATTGTTTATTATTTCCCAGTTTCATCCGAGTCCTTGTTAATGTGTTTAACCTTTTATACATGTCCACATTATTCCATTTCTTCACTTTTACCCGATTGAAGCCAAAACCCGAAAACCGTTTGTTTTCCATTAACACTTGGAAAATCGTTGCTTTCTCCTTTAAGCCCCATATTTACAAACACATGATTTATACTAAAATCCTTCATGCTTTAGGACTTAATTAATTTTCACCCATACTAGTGTAAAGATATTTTTTGACATTTTTATCCCATAAAAATGTTTCACTTTAAGTAAATTACCAATTCACCCTTTATGTGCCAAATTCACAATTTAACCCTTATGAAGTGTTGTTTTCCCAATATGATTATTAAGTTTCCAACTTCACATTTTAAACATTTTTCCCAATATTCTTACTTGCTACATTAACGCCTTTAATATATAAAATAACACATTTCTGCATATTAAAGTCTCACTTTCTAGACATTTTAAATACACACTTTATTTATGGGATTTTTCATCTTAACACCCACATTACTATTACTCACACATTTGAACCCCTTCATTTCCTTTTTTAATCTTTGTTCCACCATTCATGTAAAACTCTACACTTCATACATTTACACATTTAAACCCATTTCACTTTCTACACAAGTTTCATACACTTTAAAATACCTATAAAAGTGAGGGTTTCTTCTTCTCATTGTTTAACTTCATTATTTACATAGATTGTCACACTTTAATTTCATAAAATGTCTTTAACAAGCCAAATGTATTTATTTATATAAAATCACTTTATTTAGCTTTTAAACACCATTCTAACACATTTTTATTCATAAAATGTTCAAGACATATATACTAAAAATTTAAATGTTTTAAAAACCCCTTTCAATTCATCCTTTGAAATGCAAAGATGATTACTTGACAACAAATGGATGAAAATCTAACATTTATTCAACTTATATTTATCCTAATATATGTACACAAACATGTCAATTTTATACAATATTCCAAACTTATATCAAGGTTACTTTTCACCACCCCAATTGACTCTAACAATGGTGGAAATGGTGTAGAACATGGAGGACCTCCCCCACCTCTAAAGGTGGCCTCAATGGGATCTCTAAAATCCCTATTAAACTTGTCTATATGAATCCATTATCCATTTTCATGGATGATCGTTTCAATCGCCAGGGAACCTATTCAATACCCATTTTAAACATCAAGAACACCATCCTTATCTTTACTCTAACATCACATAGAGTTTCTACTTTCAAGTATGGGTTGTAACACCTCTAGAAATCATGGTTATAAAGGTTGGTAGTGGTGGTGGTGTGTGGTAGAAGTTTGGGGAAGAAGTATTTTCTACATGGTAGCTCTAATCTACAGAGATAAGACTTAGAAAATCTTATGGCTTTTGTGTTTTATGGCTTCCTTTACGGTTCTCTATCTCTCTTATGATCAAACCACTTGCTTCTTAGGTATAAAAGGAAAGATTACAGTCCTAAAACACTTCCATAACAGGTATTAGGCGGTCCCCCAATTTACAACACATAACAACTAAGGGTTTATATCAAGACAATACTAAATAAATAAGCAACCTACCTGAGATCTGCTAGGGGCGGTCGACCACGGCCAGGTGTCCGGTCGACCGAACCCTATGTCAAAAACATCTTTTTTTGTAATTTTGACCCCATGATATTTTTATATACATTTTTAGTACTCTAAATACTCGATCAAATTATTTTTATCGTCTTCAAGGGCTTTTATAAAAACCGTGCAACGTTATGCCTTAACATGTCGCGTACCGGAAATATGACACCTTATACTTATTCGCATTCATATATTATTTTATTCCTCATTTAATCAACATAGAACTCTAATAATATATTAATTATAATCTTTTGAACCTAAATGTCCCTCCATACGGACCATGCAATGTGAAATTATCTTTTTAGTCACTATGTGTGACGCGTCACTTATGTATGGTTTCGGCTCAACACTTATGTATTTGTTTCCAATAATTTCTTTTTCGATTCCAATACTTCAGTTATAATTTATATATTTATTTTCTAGGGTGAGGTATTGCAAATTTCCCTCCTTATGGAATTTCGTCCTCAAAATTCTTAGTCCTCAACTTTAGGATCTATGCTAATTTCATCCTCAACACCATGGTCTAAAACCCAAAGATTTCAATTTCATCCATCACCATTGACAATACATGCCCAACGAAACCTACGTCCTTATTACAAATTCCCAAGCATACCTAACATGTATATCTAAAAAAACCTCGTGATGTCTGATATTCACAAAACATGGCACTATCACCTATGATCTCATCATCATGGATCGCTCTATATTAGGATCGATGACAAACATTTCCTAAAACAAATTATGGGTTACGTCTAGCCTAGGCATATACAACCTTAATAATTATGATTATACATACGAGAGATTTTTATGGCGATCACCTTAGCACATAGGTATACTCGACCGATATCTACTACGAGATCCTTCTACTAACCTAGAGCCACCCTAGGTATCACAACACAAGCATATACGAACAATCATATCCTTAATTTTACAATTCCAAGCAAAGTGAAACACTACCATCTAACATTTTATTAGGTTCCACTATTTACAACATTCTCAAGTCACAACCTCGGTACACACGACTAGGTCATAACTAATTATACCATCTAACTTAACAAAGAATGTTATCCTAAAGCAATCAAGTAACATATGCAATCTATATGCAACAATGTGAGACCACGATTACACACAAAAGTTGTGTAGAATAAGAGTGCATCTGAAGAAGAGTGCACTCAGATACAGTGACGCCTTAGCCATAATCGACCTAACCCATATCATTACTGATCTTACGTAAAGTCATTCCCAAATCATAACTAATTAATAACTTCCCATTACTGGGATCAAAGAGGACACAATGTATGCAACGAATCAAGCGATTGCCTTGCCAAAAGGAACAATCAGACTCTGACAATGAATCGTGCCCCATAACATACAAGCCACAATAAAATTTTGAAGTCTATAACTCTTAGGACATCCACATGCCCTATATTGGCCTATCAACCTTGATGGTTTCTAACTAAGAGTAGCCCATCCTTACTGGATGACTGGAATTCATAACTAATACTTCGAAAAAGCTGAAATGCTAGGTTTCCCTACTTAGGACTAATGCTACATAACCATAATTGGCTAGTAGAACAACCTGGACCAAATAAAATTATATTCTTTGAACACTCATCATTAGCCACTGACCTATCATACCTAAGCCTCCATAGTTTCAACACGCGATAACTACCCGAGTTTATGAAAACACTCTCATTAAGTGAAACACAATGCTCACATGTTTTCAAACATTCAACTCACGGACCGTTTCCACTACTCTTTGCAATGTCCTAAAAATAACAAATAATAACCATTTTAATGGCATCACAAACTTCCAAGCATTGCCTATTCCTAACACCTAATGATTTTCCCCACTCGGGTCAAACTAAATCATACCGATAGCACATGAAAGTGTTATATCCAATCCTACATCCCATTTCGAATGTTATCTTTGAAACAAGTATGAACATCTTCATGTTTTATTTCTTCTAGGTTCATAATCTAACATACATCAATATATTTTTTACATTATACTTGAAGTTGTAGACACCCCATTATGTTACCCCTAACTCTCCTTAGGTCCCTAGTATCTCCCTCCGTCACTACAAACCCATGTCATGTCCCGAGTACTAACCTAGAAGCCATCGAGCACTCCCCGGCTCAGTTTGACCAAAAAGTCAAATTCTTAACCTCGATCGAAACTGAATGAATCTTCGAAGAGCACTGAATACCCTTTCCAATGGTCCGTCCCGTGCGCGATTCCGACTTACCATGCGGACGAACGATCAGTTTGACTCCCAAAGGTCACCGAAAGCTTTTCGGGCCCGGTTGACCAAAGTAAACACCCCAAACCAGGTCAAAATCTTTGGAATGTCGAAGTGCATCTCCTAACCTTTCCAACGGTCTGCCCCGTGCGCGATTTGGACTTACCATGCGAACGAACGATCCGTTTGCATCCAAACGATTCCCCGTCCGATGGACCGAAAAATACTTTTGAGCCATATTTAACCCAAAGTTAACTCCCGAACCGAGAGCGGTCCAAAGGACTTTCCAAGGTCTCTGAATTACCTTTCCAACGGTATGCCCCGTTCGCAAATTTGACAAACGGTTTGCCCTCGGCAGCCGATTTTCCAGAAAAGCCTGAAGCGCACTGCCAAATGGCAGGTTCCAGACCCTACCTATCGGCAGGTGACGATAGGCAGGAATAGGTATATGCTAATCGACAGTTACCTGGGACTATAAAAGGAGGGCTTCACCTCATTTGCAAGGAAGAGCCCTGATCTGATAAAATTCACTCTCAACGAATCCCAGAAACCTCTCTCGAAGGCAGCGTGATTTCAACCCCCAAATCCCTTTTTTACTTCCACTTTTCATCATCCTTTTCATCAATCTTAGTGAATTTATAACTCTCAATCATCATCCAAATGCAAGGGATGCTCTCCAACATTCAAGATCAAGCTCAAGATCTTCAAGAAGGTCCAACTTTCTCTACTTTCTCTTAAATTATCTTAAACTCTCAATAACTTATTTTATTACCTAGCACTATTCTTATCTCATCTCACACATTCTAATATACTTTTTTATTTAGTATTATTGCACATATCTTATTTTCATATAAATAAAAATCCAAAAAACAAGAAAAAGAGGGTTTGCTCATAAATTCCAAATGGGATTCTCATACCTTTTCTCACACATTTCACACAACTAAAACACTTTTTCTACACACACACACACTTAAAAATAAGAGATCCCCCATTTGGATTTCTGGAATAAACCCCACCTCTCGTTTTGTATGCGAACTACATGGATTTTGATGCCTTTATAGGCTATGTAGGCGTCTCGAGGTAAAACTCGAGGCTCGAGTCCTCTCTCTCACCTTTTCTTTTACTTCCTGTTTTCTCTCAATCTAATATTCCTATATTCTATATACTTTCCCTTAGTGACGTATTGCTCCATATGTGTTATCGTTCCATTATAGCGATCAACGTAGGGGTAATCGCGTAAATCTTATTTTTCCAATATTATTCTTATATCATCCTACGGATGACTCGCTTTATCTTTTCCACGATACAAGTCGAGGATTCCTACCTCCATATATATATATATATATATATACACACACACATGCACACATATCACAGGGGAAAATATAGAGGAAAATAGCAAATATTCATGAGCGACCGAAAGGGAGGAATGGGTGCCTAACACCTTCCCATTTCGTAACTAAGCCTCTGAACCCTTCTCGAATCATTTTGGTTTTGCATGCATCAGTATGTCTTTGGATGCCATCCTTCGGGATGTGTTCCCTTTTTTCTTTTGTCTGTTTTGAGTAAAATAGACGACGAATCTAAATCTCTCTAGATTTTTACACGTCATCTCAAAATGACACCGGCCGAAGCGCTCCCAAGAGGGATGCACGGGACCCGAAGGATCATCTCCCTTCGCATGCCTGCCTCATCTCGGTGAGGATCGGGGATGGCCACAGTGGCGACTCTGCTGGGGACTATGTGTATTTTGAGGGCTTGACTCTATTTGTATGGATGTTATATTTGTTTATGTTTCCTACCATGTCTGCATGTTCCCCCTTTTCCATGTATCCCATGCTTTTTCTTATGTTCACACACTTGTAGAAAATTCTCCATTTACATTTTACACCACGTGCACCTAGGATCACATACATCCCCATGTTGCACGCATCACTCATACATACTTGGTGTACATTTTGGGGACTTATACTTTGCTCCTTGTTTGGCATAATCAAGAAAGGCATTGTCATCATAAGATACTAATAAGAGAATCATGAATGATTCACACGAGATCACCAAAGAGCATTGATATTGACCAAATTTTACCTAGTAACTGGAGGGTCACTTCGTGATGGGCGCTGGTCCGGTAGGTCGTAGTTAGCCTAAGCAATACGACTCTCACCTTCCATTGTCCAAGTACCTTCGACGTATATCGAACGGTTCCCCCGCATCGTACCGCTTGACTAAAGTCATGACGGGAGGTATATCGCAGGTAAATCGTTCACGTACACCGAGTATATCGAATTCGTTCTCTCACGTACCGTCCCCTTGACGTATATGGTGAGGCAATTCACGTACACTCAGGTATATCAAATGGCTTGTCCACACGTACCGATTGCCCGCAAGAGTAAGACGTATATCGTGGAAGTCACGTCAATGGGGGGAACCCATGCCGATTCACACAACCAACTGCATACCCTCATATCGGTGTCAAACCTAGGACACGCACTTTAGATTGTCGGTTTCAACCCGAAACTCTGCCAAAATTTTGGGTCGGCCTACCGCCAAATTTTTGTGCATTTTTAAAACGGGACCCTGTCCGTGAGCCTAGTTACAAGTCCAAACCGTAGCTTTGCATATATTGAAAACCCCACTTTTCCAGGCTCGAGTCCTTTCTTGCATTGCGTTTAGGAGAATTAAATATCAGTGAGAACATAATAATCATGCTGAGTTCCATTTCCAAAAGCATTTTTCCCTTCTTTATCAAAAATCCAAAAACATTTTTCCCTTCTTTATCAAAAATCCAAAAACATTTCTCCCTTCTTTATCAAAAATCCAAATATAGTTCTTCCTTTTTTCTCTAAAATAAATCTCATCCTACGCCTTCTCAGGCAGATTACAAGCCCTTGGCCTGTCTCCCTATTGGCTTCGATCTTCAGTTAAATCACCCCGAAGTTTCATTCGTTCCTCTACTACTTCTTCCGATTCTGGAATCCATCCACTTTCCATGGAGAATACAGATCAAGCACCAGTCATACAGTTGGATCTGACGACAGTCCTATCTCAGCTCATATCTAAGATTGACAACCTCCAAACTGAGGTCCGAGAAATGTAATGAAACCAGGTTCCAATTACTAAAAATCTCGAGGATCTATTACCTCATGCTATGGGTCCACCCGAGCGTATTTCGTTTTCGGAAGAATATCAGCACGCTCCACGTGCCCCTCCTACCAATGGGCTACTGCCTGCCCAACTACCAATGCCAAACATTGCCCAGCCCGAGATTTCATGTCGAAATATAAATACAACGAAGAGCTTGAGGTCACCCGTTGTGATTTAGAGCTGCTCAAACAGAATCTTGGGGAATCAGTTAGTAACTTCATAACCCGGTGGAGGGAGCAAGCAGCTACCATGACTAATCGGCCATCCGAGGAAGAACAAGTCAGCAGAGTGAAGAAGAACTTCTTGCCCCATGTTCGAGAAATGATGGGAGGATAATAATATCCCCACTTATGAGCTCTGAGAGAGGCTGGAGTGGAAATCGAGGAAAGCCTCGTTAAAATAGAGGTTTGACCGAAGAAGGTGTCCGGACAGTTCACCCTTAAAAAGTATGATAAGCCTGCCGGTGCTATAGTTTCAACCATCAACAACATCTCTCAACCAACCACATCATGGGAACCAGAAAGCTGCCCTTTCCCCATCCGAAGGGAATACACTGAGCTCCATACTCCCCTCTCCAAAGTTTACCAAGCCCTCTTAAGCCAAAACCTCATCAAGCCCTTGGATCCACGTCCGTTGCCAAATCCACTCCCAAGAAATTTCAAGACCGATGCTCATTGTGACTTTCACCAAACTGCCAGCCATACCACCAACCAATGTTTTCACCTTCAGAACATAATCCAAGATCTCATTGACCGGGGTACCATCGCCCCACCAGCCAATCCTAAGCCAAACACTACTCACAATCCACTTCTGAATCATGCTAACGCCATCTTCTTAGAAGAAAACCAAGATTTCGATCCCTCAACTCAAATCACACCCATATACTCTCCTAAACCTTTACAAATTTACCCATATTTAATCCTACACCCTACTAGCCTCGCTGATCAGGAACTATCACTCCTTACCAGAGTATGCATCACTGTCCATACTCGTTCTGAAAAGGTTAGTATGGAATTGTTAGAGGTGTTAAACCAACTCCTAGAGTTCGGGCTGAAATTACCCTCACAGATGGTCACAGATTGCCAGAAGTTTAGCAAACTGTTCTTGGAGGCACGAAAGTGGGCCTGAGATTCAGAAAAGTGGGTAATAACAATCGACGAAGTTAGCCTAGATGATGTTGTCCAGACTATGGCAGAATTATTCGGGCAAACCAATAGCATTTGCAGTATTACCAGGTTACTTGACACTTTGAAGCTACAAGGGTGTTTGGTCCCTTCAATCACACATATCCTGACAGAATAGGAGAACTTGTATGAAGAAGCCGTTGAAATTGTGGAATTCATTGACTTTATATGGAAAGACAGGATTGTTACCACCGGATGGGGGGAGAATTTGAAGATTCGAGTGAAAAACAAGCTTCAGAAAGAAGTGTCCTAGTAGCCGACATATATGGGATGATATCATTTGAAGAAATCCTCAAGAAATAAATAGGGTGGCAGAACAACCTAAGATTGAAGAGGAGATGGGATTCATGTTCTTTACGTCTTCAGTAAATCATGTGAACAGATCAGGGAGACATTTCTAGGTTCCAAGATCACTACCAACAAATGACAAGGGGAAGGGCATTGAAACCAGAGATGACCATTGAGGAGAGCAAGATCCTCGATCAATTGAAGAAAACTCAAGTTAGCATCACTCTATGGTGACTTTTCATGTCTTCCCAACTGCACAGATATGCTTTAATCAAATTTCTCACTAGACCCACAATTCATCCATCTACCTCACCAGAAGAAGCAGTAAATCTGGTCGGATCCTTAACCTCTACCTGAATGTTATCATTATCTGAAGAAGAAATCCCCAGAATTGGGGCAAATCACAATCATGCACTCAACATCTCTGTCGAAGTTATGGGGAAGGTCGTGCCACTCTCCCTTGTCGATAATGGATCCGCCTTGAACGTTTGCCCTCTGAGAACCTTCAAGTGTTTAGGCCTGAAAGAAAGTGACCTCGCTCTAACCTCCACTACTGTACGTGCCTACGATAATACCCCTCGTGAGGTGATGGGATCCATAAAACTTGTAATAGGGGTTGTCCCTATAAACCCTGTCGTCGAATTCCAAGTCATAGACATCCCAGCTTGTTCAACCAGTTGCTCAGACGACCCTGGCTCCATAATATCAAGGGTGTGTCTACCTCACTCCATCAGAAATTGAAGTTCTTCGCCGACGGGCGAGTCATCACCATTTTGGGCGAAGATAAAAGTGACGAGGGCGTAAGAACCAGGAGTCTAATCCTTGAGATACAGCACAGGTCAAATGATATGCTCCTATCAGGATTCCGAGTTGAGCCACTCTTACTCCCAACAGGGGACGATTTCAAAGAAAGGGTTTGTCCAGAATATGACCCTCATGGCAATCTCAATGTGATTCAGATATTCAAAAACATGCACTTCATGCCCGGACTGGGACTAGGGCGAAGGCAACAAGGGATACTTGAGACCATCGAACTGAAGAAAGCTTTTCCTCCTTGTGGCTTGGGGTATCAACCACCAGAACAAGATCTCAGAATGATCCATCAGTCTCGACTAAAGAGAAGATTAGACTGCATCCAAACTATACGAGGAGACTCCTTGAATGGACGATTCATCAAAGAAGGCGAAGACTTCCCCTTTTGCGATTTTCCAGAACCATGGTATGACCACACAGACAAGAAGATGAAGCCAGAAATGGAGATTATTTTCAAAGACAGCTACCCATGGGTCGAAAGTTTCCAACACCGTGTACAACCGCTCATCAAAGATACCGAAGAGACTGAGGAAAGTGATTCTGAAGATTCCTTCAACTTATAGATACTCGGGCTGGCACTCTGCATGGTTCATTCAGGCACTACATCAATCGACCCATCCCGTCTGATTAAAGCTGCTGATACTCCTCTCCTCAACTAGCATGCTACACAAGTTCTACCTCTTGAGATCTCCCCTAACCCCAATGTTTATCTTATTTCTTCTCCTACTATCTATCCTTGTTCAAATGTAATCGAGACCTCTTTTGATGAGGTTCTCAATGATGTCTTTCCTATCAATGAAATAAATGAAGATTTTGAGTATCTTGCTGTGCCTTACATTAATTGTTTAGATTCTAATCGAACTTTTGATGATGATGATTTTGCAAATGAACAATTCTTAACTTATCTAAATAAGGTTAATAATAAACAACATAACCGCATTCAAGTTAATGAAGAAGAGACTGTTGTTATTAATCTCGGTTCTAGTAGCCAATTGCGCGAGATTAGGATAGGGGCCACCCTTGACGAGCATGAGCGTGCACAAGTCGAAGAATTGATAAAGGAGTTCGTGGATGTCTTTGCATGGTCCTATGATGATATGCCCGGCATTGATCCTGAAATAGCTCAGCATGAGATCCCCACTCTCCCAGCTCACAAGCCTGTTAAACAAAAATTGAGAAAACTCCGCACCGAATGGTCGTTAAAGGTCAAAGAAGAGGTGGTCAAATAGATAAGCGTGGGTTTCATTCGAGTGGTCGAATATCCCACATGGCTAGCCAACATTGTACATGTGCCAAAATTAGGAGGGAAGGTTCGAATGTGTGTGGACTACTGAGATTTAAACAAAGCTTCTCCAAAGGATGATTATTCTCTACCCAATATCGACATGATCGTGGAAAACACAGCCAGTCATGCTCTCAAGTCATTCATCGATGGGTTTGCCGGATACAGCCAAATCAAGATGCACCCAGACCACCAAGAAAAAACTGCATTCATCACTCCATGGGGAACCTTTTGCTACACCGTTATGCCATTCAGTCTTAAGAATGCTTGGGCTACCTACCAAAGGGATGCCACAACCATCCTGCACGATCTGATTCACAAGGAGGTCGAGGTTTATGTGGATGATATGATTATCAAGTCCAAAACTAGAGAAGGTCATGTTCTCGCTCTCCGAAAGTTCTTCGAACGATTGCGACGATATCAGATGCGACTTAATCCACAGAAGAGTTACAAAGGGAAAACTCTTGGGATTCATGGTCAGCGAAAAGGGGATAGAAGCAGATCCTGCAAAGCTGAAGGACATACTTGAGAAGTCACCACCCCGAACAGAGAAAGAAGTTCGAGGTTTTCTTAGGAAATTACAATATACCAGCCGGTTCATTAGCCATCTAACCTCCATCTGTGAACCGATCTTCAAGCTCCTATGAAAGGATTTAACCAAGGTTTGGAATGAGGCCTGCCAAGAAGATTTTAACTGAATCAAATAATACCTGACCCAACCTCCAGTGCTCATGCCACCACAGTCTAATCTCCCTTTGCTCTTATACCTAACCATAACCCACACTACAGCTGGGGCTTTGCTAGCCCAATACCTTGAGGACTCCCATAAAGAAAGAGCCATCTATTATGCCAGTCGTAAATTGGTCGGGTATGAGGTCAACAACACTGCCTTGGAGAAGGCATGTGTCGCACTTGTATAGGTCACCCAAAAGTTACTACACTATATGCTCGCCTTACCCATCAAACTTGTATCCCGAATGGACCCCATCAAATACATGCTTGAGAAACCCGCCTTATCCAGTCGAATGGCTCGATAGTTAATGCTCCTAACTGAGTTCGACATCGTGTACATCACCGAGAAGGCCATTAAAGGAAGATCCATCTCTAACTACCTCGTCGATAACCCAATAGACGAAGCAGATGTTCGGATCTACGAATACCCAAATGAAAATATCCTCTACACCACTCAAGACCGCCTTCGATGGAAAAAGTTCTTTGACGGTGCTGCCAACAAAAAGGGATAAGGCATTGGGATACTTCTGATCGCCCCAGATGACTCCCACACTCCCATCGCCATTAAATTGGATTTCCCTTGCACTAATAACATGACAGAATACGAGGCATGCACAGTGGGCCTCAAAGTTGCTTTGAAGAAAAGTATTCAACACCTTGATGTCTACGGGGATTCTGCCCTTATCATTGGTCAGGTGCTCAGAAAGTGGAAAGTCAAGGATGAAAAGCTCCAACCCTTCCATGCCCACTTAGAAGAGTTAGCCTCCCGATTCTGAGATATCATCTTCCATTACCTACCCCGAGCAAAGAATAACCTAGCTGATGCTCTCGCTACCTTGGCCTCTATGGTCGATATGCCTGAGGGAATAACAATGACCCTCATCCTAGTTTAAAAGCAAGAAAAATCGACCCATTGCTACCATATTGAGCTTATCTCCACCGAAGATCCCAAACTACCCGATTGCTAGTATTATGATATCTGGTGCCTCCTCAAACATGGTAGATATATCGAGGGTTCTAAAAAGAAAGATCGAACGACTCTCCGGAGGCTGATCGCCCAGTACTTCATATGTCATAAAGCCCTACTCAAGAGGAACTTCGATGGAACTCATCTACACTGCATCGCAAGGGCCGAGATTGAGAAGATAATATAGAAAATCAACAGCGGGGAATGCATACCCCACATGAATGATCACATTCTCACCAAGAAGATCATCCGACAGGGATACTACTAGACCACCATGACCCAGGATTGCACTGCCTATGTTCGGAGATGCCTCAAATGCCAACCATTCTCCAATCTTCAACACTTGCCTCCGTAAGAATTATACAACATCACCTCCCCCTGTCCATTCTCCACCTGGGGTGTCGACATCATAGGGAAGGTTAAACCAAAGGCTTCAAACAGACATGAGTTCATCCTAGTCGCCATTGATTACTTCACCAAATGGGCCGAAGCGGAGTCATACGCAGTATTGAATGCCAAGAAAGTGGCCAAATTCCTTAAGAATAATATCATCTGACGATATGGGGTCCCCTATGAGCTGGTGTCAGATAATGGGTGGCATTTCGAAGCAAAAGTCACAGAAGTAGTCAACGAGTACGGGATTCAGAGACATAAATCTTCTCCCTACCGACCTCAGACCAATGTTGAAGTGGAAGCCGCTAATAAAAACCTCAAAGCTATCATCAGCAAAATGACTTAAAGTTATAGGGATTAGGACGATCGGATCATGTACGCCCTCTGGGGCTATCGAACCTCAATACGAACTTCTATTGGGGCTACTCCTTACTCCCTGGTCTACGACCTGGAAGAAGTCCTGCCTGTGGAGCTGGAAATACCCTCGTTACGCATCATGCTCAAAAATAAACTTATCGAAGAAGACTGGTGCCAAAGATGTCTTGATGTGCTAGCCCTCCTAGATGAAAGAAGATTAAAAGCTCTTTACCACATACAAGGTTACCATCGCCGAATAGAGCGGTCATTCAATAAGACAGTCATGGACCGCGGTATCCGGGAGGGGGATTTAGCCCTCAAAGAGATAATAGAACCCATCTGGGACCCCAGAGGGAAATTCAAGCCCAATTGGAGCGCCCCCTACATTGTGAAGAAAATCTTATCTGGCGGTGCCGCCATGCTCACTGACCTAGATGGGGAAGAGATGGCTCATCCAGTCAATCTAGACTGTCTCAAGAAATTCTACCCCTAGTCCAAAATCTCGGCGCGCTACGACTCTTCTCATCCCCCTTCTATTCTAAAAAAAAACTCTTCATTTCCCTCTACCCAGAACTACGTGGGCCTGATCCTCTGCAAAAAAAAACTATTTTCAAACAGATAAAAAACTTTTTCAAAAATCCCAGAGGTACGTAGGCAGCTCATGCACCTCACATGAGTGCGGCCCTTTATTTTTTTACAAAAGACCATTTATTTTCTTACCTCCGAGAATGGAGGTTCATTCTAAAGAATAATTGAAAAAAAGGATTATGTATGCCTTAGCGATTGGTGTAGATAATTCAAAATTACAAAATTCATCGAAAGGCACAGCTGGATGATCAGAAACTTGTTTATTTCATTAATAAGAAAATTCAGCACGGATTACATAAGAAAAAGGAAAGGATAACTCCCTTCCCCTTACTACCATAAAAAGCCACATAACATCCCCCACATCTATTACATGAATAAAATCCCCATGAGTCCTACCTACAGCCACCAGAGGAGCCTGCACCCTCATCATCTACATCCGGAGGTCGCCAAGTTTCCCCTTCCTGAATAAAGTGTCGTAAACATTCCATGGATCGATGAGCGTTAATTATCTTCGAAAAGACCACAACACCCCCTTCCATGGTGTTAGAAAAAACAAACCACTTTGTCCAGTCTCCACTGCCAACATCTTTCTTACTACTCTCCTCCATAACCACTTCATATAATCCCAGGGACATGCCAAACTTTTCCGAAAGATTGGTAAGGACGGGTATATGGACGTCGATTTCCCCATAGAGACCCAAGCAACAGACATAGACGCTCAGTCAAATCTTCTACCAGAAAGAAATTTGAGGTCCGAGGGGGCACGACTTGTGCCCAGCCAAATTAGCGCAAAAGACGCTAAGGGAAATAAAAAAATGTCTGTCTAAGACCAACCAACTGCACATATGAATACTCTCCTAGCTCCAGAACAGGCTGCAATTGTCCCCACCAAGGCACTGACCAATACAGCCCACGAGCCCCATGCACCACAAGCCAATGCTCGCAGTTCTCAACATACATGCCAACGTTGATGAAGAAGTGTGAAAAGATGTTGGGTATGGCCAACATGGGATACTCTGGAGGAGTCGCCAAGCGGAATCTTTCAGACAACCACATGAACAGCATCATAGGACTACCCCTAAAAAAGTCAGAACGACCTTCTCTCCAGGCATCCAGTCCATTCAGGGTCTCTGCTAGTATCACCGTAGTAGGATTGCGACGATATGATATCCATGAAGTTATGGATGCAAGTTGTGGGTCCACTTGCACCTCCCTAATCACCAGCAGCAATTTGGAAACCAGACCCAGAACAACGGCTCCAGCATAGCCAACATCACCTACTTCCCACAAATGCACGGACTACAGCATTATCGGGAGGGAGATCCTTCCTCCAGCAACCAATAATCTAGCTGCCGAAGGCAAAATATGAAGAAGCCCGGCCAAAAAATCCCTAGGAGAGCGGGAAAATTCAGAAAAATCCGCAGCAACACTAGGATTTACACCCAGTATGGCAGAAAATTCCTCGTAAGTAGGACAAACTTCATCCTATCTAAAGCGGAATATATGGTCTTCGGGGTACCAGAATTGTACCGCCGCCATCAACACGTTCCACTCAAAAGGCCGATTGCACCACAGGGAGACTCGACACATGTTGAAAGCATCGTAGTCAACATTATAAGAGTACATTTCTTCCAAGGCTTCGAAGTAGTTGACAAACTCAATGCTACTAGAGAGAGCCATCTTGCAAGGCTAAGAGATAGTGGGCAAGCAAGTAAAAATGCAAAGGTGTGATGAAAACACTCCACCCTTACCCCTTTTTACACTTAAGAACCCTCACAAGAGACACAACCCTTGCAGAAATCGGAGGGAATCCTACCCCACAAGATACCAAGGCTGAAGAGGGTACCAATCAAATCTTTGAATTGATGGTACTGGACTGAATTGTCGATAGGCAGGTCAGGGTGGTTGCCGATCGGCACCCCCCCATTTTTAAAAATTTCCCTCTTTTCCTCTTTTGTCAGATCAAAAAACTTAATAAAAATAAATTGGCATTCTCAATAGAATTTCAAAATCCCTTTTTCTCCTTATAAAATTTCCCCCTTTTTTACTTCAAAAAATTCCAAAAGGTTTCCTTTTTACGGTCTCAGTAGCAAAGTAAAAAGCGCATGTGCATGCATTCATCATTAAATAAAAGATAATCAAAAAACTCCATTGCATTGCATCAATTTGTGTTATGTGTTACATCAATTTTGGAGGAAATAAAAAGAAAAAGAAAAAATAACAGGACTCAGCCCAAACCCGCATTCTTTCTCTCTCTCTCTCTCAAGAGTTTCCACCCCTGCGGCGTGCTCTCTTCCCCCTACGATGAGGCGATGCGCCACCACTACTCGAGCCCGAGTCCTCTCCAGATGAAGCAGACGGCACCAAGCAAGAAGGAACAAGAACCGCATCTCGAATATGGGAATTCGCCGAAGATATCTAGTCTCTGATGTCCCTTAGCCAAGTGGTCGACACCCAAACTTGCTGCAAGGAAAGGCCAAATCAGTATCAAAGCACAAATGACTAAAACATAAAAGAAAGAAAGAGAGGAATAGAAAAGTATACCGCAGGTCGAAGGACCTCCTCTGTCAAAACCAACTCCTCTCGATCCATCGCATGAGGACGGTGCAACATAAGCACCATCCCTCCATCAGCCCGCCAAATATTATACGAAGGGGGTATGCAACCGCACAAAAAGAACCTCTGAGGTCGCCACCGCCGATGGACCAGTGCCGCTATGGGAAGAACCCATTGCCCGACTCCGACTTGTAGGATGGAAATGCAGGGAATCATATATGTTGGGCGCCATCAACAAGCTTGTAACAAAGTCCATATAATCATATTGCGCAGCCGTATCGGTGTACAACAAGTAGGACTCACCGATCATCGCCGCAATCCTATCATCCTCTGACAGTAGTCGCTCCCGCCTCATAGACGTAGGAGGATGCGCAGGTGGTAACACCACCTCCTCGGTAATATGACGAGCCACCCTCTCCCCGAGATACCAGGAATGGCCAAACTCATGCGCCAGAAAATGCCTTATCTGCGCGTTTACCCTAGTCGCCCTCGCATCCTAAATGGCTGTCCCCCAGGGATAAAAGGTCACTGAAAATATCCAAGCGAGCATAAATTAATACAAGATCAGAAGGAGCAAAGACCAAGATTGAAATGGAAAGAGTCTTACCCTACCACTGGTCAGGTCATTCAAGACCTGACACACCGCCTCCAGGGAGAGAGATCCCTTCGACTGCCGATTGGCCTTACGCCATCAATACAATCGACAGAAGTCCCCAACAATGTCGTCCTTCAAAGCAATAAGTGGGGTAGTGAACCCAATCTCCTCATAGAACCATGTCTGAATTCACAAACAAAATGAGATGCATGAAAGGAAAATGCGAATGCATGAAAGGAAATGCGCAAACTGAAGAATACCTCAAGAAGGTACGTGGCCCCAGTAAAAGTCTACCGACAGTACCGGCTGAATGCATCTAGAGAAGAGTAAAGGGTCGCCCAAGTCAGACTCCCCCAATCATAGAAGGGGATGTTCGAAAACATCCTCAGGTACGGAAAGAACCACAAATGAATGACGTCGTCGCTCGACGCCACCATGAAACCTCCCAATACCAGCAAAATGAATAATCGGGCCATTTGCCTCACTTGTATCCCATCCTCCACATCAATCACCCTGCTCAGCAGAGCATCCTTCAGCAGGGACAACCGAATTGAATCTCCAGAAACTATCCATCCTACATCACCAAGTGTCGCACGCACTGCCTCCGGTCTCACCCGTAAAGAGCGATTCACCTCTATCTGCTCTCCATCATAATCCAGCCCCAGTAGCTACTACACGTCTATGGGAGTCACAATCATCTCCCCGAAGCCTAAATGGAAGGTGTGGGTAGTATCCCACCACCTCTCTCCCAAAGCGCACAAGACCGCTGTCGAACGAGGCGTCTCATCCAGCACCGATGCCAACCGCCCAAAACCCGCTGATGATACCATCCAACACACCACAGGTGGGAGATGCTCCCAGACATCCCTGAGCCCCATTGTCCCACGGGCACGCATGTTCTTTAAAGAAATATCAGATTGTAAAAAAGGAAAAGTCTCATCAAAAGTCAAGAAAGAAAGAAAAATCACCAAAAAGAGAAGAACGCCAAAGGTCGGGTTACTTACATAACCGTCGGGACTCACTCTCGAAGAGCGATGGCTCCCGCAGCAAGGTTCGCTCATCTGCAACAGGCTCAAATGAATCAAAGGAGTTCTCACTCCCCAAAGCAAGAGGCGCCATAGCCCTCCACTCCACATTCGCCCAGTCATCAACAGTCAACCACTCCCGGTGGACTGCAGTGCTCACAAAAGCGGCCATTTCTTGAAGATCGGAATGCTAGAACGATTTGCAGAAGAATCGCAGGGAGAAAGAGAGAAAATAAGCTGTAAGAAATGAGGGGATTCTCCCCCTTTATATAGGATGCCAAGTGCCATGCTGATCGGAACCTCCCCCTACCATACCGATTGGCACTAACCCCTTGCCTTCCCGAGGTAGCCCAAAAGTCCGTGCCACTGCCGAATGGCACCCTTCATACTATGCCGACCGGCACCCCCTTAAATTTAGTTTAGAAATTCCCAGAAAATACCTAAAAGCCTCGAAAAATCCCCAAAAAATTCCTAAAAATCCCAGGAAGGATTTAAAGGATTCTCACCAAGAAAACTCCGCGTTACCTCTAACGGAACCCCTCTTTCCCAGAAAATCCTCAAAAACCAAGTGAAAACTCCTCCCGGTAAAGCTCCAGAGGATCTCCAAGGATCACCTGACAACTACCCTAGCAGAATTCTCTTACAGCACCAAAATAGGTTGTTCCGCTTGTGAGGTATCCTAATGAAACAAAAGCTTCCCTAGCTATCAGCTCCCCATGTCAAATCAAAATCACAAAAGCACTGTCCCCAGCAAAATCAAAATCTAATCTTCATCCACCCTTTAGGTCAGAATTGACCTCGGTCTTGGATCGTCACCTGAGTTGGATCAGAATTGACCCCAGTCCTCGGTCGTAACCACTCTTTAGGTCAGAATTGACCTTGGTCTTAGATCATCACCTGAGTTGGGTCAGAATTGACCCCGGTCCTCGGTCGTCACCACTCTTTAGGTCAGAATTGACCTCGATCTTGCATCGTCACCTGAATTGGGTCAGAATTGACCCCGACCTCGGTCGTCACCACTCTTTAGGTCATAATTGACCTTAGTCTTGGATTGTCACCTGATTTGGGTCAAAATCGACCCCGGTCCTCGGTCGTCACCACTTTTTAGGTGAGAATTGACGTCGGTCTTGGATCGTCACCTGAGTTGGGTCAGAATTGAACCCGATCCTCGGTCTTCACAACTCTTTAGGTACAAATTGACCTCGGTCATGGATCATCACCTCAGTTGGGTCAGAATTGACCTCGGTCCTCGATCGTCACCACTCTTTAGGTCAAACTTGACCTCGATCTTGGATCATCCCCTGAGTTGGGTTAGAATTGACCCCAATCCTCGATCGTCACCATTCTTTAGGTCAGAATTGACTTCGGTCTTGGATCGTCACCTGAGTTGGGTCAGAATCGACGTCGATCCTCGGTCGTCACCACTCTTTAGGTCAGAATTGACCTCAGTCTTGGATCGTTACCTGAGTTGGTTCAGAATTGACCTCGGTCCTCGGTTGTCACCACTCTTTAGGTTAGAATTGACCTTGGTCTTGGATCGTCACCTGAGTTGAGTCAGAATCAACCCCGATCCTCAGTCGTCACCACTCTTTAGGTCAGAATTGACCTCGATCTTGTATCGTCACCTGAGTTAGGTCAGAATTGACCCCGGTCCTCGGTCATCACCACTCTTTAGGTCAGAATTGACCTCGGTATTGGATCATCACTTGAGTTGGGTCAAAATTGACCACGGTCCTCGGTCGTCACCACTCTTTAGGTCAGAATTGACCTCGATCTTAGATCGTTACCTGAGTTGGGTCAGAATTGAACCCTGTCCTCGATCGTCACCACTCTTTAGGTCAGAATTGACCTCGGTCTTGGATCGTCACATGAGTTGGGTCAGAATTGAACCCGGTCCTCGGCCATCACCACTCTTAGGTCAGAAATGACCTCGATCTCGGTCATCACCACTCTTAGGTCAGAATTGACCTCAATTATTAGATATTCACCCTAGGCCCGCAGATTCGACTTAGACCTGCAGAATTTGTCATCCCCAATACCACTTCAGGTCCTCAGAATTGACCTGAACCTTCGATCGTCATTCCATCCCCATCACACTCCTTTGGTCCTCGGAATCGGCCTCGACCCATTGAATTGGTAATACTCCCTCAAAAGCATCATATGGTGTCTATTCGACGGTCATCATTTGTTCCAAACTCACCCATCGAAGGGCTCTATAGACGCCCCATTCTACTACCCCCTAACTCTCCTTAGGTCTCTAGTACCTCCCTCCATCACTACGAACCCAGGTCATGTCCCGAGTACTGACCTAGAAGCCATCGGGCACTCCTCGGCTGAGTTCGACCAAAAAGTCAAACTCTTCATCTCGAACGATACTGAATGAATCTTTGAAGGGCACAGAATACCCTTTCCAACGGTCTATCCCGTGCATGATTCGGACTTACCATGCGAACGAATGATCCGTTTGCGTCCGAAACTTTACCTAAAGGCCACTGGGCGCTCCCGGGCTCTCTTTGACCTATGTCAACTCTTCATCTCGACTGAGGCTAAATGAATCTTCGAAGGTCACTGAATCCCTTTTCCAACGGCTTGTCCCGTGCGCAATTCTGACTTTCCATGCGGACGAACGATTCATTTGACTTCAAGAGGTCACCGAATGCTTCCCGAGCCCGGTCGACAAAAGTTACTCCCCAAACTGGGTCAAACTCTTTGGAATGTTGAATTACATCTCCAAAACTTTCCAACAGTCTGCCCCGTGTGCGATTCTAACTTACCATGCGGACGAACAATCCATTTGCGTCCGAACGATTCCCCGTCCAATGGACCGACAAATGCTTCCGAGCCATATTTAACCCAAAGTTAACTCCCGAACTGAGATAGGTCCAAAGGACTTTCCAAGGTCTCTGAATTACCTTTCCAACGATATGCCCCGTGCGCGATTTTGACCAACGGTTTGCCCTCGGCAGTCGATTTTCCAGAAAAGTCGGAAGCGCACTGCCAAATGGCAGGTTCCAGACCCTGCCTATCAGGAGGTGACGATAGGCTGGAATAGGTATATGCTGATCGATAGTTACCTGGGCCTATATAAGGAGGCCTTCACCTCATTTGCAAGGAAGAGCCCAGATCTCATAAAATTCACTCTCAACGAATCCCCGAAACCTCTCTTGAAGGCAGCATGATTTCAACCCCCAAATCCCTTTTTTACTTCCACTTTTCATCATCCTTTTCATCAATCATAGTGAATTTATCACTCTCAATCATCATCCAAATGCAAGGGATGCTCTCCAACAATCAAGATCAAGCTCAAGATCTTCAAGAAGGTCCAACTTTCTCTACTTTCTCTTAAATTCTCTTAATCTCTCAATAACTTGTTTTATTACCCAGCACTTTTCTTATCTCATCTCACACATTCTAATATACTTTTTTATTTAGTATTATTTCACATCTCTTATTTTCATATAAATAAAAACCCAAAAAATAAGAAAAAGAGGGTTTGCTCATAAATTCCAAATGGGATTCTGATACTTTTTCTCACACTTTTCACACAACTAAAACACTTTTTCTACACACACACACACTTAAAAATAAGTGATCCCCCATTTGGATTTCTGGAATAAACCCCACCTCTCGTTTTGTATGCGAACTACATGGACTTTGATGCCTTTATAGGCTACGTGGGCTTCTCGAGGTAAAACTCGAGGCTCGATTCCTCTCTCTCACCTTTTCTTTTACTTCCTATTTTCTCTCAATCTAATCTTCCTATATT
The DNA here is from genome assembly GCA_949130495.1 of Sambucus nigra. Classification (NCBI taxonomy): domain Eukaryota; kingdom Viridiplantae; phylum Streptophyta; class Magnoliopsida; order Dipsacales; family Adoxaceae; genus Sambucus; species Sambucus nigra. The sequence continues at coordinate 136,096,822 of OX422224.1, read as the reverse complement.
CTATATACTTGCCCTTAATGACGTATTGCTCCATATGTGTTATCGTTCCATTATAGCGATCAACGTAGGGGTAATCGCGTAAATCTTATTTTTCCAATATTATTCTTATATCTTCCTACGGATTACTCGCTTTATCTTTGCCACGATACAAGTCGAGGATTCCTACCTCCATATATATATATATATATATATACACACACACATGCACACATATCACGGGGGGAAATATAGAGGAAAATAACAAATATCCATGAGCGGCCGAAAGGGTGGAATGGTTGCCTAACACCTTCCCATTTCGTAACTAAGCCTCTGAACCCTTCTCGAATCATTTTGGTTTCGCATGCATCAGTATGTCTTTGGATGCCATCCTTCGGGATGGGTTCCCTTTTTTCTTTTGTCTGTTTTGAGTAAAATGGACGACGACTCTAAATCTCTCTACATTTTTACACATCATCTCAAAATGACCGGCCGAAGCGTTCCTGTGAGGGATGCACGGGACCCGAAGGATCCTCTCCCTTCGCGTGCTTGCCTTAGCTCGGCGAGGATCGGGGATGTCCACAGTGGCGACTCTGCTGGGGACTATGTGTATTTTGAGGGTTTGACTCTATTTGTATGGATGTTATATTTGTTTATGTTTCCCCCCTTATCTGCATGTTCCCCCTTTTCCATGTATCCCATGCTTATGCTTATGTTCACACACTTGTAGAAAATTCTTCATGTACATTTTACACCAAGTGGACCTAGGATCACATATATCCCCATGTTGCACGCATCACTCATACATACTTGGTGTACATTTTGGGGACTTATACTTTGCTCCTTGTTTGGCATAATCAAGAAAGGCATTGTCATCATAAGATACAAATAAGAGAATCATGCATGATTCACACGACATCACCAAAGAGCATTGATATTGACCAAATTTTACCCAGTAACTGGAGGGTCACTTCGTGATGGGCGCTGGTCCGGTAGGTCGCAGTTAGCCTAAGAAATACGACTCTCACCTTCCATTGTCCAAGTACCTTCGACGTATATCGAACGGTTCCCCCGCATCGTACCCTTGACTAAAGTCATGACGGGAGGTATATCACAGGGAATTCCTTCACGTACACTGATTATATCGAATTCTCTCTCTCACATACCATCCCCATAACGTATATGGTGAGGCAATTCACGTACACTCAGGTATATCAAATGGCTTGTCCACACGTACCGATTGCCCGCAAGAGTAAGACGTATATCGTGGAAGTCACGCCAAAGGGGGGAACCCATGAAGATTCACCCGACCAACTGCATACCCGCATATAGGTGTCAAACCTAGGACACGCACTTTAGATTGCCGGTTTCAGCCCGAAACTCTGCCAAAATTTTGGGTCGGCCTGCCGCCAAATTTTTGTGCATTTTTAAAACGGCACCCTGTCCGTTAGCCTAGTTACAAGTCCAAACCGTAGCTTTGCATATATTGAAAACCCTACTTTTCCAGGCTCGAGTCTTGTCCGGCAATGCATTTAGGAGAATTAAATATCAGTGAGAACATAATAATCATGCTGAGTTCCGTCTACAAAAGCATTTTTCCCTTCTTTATCAAAAATCCAAAAACATTTTTCCCTTCTTTATCAAAAATCCAAAAACATTTCTCCCTTCTTTATCAAAAATCCAAAAACATTTCTCCTTTCTTTCTCTAAAATAAATCTCATCCTACGCCTTCTCAGGTCGATTACAAGCCCTTGGCCTGTCTCCCTATTGGCTTCGATCTTCTGTTAAATCACCCCGAAGTTTCGTTCGTTCCTCTACTACTTCTTTCGAGTCTGGAATCCATCCACTTTCCATGGAGAATACAGATCAAGCACCAGTCATACAGTTGGATCTGACGACAATCCTATCTCAGCTCGTGTCTAAGATTGACAACCTCCAAACTGAGGTCCGAGAAATGCAATGAAACCAGGTTTCAATTCCTAATATGCTCGAGGCCCTATTACCTCGTGCTATGGGTCCACCCGAGACTATTTGGGTTCCGGAAGAATATCAGCACGCTCCACGTGCCCCTCCTTCCAATGGGCTACTGCCTGCCCAGCTCCCAATGCCCAACATTGCCCAGTCTATGGCTAACTTACATGCGGTCGTTGATCCAAAGGAGGAGAAGTTGAATAAAGTCAAAGAGGATCTCAAGATGCTCACCAAGAAGTTTGACCAAGTCACGGGGGGAAATATAAAGGAAAATAGAAAATATCCATGAGAGACCGAAAGGGCGAATGGGTGCGTAACACCTTCCCATTTCGTAACTAAGCCTTCGAACCCTTCTCGAATCATTTTGGTTTCGCATGCACCAGTTTGTCTTTGGATGCCATCCTTCGGGATGGCTTCCCTTTTTTATTTTATTTTTATTTTGAGTAAAATAGACTGGCGACTCTAAATCTCTCTACATTTTTACACCTCATCTCAAAATGACGCCGACCGAAGCGCTCCCAAGAGGGATGCGCGGAACCCGAAGGATCCTCTCCCTTCGCGCGCCCGTCCCAGCGCGACGAGGATCGGGGATGGCCACAGAAGGTATTATTAAGACAAATGCTTACGAACAAAGACCAGGGCACTAACCCCAAGTACTTCTAGAAATCAACGTGACCTAAGCCTACTACAATCATCAATAATTTACCATCGCTATGTAAACTCCAATATGACAATGATTAATAATTGCTTCATGGTTGATGACACTAAACTTAGTCATCTCCCTATATAGCCTACACATATATCACAAGAAACCACAAGTCGTACCATGACCTATGTTACCCAACCTGGAATATACCACTATGAAATGTGTATTTCCACATAAACCTCGATGCAACAATGGTTCCCAAAGTTTTCGAGGAGAGACACTATTGTCATTGTTATACACGTTACATAACCTCGAATTTACTAGTATTAGGTATTGTCTACCACTGACACAAACATCTTACTAGATATAACTTAGTATACATATGCAAGGAATTTCAACACGGCTTCTCAGGATTATCCGCGTTACTAACCCGAAGTCCACTTCACTAGGCTAATCATTATATTCATAACGAGTGTTCAACCACGACAACTAAATATCCTCATTACGTAAACATCATACTACTTGTTAATTCACTAACTAATCACGACTATATACTTTGCTAGGATACGGGACATTAGGTATTGCCTATAAACACCAAGGGTCATGCCCCCGAATGCGACAAGGGATCCTATTTCTCAATGACGTACTATAATAACTAAATTATAAATTTATATCATCAGAGTTTTAGTAGGACATGGTACGTCGAATATTTCCCACGAGGGGGGGGGGGTCACTCACCCTAGTGACACCACAAGAGGCCCTATTCTAAAACACCACAATGTTCATACTTAACACCAAGTCACCAAGATTATCTAGGTTCACCCCTACGTTAACTCAAACCATATTAACTATTTAAACCTACATAATAGTCAAGGTACATAAATCGAAATAGACTAAATCCAAGCCCACAACCAAGGGAGCTAATACGTACTCACCATAAAACTTATACTTATAACACATTACCGACTCACTTGATTTCAATTAGGGAAATTCATAGGTTTTCTAGCTAAGTAGCAACGAATACTATACAATGTTTCTAGTATTACTAAGGGTTCTTGGTAGGATACAGGACATGATGTATAATATGTGCATCCCCAAGTACATACTACCGGTGTCACTAAAGATCTCATTCATCAAATGTTGCATTATTCATTCGATCACTACTCCGAAGGCTACCTAAGGATTTTATGCATTTGAAATCACAATTTATCATTAATTAGTTATGACATTATAACTATCAGTCTCTAAAGACTCTACGTCATCGAAGGCTGAAACGCAAACACTTCACACTAAGTACCACGATGTCACCATTATCGGTTTGCATGGACAGTCGTAGATTACTACATATCTAATAAAAAATATGAAAGAGGTCTAATAAAAAATAAGTTGATCGTATGCCACCTGGCACTAACTTAGTAATCTTTCTAACCACTTTGACAGCACCATTGAGGACACGAACTAAAACTGTCACCTAGCGTGGCCGACCCAAACTAACACTGATGCCGAAAGATCCGCTTCTAACCTCACCACGTCACTCTCGATGGTAACCTTGAACCTAGAGATATGATACCATTTATAATTCCCCGACCTGGATTTATGGGTTACCCATAGTCAACCCGGTCCGACCTAAGCGTTAGGTGTGAAGTGCAATGAAACAACCTATATAATATTGGCAGTTGAATTTTAATTTTGTTAACGTTTCACTTGTTTCACATGCGGTTCCAGTTTCGAGATAAACTATGTGTTTGACCCATGAGAGAACCCCGAAATCCAAGTAAATAGATCTAATAATGTGAAATAAATAAAGTACACTTACCTATATAACGCCGTCAAAATACGAACCAGCACCCAACTTGCCATAATAAAGTGAGGGTGTGAGCTTACACCCAGTGGGAATATACAAAGCAGTATAAAAATGAGCGGCATAAAAGAATACTCAGATGCTACAATGACATGAATGCGAAAATATATATATATATACCTTTAAAAATACACATTTCGATGCATTAACCTCTTTACTTCTGAAAACCATATTTGTCCAGATTAGTTTATTATAATCTTGTAAAATACTTCCTTTACTCATAGTACTATTTTTCACCTAGCTTAACACACCCGGTTAAATACTTGAAAACCACTACACATAATTTATCCGACTACCTTCTTTACCAGAATTATCCTTTTATTCATTTAAACGCACTTTAGTATTTTAATTGAAAATCACCATTTCAATACACCTATCTATCGCATCTTACAAAATACTTATTTGTCATTGGAAAGCCTTTGTTAATACATACTTTGAAAATTATGGGTTAAACCACTTAGGTTGCTTAGTCACCCAATTACCCAACTACTTCACCCTTTTTACCTAATCTTGTGAACTTTAGTAGATTTACATGTTTACTTTTCCAATTCACCTTAACCGAAAGATTTATTACATTCATTCAAGTTAGATTGTGTTAACACATTTTACCACACAACCCATGACATGTTCCATAGTTTCTTTATCCTTTCTCAAAATCTTTCTATACCGCATACTTACACAGGACCCACACCAATGGTTATGCGCAGCATATGCTTTGGCCAGTGGTTTAAGGATTTTCACACAAGGGCTCTGGGCCCTTATTGATTATTTTTCGGTTGTATTTGAGTCCTTATTAATATGTTTAATGTTTTACACATGTTCACATTATTCCATTCCTTTACTTTTACCCAGCCAGAGTCAAAACCCGGACTTAACCGCCTGTTTTCCACTAACACTTGGAAAATCGTTTCTTTCTCCTTTAAGCCCCATATTTACACACACATGATTTATAGTAAAATCCTTCACGCTTTAGGACCTAATTCATTTTCACCCATACTAATTTAAATACATTCTTTGACATTTTTATTCCATAAAAATGTTCCACTTTAAGTAAATTATCAATTTACCCTTTTGTGACAAATTTGCAATTTAACCATTTCCCAAAATGATTATTATGTTTCCAACTTAACATTTTAAATAGTTTTAACCATTTTAACACTTGTTCAATATCACAATTTACTCAACATTCTTACTTGCTACATTAACACCTTTAATATAAAAAATAACACATTTCTCCATATTAAAGTCCCACTTTCTAGACATTTGAAATACACACTTTATTTATGGGATTTTACATCTTAACACCCACCTTACTATTACTCACACATTTGAAACCATTAATTTCCTTTCTTAACTTTTATTCCAAAATTCAGGTAAAACTCCACACTTCATATATTAACACATCTAAACCAACTTCACTTTCTACACAAGTTTCATACACTCTAAAATACACATTAAAGTGAGGGTTTCTTCTTATCATTGTTTAACTTCATAATTTACATAAAATATCACAATTTAATTTCGCAAAATGTCTTTAACAAGCCAAAAGTATTTATTTGTATAAAAGAACTTTATTTATCTTTTAAACACCATTCTAACACATTTTAATTCATAAAATGTTCAAGACATATATTTTTGAAATTTAAATGTTTTCAAAATCCCTTTTAATTCATCCTTTGAAACCCATTTTTGTACTAATTTAAAGATGATTACTAGACAACAAATGGGTTCAAATCTATCATTTATTCAACTTATATTTAGCCTAATATATGCACATAAACATGTTTATTTTATACTATATTAGAAACTTATATCAAGATTAGTTTTCCCCACCTAAATGAGCTCTAACTATGGTGGAAATGGTGTAGAAGTTGGACGACATCCCCATCTCCAAAGGCAGCCTCAAGGGGATCTCTAAAATCCCCCTCAAACTTGTCTATATTAATCCATTTTCCATTTTCATGGAAAATTGCTTCAATCTCCAAGGAACCCTCTTTAATACTCATTTTAAACATCAATTACACCATCCATATATTTACTCCTAGGTCACCTAGGGTTTCTACTTTGAAGTATGGGGTAGAACACCTCTAGAAATCATGGTTATAAGGGTTGGTAGTGGTAGTGGTAGTGGTAGTGGTATTCGGTAAAAATCTAGGGCAGAAGTGTTTTCTCTGTGGGAGCTCTGAGCTAGAGAGAGAAAACTTTGAATATCTTATGGGTTTTGTGATTTACGGCTTCCTTTACGGTTCTCTATCTCTCTTATAATCAACTCATTATCTTCTTAGCTGTAAAATGAAAGATTATAGTCCCAAAACACTTCCATATCAGGTATTAGGTGGCCCCCCAATTAATAACACATAACATCTAAGGGTTTATATCAAGACATAACAAAACAAATTAGCAACTTGTCCCAGATTTGCTAGGGGAACTCGGTCGAGATTAGGGAGCCGGTCAACCTGGCCCTTCGTAAAAAAAAAAAAATTTTTATAATTTTTACCCCGTGATATTTTTATATACATTTTTAGTTCTATAAATACTTGGTCAAATTAGTTTTTTCGTCCTCGAGGGCTTCTAAAAAAATCGTGCAATGTTATGCCTTAACATGTCACGTACCGACAACATGAAACCTTATACTTATTCTCATTCGCATATCCTTTGTTCCTCATTCAATTCACGTAGATCTCTAACCATAGATTAATTATAATCCTTTGAACCTAAATTTCCCTCCATGCAGACCATGCAACGTGAAATTCTTTTTTTAATCACTATGTGCGGCGCGTCACTTATGTATGGTTTCGCCTCAACACTTATGTTTTTATTTCCAATAAATTTTTCTTCAAGTAAAATGATTTAATTATAATTTAAATATTTATTTTCTAGGGAGGGGTATTACAGAACACATTCCCCCCGGCGGGGAGGTACATAACCTCCACTCCCTGAGTTTGATCCCTCGTCCGAGGTAGTCGGTAGAACCAAATAAGAAGGAACAGAGTCCTTAATATAGGCAATCACGAAGGCCACCCACTCTAGAATGTCCTTTAGCCAAGTGGTCGGCACTTGAACATGCTACAAACAAAGTAACAAAAACAAAAGTCAAATCAATCATTAAAAAGAAAATAAAGAATCAAAAGTAGACCAGACATGAAAAGAGAAAAATATACCTCAGGATGAAGGACGTCCTCCCTAAGCCCCATCAACCCCGAATCCGTTGCATTAGGGCAATGAGGTAGGCTCAGTGATCCTTATCTAGTCAACTGAAAATTATAGAAGGGTGGAGTAACCTGATTGAGCAGAGCATCCTCTTTAGTTTTCGTGGTTGATAACATGTCACTTGTGATCTGGGCGAATCCTATTGGCCTGTTCATACACCTCCTAAAGCCATAGGAAGTAGAGGCATGATCACCACATTGTAAATGCATGAGAGCATCATCAATCTGTCACCAAATATAGGTAATCATAGGTTTCGAACGTGTCCATGTAGAGAGATAAACCTTGCCAACTATCATCGCCTCCCTAGACTCGGGTGACATCTCCCTCACCAGCCTCATATACATCGAAGGCACCGTCGGTGGGACCGCCACCTTATACTCCACCATCTATCACATAACCCTCTCTCCCAGGTACCAAGAGTACCTGAACTCATGCGCCATGAACCGTTGCATTTGTGCATGCACACCTATCGCCCTCCTGTGCTGAGTAGCCATCCCCTAGGGGTAAAAGGCCACCTATAATTCCCAACAAAGATCAATATTTGTGCAAAATAATAAAATGCCAAAAAAAGGATTCACAAGAAAAAAGGAAATAACTTGATCACTCGTCAGCATGCTCAGAGCCTATCGCACCATCGTGAGGGACAAGGACTAATCCGATCGCCTATTGGACTTTTCCACCAGTACATCTAGCTGAATTCCCCCAAGTCCTAGTCTTTTAGGTCTATCAACTTGGCATTGACACCAATAAACTCATAGAACCACATCTATAGAAAGGACAGAGTAAGCAAAGAAAAAACTAAAGAAAATGCAAGAACCATCAAATGGTACATGGCCCCCATTAAGGTCTACTAATAGAACCGGTTGAATGCATCCAAAGAAGATTAAAGGGTCGCTAAGGTCAGGCTCCCTTAATAATAAAGTGGGACATCCGAAATGATCCTTTAAAATGGAAAAAACCAGAGATAGACAACGTCGCCACTCGTCACCACCAAGAAACCACACAACAGAAGCAAAATAAATAATAGGTCCATTTGTCTCACTTATCTCCCATCATTCTCATCAATCCTTTGACTCAAAAAAATTCTCAAAGGGAAGAAATACAAATCGAATCCTAAAAAATGATCCTACGCACATCCCCCAACATCGCATGAATCGCCTCCAGTGCCAACCTCATAGTACAATCACCCTCTATCTTCACACCCTTGCTATATATCCCCAGCAGTTGCTAAATGTCGATAGGAGTCACATTCATCTCACCAAAACCCAAGTGAATGATGTGGGTAGTGTCCTACCACCTCTCTCCTAATGCGCATAAAATCGGAGTAAAATGCTTGTCTCGTCCAAAGCCTGTCCTAGGCATCCAAAGCCATCAGAAGTAACTACCCAGCGTACCATCTCCAGAAGACTCGCCCACACATCCTTCAACCCCTTCTCCCCCTAGAACGCCTGCTCGAAGGGGCGATGTCTGTTTGCCAAAACCAAAAAAAAAAAGAAAAAAACCTTTTCATCACCACAAGAAAACAATGAAAAGGAAAAAAGAATGACAAAGGTAACTATACTTATATAGCCAATAGGGTTTCTCCCCATAGAATAGCGGTTGTGTGAGGGCTCACGTAGAAGAAAGCAATCCTCAACTATTGGCTCAAATAAGTTAAAGTCATTCTCATTGCCCAAAGTAAGGGGCACTCTAGCTCGCCACTCCAAGTCCACCCAGTCATCATAACTCGTCCACTCCATGTTATATCCCTCGCTATAAGAACCCTCCAATTGAAGACTTGAAGAAATAAGGACTTAGAAACATATTTTAGAGAAAAGAAACAAAAGATTCAGATGCAAAAATATGAGGGAAATGAGGAGTGTTCGCCCCCTTTTTATTGGAGCCCAAACGGAAAGTCCATCGGTAGACCTCTTCCCAAGGAAGCCCAGTTGTCCATGTCATTGCCAAACAACAAGCCCTACAACATGACGGTCGGTAACTCCCTGAAAATTTAGAACAAAAAATGCAAAAAAATAAAAAAATCCTCAAAATTGACAAACAAGTATTAGAACATTTCTTCACCAAGAAAGTCATTTTAAACTCCTATAAACCCCACTGGATTAACATTATACACTTACCCCCAGAAGATACCCTAAACTTATTATGCAAAATAGTGCATCCCAAAAGTCCACTATAATTCCTCAATGGAACCTGAAATCAAATGTTTCCCCAAATCCCCGGTAGAATTCCTAGACTAAACATTCTCTTAATCCATCCACTATAAGAATTTTAGATTCCCCATCCAAGCTATCTACTCCCAAAAATAAATGATGCCTAGTCATATGTTTTCCCTAGTAGAGTCCGAAAATAACACAATCCTCAACAGTAACGTAAGTACAAAAGATACCCCGAGAAGCAAACCTCCCCATGTTCCAAACCACAAGTCCTCAGAATTAACATCGGGCCTCAAAATCGGGCTCCTTAACTTAGGTCCTCAAAATCGTCCTCGTCCTGCAAAATCGGTGTCCTCAACTTTAGGTCTTTAGAATTGACCTCAGCCCTCTGAATCGGTCATCATCACTTTAGGTAATCGTAAGTAACCTCGGCCCTCTGAATTGGTATTCTCAACTTTAGGTCCTCAGAATTGACCTCAGCCCTCAAAATTAGTCTCCTCAACTTTAGGTCCTCATAAGTGACCTCATCCCTCAAAATTCGTCTTCCAACTTTAGAATATCATAATTAACCTCGGGCCACAGAATCGATCGTCATAACTTTATGTCCTCGAAATTGACTTTGGCCTATAGAATTAGTCGTCACGGCTTTAGGTCCTCATAATTAACTTCGACCATCATTCCTCAACATTAGGTCCTCAGAATTTACCTCAGCCCTCAAAATCCATCGTCATCACTTAAGGTCTTCAGAATTAACCTCGACCCTCAGAATTGATCTCTTCGACTTTAGGTACTCAAAATTGACCACAGTCTGCAGAATTGGTCTCCTCAGCTTTAGGTCCTTATAATTGACATCGGCCTACAAAATTGGTCCCCTCAACTTTAGGTCCTTAGAATTGACCTCGGCCCACAGAATCGGTCTCCTCAACTTTAGGTCCTCATAATTAACCCCAGCCCTCTGATTCGGTCATCCAACTTTAGGTCCTCAGAATTGACCTCGACCCATATAATTGGTCATCCCCAGCATTACCATAGCTCCTCATAATTGACCTCGGCCCTCTGAGTCGGTCATCCTCACCCCTTTGGTCTATAGAATTAACCTATTTCCCAAATATCCATCTACTGCCTATTCTATGGCTTTCACTTGTTCCAAGATCACCCGTCGAGGGGATATATAGACATTATATTTTAGGACCCTCTAAGACTCTCCTTAGGTCCGTAGCACTTCCTACTTCACCATAAAACCTTAGGTCATACTCTGAGTATCGATCTATAGGCCATCGGGTGCCTTCGATCCCCGTTTAACTCCAGTAAACTTTCTCATTTGAGTGAAAGCTCATTGAATATTCAAAGGGATTTGAATCCCCTTTCCAATGGTCTACCCTGTGTGCAAATCAACTTTATAGTTTGGACGAATGGTCCGTTTTACTATCAAAAATCGATTCGCAGGTCATCAGGTGCTCCCAGGCCCCATTTTGACACCAATCAACTTCCTCTCTAGAGAAAAAGCTCAATGAATTTTTGAAGGGCTCTTAATCTTCTATCCAAAGGTCCATCCCATGCACAAATTGACCTTACGACTCAAATGAATGGTCTGTTTTCCCCCCAAAAAATGCACAAGAGACCGCTGGGTGCTCATAGACTCCGTTTGACTCTTGTCAGCTAATCATCTCAAATGAGACTAAATGATTCTTTGAAGGTCTCTGAAAACCCTTTCCAATGGTCCACATCATGCATGAATCAACATTATAATACGGATGAATGACCCATTTTACTCTAAAGGGTCACTAGGCGCTTTTGAGCCCCGTTAGACCAAGGTCAGCCCACCTAACCAAACAAGATTGAATGAATATTCAAAGGAATCTGAATACCCTTTCCAAAGGTCCATCCCTTGTGCGAATCGGCCTTACGGTTCAGATGAACGATCCATTTTCCTCTTGGAATCTCTTATCCAAAAGGCCACAAACAACGTTTTGGCCCATAGTTAACTCCTGAACTGGGAGAGGACAAATGGATTATTAAAGGACTCTGAATACCCTTTTTAACAGTATGTCCCGTGAACGATTTTGACTTATGGATTACATTTTATGAGCATTTTTTCGTGAAATATCCATGAGATTGTCTAATGGAAAATCCATTTTCCTACTTCTCAGTAGTGTGTCTGGGGTTACATGTTGATAGGAAGGTCAAGTAGAACACAAATAGGCACCCCTTGACCCTATATAAGGATAGTACGATCTCACATTGAAAGGAACCTCAGAAACATCCATTTGAGTGATCACATCAGCATTCTCTCAAAGTCAACGTGGTTTCCGTATTAAAATGTCTTCTCTATATTCCATTTCCATCCCTTTCACACCTAATTTAGCAAAATCATTTCTCTCTCCTCCTACCACCTCCATCCACTTGCAAGTTTAGCCTTTCAACAATTAAGATCAATATTCAAGTCTCCAAAGAAGGTCCAAACATTCTTCCCTTTAATTAAATTTCCTTATTGTTGCATTTGTTATTTAATTCTTATTTTAGCATTTCATCTTTGTTATTCCACACTTATTAATATTCCACTTTTTATTAGTATTATTCAACACAACATATTTTCTATAAGAAAAAATAAGAAAATGTAGGATTTCTCATAAATTCCAAACGAGATTTCTCACCACATTTTCAAAAACCAAAACATCATTTTTGTACACACACGTTATATACACCATAATTTAGAACCCCCTAAGTCTCTCCTTAGGTCCCTAGAACCTCCCCATTTCACTAAAAACCCTAAGTCATACTCCAAAAATTGATCAGGAGGCCACCGGGCGCTCCCGGGCCCCGATTTGACCCCAATCAACTTCATCGTCAAAGAAAAATCTCTTTGAATCTTCAAAGGGAACTAAAACCCCTTTCACATGATCTACCAGATGTGCGAAATGACATAACCATTCAGAGGAATGATCCATTATCCCCAAAAAAATGATTTGAAGGCCACTGGATGCTCCCGGGCTTTATTTGACCAAGGTAAGCTCTTCAACTCGAATGAGATTGACTGAATCTTCGAAGGGAACTGAATACCCTTTGCAATGGTCTTCCCCATGCGCGATTCTGACTTATGATATGGAAGAACGATTTGTTTTACTCCGAGAGATCACCGGGTGCATTCGGGCCATGGTTGACCAAGGTAAACCTTTTAAACGAGTGAAGATCTTTGGAATATTAAAAATACCTCGCATAACCTTTCCAACGGTCCTCCCCGTTCTCTATTCTAACTTACCATTCGGACAAATGATCCATTTCTATCTGCTGATCTCCCATCCAAAGGATCAATGTGAACTTTCGAGCCATATATGACCCAAAGTAAATTCTCGAAATCGGGAGCAGTACAAAGGAATCTTAAATGCCTCTGTATTTCCTTTCTAACGGTATGCCTGATTCGTGATTTCGATCAACAGATTGTGTCCTATGATCATTTTTTTGAAAAATCTACATGAGACTGTCGATTGGTAGGTCCATTTCCCTATCAATCAACGGTATATCTAGGGTTACCTACCGATTGGTAGGGCTGAGACCATGTCGATCGGCACCACCCCTGACACTATAAATAGAGGGCATGACCTCACTCCAAAAGCACACCTCAGTGATCTCAGCAACATTCTCTTGCAATCAGGGAAATTTCCTTATGTGAAATTCCATCCTATCAAACATTCCAATCCTTTTCATACCCAATTTGGAAAAATCTCATTCTCTCTCATTCAAGATTCATCTCAACATTCAAGGGAGTTCATCCAAGATCAAGATCAATCTTTAATTCTTCAAAGAAAGTCCAAATCCTTCCCTTTCTCTTTAAATTTTTATTTTTTGCATTAATTACATAAACTCATAATTTAGCTTTTACTTTAGTTCATACTTAGTAACATCTTACATTTTTATATTGCACATACTTTATTTTCTATATATAAAAAATCCAAAACAAACAGAAAGAGGGTTATACCTATAAATTCCAATGGGATTATCAATCACACTTTTTCAAAAATTAAAACACATTTTCTACACACACATATAATAAACCCCGTTCGAATATATGGGATAAACCCCATCCCTATTTTACATGCGAATTATGTGGAATTTGATGCCTTTATTGGATATATTGGCATTTCGGATTAAATCTCGAGACTCGAGTCCAATTTTCCAAAATTTTCTAATCTTCTAATTTTCCAAATTTCCCATTTTCTAAATTCCCCATTTCGGCATTTATTATATCCTTATACATATTATGTTTGTGATCCTTAGACGCATTTTGTCCACCATATGTTATCGTTTCATTATAACGATCAATATTATGATAAATGCATAAACCATATTTTTAATATTATTTTTGGGAACATTGCTATGGATGACCTCACTCTATCTCTTTCATGGTATGAGTCGGCCAATTTCAATGTCCATTATATATACACGTACACACACTTCACGGAGAAATAAAGGAAAATAATAACACAAGCCCATGAGAGACCGAAAGGGAGGGATGGGTGACTAACACCTTCCCATTATGTAACTTAGCCCCCAGACCTTTGAACTATTGGTTTCATAATCATCAATTTGTCTTTGATGCTACTCTCTCGAAGCAACGACATATTCTTTTACCCGTTTTGTACAAAATAGGTTGGTGACTCCATCTCTCTACATTCACCCCTCACCGAAGACAACGAATCGCTCTTAGAGAGTACGAGGGCATGAGACCCTTTTCTCCTTCCCTTATTCCCTCACCCCTACTGGAGGAGGAGTGTATGGACACACAAATCGAGCATGGCCACAGTGGCGATGTCGCTGGGGATGTTTTTTGTAAGACGGCTAGACTCTGTTTGCATGGGTGTTTTGTTTTTCTTCCTGTGTATGTAGGCACCTACCAATATGATCCATTTTTCTCCTCTATTATTCCTTGTACATATATACCTCATGCTTATATCACTACTCACTCGCACACTTTAAGATATTTCTCATGTACACTTCACACTACATGCACCTAATATCAATTGTATCCACATGTTGCACACACCAATTAGAATATCCATGCTTAAGTGTCTTTAACACACCTCCACTTATCACACTTGTATATACCCATGATCACTTACACTTGTCACCACTTGTAGTTGATCCATGCTTAAGTTCACAACAACACACTCACTCACATATAATCACACATCACTCACTCTCATATATCCATGCTTAGTCTAATCTTCATGCTCCATGTTAGATTTACTTTTTATACCCATACAGTCTCCCCTATTTATTATAATGCTCATCATGCCAAATAAAGATACTCTCTCCATAACATACTAATCAAGAATCGCATTTTACACACTACAACACCAAAGAGCATGGCTAATGACCAAATTTTATCCCGTAACTGGGGGGTCACTTCGTGATGGGAGTTGGTCTGACAGGTCGTAGTTACACTAAGCGATATGACTCTCATCTTCCACTGGCTAAGTACTTTAGACGTATATCAAACGATTATCCCGCATCATACCGCTTGTTTGAAGTCATGTCGGGAGGTATTTCACAGGAAACTCATTCACGTACATCGAGTATATCGAATTTTCACTCACACGTATTATCCCCACAAGGTATATAGTGAAGCAATTCACATACACTGAGGTATATCAAATGGTTTGTCCACATGTATCGATTGCCCTCAAAAGAAATATGTATATCGTGGAAGTCATACCAAAGCGTGGAACCCTTTCGATTAACCCACCAACTGCATACCCTCATATAGGCGTCAAACCTAGGGCTATTTTGTTTGTCGATTTTTACCCGAAGATCTACCGAAATAACGAGTCGGCATGCCGTCCAAATTTTTACGCAATTTTTCCTTTTTTAAAACGGGACCCTACCCATGAGCCTGCTAACAAGTCCAACTATTTATTTTGCATATTTTTCAAACCTAATTTTTCCAGGCTCGAGTATCGTCCGACATTTATTTTTGCATTTAGGTAAACTAATACAAGTGAGAAAAAAATAAACTTAATAATAGTCATGCTGAGACCCATCTCTCATTTTTCCTCTTTCTTTACCAAAAGTGTCATAAACATTTTTCCCTATTTTATCAAAAATACCAAAAACATTTTCTCCTTCCTTATACAAAAAATATTTTTCCCCCTTTTACCCAAAAAACATTGCCTCATATTTTCCAAAAAAATATCAAAAGCCTTTTCCTCCCTTTTCAAAAATAACAACTTTCTATTGTCTTTCAAGAATAAATTTGATTTTTTTTTCCGCTTCATGTCGATCTCATACCTAACCCTTGGCCTGGCTCCCTATTGGCTTCAGTCTTTCGTCGAACCGCCCCGAGGCTCTATCAATTCCCTATCTGCTTTCGTCGAGTTCATAATTCATCTTCATTCACTTCTCATGGAGAACGCTGACCAAGTACTGAATGTGCAGCCAAATTTGATGACGGTCCTAGCCGTACTCACTACTAAGATTGACAACCTCCAAATTAAGGTTCATTAGATGCAACAAAATGGGGTCCTTATTCCCGAAGAGTTTGAGATCCTCTTCCCTTGCGCTATGGGTTCGATCACACCCGAGCCTATATGGTTACCCAAGGAATATAAACACGCTCCATGTTCCCTTCATGTCAATGGGTCGCTGTCAGCCTAGATCCTTATATCGAATCTTGACCATCCAGGGGCTAACCTACCCGTAATTATCG
The DNA here is from genome assembly GCA_949130495.1 of Sambucus nigra. Taxonomy (NCBI): domain Eukaryota; kingdom Viridiplantae; phylum Streptophyta; class Magnoliopsida; order Dipsacales; family Adoxaceae; genus Sambucus; species Sambucus nigra. The sequence continues at coordinate 136,080,302 of OX422224.1, read as the reverse complement.
ATTCGAAGGAGGAAGAATTGAATAAGGTCAAGCAGAACCTCAAGATGTTGACTAAGAAGTTTGACCATGACTAAATCTCTAGTAACTACATGGACTACACCCATATGTCTCCCTATCCTAAAGAAAGGCTGCAAAAAAAGTTCATGATGACCAACATCGAGAAGTTTGGGGGTAGTGGACCCCCAATTTTTCATCTTTGAAGTTACCACCGATCCGTGATTCTCCTAGATGCCTCCGAGGAATTAATGGCCCTAATATTCCAAAAGACTTTGAAGGATAACTCTCTTCGCTGGTTCTTATCTCTTAAGGAGTCTAAAATTCGTAGTTGGAAGGATGATGCTCGTGAATTCATGTCACAATAAAAGTATAATGAATATTTGGAGGTTACACTCCGTGATTTAGAAATTCTCAAATAGAACCCTAGGGAATCAATCAGTAACTCCATAGCAAGGTGGATAGAGAAAGCGACCACCATGACCAATCGACCTTTCGAAGAGGAGCAAGTCAGTATTATGAAGAAGAACTTCTTACCCCATATGCGAGTGACGATGGGAGGATATTATTAGCCTCATTTTTAAGCCCTCCAAGAAGCACGAGTAAAGATTGAATAAAGTGTTGCCAAGATAAAAGTTTAATCAAAGAAAGTAGCCAGAGAGTTCACTCCTAGAAAGCCTGCCAATACCATAGTTTCAATCATCAACAACATCTCTCAGCATGTCATTTCATGGGCACCAGAAAGCCTCCCTAACCCAGTCAATAAGGAATACACTGAGCTTCATGATCCCCTCTCTAAAATTTACAAAGCCGTTTTAAGACAAAGTTTAATCAAGCCATTGGACCCTCGTCCATTACCAAACCCACTTCGTAAAAATTTTAAACCAGACACCCATTGCGACTTTCACCAAAGTGTCGGCCATACCACTAATCAATGTTTACACCTCTGAAATGTAATCCAAGTTCTGATATATCGGGGTATCATCGCCTCGCCAACCAATCATAAACCAAACACTACCCACAATCCACTCTCGAATCATACAAATGCAATCTTCCTAGAAGACGACCCAAAATTTGATCCCTTTACCCAGATCGTATCCAGTAAATCACCTGGTATACCCATATACTCGCCTAAACCTCTCAAAGTTTGCCCATACTTTCTCCTACACCCTAGTAGTTTCACCGATCGGGATCTGTCACTTCTTACTAGAGCATGCATTATTATTTGTACCCGTTCTGGAGGGAAAGATATAGAATTATCAGCAATGTTAAACCATCTTCTAGAGTTTGGGATAAAATTTCCCTCCAAGATGACCATTGACCGCCACAGATTTTTTACACTATTCTTAAAAGCTCATAAATGGTCTCAAGAGTCAGACAATTAGGTGGTACCTACTGATGAAGCCAATTTAGATGATGTGGTCCAGATCATAGCAGACTTATTCCAATAGACTTCTGAAATTTACAACATGTCCAAAATATTTGATACTTTGAAACTACAGGGGTGCCTGGTCCCTTCACTTTATATATTCCTGTCGAATGGGAGGATCTATACAAAGAGGTTATTGAGGTTGTAGAGTGTATTGACTTTTCTTGGAAATATGATGTCATTACCACTAGATGAGGGACGAATTCGATAGTTCTGATGAAGAGCAAAGCCCAGAAAACACTGATCGAATAGTCAACATACGTGGAACGATATCATTTGAGGAGATACTACGAGAAATCAACAAGGTGGCTAAATAACCCGAGATAGATGAGGAAATAGTGTTTTTATTTATCCCCTCTTCTCTGTACCATATGACTAGATCCTGAAAAACTTGTTAACTAGATTAATAACAGCATGTTATAAGTTTAGTAAACTCCGAATAAACTTTTTGGGAAAAACCCTTTTCGAATAAAACATAAGATGGGTTGTAAAAACTTTCTGAATAAATGGTTTATATTTGATAGTTGATTACCTTAGTTTTTAAAATTTAAAATTCATCTACTAAAGCTACCATGCAGTACTAATCACAAGAATAGTTAAGAATATTCAAAGGATTTTTTAACGTCGTAATACCCTTAATCGAGGGAAACATCCATAGTGCCTTCTACGGCACAAAACAAAAATTCACTAGAATAAAGAATCAAGTTACAACACTTGAGCAAACACACAAGGATCCTAAATCTAAGTTCAGAGTAATACCTACATGAGCTACTCCACTCCAAAGGTTTTCTGAGTTGACTGATCTCTTCTTTGTTGCTTCTTTGCCTTTTCCTTGACCTCCTTCTCTTTGAATTCTGATTCCAATAACTCTTTCAAATTCAAGTCTCAAATAGAACCACTCTGTCTAAGTGTTCGTGTGAGAAGTGTTTGTGAGGTGATCTAGATGCAGTTTATGCAACTCACCCTCCCAAAGAATTTATAAAAACAATATCCTACGCATCAATAAATTCTATATGACATGTAAGATCTGATTCAAACGATTTTGTAAAAGAAACTTATTATTCAAGATCAGATCTAGAAAAACAACTTTGCTTTCAAAAATAGCCAAGTTCCTATGTGTCTCATTTTTATTTTTGTACACGTTTATTTCACAAAGTATGAAATATAAAATAGGAGACACAAACTTTCTTAAGGATCTGACATTTTCTTAAAAACTTAGAAGTTTTTTTTTCAAAAAACTTTAGAATCAGATGGATCTAAAGAAAGAGATCCAAACAGAGAACTTAAAAATAGCTTGTGATGTTATTTTTAGAAAATATCAATTTTGAATATGTGAAACTCGCTATTTTCTTAGGGATGAGTTCTGAAAGAGACTCAAGCTGAAAGAGGTCTTCAACAGACATTCAACCCACTACCAAACTCATAGAAATCCTAGAATGGTTCTAACACTCAACATTTTGGTTTCTGTTAATGGATCATTAAAGGTTAAGGTTTGTGGGTTGTGGGAAATCACTCAGAGATGTGAAGATTCGAAGATAAGTTATCTACTTCTCTTTTTTCTCTCATTTCTCCTCTCTTTCTTCCCTTCTCTCTCTTCTCTCTCTACTCTCTCTTTTTTCTGATTTGGACGAAATGGCAAAAGTCTCTAAATGCTAAGACTTAGATCCTTTTTATATAGGCTGAAGAAGGATCTCGAACATCAGTTGCAATCCATGGGCTAAGATTTGGTCTTCTAAGTTTGACTTAAAATCTAATGGCTTATAACAAGCAGTGGAATAACTTAATCTCATTGGTTAAGAATTAAGAATACGGATTGTAACAGAAGACATGGAGATCATCGATTAAAGTCATCCAAGGGCTGAGATTTGAAGGAGGGTTTGTGTCTATGAGAAAAAACAGATCTAACACTTAATGAGCCAACATGTGTATGAACTGGATTAATCAATAACGCGTGTTTTGAAAATAAATACAAACGAGCCCGGAAGTCTCTAGCGCTTTGACATTCTACCCAAGTTGAATTTGAAGCAAATAAAACATTTTTTGAAATTTAATTTATATCCCAACACTTTTAAGAACCAAATTTTATTTAATTCAAAAGTTATTTAAAATGTTTAAAAAATGTTGTAAATGAATTAAATTGATTTTAAAAAATGGTTAAAGTGTTTTAAAAACCACCAATGCAAAATGGAATAAAATATTATGTAGTGAGAGAGTCCTATAGTGGTTTAAGGATAGAATTAACTTCCCTATTAGGGTAGCTTGGACTGTACTTCTTCCTTCTAAGGATAAAATATTATTGATTTCTCAATAAAAATAATTTTTATTCTAAGGAATTCCAAATTTTCTTCTCCCAATATTTTTGCTTATCTTGTCTTAAAATAAATTTTCTCTCAAATTATTTAAATTATTTTTACGGTCTCAGTAGCAAAGTAAAAGAGCATATGTATTAAGTCATTAAAATAAAAATTAACAAAAACTTCATTTCATTGCCTAGATATTGTTTTATTACATTTTTCTTGTAGGAAAGGAAAAACACAAAAATAACGGGACTCTAACCTAACCCCCTACACTTTCTTTCCCTCTTTTTTTCTTTTTCTCTCTTATTTTTCTCTCTCTCCCTAAGAACCTTCGTCCTTGCGGTGTGCACGCTTTCCCCAGCAATGAGATGGCATACCTCCACTCCCCGAACCAGACCCCTCTTCATATAAGGAAGACGACACCAGATAAGAAGGAACCGAGATCGACTCTCAAATATGAGCTATCGCAGAAGCTACCTAATCCCGAATATCCCTTAGATAGATGGTCGACACCCAAATGTGCTTCTAGAAAAATAAGAAAGATCAAATCATTCATCCTGAGGCAAAGAAAGAAATTAGAGAATCAAAAGGCGAAGAGATGAAAAGTATACCAATAACTGAAGAAACCCGTCTGTCAACCTAGCTCCTTCGGGTCCATCGTATTGGGACAATGCAGCATACACATCAACCCTCTATCAGCTCACCGAATGTTAAAAGAAGGAAGAGCCAACCGCATAAAGGTAACCTCCAAGGTCGTCGCCGCTACCCATGTCGACGCACCACCTTTATTTTGGGAAAACCCCACTAGAAGGCTCGTTCCCTCATGGGGGAGAGGCATCACATCATATATATTGGGTACCATCAACCAGATTGACACGAAGTCCAAATAATCAAAAGTTGCCACCATGTCAGTATATGACGAGTAAGTGTCATTGATCATCACCCCCACCCTCTCTTCGTTTAACATCTCCTGCTCTTGCCTCATGTATATCGGGGGCCTCAAAGGTGGAAACACCACCTCGTCCTACACCACCTATCAGACTACTCTCTCTCCCAGATACGAGGAGTAGCCAAACTCATGCGCCAACAAGCGCTGCAGCTGCGCGTTCGCCCCAATCACCCCCATTTGATTGATGGTCGTCCCCCATGGATAGAAGTCACCTGTAAAATTCCAAACAAAAAACTAATATCTAAAAAGATCATCTAGGAAAAGATATCAAGAGGAAAGAAGAATGTACCCGATCGCTTTTCAGGCCATTCAAGACCTCACACGTCACCTCCAAAGATAGGGAGTTCCTCGACTACCGATTGGACTTTCGCCATTGGTGCATCCAGATAACTCCCATATAAACTCTCCCCTCAAAGCTATCAATTGGGTGTTTATCCCAATAACTTCATAGAACCACGTCTGCAAAGGACAAGGGTCAACAATAAGAAGAAAATGTATAATGGAAAATGCAAATGCATAAAGGAAAATGTGAATACATAAAGGAAAATACGAATGAATAAAGGAAAATGCACAAGATAAAGAATACCTCGAGAATATATGTGGTGCCAATAAAAGTTTTCGGCAGTACCACCTGAATGAGTCAAAAGATAAATAAAGTGCCGCCAAAGTCAGGCTCCCCCCGTCAAAAAGAGGGACATTTGAAAATACCTTCAAAAATGGCAAAAATAACAAGTGGGCGCCGTCGCCACTAAGAAACCTCCCAATAAAAGAAAAATAAAGAGACGGGTCATATGCCTCGCCTATCTCCCGTCTGTCTCATTGATTCATCGACTGAGCAATAACTCCCTTAAAAGAGACAAACGAATAGACTCCCCGGAGCTATCCTCTCCACATAACCTAATGCCGCCATCATCACCGTCGCCATCACCCGTAAAGTATTATCCACCTCTATCTACACCCCCTTGTAGTTCAGCGCCATCAGTTGCTTCACGTCAATGGGAGTCACCGTCATCTCACCAAAGCCAAAATGCATGGTGTGGGTGGTGGACCACCACCTCTCCCCTAAAGGGCAAAGAACAGTCGAAGAATGAGGCGTCTCATCCAACGTAGACACCAACCTACCAAAATCGATAGATGACACCACCCAACGCACTAACAGCGGAAGGTGCTCCCAGAATTCTTTAAGCCCCGTCATCCCTCAAGACCACAAGCTCAACATAGAGATATCAGACAGTCAAAGACAAAAAGAAAATCCCTTGTCAAAATTCAAGAAATAAGGAAATATCACCAAAAAAAGAAGAAAAGAATACCAAACATCATCAACACTTACATAGCTGCCAGGGTTCACCACCCTAGAGGATTGATGACACACCGGCTGGCGCAAAAGTGTTCGCTCATCGTCAACTAGCTTGAATGAGTCAAAAGCATTCTCACTACCCAGCTTAAGGGTATCATGGCCCGCCTTTCCAAGTACGCCCAGTCATTGAGATTAAACCATGACATATGGGTCTCACTGCTGGAGAAATCAGCCATATCCTAGTTTTGAAAAGATAAAACAGATCAAAGAAAGAAATAGAAGAAAAGAGAAAGTCTGGAAGCTGTGAAAAATGAGGAAATCTTGCCCCTTTTTATATGAGGCTAAGAGGCATGCCAATCGGTAGCTCCCAATAACATACGGATTGGCACTGTCCCTTCACATGCTCAAGGTACCCCAAAAGACTGTGACACTACCGTTTGGTAGCAATCACACCATTCCGGTCGACACCCTCTCTAAAATTTCTTTTAAAAAGTCCCAAACAAAGGCCAGAAAACCCCAAAAAATCCCCAAAAAATTCCTAAAATTACCAAATGAATTCTAGAATCTTTTCCACTAAGAAAAACATTTTATCATGCTTACCTTCCCAGTGGAACATTTACTTCCCTAGTGAAATTCCCAAAAATCAATTGGATATCTCCCGAGGAACATCTCCAAAGGACAGCGCAAAAATAAAAAAAAAATCCCCAAGAAAGGAAACATCAAACCCTCGGATAAATTCCTCTTCCCCAGTGGAACCAAAAAACTCAAAATCAAATGCTTCCCCAAAATCCCTAACAAAACCACAAGATAATTTCCCCCCAGTGAAATCTCCAAATTTTTGAACAAAATCTTCAACTTAAGCCCTCAGATTATGCTTTTATCTATAAAATTGGTCATATCTACTTAAGCCCTCGGAATTGGCTTCGACCCTCAGAATTGTCCGCCTCTACTCAAGCCCTCAGAATTGGCCATCTGTACTTAAACCCTCAGAATTGGCTTCGACCCTCAGAATTGGTCACCTCTACTTAAAGCCTCAGAATTGGCTTTTACCCATAGAATTGCTCGTTTGAGCTTAAAGCCCTCAGAATTGGCTTCGACCCTCAGAATCGGTCAACTCTACTTAAGCCCTCAAAATTTGCTTCGACCCTTAGAATTGGTCGCTTCTATTTAAGCCCTTAGACTTTGCTTTGACCCGCATAATTGGTCGCCTCAACTTAAGGTCCTCAGAATTGACCTCGACCCTCATAATGGGTCCCCTTTACTTAAGGTCCTCAGAACTGACCTTGGACAGCAGAATTGGTCGCTTCAACTTAGGTCCTCAAAATTTACCTTGGCTCGTACAATTTATCTCTCCCTACCCTAGTTCCTCAGAATTGACCTCGTCCCATAGAATCTGCCATCCCCAGCCTCTCCTTAGGTCCTCCGAATCGACCTCGATCCTCTGAATTGGTCATCCTTTGGTCATTAGATCTGGATCAACCTCTTTCCTAAACATCACGTGTTATCTATTCGACGGATTTCACTTGTTCCAAGCTCACCCGCCGAGGGGATCTATAAATAGCTCATTCTAGTACCCCATCAGTCTCTAATTAGGTCCCTAGCACATCCCCATTTTACTACAAACTATAGGTCATACTCCTAAAATTGATATGGAGGACACCGAGCGCTCTCGAGCCCCGATTTGACCCAACTCAACTTCATCATCAGAGAAAAATCTCTTTGAATCCTAAAAAAGAACTGAAACTCCTTTCCAACCGTCTGCCTCATGCGCAAAATGGCATAACCATTCGGACAAAAAATCCATTTTCCCTCGAAAAATGATATAGAGGCCACCAGGCGCTCTCAAGAAACGTTTGACCACGATCAAATCTTCAGCTTAAATGAGACTAAATTAATCTTCTAAAGTCACTGAATACCCTTTCCAACGGTATGCCTCATGCATGATTCTGACTTACAATATGAACAAACATTTTGTTTTACTTCGAGAGGTCATCGGGTGCTTTTGAACCCTAGTTGACCAAGGTAAACTTCCAAACTGGGTGAAGATCTTTGTAATTTCAAAATACCTCTCATAACTTTTCCAACGGTCCACCCCGTGCACGATTCTGACTTGCCATTCGGATGAATGATCCATTTTCGTCTGACAATCTCCCGCCCAATGGGATCGACGTGTGCTTCCCATCCACGTTTGACCCAATGTCACCTCTCGGACCTGTAAGCGGTCCAAGGAATCTTAAAGGTATCTGAATCACCTTTCTAACAGTATGCCTAGTGTGAAAGTTTGATTAACGGATTGCATTTTATTACCATTTTTTGGAAAAATCTACACGAGACTACCGATTGGTAGGTCCATTTACCAATCGGTAGTGTGTCTAGGGAGTTGCCAAATTTCTAGGGCTGGGACCATACCGATCGGCACCACCCTGACCCTATAAATATAGGGCATAACCTCACTCAAAAATCACACCTCAGATCCATCAGCATCAGTGATCTCAACAACATTCTCTTTTAATCTGCGAAATTTCCTTATGTGAAATTCCAACCCATCGTACATTCCCATCATTGTCATACCCAATTTGGAAAACTCTCATTTTTGCACTTATTATATTCTTATACATATTATGTTTGTGATCCTTAAATGCGTTTTATCCAAAACATGTCATCGTTTCATTATAATGATCAATATTACGATAAATGTATAAATCATATTTTTAATATTTTTTAGGGGAGCATTCCTATGGATGACCTCACTATATCTCTTCCAGGGTATGAGTTGGGAAATTCCAATCTCCATTATATATAAACACACACACACTTCACGGAGAAATAAAGGAAAGCAATAACACAAGCCCATGAGAGACAGAAAGGGCGGGGCGAGTGCCTAACACTTTAACATTCTGTAACTTAGCCCTTGGATGTTTGAACTATTGATTTCGTAAGAATCAATTCATCTTTGATGTTTCTCTCTCAAAGAGTTGAGATCTTATTTTGCCTATTTTGTGTAAAATAGGTCGTAGACTCCATCTCTTTACATTCACCCCACACCGATGATGGCCGAAGCACTCCTAGAGAGTACGAGGGCACGAGACCCTTTTCTCCTTCCCTTTCTCTCCACCCTTGCAAAAGGAGGAGTGGATGGACACACCAATCGTGGATGTCCACACACTTCTAAATAAAATACCCGATTGTATTTATGGGATAAACCCCATCCTCGTGTTTGATGTGAACTACGTGGACTTTGATTCCATTTTAGGGTACGTAGGCGTCTCGGGTCAGAAATCGAGACTCGAGTCCTCCTTTCATTTTTTTCATATATTATTTCTATATATTATACTCGTGACTCTTATTCGCACTAATTAAACACATATTATCATTTCACCATTACAATCAATATCCCGATGAGCGCACACATTATTATTTTAATTACTATTTTGGGAACACTCCTACTGATGACCTCACTCTGCCTTACTCCATGATGCGAGTCGATTAATTCTATTATCCATTTATATATGCACGCACACACTCTTCATATAGTTATTAAGGAGAAGAATAACACATGCCCATAAAGGGAGCGATGGCTGCCTAGCACCTTTCCATTTAATAACTTAGCCCTAAAACCTCTGAACTAATTGGTTTCGTAAATATAAGTATGTCTTTGATGTCGTTCTCTCTAGGAGGCAACATTTATTTTGCCTGTTTTGCACAAAATAGGCAGGAAAATCTATCACTTTACATCACCCCACATCGACGATGGCCAAGGGCCTTAAGGAAGGGCGCAAGATGTTCTTCTTCTCTCCCTCCAACCGTGTGCATGAGCATCGAAACCACTATGAAGGAGGAAGAAGGAATGGTATGTCCACAACAGGTATGGAAATAAAAAGATTGAACAATTTAACTACATTGCAAATTATGGAGTTGATCTCCAATAAGAGTACATGTTCTATCGTATTCTATTTACCTTAATAGAATGCTACGATGATGCTATTGAGAATATATTTCACACACATAATCTTGATGTTTTCCTAACCTTGCTTACATTGTTAGGTAACGCAAAAAAAAATTAACCCGTTATGGATACAACTACGTACAGCGAGCATCGACATAGATTATGATGTCGCGCATCATGTGCACGTAAAATTTAATCTTTATAACAACACAAAAAATATGGGACTCCGAGTTCGTGTCACGGATATCTACACATCAATCATAGATACGCTTTCTCCTAATTGGCCACGTGCAAATATTCATAGGCTTTTAAAAATTGATGTTAGATGGATAGAGATTAGACATATTGAACATATTTAAAGTCTTATTTTGAAAAGGTATATATATATATATATAGATAGATAGATAGATAGATAGATAGATAGAGAGAGAGAGAGAGAGAGAGAGAGAGAGAGAGAGAGAGAGAGTCATAAACTTTAGTAATTAGTTATAATTTCATATTATAATAATTATTTTGTCGTTTATGCTTTTTCATTTTTGTAGATAATTTCGGGAGCAAACAACCAAAATGTGCCAAGTGACGAGGTGACACCCCAACGAGGTTCCTCATCTCGTGCACAACAATAAGAATTATCATCACTAATGATTGAGAAATTCACAACTCCACCATTAGTTCATTCCACTACATGAAGTCTAACTCCAAGTGCACCAATGCCCCTATTCAGCTCTCATGTTCCCCCAACGCCCTCATCCATCTCTCCCAACACCTCCCACTTAAGTGAAAAGAATCCCATTGGGTTCTCCCTTCATGGTAATAATCCCAAGGGTGGTAGTAATGACCTATTGAAATTTAAAGCTTAGTGTTTATCGCTGGGAAAAATGAACTTGAGAGTCAAGGAATAGACAATTAGAACCTTGTTGATCAAGACATCAAAGATGTTATATATGATCAACTTTACAAGCATTTCTTATTTCCCAACCATTCCAAGAATAAGGTTCTTTTTCAGGTTGTTGCACAGTTAAGGACATACAAGAGAAAACTTTGGTTGAGACATTTCCCGAAGGAGGCAGCAAGCTCTAATATCTTGGCTCTGAAAGAAAGAGTTCCTCCCAATATTGAAATGTAAGGGAAGCAAGGGAATGGTTTTTTAGAGAATGAGGTGAATGAGAAAAAGTTGGTCCAAAGGGAGAAAAATAAATAAAACAGGGCAAAAAAATTAATGTCCACAGGCACGACTCCAAATCTTATGAAGATTTAAAGAATGAATGGGAAAGTAGGACAAAGGATGGTACAGATGTCAGTAAACAACCAAATCGGGCCAGCTATACATTCATGATCGATGGGTAAAAGATAATAAATTCCTACCGCACCTAACTAAGACTCTGGAATTAATAGAGCCCATTAGCAGTCATTTAAGTTCGAGGCCTTTTGATGACTTTGAAATTGATGCCCTGGCCTAGAACTTTGGAAAGGACAAAAGAGAGAGGACGAGAGGTGTCGGACTTGTGGAAGATCTTTATTCAACCATGAATCGTATCTCGATCCAAGAGGAACAACCTTCCAGAACCATTGGGGATGTCCAAGAGATTAAAAATAACCTGGGACTCTTAAAGAATCAAATTGGGAAAGTTGTGACTCTTTTTATTGAATGTTATGGGCGCATAATGCCTCCTCAAGTTTTTCCTTCCACCGATCCTTAAGGCTTCCCCTATCACCCCCCTGCAAGTTTCCCTTCCCAAATATCGCCTCCTTCTTCAAGATTCTCCTCCTAAATGTCATCGTCTTCAACATTCCTCTCCACAATGCCTCCTCCTTCAGCATTCCCCTTCCCTGGGCATCCGCCTATCATGGGTCTTAGATCATCGTCAACAACTCATGGTGACTATGGCAAACAGTACTATTTCAAGGACGTGGACAATAAGAGGATTATTGGAATGTTCATACTCATCCCCATGGTTGTCAAAGCTCCAGAATGCGTCCAACATTTGCAAAAGGGTGAGGCTCAAATAATGGTTCATGAAATATATAACAACTGCGAATATGTGCCTGTGTACGTTGCCAGTGGGGAAGGGATAGAGTTAAGGAATTATGCAAATACTTTTACCACTTGGACAGTTTATCTGGTGGTCAAGTTTTAATAATACATTTTTTTTGTTTCAGTTGTAATAATATTTTTTGTTTCAGTTGTAAGAATATTATTTTTATTTCAGTTGTAATAATATTTTTTTAGTTTTAGTTCTAATAATATTTATTTCAGTTTAAGTTGAAGAATTAACTTGTTAATTCTTCGCTAGTGTACATGCTAATGATGGAGAGTCCTTAATCTTATTTAAAGAACAATTTTCGTTTTCCTGTCTCCAAATATTGATTTAGAGTCATTAAGTTAACTTTTGATATTATGTTTTGTTCAATCGAATGTTGGGGGTCGAACACCATTCATGAGACGCTTGGATTGAGAATAAGGTCTCCTGAGTTTGTGATTGGATGAAATTGACCAGGCTCAATTTTCACATGTTCATGTACATATACATTTGTTTATTAGTTTCACTGAGACACTCTTCATAAATTTAAGGATAATTAACGTCTCACATGGGACAAAAATTAACATTAGTGTAAGGACATTTTTCACATGTCCGAAATGTTTCATTTATTTATGTCGTACGCCGCTACATTTGGCACGTCTCCTCACGATCTCACATGACGGCCTCTATCCGAATTCCGGGAATCAAGCATGCATTATCTCCACTAATATGTCCCACATCTGCCTCAATGACTTCACGTTCCAAGATTTTAGGGACTTAATGCAAGTGGTACGCAAGGGAAGTCAAAATAGTGAAAAAAAGGCACAATAGGAGAGTTCAAGGGCATTTTCGTAATTTCACATCCATAGTTAGGAGGTCTGGTCAACTAGAAAGTTGAATAGCTCGCCGGAACGAAGATAGTGGAAAAAACGGCACCTCAATCCGAGCTACGGTGAAGGAGTTATGACATTTTTAAGATAGAGAAAATTCCTTAAAGAATGCTGTTTTTTTTGTACGCTGGATAGAATTTTAGAGTTATAAGAATGTGGGACTCTTCATATTTTTTCCTATAAATACCAACTTTGGGGGAGTTGTTTTGCAAGACTTTAGGAGACGAATTTGAGAGTCCAAATACATCTAGTCTTCATATTTTTGAGTCCCAAGAGTCATGTTTTGATTCACACATCATTGCCAAACCTTTGTGAATCCTTTTGCAACCCAAGAACACAACTTTGGTTTGTTCAACCCTTGTGGAGGAGACTGTTCTTCTTCTTCATTGCAGCCCTACTGGAAAGGGATAATTCCATCCGCGACTACAGAATCCGATACCCGAGGGTAATTCTTAGTCAACTTGTATTTTCATTGTAATCCGATTGTAAGCCGTTCTCTTACAAATTATAGTGAAAATAAATGGTTTTGCCCCTGAGGGGGATTTTTCATTAATTGAATGTGTTTGAATGTTCTTGCGTAGATTATCAATTTATTCAATCACATACTGCTGCATGTTTAGGGTTTGTTTGGATTAAAAGGGTTTTATATATAATTTGATCATTTGAACGCGAGCACACACGTTTCTCAAATTGGTATCAGAGCAGGTTACGCTAATCTATCGCGTATTCCTTTTTTTTCGCAAAATTTTTCTAAGATATCAATTTTCTGAAAAAATTGATTTTTGAAAAAGTGCGTGTTCAAATGGAGAAGTCATATTATAAAATGCCTATTTTTGACGGGACAAATTATGCTTATTGGAAAGCCCGTATGAGGTCGGCTTTAAAAGCCATTGATGAACGTGTCTGGATTTTGGTTGAACAAGGGTGGACTCCTCCCACCGTGACTGTTGATAATGTGACCAACTTGAAACCTGGCATTTCTTGGTCTGATGAAGAAATTAAATGGTCATCTTTTAATTCTAAGGGTCAAAGTGCTATTTCTGGGTCTGTCACACCTGATGAGTTCAAACGCATAATGACGTGTACCACGTCAAAAGAGGCATGGGATGTTTTACAACTCACCCATGAAGGAACTAATGCTGTGAAAGAGTCTAAGTTGCAAAACTTGACAACTCAATTTGAAACAATCACCATGCATGATTCTGAATGCTTTGATGAATTTTATGCTAGACTTTCTGACATTGTGAATACTAGTTTTAATCTTGGTGAACAAATTCCGAATGCTAGAGTTGTTAAAAGGATTCTTCGTTCTTTACCTAAGCGTTTTATCCCTAAAGTCACTGTGCTAAATTCTATGGGTAATTTAAATACGTTAAAATTGGAAGAACTTGTAGGAGATTTGCAAACTTATGAAATTGATATGTTCCCTAAAAATGGTAAATCTAAAGATAAGGGAATTTCTCTTAAAGCCCAAGAGAGAAAGAGTGAGGGGTCAGCTAGAAAGAGGGTAGAGTCATCTAGAAAGAGAGAGACTGACACGTCAGATTCTGAGTGCAATTTTGACTTAGATGATTTGGCTCTTTTCGCAAAAAAATTCAAGAGGATTCTCAAATTTAAGAAAAATGGCAATTTTAAAGATAAAAAGAAATTTGAGAAAAATAAGTTTGAAAAGAAAAATGAAAAATTTTCCAAAAATCCTTCTCTGAAAGAAAGTGAGAGATGTTTTGAGTGTGATGGTAGGGGTCATAGAGCTTTTGAGTGTGCCAATCGTCTGAATAGAGAGAAAGGGAAAGTTGTCCTTAATGCTACCCTTAGTGACGACAGTGAGGTCGAGACTGTGGATTCTGTAGATGAGTCACTGCATGAGTGTAACTTCACCGCATTCATGGCCAGCCAAGTGAGCACTCCTAGTTCTCCTCACGACGATGAGGATGATGCTTCACAGGGACACCTCGATAGTGAGATCGATGTGAGTGAGGGGGAGGATGACACAAGTGAGAGCGAGAGTGATATACAACGCGCCTACACTAAGTTATATTCTGAGTCTTTTAAAACTAAAAAGCGTAACAAAGCGTTAGTTCTTAAGATCACTTGCCTAGAGGAAGATTTAAGGAAAGCGAGAGAAAGAGAGTTCTCCACCTGCACCGCCCTGAGAGAGAGAGAATCTACCTGTGTCGAGAATGAGAATTTGTTTAGAGAGAGAAAGAGTACTCTAGAGAAAGAGAGAGGGGACTTGATCAAGCAAGTGGCTAGTCTTACGAGTTAGCTCCATTCCTCCGTGGAGACTCGGAAGAAACTTGAAGCCCTTGTTGCCCAGCTGACTCATGATCTTGAGAAAGCACGGGAAGTCAAGGTACAAATCGAGGACAGATCTGGGAAGATGGGAAAGATGCTCCTCGGCCCCGCTTTAGGTTTTGGTGATCGTCAAGGAATTGGATATGATGGTGCCTCCACATCCCAAATTTCACCTGGACCAGTTCCTGAGTTTACTACAACTCCTTATGGTCACCGTAAAAAACCTCGAAGGAGAGTTCGACCAAGAAAAGCAAACCAAGGTCCGCCTTTGAATGAGCTTTTTTATACTTATTGCAAAAGAAAAGGCCACCTTAGGGAAACTTGCTATAGAATGGGTCGGACACGACGTACTACTGCTCCACCATGACATACTGATGAATTTTCTAGTCTGAGAGAGCGAGTTGAGTTCTTAGCTTCCACGACTCAGAGTTTGATGAAAGAATTCTGACGGATGTCTTCGCCGTTAGTGAATGCTTCTTACATTCCAGCTAAAACCAACAAAGGCAAACAAAAGGTCATCTCTGCTTGGGTGCCTAAGAAAGATAAAAAGGCCTTTGTTGTTCATGTTGGTCTCAAAGCACATAATACCTCACAGTGGTATTTTGATAGTGGGTGCTCCAGACACATGACAGGTGATGCCACATTTTTTACTACTCTTGAGGATTATCAAGATGGCAGAGTCACCTTTGGAGATGGGAGTAAGTCTAGCATTATAGGACGAGGTACTATCGAGTTACCTGGTTTTCCTAAGCTAGAAAATGTTTTGTACGTCAAGGGTTTGAAAGCAAACCTTCTCAGCATTAGCCAGCTGTGCGACACTAACTTTGCAGTAAAGTTTAACCGGGACGCGTGTAAAGTCTACAATCAATCCGGAAAACTTTTGATGCAAGGGGTGAGGACCGAGGATAATTGCTATGGGACTGAGCCCACATCCTCACTTGTCTGCAGCAGCGCCACGATCACTCCTATGGATCTGTGGCACCAATGTCTAGGTCACGTGAACGTTAGAGATCTCAATCGTTTATCTAAAAAGGACCTAGTACGTGACTTACCATCTCTTGGAAAGTCAACTTCGACCGTTTGTGGACCCTGTCAGTTGGGAAAACAAATTCGTAGTCCTCATAGGAAGTTACATTCCATTACCACCTCTCGTGTTCTGGAGTTGATTCACATGGATCTTATGGGTCCCACTCGTACTGAGAGTCTAGGTGGTAAGAGGTACATCCTCGTGATGGTAGATGATTTCTCTAGATACTCCATTGTAGGTTTTCTCAAAGAGAAATCCGATGCTGTAGATTTCTTAACGACCAAGTGCTGTGTCCTGCAAAATCAACACGGTGTCACTATTAACAGAATACGTAGTGACAACGGCACTGAATTCAAGGAAGCAAAGGTTGATTTGTACTGTGATAGCCTTGGGATCAAACATGAGTTTTCGGCTGTGAGAACTCCTCAGCAAAATGGGATTGTTGAGAGAAAGAATAGAACGATCCAAGAGATGGCTAGATCTATGCTTCTAGGTCGTAAAGTTTCTAGGAGATTTTGGGCAGAGGCAGTGTCTACTGCATGCCACACGGTGAATAGGGTGTATCTGCATCCACACACACTTCACACTCCTTATGAGTTGTGGACTGGCAAGAAGCCCAACCTGGCATATTTTCGTGTCTTTGGGAGTAAATGTTACATCCTACGGGATAAAGAGCAATTAGGAAAGTTTGACTCCCGAAGCGACGAGGGAATATTTCTAGGATATTCATCGAATAGCAGAGCGTACCGGGTTTTTAACCTGAAGAGCTCTAAGATTATGGAATCAATAAACGTCACTGTGCAAGATGACGAACCTCCGACGGTTATTGATCCTAACCTTCAGTGTGAGGATGAGGATTGTTCTGACAGTGATTTACCTATTCCTCTCTCACACTCTGTGGACCCTACTCCTGTGTTAGGGGACACACCTGCTTGGGTTCGCAAGAGTCATGACCCTTCTGCCATTGTTGGTGATCCCACTCTAGGGGTCAAGACTCGTTCTCAGCTACAGAACGTTGTTAGCCATCTTTGCTACACGTCCAAAGTCGAGCCCAAGAACCATAAATAAGCACTCAAGGATGAACACTGGATATCTGCTATGCAGGATGAGTTGCTTCAGTTTAAAAAGAATGATGTCTGGGAACTTGTCCCCCGACCTAGTGAGATTAATGTGATAGGTACCCGGTGGATTTTTAAGAACAAAATGGATGAAAATGGTACCATAATCCGAAATAAGGCTAGGTTGGTCGCTCAAGGCTACACACAGATAGAGGGTGTAGACTTTGGGGAGACATTTTCTCCTGTTGCGAGGCTTGAGTCCATCCGTCTTCTGCTCGCCATCGCATGTCATCTGAGCTTCAAGGTGTATCAGATGGATGTCAAGAGTGCCTTTTTGAATAGCATTCTACAGGAGCAGGTTTATGTGGAACAACCAAAAGGGTTTGAAGACCCTCAGCACCCTGAGCACGTCTACTATCTGAGGAAAGCCTTGTATGGTTTGAAGCAAGCACCTCGTGCTTGGTACGAGAGGCTTACTTCTTATCTCTTAGCTCGTGGCTTCAAGAGAGGGGGAGTAGATATGACGTTGTTTGTCAGGAGAGATGACGGTGCTATTTTGGTTGCCCAGGTCTATGTGGACGACATAGTCTTTGGATCCACATGCTCCCAGCATGCTCACCACTTTGAGGAGGAGATGAAAAGTGAGTTTGAGATGAGCATGGTGGGTGAGCTTACATTCTTCCTTGGTCTCCAGGTTCATCAGCTAGAGGATGGGATGTTCATCTCCCAATCCAAGTATGATAGAGACCTAGTGAAGAAATTTGGTTTAGACTCCGCTAAGCATGCACGTACACCTATGAGTACCACTACCAAGATTAGTAAGGACACTTCAGGCAAGGACGTAGAGCAAACCTTATATCAGAGTATGATAGGTAGTCTCCTCTACTTGACTGCCAGTCGTCCCGACATCGCCTTTAGTGTTGGAGTCTGTGCGCGTTATCAGGCATCCCCAAAAGAGTCACATTTACTTGCTCTAAAACGTATTATTAAATACGTAAGTGGGACTCTCTCATACGGGATTTGGTATTCCTTTTATACCGATGACCGTCTGTCCGCTTACTCGGATGCCGATTGGGCTGGGGATGTAGATGGATGTAGGAACACTTCTGGTGGGTGTTTCTATTTTGGTTCTGCTCTTGTCTCCTGGCTGAGCAAGAAGAAAAATTCCATCTCTTTGTCCACTGCGGAGGCTGAGTACATAGCCGCCGGGAGTTGTTGCACACAACTCTTGTGGATGAAGCAAATGCTGGAGGATTATGGGATATCACAGGACACCATGGCCATTTCCTGTGATAACACGAGCGCGATACACATATCCCGCAATCCAGTTCAGCATTCACGCACAAAACACATCAGGATACGTGAGCACTTTATTCGTCAGTTAGTTGAAGAGAAATTCGTATCCCTGAGTTTTGTTCCTAGCGACCGTCAGTTAGCCGATATTCTCACGAAACCTTTAGATGCCCTTAGATTTGAGAGTCTTAGGAAATCTTTAGGGATTTGCACAGTTGACTGAGGGGTTGGTCTATGTCTAGAATAGGATGCTTCTTCATGTTCATATCATATGCTTCCTATTGCTAGTCTATTTTATATGTACCATTACTTTGTTGTACAACTTTGTTTTATTCCTTTTGCTTTTTATATTTCTTTTGAAAAAAATACAAAAAGATTTTCCTTTAAGAAAAATTTTGAGAAAAGCACAAAAAGATTTTATTTCTCCAAATTTTTAAAAAAAATCCAAAAAGATTTTTGTATTTGTCTTCTTTTATGGATGAGCATGTAAGATAGCCAAGTCACAACTTCATTCCATTTATCCATGTGACTGTTTGATAGAGATTTGAGAGGCTGCATCATTTCATCCATGTGCTTTACATTGATTGGAGTCTTTGAGATGTAATTAGTGATATCTTCCTACATGTTTGACTCCTATATCCTTTATTGCACACATGCACAGCTATATTTGATTATTGCACTTGTCTATCTCATGTTGGCTTGCGTGTTTTCATCTCAATCATGTCTATACAATGTACAATATGCGATAAAACTTGACAAGATTGGAATGCATGTAAAAACTATTTTGGTGAGACTGTGTGTTTTTGTATAATGGGGAGGGGCTGCGAAAGGTAATCATCTATCCTTTGCGCAAAAGCCACCGTTAAAAAGGACCTAAAAAATGGAGGAATTTTAATATCCGAGGTCCAAAGAGGTTAAAAGAGCCCGAAAAAATTTAAAGGCCATAAAAAGCAATTCATGCCAAATATGGGCCACTTAGGTTTCACCATCAATTCTCCAAAGTTTGAGAATTTAGAATGCCTCTATTCAATACAATATCTGAGGGAGTTTGGTTGGAGAATCTAAACGGGTTTGCACTTCCTTGAAAGTCCTGAAAAAACATAAAATCATTTTGGACGTTATTGGTGTGAAAATCATTTTGAGCTTTAATTTGTTGATTTGATTGAGTCAATATCTTATATTGTCACTCTTTTACACCAAAGGAAGCATTTGAGTTCATTCGCTAGGAATATCCAATATTCATCGTGCACATATGTCATGTTTGTATGCATTGATTTTCCTATCGAATTTGATCACACCACTTCATTTACGCTATCATTGACTTGGTTGCTTTCTGTTTATTCATGGTGTGTTTTTATCCTAGTGACACCCCGCACTTGCTTATTTAATTTATTTCTCTAATTTGTCCATTTGGGGACATCATAAAAAGGGGGAGAAAGAATTATCATATTATGGGGGAGTTTGAATTCTGGGGGAGTTTTTGAGATGTTGCTTATGTTTTTATCATATATTGATATCCTTGTTATCTCATTTCAAACTCGATATGTCACTTGGTATTTGCTTTGTCTCATGTGTGTAGGTATGAAGTTGCAGATCTATACGTTGCACACCCTGATGAGAAAAGTTTTGAGATTCCTGAAGAATTAAAGAACAAACGATGAAGACTATTCATTTGTACCTTTTCCAGTTTTGGGTTCATGGGAGGGTAGATTTGTATAGGCAATTTCATATTTGATAATGAGGATTTTTTATGTATGTACCGGCATAGACATAGGGGGAGATTTGTAAGGACATTTTTCACATGTCCGAAATGTTTCATTTATTTATGTCGTACGCCGCTACATTTGGCACGTCTCCTCACGATCTCACATGACAGCCTCTATCTGAATTCCGGGAATCAATCATGCATTATCTCCACTAATATGCTCCACATCTGCCTCAATGACTTCACGTTCCAAGATTTTAGGGACTTAATGCAAGTGGTACGCAAGGTAAGTCAAAACAGTGAAAAAAAGGCACAATAGGAGAGTTCAAGGGCATTTTCGTAATTTCACATCCGTAGTTCGGAGGTCTGGTCAACTAGAAAGTTGAAGATCTCGCCGCAACGAAGATAGTGGAAAAAACGGCACCTCAATCCGAGCTACGGTGAAGGAGTTATGACCTTTTGAAGATAGAGAAAATTCCTTAAAGAATGCTGTTTTTTTTGTACGCTGGATAGAATTTTAGAGTTATAAGAATGTGGGACTCTTCATATTTTTTCCTATAAATACCAACTTCGGGGGATTTGTTTTGAAAGACTTTAGGAGACGAATTTGAGAGTCCAAATACATCTATTCTTCATATTTTTTAGTCCCAAGACTCATGTTTTGATTCACACATCATTGCCAAACCTTTGTGAATCCTTTTGCAACCCAAGAACACAACTTTGGTTTGTTCAACCCTTGTGGAGGAGACTGTTCTTCTTCTTCATTACAGCCCTACTGGAAAGGGATAATTCCAGCCGCGACTACAGAATCCGATACCCGAGGGTAATTCTTAGTCAACTTGTATTTTCATTGTAATCCGATTGTAAGCCGTTCTCTTACAAATTATAGTGAAAATAAATGGTTTTGCCCCTAAGGGGGATTTTTCCTTAATTGCATGTGTTTGAATGTTCTTGCGTAGATTATCAATTTATTCAATCACATACTACTGCATGTTTAGGGTTTGTTTGGATTAAAAGGGTTTTATATATAATTTGATCATTTGAACGCGAGCACACACGTTTCTCAAATTGGTATCAGAGCAGGTTACGCTAATCTATCGCGTATTCCTTTTTTTTCGCAAAATTTTTCTAAGATATCAATTTTCTGAAAAAATTGATTTTTGAAAAAGTGCGTGTTCAAATGGAGAAGTCATATTATAAAATGCCTATTTTTGACAGGACAAATTATGCTTATTGGAAAGCCCGTATGAGGTCGGCTTTAAAAGCCATTGATGAACTTGTCTGGATTTTGGTTGAACGAGGGTGGACTCCTCCCACCGTGACTGTTGATAATGTGACCAACTTGAAACCCGACATTTCTTGGTCTGATGAAGAAATTAAATGGTCATCTTTCAATTCTAAGGGTCTAAGTGCTATTTCTGGGTCTGTTACACCTGATGAGTTCAAACGCATAATGACGTGTACCGCGTCAAAAGAGGCATGGGATGTTTTACAACTCACCCATGAAGGAACTAATGCTGTGAAAGAGTCTAAGTTGCAAAACTTGACAACTCAATTTGAAACAATCACCATGCATGATTCTGAATGCTTTGATGAATTTTATGCTAGACTTTCTGACATTGTGAATACTCGTTTTAATCTTGGTGAACAAATTACGAATGCTAGAGTTGTTAAAAAGATTCTTCGTTCTTTACCTAAGCGTTTTATCCGTAAAGTCACTGTGCTAAATTCTATAGGTAATTTAATGTTGATTTTTATTCCATGGAGGATGTTAATTTTTATTCCATGGAGGATGTTAATTTTATCTTAATTTCATGAAGATTGTATCAAAGAAACTAAACAACAAATGTAGATGTATAAGTATATACGCATTCATAAGACTCAATTTAATGATCATCTTGGATCGCAAGAACCAAGTATTCTTACATTAGCTAACATTTTTAGATAATTGATATGCATTATCTGTTAAATCTTTAAATGATATAAGAAGTAAGGGATAATTATTGGTTTGGTTTGTTTTGGTTAATGGAAAATTATTGGTTGTTGGTTTTGTTATTTTATAGTATATTATAAGGAGTACGAGATAATTAGGAGTACGGGATAATTATTGGTTTGGTTATGGAACAATATGTTGGATGATTATTGGTTGCCGTATAGAACCCGAATTTAAACACAGGCACACTTAGGCTTGAAAACATGGGAGTGGGACGTAACTACAAACGACCCCTAAATATCACCGTGAGTGGCAGAACAGATCGTGCGAGTCCAACGTAAAATGTTGCAACCATTCACGTAGTTATGGGACTCTCGATTTGAGAATAGGACCTAGATTTGAATGCCCACTTATGCTTAATAAAGGTGACTTGAGTGATATGAAATCAATAACGGCTACCAAACGGCACATCGAATGGAACAAAAACCTAGTGCGCATCCAACGTAACATGTAGCAACAGCCACTCAGTCGCGGGACCCCCCATTTAAGAATAGGGCCCAAATTTGAAAACATACACACTCAGGATGAAAATGTGTAGCGAGTAGGTCAAAACCCCCAACAGCCCCATAATGGCATCGTTAGTGGGATGAACACCTCATGTGGGTCCAACATAACACGTAACAAACGGCCACATCCCAAATTGAAAATAGGACTCGAAATTGAAAACATGCACACTTAGGCTTGAAAATGTGTCGTGAGCGTGCTGAAATAATCAATGATCATCAAACGGCACCGCGAGTGGCACGAATACCTTGTGCGCATCCAACGTTACATATAGAAAACACTCACGTAGTTTCAAGAATCCAAATTGAGAGTATGACTATAATTTGAAAACAGAAATACTTAGGTTGAAAAAGTGTCGTGGGAAAGCCGAAATAATGAACTGCCCCTAAACGGCATTGAGGGTGGCACAAATACCTCGTTCGTATCCAATGTAGCATGTGGAAGTCGTCTGTATAGTTACGGAACTCTCGATTGGAGAATAGGGCCCAAATCTGAAACTAGACACACTTAGGCTTGGAAACGTGCTGCGAGCGGATTGAAACCACAAAAGGTCCCTAAAGCACACTGTGAGCGGAATGAACACCTCATGCACATCCAATGTAACACGCAGCAACAGATCACATAGTCTCAGGACTCCCGATTTCAGAATAGGATCCAAATTTGAAAATAGGAACACTTCGGCTTAAAAAATGCCATGAGTGGTCTAAAATCACCAACAGCCCCCAAATGGCACAGTGAGTTGCACGAACACATCGTGCACATACAACATAACACATAAAACCCAGCCACATTGTCGTGGGACTCGTGGTTTAAGAATATGAACTAAATTTTATCACAGGCTCACTTAGGCTTCAAAATGTGCTACGAGCGGGACGAAACCTCCAACGCCCCCCAAATAGCACCGCAAGTGGCACGAACACCTCGTTCGCATCCAACATAACATGTAATGATCGATCGTATAGTCATGGGATTCCCTGTTAGAGAATATGACCCGAATTTGAAAACAGCCACACTTGGGTTTTAAAAGATGTCACAAGCAGGACAAAACCACCAACGGTCCACAAACTTCACTGTGAGTACCACGAACACCTACTGTGCATCTAACGTAACACACAATAATTTGCCTCGTATTCGTAGGGCTCTCGTTTTGAGAACATGACCCGAATTTGATCAAAGATGCACTTAGGCTTGAAATCGTGTCGTGAGTGGGCCAAAACCACAAATGGCCTCAAGCAGCACCGCGAGTGATATGAACACCTCAAACGCTTCCAACGTAACACATAAAAACTCACCGCGTAGTCATTGGACTCCCGATTTGAGAATTGGACCTAAATTTAAAAAGAGGCGCAGCTATTCTTGAAAATGTGCCACGAGCGGGCCAAAATAACCAAATGCCCCCAAATGGTACTGCGAGTGGCACAAACACCGTATGCGCATCCAAAGTAGCACATAGTAACCGATCGTGTAGTTAGAAGACTCTTGATTTAAGAATACATCCCCAATTTGATAACAAGAACACTTAAGATTGAAAATGTGCCACGAGCAGTTCGAAACCACCAACAGCCCCCAAATCGTACCGCGAGTGGAATCAACACCTCATGCAGATCTAACATAACACGTAGCAATTGATCGCATAGTCATGGGATTCTCAGATTTAGAATAAGACCCGAATTTGAAAATAGACACACTTAGGCTCGAAAACGTTCCACGAGTAGGACAAAACCACCAACGACACCAAATCAGCACTTCGAGTGGCATGAACACCTTGTGTACATCCAATGTAAAACGTAGCAACCGATTGTGAATTCACGGGACTCTCAATTTCAGACATGACCCAAATTTGATCACAAGTACACTTAGGCTTGGAAACTTATCGCGAGTGGGCCGAAACCACCAAAGGATCCCAAAGGAACCCTCAGTGGCGCAGACACCTCATGCGGGTCCAATGTAATACATAATAAATGGCCATATAGTCACGTGACTCCCGAATTAAAAATAGGACACAAATTTGAAAATATGCACACTTAGGCTTGAAAACGTGCCGCGAGTGGGTCGAAATAACCAACATTATCGCAAGTGGCACGAGCACCTCATGTGTGACCAATAAAAAAAGTAAAAAACGGTCACATAGTCGCGGGACTTCTGAATTGATAATAGGACCAAAATTTGAAAACAAGAACACTTAGGCTTTAAAACGTATCACGAGTGGACTGAAATAACCAACGACCCCCAAACGGCACCGCGAGTAGCATAAAACACCTCGTACGCATCCAATGGAGCATGTAGAAGCTGTTCACATAGTTATGAGACTCCCGGTTTGAGAATGGGATTCGAATTTAAAATAGACACACTTAGACTTGAAATCGATCCGTGAGCGGGTCGAAACCACCAACAACCCCCAAACAGCACTACGAGTGGCATAAACACCTCATGTGTATCCAACATAACACTTATCAACATGTCGCGTAGTCACGAAACTAGCCAAATTTGAAAATAGACACAATTAGGCATAAAAACATGTCGCGATCGGCCTGAAACCACCAATGGCTTCGAAACGACACTGGAACTTGCAAGAACAGCTCGTGTACGTTCAAAGTAACACGTAGCAATCCACCATGTAGTCGGGGGACTCATGGTTTGAGAATACAACTAGAATATTATCACAAGAACACTTAGGCTTGAAAACATGTCGCGAACGAGCCAAACCCAAAAATGGTCCCCAAATGGCTCCGTGTGAATCCCTTATACTCTTGACTCACATGAGTCTATATTGTATAAGTGTTCATCTAGTTTGGAAATTGTGATTAAATTATGTCTAACCTAGAATCCAAAGAACCTCAGAGCTTGAATTTCTATTTCATCTTTGATTGAAGGGATCTAGACCTAATTACTAACACTCACACACAGTAGAATGAATCATTTACATGTCATATTGCATATTAGGATGTGTACATATGTTGAGTGTGTTTGAATCCCCAATATTGTTTTTAAATATTTTTTGGGAGTTTTTAAAACATTTTAAAAATAAGGTTTTATTAATAAAACTTGGTTTTAAAAGGTTATGGAGTAAATCTGCTATTTTAGAATGTTGGCTTTATTGTCTAAAGTTGGTTTGGGTAGAAACCAAAAGCGGCAGAGACTTCAGAGGTTACTTTGTAATTACTTTAGACGTGCGTTTTATCTCGTGTTATTGGCCAACATTTGTTGCCCTCTGATTGGTGGGAAGTGTGTTTCTTTATAGAGAGTAAAACAACGCATGCTTTCAACCCTTGGATAATTTTTGATCAACGATCTGCATGCGCCCCTTTATAATCCTTGTGAATCCCTTTTGAACCAATCAGGTGAGTTTTAAACGCAGCATATCGTACGCCCTTGGATCTAAGTCAATCCATCTTGACTCAATCTGGACCCTTAATTTTGGCCCTCGTTCTCGAACCTTCTCAACCTCCTATAAAAGGAGCCCTTTACTCAGCTTTCTGAGACTTTTGCCATTTCGTCCCTTGAGAGAAAAAGAAAGAGAGAGTAGAGAGAAGAGAGAGAGAGAAGAGATAAACCAGAAGAGAGAGAAAGATCTAGAAATCCTAACCCTAACCCTAAATCGTCTATACAGTTCAAACCAAATACAAACCTTCAAACCTTTATACTTTACCAAACACAACCTTGAGTGTTTGAGTGTTTTAAAAGATGATTTGAGAGTTGGTTTGTTGCTGTAACCTCTTCTTCTTTGGATCTTGTTTCCAACTTAATCATTTTCTTAGATCTGTTGTTCTTGTATATAGAAATTGTCAGATCTGAGTTTTTCCATGATATATTACACTTAGTTTGCATGTTTGTTTCTCAGCTTGAGAAATATTTTGTTCATTCGTTTTCTATAAATGTTTTTAACTTTGAAATCAACAAAAAGGTTTTCTGTTTCTAGTTCTCTTAAAACTAAACCTTTGACCTAGTTTGGAATCACACTTGGAGGTTTTCAATCTCGAAAATCTTTTCAAAACTCTGAAATTGATTAAGATCTTGACTGTCTTCTAAGAAAAATATCTGTGGATTCTGGGATTGATTAAAAGGTCAAAAAGGTTCAAAGTTTTGTTAGAAGAGAGAAAAAGAAAATCACTGCATATAGCCTTATATGTAATTTGCTAGGACTGTTAGTACTTAATAAGTGTGAGTGTGTGCATGCATGTGTTAGAGAGCACCTCCACAAACACTTTCACTCTACTACACGAAAAGTGTTGGTAATAAGATCTTGAGAAAAAGAGTCGACGTAAAGTGCTTGAACAAATTGGAGTTAACAAACTGAGAGGACAACATCAACAATCAGAACTGCAGAGAAGTTATAAGGACACCAGAGGGTACATTCCTAAACTTATATAGGTCTGAGTTGTATGCATGTTTGTTATATAGTTTGCAACTATTAAATTTGTTTATAGTGGATTTTTATTTTACTCCGTAGAGGGAGTCGTGGATGTTTCCTCAATTGGTGAGGTTTTACCACGTAAAAATCTTGTACTTAATCTTCCTACATCTTCTCATCTCATTCTTGGTTGTGCTGGTTTTAAAGTTTGTTTAAAACTGTTTTATAAACATGTTAGTAAAATCTTCAATAGATCTCATACATACTGTTTTGTTAAACACATCTCGTGTTCAAATAGTTTTGGTTTTTAAGAAAAGAGTTTCTTCAAAAAAATAGATCGGAGTTACTTAAATAGTTTATTTTTTAATAAACGGTTTTAGTAACAGTATTTCAATTGGTATCAGAGCTTGGTAATATTATTTTATAAGAGATCCTGTGTTTCTGAAATTGTTTTCTAAAAATTAAATATGGACGAGAAAAATGAAAGATTTGGTAACTTGACCAGACCTCCTATCTTTAATGGAACCAATTTTGCTTACTGGAAAGTAAGGATGATTTCTTTCATTCAAGGAACTCTAAGAGATGATGTCTGGGACATAATTAAAAATGGTTACATTTTTCCTACAAAACCAGCCACTGAAGGAAGTAATGAGAGGGTTAAGAAAGTTTTATGTGAGTTCACACAAGAAGAGAAACAAGTTTCTCGCAACAATAAAAAAGGAATAAATGCAATATTTATGTCTATAAATGAACATGAGTTCAAAAGAATCTCATCCTGTACCACTTCTAAGGAAGCTTGGGACACTTTAGTTACTGCTCATGAAGGTGACACTAGGGTTAAGGCTGCTAAAACTCAAATGCTCATTCAACAGTATAATTCCTTAATTATGTCTGAGGCTGAGTCATTTGATGAATTCTACATGAACATGACTTATATTGTGACAGACAAGAAATTGAATTCTACATGAACATGACTGATATTCTGCATGCTAATGGGATAACATATGACAGACAAGAAATTATGTCTAAAATTCTGAGATCATTACCACAGAAATTTGATAACAAAAGATATGTTATTGAGGAAATGTGTGATATTAATCTCACTCCTGAACTACTCAGTAGTAAGTTAAGAACTGTGGAAATGGAACTGGAATTTAAGAAACAATTAACCCAGTTCCATAGGAAACAGACTAGTTCCAATCTAAGCTTCTCTTCTAAATTGATTAAGCCTAAGTTTAATACTTCCAATGATGATTCTGACGAGGAATGCGATATAGAGAGTTTGGACAATCAGATTGTATTAATGTCAAAACAGTTTAAGAAAATCATTAAATTTAGAAACAACATGGAAAATAAACAAGGCAGGTCCAATTATCCAACTCCTTTCAATCACAGACCTCATGAGAAAAGCCATGACAAAAATTAGAAGGACTCTCACACTAGACCTAACAGAGACCTTAAGAAGACTGAATGCTATAGATGTGGTAAACTAGGACACATTGCACAAGACTGTAGAGTTAACTTGAACACTCAAAACAAACACGCTAGAGCCAACATTTGCAAAACATGGGATGATTCAAGTGAATCTGAAAATGAGGAACCTGAGTCATCTTATGTTTTTGACCCTTGCATGTCTTTCTTTGCCAAGATTATCTATAATGATGATATGCCTGTGTTTGTTAATGAGGATGAATATAGTAATTCTACTTCTGATGTTTCGAATACTGCTGAAACTGGTTTAGATGCTTTGATTACTGAGAATATTGCTATCTGTTCCTCGGGGTGTGTGAGTCAAAGGGAAAGCGATAATGACGATGTCAATGGGTGTGTGAGTACAAAGCATGAAGCCCTAGGGGTCACTTCACACACTACACTTAGTGACTTGGACAATAAATATCTCCTAGATATTCACACTCTCTATGATAAAACTCTCAAGAAAAGCACTAGACTAGAAAAGATTGTGAAAGATCTCACTAAGAAGTTAGAAGATCTAAGCCTAATGGTTAAACTGAATGCTGAAGAGTATACTACCCAATGCCTAACTCATGAAAGTGAAATTAAAATGTTTGATGAAAAACTCATAAATTTCACTGAAACAAATGAAATTCTGGAGAAAAAGTACAAAGGGACATTGTTAGAATTGGAACAAACTAAAGAAAAGACAGCAACTATTTTCAAAAAATTTACAAAATTTGAAAATAATTCAAACTGTTTTGATGAATTTGTTGCTGAATCAAAAACCAATTCTGATGATCGAACTGGAATAGGGTTTTTCCCTAATTTGAAGACACAAACAAAATCTTTTGAACCTATAAAGTTTGTGTCAGGAGGCAAAAGGCCTATTGAAACATGCCCAGACTTTCATTCTCTAAAAACTGAGTTTGATTCAAAACATCAAAATTTTAACATTGGGGAAACAAGTTTCTCTAAACATGAAAGTTCACCTAAGGCTAAATACGTCTGCCCCTCTATTAGGAAGAGTGAGTCTGCATTCAAGAATGTCACACCTAGGAATAGAGCTCAACCTCAAAACTTCTCAAAACCTTTATTTAGAGACTTCCCAACGAGACCCCTATCTTGAGGAATCTTTATTGCTCTTACTGTGATATATACGGTCACTCTTTTGATAGTTGCTATGCTAGGAGACTAGTTACACATGTCTATAGTTCTCCTATTTATCAGAACTTTAACTATTCTAGGAGGAGCCAGAACAATTATGTACTTCCTAGACAACCTGATAAAAACTCTAACTATGGGAAGAGAAAGACCAAACCTAAAAGAACATTTCCTATAAGGAATCCTATGAACTTTCCTAAACCAAATGCTCAAATCTTTCATAAAATTCAAAATCATGCGCAAAACATCTTTCAGCAAAAATCTAATGCTCGCAAATTTTATCAATTGAGAGCTAATAAGAGCAAAATGAAAACTAGAGCAATTTGGGTTAGAAAAGATGATCTATTACCTCAGATGAAGTGTAACGTAGTTATTATTTCTTTAAAAGATGAACACACATCATCTGGTTGGTATTTAGACTCTGGATGTTCTAAGCACATGACTGGGGATGAAACTAAACTTTTAAACAAAACTAGCATTGCTGGAGGTAAAGTCATTTTTGGTGATGGAGTTTCATCTCAAATCATAGGCAAAGGAACTATCCAAGGAGATGGACTTCCTGTTCTTGAAAATGTCCTTCTAGTTAAAGGTCTTAAGGCAAATCTACTTAGCATATCACAATTTTGTGACTCGGATCATATTGTTACCTTTTCACAGAACAACTGCAAAATTTTAAATGAGAAAGGTGAATGCATAATTACAGGATTCAAAACTCCTGACAATTGCTATACTGTCATGAATAATTCTAAAATCTGTAATGTTTCCAGAATGGATGACAACGAGATATGGCATAACAGAATGGGTCATATAAATTACGATAATCTGAGTAGACTGACCTCTCAGGAAATAGTTAGAGGACTTCCTAAAATCAAACCCATTCCTAACATTATCTGTGGTTCCTGTTTGGAAGGTAAAATTGTTAAGGCACCTCATAAGAAAGTTAATGATGTTCTTACCTCAAATCCCTTGGAGATCATCCATATGGACCTAATGGGTCCCTCCAAAACTGTTAGTCTTTGTGGACACAGTTATATTTTAGTTATGGTTGATGACTTCACCAGATTTACTTGGGTAGCTTTTTTAAAACAAAAGTCTGATACTTTTCAAACTTTCTTAAAAATTCTTTTTCGGATTGAAAATGAAAAGGACACTCAAGTAAATAGAATTCGTAGTGATAGAGGTGGTGAATTCAAAGACACTGGTATTATTGAATACTGTGACTATAATGGTTACAAACATGAATTCAGTGCTCCTAAGACTCCTCAAAAAATGGAATTGTTGAGAGAAAGAATCGTACCCTTCAAGAGATGGCACGTGTTATGTTACATGCCAAAAATTTTCCTAAGTACTTTTGGGTAGAATCTATTCGTACTGCCTGTCACATCATAAATAGGGTCTATCTTAGAAAGAATTCCAAACAAACCCCTTACGAATTTTGGTACAAGAAAAAGCCCAATCTTAAGTACCTTAGAACTTTTGGTAGTACTTGTTATGTATGCAAAGATAGGGAACACTTATCCAAATTTGAGAGCCGGGGAGATAAAGCTATATTTTTAGGGTACTCGCCTAACAGTAGACCCTATCGAGTGTATAATCTTCGGAATAAAACCTTGATGGAATCCATAAATGTAATTTTGAGTGACACTACTGTAGAGAGTAAGACTGGTGAATCAACTATTGAGGAAGAGCCTACAAACATTTTAGAAAATAACTCTCCTGAAATAGATGATTCATTACCAATTGAGACACCTAAAGTACCTAACTGGGTTTCTAAAGATCATCCCATAAATAACGTAGTTGGTAATCCTAGTGAGCCAGTGCGTACAAGATCCCAACTAAGAAACTATGCACATTATGCATGTTATGTTTCCCTAGTGGAACCAAAGAATGTAAATGAGGCATTGAATGACTCTCACTGGATTTCTGCTATGCAGGAAGAACTTCTTCAATTTGTCATTCATGATGTTTGGTATCTTGTTCCTCGTCCTGATCAAAAAAAGGTTATTGGCACACGTTGGATTTTTAAAAATAAATCTGATGAAAGTGGGATAATCATTAGAAATAAAGCTAGATTAGTTGCTCAAGGATACTCTCAAATTGAAGGAATAGATTTTAATGAGACCTTTGCTCCTGTTACTCGATTAGAATCTGTTCGTCTACTCTTTGCTATAGCTTGCCACATGCATTTTACACTTTACCAAGTGGATGTCAAATCTGCATTCCTTAATGGAATATTGACTGAAGAGACCTATGTAGAACAACCTAAAGGGTTCATTGACCCTCAATATCCAAATCATGTATTTTGTCTCAAAAAGGCTTTATATGGCCTTAAACAAGCACCTAGAGCTTGGTATGAGCGTCTTTCCAATTTCCTCTTAGATAAACGTTTCAAAAGAGGTGGAAATGATCAAACTCTTTTTGTCAAACATTTTGACAAACTCATCATTATTGCTCAAATTTATGTTGACGATATTATGTTTGGATCAACTTCTCCCTCAGAAGTAAAATCCTTCTCTGAAACTATGCATAAGGAATTTCAAATGTCCCTTATGGGGGAGTTACAATTCTTCTTAGGCCTTCAAGTCAAACAAAATTCAGAAGGATTATTTGTATCGCAAACCAAGTACGCTTTAGAGATAGTAAAGAAATTTGGCCCCGAGAGTGCTAACGATGCTAAAACGACCATGAGTACTACGATAAAACTTTCTAAAGACAAAAATGGAAAATTCGTAGATCCTACTCTATATCATAGTATGATAGGAACCTTACTATATCTTACTGCCTCGCGTCCTGATATTATGTATGCTGTGTGTGTATGTGCTCATTATCAAAATAACCCTAAAGAGAGCCATTTGAATGCTGTTAAACGTATCATTAAATATGTAAAAAGAACTATGAATCTAGGACTTTGGTACACTAATGACACACCAAGCACTATAATTGGGTACACTTATGCTGACTGGGCTGGGTGTACTGATGATAGTAAAAGCACATCAGGAGCATGTTATTATATATGTAATCACTTGGTAGGATGGAGTAGTAAGAGACAAAACTGCATATCACTCTCAGCAGCCGAATCTGAATACATAGCCGCTAGCAGCTGTCGTGCTCAATTACTTTGGCTTAAATAAATGCTAAGTGATTATGGTATTCAAGAAAACCAATTGCATCTCTATTCTGATAATCAAAGTGCGATTAATATTTCTAAAAACCCTGTTCAACACTCGCAAACAAAGCACATAAAAATTAGACATCATTTTATACGTGAATTGGTTAAAACTAAGGAATTAGAAATCAATTATCTTCCTACTGATTTGTAACTCGCAGATATGTTCACCAAACCTCTAGATTATAATAGATACATTTCCTTGCATAAATCTATTGGTATGGTTTGTGCTGAGTAATACCTTTGCTGATTATTCAAGTTTTTCCCTTTATCCATTTGAGACAAAATGGGGGAGAAATTTGAGTCTTTAATGATTCCTTATATATGCTAAACAGCTTGATCTTAGTGATTCATTACAAGTTTTTATACAGCTTTCCTCAACTGATGTAATAGGGTATTCAATTGTTAATAGTTGAGTTATGTACTTTTCTTTTCTAGGATTTGGGTATATAGAATCTTTATAGGAATGGGTTTTTCTTATCTTTTTGTTGCCCTACGAGTCCTAGTTGACTCAAAGGAGATTTTGTCTCATATTTCCAAAGGGGGAGATTGAAGCCCTTATACTCTTGACTCACTTGAGTCTATATTGTATAAGTGTTCATCTAGTTTGGAAATTGTGACAAAATTATGTCTAACCTAGAATCCAAAGAACCTCAGATCTTGCATTTCTATTTCATCTTTGATTGAAGGGATCTAGACCTAATTACCAACACTCACACAGAGTAGAATGAATCATTTACATGTCATATTGCATATTAGGGTGTGTACATATGTTGAGTGTGTTTAAATCCCCAATATTGTTTTTAAATATTTTTTGGGATTTTTTAAAACATTTTGAAAATAAGGTTTTATTAATAAAACTTGGTTTTAAAAGGTTATGGGGTAAATCTGCTATTTTAGAATGTTGGCTTTATTGTCTAAAGTTGGTTTGGGTAGAAACCAAAAGCGGCAGAGACTTCAGAGGTTACTTTGTAATTACTTTTGATGCGCATTTTATCTCGTTTTATGGGCCAACAATTGTTGCCCTCTGATTGGTGGGAAGTGTGTTTCTTTATAGAGAGTAAAACAACGCGTGCTTTCAACCCTTGGATCATTTGTGATCAACGATCTGCATGCGCCCCTTTATAATCCTTATGAATCCCTTTTGAACCAATCAGGTGAGTTTTAATCACCGCATATCGTACGCCCTTGGATCTAAGTCAATCCATCTTGACTCAATCTAGACCCTTGATTTTGGCCCTCGTTCTCGAACCTTCTCAGCCTCCTATAAAAGGATCCCTTTACTCAATTTTCTGAGACTTTTTCCATTTCGTCCCTTGAGAGAAAAAGAAAGAGAGAGTAGAGAGAAGAGAGAGAGAAGAGAGAAACCAGAAGAGAGAGAAAGAGTTAGAAATCCTAACCCTAACCCTAAATCGTCTATACAGTTCAAACCAAATACAAACCTTCAAACCTTTATACTTTACCAAACACAACCTTGAGTGTTTGAGTGTTTTAAAAGATGATTTGAGAGTTGGTTTGTTGCTATAACCTCTTCTTCTTTGGATCTTGTTTCCAACTTAATCATTTTCTTAGATTTGTTGTTCTTGTATATAGAAATTTTCAGATCTGAGTTTTTTCATGATATATTACACTTAGTTTGCATGTTTGTTTATCAGCTTGAGAAATATTTTGTTGATTCATTTTCTATAAATGTTTTTAACTTTGAAATCAACAAAAATGTTTTATGTTTCTAGTTCTCTTAAAACTAAACTTTTAACCTAGTTTGGAATCACACTTGGAGGTTTTCAATCTCGAAAATCTTTTCAAAACTCTGAGATTGATTAAGATCTTGACTGTCTTCTAAGCAAGATATCCGTATATTCTGGGATTGATTAAAAGGTCAAAAAGGTTCAATGTTTTGTGAGAAGAGAGAAAAAGAAAATCACTTCATGTAGCCTTATATGTACTTTGCTAGGATTATTTGTACTTAATAAGTGTGAGTGTGTGCATGCATGTGTTAGAGAGCACCTCCACAAACACTTTCATTCTACTACACGAAAAGTGTTGGTAATAAGATCTTCAGAAAAAGAGTCAACGTAAAGAGCTTGAACAAATTGGAGTTAACAAACTGAGGCGACAACATCAACAATCAGAACTGCAGAGAAGTTATAATGAAACCAGAGGGTACATTCCTAAACCTATATAGGTCTGAGTTGTATGGATGTTTGTTATATAGTTTGTAACTATTAAATTTGTTTATATTGGATTTTTGTTTTACTCCGTAGAGGGAGTCGTGCATGTTTCCTCAATTGGTGAGGTTTTATCACGTAAAAATCTTGTACTTATTCTTCCTACATCTTCTCATCTCATTCTTGGTTGTTCTGGGTTTTAAAGTTTGTTTAAAACTGTTTTATAAACCTGTTAGTAAACTCTTGAATAGATATCGTACATACTATTTTGTTAAACACATCTTGTGTTCAAATAGTTTTGGTTTTTAAAAAAACAGTTTCTTCAAAAAACAGATCGGATTTACTTAAATAGTTTATTTTTTAATTAACGGATTTAGTAACAGTATTTCACCGTGAGTGGTGCGAACACCTCGTGTGCATCCAACATAACCTGTAGCAACCAGTCGCACAATCACGGGACTCCCGATTTGAGAATAGGATCAGAATTTGAAAATAGATGCACTTAGGCTTAAGAGCGTGCTGCGGGTGGCAGAAAACAACCAATGCCCCCCAAACAGCACCATGAGTGCCACGAGCACTTCATGCGCATATAACATAACACGTAGCAATTATCCTTATAGTCGCGGGACTCTCTGTTTTAGAACAAGACCTGAATTTGATCACAGGCACACATGGGCTCAAAAACGTGCAGTGAGCGTGCCCAAACTACTAATGATCGCCAAACGGCACCTCAATTGGTGTAAACACCTCGTGCGCGTCCAACGTAACACGTATAAGTTGGCCATATATTCGCGGGACTCACGGTTTAAGAATAGGACCTGAATTAGAATAAAAAACACATTTAAACTTCAAAATCATGCCACGAGCGGGCTGAAACCACCAATGACACCCAAACGGTACCTCGAGTTGCACGAACACCTCGTGCGCGTCCAACGTAACACGTAAAAACTGGTCACATAGTCGTGGGACTCTCGATTTTAGAATAGGACCCAAATATTAAAATAGACAAACATAGGCTTGAAATCATGTCACGAGCGGACCGAAACCACTAGTGACCACAAACAGCACCTCGTGTGGCACGAATAGCTCGTGCACGTCCAATATAATACGTAGCAACGGGCCTCATAGTCGTGGGACTCTCGATTTGAGAATATAACCAGAACTACATCATAGGCACACTTAGACTTGAAAACGTGCCGCGAGGGGGCCAAAACCACCAACATACCCTAAATGGCATCAGAAGTAGCATGAGCACTTCGTGCACGGCCAACGTAACACATAAAAATAGATTGCATAGTCGCAGGACTCCTAGTTTTAGAGTAGGAAACGAATTTAAAAATAGACACATTTAGGATTAAAAACATGTCGCGAGTGGGCTGAACCCACCAACGAGCCCAAGTAGCACTGTGAATGGCATGAACATCTCATTCGCATCCAATGTAACATGTAGTAACCGACCTCATAGTTACAGGACTCCTAGTTTGAAAATAGGACCCAAATTTGAAAATATACACACTTAGGCTTAAGAAAAGTGACACGAAGGGGTGAAACCACCAATAGTCAACAAACGGCATTACGAGTGGTAATAACACCTTGTTCCCATCTAACGTAACACCCTGCAACCGTCCATGTAGTCACAAGACTACCAGTTTAAGAATAGGAATCAGGTTTGAAAAAAAGAAGACGTAGGCTTGAAAACGTGTCGCGAGTAGGTCGAAACCACCACCAGCCCCAAAATTTCATCGCGAATGATGCAAACACCTCGTGCATGTCCAACATAATACGTAACAACTGGAAACATTATCACAAGACTATCTGTAAGAACACAAATTTCCAATTGAGTCCTTTGTAGTTTTGGCTCAATTCCTGACAAAAACGTTTGAGTTATAGGATAGAGAATATTGATCATCTTTCAAGTCTATGACGTGTTTGTTGAAGACATAGCGGTCAAGTGTATAAAGCTTCATCAAAATGCCGTGGTTTATGTGCCTCGTTTCAACATCATTAACAGTGGATCCATGCTCTAAAGGTATGAATGCATTACATATATATATATAGGAGCTTTGAACGATTTATATTGGGTGTTAGGTTTTTAAAACTGCGTTTTGTTTTCAGAATGGTTTCTATTAAAACTTATATATAAAGTATATAAAAGTTTCTGGGCTTAAAAAGAATTTTTGAACATTCTGTGAGTTCATTCGAAGTGTCGTTCTAACGAGATTGTCGTTCGAATAACAAGTTGTTCGAACGAGATTGCCAACGACTTCCCATTATAGCATACTGGAACTTCGTTCGAAATGTCGTTCGAATGAGATGGTCGTTCTAACGATATTTTTAACGATCTTCTAACTAGTTCATACTGGAACTTTGTTAGAAGACTCGTTCGAATGAGAATTTTTTTCGAACGAAATGTCGTTCGAACGAGATTTGGCGGGAATAGATTTTTGGCAGTTTTAAGCAGTTTTGCCCACTTTCCCACTTGGTTTTCCCCACTACATTTTGTTGAATATCTATGTGCGAGAAACGATTTTTCTAATCTAACCTTTTCATATCCTACCAACCTCTAGAGAGTTTTTGAGAGAAAAATTGTTTTAGAAAAAGTTCATTATTTTTTAGTGTTAATTTTCAAGGAGAAAATCATTTATCACTCTAGTTTACACCCATAGTTATGTTTATCCAAGTTCTTATATATATACATCTTGCTTGGAGTTTTGGCACCGGTTTTCTCTACACCATTGAAGAAGAGAAGTTCGGGTTTACTTCTAAATCCCACAAAGAATAAGAGGTTTTTCGTGATTTACCCACTTGGAGAAAGACTCCTAGTTCGGGTGACGGTGACAGCATAAAGTCCGATCGGTGGATTTCGAGACCACGGTGGAGCTCCAGGGTTATTCGCTAGGTGAAGGTATTTGCAAGAAGGAGCGTCGAGGCTTGAGAGGGATCGAGTCGTGTGATGCAAGTCTTTTGTCTTGTAATTGTAAATTCCGTACTTAGTGGATTTGAGGCAAGGGCCGTCCGAGGTTGTTTCCCGTTGTGGGTTTTTTCTCGTACATCGCGGCGTAGTGTGATTGATTTATTTTTATCTTGCATAATGACTTAGAACTAATGCTTAGGATAATTCAAGATAAAAATGGTTTTAGTTGTCACACTTAATTTAATTGGGTGCTAATTAAATTTGGGTAATTGTTTATTTAATTCAGGTCTATTGTTAAAAATGGTTTGGCCCTAATTTGGTAATATTGATAAATATGACTTAGGCAAACTCTAGGACTTGAATTAATGGGGTGTTAAGTGAAATTCAAAGAGTGTGTGTGACTCCAACTTATTTCACTTTGTGTTTTTATTTTAATTTGAAGAAGAAATTAAAATTTGTTTTTTTAAGTTGAACCATCTCCTAATGCTTCCGCATCTGTTTCACAAAAAGGAAATCTAGGGTTTTAAAAAGAGTTTAAAATCGGGGGGGGGGGGGGGGGGGGGGGGGGGGGCTCGGGCTTCTACAAACTGGTATCAGGGCCAAAGCAATAAATTATTTTGTTAAAGATCTTTTAAATAATTTTTGGCTAAAATGGAAGTTTCCCCATTTTCAAAATTTCCTATTTTCGATGGTTCTAATTATGCGTATTGGAAAGCGCGTATGAAATCGTCTCTAAAATCTATCGACAAGAGAGTTTGGATGTCTGTTGTTAACGGGTGGTCCCTACCAACTCATTTAGTTGAAAATGAACGCGTTCCCAAACCGGCTGATAGATGGACTGAGAATGAGTTTAAACTTTCTAATTTTAATTCTTGAGGTTTAAATGCCTTGTTTAGCGCGGTCACACCAGATGAATTCCGACGTATTATGACGTTTGAAACTGCTAAAGAAGCTTGGGATATTTTACAACTAACTCATGAAGGAACTAGTGTCGTTAAAGCTTCGAAACTCCAAAACCTCACAACTAAATTTGAAACTATCAAAATGAACGATAATGAAACTTTTGATGAATTTCATGCTAGACTTTCCGATATTGTCAATTCATCTTTTAATTTGGGAAAGAAAATACCCGACAACCGAGTTGTAAAGAAAATTTTAAGGTCCCTACCCGATAGATTTATTCCAAAAGTGACCGTTTTATATTCTTTAGCAACTTTAGCCTCTACGAAATTAGAAGAGCTCGTAGGTGATTTACAAACTTATGAACTAGACATGTTTCCCTCTAAAACTGAAAAGAAAATTGAAAAGGGCGTTGCTTTAAAAGCCCAAAAAGAGGTTAAACAAGTAGTAGAGAGCGAGAGTGATAGTGACTCGGAATACATGGCTTTTTTTGCTCGTAAATTTAGAAAATTTCTTAAATTTAACAGAGATAAATTCAAAAGTTATTTTAAGAAATTTAAAACTCCCAAGTATGACAAAGCCAAGAAAATCGCTAAACCGATTACTGAAAATTTAAATAGGGACGAGTCTAATAGGTGTTTTGGTTGTGATGGTTATGACCATAGGGCTTCTGGGTGCCCCACTAAACTAAGGAAAGAGGGTAAACTACCCATTTCATATAATACGAACCTTAGGGATAGTGATAAGGAAGAGGGACCCGATTCCCCCACTAAGACCAACTTTGTGGCTTTTATGGCTAGTCATGTGAGTGATAGTGAGAACTCGTCTATTGATGAAACTTTAACACATGACACTTCCGAGGT
This sequence comes from Sambucus nigra, assembly GCA_949130495.1. NCBI lineage: Eukaryota > Viridiplantae > Streptophyta > Magnoliopsida > Dipsacales > Adoxaceae > Sambucus > Sambucus nigra. The sequence continues at coordinate 136,040,626 of OX422224.1, read as the reverse complement.
CAAAGTTTTTGATTCCCTTGTTTTTTATGATAGTGAGAGTGGAGAATAAAGATAGATTGAAAATAAAGAAGAGGTTAATGTGAGTGAACTTAAAAATGCTTTTCAAGAACTTTATAAATAATCTATTAAATTTAAAAGAGATAATTTGAAGTTAGAAGCTAGTTTGAAAGAACGTGTCAAGGTCGTTGATAATTGTATGTTGGTTAAAGAACTTAGGACACGAGAGAAAGCTCTTCTAGAGAAGCTTGAATATATAGAAGGCGAGAGAGATAGTCTTAGGGGTTTAATGGAATCCTTAAAAAAGGAGCTTCTTGCTTTTGAAGAGCGAAATGTTTTATTAGAGTCTAACATTTTAAAATTGAAAAATAAATTAAAAGAATCTAGTAATGTCAAATTTGATTAGGAGTGTCGTTCGGAAAAATTAGAAACGGTCCAAATTAAAAATGACACTTGTGGTTTTGGCTTCAATACTTGTAATGAATTTACTCATAATGCCAAAACCAACGTTTTTGGAGAATCTACTAGGAAAGTTTTTAGAGATCACTCCGTAAGTAAATCTTTTCGACATTTTTTCACTTGTATACACTGTGGTCGAAAAGGTCATCTTAGGAAAAAAAATTTTGATCTTAAACGAATTCCTAGAAAATCCCAACATAAAGCAACCAATGTATTTAAAATTCCTACACCCCGAGATAGTCATTCTTCATTAATTTGGGTTAGGAAATCCGACTTGGTTGCCTTGCAAAATAGGGTTTTTGATTCTCATTTACTTTCACATGCTTCCTCCCTTGCTAAATATAAAGGATGAATGTGTTAGTTCTTGAATACTTTAGCTTTTGTGCTTCATGCTAAATGTATGCTTGTTTAATCATTTTCTAGTCTATGCTCCATGCTTATCACATGATAGAATTATGATTTTTGTTTATATTTTGTATTTTATTTCCTTCATTTTGTTTGCATTAAATGAAAAATACAAAAAGATTTTTGTTTATCATTTGGATTTTATCTCTTGTAATTTAAGCTTAATGAAAAATTCAAATGATTTTTTTGTTTGTGTTTTGAGTATATATTTTTATTCTTGGTTAAAAAATTCAAAAATTCAAAAGATTTTATTTTGTGTGTATTTTAGTTTGACACACTTTATGTGGCATATACTTGTGTTTGAATTCCTTCTTTAACACTCACATGTGGCTAGAACTTTTGGTTTAGATTGTCAATCCTTAAAATGTTCTTTACCATATTTTTATGGAGTAGTTGGATTTTGTGTTGTTTAAATGCATTCTATTTTTATATGCCTCTTGATGATGTTGGGATTAGCACCACCAGGTAAGGTGTTTTCAAGCTCAATCTAAGAACAACAATGACAGCATAGTTACGTAAAAGGTAGGAGAATGAGATGAGGAAAAGAGGAGAGTGCACCAGAATATAAGTGGTTCAGCCTAAATTGGCGTACGTCCACTATGTGTGAATAACCTCACTGTAATAAGCCAGTGATGGCCATTGATACAATCTCTCAAGCTCTCTATCTCTACTGTGTATCTAGACAGAGTTTCAGTTAGAGTTGTATCTCTTGGATCCTTTACAAGGTAGAGGATGACCTCTATATATAGTACCTAGGGGGTGTAATGTTCCCCCCATGCATGTAATGTGCATGTGTGTGGTTGCCTCACCAATATGGGAAAGCCATCTGTCACTGTCACATGTAGAGAATGATGATGCAATATTCTTCCCACGTGTGAGGAATAACCTTGTTATAACTGATTTGTGTCCACGTGCCCTTATCCAAATGTCAGCAGATGCTCGGCTATCGCACCTGGTTTATAACCTCGGCCTGGGAGAGGCCGAGGTTGGTAAGTCCAGGTGCTCGTTCAGTCCGAAGCGACCATATAGGTCTCGACTTAATCCTGGACGAGTCAATGGACAAGGTCGTCCTGAGTTTGAACCGAGGTTGAGCTGGTGTGTTTGGAGCATCGACTAATGTCTTAATCAGGTTGCTGGTGGCTTCTTGCGAGCTCGGCCTATATCTGGCCGAGGTTGCCATTCACAGGTGTATGAGAGTGCTGCTGATCCTTATGATGTGTGCAATGTCCCTTGGAGAGGCTGGTGGTAGTGTCGGCCTGGGCCGACCTTGCTATGGCCGAGGGCTGATGTCGCATGCCCAAGGCTTATCCAGTGTCGACCATAATCTCGACCGAGGTTGGTGTCTCCGAGCCGAGGTCACACTTAGGGCATATCAATCACCCCCCAGCCCTTAGTGACATGCGAAAACAGGTGACTGTGGGGTTTGCACATCTCCGAGGCCTTTCCAATATGAGCCAGTATTTGCTTGGCACGTGTCCAGTGTTGAGGTATGGCTTGCTTGGCAAGCGTGTGTTGTCAGCCGCCTTTGGTGCTTCCAAGGAAATGATGGGCCTTGGGAGTCGCCCCTGCATATTTGAGGGTTTTAAACCTTTCCTTTTCCCTCCATCCTCAATTCTTTCTTCTGCGCAATTGCACTCCAGCCATTTTCTCTCTGTAAAGGCATTCTTCTTTGCGACTTCTCTGCAGAGGTCTTTAGTGGTTCTCTCTTGGGTTTTCTTCGCTTTTCCTTGTCGTTTCATCTTTTGGTATCTTCTTCTCCTCATTTGCCTCCATTTTCTCTGCTTTTTCCTTTTTATTTGAGTTTTTCGGCGAGTTTCTGGGTTTTTCGGTGAGTTTTCGGGTTTTCCGGTGAGTCCACCATAGTTGCAGGTAAACTGTTCTTGTTAGGTTTGGGTAATTTGATCTTTAGACTCCTTTATTTTATCAGCCAATCTTTTTTGAAGTTCAAGGCAGTTTCTCCAAGTGTAGTGTCTGTCTCTGATGCTCAGACCCCTATACCAACTTCTTGAGGAGTTCCCCTCCCTTAGGGATAAGACTTTAGAAAAAATCAGAAAAATAAAAAGAGCACAAGAGGAGGCTCGTAGGTCATAAGAATTCCCTATTAGACCCATCTTCCCACCACCCCTGAAGGTGATCTATCCTAATCCCTCGGAGTCTTTCAACCAGGCAGATGTTCTTGTCGATCATATACCAATGTCTGAGGGTGAGTCTTCCACCTCAGACCCCATGTCTGTGGATTCCTTCCAAGAGGCCATGGACATGTCAATTCGGGAAGATCAGGCCCCTGATCAGGCCGAGGTCTCCAGTCGGGCCTCATCTCATAACAACTCAAGCTCCTCAGCCTCCTCCTCAGAGGTTGAGATCGTCGAGCCGAGTTTGGCCATTCCACCACCACTTGATGCCATTCATCTTTCGTCCTTCACAGGTGTCGAGTTTGCTAAGAGGTTCTCGGGTAACCCATCAACATCTGCTCTGCCGACGTTGAGTTAGATGATGATGACATTAAAAGTGATGTCGACGTCTCTGAGGAGGCCGAGATCGAGAGTACTGTAACTAAGTAGACCTCCTCTACTTCAGATATCTGTATTCCATTAGTCCCTCTATAAAGCTAAGAAGACCTCTGAGGGAAGAGATGGATTTTCACGGCCGAGATGGCGAAATCTGCTTGTACGAGTAGATGTCCAAGTTGGGGTTTCGTCTACCCATCCACCCCATTATCAAATATATCCTTGCTTATATCAATTTGGCCCCCTCTCAACTATCCTTTAATTCCTGGAGGGTCATAATAGGGGCCATAGTCTTATGAAAGGGTGTCCACCACTCAGACCTCCCAGTTCAGGTCTTTGTAGGTTGCTATGTCCCTTCATCAGCCAAAAATCATCTAAGTTACTATCATTTTGTAGCTCAGAAGCCTAAAAAAAAGATGCTTCAAATAACTCAGACTTCCAACCACAACTGGAAGCCACGTTACTTTTTTGCTTCTAGACTATGGGAATTTGGCCCATGTGCTCCCTCGTCCATTCTGGAGCCGAGGATGCCCCTTAGGTGGGGTAAAGTCACAATGTCTATGAGGGATGACCCTAGCCTGAGCCCATCAAACCTTCAGAAGGTGAAAGCCCTTCAAGATTATGGGGTACATGGTCTGTTCGTCAGGTTCGAACACTTGATGACCCCCGATTACCTCTCTGAGATACGTCTGGGTGGAAGTCCTCTTTCAGAGCTTGGTAAGCACTTTCTATTTGAAGTTGAACCTCTGAGTTTATTTATGTCTAATCTTCTAACTCAGATCTATTGATTTTCGCAGAGCGTCCAAAGGATATCTCAGACGAACTCTGGGAAATGGCTGCACCCAGCTTGACGAGACTTGCGAATAAAGCTGGACTTAAAACTCCTCCCCCAGCTCCATCTGCCTCGAAGCCCCAAGCCACAAAAAAGAGGGCTCCAGCTGATCATGCCCCTGAGGATCAGAGGCCAAAGAAAAATAATGTTGATACTGCCATTCCCATCTCTTCAGAAGACGCCCTCTCGGCTCATCTAGAGAAGTTGAAGATATCTGACAGCATAATCGGCCATAGTCTTCAGGCCCTAGATGCCTTCGGCTCTACAATTACCGAGGCCGACAAGCGCTTCTTCATGTCACTTGATTCTCCTTTGTTGGTTGAGTTCGGCATTCACAGATCCATTCAGGTATGACCTCACTTTTCTTTCCAATTCCTAAGTGTAACCTCTGATTTGTCTTCAACTCATTCCTGATCACAAAATATGCAGGGCCTGGCAGCGATGCACCACCTCTCCAATTGGACTCTGAGGAAGTTTCCCCTCATCCAAAAGGGTCAAGAGGCTGAGAAGGTACAGAGTTCTTTGAACGCAAAAATAAACCGGTTGAAGTGTGAGCTGGGTGAGTCTGACAAGAAGGTGAAGACGCTGGAGAAGGAGGTCTCTCGGCTTAACAAGGACCATGCTGTGGCTATGAAGGCTAAGGAAGATGTTCTGTAGCATAAGGTCAGCTTGGCCGTGAAGGAAGCCCTAGATGTTGCCTCAGAGGGGATAATAGCCGAATACAAAAGCTCTGACGAGTTTATGAGCTTCGGCTTTGAATACCTTGAAAGAGGTATCAAAGCCACTATCAAGTGGGTTGATGTCAAGGAGAGGGAGGATGGTACTTTGAAAGCCTCTGACTTCATAGGCCTTGGCTTTGCTGATCCTCAGTTTGCCCAGGCCCTTTAGGAGGTTGTGGAGGAGGCTGTTGCGCCTGCCGAGACTGCAACGATGGACGTCACTGAGGTTGTAGGGGCAGACGTTGCCTAGGTGACCAACGTTGTCCAGCCTAACCAAGCCGAAGATACTAGCATTCCCCCCTTTAACCCTTAGAGAATTTTTGAACATTTTGTAACCCATGCCATTGTAATCCCTGCACATCTATAATTTCTGAATAAAAATGGCTCTTACTTTTCCATTCTTTCTATCTTTAGAATGTTTATAATCTCTGAATGTGTTATTCTCTGAAGAGGACCATATTCTTTTGTTTTATGTATGTCATGATGTTTTTGCTCTAAAGCTTATGCAATGGGGTGTGTTTAAACCAAATTAGTAGTCTGAGCTCAGACCTCTACACCATAGAATGGTGTTATGACCTAAGATGTTATCCCCATAATTAATCTTACCAAATTAATGATGTTAAGGGTCTGAGGTCATCACCTAAGATGTTACCCTCATAATTACTCTCACCAAATTAATGATGTTAAGGGTCTGAGGTCATCCCATTGTGGTGTCTGATCTCAGACCTCATCACCACTGAATGGTGTTATGAAGGTCTGAGGTCATCACCTAAGAGGTTAGCCCCATTAATTAATCTCACCAAATTAATGATGTTAAGGGTCTGAGGTCATCCAATTATGGTGTCTGACCTCAGACCTTGTCACCACTTAATGATGTTAAGGGCCTGAGGTCATCACCTAAGATGTTAGCCCATTAATTAATCTCACCAAATTACTGATGTTAAGGGCCTGAGGTCATCCAATTATGGTGTCTGATCTCAGGTCTTGTCACCACTTAATGATGTTAAGGGTCTGAGGTCATCACCTAAGATGTTAGCCCCATTAATTAATCTCACCAAATTAATGATGTTAATGGTCTGAGGTCATCCAATTATGGTGTCTGACCTCAGACCTTGTCACCACTTAATGATGTTAAGGGTCTGAGGTCATCACCTAATATGTTATCCTCATAAATAACTTCACCAAGTTAATGATGTTAAGGGTCTGAGGTCATCCAATTATAGTGTCTGGCCTCAGACCTTGTCACCACTTAATGATGTTAAAGGTCTGAGGTCATCACTTAAGATGTTACCCTCATAATTACTCTCACCAAATTAATGATGTTAAGGGTATGAGGTCATCCCATTGTGGTGTCTGATCTCAGACCTCGTCACCACTGAATGGTGTTATGAAGGTTTGAGGTCATCACCTAAGATGTTGCCCTCATAATTACTCTCACCAAACTAATGATGTTAAGGGTCTGAGGTCATCCCATTGTGGTGTCTGATCTCAGACCTCGTCACCACTGAATGGTGTTATGAAGGTCTGAGGTCATCACCTAAGATGTAACGCCCATAATTAATCTCACCAAATTAATGATGTTAACGGTCTGAAGTCATCCCATTGTGGTGTCTGATCTCAAACCTCGTCACCACTGAATGGTGTTATGAAGGTCTGAGGTCATCACCTAAGATGTTGCCCTCATAATTACTCTCACCAAATTAATGAGGTTAAGGGTCTGAGGTCATCCCATTGTGGTGTCTGATCTCAAACCTCGTCACCACTGAATGGTGTTATGAAGGTCTCAGGTCATCATCTAAGATGTAACCCCCATAATTAATCTCACCAAATTAATGATGTTAAGGGTCTGAGGTCATCCCATTGTGGTGTCTGATCTTAGACCTCGTCACCACTGAATGGTGTTATGAAGGTCTGAGGTCATCACCTAAGATGTTAGCCCCATTAATTTCTGACAAGTGCAAAATGAAGCAAGGACCACCATGGGAACTGATCTTTTATTAATAACCTCTTCATGACAAGATGGTATAATTACACAACTTCATGCAACATTATATGTAATATTTCTTTAGGTTATCAGCATTCCATGGATTATAGAAAGGTTCTCCTTCTAGATTTTCTAGCCTGTAAGTGCCAGACACAACCTCTTCTGTCACTTTGTAGGGATCGTGCCAGTTTGGGTGGAGTTTCTTTGCTTTCTGTAAGGTCTTCTTTAGCACTAGGTCTCCCACTGCAATGGGTCTTGACTTCACCCTCTGGTTGAAGAATTTTGCTGCCCTCTGTTGGTAGGCTTCTTGTCTGACCACTGAGTCCTCTCTTCTTTCTTCGATAAGATCTAGGTCTAGCCTCCTCTCTTACCCATTATTATCAGGGTTATAGGTCTGAATCCTATGAGTTTGGAGCCCTACTTCCGTTGGTATGACGACCTCTGAGCCATGTGCCAACATGAACAGGGTTTCTCCTGTTGGTGTCCTTATCGTGGTTTTGTAGGCCCATAACACAACGTAGACCTCTTCAGTCCATCTTCCCTTCACATCTTCTAACCTCTTCTTAATTCCATCTAGAATTGTTCTGTTTGTGACCTTGGTCTGACCATTTGCCTGAGGTCGACCAGGAGATGAGAAGAATTGCTTTATTCCTACTCTTAGGCAATACTTTTCTAAAGAGGAGTTCTTGAACTGGGTCCCATTGTCTGAGATGAGAGTGTTTGGAAGGCCATATCTGCATATGATATTCCTCCAAATAAATTGGAAGGTCTTCTGCTCTGTGATCGTTATCATCGGCTCTACCTCCACCCACTTTGAAAAATAGTCGATGGGAACTATCAAGCATCTATAATTATTGGCAGCTGTTGGCAAGGGCCCTACTAAGTCAATTCCTCATACTGCAAATAGCCATGGATAAGTGATTGACGTCATAGGCTGATGAGGCTTATGAGGGATGGCGGCGAACCTCTGGAATTTATCACATTTCCTCACGTAGGCTATAGCGTCCTTGGACAGGGTTGGCCACCAGTACCCCTGGGTGATGATTCTTTTAGCCAAGGGTCTTCCCCCATGTGGCTAGAGCAAGAACCCTCATGGACCTCCTGTAAGACCCGGGGAACTTCTGTGGGGTGCACACATCTGAGGAGAGGTAGCAAGAATCCTTTCTTATACAGAATGTCCCCTACTGCAGAGAACTTGGCAGCCTTAAATCTCAATTTTCGCCTTTCTAGCTTGGATTCAGGTAGCTCTCCCTCTCTGATATATCTGAAGAGGGGGTCCATCCATGAGTCTCCTAAGTTAAAATTGTGGCAAGGGTTATATACCTCTTCTTGCTCAATGGCTGCCTTCCCCAAGACCTCGATCGGAATGGTCCTTCTATCATCTGTCTTCGTTGTCGAGGCCAACCTCGCCAATGCATATGTGTGGTTGTTACTTTGCTGAGGCACTCTCTTCAGTCTTGCCTCTTCAAAATGTTCTAACATTGTTTTCACCTTTTTCAGGTATTTGTCCATCCTTTCATCTCTGGCCTCATAGATTCCCAATACTTTATTGGCAACTAACCACTAGTCGTTGTGGAGTAGGAGTCGCTTTACGCAAAGAGTCTTTGCCATTGAGAGACCTGCTATCATGGCCTCATACTCGAACTCATTATTAGAAGCTCGAAAGTTGAATCTCAAAGCGTATTCAATGTTGGCACCATCTGGAGCTGAGAGTATCAACCCTGCACCACTTCCATTATCACAGGAAGAGCCATCAATGAAGAGGCTCCAAATATCTATACCTGATCAGAAGACCCCCTCTGTCAAGACTCCTTTTTTGAAGAGGTACCGATTTTCCTCGTTTTATGCAACTTGGTTCCTAGTCTCGTTGGATGTGATCTCTTCCTGATCTTGGAAGATGTTTGGTGTTGTCTCTTTCGAATTTTGAAAGACACCATAATTTTTAACGCCCTCTAGGCCATTCTCTGCCTCGGCCTCTTCCCATGTAAACTCAGCGACAAAGGTCTGAGAGGGCTTACCCCTTGATGGCTATCCTAGGTTGGTAGGTAAGATCATACTCCCCCAATTCAATGGCCCATGTCATCAATCGTCCGGACTTCTCAGGTTTATGTAGGACCTGTCTTAGTGGGGAGTCAGTGAGGACAACCATGGAGTGGGCCTGGAAGTAAGGCTTTATCTTTCTTGAGGCATGTATCAAGGCGTAAGCTAGATTTTCCATACGAGGGTAATTCCGTTCGGCCCCTTGTAGGGCCTTACTGTTGAAATATACAGGCCTTTGGATTCCAGCATCTTCCCGTATTATGGTTGCATTGATGGCTGATTCGGAGACTGCCAGATACACGTACAGTTTCTCTTCTGCTACAAGTCGAGACAGCAATAAGGGAGACCCTAAATAAGACTTGATATGGTTGAAGGCTTTTTCGCACTCTTCGTCCCATTGGAAGGCCTTTCTCAGCACCTTAAAGAACGGAAGGCACTTGTCTGTTGCCCTAGAAACAAACCTGTTAAGGGCAGCCACTCTCCCCGTAAGTCTTTGAACATCTTTGATACTCCTCGGTGTCTTCATGTCAAGTAAATCCTTGATTTTTTCAGGGTTCGCTTCAATCCCTCTCTGGTTGACGATAAATCATAGGAACTTCCCAGCTCCTACTCCGAAGACACACTTCGAAGGGTTGAGTTTCACTCTATATGAGTCCATAATGTCAAAGGTCTTCTCGAGATCCGTTACATGAGTGTTACCCTTCAAGTTGTTCGTTATCATATCATTTACATACACCTCCATAGTCTTACCTATTTGCTCTTCGAACATCTTATTAACAAGACATTGGTATGTCGCCCCTGCATTTTTCAGGCCGAAGGGCATTACTTTATAGAAGTACGTCCCTTTGTCGGTAATGAAGGCCGTCTTTCCTGAGTCTTCCGCATCCATGAAGATCTGGTTATAGCCTGGATACGCATCCATGAAGCTCATGAGCTCATGTCCCACCGTAGCATCCACCATCTGATCTATCTGAGGTAAGGGATAGATGTCTTTTGGACAAGATCTGTTCAGGTCAGTGAAATCAAAACACATTCTCCACTTCCCATTGGCCTTGGGCACGATGACTGCATTTGACAACCATTCCGGATACGTGACTTCTCTTATAAACTCATCATCTTCCAACTTTTTGACCTCTTCTCAGATGACGTCATACTTCTCCCTGGAATAGACTCTTCGTCTCTGTTTGATTGGCCTGGCATCTTTGGTGACGTTGATCGTGTGACTCATAACTTCAGGGTCGATGTCGAGCATGTCTGTGTGATTCCATGCGAAGACACTCTGTCTCCTCTTGAGGAAGTTTATCAGCTCTTCCTTAATTTTTGCCTTTAGGGATTTACCGACCTGGACGGTTTTTTTCGGCTCGTCCTCATTGAGGACGATGAATTCTACCTCTTCCGCGGCCTCTCCCTTCTTCAACTTTGTCTCATCTCTTGGGTCAAGCGTATCGATGCTATAAGTGGTGGTTTCCCTCTTATGGGCTTCTCTCTCTTCGGCCGAGTTGAAGTAACATTCTCACGCTGTGGTCTGGTCACCTTGCACTTCCCCTACCCCATAAGGACTCGGGAATTTTAGCATCTGATGGACCGTCGACTGCACAGCTTTAAACTCTTTGAGGGCCACCCTTCCAATGATAAGGTTATAGGCCGAAAACACGTTCTCATCCATGACGAAAAAATTTATCTTCTTGGTCAGTCTCTTAGGCCACTCATCACCCATCCGTACGTCCATGTCATACATGCCCAAGGGGTGGCCCTTTTCGCCACTGAAGCCTATCAATGGGTGATGATAGGGTACTAGCCTTGCTCTGCTAAGACCCAGGCTCTTGAAGTAAGGCCAGAACATCACGTCCGCCGAGCTCCCCCCATCTATAAGGATCCTCTGCACCTCGCACCCATGCACCCTTGTTGTTATGATCAGAGGGTCATCATGGGGGGCTAATATACCCTTGAAGTCGAGTCTGGAGAACCCAACTACGAGGGTGTCCATGTCTACTTTCTTCCTCTTCTGCACTGTATCGGAAGACGTTAGATTCACAACTTCAAGCTTGGCCACTGACCTGGCCTCTGCTACGTGAGCCTTCCTATCAGCTACTTCAGAGCCACCTCCTGCAAATCCTCCACATATGGTGTTAACACCAAACGTGATCGTACCGACCCTCTTCACCGGGGTGTTATCATCATCACCTTTTGAATCATCGTCTCTTCTGGACGGGACATTGTCACGGCATCTGTCATTTCTCCTTTTCTTAGGGTCATCTCTTCCACCCTTAGGAGCTTTACCATCCACATACTTCCTCAACTTTCCAGATTTTAGCATCTTTTCAATCTCATCCTTCAGGGCGAAGCATCTGTCCGTGACATGGCCATGATCCTGGTGGAACTCGCACCATAGGTTTTTGTTCCTCTTATGTGGTGGGGCTTTCAGTTTCTCTGGTCATCTCAGAGTCCTGTCATTTTTAATCTCGTTGAGGATGTGCTCGCATCTTACAGTTAGAGGAGTATAGTGAGCGAACTTGTCATCACCCGACCTCTTCTTCCCATCTTTCTTGCTTTGGGATTTTCCACTGCCACCGCGGTTCTCATCCTTATACTTGGCGGCCATTGCCTCTTCCGCATTCATTACTTTCCCTACGGTTGCCAGGAGCTCTGCCATAGACCTAGGGGTGTCTTCCGCAAGTTTCCACAATAGCTTCCCCTTCTGAAGACCTCCTACAAGGGTGGTCATGTCTATGTTCTCTTCATAATCTTCGACCTCCAACTTTCTTTGTTGAATCTCACTACGTAGTCTCTTAGGCTCTCATCCTTGTCCTACTTGACATATAGCAGGTGGGTAGTCTTCTTTTGAGGCCTCACCCCAAAGAAGAAGTTGGGGATGAATCGTTTAGCCAAGCCTTTGAAGTTCTCAATTAAGTTCTTCGGAAGGGAGGTGAACCAACTGTGCGCTGCCCCTGTTAAGGTCCCAGAGAAGGCCCTACACTTCATCTCATTGGTTATCGAGTAGATGTCTACTGCCGACTGGTACATATCGATATGATGTACAGGGTTAGTGCTACTATAATACTTGGGAGACACTGTAGGAGGCTTGAACTTAGCTAGGGTTTGGAAACCCACTATCCTAGCCACAAATGGGGAGCCCTATGAGTAACCCCTTTGTAATGGGTCCCTGCTTTTAATGAGGTCTCCTATCTTCTCCTCAAGGCGCTGGATAGAGTCATTCCACGGTCTTTCGCCATCGACCTGGCCGAGGTTATCCCTTGCCACCTCCATGGGATGGACCGAGGGTTCTCCTGCCGCGACACGTCGGCTGTTGACCTCTTCCTGTTCCCTGCCTCTTCTTTCACAATGTCGGCCTTGATCTGATCGACCCTGCCTGTTCCCTCTCTGAGAGCCTGTTGTGCTCCTTGATCTCGACAATATCTGTATTAGGTCATTCATCGGGCCCAATCTCTCAAAGGCCGACCCTCTTCTCAGCCTATCAAAGGCTGACCCTCTTTGTTGGGCCTCTTCACCTCTTCGGCCGACACAACCTTGACTTTGCCGAAGAGGTCGTACAATGTTATTTGACAGCTCATACGGCTCCCAGCAGTCTTCTGGGGCTTCTTCCGCCTCTAGATCCTCATACATGTCCTTCGGGAAAGGGTTTCCCTTCCTCCCCAGGTGCAAGCGCCTAGGGTCAGCAACGTCCCTTCTCCGCTGGGGTGTAGGCTGGTCCTTCATTGGTGCATGAGGCTGAAGAGCCGTCGGAGTGATCATATCCCGTGAGACTCCAGGTGGCCTCATCATAATTTGGCTGAGCTGTGAAAATTGCTCCTGCATAGCTTGTTGTGTTGCAGCTAAAGATCTCAAGGCTGCAGCTACCTCCATCATTTCGGACTGGGGTGGCGCCTGACTGGAACAAGGCCCTCCACCCCCAGGGCGAAATAGGCGGTTGTAATTATGGTTCCATATGTTAACACTATAGAGCTTGAGTAGCAGATGAGCTTAGTACCTCAAAGGACCTCTTTCAATGGTGAAGAAGATCCACGCAAGGGGCGGTGCCTGGCTCACCACCAGAGTCTCCGGTGAGGTTAAGCTGAAGAAGAGGAAGAGATAGCTTCTTTTCTCTTCCCATAGACGGTGCCAAAATGATGATGCTGGGATTAGCACCACCAGGTAAGGTGTTTTCAAGCTCAATCTAAGAACAACAATGGAAGCATACTTACATAAAAGGTAGGAGAATGAGATGAGGAAAAGAGGAGAGTGCACCAGAATATAAGTGGTTCAGCCTAAATTGGCGTACGTCCACTATGTGTGAATAACCTCACTGTCATAAGGCACCGATGGCCATGGATACAATCTCTCAAGATCTCTCTCTCTACTGTGTATCTAGACAGAGTTTCAGCTAGGGTTGTATCTCTTATATCCTTTATAAGGTAGAGGATGCCCTCTATATATAGTACCTAGGGGGTGTAATGTACCCCCCATGCATGTAATGTGCATGTGTGTGGTTGCCTCACCAATATGGGAAAGCCATCTATCACTGTCACATGTAGAGAATGATGATGCAATATTCTCCCCACGTGTGAGGAATAACCTTGTTATAACGGATTTGTGTCCACGTGCCCTTATCCAAATGTCAGCAGATGCTCGGCTATCGCACCTGGTGTATGACCTCGGCCTGGGAGAGGCCGAGGTTGGTAAGTCCAGGTGCTCGTTCAGTCCGAAGCGACCATATAGGTGTCGGCTTAATCCTGGCCGAGTCAATGGACAAGGTCGGCCTGAGTCTGAGCTGAGGTTAAGTTGGTGTGTTTGGAGCATCGATTAATGTCTTAATGAGGTTGTTGGTGGCTTCTTGCGATCTCGGCCTATATCTGGCCGAGGTTGCCATTCACAGGTGTACGAGAGTGATGCTGATCCTTATGATGTGTGCAATGTCCCTTGGAGAGGCTACTGGTAGTGTCGGCTTGGGTCGACCTTGCTATGGCTGAGGGCTGATGTCGCATGCCCAAGGCTTATCCAGTGAAAAACGTTCCTCATGCCGTTTAATACAAGATTAAACTCTATAAACAACTCCGAGAAGTTTGTTGAAGAAACCTTTTTCTTTTGAAAATAAAAATGATAAACAACAAGATGTGTTTACAAAATCTTATGTACGAGAATAACCAAGACTTTGTAATCAGTTTTAAAACTAAGATAGTTTCAAAAATTCAGCACACTATAGAATGAGATGAGGAGATGAAGATAATCTGAACACACTATTTTTAACATGGTAAAACCTCTCACAATAGAGGAAACATCCACGGTGACTTCTAAGTCACAAAAGTAAAAATCCACTAAAAACAAATAGCAGTTACAAATAATACAACATACATGCACACAACTCAACCTATTATAAGTTTAGGAATATACCCCTCTTGGTGTCCTTCTAACTTCTCTTAGATCTGATTGTTGATGATGTTCTTCCAGTTTGATAACTTCCCCTTCCTTGCGTCGACTCAATAATCTTTCATCTTATTCACAACACTTCCAGTGTGGTAGTGTGTTCAGTGTTTGTGATGTGATTCCTATCACCATGCATGAACTCACACACACTTGGTTTTTACAGACAGTCCTAGAAAATTACATATAAAGACTATATGCTGTGATTTTCTTTTCTTTCTTTCTTACAGAACTTGAAACCTTTTTGACCTTTAATTTATCCCAGATTCCACGGATACCTTGCTTCAAAATCGGTCAAGATCTTAATCAACCTCTGTTTTAAAAATATTTTTGAGATTGAAAATCTCCAAGTGAGAATCCAACTAGGTCAAGGTTAAGTTTCATAAGAACGGAAACCATAAAATATTTACAGATCTAAATCAGCAAAGATTTTCACAAAACGAGAAATAAATATGCAGATCTAGTGAAATATAACATGCAAAGCGTAGATCTAAGATTTCTATGATAAAGAAATAAAGATCTTCACAAAAATGTTTAAGTTGGTAATAAGATCACAGATCAAGAAGTTACAGCTTCAAATGAACAAACCAGTAACACCACTCTCTCTCAAACACTCAAGGTTGTGTTTGGGGTTTTGTATATACGAAGGTTTGAAGATGATTTGAAGTTGTTTAGGATTAGGGTTATGTTTTCTCTAACACATTTCCCTTTCTCTCTCTTCTCTCTTTTCTTTTCTCTCTTCTCTCTCACTTCTCTCTTCTCTCTTTTTTCTCTCAATTTGGACGACTGCCAAAAGTTTCCAAAGGTTGAGAATAGGAGGGTTTATATAGGAGTCAAAGAAGGTTCTGGATTGATGATCGAAATCAATGGTTGAGATCCAGTCTTCCTTATGTTGACTTGATCCAAGGGTGGTAAAATAGCAGTGGTTAAACTGAATGTAATTGGTCCATAAAGATAGCACAAGGATAGACTTAAAACGCATGCAGGCCATAGATAAGATTTGATCTAACGATCCATAATACACCAGGCAGTTCTCTCACAAAACAAACACAAAATGAGATATCAGGTTCGCGACAAATGTTGGCATTCTATTGGCTTGCAAACGCGCGTCAAAAATAATTACAGGCAACACCCTGTAGTCTCTAGCGCTTTGATATTCTACCCAATCAAACATTCTAATGAAAAACATATTTTCCATAATAGCATTTTAACCCCACACAGTTTATAAAAACACTTTTTATTTAAGAAATCATTATTTTAAAAATGTTTAAAAATTCCCAAAAATTATTAAAACAACATTTTAAAGGGAATTTAACACAAAATCAATTTTAAGCAATATATACACATGTATGCACTTCTAATGTGTGTAGTGTGATTCAATTATACCTTGTTTGGATCATTGAAGAAGATTAGAGAGAATAATTCTGAGGATCTTTGGATTCTAGGTTAGACAACCAATTTTGTCACTATTTCCAAATTAGTTGAACACTTATACAATATAGACTTAAGTAAGTCAAAGGTATAAGGTGCTTCAATCTCCCCCTTTGGAAATATGAGACAAAATCTCCTTTGAGTTAGTTGAAACTCTTAGGGAACCAAAAAAAATAAAACCTAGTCCTATACAAAAGATACTATCTACCCATTTCCTAGAAAGTCAAAAACTACATAACTCAACTATTTACAAATTTGTACACTAGAAAAGGTAGAAAATCAGTAGAAGAGGTTCCTGCAAATATTCACACTAAGATCAAGAAGTTTAGATGAAATGTGAACAAAACATTGAACCCGTAAGACTCAAATTTCTCCCCCATTTTGTCTCAAATGGACAAAGGGAAAAAATTAAGGTCTTAAGAGATTAATCAGCACATACCATACCTATAAAATTCCGCAAATACAGAAATCTGTTATAGTCTAGAGGTTTAGTGAACATGTCTGCAAGTTGCAGATCAGTAGATAGGTAAGGAATTTCTAACTCCTTAGTCTCAACAAGTTCGCGTATAAAGTGATGTCTTATTTTGATATGCTTAGTTCGCGAGTGTTGAACCGGGTTTTTAGAGATGTTAATAGCGCTTTGATTGTCACAATACAATTGTAACTGATCTTCTTTAATCCCATAGTCGCTTAACATTTGTTTGATCCATAACAATTGAGCACAGCAACTTCCTGCTGCTATATATTCGGACTCAGCCGTAGATAAAGATGTGCAATTATGTTTTTTGCTACTCCAACCTACTAAATTATTGCCAACCTAATAGCAGGAACCTGATGTACTTTTACTATCACCAGTACAACTGGCCCAATCAGCATCAGTATACCCTATGATAGTGCTGCAGGTATCATTAGTGTACCTAAGTCCAAGATTAAGAGTGCCTTTTATGTACTTTATAATACGTTTTACGCAAGATAAATGGCTCTCTTTAGGGTTATTCTGTTAACGAGCACACAGACATACATTATATGTGGTCGTGAAGCAGTTAGATAGAGTAGGCTACCATTCATACTACGATAAAGTGTGGAATCAACTGACTTCCCATTTTCATCTTTACATAGTTTAACAGTAGTACTCATGGGCGTTTTGGAAACTTTAGCATTATATAAAAAAAAATTCTTAACAAGATCTAAGGCATACTTGGTTTGAGAGACAAATAATCCACCAGAATTCTGTTTCACTTGAAATCCTGAGAAAAGTTGTATCTCCCCCATAAGGGACATGTGAAACTCCTTATGCATAATAGCAGAAAAGGATTTAACTTCAGATGTTGAAGTAGACCCAAAGATGATGTCGTCTACATAGACTTGGGCTATAATAATGTGTTTGTCAAAATGTTTGACAAAGAGGGTCTGGTCTTTACCTCCTCTCTTAAAACCCTTATCCAACAAAAAGTTGGAAAGGCGTTCATACCAAGCTCTAGGAGCTTGTTTTAAGCCATACAAAGCCTTTTTTAGACGAAAGACATGGTCTGGGTATTTTGGGTCAATGAACCCTTTGGGTTATTCTACATACGTTTCTTCGGACCGAATTCCATTGAGGAAGGCAGACTTGACATCCATTTGATAAAGTGTAAATTTTAAGTGACACGCTATGGCAAAAAGAAGTCGAACAGATTCAAGACGAGTGACTGGGGAAAATGTCTCGCTAAAATCTATCGCTTCTATTTGTGAGTAACCTTGAGCAACTAGTCTAGCTTTGTTTCTAAGGATTACCCCATTTTCGTCAGATTTGTTCTTAAAGATCCAACGTGTGCCAATAAAATTTTTATTTTGAGGCCGCGGTACAAGATACCAGACATCGTGAATGACAAATTGTAAAAGTTCTTCCTGCATAGCAGAAATCCAGTGTGTGTCATTCAATGCTTCATTAACATTTTTCGGTTCCACAAGGGAAACGAAACATGCATAATTAGCATAATTTCTTAACTGGGATCTAGTATTGACTGGATCATTAGGATTACCGACCACGTTTTCAATGGGATGATCTTTAGAGACCCATCCAGGTACTTCTGGACTCTCAATAGGTAATTAGTCCTCTATTTCTGGTGAATCATTTTTGAAATCATTTTCAGGTTCAACCACAATAGGTGATTCAGATATCTTATTTTCAACAATATTGTCGCTTACAATTACATTTATCGACTCCATAAGGGTCTTAGTACGTAGATTGTATATACGATAAGCACGACTGTTTGGTGAGTAACCTAAAAAGATGGCTTTATCACCACGCGTCTCGAATTTAGACAAATGTTTTCTGTCTTTACAGACATAACACTGACTTCCGAAAGTTCTTAGATATTTCAGATTAGGCTTCTTACCGTACCACAACTCATAAGGGGTTTGTTTAGTGTTTTTCCTAAGGTAAACCCGATTAATGTTATGACATGCAGTTCTAATAGATTCTACCCAAAAGTACTTAGGTAGAGATTTAGCATGCAACATGACACGTGCCATCTCTTGAAGAGTTCGATTTTTCCTTTCGGCAACACCGTTCTGCTGAGGTGTCTTACGGGCACTAAATTCGTGTTTGTAACTGTTGTAGTCACAATATTCAACTATTCCCGTGTCTATGAACTCTCCCCCTCTATCGCTACGAATGCGATTGACTTGTGTGTCCTTCTCATTTTCAATTCTTAGTAAAATTTTCAAAAAATTCTGAAACGTGTCAGATTTATGTTTCAAGAAGGCAACCCAAGTAAATCGTGTGAAATCATCAACCATGACAAGGATATAACTGTGTCCACAAAGACTAACAGTTCTAGAGGGACCAATAAGGTCCATATGGATGAGATCTAAAGGTCTAGAGGTGAGAATGTCTTTAACTTTTTTATGCGAAGTCTTAACTATTTTTCCTTCCTGGCAATGACCACAAACAATACTGGAAATAGGTTTAATTTTAGAAATTCCTCTAACAATCTCTTGACTAGACAATCTACCAAGGATATCATAGCTTAGGTGACCCATACGATTATGCCAGATTTCATTGTCATCCATTCTGACAATGTTACAGGTTTCAGAACTAGTCTTGACAATATAGCAATTTTCAGGTGTTCTAAATCCGGTAATGATGCATTCACCTTCATCATTTAGAATTTTGCAATTGTTCTTTGAAAAGGTAACTGTATGGTCTGAGTCACAAAATTGTGATATACTTAGGAGGTTGGCTTTAAGGCCTTTAACTAAAAGTACATTTTCTAAAATAGGCATTCCCTCTTCTTTTAGGATTCCTTTACCTATGATCTGGGATGAAACTCCGTCACCAAAAACCACTTTACCTCCAGCAAATCTAGTTTTGTTTAAGAGTTTGGTTTCATCTCCTGTCATATGTTTGGAGCATCATGAATATAGGTACCAACCAGATGAAGTGTGTTCAGCCTTTAAGGCAGTGATAACAATGTTACACTTCATTTGGGGTGCAAGATCATCTTTTCTAAACCAAATAGCTCTAGTTTTAATTTTGCGCAAGTTTGCTCTCATTTGATAAAATTTTCGAGAAGCATCTTTTTGTCAAAAAATATTTGGAGCAACAAACTGATTTTTGTGGAAAGGTTGAGCTTTTGGTTTAGGAAAGTTTCTGGGAGCCTTTCTCTTAAATGAACTCTTAGTTTTGGTCTTTCTATTCATGTAGTTAGAGTTCTTGTCAGGATGTCTTGGAAGGACATAATGGTTACGATTTTGCCTAGAATAGTTAAAGTTCTTATAAACAGGAGTGTTGTACACAGGGGTGTTTAGACGCCTAGAATAACAACCTTCAAAAGAGTGAACATAAACGTCACAGTAGGAGCAATATTGATTGCTTGAGGGATGTACTTCCTTAGGAAAACTTCTAAAGATAGGTTTAACAGGATTCTGTTCAGAATTCTTATTCCTAGGAGGTATGGTCTTAAAGGTAGATTTAGCCTTTCTGATCAAAGGACAGACGTATTTAGTCTCAAGTGTACTGTCAGCCTTAGAATTACTAGACTCTCCAATGTCTTTCTATTGTTCCTTTTGATCAAATTCCTTTTTAATAAAATGAAAATATGTACATGTTTCGATTGGTCTTTTGCCCCCAAACACAAACTTAATAGGTTCAAGATTTGTAGTTTGTGGTTTATTCTTAGGGCAGAATCCAATACCGGTTCTATCATCAGAATTGGTCTTAGAGTCAACAACAAAGTCAGTGAAACAATTTGAATTGTTTTCAAACTTAGAAAATTTTTTGAAAACAGTTGCTGTCTTTGTTTTTGCTTCCTCCAGTTCTAATAATGTTCCCTTGTATTTCATTTCTAGGGTTTCATTAGTTTTAGTCAAATCTTTTAATTTTTGATCAAAAGTTTCAATTTCAGATTGATGTGTCAGACACTGGTTAGTGTACTCTTCGGCATTCAGCTTCATAATAAGACTTAGATCATCTAATTTCTTAGTCAGGTCTCTAACAGTCTTCTCCAGTCAAGTGCCTTTTTTAAGAGTTTTAGCATACAAAGTATGAATATCTGGGAGGTCATCTGTGTCTGAGTCGCTAAGTGAAGCGTGTGTAGTGACCCCTAACGATTCAGTTTTAGTACTCATGCACCCATTTACATCGTCGTTATCAAGATCACTTTGACTCACACACACAGAATTAGTGCTAGCAACATTTTCAGATAACAAGGCATCTAGGCCAGTCAAATCAGTATTCACAAAAGCAGGAGTAGAAGTATCATTATCACACACAGGTATATCATCATTGTAAATGATCTTAGCAAAAAAGGACATGCAAGGGTCAAGTACATTTGATGACTCAAGTTCCTCTTCATCAGAGTCACTTTAATCATCCCAAGTTTTATAGACATTGGCTCTATTGTGTGTGTTGGTTTTATTCAGATTAACTCTGCAATCATCAGCAATGTGACCTAGTTTCCCACATCTAAAATATTCAATCTTTTTAAGATCTCTGTTAGATCTGATGTTGTTGTCCTTAGGATGTTTGTAAAGACCTCTCTCATGAGGTTTGGGATTAGACACAGTTGGATAATTAGGCTTGCCTTGTTTAGATACCTGTTTGTTTCTAAATTTAATAATTTTCTTAAATTGTTTAGACATTAAGGCAATATGATTATCTAATTTTTCTATATCACACTCCTCATCAGAGTCACAGTTGGTCAGATTAGTCTCATGTTTAGATATCTTAGAGGAAAAACTCAGGTTAGAGTTGGGCTGTTTTCTTTGAGACTGATTTAATTGTTTCTTAAAGTCTAATTCCATTTCCACAGTCCTAAGTTTGCTACTGAGTAACTCAGGGGTGAGGTTTTGATCACTCATCTCCTCAATAGCATACCTTTTGATGTCAAACTTTTGTGGTAATGATCTTAGAATTTTAGAAACAATCTCATTCCTATCATATGTAATACCATTAGCATGCAACTTAGTAACTATACCAGTTAAGTTCATGTAAAAGTCGTCAAAAGACTCAGAGTCAGACATAATTAAAGAGTTGTACTGCTGGGTAAGCATTTGAGTTTTAGCAGCTTTAACTCTGGAGTCTCCTTCATGGGAAGTGATTAATGTGTCCCAAGCTTCCTTAGAAGTGGTACAAGATGAGATTCTCTTGAACTCATACTCATTAATAGACATAAAGATGGCATTCTTGACTTTATTGTTATTGTGAGAAATTGTTTTCTCTTCTTGGGTAAACTCACTTAAGATTTTCTTTACCCTCTCATCACTTCCTTCAGTGGCTGGTTTAGTAGGATAAGTATATCCATTTTCAATAATGTCCCAGACATCATCTCCTAAAGTCCCTTGGATGAAGGCAACCATTCTTACTTTCCAGTAAGCAAAGTTGTTTCCATCAAAGAGTGGAGGTCTGACAGATTACCAAACCTTTCATTCTTCTCGTCCATAGTTAGGTTTTTCAGAAAACGATTTCAGAAACACAAGATCTTTTTGAAATAAAAGTTTACAGGGCTCTGAAACCAATTGAAAAATGTTGCTAATGCCGTTTAATACAAGATTAAACTGTATAAGCAACTCCGAGAAGTTTGTTGAAGAAACCCTTTTCTTTTGAAAATAAAAATTATAAACAACAAGATGTGTTTACAAAAACTTATGTACGAGAATAACCAAGACTTTGTAATCAGTTTTAAAACTAAGATAGTTTCAAAAATTCAGCACACTATAGAATGAGATGAGGAGATGAAGATAATCAGAACACACTATTTTTAACGTGGTAAAACCTCTCCCAATAGAGGAAACATCCACGGTGACTTCTAAGTCACAAAAGTAAAAATACACTAAAAACAAATAGTAGTTACAAACAATACAACATACATGCACACAACTCAGCCTATTATAAGTTTAGGAATATACCCCATTTTGTGTCCTTCTAACTTCTCTTAGATCTGATTGTTGATGATGTTCTTCCAGTTTGATAACTTCCCCTTCCTTGCGTCGACTCAATAATCTTTGATCTTATTCATAACACTTCCAGTGTGGTAGTGTGTTAAGTGTTTGTGATGTGATTCCTATCACCATGCATGAACTCACACACACTTGGTTTTTACAGACAATCCTAGAAAATTACATATAAAGACTATATGCTGTGATTTTCTTTTCTTTCTTTCTTACAGAACTTGAAACCTTTTTGACCTTTAATTTATCCCAGATTCCACGGATACCTTGCTTCAAAATCGGTCAAGATCTTAATCAACCTCTGTTTTAAAAATATTTTTGAGATTGAAAATCTCCAAGTGAGAATCCAACAAGGTCAAGGTTAAGTTTCATAAGAACAGAAACCATAAAATATTTACAGATCTAAATCAGCAAAGATTTTCACAAAACGAGAAACAAATATGCAGATCTAGTGATATATAACATGCAAAGTGTAGATCTAAGATTTCTATGATAAAGAAATACAGATCTTACCAAAAATGTTTAAGATGTTAATAAGATCACAGATCAAGAAGTTACAGCTTCAAATGAACAAACCAGTAACACCACTCTCTCTCAAACACTCAAGGTTGTGTTTGGGGTTTTGTATATACGAAGGTTTGAAGATGATTTGAAGTTGTTTAGGGTTAGGGTTAGGTTTTCTCTAACACATTTCCCTTTCTCTCTCTTCTCTCTTTTCTTTTCTCTCTTCTCTCTCTCTTCTCTCTTCTCTCTTTTTTCTCTCAATTTGGACGAATGCCAAAAGTTTCCAAAGGTTGAGAATAGGAGGGTTTATATAGGAGCCAAAGAAGGTTCTGGATTGATGATCGAAATCAATGGTTGAGATCCAGTCTTCCTTATGTTGACTTGATCCAAGGGTGGTAAAATAGCGGTGGTTAAACTGAATGTGATTGGACCATAGAGATAGAACAAGGATAGACTTAAAACGCATGCAGGCCATAGATAAGATTTGATCTAACGATCCATAATACACCAGGAAGTTCTCTCACAAATCAAACACAAAATGAGATATCAGGAACGTGACAAATGTTGGCATTCTATTGGCTTGCAAACGCGCGTCAAAAGTAATTACAGGCAACACCTTGAAGTCTCTAGCGCTTTGATATTCTACCCAATCAAACATTCTAATGAAAAACATATTTTCCATAATAGCATTTTAACCCCACACAGTTTATAAAAACCCTTTTTATTTAAGAAATCATTATTTTAAAAATGTTTAAAAATTCCCAAAAATTATTAAAACAACATTTTAAAGGGAATTTAACACACAGTCAATTTTAAGCAATATATACACATGTATGCACTTCTAATGTGTGTAGTGTGATTCAATTATACCTTGTTTGGATCATTGAAGAGGATTAGAGAGAATAATTCTGAGGATCTTTGGATTCTAGGTTAGACAACCAATTTTGTCACTATTTCCAAATTAGTTGAACACTTATACAATATAGACTTAAGTAAGTCAAAGGTATAAGGTGCTTCATCCAGTGTCGGCCATAATCTCGGTCGAGGTTGGTGTCTCCGAGCCGAGGTCACACTTGGGGCATATCACCTCTATTCACACATGCACGAGCTCTTTTGAAATTTTAACTTCATATGTATATTTGACTTATGTGAGATGTTCTCCTTCCAATCTTGCCATCTACATATTTGTGACTTAGGAGGACTAGTGCATGTCAAAATTGGTTGCATGTGAGATTTGTGTGAAATAATGAAAACATGATAATTATAAATGTGCACGGGGAAGGGCTCAGAAAGGAATAATAATCATTTGCGATTGTAAGCCACCGTTTGGAATGGACCTAAAAGAAATACGTGGTCCAAAGGCCTAAAAACAGAAAAATTGGCACTAAAAGAAAAATAATTGCTAAGGCCTATGTTTGATTGATATATACATTCAAATTTAATATAAATGCATATTGAGGGGGATTGGATGGTATATCAATGGTTTGCACAATGTCTATTTATCCTAGTTGCGTATCTCATGTCATGACTTTATTGGTTTGTAGAATCATCAATATGCTAGGCTTGTATGCATTGTGTATGTTTGTTCATTGAGTTCAATCTATATTGTCACATGAGGTTATATTCAAATGTCATGAAGTTTGCAATCAAATGAGAACTCCGTGAACATGTTTTTAAGTGATTGGGTCTAAATTTAATCATTACTAGTTCACACCCTAACCCTTTCATTTTCATATGACACATTTTTGCCATACGAGTGTGAAAACTCCTATTATATTTTGTGTGTGTCATTTGTGTGTTTATATCTATATATGTGTACTTGAGTATCTTTGGTATATATTATGTATACATATATTTGATATTTTTGTTTAGTCTTTGCCTTGATTTCTAATCCATATATGCTTTAATTCATACTTGGTATTCATCTTATTGCATTCTTTGTTGAAATCACATGCTTAAAAATTTATATATCATATTGCTATCATTTTTTTGCATCCTAGTTGGTATCCGATGTTATTTGTTGGATAAGTTGAATTTTTGTTGCCCATATGCTTTAACGTTCTCATCTCTAAATGCACAATTACATGTTTTAGCTAGTTTATCCCTTGATTAATTTAGAGGGGGTATCTGCTTTATTTGGGGGAGATAAGTCATCATTTGATTCTTTAAGCCTTTGTCTATTACTGAACAAAAAGGGGGAGAATGATAGGGGTGGAAATGGTATCAAATCCTATTATTATCATATCTTAGTTTAATGGCGATTTATCTTAGGGGGAGACGTCTTTCTAAGTTGATCATACTTGATAAAGGGAGAGAATTAATTTAGGGGGAGTAGTTAACTTTACTTGCATTAACTATTTTGATATTCCCTATGCATGTAATGTGTTTGCCTAAGTGTGCATGAATTATTTTATAAAGCGGCAACTTTCATGTTCAAAGATTGTTGATCCTTTGGGTTGTTTGTGTCAAGCATTGTAATTTTATTTTGGGTGGGACTTTTTATTAGTCTAGTAGAGATTGATGGCCCTTTAGGATTTTTGTATAGTTTTTGTCCCGGAATATCCAAAGGGGGAGATTTGTAAGGACACATATTTCCAATTGAGTCCTTTGTAGTTTTGTCTCAATTTCGGACAAAAATGTTTGAGTCACACGATAGAGTATATTGATCATCTTTCAAGTCTATGACGTGTTTGTTGAAGACGTAGCGGCCAAGTGTATAAAGCTTCATCAAAATGTCGTGGTTTATGTGCCTCGTTTAAACGTCATCAATAGTGGTTCCATGCTCCCAAGGTATGAATGCATTACATATATATATAGGAGCTTGGAACGGTTTATATTGGGTGTTAGGTTTTTAAAATTGCGTTTTGTTTTCAGAATGGTTTCTATTAAAACTTATATATAAAGTATATAAAAGTTTCTGGGCTTAAAAAGAATTTTTTAACATTCTGTGAGTTCGTTCGAAGTGTCGTTCGAATGATATTGTCATTCGAACGACAAGTTGTTCGAACGAGATTCCCAGCGACTTCCCATTATAGCATACTGGAACTTCGTTCGAAATGTCGTTCGAACGAGATGGTCGTTCTAACGATATTTCTAACGAGCTTCTAACGAGTTCATGCTGGAACTTCATTAGAAGACTCGTTCGAATGAGAATGTCGTTCTAACGAAATGTCGTTCGAACGAGATTTGGCGAGAACAGGTTTTTGGCAGTTTTAAGCAGTTTTGCCCACTTTCCCACTTGGTTTTTCCCCACTACTTTTTGCTGAATATCTATGTGCGGGAAACCATTTTTCTAATCTAACTTTTTCATATCCTACCAACCTCTAAAGAGTGTTTGAGAGCAAAATTGTTTTACAAAAATTTCATTGTTTTTGAGAGAAAATCATTTATCACTCTAGTTTACACCCATAGTTGTGTTTATCCAAGTTCTTATATATATACATCTTTTTTGGAGTTTTGGAACCGGTTTCCTCTACACCATTGAAGAAGAGAAGTTTGGGTTTACATCTAAATCCCACAAATAATAAGAGGTTTATTGTGATTTACCCACTTGGAGAAAGGCTCCTAGTTCAGGTGACGGTGACCACATAAAGTCTGATCGGTGGATTCTGTAACCACGGTGGAGCTCCGAGGTTATTCGCTAGGTGTAGTTATTTGAAAGAAGGAGCGTCGAGGCTTGAGAGGGATAGAGTCATGTGATGTAAGTCTTTTTTCTTGTAATTGCAAATTCCGTACTTAGTGGATTTGAGGCTAGGGTCGTCCGAGGTTGTTTCCCGTTGTGGGTTTTTCCTCGTACATCACGGCGTAGTGTGATTGATTTATTTTTATCTTGCATAATGACTTAAAACTCATGCTTAGGATAATTCAAGATAAAAATGGTTTTAGTTGTCACACTTAATTTAATTGGGTGCTAATTAAATTTGGGTAATTGCTTATTCAATTCAGGTCTATTGTTAAAAATGGTTTGGCCCTAATTTGGTAATATTGATAAATATGACTTAGGCAAATTCTAGGACTTGAATTAATAGGGTGTTAAGTGAAATTCAAAGAGTGTGTGTAATTCCAACTTATTTCACTTTGTGTTTTTATTTTAATTTGAAGAAGAAATTAAAATTTGTTATTTTAAGTTGAACCCTCTCCTAACTCTTTCGCATATGTTTCATAAAAAGGAAATCTAGGATTTTAAAAAGAGTTTAAAATCGGGGGGGATCCACGCTCCTACACTATGGATTTAAGAATACGACACAAATTTGATCATAGGCACACTTAGGCTTAAAAACCTTCTACAAGTGGGACGAAACCACCATCGGTCCCGAATCGACACCATGAGTGACACGAACACCTCATGCACATCAACGTAACATGTAGCACCTGGCCGCATAGTCACGGGACTCCTGATTTGAGAATATGACTGGAATTTTAAAACATGCACACCTTGGCTTGAAAACATGCCGCAAGGGGACCGAAACCACCAACGACCTCAAAATAACACCACGAGTGGCACGAACACCTCGTGTATATACAATGTAACACATAGCAACCAACCATATAGTCGCCGAACTCTTGGTTTAAGAACACGGCTCAAATTTTATCACATGCACACTTAGGCCTTAAAACATGCTGCAAGCAGGTCAAAATGACCAATTGCCTCCAAACGGCACCGCGAGTGGAACAAATACCTCATGGTCATCCAAAGTAACACATACCAATAGGCCTCATAATTGTGTTACTTCCAATTTGACAATAAGACCCTAATTTGATAACACTAACACTTAGGATTAAAAACAAACCATGAGCATGAACAACTCGTGTGCATCCAACATAACACGTAGATATAGGTCGCATAGTTAAGGGACTCCCAGTTTGATAATAGGACCTAAATTTGAATACAGGCACACTTAGGCTTGGAAACGTTTCGATAGCAGTCCAAAACCACCAACAACCCCCAAACGGCACACTTAGACTTGAAAGCATGCCTAAACAACACCGCGAGTGGTACAAACACCTCGTGCACAACCAACGTAACACGTTGCAATCGATCGTGTAGACGCATAACTCCTAGTTTGAGTATTGGACCCCAATTTGGAAATAGTTATACTTAGGCTTAAAAACATGTCGTGAGTGGTCCAAAATCACCAACTTCCCCCAAACGGTACCATGAGTTTCATGAACACCTCGTGCGTATCCAATGTAACATGTAACAACCAGTTGCGTAGTTACAGGACTTCTGATTTGAGAATACATCGCCAATTTTATCACAGGCACAATTAGTCTTGAAAACATGTCGCGAGTGGACCGAAACCACTGACGACCCCAAAATGGCACCGCAACTGGAACAAACGTCATGCACATCCAATGTAATACATAAAAATAAGTTGAATAGTCATAACACTTCGAGTTTGAGAATAAGACCTTAATTAGAAAACATAAGCACTTAGACTTAATGATATGCCGCGAGCGGGCCAAAACCACCAATAACCCACAAACGGCACTGCGAGTGGAACGAACACCTCGCGCACGTCCAACATAACAAATAGCAATCGCACGCGTAGTCGCGAGACTCCCGGTTTGAGAATAGGACCCAAATATGAAAACGTAGACATCTAGGCTTCAAAGTATGTTGTGAGCAGGCCGAAACCACCAATGTCCCCTAACTGGAATTGAGAGTGGCTCGAACACCTTGTACATATCCAATACAACATGTAGCAATCGATCACGTAGTCACAGGACTCTTAGTTTCAGAATAGGTCCCAAATTTGAAAACAGACACACTTAGGCTTGAAAACGTGTCACGAGCGGTTCATAACCACTAATGGAATCACGAGTGTGATGAATACCTCATTAATGTCACGGGACTTCAGGTTTGAGAATACGATCCGATTTTGATCACAGGCACATTTAGGCTTGAAAACGTGTCGCGAACAGATCAAAACCACCAGTAGCACCATGAGTGGCACAAAAACCTCGTCCGTAATCAACGCAATAAGATGCAACCGACCACATAGTCACAGGACTCTCAATTTAAGAATAGGACCCGAATTTAAAAATAGGCGCAGTTGGGATTCAAAATTTTTTGCGAGTAGGCCGAAGCCCCCAACGGCCCCCAACCAGCACTGTGAGTGGAATGAAGACCTCGTGTGCATCCAACGTAATATGTAGCAACCTGTCACATATTCGCGAGACTCCTGGTTTAAGAATAAGACCTAAATTTGCAAACAGGCACACTTAGGCTTAAAAACGTGTTGCGAGCGGGCAAAAAACCACCAATGGGCCTTAAAATGCAACATGAGTGTCACAAACACCTTATCTTCATTCAACGTAACATGCAGTAAAAGACCCAGTAGTCACGGGACTCCCGGTTTGAAAACATGAACCAAATTTTATCACAGGCACACTTAGGCTAGAAAACGTACCGTGAGCGGGATGAAACCACCAATGGAACCAAAATGGCACCTCGAGTAGCACGAACATGTCGTTCATGTCTAGCATAACACGTAGAATTAGACCGAATAATCACAGGACTCCTGGTTTGATATTAGGACCTGAATTTGAAAGCAGGCACACTTGGGCTTGAAAACATGCCACGAATGGGATGAATTCACCAATGGCCCCCAAATGGTACTGCAAGTGGCACGAACACCTCATGCAAAGCCAGTGTAACACATAACAACTTATCCCATATTCATGGGACTCTTAATTTTATAATAGGACCCGAATTTAAAATAAACACACTTAGGATGAATCGGTCGAAACTACCAATAGCCCCCAAATAGCACCTCAAATGGTAGTAATACATCGTGTGTATCCAATGTAATACGTAATAACTGGTTGCATAGTTGTAAGACTCTCGATTTAAGAATATGACTAGAATTATATAACACACACTTAGGCTTGAAAACGTGCTGCGAGCGGGCCGAAACAACTAACAGCCCCATATGGCACTAAAAGTGGCACGAACACCGCGTGTACAACCAACGTAACATATAGAAATTGATCGCATATTCACGGGACTCCCAATTTGAGAGTAGGACACGAATTTGAAAATAGACACATTTAGGATTGAAAATGTGTCGCGAGCAAGCCGAAACCACTAGCGGCCCCCAAGTAGCACCGCGAGTGGCACGAACACCTCGGGTGCATCCAAGATAACACATAGCAACCATCCACGTAGTCGTGAGACTCCCGATTTAATAATAGGAGTTGCATTCGAAAACATGCAAACTTAGGCTTGAAAACGTGCCGCTGAAATCAATAACAGCCCAAAAATTGTACCATGATTGGCGCGAACACCTTGTGCATGTCCAAACCACTAATGACCCCTAATCGGCATCGCGAGTGACATAAACACCTCGTGCCAACGTAACACGTTACAATCGATCGCGTAGACGCAATACTCATGGTTTGAGTATTGGACCCCAATTTGGAAACAGACACACTTAGGCTTGAAAACAAGTCGTGAGCAGTCCCAAATCACCAACTTCCCGCAAACGGTACCATGAGTTGCAAGAACACCTCATCCATATCCAACGTAACACATAATAACCAGTTGCGTAGTTACAGGACTTTTGATTTGACAATACATCCGCAATTTGATCACAGGCACAACTAGGCTTGAAAAAGTATTGGGAGAGGACTGAAACCACTGACAGACCCAAAATGGCACCGCAACTAGCACGATCCTCATGCACGTCCAATGTAATACATAGAAATAAGTTGCATAGTCACGAGACTTTGAGTTTGAGAATAAGACCCGAATTTGAAAACAAGAGCTCTTAGACTTAATAATATGCCGTGAGCGGGGCAAAACCACCAATAACCCCCAAACAGCACTGTGAGTGGCACAAACACCTCACGTCCATCCAACGTAATACATAGCAATCGTCCCCGTAGTCACGAGACTCCTGTTTTGAGAATATAACCCAAATATGAAAACATACACATCTAGGCTTCAAAGCATGTTGCGAGGGGGACCAAACCACCAACGTCCCCTAACTGGAACTGAGAGTGGCTCAAACACCTTGATCATATCCAATATAACACGTGGTAACCGATCACGTAGTCATGAGACTCCTAGTTTCAGAATAGGTCCCGAATTTGAAAACTGTCACACTTAGGCTTGAAATTGTGTCGTGAGCGGGTCATAACAACTAATGGAACTGCGAGTGTGATGAATACATCATTTATGTCCAACCTAACATGTAGTAGCTGATCGCGTAGTCACGGTACTTCAGGTTTGATAATACGACCTGATTTTGATCACAAGCACATTTAGGCTTAAAAACGTGTCGCGAGCGGGTCAAAAAACACCAGCTGCACTGTGAGTGGCACAAACACATCGTGCATAATCAATGTAATAAGTTCCAACCGACCACATAGTCACAGGACTTTCAATTTGAGAATAGGACCCGAATTTAAAAATAGGCATACTTGGGCTTGAAAATGTGCTCCGAGCAGGCTGAAACCACCAACGGCAACCAAACAGCACTGCGAGTGGAATGAAGACCTCGTATGCATCCAACGTAATATGTAGCAACCGGTCAAATATTCGTAGGACTCCCGATTAAAGAATAGGACCCAAATTTGAAAACAGGCACACTTAGGCTTAAAAACATGCTGCGAGCGGGCGAAAACCATCAACGGCCCCTAAAATGCAATATGAGTGCCACAAAACCTTATCTTCATTCGACGTAACATGCAGTAATAGACTCAGTAGTCGTAGGACTCCCGGTTCGAGAACATGAATCGAATTTTATCACAGGCACACTTAGGCTTAAAAATGTACCGTGAGCGAGATAAAACCACCAACGGACCCAAATGGAACCTCGAGTGGCACGAACACGTCATTCGCGTCGAGCATAACACGTAGGAATAGACCAAATAACCAAGGGACTCTTGGTTTGATATTAGGACCTGAATTTGAAAGCAGGCACACTTGGGCTTGAAAACATGCCACGAATGGGATGAATTCACCAACGTCCCCCAAAAGGTACCACGAGTGGCACGAACACCTCGTGCACATCTAGTGTAACACATAACAATTGATCCCATAGTCATGGGACTCTTAATTTTAGAATAGGACACGAATTTAAAAATAGACACACTTAGGCTGAGCGGGATGAAACTACCAATAGCCCTTAAATAGCACCTCAAGTGGCAGGAATACATCATGCGTATCCAATGTAATACGTAGCAACAGGTTGCATAGTTTTAGGACTCTCGATTTAAGAATATGACCCGAACTATATAGCACACACACATGCTCAAAAGCGTGCTGCTAGCAAGTCTAAACAACCAACAACCCCCATATGGCACCAAAAGTGGCACGAACACCTTGTGTGCAGCCAACGTAACATATAGAAAATGATCGCATATTAGCGGGACTCCTAGTTCGAGAGTAGGGAACGAATTTGAAAATGACACATTTAGGATTGAAAATGTGTCGCGAGCAAGCAAAAACCACTAGCGGCCCCCAAGTAGCACCGCGAGTGGCACGAACACCTCGAGCGCATCCAACATAAGATGTAGCAACATGCACGTAGTCTTAAGAATAGGAGCCTAATTCGAAAACATGCACACTTAAGCTTGAAAACGTGCCGCGAGCAGGACGAAATCACCAATGGCCCAATATCGTACGATGATTAGCACAAACACCTCGTGCATGTCAAAAAGTAGTATGTAATAAGTGGCAGTGAGCATGTCGAAACCACTAATGACCCTTAATCGGCACCGTGAGTGTCACAAACACCTCGTGCGCATCTAAAATAACACATAACAACTGGCCATGTAGTCACGACACTCATGTTTTAAAAATAGGACCCTAATTGTAAAACAGGCACACTTAGGCTTGAAAGTGTGCCATGAGGGGTCCGAAACCACTAACGGACCTTAAATAGCACCACGAGTGGAACGAACATCTCGTGCATGTCCAACGTAACACATAGAAACCGACCGCATAGTCGTATAACTCTCAGTTTGAGACTACGACCCTAATTTGATCATTGGCACATTTAGGCCTTAAAACATGCCGCAAGCAGGTTGAAATAACCAACAGACTTTCAACAGCACCACAAGTGGCACGAAAACCTCATTCACATCCAACGTAATATGTAGCAACTAATCGCATAGTCATGGGACTCTCGATTTGAGAATAGGAGCCTAATTTGAAAATCGGCACACTTAGGATTGAAAACGTGCCGTGAATGGGCCAAAACCACCAATGGCCCACAACATACACCGTGAGTATCATGAACACCCAGTTCCCATCTAAGATAACATGTAGAAAAAAGCCACATAGTTTCGAGACTCTTGGATGGAGAATAGAATCCGAATTTGAAAATAGGAACACTTAAGGTTAAAAATGTGCCGCGAGCATTCCGAAACCACCAACAACCCCAAACGGCACTGCGAGTGAATGAAACAACTCATGCACGTCCA
Organism: Sambucus nigra; assembly: GCA_949130495.1. NCBI lineage: Eukaryota > Viridiplantae > Streptophyta > Magnoliopsida > Dipsacales > Adoxaceae > Sambucus > Sambucus nigra. The sequence continues at coordinate 136,007,464 of OX422224.1, read as the reverse complement.
ACATAACACATAGAAATTAGACATGTAGTCGCGGGACCCACAGTGTGGGAATATGACCCAAATTTTATCACAGACACACTTAGGCTTGAAAATGTGTCATGAGCGGGCTGAAACCACCAACGGCACCATGAGTGGAACGAACTGCTCATGAGCATCCAACGTAACACATAGTAACTGGTCAAACAGTCACAAAACTCCCGATTTGAGAATAGGAACCGAATATGAAAATAGACACACTTAGGCTTCAAACGTGCCCCAAATGGTACAGCGAGTGGCACAAACACCTTATGTGGATCCAACGTAACACGTAGTAACCAATCGTGTAGTTATAGAACTCCAAATATAAGAATACATCCCCAATTTGATAACATGCACACTTAGGCTTCAAAACATGCCGTAAGAGGTCCAAAACAATCAACAACACCGCGAGTGGTGCAAAGACCTCGTGTGTGTCAAACGTAACATGTAGATTTGGTCAATATAGTCGTGGGACTTGTGATATGGAAATCTGACCCAAATTTGATCATAGGGACACTTAGTCTTGATAACATACCGTAAGAAGGCCAAAATCACCAACAACCCACAAATGGCATTGTAGCGGCACGAACACCTCGTGTATGTCCAACGTAATATGTATTAATCATTCTCATAATTGTAGGACTCCCGAGTTCAGAATGGGACCCAAATATGAAAATGTACAGACTTAGGCTTAAAAACGGACCGTGGGTGTGAGGAAACCACCAACGACACCAAACCAGCACCGTGAGTGGCACGAACACCTCATGCACATCCAACATAACACGTTGTAACCAGCCTCATTTTCGCGGGACTCCCAATTTGAGAATAGGTACCATATTTGAAAATAGGCACACTTAGGCTTGAAAATGTGTCGCGAGTGGGTCAAAATCACCAACGTCCCCACAAGTAGCAGGAATACCTCGTGCGTATCCAACCTAACATGTAGCAACTGACCACACAATCATGTGACTTAAGATTAGAGAATACTACCCGAATTTTATCACAAGAACATTTAGGCTTGAAAACGTGCTGCAAGGGGGTCGAAACCACCAATGGCCCCCAAATAGCACCATGAGTGGTACGAAGACCTCATGCGTATCCAACATAACATGTAGTAACTGATCGCATAGTCGCAAAACTCATAATTTAATAATAGGACCCAAATTTGAAAAGGGCACACTTAGGCTTAAAAACATGCCGCGAGCAGGCAAAAACCACCAATAGACTCCAAACTGCATCGCAAGTGCCACAAACACCTCATGCACATCCAACATAACACGCGAGAATCAACCCCTTAGTCACAGGACTCTCGGTTTGAGAACACGACCCAAATTTGATCACATGCACTCTTTGGCTTGAAAATATGCCTCGAGCAGGTCGAAATCACCAACAACCACTAAATGGCACCTGAGTGGCACGAACACCTCATGTAGTGATCGGATGGATAGTCACGGGACTCCTAATTTTAGAAAAGTACCCTAATTTAAAAATATACACACTTAGGCTTAAAAACATGCCACGAGCACCTAAGGTCCCCAAAAATCACCTCGAGTGGCACGATTACCTCGTACCCATCTAATGTAATATGTAGCAACCGGTAGCATAGTTGTGCGACTCCCGATTTCATAATATGACCTGATTTATATCACAAGCTCACCTAGGCTTGAAAACGTGTTGTGATCTAGCCGAAACCACCTATAACTCGAAAATGGCACCAAAAGTGGCACAAACACCTACTTCACTCCCAACGTAACATATACAAACTGATCATGTAGTCTTGAGAGTCCCGATTTGAGAGTAGGACACGAATTTCAAAACAGACACATTTAGGATTGAAAACATGCCGGGAGAGAAACCACCAATGTCCCCAGGTAGCAGCGTGAGTGGCATGAACTCCTTGTGTTCATGCAACGTAACAAGTAACAACTGACTGCATAGTTGTGGACACCTATTTTGAGAATAAGACCCAAATTTTATCACAGACACACTTCGGCTTAAAAATGTGTCGCGGGAAGGCAAAAACCACCAATGGCCCCCAATCGATAGTGTGAATGACACCAACACCTCATGCGCATCCAACGTAACATGTAGAAATCTATCGAGTAGCCACGGGACTCCCAGTTTGAGAGTAGGACTCGAATTTTAAAACAGGCACACTAAGGCTTGAAAACGCGCGATGAGGCAGCTGAAACTACCAATGGCCCTTAAAAAGAACTATAAGTAGCACAAACACCTCGTGTATGTCCAATCTAACATGTAGCAATCGATGACGTAGTAAAAAAACTCCCAGTTTGAGACTACGGCCCAAATTTGAACAGAGGCACAATTAGGCTTTAAATCATGTCACAAGAGGGTCGAAACCACCAATAGCCTCCAAACGACACCGTGAGTGGCATGAACACCTCATGCGCATCCAACATAACATGAAGAAACCGAAATCATAGTGGTGGGGTATCTATTTAAGAATAGGATCCAAATTTAAAATAGGCAAACTTAGGCACACTTAGGCTTGAAAACGTGTCGTGGGCGAGCCAAAACCACTAACGTCCCCCAAATCGCACATCGAGTGGAATGAACACATCGTGTGCATACAACATAAAAAATAGCAATAGGTCACATAGTTACGGGACTCTCTGTAGCAGAATAGGACCATAATTTAAAAATATGCACACTTAGGCTTGAAAATGTGCTGCGATCATTCTAAAGCCACCAACGACCCCCAAATGGCACTGTGAGTGACACGAAGACCTCGTGCATGTCCAACGTAAGATATAACAATTGGCCATGTAGTCGCAGGATCCATGGTTTTAGAATATGACTTGAATTTTATCACACGAACACTTAGGCTTAAAAATGTGTCGCGGGAGAGCTGAAACCACCAACGGCACTGCGAGTGGCACGAACACCTAGTGCACATTTAATGTAATATGTAACAATCGATCAAATAGTCATGGGACTCTCGGTTTTAGAATAGGACACAAATATGAAAATAGACACACTTAGGCTTAGAAATGTGTCGCTAGTGGGTCAAAACTACCAATGGCCCCCAAACGGCACCTCGAGTGGCATGATTCACGGTCAATATCATTATTCATACTGAAACTTATAAAATCTTTCTTTTAAATGTCCAAGAAATTCCTGGACTTAGATAAGACTTTGTAATACCCTTTAAATTGACATAAACAACTAGTGCGCATCCAATGTAATACGTAGCAACTGACAGCGTAGTCGCAGGACTTCCAATTTCATAACTGCGGCCGAATTTGAGAAGAGGCACACTTAGGCTTGAAATTGTGATGTGAACAGGACAAAACCACTAACATCCCCAAAATGGCACCGCAAGTGGAATCAACCTCATGTGCATCCATTATAATACTCGGTCGCATAGTCACGGGATTCCCGATTTTAGAATAGGACCCGAATTTGAAAACATGCACACTTAAGCTTGAAAACATTCCATGAGCGGGCAAAAATAACCAACGACCTCCAAACAGCACCGCAAGTGGCAGGAATACCTCGCGCACATCCAACGTAGCACATAGAAACTGGTCGCGTAGTCTCGGGACTCTCGATTTGAGAATATATCCCAAATATGAAAATGTACACATTTAGTGATATGCCCAAGTGTAGCCTCATCTGGTCCCAACTCATATTCGGCCTAGCCGACCAAGCCAAGCAAGCTTAGATAAGGATCCAACATTTAATTGCCTAGGCCTTGCCTTATTATTTGTGGTTGAGACCACTTATTACTCAAATCCTCCTCCTTAAGGTCTTGTTTGGTACACCAGATAACTGAAACCTCATCTCGGCCTGATGTCTACTTTGTTAAGACTAAATTCTGCACACTATGTTTGAGCAAGACCTTATGGGTTTTATACTCAACAAAGCCGAGACCCACTTGTATGATTACTCCCCTATGTGCAAGGCAAATATCCAGCATCATCATCCCACATGGACAGGTAGTTACAACTATATCACATGTGCACGTGGGGAGAATATTTTGTCATCATGATCCACTTGCATAGGAGACAGGTGGCTATTACTCATTGGTTAATGCAAACTACACATATCTGGTGCATGCATGGGGTGCACTATGTACCACCCCAACACTATTTATACTTTTCTCCTTCTACCTTGAGTGGGATTCATTAATTAGAAACCCTAACCAAACTCTGCTAAAATTATAGAGTAGAGAGAGTACGTTGAGTGCATTGTAATCCAAGTCCATTAGATCCTAGTTTGATAGTAAGACATTCACTCACCTACACAGTGGAGTAGGCATAGATAGGCTATACCACTTATATTACAATCTCTATCCTCTACCTCACCCCTGCTTTACTTATATTACTATGATTTCACCATTGTTGCACACTTGTGGTTCTTTTGGTTGGATCTTACTCATTTACTTTGTGGTACCATATTTGGCAACATCAATTTTGGCACCATCTGTGGGAAATGAGATCATCATTTATTTCCTGTCATTTGAAGCTTACTATTCACTGAATTCTCTGGTGGTGATCCAAAACCACACTTGGATGGTCTTAAACCACTATTAAAAGAGATCTGGTTTGAGTTCAAGATTTCTTAAAGCTAATTCATCTTTCCAGTACATCTCTTAATTTTTTCATTTGCCGAAATTTGATGGCAGCAAATCTTCCACCCGATGGTGTACCTTGCTCCAGTCAAGACCCACCACAATTTGAGATGGAGGAGGTCACAACGGCATTGTGCTCATTGGCATCCAATCAAATTAAGATGCAGGAGCAGTTGGTTGTCTTCAGCCAGAATTTTATGGCCAAGCCCATTGGCACGACGGCAGGGATGATATCTCGGACAGCCAGGGAGGATGTACATCTGGAGATTGGGGAACCACCCCCATCCCCACAGAAGTATGCACAGCCCCAGTAGAGGTAGAGAGATGTTGCTAACTCCAGGTGTCTAGGCCTATGGAGGCAAGGTCAAGAATGTGAAGAGAATGAGTATGATGATGAGGTGGAGTGTTGGGAACCATATAATATTTAGAGAGATACTATGCATCCTCTCCAGGCCAACAGGCTAAAGAGCGCAGGGACAATCTGAGAAGTATAGTTTCATCAATCAACATTTTATAGGCTCAATGGGGGTTTTTATTTTGATAAACTAGGCCTCATCGGTGATCTCAGAGATCGACTGTCCAGGTCTCGCAGTAGGGCAAGATCGAGGAGAAATAGAGGGTGTGCTAAACTATAGCCCCCTCATGGCCGAGACGAGGAGCAACGAGAAGTTAATATCCATTGGAGGACGGCCAATCAAGAGCCCACCCAGCGCCAGGCCAAGTGGGAAGGAGGTGACGATAATGCTGCTCTGGCCGAGGTTGATAATGCCATAATTATTACCGTTGAGAAACCCTAGAACATTTCTATTCAGAGGTTAAAGAACAAGATTGGATATTTATTGAAGATCTAAGACCCTCTGCAGAGGGGTTATAACAATGGATCATCGTTTACTACTAGAATCGTGAGATATCTGAGAGTGTGCCAGCAATCAATGTCAAACTTATTTAATTAAATTCCAACAAGTCTTAATACTCGCAAACAAACGTGATTGAATAAATAATTAATCTAAGCATGAAAGACAATGAACATTGAGGAAAAATCCCCCACAGGGGCAAAACCATCTTATTTTCACTATAATTTTGTAAAGAACGGTTTACCAAACTCCCTCATATGTGTTTCTTTTTTAGGTGATCCAAATTCTCAAACATTGGAGAATTGGTGAATAAACCTAATGCCCTATTATTAGCATATATTTCTTTTTAATGCCATTTAATATTTTTGAGCTTTTTTAAACATCTTTGGACCCTGGATAATTAAAATTCCTCAATTTTTAGGTCCAGTTTAAACGGCAGCTTAATCGCAAAGGATAAAAGAGTTCCTTTCGTATCCCTTTACCGTTGAGAAAAATCACACAAACGTACGGCAAACGGTTTAAAACATGCACACCTTTTATTTATCTTGTATTATCGCATTTGAGTTGTTGGATAGACAGAATTGATATGGAAACATTCAAGCCAATATGTGATAGACAAGTACAATACTCAAATAAAACCGTGCATATGTGTGCAATAAAGGAGATAAGGATCCAAACATGTAGAAGATATCATGAATTACGTTTCAAAGGCTCCAATCATTGTAAAGCATATGGATGAAATGATGTATCATCTCAAATCACTATCAAACAGTCACGTGAAAAATGAAATGAAGTTGTGACTATGGTTAAATATTCAACCCCAGTGTCTACAGGTTAGACGAGTCTTCTCAATCACTTTCCTTGGAGACCTGAACAACGGCTATGTCTTTCTAAGTGAAAGGTTGCACTTTATGCTTGAAGTCTCCAGCCCAAGAATAGTTGTCCTAAAAAAAGATTTCCATCTCCAGCATCATCTTCTTATCCACATGTTCATACCATGGTTCAGGAAAGCCATAAAAGGGGAAGTCTTCACCCTCCCTAATGATTCTTCCATTCAGAGAATCCCTCAAAACAATCTAGGCATCTTCTAAAATCCTTTTTATCTGTGGTTCGCGGAGCAATATGACTTCTTTTGGTGAGGTCATAACCCAAGGCACATTAGGGAAAGACTTTTTCAAGACTACGGGGTCCAGTATCCCTTATTAACGTAAGTGTAGCCCTAGTTCGAGAGTGAAATGCATATTCTTAAACATTTGTATCACATTGACATTTTTGTGTGGGTTATACTCTTTACACTCTGGGTATTTGAAATTATCCCCCCGCTTAAAGGGGAAGTGGATCAACCCTGAATATGGAGAGAAGCATGTCATTCGTCCCACACTGTATTTCTAGTATCGAATTATTGGTTATGGAATTTTTTGTACATACCCATCCCCCAAGATTGTGATTACTTGCCCTATGGTGAAGAATTTCAATTTCTGGTGAAGGAAGGAAGATCACCCTAGATGATATATAGCTAGGGTCAACCAAGAATCAGGTTGAAGCATGTGAGTATGTCAATAACTTAAAACTCAGTGGTAGGATTGATATGGCCATCCCCTATTGTGAGTGTTATATATCCCATCACCTATCGGTGAGTATTATCATAAGCACACACTGCGATAGAAGTAGGAATAAGGTCACTTACTTTCAACCCCAAGAAATTGAAGGTTCTTAGTGGGAAAACATTTAGGAAGGATCCATTATCGATGGGTGAGCAAAGGACTATATTTCCTATCACTCAATGAAGATATTGAGGGCATAGTTGTGGTCAGGTTTGACCTTCAAAATTTTTTCTTTAGGGAAGAAAAGGAGTCTAATGGTGGTCAATGATCCAACTATGTTTATATCTTCTTATAGAGTAGTGTGAGGAGGGAGGGTGAGCAACTTTATTATCAGATATTTTCAGTGTAATTGGGAAGACATGAAGAGTCCCTACAAGATTATATTAGTTTGAATATTTATGAGTTGGTTGAGAATATTTCTTTCTCCAATGGTCATTTCTAGCAGGGAAGTTTTGCGGAAACTCCCTTTCCCTTATCTTTTTTTTTATGAATGAAAATTTGGACTCTTGTAGTGTCTTCATTATCTTGTCACGTGGTTTATGAAGGAGGGGAAGAATTAGAACTCCATTTCTTCATATGTTTTGGTCTGAACGACTACTTTAATAATTTCCCCTAATGGATCATCGAAAGATATCACTCTGCACAAGTTGATTACCGAACTAATCTTTTCTAGACTTGGTTCTTCATCTGAGCTATCAAACTCATTCCCCACTAGATGGAAATGATGTCTTCCTACCAAGAGAAGTTAATACATTCCATGACCTCAACGACTTCTTCATATAAATCCTATCATTCAATCGAGAGGTGTAAGAGTGAAGAGGCCAACCGCCCTTGTAACTTCATTGCGATGAGTAGATCTGAAATGCTACAAATCTTACTAGTCTATCAAAACATGTTTGAAATAATCTGTACTACATCATCCAAACTAATTCCATCAATGGGTACCACCCAATTATCAGACTCTCGAGCCCACTTTCGGGCTTCCATGAACAAGATACTGAATGTTTGATAATCGATGGTCATTTCAAAGGGAAACTTCAGCCCAAAATCTAGAAATTGGTTCAGTACTTCTGATAAATCCCTATATTTCCCTTATAACCAGGTATGAACAAAAATTCAAGCCCTCGTGAGGAGTGACTGATCTTGGTCGGTGAACTAGGTAGGGTGTAGGAGAAAATACAGGAAAACATATAGTTGTTTAGGTGAAAATACAGGTATGATGGGTGATTTAGTGAGCACAATTTGGGTTAATGGATCGAATTGATTGTCATTCTCTAGGAATAAGGCAATTAATGGGTTAGAAATGGATTGTGAGTGGTGTTGGGTTTATGATTGTCTAGTGGGGCGATGATACCCTGGTCAATTAAACCTTAGATTACATTCTAGAGATTAAAGCACTAATAAGTAATATGGCCAATAGACTGGTGAAAATTACAATGGAGGTCAGATTAAAAGTTTTTGGGAAGTGGGTTTGGTAATGGATGAGGGTCCAAAGGTTTGATGAGGTTTCGACTTAACAAGGTTGAGTAGACTTTAGAGAGGGGAGCATGTAGCTCGGTGTATTCCTTTCTGATGGGATTATGGTGTCTTTCTAGTGCCCAGGAGGTAGTGAGTGGAGAGATGTTATTATGGTTGAGACTGTAGTATTGGTAGGATTCTCATATTTTCTGGGGGTGAACTATCTAGACACATTATTTGGCTCGTCTTCTGTGTTGGTAACATTTTCTTCAATCTACAAACCAACTTCCTACAGGTATCAAGAGTTTGGGTATTACTACCCTCCTATAATCTCTCAGATATGGGGAAAGACATTTTTCTTCACAATGCTGACTTATTTTTCTTCAGAGAGTCGGTTGGTCATAGTGGCAGCTTTCTCTCACCATCGTGCTATAAAGTTACTAATTGATTCTCTAGGGTATTTCTGAATAAGTTCTAGATCACACCGTGTAACCTCTAACTATTCAATGTATTTATACTATGATATAAATTCCCAGGCAACATCTTCCCAACTATGAAATCTAGATTCTTCAAAGGATAGGAACCAACAGAGAGTGTTGTCCTTCAAAGTTTGTTGAAACATCTGGATCATTATCTCTTCAGAGGTGCCTAAAAGGGTCATGGCTCGGGGATAACTGCGAAGGTGAAAAATTGGTTGACCACTATCCTTAAACATGTCAATGGTTGTGTTCTTGAACTTCCCCGACAATCTTTCTTTAGGGTATGGAGACATGTGGGTGTAATCTATATAGTTCTTGAATATCTTAACTTGGTCAAACTTCTTCGACAATAGCTTGAGGTCTTCCTTGACCTTGTTCAGTTCTTCCTCCTTTGTATCAATGGGTACTGGAACGTTAGCTCCTGGTTAAGCAAGGTTTAGAATAGGGAGCTGAGCTGGAAGTATCCTATTAGCAGGAGGGACACGCAGATCATGTTGATATTCTGCAAGGACCCAATTAGGCTGGGTAGCGAGTGGACCCATGGCACGTGGAAAGAGAACCTCGAGTTCTTAGAGAACTTGGACTCATTTTCACTGCATCTCTTGACCCTTGATTTTAAGGTCATTAATCTTAGCACTGAGTTAAACCAGGACTATCATAAGATTAGGCTATAATTTTGATGCTTGATCGACATTTTCCATGATGGACGGATGAAGGTAGATTTCGGAATCATAGGAAGTAGCAGGGGAACTGACGGATTTTTGGGACCGTTTCACGAAAGACCGTAGATAATAGGGAGCTAGGCTAAGAATCGGGTACACGGTCGACCTGAGAAGGAAAATGATTCGAATTTATTTTTGAAAGAAAGAAGGAAGAATTTTTTTTGTTGAAAAAGAGGGAAAATATTTTTGGCATTTTTAGAAAGAAGAAAGAAAAAAAGTTTTTAGTATTTTCAATTAAAGGAGGAGAAAAAATATTTTTTCTGTTTTTGATAGAAGAAGGAGAAAATAAGTTTTTGGTACTCAGTTTTTTTGAGAAAGGAGGAAAGAAAAAAGTGAGGGAAGAATCTTAGCATGATTATTATTATTATTATTATTATTATTATTATTTCACTTGTATTAGGTTTAGCTGAAATAAAAAATAAATGCCAAACGGGACCCGTGACGGGGAAAACTGGGTTTGAAAAATAAATAAGACATGGTTTGACTAGATTCTAAGATCATGGATAGGGTCCCATTTTGAAAAACGACGAAATAACGTGAATATTGTGCAGAATGCCGACCCGGCATTTCGACAGAGTTTTGTGTAGTAACCAGCAAATAAATATGAGTTATCTAGGTTTGACTCCTATATGAGGTTTATACAGTTGTTGGGCTAGTTTAAAGGATCCCACCTTTAGCATGGCTTCCAAGATATACTACTTTCTTTTGAGGGTAATCAGTACGTGTGGACAAGGCATTTAATATACCCGAGTGTACGTGAATTTCCTCACTATATACCATGTGGGGATAGTATGTGTGAGAGTGAATTTAATATATTCGACGTACGTGAACGAGTTCCCTGCTATATACATCCCTTCGTGAGTTCGATCAAGTGGTATGATGCGGGGGGAACCGTTAGATACACCCTAACGGTATTATGACAATGGAAGGTGAGAATTATATTGCTTAGGCTAACTGTGACCTACCTGACCAGGGCCCGTCTCTAAGTGATCACCCAGTATGGGACAAATTTTGATCAATATAGAAATAATATTGGGGATGTAGTGTGTAAAATGCATGAATCTTAATTAGTATATTATGAAGTTAGTTTTTAAATGATGAGTAACAATAATTCCACAGAAAATAATTAGAAGTAAAAGTAAATCTATCACGAAGTGTGAAGACTACACTAAGTATGGATACATGTGAGTGAGTGTGTGGTAGTGAACATAAGCATGGATCAACTAAAAGTGAAATGTGATATGTGCAAGTAATCATGTACATGTGCAAGTGTAATAAGTGGAGGTGTATTTTAGTGAAGCCTGAGAATGGATATTCTAAGTGATGTGTGAAGCTTGTGGGTATAAGTGACCCTATATAAAAGTGTAAGTAGTGTGAGGTGTACCTGGAGGGTATTTACAAGTGTGTGAAGTGAAAAGTGTGTGAGAGGTGATACACACATGAGGTAGATATATACAAGAAGTAATAGATTAAAAAAGGAACATAAAGGTAGGTGCATGCACACACATGCGAAAAATGATATCACCCATGTAAACAGAGTCTAGCCCTCTTATTACATGTACTTACCCAACGGACTCGCCACTGTGGTCATCTTATCCTCCTCTTGGGGTCAATGCTCATGCTCACGGGAAGAGAAAAATGTCTCACGCCCTTCCTTAGGTCGCTTCGATTGGCATTAATTTAGGGTGATGTAAAGAGATAGAGTCGTCGGCATATTTTACATAAAATAGGCAAAAGAGATGTTGAAGCCTCGAGAGAACGACACCAAAGACATAATGATGCTTGTAAAACCAATTAGTTTAGAGGTTCAGTGGCTAAGTTATGGAATGGGAAAGTGTTATGAACCTATCCCTACCTTTCGGTCTCTCATGAGCATGTGTTATTATTCTCCTTAATAACTCTGTGAGGTGTGTACATGTATATATAAATGGAGAGCGAAATCACTCGACTCACGTCATGGGTAAAGGCGGAATGAGATCATCCATAGAATTGTTACCAAAAATAAGAATTAACAATATAATAAGTACACTTATCGGGATATTGATCGTTATGATGAAACGATAATAGGTGTTAGATAAAGCACGAACATGAATCACTAGCATAATATACATAAATAATATGTGGAAAAATAGGAAGGGAGGACTCGAATCTCAGGTTTTGACCACCCGAGATGCCTATGTGGCCTAAAAAGGCGTCAAACTTCACATAGTTTGCATGAAACACGAGGGTGGTGTTTATCCCATAAATCCAACTGGGGATTTTATTACGTGTGTGTGTCGAAAAAGGATTTTTGGTCTGAGAAAATGAAATGAGAAATCCCCATTTCGAATTTACAAGAAAACCCTTTTTCTAAATTTTGTTTTTTATAGCAAATATAAGATGTGCAATACTACTAATAAAGGATCGTATATTAATGTGTATGATTTAATAAATATGAAAATAGTACGTAATAATTTAAATGACTAATTTGTAAATAAGGAAATTTAATGAGAGAGAAGAATGTTTGGACCTTATTTGAAGACTTCAAGGTTGATCTTGATTGTCGAAGTGCAACACTTGTAAGGGGGTGAACGTGGTAGGAGGAGAGTGAATGGATTTTGATAATTTGGGTGTGAAAGGTATGTGAATGGAATGTGGAGGACATGTTTTAATAGGTAAACCACTCTGAATTAAAGAGAATGTTGCTGAGATTACTAAGAGAGATGTTCATTAGGTGCCCTTCAAAGTGAACTCGTGCTCTCTTTATATGGGTTAAGGGGGTGCTGATCGGCATTGTATTTAACTTACTTGTCGGTAGGCAACTCCAGACGCATTGCTAATAGGCAGGGAACTAGGATTCCCATTCGGAAGTCTCATGAAGAGTTTACAAAAAATGGTCGTAAAACTTAATACCTAAGTCCAAATATCCATGGAGCATACCATTGGAAAGGGTATTAGGGACCTTTAATAATCCATTGTGATACTTTTGGACAAGAGGTACCTGGAGGAAAAAGAATCGTTCATCCAAATCGTAACGCCGATTCATGCATGGGGTGGATCGTTAGAATTATTATGTAGGACCCTTCGATGTTCCAAAGATCTTTTCTCGGTTTGGAGATTTAACTTTGGTCAAACTGGATTCAAAAGCACCAGGTGACCATTAGAACTTAAACGGGTCATTCATCCATATCGTAAGGCTAATTCTACCAAGGGGTAGACCATTGGAAAGGTTATTTAGTGACCTTCGAGTATTCTTTCAGTATATTTCGACCTAAAGATCTAACGGGCATCGAATGGAGTCTGGGATCTCCCAGGGGCCTTCGGATCAATTTTTGAGGGAATATGGTTCGTTCGGAAGAACCGGAATGTCGATTCACGCACGGGGAGGACCGTTGAAATGGGGATTCAGGGCCTTTCAAAGATTCTTTAGAATCTCACTCAGATAAGAAAGTTTATTTGGGTCAAATAGGGGCTTGGGAATTCTCGGTGGCCCCCACATCGATATTCAAAGTATCGCCTAGGGTTTATGGTAAATGGGGAAGTTCTAGAGACCATAGAAGAGGATTAGTGGGGGTCCTATAATATGGTGTCTACCCATCCATAAAAGACATTCACTATACAATAATCACCATTACCCCATCTATCAATATTATTGATCCAATAATGAATCTCACTCAATAGGTTAAAGCGATAAATAACTAGTGCATGTGTCCATCACTCATATTCTAATTAAGAACCTCATGTCTTATAAAATCAGTATAAAGACAATGACCTCAAGGTTGTCCCATTTAATACACATAAGGTGTATTGGCATAATAAGTTGAAACTATACAATTTCTCGTTATTAAGATAGACCTACTAAAATATAATGCTACAATCCAAGGATGTGAACGATAAAACCTATATTCTTTATATAAGTCATACTCTACACATCAAAACACCCACTTAGAACAATAAAAGACATCAACAATATATAAAATAATGCAAAAATTATGTCCATACTTGATTCTCATTAAAACAGGAGAAACTGATTTTATTTTAACAATAAATCCATAACTAACAATATTACATAAATCATGGATTTAGTCTACTTATCAAATAAGCCCGTCGTTTGAGATATATTCTCCCGTACCATCTAAGGGACATTGAAAGTCTACAATAAATGATAGGTGCATCAAAATATCAAAAATGAATAATGACAACAAAAATAAGTTAATCAACTAAATTCATCACATACCTCGACTCCCTTAGCAACAGACAGATACATATGTGTAGACACACCATTCTGTTACCCCCTAAGTCTCCTTAGGTCCCTAGTACTACCTTTATCACCGTAAACCCAGGTCATGTCCCGAGTACTAACCTAGAGGCCATCGGGCACTCCCCGGCTCAGTTTGACCCAAAAGTCAAATTCTTCGTCTCGACCGAGACTGAATGAATTTTTGAAGGGCACTGAATACCCTTTCCAATGGTCCACCCCGAGCGCGATTCCGACTTACCATGCGGACGAACGATCCGTTTGCGTCCGAAACCTAACTAGAGGCCATCGGGCGCTCTCGGGCTCTATTTGACCTTAGTAAACTATTTACCTCAACTGAGGCTGAATGAATCTTCAAAGGTCACTGAATACCCTTTCCAATGGTCCGTCCCGTTCACGATTTTGACTTTCCATGCGGGCTAACGATCCGTTTGACTCAGGGAGGTCAACGAATGCTTGACGAGACCGATTGACCAAAGTCAACTCCCCAAATTGGGTTAAAAACTTTAGAATGTCGAAGTAAATCTCCAAAAATTTCCAACGGTCTGCCCCGTGCGCGATTCGGACTTACCATGCGGACGAACGATCCATTTGCGTTCGAGCAATTCCCTGTCCAATGGACCGACAAATGCTTTCGATCCATATTTGACCCAAAGTCAACTCCTGAACCCGGGAGCGGTCCAAAGGACATTCAAATTTCTCTGAGTTACCTTTCCAACGGTATGCCCCGTGCGCGATTCTGACCGACGGTTTTCCCTCGGCGGCCAATTTTCCGAAAAAGCGTGAAGCGCACTACCAAATGGCAGGTTCCAGACCCTGCCTATAGGCAGGAATAGGTCTATGACGATCGACACTCACCTAGGCCTATAAAATGGGACCTTCACCTCATTTGCAATAGGAGCCCAGATCTGATAAAAATCTTTCTAAACGAATCCCAGAAACCTCTCTCGAAGACAGCGTGATTTCAACTTCCAAATCCCTTTTTTACTTCCACTTTTCATCACCCTTTTCATCAAACTTGGTGAATTAGCCAATCTCCATCATCATCCAAGTGCAAAGTTCTGCTCTCCAACATTCAAGATCAAGCTCAAGATCTTCAAGAAGGTCCAACTTTCTCAAACTCTCTCTTAAATTCTCTTAATTCCCAATAACTTATTTTATTACTTAAAGCTTTTATCATATCATCTCACACGTCCTAATATACTTTTTTATTTATTATTATTGCACATCTCCTATTTTCATATAAATAAAACCCAAAAAACAATAAAAAGAGGGTTTGCTCATAAATTCCAAGTAGGGATTCTCACACTTTTTCCGCACTTTTCTCACAACTAAAACACTTTTTCTATACACACACACACTTGCAAATAAGAGATCCCCTATTTGGATTTATGGGATAAACTCCACCCCTCAATTTGTATGCAAACTACATGGACTTTGATGCCTCTATAGGCTATGTAGGTGTCTCGGGGTAAAACCTGAGACTCGAGCCCTTTTCCCCACTTTTTCTCCCATCTCTCTATCTACTATAATCTTCTTATATTCTATATACTTGCCCTTATTGACGTATTACCCCACATGCGTTATCGTTCCATTATAACGATCAACATAGGGGTAATCGCGTAAATATAATTTTTCTAATATTATTCTTATATCTTCCTACGGATGACTCGCTTTATCTTTTCCATGATACAAGTCGAGGATTCCTACCTCCATTCTATATATACACAAGCACACATATCAAGGGGGGGGGGGATAAAAGGAAAATAACAAATATTCATGAGAGACCGAAAGGGCGGAATGGGTGCCTAACACCTTCCCATTTCGTAACTAAGCCTCCGAACCCTTCTCGAATCATCTTGGTTTCGCACGCACCAGTATGTCTTTGGATGCCATCCTTCGGGGTGGCTTCCCTTTTTTCTTTTGTCTGTTTTGAGTAAAATAGACTGGCGACTCTGAATCTCTCTACATTTTTACATCACAAACGACGCCAGCTGAAGCGCTACCAAGAGGGACGCGCGGGACCCGAAGGATCCTTTCCTCCTCGCTACCCGCCCGTGCGGCGAGGATCGGTGATGGCCACAGTGACGACTCCACTGGGGATATGTGTTTGTGGACTTAACTCTATTTACATGAATGCTATATTTGTTTATATTTCCCCCCATAGTTGCATGTTCCCCTTTCTCGTGTGTATCCCATGCTTATGCTTATGTTGACACATTTGTAGAAAATTTTCCTTGTACACTTCACACCACGTGCACCTAGGATCACATGTATATCCCCATGTTGCACGCATCACCCATCCATACTTAGTGTACCTTTTGGGGTACTCGTACTTTGCTCCCTGTTTGGCATAATCAAGAAAGGCATTCTCATAATAATATACTAATAAGAGAATTATGCATGATTAACACAACATCACCAAAGAGCATTGATATTGACCAAAATTTACCCAGTAACTAGAGGGTCACTTCGTAATGGGCGCTGGTCCGGTAGGTCGTAGTCAGCCTAAGAGATATGACTCTCACATTCCATTGGCCGAGTACCTTCAACGTATATCGAACGATTCCCCCACATTGTACCGCTTGAACGAAGTCATTACGGGAGGTATATCACAGGGAATTCGTTCACGTACGTCGAGTATATTGAATTCTCTCTCACGCGTATCGTCCCCACAAGGTATATGGTGAGGCAATTCACGTACACTCAGGTATATCAAATGGCTTCTCCACACGTACCGATTGCCCGGAAGAGCAAGACGTATATCGTGGAAGTCACGCCAAAGAGGGAACCCATGTCGATTCACCCAACCAACTGCATACCCGCATATAGGTGTCAGACCTAGGACATGCACTTTAGATTGTCGGTTTCAACCCGAAACTCTGCCGAAATTCCGGGTCGACCTGCCGCCTAATTTTTGCGCATTTTTAAAATGGGACCCTGTCCGTGAGCCTGGTTACAAGTCCAAACCGTAGCTTTGAATATATTAAGACCCCCACTTCTCTAGGCTTGAGTCCTGTCCGGCATTGCATTTAGGAGAATTAAATACAAGAGAAAACATAATAATCATAATAATCATGCTGAGTTCCGTCTCTAAAAACATTTATCCCTTCTTTATAAAAAATCCAAAAACATTTCTCCCTTCTTTATCAAAAATCAAAAAAAATTTATCCCTTCTTTATCGAAAATCCAAAAATAGGTCTTCCTTTTTTTTCAAAAATAAATCTCATCCTACTCTTTCTCGGGTCGATCGCAAGCCCTTGGCCTAGCTCCATATTGGCTTCGGTCTTCAGTCAAATCACCTCAGAGTTTTGTCCGTTCTTCCACTACTTCTTTCAAGTCCGGAATCCATCTATCTTCCATGGAGAATACTGATCAAGCACTAATCATACAGCTGAATCTGACGAAAGTCCTAGCTCAGCTCGTGTCCAAGATTGACAACCTCCAAACTGAGGTCCGAGAGATGCAATTAAGCCAAGTTCCTATTTCTCAAGAGACCGAGGCCCTATTCCCTCGTTCTATAGGTCCACCCGAGCCTATCTGGATTTCGGAAGAATATCACCACGCTCCATGTGCCCCTCCTACCAATGGGTCGCCGCCTGCCCAGCTTCCCATGCCAAATATTGTCCAGCCTATGGCTAACCTGCCTATGGTCGTTGATCCAAAGGAGGAGGAGTTGAGTAAAGTCAAGGAGGATTTCAAGATGCTCACCAAGAAGTTTGACCAAGCCAGGATCTTAGGGAATTACATGGACTACACCCACATATCTCCTTATCCTAAAGCAAGGTTACCCGAGAAGTTCAACATGCCAAATTTCGAGAAGTTCGGAGGGAGTGGACCCCTAATTGTTCATATTCACAGTTATCATCGTTCCATGACTCTACTAGGAGCTTCTAAAGAGGTGATGGCCCAATTATTTCAACAAACTTTAAAGGATAGTGCCCTTCGATGGTTTTTATCTCTTGAAGAATCTAGAATTCGTAACTGGGAGGATGTAGCCCGAGAATTCATTCCGTAGTACAAATACAACGAAGAGCTTGAGGTCACCCGTCATGATTTAGAGCTGCTCAAA
This sequence comes from Sambucus nigra, assembly GCA_949130495.1. Lineage (NCBI taxonomy): Eukaryota > Viridiplantae > Streptophyta > Magnoliopsida > Dipsacales > Adoxaceae > Sambucus > Sambucus nigra. Next base: position 135,989,426 of record OX422224.1, on the reverse strand, counting down.
CAGAATCCTGGAGAATAAGTCAGTAACTTCATAACTCGGTGGAGGGAGCAAGCATCTACCATAACTAACCGGCCATCCGAGTAAGAACAAGTCAATATAGTGAAGAAGAACTTCTTGACCCACGTCCGAGGAACGATGGGAGGACAATACTATCCCCACTTTCGATCTCTCAGAGAGGCTGGATTGGAAATCGAGGAAAGCCTCGTTAAAACAGAGGTTGAATCAAAGAAGGTGTCCGGATAATTAACCCCCTAGAAAGTATGATAATCCTGCCAGTGCAACTGTTTCAACCATCAACAACATCTCTCAACCAACCACATCATGGGCACCAGAAAGCCGCCCTGCTCCCATCCGAAGGGATTACACTGAGCTCCATGCTCCCCTATCCAAAGTTTACCAAGCCCTGTTAAGCCGAAACCTCATCAAACCCTTGGATCCCCGTCCATTGCCAAATAAACTCCCAAGAAACTTCAAGGCCAATGCTAATTGTGCCTTCCACCAAACTGTCGGCCATACCACCGACCAATGCTTTCATCTCCGAAACGCAATCCAAGATCTCATTGACCGGGGTACCATCGCCCCACCAGCCAATCCTAAGCCAAACACTACTCACAATCCACTTCCCAATCATGCCAATGTGAGCTACTTGGAAGAAAACCCAGATTTCGTTCCCCCAACTCAAATCACACCCATATACTCTCCTAAACCTCTTCAAACTTGCCCATATTTCCTCCTACACCTTACTAGCCTCGCTGATTAGGCACTGTCACTCCTTACCAGAGCATGCATGGCTATCTGTACCCATTCTGAAAATGGAAGTATGGAATTGCCAGAGGTGTTAAACCAACTCCTAGAGTTCAGGCAGAAATTTCTCTCACAGATGGTCACCGATTGCCAGAAGTTCAACACACTATTCTTGGAGGCACAAAAATGGACCTGAGATTCAGACAAGTGGGTGGTACCAACCGAAGAAGTAAGCCTAGATGATGTTGTCCAGACTATGGCAAAATTATTTGAGAAAACCAACAGCATTTGCAGTATCACCGAGTTACATAACACTTTGAATCTACAAGGGCGTTTGGTCCCTTCAATCATACATATCCCCACAGGATGGGAGAACTTGTATGAAAAAGCCATTAAAGTTGTGGATGCATCGACTTTGCATGGAAAGACAGAGTTGCTACCACCGGATGGGGGGAAGAATTCGAAGATTAGAGTGAAGAACAAGCTTCAGGAAGAGATGGCCCAGTAGCCGACATATGTGGGATGATATCATTTGAAGAACTCCTTGGAGAAATAAATAGGGTGGCAGCACAACCTAAGATTAACGAAGAAATGAGATTCATGTTCTTCCCTTCTTCAGTAAATCACATGACCAGATGAGGGATACATTACCAGGCTCCAAGCTCACTACCAGCAAATGACAAAGGGAAGGGCGTTAAAAACCTTCATATGCCAGAGATGACCATCGAGGAGAGTAAGATCCTCGATCAACTAAAGAAAACCCAAGCTAACATCACTCTATGGGGGCTTTTCATGTCTTCCCAGCTACACATAAATGCTTTAATCAAATTACTCACTGGACCCATAGTTCGTCCATCTACCACACCAGAAGAGGCGATAAATGTGGCCGGATCCTTAACCTCTACCCAAATGCTATCATTTTCGGAAGAAGAAATCCCCAAAATTGGGACGAATAATAATCATGCACTCAATATCTTCGTCAAAGTTATGGGGAAGGCCGTGCCACTCTCCCTTGTCGATAACGGATTCGCCTTCAACATTTTCCCTCTGAGAACCTTCAAGTGTTTAGCCCTGAAAGAAAGTGACCTCGCTCCAACCTCTGCCGCAGTGCATGCCTACGATAATACCCGTCATGAGGTGATTGGGTCCATAAAACTTGAAATAGGGGTTGGCCCTATAAACCCTATCGTTGAATTCCAAGTCATAGACATCCCAGCTTATTTTAACCTGTTGCTCGGATGACCCTGGCTCCACAATATCAAGGGTGTGTCTTCCTCACTCCATTAGAAATTGAAGTTCTTCATCGACGGGCGAGTCATCACCATTTTGGGCGACGACAAAAATGTCGGGGGTGCAAACACCAGCAGTCCAATTCTTGAGATACAGTACGGGTCAAATGATATGCTCCTATTAGGATTCTGAGTTGATCCACTCCTACTCCCGGCACGGGACAATTTCAAAGAAAGGATTTGTCCAGAATATGACCCTTATGGCAATGTCAATATGATTCAAATGTTCAGAAACATGCACCTCATGCCCGGACTGGGGCTATGGAAAAGGCAACAAGGGATACTTGAGCCCATCGAACTGAAGAAAGCTTTCCCTCCTTGTGGCTTGGGGTATCAACCATCAGAACAAGAGCTCGAAATGATCCGCCAGTCTTGACCAAAGAGAAGATCAGAATGCATTCGAGTTATCTCAAGAGACTCCTTCAACGGGCGATTCATCAAAGAAGGCGAGGACTTCCCCTTTTACGGTTTTCCAGAACCATAGTATGACCACACAGACAAGAAGATGAAGCCTGGAATGGAGATGTTTTTCCAAGACAGCTACCCATGGACCAAAAGTTTCCCACACCAAGTACAACCGCTCATCAAAGATGCCGAAGAGATTAAGGAAGGCGATTCCGAAGATTCCTTCAACTTACAGACACTGGGGATGGCACTTTGCATGGTTTATTCAGGAACTACATCAATGGACCCATCTCGTTTGATTAAAGCTGCTGATACACCTCTCCTCAACTGGCATGCTGTGCAAGTTCTACCTCGTGAAATCTCCCATGACCCCAATGTTTACCCTATTTATTCTTCTATTGTCTATTCTTGCGTAAATGTAATCGAGACCTCTTTTGATGAGGTTCTCAATGTTGTTTTTCCTATCAATGAAAAAAATGAAGATTTTGAGTATCTTGTTGTGCCTTACATTTACTGCTTGGATTCTAATCAAACTTTTGATGATGATGATTTTGCAAATGAACAATTTTTAACTGATCTAAATAAGGTTAATAATAAACAACATAACCGCGTTTAAGTTAATGAAGAAGAGACTGCTGTTATTAATCTCGGTTCTAGTAGCCAACTGCACGAGATTAGGATAGGGGTCACCCTTTACGAGCATGAACGCACACAACTCGAAAAATTACTGAAGGAGATCGTAGATGTCTTCGCATGGTCCTATGATGATATGCCCGACATCGATCCTGAAATAGCTTAACACGAGATCCTCACTCTCCCATATTACAAGCCAGTTAAACAAAAATTGAGCAAACTCCGCACCAAATGGTCGCTCAAGGTCAAAGAAGAGGTGGTCAAATAGTTAAATGTGGGTTTCATTCGGGTGATCGAATATCCCATATGGCTAGCCAACATAGTACTTGTGCCGAAATCAGGAGGGAAGGTTCGAATGTGTGTAGATTACCGAGATTTAAACAAAGATTCTCCAAAGGATGACTATCCACTACCCAATATCGACATAATCATGGACAACACAGCAAGTCATGCTCTCAAGTCTTTTGTCGACGGATTTGTCAGATACAACCAAATCAAGATGCCCACGACCACCAAGAAAAAACCGCATTCATCACCCCATGGGGAACCTTTTGCTATACCGTTATGCCATTTGGTCCCAAGAATGCTGGGGCTACCTACCAAAGGGCTGCCACAACCATCCTGCATGATCTGATTCACAAAGAGGTCGAGGTTTATGTGGATGATATGATTATTAAGTTCAAAACTAGAGAAGGTCATGATCCCGCCCTTCGGAAGTTCTTCGAACGACTACGACGGTATCAAATGCGACTTAATCCACAGAAGTGTGTCTTCGGCGCTACAAAGGGAAAACTCTTGGGGATCGATGGTCAGCAAAAAGGGGATAGAAGCATATCCTGCAAAGCTAAAGGCTATACTTGAGATGCCACCGCCCCGAACAGAGAAAGAAGTTCGAGGTTTTCTTGGGAAATTGTAATATATCAGTCGGTTCATCAGCCAACTAACCTCCATCTGTGAACCGATCTTTAAACTCCTTAGAAAGGATTCAACCAAGGTTTGGAATGAGGCCTACCAAGAAGCTTTTGAACGAATCAAACAATACCTAACCCAACCTCCAGTTCTCATGCCACCACAGTCTGGTCTCCCTTTGCTCCTATACCTAACCATAACCGACATTACAGTTGGGGCTTTTCTAGCCCAATACCTTGAGGACTCCCGTAAAGAAAGAGCCATATATTATGCCAGTTGCAAATTAGCTGGGTACGAGGTCAACTACACTACTTTAGAAAAGGCATGTGTCGCACTTGTCTAGGTCACCCAAAAGTTGCGACACTACATGTTCACCTTCCCCATCAAACTTGTATCCCAAATGGATCCCATCAAATACCTACTTGAGAAACTCGCCTTATCCAGTCGAATGGTCCGATGGTTGATGCTCCTAACCGAGTTCGATATCGTGTATGTCACACAAAAATCCATTCAAGGAAGAGCCATATCTGACTACCTCGCCGATTATCCCATAGACGAAGCTGATGTTCGGATTTCCAAATTCCCAGATTAGAACATCCTCTGCACCACTCAAGACCGCCCTCGATGGAAAATGTTCTTTGATGGAGCTGCCAACAAAAGGGCATGTGGCATTGGGATAATCCTAATCACCCCAAATGACTCCAACACTCCCATCGCCATTAAATTGGATTTCCCTTGCACCAACAACATGATGAAATACGAGGCATGCACAGTGGGACTCAAGGTTGCTCTCAAGAAAGGTATTCAATACCTTGATGTCTACGGGGATTCTTCCCTTATCATCGGTCAAGTGCTCAGAAAGTGGAAAGTCAAGGACGAAAATCTCCAACCCTTTCATGCCCAATTAAAAGAGTTAGCCTCCCAATTCCGAGATATCACCTTCCATTACCTACCCCGAGCAAAGAATAACCTAGTGGATTCTCTCGCCACCTTGGCCTCCATGGTCGACATGCCCGAAGGAATAACAATGACCCCCTTCCTGGTTCAAAAGCAAGACAAACCGACCCATTGCTACCATATTGAGCTTGTCTCCACTAAAGATCCCGAACCAGCCGATTGCTGGTACTATGATATCTGGTGCCTCCTCAAATATGGTAGGTATCCCGAGGGTTTAAACAAGAAAGATCGAATGACCCTTCGAAGACTGGACGCCCAGTATATCATCTGTCATAAGGCTCTACTTAAGAGGAATTTCGATGGAACTCATCTACATTGCATCGCAGGAGCTGAGATTGAGAAAATAACGCAAAAAAGTCACAACGGGGAATGCAGACCCCACATGAATGGTCACATACTCGCCAAGAAGATCGTCCGACAGGGCTACTACTGGACCACCATGATCCAGGATTGCACCGCCTATGTCCGGAGGTGCCTCAAATGCCAAAAATTCCCCAATCTTCAACACTTGCCTCCGCGAGAATTATACAACATGACCTATCCCTGGCCGTTCTCCACCTGGGGTGTCGACATCATAGGAAAGGTTACACTAAAGGCTTCAAACGAATATGAGTTCATCCTGGTTTCCATCGATTACTTCACCAAATGGGTCGAGACTGAGTCATACGCAGTATTGAATGCCAAGAAAGTGGCCAAATTCCTCAAGAAAAATATCATCTTCTGATATGCGGTCCCACACGAGCTGGTATCGGATAACGGGTGCATTTCAAAGAAGAAGTCACAGAAGTAGTCAACGAGTATGGGATTCAGAGACACAAATCCTCTCCCTACCGACCTCAGACCAATGGTGCAATTGAAGCCACCAACAAGAACCTCAAAGTCATCATCAGCAAGATGACCAAAAGTTGTAGGGATTGGGCCTACCGGATCACATACGCCCTCTGGGGCTATCGAACCTCAATCTGAACCTCTATTGGGGCTATTCCTTACTCCTTAGTCTACGGCATGGAAGCAGTCCTACCTGTGGAGATGAAAATACCCTCGCTACGCGTCATGCTCGAAAGAAAGGTTCGTGAAGAAGACTGGTGCCAAAGCCGTCTTGATGAGCTAGACCTCCTAGATGAAAGAAGATTAAAATCTCTTTACCATATACAGGAGTACCATCGCCGAATAGAGAGAACATTCAACAACAAAGTCAAGGACCGCGATGTCCGGGAGGGGGATTTAGCCCTCAAGGAGATAATAGAACCCATCTGTAACCCCAGAGGGAAATTGAAGCCCAATTGGAGCGGCCCCTACATTGTGAAGAAAATCTTATCCGGCGGTGCCACTATGCTCACTGATCTAGATGGGGAGGAGATGGCTCGTCCAGTCAACCTGGACCATCTCAAGAAATTCTACCCATAGTCCAAAATCTTGGCGCGCTACGACTCTTCTCATCCCCCTTCTATTCTAAAAAAAAACTCTTCATTTCCCTCTACACAGAACTACGTGGGCCTGATCCTCTACAAAAACTATTTTAAAACTTTTCAAAAAACCTCAGAGGTACGTAGGAAACTCATGCACCTCATATGAGTGCGACCCCTTTCTTTTTCACAAAATACTATTCTTTTCTTACCTAACAACGTTTCATTCTAAAATTATTTGAACAAAAGGATTATGTATGCCTTAGCGATCAGTATAGATAATTCAAAATACAAAACTCATCAAAAGGCACAACTAGGTGATCAGAAACTTATTTATTTCATTAATAAGAAATTATAGTATGAATTACATAAGAAAAAGGAAAGGATAAGTCCCTTTCCCCCTACTACCATAAAAAGACAAATAAAATCTCCACATACATTCCCTATTACATAAATAAACTCCCCAAGAGTCCTACCCACAGCTACCAGAGGAGCCTGCACCCTCATAATCTACATCCTGAGGACCCTAAGTTTCCCCTGCCTGAATAGAGTGTCGTAAACATTCCATGGATCGATGAGCCTTAACCATATTCAAAAACATCACAAAGCCCCCTTCCATGGAGTAAAATAAAACAAACCATCTTTGTCCAGTCTCCACTACCAACATCTTGCTGACTACTTTCCTCCACAACCACTTCATATAATCTTTGGGGACATGCCAAACCTTCCCGACAGACTAAGAGGGACAGGTCGACGGACGTCGATTTTCCAACAGGGACCCAAGCAACAGATGCAGGCGCTCAATAAAATCTTCTACCGAAAAGAAGTTTGAGGTTCGGGGGGCACGACCTGCGCCCAACCAAATTGGCACAAAAGTCGCCAAGGGAAATAAAAAGAGGTCTGTCTGAGACCAACCAGCCGTACATATGAATACTCTCCTAGCTCTAGAACAGGATGCAATTGTCCCCACTAAGGCACTGACCAATATAGACCACAAGCCCCATGCTCCACAAGCCAATTCTCCCAGTTCTTAACATACAGGCCAATGCGGATGAAATAACGTGAAAAGAAGTTGGGTACGACCAACAAGGGATATTCTGAAGGAGTCGACAAGCGTAATCTTTCAGACAACTACATGAACAGCATCACAAGGCTACACCTCAAAAAGTCAGAACGACCTTCTATCCAGGCCATTCAGGGTCTCCATCAATATCACCGTCGCGGGATTGCGATGGTATGACATCCATGAAGTAATGGCTGCAAGTTGTGGGTCCACCTGTAATTCCCTAGTCACCAGCAATAATTTTGAAACCAAACCCAGAACAACGGCTCCAGCATAGCCAGCATCACCTACTTCCCGCAAATGCACGGACCGCAGCACTGTCGGGAGGGAGATCATTCCTCTAATAACTAATGATCTAGCCGCCCAAGGCGAAATATGAAGAAGCCCGGCCAAAAAATCCCTAGGAGAATGGGAAAATTCGGGCAAATTAGTAGCAACACTGGGATTTACACCCAGTATGGCAAAAAATTCCTCGTAGGTAGGACAAACTTCTTCCAACCCAAAGCGTAATACATGGTCTTCGGGGTACCAGAATTGTACCGCCGCCATCAGCATATTCCAATCAATAGGTCGATTGCGCCACAAGGAGACTTGACGCATGTTGAAAGCATCGTAGTCGAAATTATAAGAGCACATAGCTTCCAATGCTTCGAGGTAGTTGGAAAACTCGGCGCTACCAAGGAGAGCCATCTTGCAAGGCTAAGAGATGGTGGGCAAGTAGGTAAGAATGCAAAGGTGTGATGAAAACACTCTACCCTTACTCCTTTTTATACTTGAAAAACCTCACAAGAGACACAATCCCTGTAGAAATCGGAGGGAACCCTACCCCACAAGGTACCAAAGGCTGAAAAGGGTACCATTCAAAGCTTTGAATTGATGGGACTAGACTGAAGTGCCGATAGGCAGGTTAGGGTGCTTGTCGATCAGCAACCCCCCCATTTTTAGAATTTTCCTTTTTTTTCCTCTTTTGTCAAATCAGAAAACTCAATAAAAATAAATTGATATTCTCAATAGAATTTCAAAATCCCTTTAATCCTCCCTTTTTAATCAAAAACTTTACTTCAAAAAATTCCAAAAATATTTCCTTTTTACGATCTCAGTAGCAAAGTAAAAAGCGCATATGCATACATTCATCATTAAATAAAGGATAAATAAAAAAACTGCATTGCATTGCATATACCTTTTTTCTGTGTTACATCATCTTTGCAGGAAATAAAAAGAAAAAGAAAAAATAACGGAACTCAGCCCGAACCCACATTCTTTCTATCTCTCTCTCTCTCAAGAGCGTCCACTCCTGCGACGTGCTCTCTTCCCCCTACGGCGAGACGACACACCACCACTACCCGAACCCGAGTCCTCTCCAGACGAGGCAGATGGTACCAAGAAATAAGGAACAGGAACTGCATCCCGAATATGGGCAGTCGCCGAAGATATCTAGTCTCTGATGTCCCTTAGCCAAGTGGTCGACACCCGAACTTGCTGCAAGGAAAGACCAAATCAATATCAAAGCGGAAATGGCCAAAATAGAAAAGAAAGAAAGATAGAACAGAAAGGTATACCGTAAGTCGAAGGACCTCCTCTGTCAAACCCAACTCCTCCGGATCCATTGCATGAGGACGGTACAGCATAGGCACCATCCCTCCATCAGCCCATCGAATGTTATATGAAGGGGTATGTAGCCGTACAAAAGGGACCTCCGAGATCGTCGCCGTCGCAGATGCCGACGGACCACCACCGCTGTGGGAAGATCCCACCACCCGACTCGAACCCGCCGGAGGGAAGGGCAGCGCATCATATATGTTGGGTGCCATCAACCAGCTCGTCATAAAATCCATATAGTCATACAGCGCAGCCATATCGGTGTATAGAAAATAGGACTCGCCAATCATCGCCACGATCCTCTCATCCTCCGATAGCAGTCGCTCTCGCCTCATAGACGTAGGAGGCTACGTAGCTGGCACCACCACCTCCTTCTCAACAATCTGACGAACCACCCTCTCCCCGAGGTACCAGGAATGGCCGAACTCATGCGCCAACAAAGCCTCATCCGTGTATTCACCCTGATCTCCCCTGTGGCTGTCCCCCACGGGTAAAAGATCACCTGAAAATCTCCGAGCAAGCATAAATCAATACAAGATAAGAAGGAACAAAAACCAAGGCTGAAATGAAAAGAGTCTTACCCTACCACTGGTCAGGTCATTCAAGACCTGGCGCACTGCCTCCAAGGAAAGAGATCCCTTCGACTGTCGATTGTCCTTACGCCATCGATATAATCGACAGAAGTCCCCAACAGTTTCACCCTTTGAAGCAATCAGCGGGGCATTGCACCCAATCACCTCATAGAACCACGTCTTAATTCACAAGCAAAAAGAGACGCATAAGGAAAATATGAATGCATGAAAGGAAAATGCGAATGCATGAAAAGAAATACACAAACTGAAGAATACCTCAAGAATGTACGTGGCCCCAGTAAAAGTTTGCCGGCAGAACCGGCTGAATGCATCCAGAGAAAAGTAAAGGGTCGCCAAGGTCAGACTCCCCCAATCATAGAAAGGGATGTTCAAAAACATCCTTCGGTACGGCAGAAACCATAAATGAACGACGTCACCGCTCGACGCCACCATGAAACCTCCCAATACTAGCAGAATGAATAATCGGGCCATCTACCTCACTTGCAGCCCGTCCTCCACATCGACCTCCCTACCCAGCACAACATTTTTGAGCAGGGACAGCCGGATACAATCCCTAGAGACTACCCTCCCTACATCACCCAGTGTCGCACGTACTGCCTCCAGTCTCCCCCGTAAAGGGCGATCCACCTCTACCTGCTCTCCATCACAATCGAGCCCCAGCAACTAGTGCGCATCTATGGGAGTCACAATCATCTCCCCTAAGTAGAAATTAAAGGTGTGGGTAGTGTCCCACCACCTCTCTCCCAAAGCGCACAAGACCGCCGTCGAACGAGGCGTCTCATCCAGTGCCGATGCCAATCACCCAAAACCCGCTGATGAGACCACCTAGCACACCACAGGTGGGAGATGCTGCCAGACATCCTTGAGCCCTGTTGTCCCGCAGGCACGCATGTTCTTCAAAGAAATATCAGACTGGAAAAAAGACAAGTCTCATCAAAAGTCAAGAAAGAAAAAATCACCAGAAAGAGAAGAAAGCCAAAGGTCGGGTTACTTACATAATCGACAGGGATCACTCTCGAAGAGCAATGACGCGATGGCTCCCGCAGCAAGGTTCGCTCATCCGCAATAGGCTCAAATGCATCAAAGGACTTATTACTCCATAAAGCAAGAGGTGCCCTAGCCCTCCACTCCACATTCGCCCAGTCATCAACGGTCAATTACTCCCGGTGGACTGCAGTGCTTATGAAAGCGGCCATTTCTTGAAGATCGGTATTGATAAGCACCCAAAACTGTACATTTTATACCTCGAATAGACGTACTTTAGTTGTTAATTCTCGACAATATGGGTCTTATGTGCTTAAATGTTTATCTTGTAGGTCAAATGCACGTTTGCGGTGTCAAAAGTTGTATTTCAAGACATTTGTGTGCAATTTGGAGCTAAATACCCTTATCCCATAACCTATCTTACCCAAAACCTAGCCTAAACTGTCCCAAACCGTGTGTGTGTTGAGTTTGTGCCATTTTATCAATTTTTAGATTTTTAGTTTGTGTCATTTTATTATTTTTTAGATTTTTAGTTTGAGTCATTTCTATTTTTAGGATTTATTTTAGATTTATTTAGTAGTTTCTAGGTTTAAATTTCTATTTTTATATTTTTATTAGTATAATTTTATTTTTATTTTGATTTTATTATGTTTTTAGTTTTAGTTTTTATTTATTTTATTTTATTTTAGTCTTATTTTATTAGGATTAGTTTTTAGCAATTTAATTTTGTTAGATTTTATTTTTTAGGATTTTAAGTTTTAAATTTAATAGATTTACATTTTCTATTTTTTATTTTCATTTCATTTCTTTTTAGTTTTATTGAGTCTTTATTTTATTTTTTTTAGAATAGAAATTTAATTTTTAGATTTTTAGTTTTTTTAGTTTTAATAGTTTTATTTTTTAATTTGTTAGTGTCATTTTTAGGTGTCCAAATAAAACACACACATAAACTCCCTACACCACACACAACTTATCCTTCACCTCACTAACCCCTCACCCTCACACTAAACCCATACACCCTCACCACACCACAAGACCCCACTTCATCTTCTACCTTTAACCCCCATCTCCTTTGTACCTCTAAACCACCATTAACATCCGCAACACAAACCTTCCATTATCTTCCTATACCCGATTCCAACCTCAGCAGCCCGGCGTCCTAACCCAACACCGACAAAAGCCAACCATCTCCTTATGCCTCCAATTTCCGACCAGAACTCGAATCCATGCCCGACCTACCTCTAGGCAGCGACCCGACCAGCCCACAATCGGACCTCTCCCCTGTCTCTCTACCCGGGCCGAGATCCAAACCCCGACGTCCCTTGTTCCCCACCATACCGACCTCCCTCTGACCGGACTGCCCAGCCTACTCGCCGACCTACCGGCGCCGAAACCTCGTCACTCCAACCCTATACCTCCGGTCGCCAATTCGACCCATTTCGGCGGCGTCCTACTCACTGCTAACACAACAGCCACACCCATTTTCCATTTCCAACCCTTAACCCATTTCACCATCCAAAGCCCACGATTTCTACCTGCTATTTTCCAATCTCACAAACCAAATAACAAACAATGCCCCCATGTGACTTAAACCCCCTTTTCATATTTTTCCCAATATACCCTTAAACCCACTTAAAACCCATTTCCCATTTCTCAAGCCATCCACGATTTATTTCATTACCTGCCAAAAAAAAACCAAAGCAAACCAACAAAACCAAAATATCTCACTTATCCCTCTTAAGGGTCCGTTTGGTTCGAAGTAAAATATGTTTTAACGCTGTGAAAAGTAATATGGTGAAATACGTTTTCACCTATTTAAAATTAAATTTTTGTTGGGTTGACATTGTGAACATGTGTACACCCTATAATTATGAAACTTTAAACAAGAATTGAGAAAAAAATTTACCTTTAAATAGGTGAAAACGTATTTCACCATATTACTTTTCACCGCGTTAAAATATATTTTACCCCGAACCAAACGGATCCTAAACCTTTTTACCCTATTTACCCATTATACCCCAACTAACCACTCAAAACCAATTTCCAAAACACCCTCACCCAAATCAGATTTATCTGACCTCACACCTCTCAACCCACATGCTACTCACACCATATCCACATGTTCACTTCCATTTCCCAATTTACCCCCATGTGCACGCCCCTCATGCTTCATGCATCTACTATATATTGAAGATGAATATCCCATTTCAAAGAGCTTTTTGGAGAGAAGAATAGAGAGAGAAAATTGTAGAGAGAATTAGATAGAAAAACACCATTTTGATTTTTCTAGTAGTTTAGTTTTTTTTTCATAAATTGAGTGTTGTAATTAATTGAGATGATTGAAGAATTAATGCAATTGAAGGAAATTTTGGTTTGATTACTCCTCTCTAATTTTCATTTTATGCTCTTATTTGATTCTAATTTTTATTGGATGGTGATTATGGAGGGCTAATCACCTTATTCAAGGGGTGGTTGAAACCCTCATGAATCCAAATCAAATTAGTTTGTAATTTTAATTTTGATAATTTCCTTGAGTTTTATATTTGATCCCCACTTTATTTTCACATTGAGAAATGGAAAATCAACCTTGAGAAAGGTATGAAAATTTAATTAATATTTGATCAAGTGGTCTAAGCTAGAGATAGACCTATCATTTGATTTTAATATTAATCTAATTTTCATTTACTCTTGATTTCATTAATTTCTTTCAATTTAAAATTTGTTGGACAAATTCTTCCTAGGGGATGATTTGTTTGATTAATTTTAATTCAATTAGAGTAGTGCGTGTGGGAATTAAATTTGCTTTTCTAAAAGAGTATTTAATTAATTCACTAGTTTAATGAGAATTAGCTTTTGAATTAATTAAATATTTTGAAAATGATGAAATTAAAATAATGCAAGTTTAGTTGATTTGGGGAATTGAGGGTGGATTTCTCTTCCCTTGAATATTTTTCTCTCATTTAATTACACTCTCACTCATTTCCATCACTCACTAGTATTTTTGTCACACTTTATTTTAGTTTGATTACTCTTATTTTCGTTATTAGTCTTAGTCATATTCACTCATCCTCAAAACTTGTTTTAATATTGAAAAAGCATAAAAAATATAAAAAAAAATAATTAGAAAAAGTGACTTGCACAAAATTTTCTCTTATGTGTTTCATCCTTGAAGTTGGTTCGATAATCCCTTACTTACCTCTATATTTTTAGTGTTTTATATTTGACATAGGTATTTGAGGATTTTGATTAGCTTGGTTCCATCGACGACATACATATAAAATCAAGTTAAAATCAAATGGCGTCGTTGCCTTTTTGAGGAGTTCGAGGCACTCGAGAAGGAATTGTGCTTGTCGTTCATTTAGTTCACATTTTTCATTTTTTTAGTACTACTTTTCATTTTCCTAGAAGTTGTGTATTAGGACCTTATTATATATTGGCTTGTATTGCGGAACTTGGAGACACCAATATTTTTTTTTTTTTTTTTTGCATCAAAATTGTAATAAAAGAAGATAAGCATGATAGGGAAACCGGACAAGGTAGAGAGAGGGCGTCCAAAGGCGAGGATTTAGAAGCCTCTCTATCTTGGGTCGGTAGGACTCCTGGGGCCGATTGATATTGGTGTATTTTCCCCCTGGTCGACTCAACATTTTCGGCACCCCACGGCCTAAAAACCGTGGGAGGTACATTTCTTATACCCCCGCGCCCTCTTGTTAGCGAGTTCATATCTTGTGTGCTCCTCCGTTCTCTTTTGTGAATTTAATTCTTGCATTTAATTTTGAATGGAATGATGAATTAAATTGACTAAGACCTACACCCGGTCACTCACGAGAAGGGATTTCATCACCCAACTCAATCACTTATCCTTTGTGTGGCCATCACTAATTTAAAATCAATCAACTAGATAGCCCCATAGGATACGGTGTTCGTTGGCCCCTTTTTGACCATTTTGACTTGTAGGATAACCCGTAGAGTCCTCTCCACCTGGCAAACCCTCGAACGGTTCGCTTTGCGGCACGGAAGTGTCCAGGAAAACTGGGTTTTAAGTGCGGTCGCCCAGTAAAATGGGTGTGTGCTGTCCCCAGCGTTGTACCGGCCATTCGTTTCGTAGTAGTAGCCTTGTGGAGAATCTCTGTGGCAAGCCTCTTGGCATCTTGTGATTAAAGTAGGAACAAACATTTTGCAAAAGGCGATCACTCATATAAATTTCGTGCTTTTTATCGCCCGCGGATTTCATTAAAATTTGACTACCCCTCTCATTAATTTTCAAGATAAAAAATTGGTTATGGGCTAGTAGGGATTTTTCCTTTACTTGTGTGTGTCCAATTCTTTTTTTTCGGTAGTCCGTTTTAGTGAATTCGTCCAAATTCTTAGAGTCCAAATTTCCCCCCACCTTTTCCCTTCCAAAAAAATCAAAAAAATATTTTCTTTTCTTATTTTTATAAAAAAACTCCCAAAAAAAATATTTTCTTTCTTTCCAAAACAAAAGCAAAACTCCAAAAATATTTTCTTTTCCAAAAAATCCAAAAAAAACAAAAAGAATCCCTATTTGCATGCCCACGTGGAACCGAGTTAATCGTCGATTAATTCATTCACGTAGCCTTTCTCCCGTCTCGTCCACCTTAGGCGAACCAAGTGTTCCCCTTACTTCTTCCATTCCACCGATCACTTTGAGTTGTCCCCGAGTTGACATCTCTAATCCCATCATTCATCCACCCACCATGGCGGAAGAGCATGCCTTAAGGGACTATTTTACCCCGATAACAGCCACCCCACCGTCTTGCAAAGTTCTTCCACCCACCTCGGCGGATCAATTCGAAATTCGCCCGGCGACCATTTCCATGTTGCCTAATTTCCATGGTCTTGAGCGTGAGTCTCCATACACTCACTTGCGAAAATTTCTCACGGTTTGCGCTACTTTCAAAAATCAAAACTTGGATGAAGAAAATGTTCGTCTTCGCTTGTTTCCATTTTCTCTCCATGATAAAGCATCCATGTGGCTACATTCCTTGTCACCGGATTCTATCCATACATGGGAACAACTTGTGAAGAATTTCATGTCTAAGTTTTATCCCATAAGTAAGACCAATGAGGTTCGCCAAGCCATTCAAGATTTTCTCCAAAAGCCCACCGAGCAATTTTGTGAAGCATGGGGCCGTTTTCAAGATTATATCAATAGTTGCCCACATCATGGTCTCGAGAAGAGTCACCTCGTCCATAGTTTTTACAATGGTCTCATTCCTTCCACTCGCACCATGATTGAGTCCATGCACAAAGGAAAATTCATGCACTTAACTCCAACTGCCGCCTACAATTTTCTCCTTGAATTAGGCGATGACTCCCAAGATTGGGAGGGCACCAATGAATTTTCGAGATCCAGACCACCACGAGTAGGTAGAACTTATGAGGTTAAAAATGATACTGATTTTAAATCCTTGCTCCATGGCTTAAACACTTTGACTAAGACTGTTGATGCTCTCAGTTGTTCTCTTTCTAAACAAGTGATGAATGTCAGCGAGTCTAGTCCTTCTTGCCATGTTTGTTTAAGTCATGATCATTTATCTCATTTGTTCCCCCTTATTCAAGATGATCCCGAACCCACTCTAGCCCAAGCATGTGCCTTTGATACCACTCTAAAAATCGCACCACCGTCATTTACTTACCATCTGAATAATAGGAACCATCCCTATTTGTCTTATAAGTACGATAATCACCTTGCTCCATCACAACCACAACAACATGTTGGTGGTTCACCCGGGTTTCATCAAAACCCGCAAAGGCAACATCTCCCTCCAATCCAACATCACCATGCTCCTTACCACCAACAAAAACCATCCATCATCCTTTGTCCCCCAAGGAGGACCGTCCCACCCCAATCATGAAATTGTCCGTGTCCCACCTCCGTCCTATGAGTATTCCCACCCGCTTAGTTCTAACCGAGAGTTGGTCCCCCAACCCCCTTATGCCCCTCCACCTCCATCATCCACCTACTCTATTGATAATCTTCTCACTCAATTCATCACGACTCAATAACAAACCACCCAAGTACACACTCAAGCCATCCAATGGCTTGAGCAACGTCTTAATCATTTTGAGTCTGAGCGAGAAAAAGGTCGTTTTCTGAGTCAACCCATTCCTAACCCTAAGGGGAATGGAAAGGAGTTAGCTTATGAGGTTGGATCCCCTTCCACTCCACCCACATACCAAGCGGACATGAATGCGGTGTGTACTCCACGATCCGGTAAACAGGTTGACAATGGTGTTGATGATCCCTGTGATGTTCCCATCCCACTCACCCAGAATTGCCCATTAGAACCATTCCCTAAGGTCCCACCACCCCATAAAGCCACCGACAAGAATGCATCCACACATACTGAGGCCACCACTGCTTTTGTCCCTAGAGCTCCCTTCCCTCATAGGTTGGCCCCAACAAAGAAAGCTCAAAAATTTGATGAAATCAAGAAAGTTTTTCACAATTTTCACATAAACATTCCATTCCTCACCGCGATCCAACAAGTTCCTTCTTATGTAAAATTCTTCAAGGACTTGTGCACTGTCAAGTGATGGACGAATGTGCCTCGTTATGCCTTTGTCACTGAGCAGGCCACGTCCCTCATCCATGAGAATGGTATTGTGAAATATAAAGACCATGGTCATCCCACTATCTCTTGCATGTTAGGAGATCAGATCTCTACTAAGGCTTTGCTTGATCTTGGAGCGAGTGTGAATTTGCTACCTTACTCTCTCTACCTCGAGTTAGGTTTAAAAAACATGAAACCTACATGGGTTACTCTTCAACTTGCGGACCGTTCTGTGAAAGTGCCCAAAGGAATTGTTGAAGATGTTTTGGTGAAAGTGTCTGACTTTTACTACCCTGTGGATTTCATCATCTTAGACACTCCTGCTCCCGACCCAACCAATATTCCTATCATTTTGGGTCACCCCTTTTTGGAAACTGCCAATGCCATCATCAATTGTCGAGATGGGTCAATGAATCTTTCTTTTGGCAACATGACCGTCGAAG
Source organism: Sambucus nigra (assembly GCA_949130495.1). Lineage (NCBI taxonomy): Eukaryota > Viridiplantae > Streptophyta > Magnoliopsida > Dipsacales > Adoxaceae > Sambucus > Sambucus nigra. Next base: position 135,971,823 of record OX422224.1, on the reverse strand, counting down.
TCAATATTTTCCACCTCATGCAACAACTGGCCGATGTTGCTTCCATTGATGAGGTATGCATGATTGACTCCTTAGTCCAAGAGATGTTGGATACCACCTACCCAGAAGATCCTATCCACCAATATTTGGCTCACTTTGGGTCCAACTTTGATATTGATTCTTCCATCTCCGAGGTCAATGCCTTGTTAGATTCTACACCATTGCTGGACACTTCCACTTGGATTTCTCCCTTTGAGCCTCTCCTTGTTGATACTCTTCTTTCTGTGGATAACCCAGTCAACTCGTGTCCCGACATTCTCCCGGACTCTGTTTCTTCGTCTGAGTGTGATGCCTCTCCTGAGCCACCACCTAGTTTGGAGCTTAAGCCATTACCTACTGAGCTGAAGTATACCTTCTTAGGCCCAAACCAACGTCACCCCGTCATTATTGCTTCTAACTTGACACCGGATTCATAAGAGCAATTGGTCCACACTCTCACTCAACATAGCACTGCTTTAGTGTGGACCATTTTTGACATTCAAGGTGTCAGTCCCAATGTCTGTAGCCACCGCATTCATTTAGAAGAGAATGCGAAGACTTCTCGTGAGCCATAACGCCAACTCAATCTGACAATGAAAGAGGTCATTTGAGATGAAATTTTAAAATTACCTGATGCTGGTATTATCTACCCCATTTTCGATAGCCAATGGGTCAGTCCCCTTCATGTGCTGCCTAAAAAGTATGGCATCACCGTTGTCAAAAATAGTGACAATGAGCTTATGACTACTTGCCTACAAACCGACTGGCGTGTTTGTATTTATTATAGAAAGCTCAATTTTATCACTCGCAAAGACCACTTCCCTCTCCCATACATTGACCAGATGCTTGAACGCTTAACTGGCCATGCTTACTACTGCTTCCTTGATGGATATTCAGGGTACAACCAAATTACCATTGCCCCTGAAGACCAAGAAAAAACTACCTTTACCTGTCCATTTGACACATTTGCGTACTCTCGTATGCCCTTTGGCCTTTGCAATTCACCTGCGACTTTTCAAAGGTGTATGACTAGTATTTTCAGCGACATGGTAGAGCATTTTCTCGAAGTCTTTATGGATGATTTTTCTATGTTTGGTTCATCCTTTGAACAATGCCTATCCCATCTCACTATGGTCCTTCAGCATTGTCAAGAAAAGAAGTTGGTCCTCAATTGGGAGAAATTCCATTTCATGGTAAAAAAGGGTATTGTTTTAGGTCATGTGGTCTCCAGTTCTGGTATTGAGGTCGATAAAGCAAAACTCGACTTGATTTCCTCACTCCCCATTCCTAAGTCTGTTAAGGACATTCTCTCCTTCTTAGGACGTGCGGGCTTCTATCGGCGCTTTATTAAGGACTTTTCTAAAATTGCGAGACCTTTAACAACCCTTTTATCCAAGGATATCCCATTTTTCTTTGATGAAGCATGTGTTGCCTCTTTTGAGCGTCTAAAAGTTGACCTCACTTCCGCTCCTATCATGCAACCTCCCAATTGGTCTGTCCCCTTTGAGATCATGAGTGATGCTTCTGATTTTTCACTTGGTGACGTTCTTGGCCAGAAAGTTGACAAGCGCCCACATGTCATCTCTTATGCTAGCAAAACCCTGCATGATGCTCAACTTAATTACACAACCACCGAAAAGGAGTTATTAGCAGTTGTGTTTGCTCTTGATAAATTCCACTTATATTTCATAAGTTCCCCTATCATTGTGTATACTGATCATGCTTCTTTTAAGCACCTTCTTCATAAGAATGATTCCAAACCACGATTAATACGGTGGATTCTCTTACTCCAAGAGTTTAACCTTGAAATTCGTGATAAGAAAGGTTGTGAAAATATTCTTGCTGACCATCTCTCTCGCATTACTGTCACGTCTGACTGTGATCATATCCCCATTTATGAGTCATTTCTCGATGAACAACTATTTTCCATCTCCACTTCGCCTTGGTATGCTGATATTGTCAATTTTCTTATTACTGATCAACTTCCTAGTCATTGGACGAAACAGGATCGCTCCAAATTCATAGCGAATGTGAAGTTCTACTCTTGGGATGACCTGTTTCTCTACAAGTATTGCCCCGATCAAGTCATTAGTCATTGTGTTCCCGAATGTGAACAACTCAGTATTCTGTCCTTTTGCCAAAATAGTGCTTGGGGAGGCCACTTTGGTTCCAAGAAAACTTCTACCAAAATTTTGCAAAGTGGTTTCTATTGTCCTACTCTTTTCCAAGATGCCCATCAATATTGCCAGGCTTGTTCCAATTTCCAACACTCTCTCGTCGTCATATGATGCCTCTCACACCCATCTTCATTGTTGAAATTTTTGATGTGTGGGGTATCGATTTCACGGGACCATTTCCCTCCTCTCATGGTTTTCAGTATATGCTTATTATTGTTGACTATGTTTCCAAATGGATCGAAGCAACTGCCTGTCGCACTAATGACCATCGAGTTGTGGTCCAATTTCTGAAAGAGCATGTCTTCACGCGTTTTGGAACCCCTAAAGCTATCATTAGTGATGGGGGTAAATATTTTTGTAATCGAGTCTTTGAACACCTTGTCAAAAAGTATATGGTGTTACCCACAAGGTTGGTCTCTCTTACCACCCGCAGACTAATGGTCAAGTTGAGGTCTCCCACCGCGAGATCAAGCAAATTCTTGAAAAAACCGCCAATCCTAATAGGAAAGATTGGTCCTTATGCTTGAACGACGCATTATGGGCATACCGTACTACTTACAAGACTCCAATTGGCATATCTCCTTATTGTTTGGTCTTTGGCAAGCCTTGCCACCTTCCTGTCGATCTTGAACATCATGCTTATTGGGTCGTCAAAGCCATTAATTTTAATGAGGCGGGGGTACATAGGAAGCTGCAACTTAATGAATTGGAGGAAATGAGAAATAATGCCTATGATTTGTCCAAAAAGTATAAGGACAAGATGAAGTGTTTCCATGACCAAAGTATCATGCGCAAATAATTCCACCCTGGTCAAAAAGATCTGTTGTATAATTCTCGGTTGCATCTCTTTCCCGAGAAATTGAAAACCAGGTGGTCTGGACCCTTCATTGTTGAGTCAGTTACCCCTTATGGTGCCATCACCGTGCACAATCCCAAGGATAGTAGCCTCTTTCAGGTCAATGTTCAACGCTAGAAGCCTTTCTTGGAGCTAGGCTCCACTCACATAGAACATATTGACCTTGTTGACCCCATTTATGAAGACTGATCATTCAGTCTTGTTTGGGAGTGATTCTCATCACCCAAATTTTCTGCCGCCCCGCGCCATCATAGATCTTATCTTTAGGTGAGATCCCATCGGTCTGGCTGAAGACATTAAACTTAGCGCTATCGGGAGGAAACCCGCGTTTCTTGTACTAGTCTCATCCTGTTTGGGGGTGGTGTTTCACATCACCCTATGCTCTATCATGCTTATAGACTTGTACACATTTTTTTTCTCTCTCACTTGTTATTCAGGTTTATTCTTGGCTTCACATGTCTACTTCATTAGCGGTTCATTCTGGTAATCTCTTTCCTACCTCATGCTCTCATTTTTAACATCATTTTACCTAACATCGAGGACGATGTTGCTTTTTGTTTGGGGGTGGGGAATTTTATCAAAATCGTACCTCTTTTGGAAAATTTTGAGTTTTAAACCTGATTTTTAAAATTTCGTGCAGTTTCTTTCATGTCACTCATTGATGTGAATTTTCAATCATCCATCTTTCTAAAGTCTAAGAATCAAGCTAGAGAATATTTTTTCTAAATAGCTTATGTAATACATAGCAAGGCATTTTTCACCATGAATTTTTAGACTCAACAAAATTTGGGCACTTATCACGTCATTACGTTTAGAGTTGAGGAGTACTACAATTCTAAAAAGAACCTTAAGGGTCACTAGTAGAGACTTTATCTTGTGAGATTTGTGCCTTTCACCCTTTTTGAGTGTCGTACGCAATCTCCAATTCACAAGTTGATTCAACTTCTTTTGGGTCCGCACTTAAATTGTTGTATGATCTCATTATTTTTCATAAAATTTGGCTTGATCACTGAGAATGACATCTTTTTCGAGTTGTAAGAAACACGTGTCTTGAAATTTGTCCCGAATACTAGATTTTCATCCATACACCTACCACTTTCCCCCCATGTCACATTTTCATTCACATCATTTTCCCATATATTCCCCTCACCATCCATATATTTTTCCATCACCTATCCCCTCCATTCATATATCATCCTTCATTTTTAAATAAAAGAGTGTAAATTTCAAATGTAAATGTCTTCATTGTTGGTTTGAAAAGAGAGAGAAAAACAAGAAAAAAAAGAAAAAAGAGAAAAGAAAAAAAAAAGAAAATAGAAAAATAGCAAAAATAGAGAGAAAAGAAAAGAAAAGAAAGAGTGTTTGTAGTTAGTAATAAAGACATTTGTGCCGAAAGTGTAAACACTCTTCTATCACATCCATCTTTTATGCATCATACATCCATCATTTCACACATCCATATTATCCTACCTCACCTCATCCCACATATCCCATTTCATTTTCCCCTCACCCATATACATCCATATTTTCCATAGGTGTTCGGGCAAATGAAAGTCAACGTGGTGAATAACTCGACGTTATCACTATAGTGATTAGCATTCATTTCATGAGATCATTTTTCTTTCTTATCGTTCGTTCTTTCTTATGTGTGTGTGAGATGTTTGAACTTGCTTACATTTACTCACCTCCTCACACACAAGAGCGATACACTAACCCTAATCTCGAGAGTTCGTTTGAGAGAGATATATCTGTGAGATTTGAAGTTGAAGCGTTGATTCCGACAAGGCAAACTAGGAATTACTCTTATGATTCTCGACCCGTTTTGACTGATTCACACTACACACGTTGAGTTCTAGGGAGTATCTTCCTTGAGTATTTACTTAGCTTAATCTTTTTACACAATTCTAGCTTGTATTTCTGAAATTATTTTTCTCATGATGGATTGTGTGATTATTCTATGTCTAATAAGTTATTGACTGACTTTCAATAAATCATTTTTGCAAATAAGAATTTTGTGGGTATATTCCCTGCAAACCCTCACGAGACACAACTCTTCCTGTAGGGCAACCTATAGGTTTAAAGGCTTGTTGCACATGCTAAGTGTAATCTCAAGTTCCCGCGAAAGTGGTACACTTTTGGTTACTTATCTTTCTCTTTCCCTCTATCTTATTACTCGAGGACTAGCAACGCTCTGTTTGGGGGTGGTGTGATAAACACCCAAAACTGTACATTTTATACCCCGAATAGACGTACTTTAGTTGTTAATTCTCGATGATATGGGTCTTATGTGCTTAAATGTTTATCTTGTAGGTCAAATGCACGTTTGCGATGTCAAAAGCTGTATTTCAAGACATTTGTGTGCAATTCGGAGCTAAATACCCTTATCCCGTAACTTAGCCTACCCAAACCTAGCCTAAACTGTCCCAAACCGTGTGTGTGTTGAGTTTGTGCCATTTTATCAATTTTTAGATTTTTAGTTTGTGTCATTTTATTATTTTTTAGATTTTTAGTTTGAGTCACTTCTATTTTTAGGATTTATTTTAGATTTATTTAGTAGTTTTTAGGTTTTAATTTTTATTTTTAGATTTTATTAGTATAATTTTATTTTTATTTTGATTTTATTAAGTTTTTAGTTTTATTTTTTATTTATTTTATTTTAGTCTTATTTTATTAGGATTAGTTTTTAGCAATTTAATTTTATTAGATTTTATTTTTTTAGGACTTTAATTTTTAAATGTAATAGATTTACATTTTTTATTTTTTATTTTCATTTCGTTTCTTTTTATTTTTATTGAGTCTTTATTTTATTTTTTTTGAATAGAAATTTATTTTTTAGATTTTTATTTTTTTTAGATTTAATAGTTTTATTTTTTAGTTTGTTAGTGTCATTTTTAGGTGTCCAAATAAAACACACACATAAACTCCCTACACCACACACAACTTATCCTACACCTCACTAACCCGTCACCCTCACACTAAACCCATACACCCTCACCACACCACAAGACCCCACTTCATCTTCTACCTTTAACCCCCATCTCCTCTCTACCTGTAAACCACCATTAACATCCACAACACAAACCTTCCATTATCTTCCTATACCCGATTCCAACCACAGCAGCCCGACGTCCTAACCCAGCGCCGACAAAAGCCAACTAGCACCTTATGCCTCCAATTTCCGGCTAGAACTCGAACCCATGCCCGACCTACCACCGGGCAGCGACCTGACCAGACCACAATCGGACCTCTCCCCTCTCTCTCTACCCGGCCCGAGATCCAAACCCCGGCGTCCCCTGTTCCCCACCATACCGCCCTCCCTCCGACCAGACTGCCCAGCCTACTCTCCGACCTGCCGGCGCCGGAACCTTATACCTCCGGTCGCGAATTCGACCCATTTCGACGGCGTCCTACTCACTGCTAACACAACAGCCACACCCATTTTCCATTTCCAACCCTTAACCCATTTCACCATCCAAAGCCCACGATTTCTACCTGCTATTTTCCAATCTCACAAACCAAATAACAAACAATGCCCCCATGTGACTTAAACCCCCTTTTCCTATTTTACCCAATATACCCTTAAACCCACTTAAAACCCATTTCCCATTTCTCAAGCCATCCACGATTTATTTCATTACCTGCCAAAAAAATACCAAAGCAAACCAACAAAACCAAAATATCCCACTTATCCCTCTTAAACCTTTTTACCCTATTTACCCATTATACCCCAACTAACCACTCAAAACCAATTTCCAAAATACCCTCACCCAAATCAGATTTATCTGACCTCACACCTCTCAACCCACATGCTACTCACACCATATCCACATGTTCACTTCCATTTTCCAATTTATCCCCATGTGCACGCCCCTCATGCTCCATGCATCTACTATATATTGAAGATGAAGACCCCATTTCAAAGAGCTTTTTGGAGAGAAGAATAGAGAGAGAAAATTGTAGAGAGAATTAGATAGAAAAACACCATTTTGATTTTTCTAGTAGTTTAGTTTTTTTTTTCATAAATTGAGTGTTGTAATTAATTGAGATGATTGAAGAATTAATGCAATTGAAGGCAATTTTGGTTTGATTACTCCTCTCTAATTTTCATTTTATGCTCTTATTTGATTCTAATTTTTATTGGATGGTGATTATGGAGGGCTAATCACCTTATTTAAGGGGTGGTTGAAACCCTCATGAATCCAAATCAAATTAGTTTGTAATTTTAATTTTGATAATTTCCTTGAGTTTTATATTTGATCCCCACTTTATTTTCACATTGAGAAATGGAAAATCAACCTTGAGAAAGGTACGAAAATTTAATTAATATTTGATCAAGTGGTCTAAGCTAGAGATAGACCTATCATTTGATTTTAATATTAATCTAATTTTCATTTACTCTTGATTTCATTAATTTCTTTCAATTTAAAATTAGTTGGACAAATTCTTCCTAGGGGATGATTTGTTTGATTAATTTTAATTCAATTAGAGTAGTGCGTATGGGAATTAAATTTGCTTTTCTAAAAGAGTATTTAATTAATTCACTAGTTTAATGAGAATTAGCTTTTGAATTAATTAAATAAATTGAAATTGATGAAATTAAAATAATGCAAGTTTAGTTGATTTGGGGAATTGAGGGTGGATTTCTCTTCCCTTGAATATTTTTCTCTCATTTAATTACACTCTCACTCATTTCCATCACTCACTAGTATTTTTGTCACACTTTATTTTAGTTTGATTACTCTTATTTTCGTTATTAGTCTTAGTCATATTCACTCATCCTCAAAACTTGTTTTAATATTGAAAAAGCATAAAAAAATAGAAAAATATAAAACAAAAAAAAAATAATTAGAAAAAGTGACTTGCACAAATTTTTCTCTTATGTGTTTCATCCTTAAAGTTGGTTCGATAATCCCTTACTTACCTCTATATTTTTAGTGTTTTATATTTGACATAGGTATTTGAGGATTTTGATTAGCTTGGTTCCATCGATGACATACCTACAAAATAAAGTTAAAATCAAATGGTTGCCGGGGAACGAACCCGGGTCACCCGCGTGACAGGCTGGAATACTTACCACTATACTACAAGATCGGTATGATATAACGATTTGCAGAAAAATCGCAGAGAGAGAGAGAGAAAACAAAAGAAGCTGTGAAAAAAAAGAGGGGATTCGGCCACTTTATATAGGATGCCAAGCGCCATGCTGATCGGCATCTCCCCTACTATACCGATCATCACTGTCCCCTTGTCTTCCCGAGGTATCCCAAAAGTCCATGCCACGGCCGAATGGCACCCTTCATACTATTCCGACCGGCACTCCCCTTAAATTTCGTAAAGAAATTCCCACAAAATACCAGAAAGTCTCAAAAAATCCCCGAAAAATTGCCAAAAATCCCAGGAAGGATTTAAAGCCTTTTTACCAAGAAAATTTAGCTTTGACTAGAGAGGAACCCCTCTTCCCTAGCAGAATCCTCAAAAAACCAAGTGAAAACTCTTGCCGATAAAGCTCCGGAAGATCCCTAAGGATCACCTGATCACTTCCCCAGCGGAATTCTCTTACAGCATCCAAAATAGGTTATTCCCCCTGTGAGGTCTCCTAAAAGCTTCCCCAGCTATCAGCTCCCTAGCTCAGATCAAAATCACAAAGCTCTTTCTCCAGCAGAATCAAAATTCAATCTCTATCCACTCTTGGGTCAGAATTGACCCCGGTCTTGGATCGTTACCTGAGTTAGGTCATAATTGACCTCGGTCCTCGATCGTCACCACTCTTAGGTCAGAATTGACCCCGGTCTTGGATCATCACCTGGTTAGTTCATAATTGACCTCATTCCTCGGTCGTCACCACTCTTGGGTTAGAATCGGCCCCGGTCTTGGATCGTCACCTGAGTTAGGTTATAATTGACCTCCATCCTCGGTCGTCACCACTCTTGGGCCAGAATTGGCCCCCGATCTTGGATTGTCACCTGAGTTAGGTCAGAATTGACCTCAGTCCTCGGTCATCACCACTCTTGGGTTAGAATTGGCCCCGGTCTTGGATCGTCACCTTAGGTAAGAATTGGCCTCGGTCCTCGGTCGTCACCACTCTTGGGTCAGAATTGGCCCCGATCTTGGATCGTCACCTGAGTTAGGTTAGAATTGACCTCGGTCCTTGATCGTCCCCACTCTTGGGTCATAATTGGCCCCGGTCTTGGATCGTCACCTGAGTTAGGTCATAACTGACATAGGTCCTCGGTCGTCACCACTCTTGGGTCATAATAGCCCCGATCTTGGATCGTCACCAGAGTTAGGTCATAATTTACCTTGGTCCTCGGTCGTCACTACTCTTGGGTTAGAATTGGCCCCGATCTTAGATCGTCACCTGAGTTAGGTCATAATTGACCTCAGTTCTCGGTCGTCACCACTCTTGGGTCAGAATTGGCCCCTGTCTTGGATCGTCACCTGAGTTAGGTCAGAATTGACCTCGGTCCTCGGTCGTCACTACTCTTGGGTCAGAATTGGCCCCAGTCTTGGATCGTCACCGTAGTTAGGTCAGAATTGACCTCGGTTCTCGGTCGTCACCACTCTTGGGTCAGAATTGGCCGCGGTCTTGGATCACCACCTGAGTTATGTCAGAATTGACCTTGATCCTCAGTCGTCACCACTCTTGGGTTAAAATTGGCCCCGATATTGGATCGTCACCTAAGTTAGGTCAGAATTGATCTCGATCCTCGGTCGTCACCACTCTTGGGTTAGAATTGGCCCCGGTCTTGGATTCTCACCTGAGTTAGGTCAGAATTTATCTCGGTCCACGATCGTCACTACTCTTAGGTCAGAATTGACTTCGATTATTAGACCTTTACCCTAAGCCCGTAGATTCGACTTTGACCCGCATAATTGATCATACCCAACACACTCCTTAGGTCCTCAGAATCAACCTCGACCCTCTGAATCGGTAATACTCCCTTCAAAGCATCATGTGGTGTCTATTCAAAGGTCGTCATTTGTTCCAAACTCACCCATCAAGGGGCTCTGTAGACACCCCATTCTGTTACCCCTAAGTCTCCTTAGGTCCGTAGTACCTCCCTGGCTCAGTTTGACCTAAAAGTCAAACTCTTCGTCTCGATAAAGGCTGAATGAATATTCAAAAGGCACTGAATACCCTTTCCAACGGTCCACTCCGTGCACGATTCTGACTTACCATGCGAATGAACGATCCGTTTGCGTCCGAAACCTGACCTAGAGGCCACTGGGCACTCTCGGGCTCTATTTGACCTAAGTCAACTCTTCAGATCAACCAAGGCTAAATGAATCTTCAAAGGTCAATGAATACCCTTTCTAACGATCCATCCCGTGCACGATTCTGACTTTCCATGCGGACGAACGATCCATTTGACTCTGGGAGGTCACCGATGCTTCCCGGGCCCGGTTGACCAAAGTCAACTCCACAAATTGGGTCAAACTCTTTGGAATGTCAAAGTAAATATCCTAACCTTTCCAATGGTCCTCCCCTTTCATGATTCAGACTTACCATGCGGACAAATGATCCGTTTGCGTCCGAGCAATTCCCCGTCCAATGGACCGATAAATGCTTTCGAGCCATATTTGACCCAAAGTTAACTCCCGAACCCGAGAGAGGTTCCAAGTACTTTCAAAGGTCGCTGAATTCCCTTTCCAACGATATGCCCCGTGCACAATTCTGACCGACGGTTTGCCCTCGGGGGCCGATTTTCTGAAAAAGCCTGAAGTGCACTGCCAAACGGCAGGTTCCAGACCCTGCCGATAGGCAGGAATAGGTCTATGCCGATCGGCACTCACCTGGGCCTATAAAAGGAGGCCTTTACCTCATTTTCAAGAGGATACCAAATCTGATAAAAATATCTCTGAACAAATCCCAGAAACCTCTCCCGAAGACAGCGTGATTTCAATTCCAAATCCCTTTTTTACTTCCACTTTTCATCACCCTTTTCATCAAACTTGGTGAATTAGCCACTATCCATCATCATCCAAATGCAAAAGGCTTCTCTCTAACATTCAAGATCAAGATCTTCAAGAAGGTCCAACTTTCTCAAACTCTCTCTTAAATTCTCTTAAATTCCCAATAACTTGTTTTCTTACTTAGCTCTTTTATCATCTAACCTCACACATCCTAATATACGTTTTTATTTATTATTATTTCACATCTCCTATTTTCATATAAATAAAACCCAAAAAACAAGAAAAAGAGGGTTTGCTCATAAATTCCAAGTAGGTATTCTCACACTTTTTCCACACTTTTATCACAACTAAAACACTTTTTCTACACACACACACACACACACACACACTTACAAATAAGAGATCCCCTATTTGGATTTATGGGATAAACCCCACCCCTCATTTTGTATGTGAACTACGTGGACTTTGATGTCTTTATAGTCTACGTAGGCGCCTCGGGATAAAACCCGAGACTCGAGTCCTTTTTCCCACTTTTTCTCTCATCTCTCTATCTACTCTAATCTTCTTATATTCTATATACTTGCCCTTAGTGACGTATTACCCCACATGCGTTATCGTTCCATTATAACGATCAACGTAGGGGTAATCGCGTAAATCTTATTTTTCTAATATTATTCTTATATCTTCCTACGAATTACTCGCTTTATCTTTTCAATGATACAAGTAAAGGATTCCTACCTCCATTCTATGTATACACATGCACACAGATCACGAGGGAAAATAAAAGGAAAATAGCAAATATTCATGAGAGACCGAAAGGGCGGAATGGGTGCCTAACACCTTCCCATTTCGTAACTAAGCCTCCGAACCCTTCTCAAATCATCTTGGTTTCGCACGCACCAGTATGTCTTTGGATGCCATCCTTCGGGGTGGCTTCCCTTTTTTCTTTTGTCTATTTTGAGTAAAATAGAATGGCGACTCTGAATCTCTCTATATTTTTACACCACAAATGACGCCGGCTGAAGCGCTCCCAAGAGGGACGCGCGGGACCCAAAGTATCCTTTCCTCCACGCTACCCGCCCGTGCCGCGAGGATCGGGGATGGCCACAATATGAGAAGTAAGAAATGGTGATTCACACTACATGCCATCATCCCTGGTCGACTGGACAAATATACTCATGACTCAAACCACTAATAGTGGATCTACAAATTGATCCAACACTGCAATATATCCTATAGGTGGTCCCTCGAAAAGAGGAACAAAAGTATTGGTTAAGTGCGCCTCATTCGAGCCTTGACCCTTTCCATCATATAAGACTATGAGCATCCGTCTCTTTGAAATAAAGGCAACATTCATTTGTCAAGTAACAAGCCTATTACATTTCGAACGGAGAAACTCGACATGGGTTCACTTTACTTTGCAATAAAAACTTTATTTAAACTTATCCTTTAGGATTAAAATTGCTTTTTGTAATAGATCATTTTTAAAAATCCATACTACGTAAACTTTTTTTTATGTAGTAGATTTTCTTAAATTATTTTACATTGTTTCAACTTGTAAGAGGGTAGTTTAGATAAGATGGAGGCAGCCCTTTTTGAGTATAGTAATGATAAGTTAAATAGCAAAACTATTGATTAACCACAACATATGAAAACACAACTCAATGAAGATAGACTCAATTTAAACTCACAAATCTCTCGTGTATGACTCAAAAGATAACAATGAACCGATAAGTAACTCAGTTAGAGGGAGAAAGAAGTAAGCACCCTAGATACACATTGGCAGGTAGCCAAACGCACCAACCACTCTTAAAAATATATGTCAAGTATTAAAAGATTCCACTACACCAAAATGACAAAATTGTCACCTTTCAGCCGGCTACCCTTGTCAAGGTCATTGATCGTGACAAAAAATACGCGTTTCATGTCACGGTCATTGACCTTGACACAATCGTGACAAAGAATTGTCACGGTCATTGACCGTGACAAGTTCCTAACAAATTTACTTGTCACGGACTTGTCACGGTCATTGACCGTGACCTTGACACAATCGTGACAAAGAATTGTCACGGTCATTGACCGTGACAAGTTCCTAACAAATTTACTTGTCACGGACTTGTCACGGTCATTGACCGTGACAATTCTTTAAATAATTGTCATGATCAAGGACCTTGACACGACCGTGACAACTTCTGCAGCAAAAACCCTTACCCCTTCTTCCCCCCCCCCCCCGTTCCCTCCCTCCTTTTTCCACATCTCTCTCTCTCTACTTTCAGGTTTATTTCTCTCTCTCTCTCTTCCACTTATATATATGTTTGTGTGTATATGTGTGTGTGTGTGTGTGTGTGTGTGTGTGTGTGTGTGTGTGTGTGCGTGTGTGGGGGGTGGGGCAGGGTGGGGGTGAGTAAGGGGGTAGGGGGTATATTCACGAGTTATTTGTATATGTGTGGTGTTTTTTATCTTTATGTGATGTTTATATGTTGGAAATAACCCATAAATTTGTCAATTTATTTTTGTATTTGAATTAACCCATGAATTTGTATTTTTGTATTTGAATTAACCCATGAATTTATTTTTGTATTTGAATTAACCCATGAATTTGTCAAACAAATTGACAAATTCACGAGTTATTTATTTTTGTATCTGTATATATATGGGTTCTTGAATTTTTTGCACTTTTGTTGAAACTAACTCGTGAATATATGTTTGCGTATGTTTGTTAGGTGTATTTGATGTTTATATGTTGTAAATAACCCATGAATTTGTCAATTTGTTTGTGTGTGTGTGGGGTGGGGGGTAAGGCAAGGTACCGTTGTAATTCTCTTAATATCATGTTTTGATGATTCTGTGAGATAATATATATTTTTTTAAGGTTAACTCATTGTAGATAAAAACATACACATAGTAATATTAAATTAAATCCATCCATAGATTCTATAATTACATCCACTAAAATATGATTAATAAATGAAACAGTTTTAGATGAAAGTAAATTATTAATTAGTGCCCATTTCATATGAAAGTAGGATTGCCCCTCAGTGTAAATTAGTAAATTAATAATTGTATACGTTAATTGTTAGTTTAATTGATGAAATGAATTAATTGAGTAGATGAATTAGAAGGAGTACGGGATACACATTTGTTGTTGACATTGCTGTTGGATTATTTTGTTTAGTAAATGTTTGGTTGGTTAGTTTTAAAAGTGGCATGACCACTGGATTATTGTCCATATGGGGGTGGGATTTTTCAACTTTTTTTGAAAATTACTTTGTATATCGAACAATATATATATAGTATGATAATTAAGTCAAACATACTTGAAATTAAATATAGTGCACATAAATACTAGCCTTCTAGTTCTTATGCGTACGCATTCAATAGCCCTTAGACCCGTTCGAGAGTCATTACCCCTGTAATGAGATCTCTCGAATTGTCCCGTTAAGACAGTTTGAGACTGTATAATTTCTATATTATATTCTTATTGGGTTAAAATTGTTACTTTTGGAGGAAGTTCTGCAGTCGTATCTTAATGTTCTCTGGGTACACGCTAGATTGACAAGTGTGACTATTATTTCAATTGATCAATTGAAATAACACTCACACCTGTCAATCTACGTCTTGTACTTGGAGAACTACGGGGATATGTTGTCGAATTTTTTTCAAATCGTAACAATGTGCATGAGCTATTAAGTATATTATAGAAAAATGCGGTCTTGAATGGGATAGGACCACTCACCCTTTAATAGGATGATTAAATGATGGGATAATTAAATAAAACATACTATAAATCTATGTTTTGTTTACCTTTAATAGGTGTTTAGTTGTGGTAGCTGTGATGGGATATCTGAAATACAAAGAGTGGATGGGTGAGACTAATAGAATGGGGGATGTGTTTCGCAGAGGTGCTAACGAATTTGTGAAATATGCAAAAAGATGTCATAATGATGAAGATTTTTCGTGTCCGTGTGCTAGGTGTAAAAATGGTAAGGTGTTTGAGTGGAAAATAGTTGAACTACATTTGTTAAGATCGAGTATGCAAGGTATTTATCGATTTTGGAGTTTTCACAGTGAATTGAAAGTTCCTTTTGTCCCCGACCAAGATTCACAACAACCATCAACAAGTAGAATAGATGTAGAATGGGACGACGTAGATCATAATATGTTAGAGGATTTAGTTGATGATGCGTACGGAGTTTATGAAGCAGAGGAGAATGAGGTTACTGATGATGTAGAAGATTCAAGTGCTCGTGAAGATAACACAATAAAACTTGACGATGACTACCATAATTTAAAATTTAAGGTGACCCAACCGTTATACTCTGGCTGTGAGAAAGATCAAATAACTTTACATGCCATGGTTGGTTTGCACATTTTGAAGAAGGAGTACGGTTTGTCTGCCAATAGCGTGACGGGAATTCTGAAATGGGTGAAGGGCTTATTACCCAAGGTGTATACACTTCCAAATAGCTATCCTGTTATGAAGAACAGTTTGAAAGGTATGGTAATGAAGTATAAATCTATTCATGCTTGAGTGTATGACTGCATACAATAAAAATCTCGATTGTTGTCCGATATTCGATGAACCTAGATATGTCCAATCTACTAGTAAGGAAGGCATAAGCTCAAAAGTGCCTGAAAAAGTATTGAAATATTTTCCCGTTGTGCCTAGATTAAAGAGATTTTTCACAGTACCATGGATTGCAGAGGCAATGACTTGGCATGCTAGGGAAGAAGTAGGGCGTAATATCATGCGTCATCCTATTGATTCTACTGCTTGGCAGAGGATGAATTTTGAGTATCCCGATTTTGCTCGAGAACAACGCAACATTCGTTTGGCTATATCAATAGATGGTTTCAATCCATTTCAAAATCTAAGAACCAATCAGAGTGTATGGTCAGTGATCCTAGCCCCACTCATCCTCCCTCCTTCACAGTGTATGAGACCTGAATTTTCGATGATGGCTTTGTTTATACCTGGGCCAAAGGCACTAAGTGATGACATTGACGTCTACCTGGCTCCTTTGGTAGAAGAATTAAATGAGTTGTGGGAAGAGGGTGTGCAATAATTTGACTCTTTTAGAAAAGAAGATTTTACGCTGAAAGCTATGTTGATGTGGGCAATTCATGATTTTCCAGCTTATGGGACATTATCCGGTTGTGTAGTACATGGTTCTTTGGGGTGTCCTATTTGTGGAGAGGAGACTGAATCTCTTCATCTATACTCTATTTAAAAAAATGTATACCATCGCCACAGGAGGTTTTTACCACCAGCTCATAGTTTCAGATCTGAGAAAGGTTCCAATTTTTTATTGGGCGGAGTTGAACATAGGCTACCGCCGAGACAACTTTCGGGTTCAAAAATTGAAAGTAAATCTTCTGAGTGTGGCCCTAATATGCCAGGTAAGAATCCAAAATTTAAGAATGTCAACCATAAGAAGACCCCAATTGGGACTGAAACTAAGATAATAAAGGCATGGTCTCGGAGGTCAATTTTATTTTACTTGCTTTATTGGAAGAATAACCCGGTACGCCATGTATTGGATGTGATGCATGCAGAGAAGAACTTCGCTGAACATATTGTGGGTACTTGCCTTGGGGGGAGTCATTCGAAGTATGGAGAAAATGCACGAAAAGACCTTAAATCGTTAAAACTTAAGCCACAACTATGGTTAAAAGAAGATACTAGGGGAAGGACAATAATTCCCCCTGGTGCATTTACTTTGACGAGTGGGGAGAGGAAGGTTCTTCTAGACACAATATATAATTTGAAGGGCCCATCTACTTTTTCGTCCAACTTGCAAACGATTGTGAATTATGCTAATCATGATTTACATAAGTGTAAGTCCCACGATTGTCATGTGATCATGCAATTGGTTCCTCTATTGTTTAAGCACTGTTTTTCCAAGCACAAGGATTTGTGTAGGGCTATTATGCAAATTAGTATTACCTTCTCCCTCTTGTGTGAGAAGGTAGTGAATCGAGAACACATAGTGGCCGGAAAATTGGTTGTGATCGAAGCGATTTGTGTATTGGGAAGTACTTTCCCACAGCATTCTTTGACATAAGTGTTCACTTGTTGGTACACCTATGTGATGAGGCACTTCTTTGTGGTCCAGTTAGATATCGCTGGATGTATCCGTTTGAAAGATTGATGAAAGTTTTTAAAGATTACGTCAAGAATACGCGATACATTACAGGATAAATTGTAGAGGAATACATCATCGTGGAGTCATCAATATATACTCAAGAATATATGCCTGACTCGACCAGCATTGATGAAACTGATGAATTCGTCGATGATGGTGGTCATGTAATGGGAAAATGAGTTAAATTAACGAGTTTGCAACATGAATAAGTAGCTCGTTATATTTTTGACACACATGAAGATGTCGAAGAATGGGAAAAGTAAGTTTCGATTATTATAATGTTTAACATTATTTTAGATTATTTTATACATGATTAATTTTGTAATATGCAAAAAATATGAAACCTGTGAGAACAATAAAAGACGAAAAACAATGGTGCAATCAGACAGTGAATATAGGCTGTGGTTGATACAAGAGGTAATTATAATGAAAATAGTCATTATATAACGTTACATTACACTCAAATTTTACCACTAATATAATTAATTTATCTATATTCTCAGCTCCTAAAGACGGGTGATGCGACATCAAGGCTTGCTCGTCTAACCACTGTACCCTTGTTCGTGGTATAAGGGTACAAATAATATCGATTGAACGGTTACATTTTTGGCGCTAAAGTGTATGAGGAAAGTACAAATGTACAGAACTCGAGAATTTCATATAAAGATCTTACTATCTTTCGAGTGAGCGCAAAAGATAAAAACCTTGTTGAAACTGAAATGACTTACTATGGTTTAATCCAAAATATATTTGAATTGGATTATATAAGCTTCAAAGAGGTTTTATTTTACTGTGATTGGGTAAGAGTTGAGGATAAAAATGCTTGTAATGTCGATCTTATCAACAATTTGATCATGGTTGACTTGTCCAAGTTGAAGAGCAACGACCACGTGAGCGATGAGCCATTTATTTGTGCATTTCAAAAGGTTAAGCAAGTGTTTTATTTGGAGTATATCAACAACGAGCCGTGGTCAATTGTCCAACACGCTCTAAGGCATCTAAATAGTAGTGTGGATGACATGGTTGCTCCTACCGAATATCAATCCATTTTTTATGATAACCCGAATTTGAAATAATTTTTCAATTTGTAATAAATATTTCAATTTGTACCGAAACATCCATTTTTAATGCTTTTAATTGATTTGCACTTTATCATTTTCACTCTTGTGTAGTGTGCATGTGTGGAGAGGAGATTAATACATAAATATTCCAACTACATCTAAGTTTTGTTTATACTAATCCGTGAATATACGCTTCTTACCTTTAATAGGTGATTAGTACCCAAATCTAAGTTATTTGGGGTGTCCTATTTGTGGAGAGGAGACTGAATCTCTTCGTCTATCCGAACACTAAGAAATGCCATAATCCTATGGAGTTATGTTCTGCAAATTCCTCCTAACCATTATGTAGCCAAACATCACCAGTTGAAGTTGTCAATTCCACTTTCCACACCCCACCACTTGGAACCTCTAGCAAAACATGGGAGACTATTGAAAGGTGGAATTGACAACTTCAACTGCTAATTTTTGGCTACACAACGGTTGGAAGGAATTTGCAGCGCATAACTCCATTGGATTATGGCATTTCTTAGTGTTAAGATATGAAGAGAATTATATTTGACACGATATCCCGGGGTATATTAGTTGGAAGGAGGTGCCATATGAGCTCAAGGTAGCTGTTTGGGTGACACTACAGGTAATGTATTTATATTTATATGTCAATTTCGATTTCGATTTCAATTTCGGTTTATATTTATCTATATTTGCGGGGCGGATACTAATTTTACTTTATTTTATTTCAGGGGGCAGGGAGTGGCCCTAAGGGTAGGCCGCATATGCTCGATACTTATGTGGCTATTCGAATGAGAAGGGAAGGATAAGGAGGTGCCCCCGAGCGTCGCGGTACAAAATCTCTTTTCCAGCTAAATAGTTTGTAGATTTGAGATAATTGATGGTGATGTTGTTTCTTCTTAAATAGTTTCTATTTTGAATGTATATTTGCGTTATCTCTAGTTTGTTTGGATATATGATATTTGAATAGGTAAAACGTTGATATAACACCTACAAAAATACTGCTGGGTAGTGGAAGTGGCCATACTGCCCAGCAGATTTTGTTTCAATTTTGCCCAGAATTGTCACGGTCATTGACCGTGACAAGCCCGTGATAAAATTTGTCACGGACTTGTCACGGTCAATCACCGTGACATTTTTTTAAAAGGGGATAAGAATTTATCACGGTTATTAACCGTGACTAAACTTGTCACGGTCAGGGACCGTGACACGATCGTGATAATTCTAACGAACTTGTCACGGTCAATGATCGTGACTCGTTCGTGAAAAAAAAAGTTGTCTCGCCCCGAATTGTCATGGTCATTGACCTTGACAAGTCCAACTTGTCAAGGTCAATGACCGTGACAATAGTGCAGATTTGGTGTAGTGTTCGTAATAAATGACAATGGTGAGTGAGTAAACTCTTTGGTTTTTAATAACTCTCTATCTCTGATGTATATTATCTCTAGTAATAACTTCTTAACTCTTAAAAAGATCCCTCTCCTCAGAGGTGGTTAGGGTCCTTAATTATCCCCCCACACCATCCCCGAGGCAACTCCGCCATTAATGCCTACGAAATGCATCCCTCATACTTTATGTCACAAACATTAAATACCTGATGCACTAGTTGTCTCCACAACATAAACATTAAATGCCAAGACATGCCATTTTGCTAACCACTGTGTGTCAGGGGGCTGCTATCACAAAAGTGGCTCACCAACTGTCTGACAGCCCTAAATACCATGGTGGTTTAGTCAAGTGCACGTCTGACATTACCTAGATGGTTAGTGACATAGGGTAAAGTGGATGTGATATTAAGTAGAGGGTTGTTTGGCTCACAACTCAACGCCCGATGGAACTCAAAGTTTCTCCGCCCGAGGTTCCATAGTAAGGGTCCTTCGGTGTTTTACCAGGTGTATCTAAGATGGTTAGGACAATCCCCAACGGTGCCTCACTTATCAATCTACCAAATGTAATACCCCGTATTTTTATGCTTTCTAAATTTGGGGATTTATTAAATTTAATGTGAGTTATTAATTTAATATAAATTCGGAAATTAATTATTGTTAATTACTAATGTGACGAGAGTTAGTAATCATTGGAAACTTTTTGAATATTACTAATGAGTAAAGTAATATAATATTGGTACTATTAAATGTCACGAGTGAATAAAATTACAATTTTGGAAATTTGAGTCGGGACGCGCTCGTGTCGCGTAGAGACTAAATATTGATTTATAAAAGTGAATAAATTCTAAGTCACCTGTATGGTCATTTCGAGTGCGCCAAAGTGTCCGGAAGGGTCGAGATAGTAAAAAATATGTACCCGGGGGTTTAGTTTGGGTCTCGGGGCATTTTTAGGCCTATTTAGCACCCCGGGAGGGCGTTTTGGACATTTCGTAATTTTGGGTAATTAAACCCACGAAAATTACAAGGCTATATCAGATGCTTAGGGTTGCCTTCTAGGGTGAACACAACCAAAAGCAAGTTACGACCATTGGAGAAGGAAGGAGAGAGCTTGCCAAGGAATTCTAGGCCGAAAACACCTCCGTTTCCGCCGCTGTCGCCGCCAAACGAGAGATCACGTCGCAAGGATCGTAACCACACTGAGTTCGGCACAAATCAGAGACCAAAATTTCCCATACAAGTATTTATCTTTATTAATTTCGTTAATGCATCATTCATGTTAGTCTAGGGTTGATTAGGATGAGTTTTATAGAAGAAAACCCATATTGGAGATAGTAAAATTGCATGTAGTAATGATATAAATGATAATCTGAAAATCCCCTTCATATGTAGAGGTTGAACCATGGATTTATGATGGATTAGAAGTAGAAATTCTAGAAAAAGGTTGATTAGAACAAAGTTAAAGAAATTTCTAGGGTTTATGAAATTTATATAAGTTTTGGCCCTTTAATCCATGGATATTGATGAAAATTCACATGATTTATGTAGAAGATTGTTAGTTTGGGTTTATAATGTTTGTAGTACAAATTTCTGGGAGTTTGGGTGCTAAAAATCCGGATTTGGATGATATTGGATGATAGAACCCGTAACAGTTAATCTTCAGAATTCCCTATACCCATTTGATCGATCGATCGAACCAGGAGTGTCGATCGATCGACGCATCGATCGATCGAGCCCCTGACATCGATCGATCGACCCCTCCTGGCAGATTCATAATTTCCCTTCTAAATAGTTGAATTTAATTTAAAGGTGTAATAATCTTTTCACATCCTTATTAAAATATTTTGGGAGATAAAGAAGACCAGTAGGACATATTAAAAATACGAAAACTTTAATGTAGGAGGGGATTTACATTTTTACGGGGATGTTTACATATAAGGGACTATGGAACTATGTATTAAAGGGGGAGACGCGTAAAGTAGTTACGTTAGAAAAAATAAATGAGTACATATTGAAATTTCACTTGGGAGTATAGAAAGTCACGAGTGTCACTTGATAAGTTGGAATAATCCCACAAATTAAAGTAAGAGACGAATCGTTATACGTGATAACTAAATAATGAGAAACAAGGATAAATATCATAATTATGGTTGATGAGATTTACCTAAATTGATATGAAAATATTAGTATATTTATATGACTGTGTTTATGCATATACTATATACGTGTGAAAATCATGCCCGCGCTACTTGCTATCCCTGAGGTTACCGCACTGGGACAATCTTATCTTGATGGGACCTTTATGGGGGATATTGACTCGTACCCTAGAAGATAGAAATCCTTTGGTACAGGCTATCGAATCGATAGTGCAGAGGGTCCTAAGAGACGTGGGGGCATGTGCTGACCTCTTAGAGACCTGGAATCCTCAATATTGTTTGTGTTTGTATAAATACAGTTCGAGAGTGATTTCGAACTTGTATTTACCTTAGTACGAGTGATACGAGGACTGGATAGCAAAGTATGCCCCCACCATAATTATTATGTGGGGTGCCTTTAGAATATATATATTATATGAGTATTTAATATTTATATTAAATTCTGGACCTTGGGAACTACCTACTGTGTTTATGGTAAGTAAGATATGAATAATTATTTCAATTTGGGAATAAGTGTTTGAAAAGTATAATATATTGCTGAGAGACTTTATTAGTAAATAAGGTTAAATGAGAACTATGTAGTTAAATGAAATGAACCTTTTAAACAGTTGAATTTGTCAGATTAAAATCTTACGAACGAAATAAGATAAGATAAGTTAAACCTTTGGGAAGGTTAGTACGATAGGCGTGCACATTAGAAGAGAGGTGAGAAATTCTCAAGGGAGTGTCGCACTAATATGTTGTTGCATTGGCCAGTAATCATTTTAAATACTTTCTAAACAAATTTTAAATCGTTTTTACAATCGGGCTCTGACCCATTTCCATTTTCTTTTCTCTCTTATATATATGTGTGTATATATTACAGGTGCCCAGCCACAGGGGCGTCTTGCATAGGATCCTTTGGATGGAACGCGCTGCAGCTTAGGTGGGAGTTGCAGGCCTCTTGCTTAGACGACCTCATTTCTTGATTCCACTCCTAGCATTTATTTTATCAGCTGAGCATGCGTCGCCCTTTTTCCCTTATTCAGTTGTTTTATTGGATATTGTAATTCAGTTATTTCCAGAATTTGCACTTTGGTATTTATTATCGTCAGGATGTTTTCCTTTAAGTCTTAAATGTTGGGATTTTCTCATCTGGATGTTTAATTAATTGGATTGTTCGTTCCAGTATAATTGTTGGTTGATTCTTAAATTATGAATTATGTAAAGTTTTAAAATATTGGTTTTGATTAAAATTTGGAAAGTAATATCTAAAATGGTTTTGACACTTAGCTTAATTATTTTGGGTGTTTAAATTGGAAATTTTATTTTGACGACAGTGATGCTAAGAATGAACCAACTATCACCTTGATTTTAATTTAATAAAGGAGTGATCGCCCGGTATTTAATTAGGTGGGGTGTCACAAGTGGTATCAGAGGATTAGGTTCTAGTGTCCTTAGCATCTGTACGGCTTATTTCGCTTTCATCTTAACATTTTTGTTATAGAGCCCTATTTTAGGATTTTCTATATTCTTGTTTTGACAATTACATCTTCAGCTATTTGAGATTTGATAATAACTGTATAATAATAAGTTTTGTTTTCATGTTTCAGATGCCTCCGAGACGTGCAGCAAAGGATAGGCGTGCCCAAGCCGCGTAGCCAGCAGCTCTGGCTCAGGGAACGATGAATGCTAATGAGGTAGACACGATTGTTGCTGAGGCGGTGAATGCCACGTTGGCGGTAGTACAGTAGGCTCCACCCGAGATTCAGGTAGTGGTGCCAGTACCTGCACACCTTCCATCAGCATGGGAGTGGGTTAGGGATGCCTTTCAGAAGGCGCATCCCCCTAAGTTCTCGGGTAGTTCAGATATCATCATCGTCAGCCAATGGAAGAAAGATATCCAGAGGCATCTGCATATTTATGAGTTCACGGACGTGCAAAAACAGTTGTTGGACTCATTTAAGCTAGTGGGGGCCGCTTTACAGTGGTGGGAATCCACCACCACCTTGAAGGAGATGGATACTATCCCAATTCAGTCATCCTGGGAGCGGTTTGACCGCAAGTACTTTCCATCCGTCGTGCAAACCGAGATGAGGAAAAAGTTACTCAACTTGAAATAGGAGAATTCTACCGTTGCTGAGTATAAAGAGGAGTTCACAAGACTTCTCACTATAGTGCCATATGAGGCACCCACTGAGGGCAAGAAGATATTGTTGTTTGTGGATGGGTTAGCTTGGAGGATCCGTCAGCACCTTATAGGGAATATGTCTCTGAGTACCTTCACAGATGTACTCAATGCTGCTTTACTACACTGCCAGGATCACCGCTTCCATCTGCAGGGAAGCAAGCGTGAAGGAGAGTCCGACCAGCAGGGTAGGACAGGGGTAGTGGTACTAGTGGAGCACCGACATCTCAGGGGCAGACTCGTCAGCATGAGACAAGTTCCCATCAGGGGGACGCTGCCAAGCGATTCCGATCAGGTGATTCTCTACAAGGCTTTGGGGGATTTAGGCAGGGTCAGCAAGGCCAACCTAATCAGCAGGGCCAGCAAGGCAAACACCGCCCGCAGTAGAGTCAGCAGCAGGGCCAACAGGGCCAACAACATTTTCATCAGGGCCAACAGGGCCAATAGCGGGGCGATAATGGCCAACAGGGACGTGGTCAACAGGGTCAGAGAGGAGTAATATCAGAGGCCGATGTTTTGTGTGCGACAAGCATGGACAGAAGCGCCAGGATTTTCCAGAGGGTGATAGGGCCCCACAATAGTAAGGTGCCCGTAATGGGCCACAGAGGCCACTTTTTTCAGCCGCCCTCCCAGCACCAGCTCAGGTACCAGCCCTACCAGCCATTCCAGCCGCTCCAGTGCAGCAGGGGAAGTTACAGTATGGACATGTCTATGATGTCCACCATGTAGCAGCTCCATAGGCACCGCCTGCGATTGAGGCTATGTTTACTATCCATGGTACTATGGGTCGGGTTTTATTTGATACTGGGGTGATGCACTATTTTATAGCTACCCATTTTGCGAAGGCCTTAGGGTTATTAGCCATAGCAGAGAGCACTGTGATGTGTATAGACTCACCATTGGGAAATGGATCGCTAATTTTCTTTATATGCCGGGGAGTGCGGGTAGAGATTGGTGGGTTGGTATTACTAGCAGACATGTTAGTCTTAGATATGCATAAGCACGATGTTATTATTGGTATGGATTGGCTTGCAGCTTACAGAGACATGATAGATTATTTCGGTGGGAGTATTGTCCTTGCCATTCCGGGGCAAGAGATGTTCGTATTGGCGATGCCTCGCCCGGAGGGAGGCTCGACCGCTCATTTGTATTACATAGAGGAGGATACCTCTAAGGAGGTTGTGATTCCTTTAGACTCGATCCCAGTTGTTCGTGAGTATTCCGATGTATTTCAGGAGATACCAGGCCTACCCCCCAGTCGTGAGATAGATCTTGTCATAGATTTATTACCAGATACTCGACCTATAGTGCGCGTTCCATACCATATGGCTTCGGCGGAGATGCAAGAGTTACGAGATCAGATAGAGCAGCTGTTAGGTCAGGGCTTCATTCGTAGGAGTACCTCACCTTTGGGCGCCCCAGTTTTGTTTGTGAAAAAGAGAGATGGTTCACTGAGGCTATGTGCGGACTATCGGGAGCTGAATAAGGTCACGATACGGAATAAGTATCTGTTGCCTCAAATCGATGATCTATTCGACCAGCTAAGGGGAGCAATTTTTTTTTGAAGATAGATCTGAGGTCAGGGTACCATCAGCTACATATTAGGGAGCAGGATGTTCCAAAGACTGCTTTCTTGACGAGATATGGGTCTTATGAGTTCAGAGTGATGCTATTTGGCCTCACAAATGCTCCAGCCGTATTCATGG
This sequence comes from Sambucus nigra, assembly GCA_949130495.1. Taxonomy (NCBI): domain Eukaryota; kingdom Viridiplantae; phylum Streptophyta; class Magnoliopsida; order Dipsacales; family Adoxaceae; genus Sambucus; species Sambucus nigra. The sequence goes on along the minus strand of OX422224.1, from coordinate 135,946,228 downwards.
ACTTGATGAAATGAGTGTTTAGAGAGTTATTAGATTAGTTTTCATTATCTTCATAGATGACATTCTGATATATTCACACTCTGAGGAGGAGCATGCCGAGCACTTGAGGCAGGTTCTTCAGACACTACGAGAGAATCAGCTATATGCTAAGTACGAGAAGTGCGGGTTCTGGTTATGTGAAGTGAAGTTCTTGGGACATGTTGTTTCTAAACAAGGGATAGTAGTTGAACCGAGTAAAGTGTCAACGGTGAGGGAGTGGGGACAACCCACGACACCGACAGAAGTGCGTAGTTTCTTAGTATTAGCCGGATACTACAGGAGATTCATTCGGGGGTTCTCCAAAATAACGGGTCCATTGACGAACCTGACTCGCAAAGGGGTTCCATATGTTTGGGATGATGCTTATCAATTGGCTTTCGACGAGCTGAAAGACAAGCTTACTTTAGCACCGGTCCTTGCTTTACCCAAGCTGGGCATGGAGTACCTGGTTTACACCAATGCCTCTTTATGGGGACTTGGGAGAGTACTTCATCTGGATGAGAAGGCTATAGCTTTTGCCTCCTGCAAGATTAATCCGCACGAGAAGAATTACCCCACAAACGACCTAGAGTTGGCAGCGATCATTTTTGCATTGAGGATTTGGAGGCACTATTTATTAGGGGAGAAATTTTGACTGTTCACTGACCACAAGTCACTGCAGTACCTCTTCACTCAGCGAGAGCTGAATATGCGTCAGCGCAGGTGGTTAGAGTTTGTGAAGGACTATCAGTTCGACATTCAGTACCATCCGGGGAAGGCCAATGTATTTGTTGATGCGTTGAGTCATAGACCGATAGACGATGTAGCGGACGTCTGGGAAGCAAAGTGGAAAGAGTTGGGTCACCAGGACGCAGTAGCCCATTCCTTCATATCTGTCATGACAGTAACACCCGAGATTGTTATGAGGGTGATACAAGCACAGACCGCAAACCCATTTTTCCAGGAGCAGATTGTATGACTTTTAGCAGAGGGCGCTGAGTCCTATTCTGTTACTTTTGATGGGGGTTTGAGGTTTAATGGGATATTGGTGGTCCTAGAAGGGGAAGACTTTCATCATACAGTGATAACCCAGTCTCACAGGTCCTGATTTGCGGTACATCCTGGAGGAGATAAAATGTACCAGGATATGAGGCGACAATACTGGTGGAGTGGGATAAAAAAGTACATTGCCGAGTTCGTGTCCAAATCTTCTACCTTTCAGCTGGTAAAGGTGGACCATCAGAAACCGTCAAGGTTGCTTCAGCCATTGGAAATACCCGCGTGGAAGTGGGAGAGTATTTCTATGGATTTTATTACTGGGTTGCCTACATCACAACGGGGCCACGACTCCATCTGGGTGATTGTGTACCATTTGACCAAGGTGTCTCATTTTCTTCCGGTGCAAATGGACTATACCACGGGTCAGTATGCTCAGTTTTTTATTGATGAGATTGTCAGATTACATGGGGTGCCCCTGAATATTGTGTCAGATAAAGACAAAATTTGCATATCGCATTTCTGGGAGAGCTTCCAGGAGGCTATGGGTACAAAGTTGAGGTTGAGTTCAGCTTATCACTCACAGACAGATGGACAAACAAAGCGTACTAATCAGATGTTAGAGGATATGCTACGCATGTGTGTCCTTGATTTTGGAGGAGGTTGGGAGCCACATCTTCCACTGGTAGAGTTCTCTTATAATAACTCTTATCAGTTCACGATTGTCATGGATCCATTTGAGGCTTTGTATGGCAGGCCTTCTCGTTCCCCAACTTGTTGGCTAGAGGTGGGGGATAACAAGTTGCTCGGATGAGAGGTGATTCAAGAAACCTACGCTAGGATTGAAATGACCAGGAGTCGCATTCGAGTAGCCCAGGACAGGCAGAAAATCTACGCCGATGCGAAATGGTTCTTCCGGGAATTTAATGTGGGGGACCAAGTATTACTACATGTATTCCCTATGAAAGGAGTGATGAGGTTCGGGAAGAAAGGGAAATTGGCCACGAGATACGTGGGACTATTTCCCATTATCGAGAGGATTGGGCCGGTAGCATACAGATTGGAACTACCAGAGCATCTACATCGTATCCACGATGTATTCCAGATCTCGTCGTTGAGAAGATACCTTCGGGATGATATGGCCCACACCCACATCGCGATAGAAGAGATAGACTTACAGCCTGACAGCCCTTACGAGAAAAGACCAGTGGCTATCCTAGACTATAGCGAGAGTAGATTGAGGTCGAAGGTAGTTCCACTTGTACGAGTCCAGTGGGAGCATCATAATGTGAAGAAATCCACCTAGGAGCGTGAGGCAGATATGCGCGAGAGATACCCAGATTTATTCTTACCAGATATGACTTATTTTTTGAATTTCAGGACGAAATTCCGTTATTAGGGGGGAAGTATGTAATACCCCGTATTTTTATGATTTCTAAATTTGGGGATTTATTAAATTTAATGTGAGTTATTAATTTAATATTAATCCGAAAATTAATTATTGTTAATTACTAACGTGACGAGAGTTAGTAATCATTGGAAACTTGTTGAATATTACTACTGAGTAAAGTAATATAATATTTGTACTATTAAATGTCACGAGTGAATAAAATTATAATTTTGGAAAAATGAGTCGGGACGCGCCCGTGTCGCGTCGGGACTAAATATTGATTTATAAAAATGAATAAATTATAAGTCACCCATATGGTCATTTTGAGTGCGCCAAAGTGTCCGGAAGGGTAAAGATAGTCAAAAATATGTACCCGGGGGTTTAGTTTGGGTCTCCGGGCGTTTTTAGGCCTATTTAGCACCCCGGGAGGGCGTTATGGACATTTCGTAATTTTGGATAATTAAACCCAAGAAAATTACAAGCTTATATCAGATGCTTAGGTTTGCCTTCTAGGGTGAACACAACCAAAAGAAAGTGATGGCCATTGGAGAAGGAAGGAGAGAGGTTGCCAAGGAATTCTAGGCCGAAAACCCCTCCGTTTGCGCCGCCGTCACCGCCAAACGAGAGATCACGTCCCAAGGATCGTAACCACACTGATTTCAGCACAAATCAGGGACCAAAAATTCCCAGGCAAGTATTTATCTTGCTTAATTTCATTAATTCATCATTCATGTTAGTTTAGGGTTGATTAGGATGAGTTTCATAGAAGAAAACCCATGTTGGAGATAGGAAAATTGCATGTTGTAATGATATAAATGATAATCTGGAAATCCCCTTCATATGTAGAGGTTGAACCACAGATTTATGATGGATAAGAAGTAGAAATTCTAGAAAAAGGTTGATTAGAACAAAGTTAAAGAAATTTCTAGGGTTTATAAAATTTATATAAGTTTTGGCCCTTTAATCCATGGATATTGATGAAAATTCACATGCTTTACGTAGAAGATTGTTAGTTTGGGTTTATAATGTTTGTAGTACAAATTTTTGGGAGTTTGAGTGTTAAAAATCCGGATTTGGATGATGTTGGATGATAGAACCCGTAACAGTTAATCTGCAGAATTCCCCATACCCATTTGATCGATCGATCGAACCAGGAGTGTCGATCGATCGACGCATCGATCGATCGAGCCCCTGCCATCGATCGATCGACCCCTCCTGGAAGATTCATAATTTCCCTTCTAAATAGTTGAATTTAATTTAAAGGTGTAATAATCTTTGCACATCCTTATTAAAATAGTTTGGGAGATAAAGAAGACCAGTAGGACTTATTAAAAATATGAAAATTTTAATGTAGGAGGGGATTTACATTCTTATGGGGATGTTTACATATAAGGGACTATGGAACTATGTATTAAAGGGGGAGACGCGTAAAGTAGTTACGTTGGAAAAAATAAATGAGTACATCCTGAAATTTCACTTGGGAGTATAGAAAATCACGAGTGTCACTTGATAAGTTGGAATAATCCCACAAATTAAAGTAAAAGACGAATCATTATACGTGATAACTAAATAATGAGAAATAAGGATAAATATCATAATTATGGGTGATGAGATGTACCTAAATTGATATGACAATAGTAGTATATTTATATGACTGTGTTTATGCATATACTATATACGTGTGAAAATCATACCCGCGCTACTTGTTATCCCTGAGGTTACCGCGCTGGGACAGTCTTATCTCGATGGGACCTTTATGGGGGTTATTGACTAATACCCTAGAAGATATAAATCCTTCGGTACAGGCTATCGAATCGATAGTTCAGACGATCCTAAGAGACGTGGGGGCATGTGCTGACCTCTTAGAGACCTGGAATCTATGCTTCGCCTCAATATTGTTTGTGTTTGTATAAATATAGTTCGAGAGTGATTCCAAACTTGTATTTACCTTAGTACGAGTGATACGGGGATTGGATAGAAGAGTATTCCCGCACCATAATTGTAAGGACACAAATTTCCAATTGAGTCCATATATTGTTTTGGCTCAATTCCGGACAAAAACATTTATTCATAGGATAGTATTTAATTGTAATATTCTTAAGCCTATGAAGTGTTTGTTGAAGACGTAGTGACAAAGAGTATAAAGCTTCATCAAATATGCCGGTTTGTGTGCCTCGTTTCTACGTCATCAACCATAGTTCCATGCTCCCAAGGTATGAATGCAATATTATATATATAGGAGCTTGGAACAAGTTTATTGGGTGTTAGGTTTTATAAAAACTGCATTTTGTTTTAAGAAAGTATTAATTAAAACTTTAAATAAATGTTTATAAAGTTTTCTGGGCTTAAATAAGAATATTTAAACTTTCTGGTATTTCGTTCGATAGAGTCGTTCGAACAAGATTGTCGTTCGAACGAAAATATCGTTCGAACGAACCTGCCAACGAGTTCCCACCAAGGTATACTGGTCCATCATTCGAAATGTCGTTCAAACGAGATTGTTCGTTCTAACGAGATTTCCAACGAGTTTCTAACGAGTTCAATCTGGAACGTCGTTAGAAGTCTCGTTCGAACGAAATGTCGTTCGAACGAGATGCCAGGCGGGAACAGTTTTTGGCAGTTTTGCACCCACTTCCCCACTTGATTTTTAACCAACTTTTTCAGACTTTATTATGATCGGGAATAACATTTTCCAATCTAACTTTTCCATACCATTTTCATCTCTTAGAGAGAGTTTGAGAGCAAATTGTTTTAAGGAAAATGTTCATGTTTTGAGTGAGATTTTTAGAGAAAAATTTCCATCACTCTAGTGTTTACACCCAAATGAGTTTATTCCAAGTTCTTATATACATATCAATTGCTTGGAGTTTGGCACCGGTTTTCTCTACACCGAATTGAAGAGAAGTTTTGGGTTTTGCTTCAACCACCCACAAATAAAGAAGAAGTGTTTCAAATGTTGTTTTACCTGTTTGGATAAAGGCTCCATGCTCGGGTGACGGTGACCATATAAAGTCCCATCGGTGGATTCCGAGACCGCGGTGGTATTCCAAGGTTATCCGCTAGGAAGAGGTGTCTACAATAAGAAGTGTCGAGGCTTGAGAGGGATCGAGTCGTGCGTTGTAAGTCTATCTGTCTTGTAGTTGTAATTTCGTATCTAGTGGATTTGTGGCTAGGCCCGTCCGAGGTTGTTTCCCGTCTTGGGTTTTTACTCGTACATCGCGGCGTAGTGTGATTGATTTATTTTATCTTGCAAAATAACGTAGAACGCATGTTTAGAATAACACAAGATAAAATTCGGTTTAAATTATCACACTAATTTAATTTGGGACTAAATTAAATATTAGGTAAAGTTTATTTAATTCAATTCATTTGCTAAAATTTGGTTTCGCCTAATTTGCTAATATTGAAAAATATGACTTAGGCAAATTCTAGGGCTTGGATTGATTAATTTGTTTAAGTGAGTATATTAATTGATTAATTTTACTTCACTTGGTGTAGTTTTAATTTGTTTCAAGAAAATTAAAATTTGGCTTTTGTTTTTAAAGTTGAACCATCACACCTTTACTCTTCCGCATTAAAAGGAAATTATAACTTTGATCAGAGCTTTGATTTAGAAAAGCTCGCGCTTTTTCAAATTGGTATCAGAGCTTTGATTAAGACAAGCTCAACGCTTTCAAATTGGTATCAGAGCCGGAGCGCTAAGTTATCGCGTTAAAGATCCGTTTTTCGGTTTTTTGTATTTCCTTACCTTTTTAGGTGTTTCAATTTTTTATCACTCTCATATTTTTTTCTCTCAATGGGACGTCTTAATGAAAATTTGTCCAATTTTAATGAAAATAAATTTTTTGATTTTCGAGTGGAATTAAATGGGCTTAACAAATGTAACGAAAATTTAAAGGAATTAAATTTGAGATTTGTAAAAAGAATTAAATTTCTTAAAAATGAAAATTCTTGTTTTAAAGCTCACATTGAGTCTTTACAAATATCCTTATCTCAAAAAGATATTTTTCGTGAAAAGCTCATGGAATTACATTCAAATTTTGATATTTTAGAAAAGTCCAAGAAAGAGAGTGAAAATCGTGAAAAGACTCTTAGGGACAAGTTTGCTCATATTGAGGGAGAGCGTGTTAACCTTCTAGGAATTATTGAAAATTTAAAGAAGGAGTCCCATAATTTTGAGGAGTCTAATTTATTACTTGAGTCCGAAATTTTAAAAATGAAAAATGATTTTCAAGACTCTAGTACTAGTTCTAATGGTTCTAGCACATCATGCTCAAATTCTTCCTTAGCTAAATCTAAAACCATTGTTTGTTTTAGAGGATCAATTTTGTCCAAAGACTTTAGAAAAGGTCACACCTTAGGTAACATTCCTCGTGTTTACACATGATTGCATTGTGGTAGGAAAGGTCACCTTAGGTCATATTGTTTTGATCATAAAAGAAGCCCAAAGAAATCTTTATCTAGCATTTCATTATTTCCCAATCCCCATCATTTTAAATATAAATCTATATAGGTTAGGAAATCATTATTAAATGCGCTAGATACAAGATTTGTTGATTCTCATTTACTATCACATTAAACCTCCCTTGCTAAATTTAAAGGTTGAATGTGTTAGTGTTTTATGCATACTCTAGTTTGTTTTGCTTCATATTATATATCATTGCTAGATGTATGCATGTTTAGTCATTTTCTAGTCATTGCCTTATTTCATATCACATGCTAGAAATTATGACTTGTTTATCTTTTTGTATTATATTTTGTGTTTGTATTAATTGAAAAATATAAAAAGATTTTTGTTTATCATTTGTGTTTTACTTATTTCATTTAAGCTTAATAAAAAATACAAATGATTTTTGTTTATTCTTTTGAGTATATATCTTTATTTTTGGTTAAAAATGTCAAAAAACTCAAAAAGATTTTATTTTGTATGTATTTTAGTTTGACACACTTTATGTGGCATATATTTGTGTTTGAATCCCATCTTTTACGCTCCCACGTGGCTAGAACTTTTGGTTTATATTTTCAATCCTTAAAATGTTCTTTACCATGTTTTATATGGAGTAGTTGGATTTTGTATTGATTAAATGGATTCTATTTTTATATGCCTCTTTTCACACATGCACGAGTTCTTTTGAAATCTTAATGTCACATGTTATATTTGATCTTTTTGAGGTGTTATCCTACTAATCTAGTCATCTACATATCTATGACCTAGGAGGACTAGTGCATGTCAAAATCCGTTGCATGTGAGATTTGTGTGAAACATGAAAAACATGATAAATATAAATGTGCACTGGGTAGGGCTCCGAAAGATGAATTAAATCCTTTGCGATAGTAAGCCATCGTTTATTGGATCTAAAAGAAATACGTGATCCAAAGGCCTAAAAACAGAATATTTGGCATTAAAAGGAAAACAATTGCCAAGGCCTATGTTTGTTTGATATATTCATTCGAAAACAAAAGAATATATATGCTTATTGAGGGAGAATTGGATGGTATATCAACGGTTTGCACAATGTCCGTTTATCCTAGTTGTCTTTAATGTCATGACTCTATTTGGTTTGTAGAATCATCATCATGCTAGGCTTGTATGCATTGTGTATGTTTGTTCATTGAGTTCAATCTTCATATTGTCATGTGAGGTTATATTTAAATGTGATAAAGTTTGCAATCAAATGAGAACTCCGTGAATGTTTATTAAGTGTTTGGGTCTAAATTTAATTGTTGCTAGTTCACACCCCAACACTTACATTTCCATATGACACATTTTTGCCATACGAGTGTGCAAACTTATTGTATTTTGTGTTATATGTGTGTTTATATCTATATATATATGCAAGTGCTTCATTGGTATATTTCTAGTTTTTATATATATGATATTTGTTTTGTCCTTGCCTATGCTTTTATTGCCCATATGCGTTCATGTCTTATCACTTTAAGCTTCAACATGCTTTTATGTTTATTAGTTCTTTATCCTTTGCCTATTCCTGAACAAAAAGGGGGAGAATGATGATAGGTGGAGAAATGGTATCTAATCCTATTATTATCATATCTTAGTTTGGGGGAGATTTATCTTAGGGGGAGACGTCTTTCTAAGTAGGTCATGTGTTTGATAAAGGGGAGAATTAATTTAGGGGGAGTAATTAATTAATTGCATTTAATACTTTGATATTCCCTATGCATTTGATGAGTTTGCTTAAGTGTGCAGGATTTCTTCTAAAGCGGCATTGTTTAAACGACAAAGCGTTTGATCCTTGGGTTGAGTCAAGTTTGGGTGGGTTATGTTTTTGAGTCTAGTGAGCTTGACGGCCCTTTAGGATTTTTTTTTGTTTGGTTTTTGTCCCGGAATAGCCAAAGGGGGAGATTTGTAAGGACACAAATTTCCAATTGAGTCCATATATAGTTTTGGCTCAATTCCGGACAAAAACATTTATTCATAGGATAGTATTTAATTGTAATATTCTCAAGCCTATGAAGTGTTTGTTGAAGACGTAGCGCAAAAGAGTATAAAGCTTCATCAAATATGCCGGTTTGTGTGCCTCGTTTCTACGTCATCAACCATAGTTCCATGCTCCCAAGGTATGAATGCAATATTATATATATAGGAGTGTGGAACAAGTTTATTGGGTGTTAGGTTTTATAAAAACTGCATTTTGTTTTAAGAAAGTATTAATTAAAACTTTAAATAAATGTTTACAAAGTTTTCTGGGCTTAAATAAGAATATTCAAACTTTCTGGTGTTTCGTTCGATAGAGTCGTTCGAACGAGATTGTCGTTCGAACGAAAATGTCGTTCGAACGAACCTGCCAACGAGTTCCCACCAAGGTATACTGGTCCATCGTTTGAAATGTCATTCGAACGAGATTGTTTGTTCTAACGAGATTTCCAACGAGTTTCTAACGAGTTCAATCTGGAACGTCGTTAGAAGTCTCGTTCGAACAAGATTTCGTTCGAACGAAATGTCGTTCGAACGAGATGCCAGGCGGGAACAATTTTTGGCAGTTTTTTGGCAGTTTTGCACCCACTTCCCCACTTGGTTTTTAACCAACTTTTTTAGACTTTATTATGTGCGGGAATAACATTTTCCAATCTAACTTTTCCATACCATTTTCATCTCTTAGAGAGAGTTTGAGAGAAAATTGTTTTAAGGAAAATGTTCATGTTTTGAGTGAGATTTTTAGAGAAAAATTTCCATCACTCTAGTGTTTACAGCCAAATGAGTTTATTCCAAGTTCTTATATACATATCAATTTCTTGGAGTTTGGCACCGGTTTTCTCTACACCGAATTGAAGAGAAGTTTTAGGTTTTGCTTCCACCACCCACAAATAAAGAAGAAGTGTTTCTAATGTTGTTTTACCCGTTTGGAGAAAGGCTCCATGCTCGGGTGACGGTGACCATATAAAGTCCCATCGGTGGATTCCGAGACCGCGGTGGTATTCCAAGGTTATCCGCTAGGAAGAGGTGTTTACAAGAAGAAGCATCGAGGCTTGAGAGGGATCGAATCGTGCGTTGTAAGTCTATCTGTCTTGTACTTGTAATTCCGTATCTAGTGGATTTGTGGCTAGGGCCGTCCGAGGTTGTTTCCCGTATTGGGTTTTTCCTCGTACATCGCGGTGTAGTGTGATTGGTTTATTTTATCTTGCAAAATAATGTAGAACGCATGTTTAGAATAACTCAAGATAAAATTCGGTTTAAATTATCACAATCATTTAATTGGGGACTAAATTAAATATTGGGTAAAGTTTATTTAATTCAAGTCATTTGCTAAAATTTGGTTTCGCCTAATTTGCTAATATTGATAAATATGACTTAGGCAAATTCTAGGGCTCGGATTGATTAATTGGTTTAAGTGAGTATATTAATTGATTAATTTTACTTCACTTGGTGTAATTTTAATTTGTTTCAAGAAAATTAAAATTTGTCTTTTGTTTTTAAAGTTGAACCATCACACCTTTACGCTTCCGCATTAAAAGGAAATTATAACTTTGATCAGAGCTTTGATTTAGAAAATCTCGCGCTTTTTCAAATTGGTATCAGAGCTTTGATTAAGACAAGCTCAACGCTTTCAATAATTATTATGTGGGGTGCCGTTAGAATATATATATTATATGAGTATTTAATATATATATATATATATATATATATATATATATATATATATTAAATTCTGGAACTTGGGAACTACCTACTATGCTTATGGTAAGTAAGATATGAATAATTATTTCAATTTGGGAATAAGTGTTTGAAAAGTATAATATATTGATGAGAGACTTTATTAGTAAATAAGGTTAAATGAGAACTATGTAGTTAAATGAAATGAACCTTTTAAACAGTTGAATTTGTCAGATTAAAATCTTACGAGCAAAATAAGATAAGATAAGTTAAACCGTTGGGAAGGTTAGTACGATAGGCGTGCACATTAGAAGAGAGGTGAGAAATTCTCAAGGGAGTGTCGCACTAATATGTTGTTGCATTGGCTAGTAAGCATTTTAAATACTTTCTAAACAAATTTTAAATCTTTTTTAGAATCGGGCTCTGACCCGTTTCCATTTTATTTTCTCTGTTATATATATATGTGTATATATTACAGGTGCCCAGCCACAGGGGCGTCTTGCATAGGATTCTTTGGAAGGAACGCGCTGCAGCTTAGGTGGGAGTTGCAGGCCTCTTGCTTAGACGACCTCATTTCTTGATTCCACTCCTACCATTTATTTTATCAGATGATCATGTGTCGCCCTTTTTCCATTATTCAGTTGTTTTATTGGATATTGTAATTCAGTTATTTCCAGAATTTGCACTTTGGTATTTATAATCGTCAGGATGTTTTCCTTTAAGTCTTAAATGTTGGGATTTTCTCAACTGGATGTTTAATTAATTGGATTGTTCGTTCGAGTGTAATTTTTGGTTGATTCTTAAATTATGAATTATGTAAAGTTTTAAAATATTGGTTTTGAATAAAATTTGGAAAGTAATATCTAAAATGGTTTTGACACTTAGCTTAATTATTTTGGGTGTTTAAATTGGAAATTTTATTTTGACGACAGTGATGCTAAGAATGAACCAACTGTCACCTTGATTTTAATTTAATAAAGGAGTGATCGCTCGGTATTTTATTAGGCAGGTTGTCACAACCAAGCCCCTCTAAAGTTCCCACGACGAGGTCGTTCGATAGAGCATGAAAGATCTCCTAGGCCCTGCCAAGCCTGGTCTCTCGTGAGTATCGTTTGACCTCACAGAAAATCATTATTCTTGTTACATCATTACAATTGTTATTTCTCATAGTCAATATAAACAAAGATACAATATGACTAATTAATATAACAAGCTAAAGTATGAGTTGCTACACTGAGCTGCCTCGGTCTCTTAATCCCAAATATTGTTGCTAATGGGGGATTATCTCTAATATCAAAATTAACATCAATTTCCCTCTACACAACTATATATATTCATCGATTAAAACATATTGATACATTTTTATTTCGATGAACTTATTTTTCATTAAAACCTCCTTATCCCCCTTTGAACTTTTCTTGTCCCATTTTTCTAGTAAATGTATCTTTCAACAAATATTCTCAACTCTTTTTACTTGCCTCCTAAATTCTTTCTTTTTTGTAATTTTCTCCTTATTGCTTACTCCTTTTTCTCTCTCTTTCTATTACATTTCCATAAACTATGTATTTAGTGAAAAAAAAATATTATGCTTTTCCCTCTCATTTACTATTGAAGTTTATTTTTAAATAAAAACCGTAATAAAAAGATATTTATTAAAAAAAATGAAGTCAACATATGGGACAATATAGTCGAAGTTCACACCCTCCACTAGGAATCCCTAGTTATACGCCTCAAGATCTTCAAGAGAATGAATATGTGGATCCTTCATCCCATTGTGAGGCGCCACATGAGAACTCAATGGGGCATGGATGTGGCCATAAAAGACTATCCGCTATCCCAAGTAGAATAACACAACTCCATGAATCTAGAGGAGCAGTTGATAGGTAGTCTGAGTAGTGGTACTATTCATAACTCATTATAGTCGGGACATGGATGAAGGGAAGAATATAGCCTAAAAATAAGGAAGAATAATGAGTAAATGAAATAACATGCATACATCTATAAAGGAAGATGAGTAAAGAACATACCATGTTTAAAGCCAGCCCACTCAGAAAGGGGTGTATCTCACCCTAAGAGTACACATGGAAAGCCCTCTTCTTAGGTTTGCTTATGCAATCACCTCCAACAGGGCTAACCATCCTCCTCATAAACTCTTAAAGAACCCATGTGAATGCTAAATACCTCAAAGGTCCATAACTAGATGAAAATAAGGCATTCAATATCTATAACACAACAATAGAAATACAAAGGAAAAGACCAAACAAACACAAAAAAAGGCATACCTTCCAAACTACCACATAACTGAAGAGACTTTTAGCCACCCCTATAGAAAGGGTGTAACGATCCGACCCGAACTTATGAATTTTTCGTGAGTCAACCTGATCCAAATAAGATGTCAGGTGTGAAGTGTTATGGAACAACCTAGATAATGTTGCTAGTCTAGTTTTATTTTAATTAACATTTCAGTTGTTAGTATGAGATTTCTATTTTAATATGAACTATGTGTGGGGACCATAGGGAGTACCCCGAAGTTGAAGTAAACAAATCTACTAACGAAAAAATATAAACAAAATATACTTACATGAATAACGCCCCAAAAATACGAAACCGCTCCCAACCTGCCGTAACAAAGTGGGAATGTGAACCTATTCCCTGTGGGATTTATACAAATAGAATATAAACGAACGACATAAATGTATACTCACACACTAAAACAACATTCATTATCGTTGGGACATGGATGGAGGGAAGAATATAACCTAAAAATAAGGAAGAATAATGAGTAAATGAAATAACATGCATACATCTAAAAAGTAAGATGAGTAAAGAACATACCATGTTTAAGGCCAACCCACTCAGAAAGGTGTGTATCTCACCCTAAGAGTACACATGGAAAGCCCTCTTCTTAGGTTTGCTTATGCAATCACCTCCAACGGGGCTAACCGTCCTCCTCTTGGACTCTTAAAGAACCCCTGTGAATGCTAAATACCTCAAAGGTCCATAAATAGATGAAAATAAGGCGTTCAATATCTATAACACAACAATAGAAATAAAAAGGAAAAGACCAAAAAAACACACAAAAAAGCGTACCTTCCAAACTACCACATAACTGAAGATACTCTTAGCCACCCCTAAAGAAAGGGTGTAGCGATCCGACCCGAACTTATGGATTTCCTGTGAGTCAACCTGATCCAAATCGGACGTCAGGTGTGAAGTGTTATGGAACAACCTATTTAATGTTGCTAGTCCAGTTTTATTTTAATTAACATTTCACTTGTTAGTATGAGATTTCCATTTTAAGATGAACTACGTGTGGGGACCATGGGGAGTACCCCGAAGTTGAAGTAAACAAAGCTAATAACGTAAATATAAACAAAATATACTTACATGTATAACGCCCCAAAAATATGAAACCGCTCCCAACCTACCATAACAAAGTGGGAATGTGAACCTATTCCCTGTGGGATTTATACAAATAGAATATAAACGAATGACATAAATGTATACTCACACACTAAAACCACATGCACGCAAAAATATTTACATATCTACATATGCATACCTTTGATAAATACACAAGCCAATGCGTTAACCGTTTTACTTTCAAAAAATCTTACTTATCCTGATTAGTTAAGCATAATCTAGTAAAGGGTTTCTTTAGTCATACTTAGCATTTCACCTTGGTCAACACTCCCAATGAAACACTTGAAACCATTACTCTTTATTTGATTCGAACCCATTCATTTACCGAAATTTAACCCTTTTCATTTATTACATTACACATTCGTATTTTCATTGAAAATCACTATTTCAACACACGCATTCACCATGATAGAAAATACTCATTTGTCATTTGAAAACCTTTTTTGATACATTCTTATGAAAAATTTGGGTTTGACAACTTGTTTTCTCAATTAACCATTTACCTATTTACCTTATCATTTTCCCTTATCTTTTGAACATTAATATATTTACACATTTACTTGTCCATTTCATCTTTATCGGAATATTTATTGCATTCATTTAAATTTGGTTGTATTAATGCATTTTAGCACACAACCCATTTCTTGGTATGTTCCAAAATTCCTTTATATTTTATCAGAATCTTCCAATACCACATACTTACACGGGCTCTACACCAATGGATATGCGCAACATATGCTCTGGCTAGTGATTTAGGATTTTTCACCCAAGGGCTTCAGGCCCTTCTTGCTTATTACCAGTTGCATCCAAGTCCTTATTAATGTGTTTGACATTTTACACATGTCCACATTATTCCATTTCCTTACTTCTACCCGGTCGAAGCCAAAACCCGGACTTAATTGTCTATTTTTCCATTAACACTTGGAAAATTTCTTCTTTCTTCTTTAGGTCCCTTTTCCACGAACATGTGATTTATACTAAAATCATTCATGCTTAAGGACTAGACTTATTACCAAATTACCCTTTGTTTACCAAACCTGTAATTTAGTTTTTTAACAAGTGTTATTTCTCCAAAATGATTATTAAGTTCCAACCTAACATTATAACACTTTAATCATTTTAACACTTGTTTAATATCACACTTTTGCCCAACTTTTAAACTTGTAAAATTGATAATTTTATTACATGAAATAGCACTCTTTACTGAAGACTAAAATTTTTCTTTTATGTTACTTTATGTTTAAATCTAGTAAAACAACCTCTAAACTCGCTCACATATTTATTTACAAAATACTACGAGTTTGTATGCGTAGAAAATGTACTATAAATGCTAAAATCCTATCAAATGGATTAAATGTGATTATCTTTCTAGAATTATGTAATGTTCACAACAAACATACTTTTCAAGTAAGTAAAGCATTCTTAATTTTCTTAAACTCAAAAATGTCCTTTTCTTCAAAAAGTTTTCCATTTTACAAAAACTTCGATATATTTATTTCATAAATATTATAACAACATTAACATCATTCCACATTTTTATTTCATAAAAATGTCCATTATTTCCTTTAACTAAAAATGCCCAAAATATCAATTTCACACATTTTTATTCCATAAAAATGTCCATTTTCAGTCTTACTAGAAAACACACTAAAATATTTTTTTTCTAACATTTTTATTCCAA
The DNA here is from genome assembly GCA_949130495.1 of Sambucus nigra. Lineage (NCBI taxonomy): Eukaryota > Viridiplantae > Streptophyta > Magnoliopsida > Dipsacales > Adoxaceae > Sambucus > Sambucus nigra. The sequence goes on along the minus strand of OX422224.1, from coordinate 135,930,607 downwards.
AATAAGTTTGTTCTCAGTCCTACTAGAAAATACACTAAAATAATATTTTCTAACATTTTTATTCCATAAAAATGTCCAGTGTCAGTGTTACTAGAAAGCACACTAAAATAATATTTTCTAACATTTTTATTTCATAAAAATGTCCATTTTCAGTGTTACTAAAAAAAACACTAAAATAATATTTTCTAACATTTTTAATCCATAAGTGTCCATGAATAGTATTCTTAATTTTATAGCACCTTTAAAACTCATTTAAAACTTCTTTTAAATGCCTATCTTTCTTCAAACCATCAAGTGTGTTCTTAATAAACTCATAAATACATTATAGGCATTTTTCTACACACTCTTACACTCAAATGGTGGAAAGTAGTAATCTGAAATTTTATCTAATTCAAAATCCACTTTAAAAATCTTTATTTGAAACCCATTTGTTCATGAAATCATAGATATCAACCAATAAACTCCATGGATGCAAACTATCATAAATCCTACATATATTAAGCCTAACATATATAAATAATAATTTGAAATTATAGTCATCAATAAACCTAAACTAAGATTAGTAAATCCCACCTTAAATGAACTCTCAAAATGGTGTAGATATTCGATAAGATGGAGGACCCACCACCTCCAAATGTGGCCTCGAGGGGGTCTCTAAAAGCCCACCAAATCTTGTGTCCATGAATCCATTCTCCATCTTCACGTAAAATCTTTTCAAACTTCAAGGATCCTTATTCAAAACCCATCTTCAAATACCCAACAAGACTTTAAGAACATCGTCTTCTACATTGGAATAAGTTCAGTTAGGGTTTCTACGTGTTTAGGAGCTTGGGTGTCGTCTATAATGGTGGTAAATGGGAATGGGTGTGGTAAGGAAGAGTGAGAATATTCTGGGGTAAAAGGTTGTTTTTCCATGGAATCTCAATGTATAGAGAAATAGAGGGTGTAAATATGATGGTGTATAGTGGAAAATGGCCCTCCCACAGTTCTCTCACTCTCCCTTACAACAAAAATATGAGGCTTTATGGTTTAAAAGGGGTAGATTTTCATCCTAAAATAATCACATATCAGTTATAAACAATCCTATGATTGACAACACATAGATCCGATGGGTAAACTCATGAAAACACTTAAAAAAACCCACCTAGGCTTAACTGTGACCTGCGGTTGACAGCGACCAGGCTGCCGGTCGATCGGGTCCAAGGAAAAATTTCTCCTCTTTTACTTATTTTTAAAACATGGTATTAATTTATATATTTTTAGGACCCAATAAAAGGGGTCAAATAATTTTTCTCGTTCTCAAGGGCTTCTACAAAAATCGTGCAACGTTATGACTTAACATGTCGCGTACTAACACTATTATCGTATAATATTAACCATGTTTGTGTCAAATCTGTTCCTCGACTAATTTGTGTCCTTCTACCTTAATGTGCTAATTATAATCACTCAAATATGAAAATGCATCCATGCAGATCATGCAACATGGAACTTTCATTTTAATCCCTATGTGCGATGTGTCACTTTTTGTATAATTTTGGCTCAATACTAATGCACCTATATTCTCCAATTATTTCTTCGATTAAAATACCAAACTTTTATAAAAATATATTTATTTCTAGGGAGGGTATCACAAAGGGAGATCATTCTACATTAAAGGAACCCAAGAGCAAAAATTCACCCGTCATATTGACGAATGTAGTTGAAGTATTGAAGAAGGAAGAGAAAATCCTCATGAACTGCCTTGCCATGAAAGTAATAGATGGTGTGGCTCACCAAGAAAACCATGAAGGTCTGCGTGAATTGAAGAATCCGACCTCATATATCACTAAGCACCTCCACTATGCCCGCGTGTGGTTATCAATAGTAGTGAGTGCAAGAATCTCCGCCGTGAAAATCACAAGTATAAACCCTATCGCATCCTGAATAGCATCCACTAGTTGTATGATATTTTTGGGAATCATTACTCGGAATGGATATAATGACAGACCAATCAAGACGTGAAAATATAGTATAATGTGGAAAGAATAAGTCATGCCGCACCACCTCTTCGTTCGAGCCTGAATCACTAGAGTGTCATGGAACCTCAACAGAGAATATAAAAAATGCGTAAAGCCCAAATATTTCACTCTATCATGTATAATAATAGAAAACTACGCATGAGTCCATAAAGTCACCACATTCTTGGTAAACCCTTAAGACGGAAGCGAGTGGCACTATCTTATTGAAGTACATAGAAATTTAAGTTAGAGAAATACATAACAATAAAAGAGTGATAAAACATAAAAAAATAATAATCGAACATACCGGACCACTATACACAATAATGAACAAATGAGTGATAGGATCTTGTAGTAAGATATCGTGATCCCTAAGTCGAGGCATGTGGTGTAGAATGTTTAAATCCCTCACCGCCAGGTCCATAGGTATATTTATGCCCACTTAATCGTCGGGCTCCCCAGCCTGCGACTGAAATATAGCATTCGGGTAATCACCCAAAAGGATTTCTAATAGTTACCCAAGCTACCTCTCGGCCATACTGAGCGACTCAAAGAAAAAAAAAAGTAAAAAACTTTCAAATACAGAGAAAGTAACCGAACGAGAGAAGCTAGAGAGAGTGAAAACTGATAATGAGAAAAATGGTGAAATCACAATTATATAAGAAAGATCTAAGAGTTTGACCAATCGGTCAAGCGCGTAATTTCTCAATCGATCAAACATGCCCAACAAGTTCCTTATCGGTCCTTCCTCAGTTGATAATTCAAAAATCTTTTTTTTTTAAATCAACAAATTAAAAAATTCACCCATTTCTTAAAAAAATCGACAAAATCCTCAAAATTCATTACATATTACCTCAAAGGTAGAAATACCAAAAATCATGGAGATGATTTTCCAAATGATCTTGTGTGTTTATAAAAACCCTATCTCATGCGGATAGTTTCCAAATGATTTGGTGGGTCAAAAAACACAGTCTCATGTGGATGGGCTTCCAAATGATTATGTATATCAACAAACACTCTGTCCCCTACGGACAACTTAAAAAGAAAACTCAATTTATCATGTGGAGGTTAAACATTGATAGGTCGTAATGTAACATAACATCATCTCCCACGAACATTTCAAATACCCACTACATTAGTAAAATAGTCGAATGATCAGTACAGTCCTTTGGAGTAAAATTCAAAAGAACGAACCCTCCAAGGGAGCATAATCACTAGTTTACTAATAAAAATAGAAATTTCCCCAATAGTTGCATAAAGAGTGTCTTTCTTTACAATAATGTTTGCCCAAAATGAACTCTGTTACTGAGAGGCTCTATTGACACCCCATACTACTCCTTAAAGGTAGAAATTCCAATTATGGTCTCCTAGAGGACCAAATGGAATACCAAACTCAAGGATACTTACTTAAAGGCTTAAAACACTAAGAGGCCCATAATGGAATCAACTAAATAAGTCAACTAGTATAGAAAAAGAACTATGACCCAAATGAAAATTTTCTTCAACAATCAGTCTAAGGTACATGACACCCTTAACCGATCTGTTCTTTTCTGAGATAGTTTGCCTATAAAAAGTTGCACTCACCAACCATTTCAGGAATAATTAACTCTAGTATTAAATTCTATTTTGTCCAAGACCATTTTTTTCTCTAAAAAGAACCTGTGGCCATCCTGAGGGGTCAGTCTTCGGAGGTGGATCCATTCTTCCTTACTCTTTTTGGTGTGAGGGAGATCTTGCATCCTTTATCGGGGAGCTCGGTCATCGCTAATGTTGGATGATATACCAATCCTTGTGAAACAGGAAAAAAAATGTTTTCGCAATGAGAGAACGTCATCAAGGACAATACTAATGCTTCTGAAACTAAGTAATTCAAGGGTCTCAGGAATTAGTTACAGACTGGGAAGGTATTGGGTACTCATATCTCCCTTTCGGTATCTCATGGTATGTGTTAATCTTCTCCTGTAGAACTCTGTGATGTGTGTGCTTATGTTCATAATATAAACGAAGGATGGAACCATTCGACTAGAGACATGGATAAAGGCAGAGTGAGGAGTGTTACCAAAATCGTAATAATAATATGATTTAAGTGTTGGCTGATATTGAGTACATCAAGAAGACACAATAAAACAAGCATATAAAATGTATAATAAAATGAATAAAGTGACAAATGTATGTGGGAGGAATCGAGTCGAGGGATTTACCCAAGATGCCTATGTAGCTCCGGGGCATCAAAGTTCACGTAGTTTGAAGACAATATCGGGGTGGGGTTTAATCGATAAATCCAACCGAGGAATTTATTATATATATGTGTGCGTGTCGAAAAACGTATTTAAGTGTGAGAAAATGTGACGAGAAATCCCCGTTTGGAATTTACAAGTGAACCCTATTTTTTTTTTTGGCTTTTCTATGAAAATAAAGTATGTGCGGGTACTAATAATAAAAAGTTTGGAATTAAGATGTGTGATGTACTTGAGTGAAAATAAAATAACTAATGCAAAATTAGGAGAATTTAAATACAAGGGGGGAGGAATAGCCCTCCTTATGAAGGCTAGATATATCTCGTAGATGGTGGTTGGAGGAGATGGGTGGCAATTTACTCAAAAGAGTATGAAAAAGATGGAAGGAATATGGGAAATGGGATTTTAAGGAAAGAACAACTCTAAAATTCAAGGAACTTCTCTCTGAAATGTTGAGAAAGACGTTCAGGGGTACTTTTCAAAGTGAGGTTATGGTGTATATTTCTAAGGACAAGGGGTGCCAATAGGCATGAATCTAGAACTGCCTATCCTCATGGAGTCCTAGATACAATACCGATAGGCAGGTTCCTGAGGGTGCCATTCGTTAGTCTGAGGCATGGTTTTTAGAAAAAACAGTCATAAAATGTGAACCGCGAGTCAAAAATGCATACGAGGTGGATTATTGGGAAGGGCATTCAGAGTACTTTAAGAATCCATTGAGTGACTACTGGGTTTAATAGTTTACCGAAGTCAAATGGTCTCAAAAGCTCCCATTGGTCACTAGACATGATATTCCAAGAGGAAAATGGATCGTTCATCTGAAACGTAAGACTAATTTATGCATGGGATAAACCATTGTAAAGGGTATTTAGTGCTCTTAGAGATTTCATTCAACTTCATTCAGTTCAGAGAGTTCACCTTAGATCATTCATCCATACCTTAAGGCTAATTTGATCATGAGGCAGACCATTATAAAGGATATTCAGAGCCCTTGTAATATTCATTCAGCTTCGTTCGAGCTTAAGAGTTAACATGAGTTAAATGGAGATAGGGAGCATTAGTGGCCTCCAAATCAGTTTTCAGTGTAAAACAAATCGTTCATCCGAATCATAAGTCCAATTCACACACGCGATAGACCATTGAAAAGGCTATTAGATACCTTCAAAGATTCATTAATCTTTCTCTCCGGTGAGGAGGTTAATCAGAGTCAAACAGGAGGGCCTCTAGATCAGTACTCAGTGTATAACCTAGGTTTTGCGGTGAATGAGGGAGTGCTAGAGACTTAAAGATGTACTTAAGGGGGTCCTAGGATAAGGTGTCTATAGATAGACACTCAATGAGTAAGATTGGAATAAGTGAAGGCCATCAAATTATAGACACCCTATTGACATTGGGAAAAATGTTTTTTAGGTCGATTATGAGGACCTAGAGGATGAGGTTGACTAATTCAGCAGGTCGGGGTTAGTTAGGTAATGAGGATGATCGATTAGTGGGTTGTGGTTAGTTTTGAAGACCTAAGGAAGTGAAGATGACCACTTAGCAGTGGGAGGACCTAAGAGATGAGGATTGCCAATTTTGCGGGCTGAGGTCAACTTTAAGGACCTAAACACATGGGGTTGACCGATTTAACAGGTCGAGGTCAGTTTTGACTAGGTAAAGAGATGAGGATGATATATTCCACAGACCGAGGTCAATTTTGTGGACCTAAAGAGATGAGGACAATCGATTCAGTGGGTCAAGGTTAATTATGTTGGGGATGGCCAATTTTACAGGCCGAGTTCAATTCTGAGGACCTAAAGTTGTGACGACCAATTTTGAAGGCTAAGGTTAATTTTGAGGACCTAAAGTGATAATGTCTAATTTTGAGGGTCGATGTTAATTATGAGGACCTTAAGTTGTAGCGACCAATCTTGAGGTAGAAGGTCAATTATGTGGACCTTAAGTGATGACGACCGATTTTGAGGTCCGAGGTAAATTTTGAGGATATAAAGTTGTCGTGACCAATTCTAATGGTCAAGGTCAATTCTATGGACCTTAAATGATGATGACCGATTCTAAGGGCCAAGGCCAATTATAAGAACTTTAGGAGACGAGGATGACCAATTCAATAGGTCAAGGACAATTTCGAGGACCTAAAGAGGCGAGGATGAACAATTCTATTGGTTGAAGTCAGTTCTGAGGACCTAAGGAGATGAAGATGACCGTTTTAGTATGTTAAAGATGTGCCAACATTGGTTCTAAGTTGTCAGGGAGATCAATTCGATGGGTCGAGATTAATTATAAAGTTATGCTAGGGTTGACCAATTCTAAGGGCCGAGGTCAATCCTGAGGACCTAATGCTGAAACAATCAATTTTGAGGGACGAGATCAATTCTGAGGACCCGAAGTTATATCTCGGGGACTTGCTCTCTAGGGATATTTAAATTATCTTGGGGGAGCAGATGCTTCTGTGGTTCTACTAGGATTGTGTTATTTTGAGGATCCACTAGGGAAGGATTTATCTTTGAGATATCCGGCTATGGATTATATTTTCTTTAAGACTCCACTGGGGGATGTTTAGGATGAGGAAATGTAGACTTGGATGAGGTCAAATTGTTTGTTGTGCTGATGGAATATTTTTAGTACATGTGTGTAAGATACATCCAGTTGGGGATTATATTAGGGATAAAAGTGTAAAAATCCTATTGGGGATTTCGAGAGTTTGGAAATGGGCTTACTACTCCAAAAATCATTTTCTTGAGAAAAATGAGGTTCCATATTTTTCTGGATTTTTCTGGCATTTTCTGTACAAAACTTATAGGGGTGGATGTGACTGATGGGAAATAAGTGAGGCATGATAAAATTCTTATTGCATATGGCTGAGGCATGATAACAGTCTTTTTGCATATGGTCATTGTCTTTAAAATTTCACTCTAAAAAATCCCTTGAATACCTACAAAACTTGTTAAACAACTCGTATTGTTGTAAGTACGATTTCAATCCAACTTTCAAGGTGAAACAAAAAGCGTGAATCCTTGTATTTTAATTTTAATAAATGTTTTTATATTTTCTATTTTTTAAAACAACTTCAAGTTAGAATGAATTGATTACTGCTAAAAACAAATGTGATTAAATAAAGTAAAAGTAATACGTGAAGATATTAAAGAGATGAGATTACACCACGTGTTCAGTTATTTAGAACTTCTTAATTTATTCAATTGAAATATTTTGAGATAATATTAAATTCATAAAAAAACTCTCGTTACAATTATAAATTCAATAATATATTTTTCAGAAAACTAATTTAAAATGTAACGCTTTAAATAATTAAGATTTATACTCTTTTTTAATAAATTACCCGCTAAAATTAATTTAATAAAAATTGTATGAATCCTTGAATTTTCACACCAAATTAATATTAAATTTTAGGAAAATCTTATTGCTCTTTCGATTCCCAAAATCAAATATTAAAACTAAATTAATTTACTATATCTCGATACGTCAATTAATTTGTGATAATTAAAAATTAATTCACCGAGAAATATGACAATCGATAAAATTAATTAGTTAAATTAAAATCCTATGCGGTTTCATCTCACCCCTTGAACAGAGTGTTTAGCCTAACATTATCATATTAGAACATAGAGAACAATCATAAAAAATAGAGACAAAAACTTTGATTAAGAGTATAGCACAATTCATAAGTCTTCTTGTCGAATTGTAATCTTTTAATGCCTCTAATGCATCATAGTTGTTCACAATATCCTCTCTTGATTACAAAAATGAAAATAATAAATTAAATCTAAAAACTATTCAAAAGATAAACTATTTTTTTTTTAATTTTGTTTATCTTCCTAAACTATACAAAAATGAAACTGCAAATAATGTCGTTCAAGTTTCTCTCTTATTTCGTGTATGTGTGAGAGCCTTCTAAATGAGCTGACATTTCCTTCTTTAAAAAGCCATGAAGTGGGTTGAATAATTAAGAGATTATTCAGATTTTATTTAGGCTAAGTTTAAGGTTAAAAACGCAAGGCATGTGGGATTTGACAGAGGATGTGGGAGTTCCTATTTTCTTGTCTTAGTTAACAGGTGAGAGAAAAATGGGTATGTATGATTTTGGGTTTGAATATGGGTTGGATGAATATTTTGCTAGTTCACAATATGCGTATATGGGTAGAGTTGGTTTGGAAGTCAGGTTGGAAGATTGGGTTTGACAGCCTGGGAGGTGATGGGTCTGACTAGTTTGACTGTTGTCGTCGACCGTGAGAGGGTTATGGCAATGGCCGGAGGTGTTGGTTAGAGATTTAAGGAAATGGGTTGGAGTATTAAGGTTGGCTATGGCTACCATAGTGGGTGTTTGAAATTATGGTGAAGATTGGTGGGTAGGGGAGAGAGTATGAGGTGTGAGGTGTTTAGGTGAGTGTGGGTGTACGATAGTAGGGTGTTTGTGTATTTAGATTTAAAATAAATAAATAAAATGAAATGAAAATTAATAAAATAGTTAAAACCTAAAAAAAATCTAAGACTAAAAATTAAAACTTAAAAAAATTAAACTCCTAAAAAAAAATTATAAAATCTATTAAAACATATAAATAAATAAATTCCTAACCTAAAAATAAAAGATTAAAATAATAAAATAAATTAGACTAACTAAAAACTAAAATAAAATAAAGAAAAATCTGATAAAAACAGAGGACGCACAACAAGGAAACCTAATATTTATAATTATACACATGCAAATAAAATATGAAATCCTAAAAATTGTACACGACACAAATAAAAATCTAAAAAAAAATAAAACTACGAACTAAACACACACGAGGCTCGGGTCATGGTTTGGGCCCGGTTTACTCATAGGTTTGGTACATGTGTGGGTTTAGGGTATCAGAACTCATCTCGGCGAGAAAAAAGGTTTTCCTAACTTCAGTATGGCTTTAATTTCTTGATTGAACTTTTGTGACCGCTAATCTGTCGCAATTATGTCAATTTTGAACAATTTGATACATCGACTGCCTATTGACTTGTAATATAGATAAATACAAACATAAGAACTTTTTTTAATTAAAAACGAGTGACTAAAATGCATTTGTTTGGGGTGTAAAATCAACACTTTTATGTTCTTGTCAAAGCAAATAGTCTTTCTATTTATTTTTCTTATGTTTAAAGAATTTTTGGTGGCAACGAGTGGAGATATCATCCATCTCTGGTTTTTGTTGATTTTTAGGACAATTTTCAAAGTCCGAATGTATGATTGGGGGATCCTGACCTTGGCATGATTCTATTCTTTTATGGATGCCTTGAAACGGTATTGTAGCCAGACTTTTACAGGAGCCACATACATTCTTGAGGTAACCTTGGGTTAATCTTCCCTTTTCGTGCATTTCCCTGCATTCTTCATTGGTTTCTTTTCCAGATGAGATTCTAAAGGTGGTCCGGTGTAATCTGGGGTTGATAGCCTTAAAGGATGAGAGCTTGGGGGGACCTCGGTTGGATATCTTATAGCTTGGAGATTATCGGTATGTATGATTGGTGGGCCTTTGTTAGACTTTATTCAATTTCCCCTGGTTTCTCCTGCACCAAGTCGATTGGGAACAGACTGTGCCCCCTTATATAATATTTTTCCCAATAGAGGATTTGATTGAATCGTTGAGGATGATGATGGGATATTTTTGGCAGCATCATCATCCATCATTCCATTCGCCACATTTTGTGGGAGGATCCTAGCTTGTATCTGGGGATTACTTGTGATGTCTATAAAAGCGGTTAATAGAGAAATTCATGGAGGAAGAGACCGGCCAAAGGTGGTTCATGGATTTTGACACAGTAGAAGATGGCATTATGGTTTTGTCCAGGTTTATCAGGGCGTATCACTCCATGCAGAGTATATGGAATGACAATCAGAAATGGGGAACTTAGGACCTTCAGGTACTGGTAACGATGATGAAGCGGGGTCGTTCAGGAGTTTAAGGTAGTGACTTCGAAGCTTTTGGTGATTTTTATAAAGCTGTGGTGATTGGGTGTTATTGTGTTTAGGGTTTGGGGATAATTTTGTGTAGTTTTGTTTAGGGTTACGTTATTTTAGGAACATTTTGGTCAGCGAAGAGGAGTGATTGGTTTGAATCCCTTCATTAATACAACGTGTAACAAAGCTATTTTCCTTAATCACAAATAAAAGTTAATTTTGAACATATTTTATTATGCCACTTGATGAGTTTTTTTCATTTGATATATCTATACCAAACGTTTAAGGCATATAAAGTACTTTTGTTCATGTAAATGATAAAAAGAACCGTCATTCTCAGAGGTTAGAAAAGAATAGCAGTTTATGAAAAAGGAGGAGACCAGACCCATGTATGGCGTATGGGCTGCCAATGTGACTTTTGGGGGATTTAAAAATTTCATGAGTTTTATTTTAAAAAATGAAATGTTTTTTAAAGGATTAGTTCCCACGTAGTTTTGGGTAGGGGAAATGGAGACTTTTTTTATAATAGAACGTGGATGAGAAGAGTCGTAGGGCGCTTAGATTTCGAACTAAGGGTAAAATTTCTTGAGACGGTCTAGGTTGACTAGACGTGCCAATTATTCTCCATCGAGGTCTACGAGCATAGCGGCGCCTTCTGGTAGAGTCTTCTTCATGATGTAGGGGCCGCTCCAATTCTGCTTAAATTTCCCACTGGGTTAGCTGACGGGTTCTATAATCTCTTTAAGGTCAAGGCCTCTTTCTTGGACACCACAATCCTTGAATTTTCTATTAAATGATCGTCCTATTGGGTGATGGTAACCTTGTATATGGTACAGAGCCTTTAGTCTATTTTCATCCAAGAATAATATTTCATTAGAGTGGTTTCGATGCCATTCTTGTTCATTAACGTTTCTTTCATGTAGGACATAAAGGGAAGATATTTTTAGCTCAACGGGTAGGACTAATTCCATGTTGTATACTAGAGAATAAGGGATAGACACAGTAGGCATTCTTATTGAAGTGTTATAGCCTCAAAGGGCGTAAGGGATCTCGTTGAATTAATCAATGCAACTCCCGATCATCTTTTTGACTAAGGTCTTGTGAGGTTTATTGGGGCTACAATGGCACCATTGGTTTGGGTCGATAGGGCGAAGATTTGTGTTTCCGAATCCTATACTCTTCGACTAGTTCTGTAACCTTATCTTTAAAATGGATCCCATTATCTGACACGAGCAAATGGGGAACTCCATTTTGGAAGATAATGTTCTTTCTAATAAACTTGGCCACTTTATTTCATTTAGCACCGCATATGACTCATCTTTGACCCATTTGGTGAAGTAATTAATGATGAACATGATGAATTTAGGGCGGTCGTTTAAAGATTTAGGATGACTTTCCCTATGATATCAATGCTCTTGATGGTGAAGGTCCAATGAGAGCTCATGTTGTATAGATTCGAGGGAGGCAAGTGTTGGAAGTTAGTGAACTATTGGCATTTGAGGCATCTTTGAACATAGGTAGTGCAATCTTGTACTATGTTTGTATAATAGTACTCTTAAAGAATTATATTTTTTTCAAGCATGTGATCATTCATGTGGGGCCTTCATTCCCTACTGTGGATTTTTTACATCATTTGTTCAACATCAGCCCCTGCTATATAGTGCAAATGGGTTCCATCAAAGTTTCTCTTGAACAATGATTTATCACAGATGATGCACTGGGAGCTAGTTTGCAAAGGTTTAATGATTTTTCTTATCGACATCTTGGGGATACCTACCATGTTTGAGGAGGCACCAAATGTCATAATACCATAATTTGACCATATTAGAATCTTCCTTAGGAATTAGTTCATTGTGATAGTAGTGCATAGGCTTAGCCCATTTATGAACCAGGAAAGGGGACATTATTATTCCTTTGGGCATGTAGACCATGGATGCCTGGGTAGCAAGGGCATCCACCCGGTTGTTCTTGAACGGGACAAGTGGTGCAAGCTGACATCATTAAAGTAGGAGGCCAGTTCTTTTAAGTGTGTATGGAAGGGTAGGAGCTTTTCGTCTTTGACTTTCCATTTATGAAGGATTTAGTCGATTATTAGGGAAGAGCCTTTGTAGAGGTCTAGGTAACGAATTCCTTTCTGGAGGGCGATCTTGAGGCCTACATTGCATGCCTTTTACCCGATCATGTTGTTGGTGCAAAGGATGTCTAGTTTGATGACAATTAGGGTGTTAAAGTCATCAGGGGCGATAAGGAGTAATCTAATGGCACCTCCGTCAAAGAACATTTACCATTTGAGGTCCTCCCAAAAGGTTCAGAAAATATGTTCATCCAGGAATTTAGAGACCCAAACATCATCTGTTTCCATAGGGTAATCGGTAAGGTAGCCAGAGATGTCTCGCCCTTTCATAGCTTTCTATGTGATGTACACAATATCAAACTCGACAATCAATCAATGGTCCATTCGGCTGGACAAAGCTGGATTTGCTAGAAATTAATTAAAAGAATCCATATGAGATACAAGTCTTATGGAGAAGGCAAGCATGTAATGCCATAATTTCTATGTAACCCGTACCCGAGCACTGCATAATTTCTCTAAAGTAGTGTAGTTGACTTATTACTCAACCAAATTACGATTGGCATAATAAAGGTCTCTTTCCTTACAAGTTTATTAAATGTATTGGTCTATCAAAGCCCCTACTATAAGTTATACAAAGGTTAAGTAAAAGAGTAGGGGAGACCTAGCTACAGAGGTATAAGCATTGAAGGTCAGGTGAGGTTTTTCTTGATTCAGTCAAATTCTTCTTGGCATGACTTATTCGAGGCTTTGGTTGAATCTTTTCGGAGAAGCTTCAAATTTTTTTTTCATGTAGAAGTCAGCTTACTGATGAATTGATGGATGTATTATACTTTACCTAGGAATCCTCTGACTTCCTTTTCCAACTGTGGTTGTGGAATCTTAAGTATGGCTTTCAGCTCGGCACGGTATGCTTTGATTACCTTTTCACTGACCATGAATCAGCAAGAGTTTTACTTTCGTGATGACAAAAATTCTTTTATGTGAGTTTAAACACATGGTATTGCCACATTCTCTAGAATAACTTTTAGAGGGGGGGGGGGGGGGGATATTACCTTCCCGAGTCTTAGATTTGATTATCATATCGTCTACATAAACCTTAACCTCTTTATGAATAAAATCATGGAGGATATTATGGAAACACTTTCGTATGTTGCCTTGGAATTCTTGAGTTAAAATGGCATGACAGTGTAGCATAAGGCTCCCCATAGGGTGATGAAGTTAGTTTTGTCCTAATCGTTAAGGTGCATCTTGATCTGTTTGTATTTGGAAAATCCATCGACAAATTAGTTGAGGGCGTGTCTAGACGTGTTGTCCATGATTATGTAAATATTGGGTAATGGGTACTCTTCCTTTGGGGATGCTTTATTCAAATCCTTATAGTTGATGTACATGTATACTTTACCTCCTAACTTCAGCTCAGGGAAGATGTTGGTGAGATATATAGGATATTCGAGTATGCGAATGAAACTTATGTTTAACTATTTAACCACTTCTTATTTGATTTTGAGCAACCATTAGAGACAAACCTTCCTTAGCTTTTGTTTAATCGGTGTATATTATGGGAATGTCGGGATCTCATGTTGATTTATTTTTGGGTCAATGTCAAGCATGTCATTGTAGGACCATGCAAAGATGCCTATGAATTCCTTTACTACCTCTTCAAATTATGCACTCTCATGCTCATTAAGGGTGGACCCTATCCTAATCTCACATCGATGGCTACTAGATTCAAGACTAATACCAACAGTCTCATCATCATTAGTTTGAACGCGGTTATGTTATTTGTTATTCTCCTTATTAGGAATAACTAAGAGTTGTTCATTTACAAAACATCATCATCAGGCGTTTGATTAGAATTAAGACAATTAATGCAAGATACTTGAAATCTTTATTTATTTTATTTTCAGGAAAAAAACATTGAGAACCTTATCAAAAGAGGTCTTATTTACATTGATAGTAGCGCCTGGTAGACTTTTGATAGGGGAGCATAGAGCTCAGTGTACTCTTTTTTGGTAGGGTTAGGGTGACTATACTATGGTGGAGAGGTAGTAGGTTGGGAAATGTTATTGATGGTTGAGACTATAGCGTTGATGGGTTTCTCATATATCCCTGGAGTGAACACTCCGATCATATTCTTTGGCCTAAATTCGACTTTGGCAACACCTTCCAGGATCTCTACATCAGCCTCTCTATGGGATCAAAAGTGTGGGTAGTACTATCCAGCCACGGATGCTCGTATTTAGGGTAAGATGTTCTTCATAATAATGACCTGTTATTCCTCGGAGGGTCTATTGGTCTTGGTAGCATCTTTCTCGCTCCACCTTCCTATGAAGATACTAACTATTTTTCCAGGGTTTTGCTTAAGATGATCTAGATCTCAGTGCGTAATCTGTAGATCCTCATTGTACTTGTACTAGGATATGAATTATTGGGGAAAATCCTCCTAACTATGGATTTTAGATTCTTAGAGTGATAGAAACTAATAGAGTGTGCTTTCTTTCACGATATACTGGAAGATCTGGGATAATATTTATTCAAAGGCACCACAGAGGGTCATGGATCGATGATAGCTTCTAAGGTGAACCATTGGGGGTGTGCTTCCCCTAAACTTCTGGATGTTTAGCATTTTGAACTTCTCTAGTTGTCTAGATTTAGGATAGGGAAACATATGCTAGTAGTCCATGTAGTTCCCTTATATCTTGACTTGGCCAAAAAACTTTAATAACAACTTAAGGTTTTCCTTTACCTTATTCAATTACTCCTTCTAAGGATCCATAAGAACTAGCAAATTAGCCCCTCGTTGGGAAAGGCTTCGGATAGGGAACTGAGCTGGAGGTGGCCTATTGGAAGGTGGGGAATGTGGAGAATACATATACTCTTCTGGGACCCAAATAAGTTGGGGAGAGAGTGGTACCATGACATGAGGAAAGAGAATGTAAAGTTCTCTGGGAATCTAGGACCGATGGCACTGTATATCATGGACCTTGGTTTGAAGGTTGTCAATATTAGTAGTGATTTGGGATAAGATGGTCATTAGATCAGGATGAACATTTGGTGGTTGTTCGACGTTCTCAATGAAGAGACCATGAAGGTAAAGCCAAAACTTCGATGAGGTAGCAGAAGAAGGGATGAAGCTTTGGGGCAGTTTAATGGAAGACCGAAGCCAATAGAGAGCCAGACCAAAATCATTTATGAGATCGACCTGAGAGGGAAAAGGGTTCAAATTTATTTTTAAAATAAAGAGGGAGAAGATTTTGGGTATTTCTGAAGGAGGGGAAAAGAAATATTTTTATTATTTTTGGAAAATGAGGGAAAAGGGAGAAGAATCTCAGCATTATTATTAATGTTATTATTAGGTTATCACTTGCATTAGGTTTTACTAAATGTAGACAAAATGCTAGACAAGACACAAGCTTAGGAATATAGGGTTTAAAAAATATGTAGGACATGGTTGGGCTTGTATCTAAGCTCATAGACGGGGTCATGTTTTGAAAAAAGTGGAAATTGTGCAAAAATTCAAGCGGTATCCAAAATTTTGGTAGAGTTTAGCATGGTAATCGAAAAACTAAAAGTGAGTGTCCTAGGTTTGACACTTATATGAGGTTTATGTAATTATTGGTTTACTAGAAGGGTTTATCCCTTTGGTATTACTTCCAAGATATAACTCTTGCCTATATGAGTAATCATTCATCGGTATGTGTAGAAAATCCATTTGATATACCTGAGTTCATGTGAATTGTCTCACTATATACCTCATGGGGAAAATACATGTGGAAGAGAATTTGGTATACTCAACTTATGTAAATAAGTTCCCAACTATATACCTCCCATCAAGAGTTTAGTTAGGCAATACGATGCAGTGGGAACCGTTCGATATACATTAAAGTTATGAAGCCAATGGTAGGTGAGAGTCATATATAACTATGACCTACAGATACGACGCCTATCACAAAGTGACCACCCAACCCGGGATAAAATTTTGGTTAATATAGCCACGCTCTTTGTAATGTAATGCGCAAAAATATATGAGTCTTAACTAACGTATTATTGATAGAGAGTAGATTTTTATCCTTTTTTATTTGCACAATGAGTAAAGGGAAACCTTTAATAATAGGGAGCATATACAAGTATATCTAGCAAGGAAACTTTACTATGCATGGATACATGCGAATGAGTATGTGACATGGGAGTATATGAAAGTGAATGTGTGGAGTAGTGAACCTATAATGGATCAACTACAAGTGATTTGTAACATGTGTAAATGAGCATGTATACAAGTGTAAGAAGTGTGGTTGTGTGCAAGTGAAGCCTAAACATGGATATTCTAAGTGGTGTGTGAAGCATGTGAGTATAAAGGGAAGTTAAGTGTAAGTGTGTGAAGTGTACATGGATATTATATACAAGTGTGTGAAGTGTATAAGTTAGCGGAAAGTGATGTATACATGAGAGAGAGATATAAAAAAAGGTAAATAGAATAGAAAAAGGAACATACATTTAGGTGAATACGCACACATGTTGAGAAGAATAACGCCCATGTAAAAATAGAGTCAACTTCTCTTATGAAAGTTCCCGGTGGAGTCACCGTTGTGTCCATCCCGAGGGGTCAATCTTTGGAGTTGGATCCCTCCTTCCTCCCCATTTCAGTGTTTAAGAGGTATTATGTCCTTTATCGGGGCACTCGATCATCGTCGATGTGGGGTGATATGTCGCAATAGAGTCATCATCCTATTTTTCATAAAATAAGTAAAAGAAATATTGTCACCTCGAGAGAACGACATCAAGGACAATATTAGTGCTTGTGAAACGAAGTAGTTCAAGGGTTTGGGGACTAAGTTATGGAATGGGAAGGTGTTAAGCACCCATCCCGCCCTTTTGATCTCTCATGGGAATGTGTTAATCGTCTTCATTAAAACATTGTGATGTGTGTGATTATGGTCATCACATAAATGGAGGATAGAATCGCTGGATGCTCATGGTGGATAATGTCGGAGTGAGGTCATCCTTAAAAGTGTACCCAAAATAGTAATAAAAATATGATGTAGATGTTTGTTGATTCACATGTTGTTATAAAGGAACGATTGTGTACATTCGACAAAACACGAGCAAAAAAGCATGTAAAATGTATGTATCATGAATATGTATTATGAACGAAGTGACAAATGTATGTAGGAGGACTTGAGTCGAGGGATTTGCACAAGATTCCTAGATATCCCGAGGGGCATCAAAGTCACATAGTTCGAAGACAATATGGAGAGAGATTTAACCCATAAATCCAATTGGGGAATTTATTATGTGTGTGTGTGTGTAGAAAAAGTTATTTTAGCATGAGAAAATATGATGAGAAATTCCCATTTGGAATTTAAAAGTGAACCCTCTTTTTCTTGTTTTTGGGTTTTTCTATGAAAATTAAGTATGTGCGGATACTAATAATAAAAATTTTGGAATTAAGATGTGTGATGTAGAGAAGTAAAGTACTAAAGAGAAAATGAAGTTACTAAAGAAAATTTATGATAATTTAAAGACAAAGGGTAAGGAAATGACCTCATAATGAAGACCCGAAGTAGATATATACTTGTAGATGTGCTGATGTAAATATAAAGTGATGGTGGTTTGAGGAGGTGGGTGGGAATTTACTCAAAACACTATGAAAAGGATGGAAGGAATGTGGTAAATGGGATTTTAAGGAAGGAACAACTCTGAATTCGAGGGAATTCGCTTTAAATTATTGAGAAGGATGTTCAGGGGTTATTTTCAAAGTGAGGTAATGTCCTCTATTTATAGATCCAAGGGGGTGTCGATTGGCATGGTCCTATACCTACCTATCGACATGGAACCCTAGACACATTATCGATAAGCAGGGTCCTGGGGGTGCCATTCGTCAATCTTAGGTAGTTTTGTTGGAAAATGGTCGTAAAATGCGAAACGTAAGTTAAAATAGCACACAGGGGTAGACTATTAGAAAGGTAATTCAAAGACATTTAAGAATCCATTGAGACATTCGAGGGATCAGGAGTTGACCAAAGTCAAATGGGGACCAGAAACGCCCCTTGGTCACTAGAGAGGAAATTTTTGAAAGAAAATGGATCATTCATCCAAATTCTAAGGCCAAATTATGCATGGGATGGACCCTTGGAAAGGATACTTAGTGAACTTAAATATTTCATCCAATTCATTAGGTTCAGGGAGTTGATCGTGGTCAAACGGGGCCTGAAAGTGCCCGATGACACTTCAGAGTAAAATAGTTCATTTGTCCGTACCGTAAGCCTGATTCTTGCATGGGATGGACTATTGGAAAAGGTATTCAAAAAGTTTCAAAGATTCAATCAACTTCTTTAGATTTGAGGAGCTAACAGGAGTCAAATGGATCCCAAGAGTGCCCGATGGCCTTTAATTCAGTTTTCGGGGTAAAAGGGATCATTCGTATGAACCGTAAGTTCGATTCACTCACAAGATGGACCACTGCAAAGTCGATTCATATCCCTTCAAATATTCATTCATCTTTCTCTCATACAAGAAAGTTGACCATAGTCAAATGGGGTTGAGAGCGCCTAACCTCTAGATCGGTACTCGGGGTATGACCTAATGTTTGCGCTTAATGGGGGAGTTCTACGGACCTAAGAAGGTTCTTAGGGAGGTCCTATGATGGGGTGACTAGACCCCTAATTTTCTTTTCATTTTCCTTAAAAACCTTTCACAAACCTAGATCTAGAGTTCTAACCCACAACCCTGACTTCAACTGTCTCATCTAAACCCAAAAGAAACCAAAAAAATCCACTTTTTTACATTTCTTACATTTTTTTCAAATGTACCCCCCCACCCCACCGACACACTCACAACCAAAAAAAGATTCTTTATCTTTAAACTAACCTTGTATGCATCCTAAAAAAGGTCAATCCTAAGACATAATGTTACCAAATCAAAAAGGATCACAGGTAACCTTGCTAGCACTCTGTCCGCACTCATTTATTTTGAAGTATTGATATGACAAAGCGTGGTGTTATTTTGTAACACCACCCTAAATTACTACTTTTCTGTTCTTTTTTTCTTTTTGGACTTGATATTTTATCTAAATGTCATGTCTTAACTATGTTGACTTTGATTTTGCCTAAGGTGGATACCTAGATGTATTAGAGAAACCTGATCTCTAAACCTCAAGTCAAATTTTATATATATTCACGTGTTTTTACCTTTATTCTCATGAAACATCCAAAAACCGAAGAAAAATCTTCAAAACATAGGGATACACTTACATAGGGTAGAGAATCACGAGACCTGGTGAATTTATCAACTATTTTGTTCTAGAGGTTGGAAGTTTATTCATTATTTCATCATTAAAGTGATTTTATGAGTGAATCAATCTCTTCAGGTTTTTTCATATACATAAATCATTTATATCTTTAGATTTAGTGTTATTTCACTCTAAAATACCTTGAAACATCAAAGAAAAACTAAATTTCTTACATCGAGCCTCTATAAGAGGTAAAATCCCTCTTGTTTCTTTACGAACTATGTGTATTTTGAATTACTTTGTGCGATTAGTAGGATCACTCCGACTGTCGTCCAAGTGAATAAGTCCAATTTTGTAAATATCTATCCTTTGACTATGTTATTTTCACATATATCCACATCACACTGCATAATTTATTTAAGTACTAACTTTTTTCCCTTTATTATTTCCTTTTATCCAATAATGTGCTAAAATAAATATTTTATGTCTACCTTTAAGACCGAAAGGGAAGAGCGGGTGCCTAACACCTTCTCAATCCATAACTTTATCCCCAGACCTTAGAGTCTCTGGTAACATGTAAATCAATTGACATCACTAGGTATACACATAGGCATATCATCTTCTTTTTTATATTTTGTGCAAAATAGACAAGTGACTCCATTTTCATTATATATTTATTTTCCAAAGATAAAGCCAAACCTATCGAGGTGGTGACCGTGCATCACGGACCGAGGATGGGAGAAAAGGAAAGGTATTTTAGAAACACCTTTTCCATAATAAATTGTGTCTATTATGTCCTGAAAAACTTCAAAGTGTCTTTTGTACATATTCTAAATTGAACCAATTGGATTCCAATCTCACCTTAATTCAAGGGCTTGACCAAAGTCAACCTACATTATTAGGGTTTATTAAGCCCAACATGTTCAATGGCTTTCGATCACACATCCAATTCATGGGCTTAATTGAAGCCCATATTCATTCTCTAGGATTATTAGTCATATATTAAAACAAGGCTATTATGATTTAAGCACCATTTTAGGGGCATATTCTAAACCCTTGTATCCTAAAGGATTATCATGCCTAGCCTAATCAATGGGTTACGATCCCACCTTATTTTGGGGGAGTTTTTTAAAGAACCTCGGCAATTTTATTTTCACATCAATTGAAGGGGATTTCTTACATCCCAACTTAAACCTGGGTGTAGACACCACATTCTAGGACCCCCTAAGTTTCTCCTTAGACTCCTAGCACTTCCCCTTTCCACCACAAACCTAGGTCGCACTCTGAGTACCGATCTAGAGACATCGGGTGCCTACAAAACCCAATTAACTCTGATCAACTCTTTCTTCAGAGAGAAATATCTTAGAATCATTTAAGGGATCCGAATACCCTTTCCAACGATGTGCCCTATGCGTGAATCGACATAACGATTCAGACGAATGACCTATTTCACTACCGAAAACTTATTCAGAGGCCATCGAGCATTGTTAGGCCCCAAATTAACCCCAATCAACACCACCATCAGAGTAGAATCTCTTTGAATCTTCTAAGGGAACTGAAATACCTTTCTAACGGTCTACCTCGTGCTCAAATCAATAAATATATCGGACGAATGATCAGTTTTCCCCTAAAAAATTTTCTAGAGGCCACTGGGCACTCCCGAACTTCATTTAACCAAAGTCAACTCTTCATATCGAATGAGACTGAATGAATATCTGAAGGCCACTGAATACCCTTTGTAACGATCTGCACCATGCACGATTCTGACCTATGGTACGGACGAATGATCCATTTTACTCCAAGAGGTCATCGGGCGCTTTCGGGCCCCGGTTGATGAAGGTAAAATTATTGAACCGAGCTAACCTCTTTGGAATGTCGAAGTACATATCATAACCTTTCGAAAGGTACGGATCGTACATGATTCTGACTTACCATGCGAACGAACGATCCGTTTGCGTCCGACGATCAACCGTCCAAAGGACCTACGTGCGCTTTGGAGCCATATTTGACCCAAATTAAACTCCCGGACCCGGAGCGATCCAAAATACTATCAAAGGCCTCTGAAATACCAATCTAACGTTATGCCCCGTGCATAATTCGGATCAATGGTTTGTGCTATATAGTCATTTTTCCATAAAAGTCAACACGGGACTGCCAATTGGCAGGTCATGTACCCTTCCTATCGACACAATATCAAGCATAACATACCGATAGGCACCCCCGGGAGTAGTTCGATCGGTACCCACCATTTTCCCTATAAATAAAGGCCATGACCTCACTCCCAAGATATACAGCAAACCCATTAGCATCAGTGATCTCAACAATATTCTCTCGAAATCAGCGAAGTTCCATATGAGAAATCCCATTCAAGCCTAAATCCCCATCCATTTCACACCCAATTAGTCAAATATCATTCTCTCTCATCAACATTCAAATAAGTTCATCCAAAATCGAAGTTCAAGATCCAAGGAAGGTCCAACTCCTTCCCCCTCTCTTTTAATTTGTTGTTTTTATATAAGTTACATTAGATTCATAATCTAGTTTCACTTTAGTTCATACGTATTAACATCTACGCTTTTATTAGTATATTGCAATTACTTTATTGTTCATAAAAAAACCCCAAAAATAAATAAAAGAGGGTTATTCTAGTAAATTTCGAACAGAATTATCCACCACACTTTTTCCAAAACTAGAAACACATTTTCTACACACACACACCTAATAAAATTCTATTCGAATCTATGGGATACTACCCCCCCCAATCTACATTCGAACTAAGTGGACTTTGATGCCTTTATAGGCCATATAGGCGTCTCGTATTAAAATCCTTGACTCGAGCCGGACTTTACAATTTTCCAAATGCTCTTATTTTTCAAATTTCTCAAAATCCCTAATACATATACATATAACATGCTTGTTCGCGTATCATCCCACATATATTATCGTTTCCCAATAACGATCAATATCACGATGAATGATCATATCCTCTCTTCCACGTTTATTTGGGAATATTCCTATGGATGACCTCACCCTATCTTTTCCATGGTATGGGTCGAACGATTCAAATCTCCATTATAAAAACACGTGCACACACTTCACGAGGATAAAGTAAAATATTAACATTTCCCATGAGAGACCGAAAGGGTAGGATGGGTGCCTAACACCTTCCCATTCCGTATCTTATCCCCTGTACCTTCGATCTATTGGTTTCGTATGCATCAGTTTTGTCATTGATGTCGCTCTCTCTAAGTAGAAACATATTCTTTTGCCCGTTTTGAGCAAAATAGGCTGGCGATTCTATCTCTTTACATTTACCCCACACCGACGACGGTCGAAGCCCCCTTTTCGAAGAGAATGGTGCGAGACCGTGACACAGTTTTTCCTCGGGGGGGATCCCCCTTCCTTCCCCCTCTGGAATGAATGTCAAGCTGACTGGAATGGACACAATTACGACTCTGTTGGGGACCATTTTTAAGAGGTCTAGACTCTATTTACATGGGTCTTTTATTTTCATGTATATTCCCCTACTTGCATGTTCCCCTTTTAATTATTCATGTGTAACTCATGCTTATATTCATACACTTGTAGAATATTCTCCATGTACACTTCACACCATGTGCACCTAGGATCACGTATATCCACATGTTGCACACATCACATAGGAATCCATGCTTAGGTGTCACCAACACACACCTCCAATTGTATATATCCATGCTCATTTATCACACATCACTCACACACCGCTTATCCATGCTTAGTATAATATTGGTACTTGTACTTTGCTCCCTGTTTGGTATGATCAAGAAAAAGATACTCTCTCCATAAGATACTAATAAGAGAATCATGCATGATTCACACGACATCACCAAAGAGCATTGTTGTTTAACAAATTTTATCCCGTAACTGGAGAGTCATTTCGTGATGGGAGTTGGTCCGACAGTGCATAGTTAGCCTAAGCGATATGACTCTCACCTTCCATTATCCAAGTACCTTCGACGTATACTGAATGGTTCCCCCGTATTGTACCGCTTGATCGAAGTCATATTGGGAGGTATATCGCAGGGAACTCATTCACATACGTGGGGTATATCAAATTCGCTCTCACGAGTACCATCCCCACGAGGTATATAATGAGTTAATTCACGTACACTCATGTATATCCAATGGCTTATCCACACGTATCGGTTTTTGTCAGCAGCAAGACGTATATCGTGGGAGTGACACCAAAGAGGGGAACCCCTTACAATTCACTGAAACAACTGTAGACCCACATATAGGTGTCAAACTTAGGACACACACATTATATTGCAAGTTTTGACTCGAAATTCTGCCAAAATTTTGGGTCGGCCTATCCCCTAAATTTTTGTGCAATTTTAAAATGGGACCCTACCCGTGAGCCTGGTTACAAGTACAACCATATCTTTACATATGTTACAAACCTAATTTTTCTAGGATCAGGTCCCGTTCGACATTTCGTTCAATATTTAGGAGAAAATAATATAAGTGAGAACCTAATAATCATGCTGAGACCCGTCCCTAGTCTCTTCCTCTATGTTTTTCCCAAAAACCATCCAAAATTTTTTTTTCTCTTTTATCAAAAATACCAAAAACATTTTCGTCCTCATCTTTCCCAAAAATATCAAAAATATTTTCCTCCTTTTTTCCCAAAAATAACGAATTTCCCTTTTCCTTTTTGGAAAATAAATCCCAATTATTCTCTTTTTCAGGTCGATCACATAACCTTGGTTTGTCTCCCTATTGGCTTTGGTCTTCAGTTGAACCTCCCCAAAGTTCAATCAGTCCCTTTACTTCCTCTGAGTTCGAGACTCACCCACCTTTCATGGACATCCAGATTTGTTAACGGTTCTGGCTCAGCTCATGGCCAAAATTGACAATCTTCAAATCGAGGTCTATGAGATGCAAAGAAATTGGGTTCTTATCCCCGATGATCCTAAGTTTATTTCCCTCGTGCCATGGGTCCGCCTACACCTGAGCCTATCTGGTTTCCCCAAAAAAACACCATGCTCCACGTGCTCCTCCTGCTAATGGGACGCCACCAGCTAAGATTCCCATGCCAAACCTTGCTCAGACAGAAGCTAATTTACCCGTAACTATTGATCCGAAAGAGGAAGAACTGAATAAGGTCAAGGAATACCTTAAGATGTTAACCAAGAGATTTGACCAAGTAAGAGTCTCTGGGAAATACATAGACTACACCCACATGTCTCCCTATCCTAAAGCCAGGTTACTAAAATAATTCAAGATGCCCAATATCGAGAAGTTTAGAGGCAGTGGACCCCTGATCGTTAATCTCTATAGCTATCACCGAGATATGACTCTCTTAGGGCATTCGAAGAAATAATGGCTCAAATATTCCAACACACTTTGAAAGATAGCGCCCTCCGTTGGTTCCTATCCCTTGAAGAATCTAGAATCCACAATTGGGAAGGCGTTGCCTGTGAGTTCATATCACAGTACAAGTACAAAGAGGAGTTATAGTTTACCCATAGTGACTTAGAGCTGCTTAAATAGAATCCTGGGGAATCAGTCAGCAACTTCATAGAAAGTTCGAGAGAAAAAGAACCCACCATCACTACACCAAATCCTGCGAATGGTCACGCCCAGTGGGTCACGGCCCAAGTCCGCGACCAGCTCATCGCGAACTTGGGCCGTGACCCACTCAATATTTGGCGTGACCATATTTATTACCACACTAAATTATTGATGCTCGAGAAGTTATCACAGACTTGGTCCGTGACCACTGTCATCGCAGACTTGGGCCGTGACCAGGATTTGACCATCTTGGTGCTAAACTCGCGCCAAAATTCCCTCCAAGCTTGGTCGCGGGTGGGTCATGGCCTAAGTCCGTGACCCATGACATGATGATGAAGAGAATACACACATTGAGGGTCACGGCTTAGGGTCGTGACCATTTCTGGGTGTGGGTCACGGCTATGGGCCGTGACCAAAGATCATTCAGGATGCAGGGTTGATGTGAAGAGGGTTGTTCATAGTGGGTCACGGCTCTAGGCCGTGACCAGGTGTAAGTGGTGTGAGTCATGGCTATTAGCCGTGACCAATACTCAAGCAGGTAGTAGGGTGGAAGAGGGTCTTCAATGGGGGGTCATGGCTTTAGGCCGTGACCAGGTGCGAGCTAGAAATACCATATTTTCATTTATTGGTCGCGCGCTTTGTGGGTCACGGCTTTAGGCCATGACCAGATTAATGACTTAATAAATAAAACACTGGTTAGTCATTTGCAATTTGTAAGGGCTGTGTATCGGGGCTAAGGGATTTCATGCGATTTGGTGTCATTTCTAAGGGCTAAGAGATTTCAATTGGATTTCATTGGGATTAACCCCTAGTATGTATAGATTTCTTTTCATTTCATTTGGATTTCGTGATTTCTATTCAAAGCCCTAAGTTTTATGTGTGTATGTGTAGATTTATGTTTGTATGTGTGTGTGTATGTATTGATTTATGTTTATATAGATTTATGTTTGTATGTGTGTGTATGTGTATGTATTGATTTATGTTTATATGTGTGTGTATGCATAGATTTATGTGTATATGTATGTTTATGTGTGTAACTATGAACAAATAAATTATTTTTTTGTCAATAAACCCTAGATTTATGTGTATATGTATGTTTATGTGTGTGTATGTATAGATTGTATGTGTGTGTATGTATAGATTTATGTCAAAAAAAATATTAAGGTTTAGTAAACCCTAAATTTATATGTGTGTATGTATAGATTATGCCAATAAACCCTAGATTGTATGTGTGTGTTTGTATAGATTATGCCAATAAACCCTAGATTATATGTGTGTGTGTATTTTTTTTGACAAAATATAATTAAATGGATTTTTAAGGAGTAAAAAAATTTACATCCACCTTGTCGTGATTTTATTGGGTGTTATATGCGTGCCATCATATTATATTGGGGGTTATATACATGTCGTGATTTTTTGCACTATAGTGAGATATTGTTGGCTTGGTTGTTGGATACTATGTTGAATTTATTAAATTGATACTAGTGTCGATAAATTTATATGTTATTAAATTTGTTGGGTGTGCTCTTGATTTGCTTATGAAAAAGTTTATCACATATGCTTCTCTTGTTTATGTGTATATGTATGTTTAAACTCTCATAACTTTCAAACCTAAACCTTAATAGCAGGACTCGTATTCATGCCCTCGTTTACCTTTCTCAGGAAAAATGAGGCACGGCGTTGAATATTGTCAACAAAAGTGGGAGAGGTTGCAATTAGACCACACACATAACTCTTTTATTAGCGTGCGTCATATAGAGGGTACTCCTATTTTTAGATACGGAAATAAAAAGATCGAACAATTTAACTACCTTGTAAATCATCGATTTGATATCCAGCAAGATTACTTGTTCGATCGTATTCTATTTTCTCTACCAGAAAACTGGGATGACGTTATACAAAATATATTTCACACACATAATCCCGACATAGCCCTGACCTTAGTTATGTTGTTGAAGAAGGCGGAAAAAAAATCCACCCGTTATGGATACAACTGTGTACAGAGAGCATTGACATAGACTGTGATATCTCGCGCCACATGCACGTCAAATTGAATCATGCCAACAAGTTGAGAAATAGGGGATTCCGAGTTCATGTCACTGACATCTACACATCAATCATAGATACCCTTGCTTCTATTTGGCCACGTGCAAAAATTCATAGGTTCTTAAAAACTAATACCGAATGGATGGAGATCAGACACATTGAACTTATTCTAAAGTCTTACTTTGAAAAGGTATCTATCTATCTATATATATAAAACTAATTAAGCTTGATTTATTCGTTATAATTTCATATTACTATAATTATTTAGTCACTTATATTTTTTAATTTTTGTAGATAATGTCGAGAGGAAACAACCCAAGGGTACCAAGTGCCGATGTGACACCACAACGAGGTTCACCATCTCGTGCAGAACCCGAATTCTCAATACCAATGGCTGAGCAATTCACAACTCCACCAATGGTTCACTCCTCACCAAGTCCAACTCCAAGTGCTCCTACGCCCCAATCCAGCACTCCCGTTGCTTTAACGCCTCCATCCAACACTCATGATGCCACCCGCTCAAATGAAAAGAAGCCTATTGGCTTCTCCCTTCTCGAGAATAACCTGACGGGTGATAGGAATGACGTGATGAACTTTAAATCCCGGTGTTTATCACTGGGAAAAATGAACGTGGGAGTCGGTGGACCATACAATTAGAACCTTGTTGATCAAGCTGTCAAAGATGACATTCATAACCAACTTTGCAAGCATTTCTCATTTCCTGACCGTTCCAAGAATAAGGTTCTATCTCGGGTTGCTGAAGGATTGAGGACATACAGGAGAAACCTTCGGAAGAAACATTTCCCGAAAGAGGCAGCGAGCTCAGATATTTTGGCTTTAAAAGAGAAAGTGCCTCCCAATGTTGAAATGACGGTGGATTAGTGGAATAAGTTTTTGGAGAATGAGCCGAAGGAAAAAAAGTTGGTCCATAGGGAGCAAAACAAAAAAAATAGGGCACAAAAAATTGATATCCATAGGTTGGGATCCAAATCATATGAGGATTTGAAGAATGAATGGGAGAGTAGGACAAAAGATGGTCCAGATGCCGATAAAAACCCAAATCGGTCCAACTTATTCCTTCATGCTCGACGGGACAAAGATAATAAATTCTCGCTGCACTTGGCTAAGACACTGGAATCAATAAAGGCCATCAGCAGTCAATCAGATTCGAGCCCTACTGATGACTTTGACCTTCAAAATGATGCCCTGACTAAGACCTTTGGAAAGGGAAAAAGGGGGAGGACGAGAGGTGTTGGCTCAAATATGCCAAAAACAAAACTTCAAGAAATTGCACCTCTTGTGGACGAGCTTTCTTCGGTCAAGAATTATATCTCATCCCAAAAGGAGCACCAGTTGAAGACCGATGGGGATGTCCATGAGATTAAAAATTCCCTGGGATTATTGACAAATCAAATTGGGAAACTTGTGAATCTTTGGGAAATTCATAGGCACCCAATGCCTCATCAAGGTTACCCTTACCCTACTCCTACTCAAGGTTTCACACATCCTTCCCCTCCAACATTCCCCTCTCAAATGCCTCATCCTCCAACATTTCCCTCCTCTGCACCTCCGCCAATCACGGGGCTCGGATCATCGTCAACAACTCACAGTGATTATGGCGAAGAGTACTATATCAATGACATGAGAAATTCGAGGTTTGTTGGCATGTGCATACTCGTCTCCATGGATCCTGGAACTCTAGTACATCACCGACCTTTGGAGAAGGGTGAGGCTAAAATAATGGTCGATGAAATATACAACGGCTGCGGAGATCAACCTGTGTACGTTAACATCGGGGATGGGAAGGAATTGAGGAATTATGCAAAATCTTTTATTACTTGGCAACTTTATCCGTTGGGAAAGATTTAATAATATTTTCTTTCGTTTCAGTTGTAATAATTTTTTTTTGTTTTAGTTGTAAGAATATTGGTTTTGCTTCAGTTGGAATGATATTTTTTTTGATTCAGTTGTAAGAATATTGGTTTTGTTTCGTTTGGAATGATATTTTTTTTGTTTCAGTCATAAGAATATTCTTTTTGTTTCAGTTGTAATAATATTTTTTAACCTATTACCATAGGACTGAAATTTGAAGATTATTACATGGATTTCCCACAATACAAAGAGTGGATGGGAGAGACTAACCGGATATCAATTAATCATGTAAAGGGCGTTTATAAATTTGTTAAATATGCTTCCAAAAATCTTAAAAGTGAGAAGATTCCGTGTCCGTGCACTCATTGTATTAACGAAAAATATAAGTCATTAGAAGTTGTTGAGTTGCATTTACTAAAGTGTGGAATCTATCAAGACTATATAATATGGACATACCATGGTGAAAAATTTGTACCTTATGTTCCAGAAGAATTACAGAGAGCCGACCGTGTAACGTAACCTCAAGGAGTAGAAGTGGTACATGATTCACCAACACAACGTCCATTGACCGACTTAATTGATGATGCTTACAGACTCCACAACCAACAAAACCACCAACCTATGGATACAAATAATGCGCATTATGACCAAGTAAATGAACAAATTGATGCTGAACTACTAGGAGATTGGGAATACATACGGTTGAAAGCCGATACGGCTACACCGTTGTATAAAGATTGCGATGAAGATCACTCGGTATTATATGCAATGATTGGCTTGCATAATTTGAAGAGTCAATTTGGTTTGTCTGGAAACAACGTAACTGGAATTCTTAAGTGTGTTAAAGAAATTCTCCAAAAAGAGAACATGTTACCAGACAATTATCCTACCATGAAGAAGAGTTTGAAGGGTTTACGTTTGAAATACAAATCTATTGTTGCTTGCAAATATGATTGCATATTGTACCGGAATGATCACGAAGAGAAGGATGAATGTCCTGTATGCAGTGAGCCTAGATATATGGTTTGTGAGAATGGAAATGGCAGACATGCAAAAAATCGCAAGTGCTCGCAAGTACCACAAAAGGTTTTGAAGTATTTTCCACGTGGGCCATGATTAAAATGTTTTTTTACTATACCGTGGATAGCGGAGGACATGACATGGCATGCTCGATGCGAGGTGGGTGGGAATTTGATGCGTCATCCGGTTGATTCACTCATCTGGCAAATTTCAAATGCACAACACCATGAATTTGCAAAGGAACCGCGCAACATTCGTCTTGTAATCTCAACCGATGGGTTTAACCCTTTCGGTAATTTAAGTACTAGTCATAGTTATTGGCCAGTTCTTATGGCGCCTTTAAGCTTTCCTCCGACATTATTCATGAGAAAGGAATTCACATTGTTATCTCTGTTGATACCCGGGCCGAAGGCTCCCAGTGATGATATTGATATATTCTTAGCACCATTAATCGAAGAACTTAAAGATTTGTGGGATAAAGGCGTGGCGGAGTTCAATTCTCATAAGGGTGAAGAGTTCACACTTAAAGCAATGGTGATGTTGGCGATCCACGATCTTCCTGCTTACGGGATCTTGTCCGATTGTAATGTTCATGGTTATTATGGATGTCCCATATGTGGGGAGGAAACTGAAGCCAGTTGGTTAAAACATAGTGGTAAGTTGAGTTACACGGGTCATCGTAGATTTCTGCCGACCAGTCACCCTTTTAGGAACAACAAGTCTAACTTTTTGCCTGTAGGTCACAAGTGAAGAACGGCACCTATTCTACTTTCTAGTTAGCAAATTGAGTAGAAGGCGGTGGCTGCGACTGCGGGGAATAGGTACGTAGACAAACACCCCCAGTTTGCAAACCTGAAGCGTAAAGCTAGGGAGGATACGAACGACCCTAGTAAAGCGAAGCCATGGTCCAGGCGATCAATATTTTTTGATTTTTCGTATTGGAAAGATCATCGTATAAGGCATATAATTGATGTGATGCAGACAGAGAAGAATGTTGCAGAACATTTGATAAGAACATGTCTGGGTGGATCTCATTCCAAAGATAGAGAGCGTGCCCGCCGAGATCTACAGGATACGAAAATAAAGAAGAGACTGTGGTTAAAAAATGATCCAACGACAGGAAGAATTTCTATCCCCCCGACTGCTTTCACTTTGACTACTAGTGAGAAGAAGATCCTCTTAGACACGTTGTTCAACATAAAAATTCCAACCGGTTATTCTGATAATTTACGTAGGGTATTAAGCTACCAAGCAAATGAATTGAAACAGTGCAAGTCTCACGACTGGCACGTAATCATCCAATTAATCTCGTTGTTATTTTGGCATTGCTTCTCTGGACACAAAGATCTCCGTCGGGAAATTATGCAAATCAGTTTGTGGTTTACCCTACTTTGTGCAAAAGTGGTAAAGAGAAGGCAGATTGAAGCTGCGAAATCAACTTTAGCCGAGGCAGTTTGTGTATTAGAGAAATATTTTCCTCCGTCATTCTTCGATATCAGTATCCACCTGCTTGTGCATTTATGCAATGAAGCTTTATTATGTGGTCCCGTGAGGTATCGTTGGATATATCTGTTTGAGCGCTTGATGAAAACTTTGAAATACTATGTAAAGAATACATGGTATATTGGAGGGTCAATTGCTGAAGAATACGTAACGGTGGAATCATCGCTATACGCTAGGGAACATATGCCAGAATAAGAGGTGAGGAGGTTTAATCCTCGTGGAGAACGAGTGATAGAGTAACCTGATGATTTTGAGGATGAATTATCGTTTGGGAACCCTAAAGAGGTGAAACTCACAAACCTACAATACAAGCAAGCAACTCGTCATGTCTTCGAATCGCAAGATGAAGTCCAAGACTGGAGAGAGTGAGTATCTAATGAATTCTTCTTCTTTGATTATATGTATTATTTATTTTATGATATAAACTCTATTATTTTTCGGTAGGAAGTACGAGAACGAAATTATCAAAAATCAAAGGAGAAATTGAACGACAACTAACTTTAGGGCATGGGTGTCAAAGAAGGTACTTTTCACATCTTATGTGTGCGATTATTTATTCATGTGTGGTAAAAACATGCCCTAAAGTCAAATTCATTAATAAATGCAGCTTCTAAAAAGAGGTGATGTCTCTTCCAGACTTGCACGCCTAGCAAAAGGTCATAGTTTTCGTGCAAAAGAGTTTAAGAAATTTCGCACCAACGGTTTTGATTTCATTTCATATCCATATGAGGAAAATCTTTTGGCGCAAAACAGTGGAATATCAATTTCCACCTTGACCACCTGTATCGCTAGCAAAAGTGATAAAAATCCAAAGAATACGGCGCTAACCAATTATGGGATAATTCAACAAATCCTAGAACTTGATTACTTGGATTTCATAGAAACCGTATTCTATTGTGATTGGTTAAAGGTGGAGGATACAACGAATGCTTGCAAAGTTGATCCCGACTCCAAACTTATTATGGTAGATTTATCAAAGCTGAAGACTAAAGACCGCATAGTCGACGAGCCTTTTATTTGTGCCTCTCAGAATGTAAAGAAGGTATTCTACTCGAAGTGCATAAACGATGGCAATTGGTCCATTGTTGTGCATGCACCAAAGGGTATGACTACTGAAGTAGACACATTAAAGGCTCCAAAAGAGTTCCAGTCAGCTCTTGATGACAACCCTAATTTGAAGGATCTTTTAGTTGATTTAGAGGAAGATTGAGTATCAAAATATTATTTTATCCTCATCAATCTTATTTGTATCCTATTATGGTATTGACATTGTATTAGCACTTTACACTAATTTATGAATTTCATTTACTTTAAAGTGTAATGTCCCGTTAATTGTGCAAATGTTAGGTGATTTATCAATTCTTTTGTTTAGAATAGATATGTTTTCATTTATTTATCTCTGTCGTTTGGCTTTAGAGGGCGAAAACCCAAAACAGCCCCCGAACGACCCCGTGAGGCCCCTTGTATGGTACCAACACCTCCCACAGGACCAATGTAACTCGTAGGGATTGTGAGTGACGAAAGAACTAGCCCTGGTTTTCTTCCTTTGGTTTTGAATTTAATTTTTTTGTTCTACCATTTTTTTAATTGAACATAACTGTTTGCAAAAAATTCATTATTTTTCCACTATCATAGGATACATTGATGTTGGGGTCAAACTACTATCAAACATAATCTGAAATTGCATCGCTGCTGGCATATAGAAGGTTCTAATTGGCGTTGGGTGTAACAAAATATCCAGGTAATGGATAGTCCTATGATGAACTTTATTTTATGGTTAAATATGCATTGATTCAATTTTTTAATTATTTTGGGTTTGGATACTATTTATGTTTAAACCCCGTAATTTTAAGTTTTGTGTGCCCCCTATAGCTTGGGTATTGTTGGCGCATTTGTTTCTTGTCACTTCCAGTTGGTGGGCGGGCGGGAGAACATAACTTTTGAACAAAGAATAGTTAGGGTGAACACTAGAAAAAGAAGTCATTATCCAACAGATTGCCACTTTCTAGGTTTAAGGCGCTCCCGGTTTGATTGTACGACGTAATTTTGCAAAAAATTAGACTTAAGCATAAAAACATGCCATCGAATGGTGAAAATGTAAAATATCCACAAAACATTCCCGTAAGAGTCACGAACACCTCGCACGGGACCAATGTAAATCGCAGGTTCTGACCGTGTAGTAACGGCGCTCCCGATTTGAGTGTATGACGTAAATTTGCAAAAAAATAAACTTAAGCATAAAAACATCCCATCGAAGGGTGAAAATGTAAAACAACCTTAAAACGGTCCCTTAAGAGTCATGAACCCCTCGCACGGGACTAATGTGACTCGTAGGAACCGACCGCGTAGTCACGGGGCTCCCGGTTTGAGTGTATGACGTAAATTTGTAAAAAGTTAGAGTTAAGCATAAAAACATGCCATCGAAGGGTGAAACGTAAAATAGCCATAAAATGGTCCGATAAGAGTCACGAACACCTCGCACGGGATTAATGTAACTCATAGAAACCGACCGCGTAGTCACGAGGCTCCCGGTTAGAGTGTACGACGTAAATTTACAGAAAAAATAGACTTGAGCATAAAAACATACCATCGAAGGGTGAAAATGTACAACAAGCACAAAATGGTCCCGTAAGAGTCACGAACACCTCGCACGGGACCAATGTAACTCATAAAACCAAACAATCATGTCAAGTTTGCAATGGGTTTGAAATCCTAAATGTTTTCGAGACTATCCAATATCCTAACCATCTGCAATAATTAAGGCTCTAAATCAATCAACCATCCATAACCGCGGGTGAAAACTCGAAACAGCCCCCGAACGTTCCAGTGGGTAGCAAAATCACCTCCCACGGGACCAACGTAACTCATAGGAACTGACCCCGCAGCCGCGGGCCTCCCGATTTGAGAATACAACGGTAATTTGAATATTTCTAGACTTAGGCTTAAAAACATGGCGTTAGAAGATGAAAACTCGAAACAACCTCGGAACGGCCCCGTGGGTGGCACCAACACCTCCCACGGAACCAACGTAACTCGTAGGAACTGACCCCACAGCCACGGGTCTCTCGGTTTGAGAATACGACGGTAATTTGAGTATTTCTAGACTTAGGCTTAAAAACATGGCGTTAGAAGGTGAAAACTTGAAACAGCCCCAGAACGGCCCCGTGGGTGGCACCAACACCTCCCACGGGACCAACGTAACTCGTAGGAACTGACCCCGTAGTCGCGGGTCTCCCGGTTTGAGAATACGACGACAATTTGCGTCTTTCTAGACTTAGGCTTAAAAACATGACGTCGAAGGGTAATTTTTGCAAATAGTTAGACTTGAGAGTAAAAAACATGCCATCAAAGGGTGAAATTGTAAAACAACCACAAAACAGTCTGGTAAGTGTCACGAACACCTTGCACGGGACCAATCTGGCTCGTAGGAATCGACCGTGTAGTCACGGGGCTCCCGGTTAGAGTGTACGACGTAAATTTACAAAAAATTTAGACTTGAGCATAAAAACTTGCAATCGAAGGGTGAAAACATAAAACATCCAGAAAAATGTCTGTAAGAGTCACGAAACCTCGCACGGGACCAATGCGACTCATAGGAACCGACCGCGTAGTCACGGGGCTCCCGATTTGAGAATACTTTCTAAATTTGCACAAAGTTCGACCTGAGCATAAAAAGATGCCATCGATGGTTGAAAACGTAAAACAAGCACAAAACGGTCCCGTAAGAGTCATGAACACCTCACACGGGACCCATGTGACTTGTAGGAACCGACCACGTAGTCACGGGGCTCTCGGTTTGAGTGTACGGCGTAAATTTGCAAAAAACTAAACTTAAGCATAATAACATGCAATCGAAGGTTGAAAACGTAAAACAGTCTTAAAATGGTCCCGTAAGAGTCATGACCCCCTCGTACGGGACTAATGTGACTCGTAAGAACCGATCGCGTAGTCATGGGGATCCCGATTTGAGTGTACGATGTAAATTTGTAAAAAAATAAACTTAAGCATAAAAACATGCCATTGAAGGGTGAAAATGTAAAACAACCTTAAAACGGTCCCGTAAGAGTCACGAACCCCTCGTACGGGACTAATGTGACTCATAGGAACCGACCGCATAGTTACGGGGCCCCCGGTTTGAGTGTACGATGTAAATTTGTAAAAAGTTAGACTTAGGCATAAAAACATGCCATCGAAGGGTGAAAATGTAAAATAGCCATAAAACGGTCCGGTAAGAGTCACGAACACCTCGCACGGGATTAATGTAACTCATAGAAACCGATCGCGTAGTCACGGGGCTCCGGGTTAGAATGTACGACCTAAATTTGCAAAAAAAAATAGACTTGAGCATAAAAACATGACATCGAAGGGTGAAAATGTACAACAAGCAAAAAATGGTCTTGTAAGAGTCACGAACACCTCGCACGGGACCAATTTGACCCGTAGGAACCAACCGCATAGTAATGGGGCTTCTGGGTTGAGTGTACGATGCAAATTTGCAAAAAATTAGACTTGAGCATAAAAACATGCCATCGAGGGTGAAAACCTAAAATAGGCACTAAACGGTTCAGTAAGAGTCACGAACACCTCGCACGGGACCAATGTGACTTGTAGGAACCGACGACATAGTCACGGGGCTCCAGGTTTGAGTATACAACGTAAATTTGCAAACAGTTAGACTTGCATGCCATCGAAGGGTGAAAATGCGAAACAACCTTAAAACGGTCCCGTAAGAGTCACGAACACCTCGCACGGGACTAATGTAACTCGTAGGAACTGACCACGTAGTCACGGCGCTCCCGGTTGGAGTGTACGACCTAAATTTGCAAAAAATTTGACTTAAGCATAAAAGCATTCCATCGAAGGGTGAAAACATAAAAAAGCCACAAAACGGTCCCGTAAGAGTCACGAACACCGCGCACGGGACCAATGTTAATAGTAGGAACCGAATGGGTAGTCACTGGGATCCCGGTTTGAGTGTACGGCATAAATTTGCAAAAGTTAGACTTTAGAATAAAAAAGATGCCATCGAAGGGTAAAAACATAAAACACCCACAAAATGGTCCCGCAAGATTCACGAACATCTCGCACGGGACCAATGTAAGTCGTAGGAACCGATCGTGTAGTCACGGGGCTCCCGATTAGAGTGTACAACATAAATTTGCAAAAAGTTAGAATTAAGCATAAAAACATGCCATCGAAGGGTGAAAACGTAAAACAAACACAAAATGGTCCCGTAAGAGTCACGAACACCTCGCACGGGACCAATATGACTCGTAGGAACCGATCGCGTAGTCACGGGGCTCCCAGTTTGAGTGTACGACGTAAATTTGTAAAAAGTTTGACTTAAGCATAAAAATATGCCATCGAATGGTGAAAACGCAAAACGAACACGAAACGTCCCGTAAGAGTCACGAACATCTCGCACATGACCAATGTGAGTCGTAGGAACCGACCGTGTATATATATATATATATATATATGTATATACTGCAGTGTACAGTGTATATATATGCAGTATATAGTATGTATATGTATATATATATATATGTAGTGTACTGCAGAGTAGCATACCAGTATATATACTGCATATATATACTATATATACAGTATATATAATGGTATATATATGCATATATAATGGCCTGCAACCCTTCCTCTGGAATTTGAATAATGCCAGATGGCAACATTTGTAACTCTTTGACAAATGGATTTATTCACAAACCTAGCACTCGCTATAATGCAGTAATCAGTACTTACATTTTGATCCATGCTGGCCAAAAATGAGTAAGATTGGCCAACATGGATATCTATAGTGGTATAATTTTGTTGAGATGTGTATTATCCCTCTGTTTCTGCTAGCAGCAGGTTGGTTTATTAGGTTCAGAATCTTGGATCTCTTAGGTAAACTCTGTATCTAATTTGTGTTTTAGCTTTTTAGGTTTCTGGATATGATAATTTTCGATTGAAATGTATATTAGAGATTTCCAATAAAACCTTTATATGGTTGTTTTGCAGATATTTGGTGTAATAATGCACTGTACTTTGGTGTAAACATTTGGATTTGCAGATATTTGGTGTAATTTTGCAAAAATCAAAAGTACAGTGCATTATTATTCGATATTGAGATTGTATGGTTGTTATGATTATTCTATACATAAACTATTATTTGTATTTTCAGATTTACTGAACATCAGATCTCGAAATAAGTGCATTGGCGCCAGACGTGAGCTAAGATGTCACTTCAATATGGGCTTTCATTTGTGTTTGTATAGGTAAATTCCATTCACTCATACGATCAATGCTATGTTTTATGTTAGTTAGGTAAATAAACAATTTTGATCATATCACCTATTAAAGAGTGGACTAGATGGAGTATTAACAAATCATCAATACAATAGTTTAATATAACCACACTTACTCTTATGTTTTTAAAGTATATCATATTAAATCATTGCTTTACTTGAAAAACTGTCTAAACAAAATGTCATGGTTGACAGTTATAGCATCTTAAATCATTACTTTGTTTGAGAGTAGATACAATACATACATTTGAGCAGTTCGGTATGCATCAATTTTGTATATAAACATCAGTTTTGTATACAATATATACCATATAAAAAGTAGTGGTTCTCCCGTCTATCTTTATATAGATTACTCTTATATATTTTTTGTTTATATAGACTGTTGGTATAAAAAATGTAAACTCAAAACAATGTATTGAGAACACCTATCAGCTATGCGGGGACTGATTTATTCAGGTTGTGATTTTACGTGGACTGAAACACCACTAAGTGGTATATATCTTTGCTTTTTCGGGATGTGGTTATATGTGGACTGATTTTACATTCACAACACTTAAAACATGTATATTTTAACCCTCTCTTTATTTATCTCAAGATTCCGCATGTCAAAGTTAGTATTTGGGGTCTGTTTAGGCCAATCCTTGAATAAAACAAAGCTATCTAACTAATCATTTGAAATGTCCCACGGGATCAATGTAACTCGTTAAAGGGTGAAAACTCGAAACAACCCCCCAACAGCCCCGTGGGTGGCACCAACACCTCCCACGGGACCAATGTAACTCGTAGGAACTGACCCCGCAGCCATGGGTCTCCTGGTTTGAGAATACGATGATAATTTGCATATTTATAGACTTAGGCTTAAAAACATGGCGTTAGAGGGTGAAAACCCAAAACAACCCCCGAACGGCCCCGTGGGTTGCAAAAACACCTCCCACGGGACCAATGTAAATCGTAGGAACTGACCACGCAGCCGTGGGTCTCCCGATTTGAGAATACGATGATAATTTGCATATTTCTATTCTTAGGCATAAAAATATGGCGTTAGAGGGTGAAAATTCAAAACAACCCCCGAACTGCCCCAAGGGTGGAACCAACACCTCCCACGGGACCAATGTAACTCGTAGGAACTGACCCCGTAACCGCGTGTCTCCCAGTTTGAGAATACGACGATAATTTGCATATTTCTACAGTTAGGCTTAAAAACATGGCATTAGAGGGAGAAAACCCAAAATAGTCCCCGAACGGCCCTGTGGGTGGCACCAACACCTACCACGGGACCAATGTAACTCGTAGGAATTGACGCCGCAGCCGCGGGTCTCCCGGTTTGAGAATACGACGATAATATGCATATTTCTAGACTTAGGCTTAAAAACATGGCGTTAGAGGGAGAAAACCCAAAATAGTCCCCGAACGACCCCGTGGGTGGCACCAATGCCTCCCACGGGGCCATTGTAACTCGTAGGAACTGACCCCGCAACCGCGGGTCTCTCGGTTTGAGAATACGACGATAATTTGCATATTTCTAGAGTTAGGCTTAAAAACATGGCGTTAGAGGGTGAAAACCCAAAACATCCCCCGAACGGCCCCATGGGTGGCACCAACACCTCCCATGGGACCAATGTAACTCGTAGGAACTGACTCCGCAGCCGCGGGTCTCCCGGTTTGAGAATATGACAATAATTTGCATATTTCTAGACTTAGGCTTAAAAACATGGCGTTAGAGGGCGAAAACCCAAAACAGTCCCCGAACGGGCCCGTGGGTGGCACCAACACCTCCTACGGGACCAATGTAACTCGTAGGAACTGACCTCGAACCTGCGGGTCCCCCGGTTTGAGAATACGATGATAATTTGCATATTTCTATACTAAGGCTTAAAAACATGGTGTTAGAGGCTGAAAACTTGAAACAACCCCTGAACTGCCCCGTGGGTGGAACCAACACCTCCCACGGGACCAATGTAACTCGTAGGAACTTACCGTGCAACCGCGAGACTCCCGGTTTGAGAATACGACCATAATTTGCATATTTATAGACTAAAGCAAAACATGGCATTAGACAGTGAAAACTCGAAACATCCCCAGAACGTCCCCGTGGGTGGCACCAAAGCCTCCCACGGGACCAATGTAACTCGTAGGAACTGACCCCGTAGCCGCGTGTCTCTCGGTTTGTGAATACGACGATAATTTGCATATTTCTAGAGTTAGGCTTAAAAACATGGCGTTAAAGGGTGAAAACCCAAAATAGCCCCTGAGCGGCCCCGTGGGTGGCACCAACACCTCGCACGGGACCAATGTAACTCATAGGAATTGACCCCGCAGCCGCGGGTCTCCCGATTTGAGAATACGACGATAATTTGTATATTTCTAAACTTACGCTTAAAAATATGGCGTTAGAGGGTGCAAACTCGAAACAACCCTGGAATGGCCCCGTGGGTGGCACCATCACCTCCCACGAGACCAATGTAACTGGTAGGAACTGACCACACAGTCGTGGGACTCCTGGATTGAGAATATGACGATAATTTGCATATTTTAAGGATTAGGCTTAAAAACATGGCGTTAGAGGGTGAAAATCCAAAACAGCCCCCGAACGGCACCGTGGGTTGCGCCGACACCTCCCACGGGACCAATGTAACTCGTAAGAACTGACCTCACAACCGCGAGACTCCCGGTTTGAGAATACGATGATAATTTGCATATTTCTAGATTTAAGCAAAACATGGCGTTAGAGGGTTAAACCTCGAAACAACCCCCGAACGGCCCCGTGGGTGGCACCAACACCTCCCACAAGACCAATGTAACTTGTAGGAACTGACCCCACTGCCGCGGGTCTCTCGGTTTGAGAATATGACGATAATTTGCATATTTCTAGACTTAGGCTTAAAAACATGGCGTTAGAAGGTGAAAACCCAAAATAGCCCCCGAACGGCCCCATGGGTGGCACTAACACCTCCCACGGGACCAATATAACTCGTACAAACAGACCTCGCAACCACGGGTCTCCCAGTTTGATAATACGGTGATTATTTGTATATTTCTAGACTTAGGCTTAAAAACATGGCGTTTGAGGGTGAAAACTCGAAACAACCCCCGAACTGCCCCGTGGGTGGAATTAACACATCCCACGGGACCAATGTAAATCGTAGAAACTTACCGCGCAATCGCGAGACTCCCAATTTGAGAATACGATGATAATTTGCATATTTCTAGAGTCAAGTAAAACATGACGTTAGACGTTGAAACTCGGAACAGCCCCAGAACGGCCCCGTGGGTGGCACCAATGCCTCCCACGGGACCAATGTAACTCGTAGGACCTGACCCCGTAGACGCGTGTCTCCCGATTTGAGAATACAATGATAATTTTGATATTTCTAGAGTTAGGCTTAATAACATGGCGTTAGAGGGTGAAAACCCAAAACAGCCCCCGAACGGCCCAGTGGGTGGCACCAACACCTCCCACAGGACCAATGTAACTCGTAGGAACTCATCCCGCAGCCGCGGGTCTCCCGATTTGAGAATACGACGATAATTTCCATATTTCTAAACTTACGCTAAAAAATATGGCGTTAAAGGGTGAAAACTCGAAACAACACCCAAACGGCCCGTGGGTAGCGCCATCACCTCCCACGAGACCAATGTAACTCGTAGGAAGTAACCACGCAGTCGTGGGACTCCTGGATTGAGAATACGATAGTAATTTGCATATTTCTAGGCTTAGCCAAGCAAAACATGGCGTTAGACAATGAAAACTCGAAACAGCCCCAGAACGGCCCCGTGGGTGGCACCATCACCTCCACGAGACCAATGTAACTCGTAGGAACTGACCCAGTAGCCGTGGGACTCCCTGTTTGAGAATACGACTATAATATGCATATTTATAGACTTAGGCTTAAAAACATGGCGTTAGAGGGAGAAAACCCAAAACAGCCCCCGAACGGCCCCATGGGTGGCACCAACACCTCCCACGGGACCAATGTAACTCGTAGGAACTGACCCCGCAGCCGCGGGTCTCCCAGTTTGAGAATACGACGATAATTTGCATATTTCTAGACTTAGGCTTAAAAACATGGCGTTAGAGGGCGAAAACCCAAAACAGTCCCCGAACGGCCCCGTGGGTGTCACCAACACCTCCCACGGGACCAATGTAACTCGTAGGAACTGACAACGCACCCGTGGGTCTCCCGGTTTGAGAATACGATGATAATTAGCATATTTCTATACTTAGGCTTAAAAACATGGTGTCAGAGGGTGAAAACTCGAAATAACCCCCGAACTAGCCCGTGGGTGGAACCAACACCTCCCACGGGACCAATGTAACTCGTAGGAACTTACCGCGCAACCGCGAGACTCCGGATTTGAGAATACGATGATAATTTGCATATTTCTAGACTCAAGCAAAACATGGCATTAGATGGGGAAAACTCAAAACAACCCCCGAACGGCCCTGTGGGTGGCACCAACACCTCCCACGGGACCGATGTAACTCGTAGGAACTGACCCCGCAGCCGCGGGTCTCCCGGATTGAGAATACGATGATAATTTTCATATTTCTAGACTTAGGCTTAAAAACATGGTGTTAGAGGGCGAAAACCATAAACAATCCCCGAACGGCCTCGTGGGTGGCACCAACACCTCCCACGGGACCAATGTAACTCGTAGGAACTGACCGCGCACCCGCGGGTCTCCCGGTTTGAGAATAGGATGATAATTTTCATATTTTTATACTTAGGCTTAAAAACATGGCGTTAGAGGGTGAAAACTCAAAACAACCTCCGAACTGCCCCATGGGTGGAACCAACACCTCCCAGGGGACCAATGTAACTCGTAGGAACTGACCCCGTAGCCGTGTGTCTCCCGGTTTGAGAATACGATGATAATTTGCATATTTCTAGAGTTAGGCTGAAAAACATGGCATTAGAGGGAGAAAACCCAAAATAGTCCCTGAACGGCCCTGTGGGTGGCACCAACACCTACCACGGGACTAATGTAACTCGTAGGAACTGACCCCGCAGCTGCGGGTCTCCCGATTTGAGAATACGAAGATAATTTGCATATTTTTACACTTAGGCTTAAAAACATGGCGTTAGAGGGTGAAAACCCAAAACAGTCCCCGAACGGCCCCGTGGGTGGCACCAACGCCTCCCACAGGACCATTGTAACTCGTAGGAACTGACCCCGCAGCCACGGGTCTCTCGGTTTGAGAATAGAAAAATAATTTGCACATTTCTAGAGTTTGGCTTAAAAACATGGCCTTAGAAGGTGAAAACCCAAAACAGCCGCCGAACGGCCCCATGGGTGGCACTAACACCTCCCACGGGACCAATGTAACTCGTAGGAACTGACCCCGCAGCTGCGGGTCTCCCGGTTTGAGAATACGATGATAATTTGTATATTTCAAGACATAGGCTTAAAAACATGGCGTTTGAGGGTGAAAACTTGAAACAACCCCCGAACTGCCCCGTGGGTGGAACCAACACCTCCCACGGGACAAATGTAACTCATAGGAACTTACCGCGCAACCGCGAGACTCCCGATTTGAGAATACGATGATAATTTGCATATTTCCAGACTCAAGCAAAACATGGCGTTAGATGGGGAAAACTCAAAACAACCCCCGAACGGCCCTGTGGGTGGCACCAGCACCTCCCACGGGACCAATGTAACTCGTAGGAACTGACCCCGCAGTCGCGGGTCTCCCAGATTGAGAATACGACGATAATTTGCATATTTCTAGAGTTAGGC
Source organism: Sambucus nigra (assembly GCA_949130495.1). Classification (NCBI taxonomy): domain Eukaryota; kingdom Viridiplantae; phylum Streptophyta; class Magnoliopsida; order Dipsacales; family Adoxaceae; genus Sambucus; species Sambucus nigra. The sequence goes on along the minus strand of OX422224.1, from coordinate 135,887,089 downwards.
TTAAAAACATGGCGTTAGAGGGTGAAAACCCAAAACAGCCCCCGAACGTCCCCGTGGGTGGCACCAACACCTCGCAAGGGACCAATGTAACTCGTAGAAACTAACCCCGCAGCCGCGGGTCTCCCGATTTGAGATTACGACGATAATTTGCATATTTCTAAACTTACGCTTAAAAATATGGCGTTAGAGGGTGAAAACTCGAAACAACCCCCGAACGGCCCCGTGGGTGGCACCATCACCTCCCACGAGACCTATGTAACTCGTAGGAACTGACCACACTGTCGTGGGACTCCTGGATTGAGAATACGACAGTAATTTGCATATTTCTAGACTTAGTCAAGAAAAACATGGCGTTTGACGGTGAAAACCTGAAACAACCCCAGAACGGCCCCGTGGGTGGCACCATCACCTCCCACAAGACCAATGTAACTCGTAGGAACTGACCCCAGAGCCGCGGGACTCTCGGTTTGAGAATACGATGATAATTTGCATATTTTTAGATTTAAGCAAAACATGGCATTAGAGGGTGAAAACTCGGAACGGCCCCGTTGATGGTACCAACACCTGCCATGGGACCAATGTAACTCGTAGGAACTAACCCCGCAGCCGCGGGTTTCTTGGTTTGAGAATACGATGATAATTTGTATATTTCTAGACTTAGGCTTAAAAACATGGTGTTAGAGGGCGAAAACCCAAAACAGTCCCCGAACGGCCCCGTGGGTGGCACCAACACCTCCCACGGGACCCATGTAACTCGTAGGAACTGACCCCGCAACCGTGGCTCTCCCAGTTTGAGAATACAATGATAATTTTCTATACTTAGGCTTAAAAATATGGTGTTAGAGGGTGAAAACTCGAAATAACCCCGAACTGCCCCGTGGGTGGAACCTACACCTCCCACGGGAACAATGTAACTCGTAGGAACTTACCGCGCAATCGCGAGAATCCCGCTTTGAGAATATGACGATAATTTGCATTTTTTTAGACTCAAGCAAAACATGGCGTTAGATGGGAAAAACTCGAAACAACCCCTGAACGGCCCCGTGGATGGCACCAACACCTCCCACGGGACCAATGTAACTCGTAGGAACTGACCCCGCAGCCGTGGGTCTCCTGGTTTGAGAATACGATGATAATTTAATATTTCTAGACTTAGGCTTAAAACATGTCGTTAGAGGGTGAAAACCCAAAACAATCCCCGAACGGCCCTGTGGGTGGCACAAACACCTCCCACGGGACCAATGTAACTCGTAGGAACTGACCCCGCAGTTGCGGGTCTCCCGGTTTGAGAATACGACGATAATTTGCATATTTCTAGACTTAGGCTTAAAAACATGGCGTTAGAGGGCGAAAACCAAAAACAGTCCCCGAACGGCCCCGTGGGTGGCACAAACACCTCCCACGGGACCAATTTAACTCGTAGGAATTGACCCCGCACCCGCGGGTCTCTCAGTTTGAGAATACGATGATAATTGCCATATTTCTAGACGTTAAAGGGCGAAAATTTAAAACAGTCCCCGAACGGACCCGTGGGTGGCACCAACACCTCCCACGGGATCAATTGAACTCGTAGGAACTGACCCTGCAGCCGCGGGTCTCTCGGTTTGAGAATACGTCGATAATTTACATATTTCTAGACTTCGGCTTAAAAACATGGCATTAGAGGGTGAAACCCAAAACAACCCCCGAACGGCCCCATGGGTGGCACCAACACCTCCCACGGGACCAATGTAACTCGTACGAACTGATCCCGCAGCCGCGGGTCTCCCGATTTGAGAATACGACGATAATTTACATATTTCTAGACTTAGGCATAAAAACATGGTGTTAGAGGGTGAAAACTCGAAATAACCCCCGAACTGCCCCGTGGGTGGAACCAACACCTCACACGGGACCAATGTAACTCGTAGGAACTTACCGCGCAACCGCGAGACTCCCAATTTGATAATACGACGATAATTTTCATATTTCTAGACTCAAGCAAAACATGGCGTTAGTCGGGGAAAACTCGAAACAACCCCCGAACGGCCCCGTGGGTGGCACCAACACCTCCCACGGGACCAATGTAACTCGTAGGAACTGAGCCCGCAGCCGCGGTTCTCTCAGTTTTAGTATATCATGATAATTTGCATATTTCTAGACTTAGGCTTAAAAACATGGTGTTAGAGGGCGAAAACCCAAAACAGTCCCTGAGCGGCCCTGTGGTTGGCACCAACACCTCCCACGGGACCAATGTAACTCGTAGGAACTGACCCCGCAGCCACGGGTCTCCCGGTTTGAGAATACGACGATAATTTGTATATTTCAAGACTTAGGCTTAAAAACATGGCCTTAGAGTGTGAAAACCCAAAACAGTCCCCGAACGGCCCCGTGGGTGGCACCAACACCTCCCACGGGACCAATGTAACTCGTAGGAACTGAGTCCGCACCCGCGGGTCTCCTGGTTTGAGAATTCGATGATAATATGCATATTTCTATACTTAGGCTTAAAAACATAGCGTTAGAGGGTGAAAACTGAAAACAACCCCCGAACTACCCCGTGGGTGGAACCAACACCTCCCACGGGAACAATGTAACTCGTAGGAACTTACCGCGCAACCGCGAGACTCCCGATTTAAAAATACGACAGTAATTTTCATATTTCTAGACTCATGTAAAACATGACGTTAGACGGTGAAAACTCAAAACATCCCTATAACGGCCCCATGGGTGGCACCAATGCCTCCCACGGGACCAATGTAACTCGTAGGAACTGACCCCGTAGCCGCGTGTCTCCCGATTTGAGAATATGACGATAATTTGCATATTTCAAGAGTTAGGCTTAAAAACATGGCGTTAGAGGGTGAAAACCCAAAACAGCCCCCAAACGGCCCAGTGGGTGGCACCAACACCTCCCACGGGACCAATGTAACTCGTAGGAAATGACGCCGCAGCCGCGGGTCTCCCAATTTGAGAATACGACGATAATTTGCATATTTCTAAACTTACGCTTAAAAATATGGCGTTAGAGGGTGAAAACTCGAAACACCACCGAACGGCCCCGTGGGTGGCACCCTCACCTCCCACGAGACCAATGTAACTCGTAGTAACTGACCACGCAGTCGTGGGACTCCTGGATTGAGAATACGAAAATAATTTGCATATTTCTAGACTTAGGCTTAAAAACATGGCGTTAGAGGGCGAAAACCCAAAACAGTCCCCGAACGGCCCCGTGGGTGGCACCAACACCTCCCACGGGGCCAATTGATCTCGTAGGAACTGACCCCGCAGCCACGGGTCTCTCGGTTAGAGAATACGATGATAATTTGCATATTTCTATACTCAGGCTTAAAAACATGGCGTTAGAGGGTGAAAACTCAAAACAACCCCCGAAGTGCCCCGTGGGTGGAACCAACACCTCCCACGGGACCAATGTAAAAAGTAGGAACTTATCGCGCAACCGCGAGACTCAAGCAAAACATGGCGTTAGATGGGGAAAACTCAAAACAACCACCGAATGGACCCTTGGGTGGCACCAACACCTCCCACGGGACTAATGTAACTTGTAGGAACTTAGCCCGCAGCCGCGGGTCTCCCAGTTTGGGAATACGATGATAATTTGCATATTTCTAGACTTGGCTTAAAAATATGGCGTTAGAGGGCAAAAACCCAAAACAGTCCCCGAACGGCCCCGTGGGTGGCACCAATACCTCCCACGGGACCAATGTAACTCGTAGGAACTGACCCCGAACCCGCGGGTCTCTCGGTTTGAGAATACGATGATAATTTGCATACATCTATACTTAGGCTTAAAAATATGGCGTTAGAGGGTGAAAACTCAAAACAACCCCCGAACTACCCCGTCGGTGGAACCAACACCTCCCACGGGACCAATGTGAAAAGTAGGAACTTACCGCGCAACCGCGAGACTCCCGATTTGAGAATACGACGATAATTTGCATATTTCTAGACTCAAGTAAAACATGACGTTTGACGGTGAAAACTCAAAACAGCACCAGAACGGCCCCGCGGGTGGCCCCAACGCCTCCCACGGGACCAGTGTGGCTTGTAGGAACTGACACCGTAGCCGCGTGTCTCCCGATTTCAGAATACGACGATAATTTGCATATTTCTAGAGTTAGGCATAAAAACATGGCGTTAGAGGGCGAAAACCAAAAACAGTCCTGAACGGCCCCGTGGGTGGCACCAACACCTCCCACGGGACCAATGTAACTCGTAGGAATTGACCCCGTAGCCGTGGGTCTCCCGGTTTGAGAATACGATGATAATTTGCATATTTCTAGACGTTAGAGGGCAAAAACCCAAAATAGTCACCGAACGGCCCCGTGGGTGGCACCAACACCTCCCACGGGACCAATTGAATTCGTAGGAACAGACCCCGCACCCGCGGGTCTCTCGATTTGAGAATACGAGGATAATTTGCATATTTCTAGACTTAGGCTTAAAAACATGGCGTTAGAGGGAGAAAACCCAAAATAGCCCCCGAACGGACCCATGGGTGGCACCAACACCTCCCACGGGACCAACGTAACTCGTAGGAATTGACCCCGCAGCCGTGGGTCTCCCGGTTTGAGAATACGATGATAATTGACATATTTCTAGACTTAGTCTTAAAAACATGGCGTTGGAGGGCGAAAACCCAGAACAATCCCCGAACGGCCCCGTGGGTGCCACCAACATCTCCCACGGGACCAATGTAACTCGTAGGAACTGACCCCGCACCCGCGGGTCACCCGGTTTGAGAATATGATGATAATTATCATATTTCTATATTTAGGCTTAAAAACATGGTGTTAGAGGGTGAAAACTCGAAATAACCCGCAAACTACTGCGTGGGTGGAACCAACACCTCCCACGGGACCAATGTAACTCGTAGGAACTTACCGCGCAACCGCGAGACTCCCGATTTGAGAATACGATGATAACTGGAATATTTCTAGACTCAAGAAAAATATGGCGTTAGACGGGGAAAACTCGAAACAACCCCCGAACGGCCCCGTGGGTGGCACCAACACCTCCCACGGGACCAATTGAACTCGTAGGAACTGACCCCGCACTCGTGGGTCTCTCGGTTTGAGAATACGAGGATAATTTGCGTATTTCTAGACTTAGGCTTAAAAACATGGCGTTAGAGGGAGAAAACCCAAAACAGCCCCCGAACGGTCCCATGGGTGGCACCAACACCTCCCACGGGACCAATGTAACTCGTAGGAACTGCCCCCGCAGCCGTGGGTATCTCGGTTTGAGAATACGATGATAATTTGCATATTTCTCGATTTAGGCTTAAAAACATGGCGTTAGAGGGAGAAAACCCAAAACAGCCCCCGAACGACCACATGGGAGGTACCAACACCTTCCACGGGACCAATGTAACTTGAAGGAACTTACCCCGCAGCCGCGGGTACCCAATTTGAGAATACGATGATAATTTTACATATTTCTAGACTTAGGCTTAAAAACATGGCGTTACAAGGTGAAAACTCGAAACAACCCCCGAACTGCCCCGTGGGTGGAACCAACACCTCCCACGGGAACACTGTAACTCGTAGGAACTTATCGCGTAACCGCGAGATTCTCGATTTTAGAATACGACGACAATTTTCATATTTCTAGATTTAAGAAAAACATGGCTTTAGAGGGTGAAAACTCGAAACAACCCCCAAACGGCCACGTGGGTGGCACCAACACCTCCCACGGGACCAGTGTAACTCGTAGGAACTGACCCCGCAGCCGCGGGTCTCTCGGTTTGAGAATACGATGATAATTTTCATATTTCTAGACTTAGTCTTAAAAACATGGCGTTAGAGGGAAAAAATCCAAAACAGCCCCCGAACGGCCCCATGGGTGGCACCAACACCTCCCACGAGCCCAATGTAACTCGTAGGAACTGAACTCGCAGCCCCGGTTCTCCCAGTTTGAGAATAACACAATAATTTGGATATTTCTGGACTAAGGCTTAAAAACATGGCGTTAAAGGGTGAAAACTTGAAACAACCCCCGAACTACCCCGTGTGTGGAACCAACACCTCCCCCGGGACCAATGTAACTCGTAGGAACTTACCGCGCAACCGGGAGACTCCCGATTTGAGAATATGACGATAATTTTCATATTTCTAGAATCAAGCAAAACATGACGTTAGACGGCGAAACCTAAAACTGCCCCAGAACGGCCCCGTGGGTGGCACCAACGCCTCCCACGGGACCAATGTAACTCGTAGGGACTGACCCCGCAGCCTCGGGTCTCCCGGTTAGAGAATACTACGATAATTTGCATATTTCTAGACTTAGGCTTAAAAACATGGCATTAGAGGGCGAAAACCGAAAACAAGCCCCGAACGGCTCTGTGGGTGGCACCAACACCTCCCATGGGACCAATGTAACTCGTAGGAACTGACTCCGCAGCCACGGGTCTCCCGATTTGAGAATACGACGATAATTTGCATATTTCTAGATTTAAGCAAAACATGGCATTAGAGGGTGAAAACTCGAAACAACCCCCGAATGGCCAGGTGGATGGTACCAACACCTCCCACGGGACCAATATAACTCGTAGGAACTGACCCCGCAGCCGCGGGACTCTCGGTTTGAGAATACGACGATAATTTGCATATTTCTAGACTTAGGCTTAATAACATGGCGTTAGACGGCGAAAACCCAAAACAGTCCCCGAACGGCCCCGTGGGTGGCACCAACACCTCCCACGGGACCAATGTAACTCGTAGGAACTGACCCCGCACCCGCGGGTCTCCCGGTTAGAGAATACGATGATAATTAGCATATTTCTATACATAGGCTTAAAAACATGGTGTTAGAGGGTGAAAACTCGAAATAACCCCCGAACTGCCCCGTCGGTGGAACCAACACCTCCCACGGGACAAATGTAACTCGTAGGAACTTACCGCGCAATCGCGAAACTCCCGATTTGAGAATACGACGATAATTTGCATATTTCTGGACTCAAGCAAAACATGGCATTAGACGGGGAAAACTCGAAACAACCCCCGAACGGCCCCGTGGGTGGCACCAACACCTCCCACGGGACCAATGTAACTCGTAGGAACTGAGCCCGTTGCCACGGGTCTCCAGGATTGAGAATACGATTATAATTTGCATATTTCTAGACTTAGGATTAAAAAGATGGCGTTAGAGGGTGAAAATTCAAAACGTCCCCCAAACGGCCCCATGGGTGGCACCAACACCTCCCATGGGACCAATGTAACTCGTAGGAACTAACCCCGCAGCCGCGGGTGTCTCGGTTTGAGAATACGATGATAATTTGCATATTTCTAGACTTAGGCTTAAAAACATGGTGTTAGAGGGCGAAAACCCAAAACAACCCCCGAACGTCCCCATGGGTGGCACCAACACCTCCCACGGGACCAATGTAATTCGTAGGAACCGACCCTGCAGCCGCGGGTCTCCCGGTTTGAGAATACGACGATAATTGGCATATTTCTAGACTTAGGCTTAAAACATTGCGTTAGAGGGCGAAAACCCAAAATAGTCCCCGAACGGCCCCGTGGGTGGCACCAACACCTCCCACTGGACCCATGTAACACGTAGGAACTGACCCCGCACCCGTGGCTCTCCCGGTTTGAGAATACGATGATAATTTCTATACTTAGGCTTAAAAACATGGTGTTAGAGGGTGAAAACTCGAAATAACCCCCGAACTGCCTTGTGGGTGGAACCAACACCTCCCACGGGACCAATGTAACTCGTAGGAACTTTCTGCACAACAGCGAGACTCCCAATTTAAGAATATGACGATAATTTGCATATTTATAAACTCAAGCAAAATATGGCGTTAGACGGGAAAAACTCGAAACAACCCCCGAACAGCCCCGTGGGTGGCACCAACACCTCCCACGGGACCAATGTAACTCGTAGGAACTGACCCCGCAGCCGTGGGTCTCCCGGTTTGAGAATACGATGATAAAATGCATATTTCTATACTTAGGCTTAAAAACATGTCGTTAGAGAGCGAAAACCCAAAAGAATCCCCGAACGGCCCTGTGGGTGGCACCAACACCTCCCACGGGACCAATGTAACTCGCAGGAACAGACCCCACAGTCGCGGGTCTCCCGGTTTGAGAATACGACGATAATTTTCATATTTCTAGACTTAGGCTTAAAAACATGGCGTTAGAGGGCGAAAACTAAAATAGTCCCCGAACGGCCCCGTGGGGGGAAGAAACACCTCCCACGGCACCAATTTAACTCGTAGGAACTGACCCCGCACCCGCGGGTCTCTCGGTTTGAGAATACGATGATAATTTCATATTTCTATACTTAGGCTTAAAAAGATGGCGTTAGAGGGTGAAAAATCGAAACAACCCCCGAACTGCCCCGTGGGTGGAACCAACACCTCCCACGGGACCAATGTAACTCGTAGAAACTTACCGCGCAACCGCGAGACTCCCGATTTGAGAATACGATGATAATTTGCATATTTCTAGACTCAAGTAGAACACGACGTTAGACGGTGAAAACTCGAAACATCCCCAGAACGGTCCCGTGGGTGGCACCAACGCCTCCCACGGGAACAATGTAACTCGTAGGAACTGACACCGTAGCCCCTTGTCTCCCGATTTGAGAATACGACAATAATTTGCATATTTCTAGAGTTAGGCTTAAAACCATGGCGTTAGAGGGAGAAAACCCAAAACAGTCCCCGAACGGCCCTGTGGGTGGCACCAACACCTCCCACGGGACCAATGTAACTCGTAGGAATTGACCCTGGAGTCGCGGGTCTCCCGGTTTGAGAATACGGCGATAATTTATATATTTCTAGACGTTAGAGGGCGAAAACCCAAAAGAGTCCCCGAACGGCCCCGTGGGTGGCACCAACACCTCCAACGGGACCAATTGAACTCGCAGGAACTGACCCCGCAGCCGCGCGTCTCTCGGTTTGAGAATACGACGATAATTTGCATATTTCTAGACTTTGGCTTAAAAACATGGTGTTAGAGGGCGAAAACCCAAAAAGCCCCCGAACGCCCACATGGGTGGCACCAACACCTACCACGGGACCAATGTAACTCGTATGAACTGAGCTCGCAGCCGTGGGTCTCCTGGTTTGAGAATACGATGATAATTTACATATTTCTAGACTTAGGATTAAAAACATGGCGTTAGAGGGAGAAAACCCAAAACAGTCCCCGAACGGCCCCGTGGGTGGCACCAACACCTCCCACGGGACCAATGTAACTCGTAGGAACTGACCCCGTAGCCGCGTGTCTCCCGATTTGAGAATACGACGATAATTTGCATATTTCTAGAGTTAGGCTTAAAAACATGGCGTTAGAGGGTGAAAACCCAAAACAGCCCCCGAACGGCCCCGTGGGTGGCACCAACACCTCCCACGGGACCAATGTAACTCGTAGGAAATGACGCCGCAGCCGCGGGTCTCCCAATTTGAGAATACGACGATAATTTGCATATTTCTAAACTTACGCTTAAAAATATGGCGTTAGAGGGTGAAAACTCGAAACACCCCCGAACGGCCCCGTGGGTGGCACCCTCACCTCCCACGAGACCAATGTAACTCGTAGTAACTAACCACACAGTCGTGGGACTCCTGGATTGAGAATACGACAATAATTTGCATATTTCTAGACTTAGGCTTAAAAACATGGCGTTAGAGGGCGAAAACCCAAAACAGTCCCCGAACGGCCCCGTGGGTGGCACCAACACCTCCCACGGGGCCAATTGATCTCGTAGGAACTGACCCCGCAGCCACGGGTCTCTCGGTTTGAGAATACGATGATAATTTGCATATTTCTATACTCAGGCTTAAAAACATGGCGTTAGAGGGTGAAAACTCAAAACAACCCCCGAAGTGCCCCGTGGGTGGAACCAACACCTCCCACGGGACCAATGTAAAAAGTAGGAACTTACCGCGCAACCACGAGACTCATGCAAAACATGACGTTAGACGGGGAAAACTCAAAACAACCCCCGAACGGCCCCTTGGGTGGCACCAACACCTCCCACGGGACTAATGTAACTCGTAGGAACTTAGCCCGCAGCCGCGGGTCTCCCAGTTTGAGAATACGATGATAATTTGCATATTTCTAGACTTGGCTTAAAAATACGGCGTTAGAGGGCAAAAACCCAAAACAGTCCCCGAACGGCCCCGTGGGTGGCACCAATACCTCCCACGGGACCAATGTAACTCGTAGGAACTGACCCCGCACCCGCGGGTCTCTCGGTTTGAGAATACGATGATAATTTGCATACTTCTATACTTAGGCTTAAAAATATGGCGTTAGAGGTTGAAAACTCAAAACAACCCCCGAACTACCCCGTCGGTGGAACCAACACCTCCCACGGGACCAATGTGAAAAGTAGGAACTTATCGCGCAACCGCGAGACTCCCGATTTGAGAATACGATGATAATTTGCATATTTCTAGACTCAAGTAAAACATGACGTTTGACGGTGAAAACTCGAAACAGCACCAGAACGGCCCCGCGGGTGGCCCCAACGCCTCCCACGGGACCAGTGTGACTTGTAGGAACTGACACCGTAGCCGCGTGTCTCCCGATTTCAGAATACGACGATAATTTGCATATTTCTAGAGTTAGGCATAAAAACATGGCGTTAGAGGGCGAAAACCAAAAACAGTCCTGAACGGCCCTGTGGGTGGCACCAACACCTCCCACGGGACCAATGTAACTCGTAGGAATTGACCCCGGAGCCGCGGGTCTCCCGGTTTGAGAATACGACGATAATTTGCATATTTCTAAACTTACGCTTAAAAATATGGCGTTAGAGGGTGAAAACTCGAAACAACCCCGAACGGCCCCGTGGGTGGCACCCTCACCTCCCACAAGACCAATGTAACTCTTAGTAACTGACCATGCAGTCGTAGGACTCCTGGATTGAGAATACGACAATAATTTGCATATTTCTAGGCTTAGGATTAAAAACATGGCGTTAGAGGGCGAAAACACAAAATAATCCCCGAACGGCGCCGTGGGTGGCACCAATGCCTCCCACGGGACCAATGTAACTCGTAGGAACTGACACCGTAGCCGCGTGTCTCCCGATTTGAGAATACGATGATAATTTGCATATTTCTAGAGTTAGGCTTAAAAACATGGCGTTAGAGGGCGAAAACCCAAAACAGTCCCCGAATGGCCCTGTGGGTGGCACCAACACCTCCCACGGGACCAATGTAACTTGTAGGAATTGACCCCGCACCCGCGGGTCTCCCGGTTTGAGAATACGATGATAATTTGTATATTTCTAGACGTTAGAGGGCAAAAACCCAAAACAGTCCCCGAACGGCCCCGTGGGTGGCACCAACACGTCCCACGGGACTAATTGAACTCGTAGGAACTGACCCCGCAGCCGCGCGTCTCTCGGTTTGAGAATACGACAATAATTTGCATATTTCTAGACTTAGGCTTAAAAGCGTGGCGTTAGAGGGTGAAAACCCAAAACAGCCCCCGAACGGCCCCATGGGTGGCACCAACACCTCCCACGGGACCAATGTAACTCGTAGGAACTGACCCCGTAGCCGTGGGTTTCCCGGTTTGAGAATACAACCATAATTTACATATTTTTTGACTTAGGATTAAAAACATGGCGTTAGAGGGCGAAAACCCAAAACAATCCCCGAACGGCCCCGTGGGTGGCACCAACACCTCCCACGGGACCATTGTAACTCGTAGTAACTGACCCCGCACCCGCGGGTCTCCCGGTTTGAGAATACAATGATAATTATCATATTTCTATACTTAGGCTTAAAAAAATGGTGTTAGAGGGTGAAAACTCGAAATAACCCCCGAACTGCCCCGTGGGTGGAACAAACATCTCCCACGGGACTAATGTAACTCGTAAGAACTTACCGCGCAACCACGAGACGCCCGATTTGAGAATATGAAGGTAATTTTCATATTTCTAGACTCAAGTAAAACATTGCGTTAGACGGGAAAAACTCGAAACAACCCCCGAACGGCCCCATTTGTGGCACCAACACCTCCCATGGGACCAATGTAAGTCGTAGGAACTGAGCCCGCAGTCGCGGGTCTCCCGGTTTGAGAATACGATGATAATTTGCATATTCCTAGACTTAGGCTTAAAAACATGGCGTTAGAGGGCGAAAACCAAAAAACAGTCCCCGAACGGCCCCGTGGGTGGCACCAACACCTCCCACGGGACCAATGTAACTCGTAGGAACTGACCCCGCACCCGCGGGTCTCCCGGTTTGAGAATACGATGATAATTTGCATATTTCAATACTTAGGATTAAAAACACAGCGTTAGAGGGTGAAAACTCAAAACAACCCCCGAACAGCCTCGGGGGTGGAACCAACACCCCCCACGGGACCAATGTAACTCGTAGGAACTTACCGCGCAACCGCGAGACTCCCGATTTGAGAATACGACGATAATTTGCATATTTCTAGGCTTAGGCTTAAAAATATGGCGTTAGAGGGTGAAAATCCAAAACAGTCTCCGAACGGCCCTGTGGGTGGCACCAACACCTCCCATGGGACCAATGTAACTCGTAGGAGCTGACCCCGTAGCCGCGTGTCTCCAAATTTGAGAATACGACGATAATTTGCATATTTCTAGGGTTAGGCTTAAAAACATGGCGTTAGAGGGTGAAAAGCCAAAGCAGCCCCCGAACGGCCCCGTGGGTGTCACTAACACCTCCCACAGGACCAATGTAACTCGTAGGAACTGACCCCGCAGCCGCGGGTCTCCGGATTTGAGAATACGCCGATAATTTGCATATTTCTAAACTTACGCTTAAAAATATGGCGTTAGAGGGTGAAGACTCGAAACACCCCCGAACGGCCCCGTGGGTGGCACCCTCACCTCCCACGAGACCAATGTAACTCGTAGTAACAGACCACGCAGTCGTGGGACTCCTGGATTGAAAATACGACAATAATTTGCATATCTCTAGGCTTAAGCTTAAAAACATGGCATTAGAGGGTGAAATTCCAAAACAGTCCCCGAACGGCTCTTTGGGTGACACCAACACCTCCCACGGGACCAATGTAACTCGTAGGAATTGGCCCCGCAGCCGCGGGTCTGCCGATTTGAGATTACAATGATAATTTGCATATTTCTGGACTTCGGCTTAAAAACATGGCGTTAGAGGGCGAAAACCCAAAACAGTCCCCGAACGACCCCGTGGGTGGCACCAACACCTCCCACGGGACCTATGTAACTCGTAGGAACTGACCCCGCAGCCGCTGGTCTCTCGGTTTGAGAATACGACGATAATTTGCATATTTCTCGACTTAGGCTTAAAAACATGGCGTTAGAGGGCGAAAACCCATAACAGCCCCCGAATGGCCTCATGGGTGGCACCAACACCTCCCACGGGACCAATGTAACTCGTAGGAACTGACCTCGCAGCCGCGGTTCTCCCGGTTTGAGAATACGAGTATAATTTGCATATTTCTAGACTAAGGCTTAAAAACATGGCGTTAAAGGGTGAAAACTCGAAACAACCCCCGAACTGCCCCGTGTGTGGAACCAACACCTCCCACGAGACCAATGTAACTCATAGGAACTTACCGCGCAACAACGAGATTCCCAATTTGAAAATACGACGATAATTTGCATATTTCTAGAATTAAGCAAAACATGGCATTAGAGGGTGAAAACTCGAAACAGCCCCCGAACGGCCACGTGGGTGGCACCAACACCTCCCACGGGAAAAATGTAACTCGTAGGAACTGACCCCGCAGCCGCGGATCTCTCGGTTTGTGAATACGACGATAATTTGCATATTTCTCGACTTAGGCTTAAAAACATGGCGTTAGAGGGCGAAAATCGAAAACAGCCCCCGAATGATCCCATGGGTGGCATCCACACCTCCCACGGGACCAATGTAACTCGTAGGAACTGACCTCGTAGCTGCGGGTGTCCCGGTTTAAGAATACGACGATAATTTGCATATTTCTAGACTTAGGCTTAAAAACATGGCGTTAGAGGGCGAAAACATAAAACAAGCCCCGAGCGGCCCTGTGGGTGGCACCAACACCTCCCACGGGACCAATGTAACTCGTAGGAACTGACCTCGCAGCCGCGGGTCTCCCGGTTTGAGAATACGACGATAATTTGCATATTTCTAGATTTAAGAAAAATATGGCGTTAGACGGGGAAAACTCGAAACAACTCCCGAACGGCCCCGTGAGTGGCACCAACACCTCCCACGGGACAATTATAACTCGTAGGAACTGACCCCGCACCCGCGGGTCTCCTGGTTTGAGAATAAGACGATAATTTGCATTTTCTAGACTTAGGCTTAAAAATATGGCGTTAAAGGATGAAAACTCAAAACAACCCCCGAACTGTCCAATGGGTGGAACCAACACCTCCCACGGGACCAATGTAACTCGTAGGAACTTACCGCGTAATCGCGAGACTCCCGATTTGAGAATACGACAATAATTTGCATATTTCTAGACTCAAGCAAAACATGACGTTAGACGGTGAAACCTCGAAATAAGCCCAGAACGGCCCCGTGGGTGCTCCAACGACTCCCACGGGACCAATGTAACTCGTAGGAACTGACCGTGCCGCCGCGGGTCTCCCAGTTTGAAAAAATGACGATAATTTGCATATTTCTAGACGTAGGCTTAAAAACAAGGAGTTAGAGGGAAGAAACCCAAAACAATCCCCGAACGACCCAGTGGGTGGCACCAACACCTCCCACGGAACCAATGTAACTCATAGGAACTAACCCCTCATCCGCGGGTCTCCCGGTTTTAGAATACAACGATAATTTACATATTTCTAGACTTAGGCTTAAAAACATGGCGTTATAGGTCGAAAACCCAAAACAATCCCCGAACGGCCCCGTGGGTGGTACCAACACCTCCCACGGGACCAATCTAAGTCGTAAGAACTGACCCCGCACCCGCGGGTCTCCCGGTTTGAGAATACGATGATAATTAGCATATTTCTATACTTAGGCTTACAAACATGGTGTTAGAGGGTGAAAACTATAAACAGTCCCCGAACGGCCCCGTGGGTGGAACCAACACCTCCCACGGGACCAATGTAACTCGTAGGAACTTACCCCTCACCCGCGGGTCTCCCGGTTTGATAATACGATGATAATTTGCATATTTCTATACTTAGGCTTAAAAATATGGCGTTAGAGGGTGAAAACTCAAAACAACCCCCGAACTGCCCCATGGGTGGAACCAACACCTCCCACGGGACCAATGTAACTCGTAGGAACTGACCCTGTAGCCACGTGTCTCCCTGTTTAAGAAAATGACGATAATTTGCATATTTCTAGAGTTAGGCTTAAAAACATGGCGTAAGAGGGCGAAAACCCAAAATAGTCCCCGAACGGCCCTGTGGGAGGCACCAACACCTACCACGGGACCAATGTTACTCGTAGGAACTGACTCCGCAGCCGCGGGTCTCCCGGTTTGACAATACGACGATAATTTGCATATTTCTAGAGTTAGGCTTAAAAACATGGCGTTAGAGGGTGAAAACCCAAAACAGCCCCATGGGTGGGACTAACACCTCCCACGGGACCAATGTAACTCGTAGGAACTGACCCCGCAGCCGCGGGTCTCCCGATTTGAGAATACGACGATAATTTTCATATTTCTAAACTTACGCTTAAAAATATGGCGTTAGAGGGTGAAGACTCGAAACACCCCCGAACGGCCCCGTGGGTGGCACCCTCACCTCCCACGAGACCAATGTAACTCGTAGTAACTGACCACGCAGTCGTGGGACTCCTGGATTGAGAATACGATAATAATTTGCATATTTCTAGGCTTAGGCTTAAAAACATGGTGTTAGAGGGTGAAAATCCAAAACAGTCCCCGAACGGCCCTGTGGGTGACACCAACACCTCCCACGGGACCAATGTAACTCGTAGGAACTGACCCCGCACCCGCGGGTCTCCCGGTTTGAGAATACGATGATAATTTGCATATTTCTATACTTAGGATTAAAAACACAGCGTTTGAGGGTGAAAACTCAAAACAACACCCGAACTGCCTCGTGGGTGGAACCAACACCCCACACGGGACAAATATAACTCGTAGGAACTTACCGCGCAATCGCGAGACTCCCGATTTGAGAATATGATGATAATTTGCATATTTCTAGGCTTAGGCTTAAAAATATGGCGTTAGAGGGTGAAAATCCAAAACAGTCTCCGATCAGCCCTGTGGGTGGCACCAACACCTCCCATGGGACCAATGTAACTCGTAGGAACTGAACCCTCACCCGCGGGTCTCCCGGTTTGATAATACGATGATAATTTGCATATTTCTATACTTAGGCTTAACAATATGGCGTTAGAGGGTGAAAACTCAAAACAGCCCCCGAACTGCCCCATGGGTGGAACCAACACCTCCCACGGGACCAATGTAACTCGTAGGAACTGACCCCGTAGCCACGTGTCTCCCTGTTTAAGAAAACGATGATAATTTACATATTTCTAGAGTTAGGCTTAAAAACATGGCGTAAGAGGGCGAAAACCCAAAATAGTCCCCGAACGGCCCTGTGGGTGGCACCAACACCTACCACGGGACTAATGTAACTCGTAGGAACTGACCCCGCAGCCACGGGTCTCCCGGTTTGAGAATACGATGATAATTTGCATATTTCTATACTTACGCTAAAAAACATAGCGTTAGAGGGTGAAAACTCAAAACAACCCCCGAACGGCTCTGTGGGTGGAACCAACACCTCCCACGGGACCAATGTAACTTGTAGGAACTTACCGCGCAACCGCGAGACTCCCGATTTGAGAATACGAAGACAATTTGCATATTTCTAGACTCAAATAAAACATGACGTTAGACGGTAAAAACTCGATACATCCCTAGAACGGCCCCGCGGGTGGCACGAACGCCTCCCACGGACCAATGTAACTCGTAGGAACTGACCCCGTAGCCGCGTGTCTCCCGATTTGAGAATACGACGATATTTTGCATATTTCTAGAGTTAGGCTTAAAAACATGGTGTTAGAGGGTGAAAACACAAAACAACCCCCGAACGGCCCCGTGGGTGGCACTAACACCTCCCACGGGACCAATGTAACTCGTAGGAACTGACCCCGCAGCCGCGGGTCTCCCGATTTGAGAATACGACGATAATTTTCATATTTCTAAACTTACGCTTAAAAATATGGCGTTAGAGGATGAAGACTCGAAACACCCCCGAACGGCCCCGTGGGTGGCACCCTCACCTCCCACGAGACCAATGTAACTCGTAGTAACTGACCACGCAGTCGTGGGACTCCTGGATTGAGAATACCACAATAATTTGCATATTTCTAGGCTTAGGATTAAAAACATGGCATTAGAGGGTGAAAATCCAAAACAGTCCCCGAACGGCCCTGTGGGTGACACCAACACCTCCCACGGGACCAATGTAACTCGTAGGAACTGACCTCGCACCCGCGGGTCTCGCGATTTGAGAATACGATGATAATTTGCATATTTCTATACTTAGGATTAAAAACACAGCGTTAGAGGGTGAAAACTCAAAACAACCCCCGAACTGCGTCGTGGGTGGAACCAACACCCCCCATGGGACCAATGTAACTCGTAGGAACTTACCGCGCAATCGTGAGACTCCCGATTTGAGAATACGATGATAATTTGCATATTTCTAGGCTTAGGCTTAAAAATATGGCGTTAGAGGGTGAAAATCCAAAACCGTCTCCGAACGGCCCTGTGGATGGCACCAACACCTCCCATGGGACCAATGTAACTCGTAGGAACTGACCCCGTAGCCGCGTGTCTCCCGATTTGAGAATACGACAATAATTTGCATATTTCTAGGGTTAGTCTTAAAAACATGGCGTTAGAGGATGAAAAGCCAAAACAGCCCCCGAACGTCCCCGTGGGTGGCACTAACACCTCCCAAAGGACCAATGTAACTCGTAGGAACTGACCCCGCTGCCGCGGGTCTCCCGATTTGAGAATACGACGATAATTTGCATATTTCTAAACATACGCTTAAAATTATGGCGTTAGAGGGTGAAGACTCGAAACACCCCCGAACGGCCCCGTGGTTGGCACCCTCACCTCCCACGAGACCAATGTAACTCGTAGTAACTGACCACGCAGTCGTGGGACTCCTGGATTGAGAATACGACAATAATTTGCATATCTCTAGGCTTAGGCTTAAAAACATGGCATTAGAGGGTGAAATTCCAAAACAGTCCCCGAACGGCCTTGTGGGTGACACCAACACCTCCCACGGGACCAATGTAACTCGTAGGAATTGACCCCGCAGCCGCGGGTCTGCCGATTTGAGATTACGATGATAATTTGCATATTTCTAGACTTAGGCTTAAAAACATGGCGTTAGAGGGCGAAAATCCAAAACAGTCCCCGAACGGCCCCGTGGGTGGCACCAACACCTCCCACGGGACCTATGTAACTCGTAGGAACTGACCCCGCAGCCGCGGATCTCTCGGTTTGAGAATACGACGATAATTTTCATATTTCTTGACTTAGGCTTAAAAACATGGCGTTAAAGGGTGAAAACTCGAAACAACCCCCGAACTGCCCCGTGTGTGGAACCAACACCTCCCACGGGACAAATGTAACTCGTAGGAACTTACCGCGCAACAACGAGATTCCCAATTTGAAAATACGACGATAATTTACATATTTCTAGATTTAAGCAAAACATGGCATTAGAGGGTGAAAACTCGAAACAGCCCCCGAACGGCCACGTGGGTGGAACCAACACCTCCGACGGGACCAATGTAACTCTTAGGAACTGACCCCGCAGCCGCGAATCTCTCGGTTTGCGAATACGACGATAATTTGCATATTTCTCGACTTAGGCTTAAAAACATGGCGTTAGAGGGCAAAAATCGAAAACAGCCCCCGAACGATCCCATGGGTGGCACCAACACCTCCCACGGGACCAATGTAACTCGTAGGAACTGTCCTCGCAGCCGCGGGTGTCCCGGTTTGAGAATACGACGATAATTTGCATATTTCTAGACTTAGGCTTAAAAACATGGCGTTAGAGGACGAAAACATAAAACAAGCCCAGAACGGCCCTGTGGGTGGCACCAACACCTCCCATGGGACCAATGTAACTCGTAGGAACTGACCCCGCAGCCGCGGGTCTCCCGGTTTGAGAATACGATGATAATTTGCATATTTCTAGATTTAAGAAAAATATGGCGTTAGACGGGGAAAACTCGAAACAACCCCTGAACGGCCCCGTGGGTGGCACCAACACCTCCCACGGGACAATTGTAACTCGTAGGAACTGACCCCGCACCCGCGGGTCTCCTGATTTGAGAATAGGACGATAATTTGCATTTTCTAGTCTTAGGCTTAAAAACATGGCGTTAAAGGGTGAAAACTCGAAACAACCCCCGAACTGTCCCATGGGTGGAACCAACACCTCCCACGGGACCAATGTAACTCGTAGGAACTTACCGCGCAATCACGAGACTCCCGATTTGAGAATACGACAATAATTTGCATATTTCTAGACTCAAGCAAAACATGACGTTAGACGGTGAAACCTCGAAATAAGCCCAGAACGCCCCCGTGGGTGCACCAACGACTCCCACGGGACCAATGTAACTCGTAGGAACTGACCGCGCCGCCGCGGGTCTCCCAATTTGAAAAAACGACGATAATTTGCATATTTCTAGACTTAGGCTTAAAAACAAGGCGTTAGAGGGAAGAAACCCAAAACAATCCCCGAACGACCTAGTGGGTGGCACCAACACCTCCCACGGAACCAATGTAACTCATAGGAACTAACCCCGCATCCGCGGGTCACCCGGTTTTAGAATACAACGATAATTTACATATTTCTAGACTTAGGCTTAAAAACATGACGTTAGAGGGCGAAAACCCAAGACAATCCCCGAACGGCCCCGTGGGTGGTACTAACACCTCCCACGGGACCAATCTAAGTCGTAGGAACTGACCCCGCACCCGCGGGTCTCCCGGTTTGAGAATACGATGATAGTTAGCATATTTCTATACTTAGTCTTACAAACATGGTGTTAGAGGGCGAAAACTATAAACAGTCCCCGAACGGCCCCGTGGGTGGAACCAACACCTCCCACGGGACCAATGTAACTCGTAGGAACTGACCCCTCACCCGCGGGTCTCCCGGTTTGATAATACGATGATAATTTGCATATTTCTATACTTAGGCTTAAAAATATGGCGTTAGAGGGTGAAAACTCAAAACAACCCCCGAACTGCCCCATAGGTGGAACCAACACCTCCCACGGGACCAATGTAACTCGTAGGAACTGACCCCGTAGCCACGTGTCTCCCTGTTTAAGAAAACGACGATAATTTGCATATTTCTAGAGTTAGACTTAAAAACATGGCGTAAGAGGGCGAAAACCCAAAATAGTCCCCGAACGGCCGTGTGGGTGGCACCAACACCTACCACGGGACCAATGTTACTCGTAGGAACTGACCCCGCAGCCGCGGGTCTCCCGGTTTGACAATACGATGATAATTTGCATATTTCTAGAGTTAGGCTTAAAAACATCGCGTTAGAGGGTGAAAACCCAAAACAGCCCCCGAACGGCCCCATGGGTGGCACTAACACCTCCCACGGGACCAATGTAACTCATAGGAACTGACCCCGCAGCCGCGGGTCTCCCGATTTGAGAATATGATGATAATTTGCATATTTCTATACTTAGGCTTAAAAATATGGCGTTAGAGGGTGAAGACTCGAAACACCCCCGAACGGCCCCGTGGGTGGCACCCTCACCTCCCACGAGACCAATGTAACTCGTAGTAACTGACCACGCAGTCGTGGGACTCCTGGATTGAGAATACGACAATAATTTGCATATTTCTAGGCTTAGGATTAAAAACATGGCGTTAGAGGGTGAAATCCAAAACAGTCCCCGAACGGCCCTGTGGGTGACACCAACACCTCCCACGGGACCAATGTAACTCGTAGGAATTGACACCGCAGCCGCGGGTCTCCCAATTTGACAATACGATGATAATTTGCTTATTTATAGACTTAGGCTTAAAAACATGGCGTCAGAGGGCGAAAACCCAAAACAGTCCCCGAACGACCCCGTGGGTGGCACCAACACCTCCCACGGGGCCCATGTAACTCGTAGGAACTGACCCCGCAGCCGCGGGTCTCTCGATTTGAGAATACGACGTTAATTTGCATATTTCTTGACTTAGGCTTAAAAACATGGCGTTAGAGGGCGAAAACCCAAAACAGGACACGAACGGCCCCATCGGTGGCACCAACACCTCCCACGGGACCAATGTAACTCGTAGGAACTGACCTCGCAGCCGCGGTTCTCCCATTTTGATAATACGACTATAATTTGCATATTTTTAGACTAAGGCTTAAAAACATGGCGTTAAAGGGTGAAAACTCGAAATAACCCCCGAACTGCCCCGTGTGTGGAACCAACACCTCCCACGGGACCAATGTAACTCGTAGGAACTTACTGCGCAACAGCGAGATTCCCGATTTGAAAATACGACGATAATTTGCATATTTTTAGATTTAAGCAAAACATGGCATTTGAGGGGAAAACTCGAAACAGCCCCCGAACGGCCACGTGGGTGGCACCAACACCTCCCACGGGACAAATGCAACTCGTAGGAACTGACCCCGTAGCCGCGGGTCTCTCAGTTTGAGAATACGACGATAATTTGCATATTTCTCGACTTAGGCTTAAAAACATGGCGTTAGAGGGCGAAAATCGAAAACAGCCTCCGAACGGTCCCATGGGTGGCACCAACACCTCCCACGGGACCAATGTAACTCGTAGGAACTGACCTCGCAGCCGCGGTTCTCCCGGTTTGAGAATAAGACTAGAATTTTCATATTTCTAGACCAAGAATTAAAAACATGGCGTTAAAGGGTGAAAACTCGAAAAGACCCCCGAACTGCCCCGTGTGTGGAACCAACACCTCCCACGGGAACAATGTTACTCGTAAGAACTTACCGCGCAATCGTGAGACTCCCGATTTGAGAATACGACGATAATTTTCATATTTCGAGAATCAAGCAAAACATGAGGTTAGACGGTGAAACTTCGAAAAAGCCCCAGAACGGCCCCGTGGGTGCACTAACGCCTCCCACGGGACCAATGTAACTCATAGGAACTGACCGCGCAGCCGCGGGTCTCCCGGTTTGAAAATACGACGATAATTAGCATATTTCTGTACTTAGGCTTAAAAACAAGGCGTTAGAGGGAATAAACCCAAAACAATCCCCGAACGACCCTGTGGGTGGCACCAACACCTCCCACGGAACCAATGTAACTCATAGGAACTAACCCCGCAGCCGCGGGTCTCCCGGTTTGAGAATACGACGATAATTTACATATTTCTAGACTTAGGCTTAAAAACATGGCGTTAGAGGGTGAAAACCCAAAACAATCCCCGAACGGCCCCGTGGGTGGCACCAACACCTCCCACGGGACCAATCCAAGTCGTCGGAACTGACCCCGCACCCGCGGGTCTCCCGGTTTGAGAATACGATGATAATTACCATATTTCTATACTTTGGCTTAAAAAGATGGTGTTAGAGGATGAAAACTATAAACAGTCCCCGAACGACCCCGTGGGTGGCACCAACACCTCCCACGGGAGCAATGTAACTCGTAGGAACTGACCCCTCACCCACGGGTCTCCCGGTTTGAGAATACGACGATAATTTGCATATTTCTAGAGTTAGGCTTAAAAACATGGCGTTAGAGGGTGAAAACCAAAAACAGCCCCCGAACGGCCCCGTGGGTGGCACTAACACCTCCCACAGGACCAATGTAACTCGTAGGAACTGACCCCGCAGCCGCGGGTCTCCCGATTTGAGAATACGATGATAATTTGCTTATTTCAAAACTTACGCTTAAAAATATGGAGTTAGAGGGTGAAGACTCGAAACACCCCCGAACGGCCCCGTGGGTGGCACCCTCACCTCCCACGAGACCAATGTAACTCGTAGTAACTGACCACACAGTCGTGGGACTCCTGGATTGAGAATACGACAATAATTTGCATATTTCTAGGCTTAGGCTTAAAAACATGGCGTTAGACGGTGAAAATCCAAAACAGTCCCCGAACGGCCCTCTGGGTGACACCAACACCTCCCACGGGACCAATGTAACTCGTAGGAATTGACCCCGCAGCCGTGGGTCTCCCGATTTGAGAATACGGCGATAATTTACATATTTCTAGACTTAGGCTTAAAAACATGGCGTTAGAGGGCGAAAACCCAAAACAATCCCCGAACGGCCCCGTGGGTGACACCAACACCTCCCACGGGACCAATCTAAGTCGTAGGAACTGACCCCGTACCCGCGGGTCTCCCGGTTTGAGAATACGATGATAATTAGCATATTTCTATACTTAGGCTTAAAAACATGGTGTTCGAGGGAGAAAACTATAAACAGTCCCCGAACGGCCCCTTGGGTGGCACCAACACCTCCCACGGGACCAATGTAACTCGTAGGAACTGACCCCTCACCCGCGGGTCTCCCGATTTGAGAATACGATGATAATTTGCATATTTCTATACTTAGGCTAAAAAATATGGCGTTAGTGGGTGAAAACTCAAAACAACCCCCGAACTGCCCCATGGGTGGAACGAACACTCCCACGGGACCAATGTAACTCGTAGGAACTGACCCCGTAGCCACGTGTCTCCCTGTTTAAGAAACGATGATAATTTACATATTTCTAGAGTTAGGCTTAAAAACATGGCGTAACAGGGTGAAAACCCAAAATAGTCCCCGAACGGCCTTGTGGGTGGCACCAACACCTACCACGGGACCAAGGTAACTCGTAGGAACTGACCCCGTAGCCGCGGGTCTCCCGGTTTGAGAATACGACGATAATATGCATATTTCTAGACTTAGGCTTAAAAATATGGCGTTAGAGGGTGAAAACCCAAAACAATCCCAGAACGGCCCCGTGGGTGGCACCAACACCTCCCACGGGGCCATTGTAACTCGTAGGAACTGACACCGTAGCCGCGGGTCTCTCGGTTTGGGAATACGACGATAATTTGCATATTTCTAGAGTTAGGCTTAAAAACATGGCGTTAGAGGGTGAAAACCCAAAACGGCCCTCGAACGTCCCCATGGGTGGCACCATCACCTCCCACGGGACCGATGTAACTCGTAGTAACTGACCCCGCAGCCGCAGGTCTCCCGGTTTGAGAATACGACGATAATTTGCATATTTCTATACTTAGGCTTAAAAACATGGCGTTAGAGGGCGAAAACCCAAAACAGTCCCCGAACGGCCCCGTGGTTGGCACAAACACCTCCCACGGGACCAATGTAAATCGTAGGAATTCACCCCACACCCGCGGGTCTCCCGTTTTGAGAATACGATGATAATTAGCATATTACTATACTTAGGCTTAAAAACATGGTGTTAGAGGGTGAAAACTCGAAATAACCCCCGAACTGCGCCGTGGGTGGAACCAACACCTCCCACGGACCAATGTAACTCGTAGGAACTTATCGCGCAACCGCGAGACTCCCGATTTGATAATACGACGATAATTTGCATTTTTCTGGACTCAAACAAAACATGGCGTTAGACAGGGAAAACTCGAAACAACCCCCGAATGGCCCTGTGGGTGGCACCAACACGTCCTACGGGACCAATGTAACTTATAGGAACTGACCTCGCAGCCACGGGTCTCCCGGTTTGAGAATACGATGATAATTTGCATATTTCTAGACTTAGGCTTAAAAAGATTGCGTTAGAGGGTGAAAACTCAAAACGGCCCCCGAACGGCCCCATAGGTTCCACCAACACCTCCCACGGGACCAATGTAACTCGTAGGAACTAACCCTGCAGCCGCGGGTCTCTCGGTTTGATAATACGATGATAATTTGTATATTTCTAGACTTAGGCTTAAAAACATGGCGTTAGATGGCGAAAACCAAAAACAGCCCCCGAACGTCCCCATGGGTGGCACCAACACCTCCCACGGGACCAATGTAACTCGTAGGAACAGAACCCGTAGCCGGTGGTCTCTCGGTTTGAGAATACGACGATAATTTGCATATTTCTAGACTTAGCCTTAAAAACATGGCGTTAGAGGGCGAAAACCCAAAACAGTCCCTGAACGGCCCCGTGGGTGGCACCAACACCTCCCACGGGACCCATGTAACTCGTAGGAACTGGCCCCGCACCCTTGGCTCTCCCGGTTTGAGAATACGATAATCATATTCTATACTTAGGCTTAAAAACATGGTGTTAGAGGGTGAAAACTCGAAATAACCCCCGAACTGCCTCGTGGGTGGAACCAACACCTACCACGGGACAAATGTAACTCGTAAGAACTTACCACGCAACAGCGAGACTCCCGGTTTGAGAATACGACGATAATTTGCATATTTCTAGACTCAAGAAAAACATGGTGTTAGACTGTTAAATTTGAAACAACCCCCGAACGGCCCCGTGGGTGGAACCAACACCTCCCACGGGACCAATGTAACTCGTAGGAACTGACCCCGCAGCCGCGGGTCTCCCGATTTGAGAATACGATGATAATTTGCTTATTTCTAAACTTACGCTTAAAAATATGGTGTTAGAGGGTGAAGACTCGAAACACCCCCGAACGGCCCCGTGGGTGGCACCCTCACCTCCCACGAGACCAATGTAACTCGTAGTAACTGACCACGCAGTCGTGGGACTCCTGGATTGAGAATACGACAATAATTTGCATATTTCTAGGCTTAGGCTTAAAAACATGGCGTTAGACAGTGAAAATCCAAAACAGTCCCCGAACGGCCCTGTGGGTGACACCAACACCTCCCACGGGACCAATGTAACTCGTAGGAATTGACCCCGCAGCCGCGGGTCTCCCGATTTGAGAATACGACGATAATTTACATATTTCTAGACTTAGGCTTAAAAACATGGCGTTAGTGGGCGAAAACCCAAAACAATCCCCGAACGGCCCCGTGGGTGGCACCAACACCTCCCACGGGACCAATCTAAGTCGTAGGAACTGAACCCAAACCCGCGGGTCTCCCGGTTTGAGAATACGATGATAATTAGCATATTTCTATACTTAGGCTTAAAAACATGGTGTTCGAGGGAGAAAACTATAAACAGTCCCCGAACGGCCCCGTGGGTGGCACCAACTCCTCCCACGGGACCAATGTGACTCGTAGGAACTGACCCCTCAGCCGCGGGTCTCCCGATTTGAGAATACGATGATAATTTGCATATTTCTATACTTAGGCTAAAAAATATGGCGTTAGTGGGTGAAAACTCAAAACAACCCCCGAACTGCCCCATGGGTGGAACGAACACTCCCACGGGTCCAATGTAACTCGTAGGAACTGACCCCGTAGCCACGTGTCTCCCTGTTTAAGAAAACGATGATAATTTACATATTTCTTGAGTTAGGCTTAAAAACATGGCGTAAGAGGGTGAAAACCCAAAATAGTCCCCGAACGGCCTTGTGGGTGGCACCAACACCTACCACGGGACCAATGTAACTCGTAGGAACTGACCCCACAGCCGCAGGTCTCCCGGTTTGAGAATACGACGATAATATGCATATTTCTAGACTTAGGCTTAAAAATATGGCGTTAGAGGGTGAAAACCCAAAACAATCCCCGAACGGCCCCGTGGGTGGCACCAACACCTCCCACGGGGCCATTGTAACTCGTAGGAACTGACACCGTAGCCGTGGGTCTCTCGGTTTGGGAATACGACGATAATTTGCATATTTCTAGAGTTACGCTTAAAAACATGGCGTTAGAGGGTGAAAACCCAAAACGGCCCCCGAACGTCCCCATGGGTGGCACCATCACCTCCCACGGGACCGATGTAACTCGTAGTAACTGACCCCGCAGCCGCAGGTCTCCCGGTTTGAGAATACGACGATAAGTTGCATATTTCTAGACTTAGGCTTAAAAACATGGCGTTAGAGGGCGAAAACCCAAAACAGTCCCCGAACGGCCCCGTGGTTGGCACAAACACCTTCCACGGGACCAATGTAAATCGTAGGAATTCACCCCACACCCGCGGGTCTCCCGTTTTGAGAATACGATGATAATTAGCATATTACTACACTTAGGCTTAAAAACATGGTGTTAGAGGGTGAAAACTCGAAATAACCCCCGAACTGCGCCGTGGGTGGAACCAACACCTCCCACGGACCAATGTAACTCGTAGGAACTTATCGCGCAATCGCGAGACTCCCGATTTGATAATACGACGATAATTTGCATATTTCTGGACTCAAGCAAAACATGGCGTTAGACAGGGAAAACTCGAAACAACCCCCGAACGGCCCCGTGGGTGGCACCAACACGTCCTACGGGACCAATGTAACTTGTAGGAACTGACCTCGCAGCCACGGGTCTCCCGGTTTGGGAATACAATGATAATTTGCATATTTCTAGACTTAAGCTTAAAAAGATTGCGTTAGAGGGTGAAAACTCAAAACGGCCCCCGAACGGCCCCATATGTTCCACCAACACCTCCCACGGGACCAATGTAACTCGTAGGAACTAACCCTGCAGCCGCGGGTCTCTCGGTTTGATAATACGACGATAATCTGCATATTTCTAAACTTAGGCTTAAAAACATGGCGTTAGATGGCGAAAACCAAAAACAGCCCCCCGAACGTCCCCATGGGTGGCACCAACACCTCCCACGGGACCAATGTAACTCGTAGGAACAGAACCCGTAGCCGTTGGTCTCTCGGTTTGAGAATACGACGATAATTTGCATATTTCTAGACTTAGCCTTAAAAACATGGCGTTAGAGGGCGAAAACCCAAAACAGTCCCTGAACGGCCCCGTGGGTGGCACCAACACCTCCCACGGGACCCATGTAACTCGTAGGAACTGGCCCCGCACCCTTGGCTCTCCCGGTTTGAGAATACGATAATCATATTCTATACTTAGGCTTAAAAACATGGTGTTAGAGGGTGAAAACTCGAAATAACCCCCGAACTGCCTCGTGGGTGGAACCAACACCACCCACGGGACCAATGTAACTCGTAGGAAACTTACCGCGCAACCGCGAGACTCCCGATTTGAGAATACGACGATAATTTGCATATTTCTAGACTCAAGAAAAACATGGTGTTAGACTGTTAAACTCGAAACAACCCCCGAACGGCCCCGTGGGTCGAACCAACACCTCCCACGGGACCAATGTAACTCGTAGGAACTGACCCCGCAGCTGTGGGTGTCCCGATTTGAGAATACGACGATAATTTGCATATTTCTAGACTTAGGCTTAAAAACATGTCGTTAGAGGGCGAAAACGCAAAACAATCCCCGAACGGCCCTATGGGTGGTACCAACACCTCCCACGGGACCAATGTAACTCGTAGGAACTGACCCCGCAGCCGCGTTTCTCCCGGTTTGAGAATACGATGATAATTTACATATTTCTAGACTTAAGCTTAAAAACATGGCGTTAGATGGAGAAAACCCAAAACATTCCCCGAACGGACCCGTGGGTGGCACAAACACCTCCCACGGGACCAACGTAACTCGTAGGAACTGACCCCACACCCGCGGGTCTCTCGGTTTGAAAATACGATGATAATTTGCATATTTCTATACTTAGGCTTAAAAACATGGCGTTAGAGGGTGAAAACTCCAAACAACCCCCGAACTGCCCCGTGGGTGGAACCAACACCTCCCACAAGACCAATGTAACTCGTAGGAACTTATCGCGCAAACGCGAGACTCCCGATTTGAGAATACGATGATAATTTGCATATTTCTAGACTCAAGTAAAACATGACGTTAGACGGTGAAAACTCGAAATAGCACCAGAACGGCCCCGTCAGTGGCACCAACGCCTCCCATGAGACCAATGTAACTCGTAGGAACTGACACCGTATCCGCGTGTCTCCCGACTTGAGAATACGACGATAATTTGCATATTTATAGAGTTAGGCTTAAAAACATGGCATTAGAGCGCGAAAACCCAAAACAGTCCCCGAACGGCCCTGCGGATGGCACCAACACCTCCCACGGGACGAATGTAACTCGTAGGAATTGACCCCACAGCCGCGGGTCTCCCAGTTTGAGAATACGACGATAATTTGCATATTTCTAGACATTAGAGGGAAAAAACCCAAAACAGTCCCCGAACGGCCCCGTGGGTGGCACCAACACCTCCCACGGGGCCAATTGATCTCGTAGGAACTGACCCCGCAGCCGCGGGTCTCTCGGTTTTAGAATACGACGATAATTTTCATATTTCTAGACTTAGGCTTAAAAACATGGCGTTAGAGGGCGAAAACCCAAAACAGCCCCCGAACAGCCCCATGGGTGGCACCAACACCTCCCACGGGACCAATGTAACTCGTAGGAACTTACCCCGGAGCCGCGGGTCTCCCGATTTGAGAATACGACGATAATATACATATTTCTATATTTAGGTTTAAAAACATGGCGATAGAGGTAGAAAACCCAAAACAGTCCCCGAACGGCCCCGTGGGTGGCACCAACACCTCCCATGGGACCAATGTAACTCGTAGGAACTGATCCTGCACCCGCGGGTCTGCCAGTTTGAGAATATGATGATAATTATCATATTTCTATACTTAGGCTTAAAAACATGGTGTTAGAGGGTGAAAACTCGAAATAACCCCCGAACTGCCCCGTGGGTGGAACCAACACCTCCCACGGGACCAATGTAACTCGTAGGAACTTACCGCGCAACCGCGAGACTCCCGATTTGAGAATACGATGATAATTTGCATATTTCTAGACTCAAGCAAAACATGGCGTTAGACGGGGAAAACTCAAAACAACCTCCGAACGGCCCCGTGGGTTGCACGAACACCTCACACGGGACCAATGTAACTCGTAGGAACTGAGCCCGCAGCCGCGGGTCTCCCGGTTTGAGAATACGACGATAATTTGCATATTTCTAGACTTAGGCTTAAAAATATGGGGTTAGAGGGCGAAAATCCAAAACAGTCCCCGAACGGGCCTGTGGGTGGCACCAACACCTCCTACGGGACCAATGTAACTCATAGGACCTGACCCCGCAGCCACGGGTCTCCCGGTTTGAGAATACGATGATAATTTGCATATTTCTAGACTTAGGCTTAAAAACATGGCATTAGAGGATGAAAACCCAAAACAGTCCCCGAACGGTCCCGTGGGTGGCACCAACACCTCCCACGGGACCAATGTAACTCGTAGGAACTGACCCAGCACCCGCGGGTCTCCCGATTTGAGTATATGATGACAATTTGCCTATTTCTATACTTAGGCTTAAAAACATAGTGTTAGAGGGTGAAAACTCAAAACAACCCCCGAACTGCCCTGTGGGTGGAACCAACACCTCCCACGGGACCAATGTAACTTGTAGGAACTTACCGCGCAACGGCGAGACTCCCGATTTGAGAATACGACGATAATTTGCATATTTCTAGACTCAAGTAAAACATGACGTTAGACGGTGAAAACACGAAACATCCCTAGAACGGCCCCGTGGGTGGCACCAACACCTACCACGGGGCCAATGTAACTCGTAGGAACTGACCCCGTAGCCGCGTGTCTCCCGATTTGAGAATACGACCATAATTTGCATATTTCTAGAGTTAGGCTTAAAAACATGGTGTTAGAGGGTGAAAACCCAAAACAGCCCCCGAACGGCCCCGTGGGTGGCACCAACACCTACCACGGGACCAATGTAACTCGTAGGAACTGACCCCGCAGCCGCGGGTCTCCCGATTTGAGAATACGATGATAATTTGCATATTTATAAACTTACGCTTAAAAATATGGCTTTAGAGGGTGAAAACTCGAAACACCCCCGAACGGCCCAATGGGTGGCACCTTCAGCTCCCACGAGACCAATGCAACTCGTAGTAACTGACCACGCAGTCGTGGGACTCCTGGATTGATAATACGACAATAATTTGCATATTTCTAGGCTTAGGCTTAAAAACATGGCATTAGAGGGTGAAAATCCAAAACAGTCTCCGAACGGTCCTGTGGGTGGCACCAACACCTCCCAAGGGACCAATGTAACTCGTAGGAATTGACCCCGCAGCCACGGGTCTCCCGGTTTGAGAATACGACAAAAATTTGCATATTTCTAGGCATAGGCTTAAAAACATGCCGTTAGATGGTGAAAACTCGAAACAGCCCCAGAACGGCCCCGTGGGTGGCACCAACGCCTCAAATGAGACCAATGTAAGCCGTAGGAACTGACACCGTATCCGCGTGTCTCCCGATTTGAGAATACGACGATATTTTGCATATTTCTAGAGTTAGGTTTAAAAACATGGCGTTAGAGGACGAAAACCCAAAACAGTCCCCGAACGGCCCTGCGGATGGCACCAACACCTCCCACGGGACCAATGTAACTCGTAGGAATTGACCCCACAGCCGCGGGTCTCTCGGTTTGAGAATACGACGATAATTTGCATATTTCTAGACGTTAGAGGGCAAAAACCCAAAACAGTCCCCGAAAGGCCATGTGGGTGGCACCAACACCTCCCACAAGACCAATGTAACTCGTAGGACCGGACCCCACAGCCACGGGTCACCCGGTTTGAAAATACGACGATAATTTGCATATGTCTAGACTTAGGCTTAAAAACATGGCATTAGAGGATGAAAACCCAAAACAGTCCCCGAACGGTCCCGTGGGTGGCACCAACACCTCCCACGGGACCAATGTAACTCGTAGGAACTAACCCCGCACCCGCGGGTCTCCCGATTTGAGAATACAATGACAATTTGCCTATTTCTATACTTAGGCTTAAAAACATAGCGTTAGAGGGTGAAAACTCAAAACAACCCCCGAACTGCCCTGTGGGTGGAACCAACACCTCCAACGGGACCAATGTAACTTGTAGGAACTTACCGCGCAACCACGAGACTCCCGATTTGAGAATACGACGACAATTTGCATATTTCTAGACTCAAGTAAAACATGACGTTAGACGGTGAAAACACGAAACATCCCTAGAACGGCCCCATGGGTGGCACCGACGCCTCCCACAGGACCAATGTAACTCGTAGGAACAGAACCCGTAGCCGCGTGTCTCCCGATTTGAGAATACGATGATAATTTGCATATTTCTAGAGTTAGTCTTAAACACATGGTGTTAGTGGGTGAAAACCCAAAACAGCCCCCGAACGGCCCTGTGGGTGGCACCAACACCTCCCAAGGGACCAATGTAACTCGTAGGAATTGACCCCGCAGCCGCGGGTCTCCCGGGTTGAGAATATGACGATAATTTGCATATTTCTAGACATAGTCTTAAAAACATGCCGCTAGATGGTGAAAACTCGAAACAGCACCAGAACGGCCCCGTGGGTGGCACCAACGCCTCCCATGAGACCAATGTAACTCGTAGGAACTGACACCGTATCCGCGTGTCTCCCGATTTGAGAATACGATGATAATTTGCATATTTCTAGCGTTAGGCTTAAAAACATGGCGTTAGAGGACGAAAACCCAAAACAGTCCCCGAACGACCCTGCGGATGGCACCAACACCTCCCACGGGACCAATGTAACTCATAGGAATTGACCCCACAGCCGCGGGTCTCCCGGTTTGAGAATACGACGCTAAGTTGCATATTTCTAGACGTTAGAGGGGAAAAACCCAAAACTGTCCCCGAACAGCCCCGTGGGTGGCACCAACACCTCCCACGGGGCCAATTGATCTCTTAGGAACTGACCCCGCAGCCGCGGGTCTCTAGATTTGAGAATACGATCATAATTTTCATATTTCTAGACTTAGGCTTAAAAACATGGCGTTAGAGGGAGAAAACCTAAAACAGTCCCCGAACGGCCCCGTTGGTGGCACCAACACCTGCCATGGGACCAATGTAACTCGTAGGAACTGACCCCGCACCTGCGGGTCTCCCGTTTTGAGAATACGATGATAATTAGCATATTTATATACTTAGGCTTAAAAACATGGTGTTAGAGGGTGAAAACTCGAAATAACTCCCGAACTGCCCCATGGGTGGAACCAACACCTCCCACGTACCAATGTAACTCGTATGAACTTAGCGCGCAACCTCGAGACTCCCGATTTGAGAATACGACGATAATTTGCATATTTCTGGACTCAAGGAAAACATGGCGTTAGACAAGGAAAACTCGAAACAACCACTGAACGGCCCCGTGGGTGGCACCAACACCACCCACGGGACCAATGTAACTTGTAGGAACTGACCCCGCAGCCAAGGGTCTCCCGGTTTGAGAATACGACGATAATTTGATAATTTCTAGACTTAGGCTTAAAAAGATTGCGTTAGAGGTTGAAAAATCAAAACGGCCCCCGAACGGCCCCATAGGTGGCACCAACACCTCCCACGGGACCAATGTAACTCGTAGGAACTAACCCCGTACCCTTGGCTCTCCCGGTTTGAGAATACGATAATGATTTTCTATACTTAGGCTTAAAAACATGGTGTTAGAGGGTGAAAACTCGAAATAACCCCCGAACTGCCTCGTGGGTGGAACCAACACCTCCCACGGGACCAATGTAACTCGTAGGAACTTACCGCACAACCGCGAGACTCCCGATTTGAGAATACGATGATAATTTGCATATTTTTAGACTCAAGCAAAACATGGTGTTATACGGGAAAAACTCGAAACAACCCCCGAACGGCCCCGTGGGTGGCACCAAAACCTCCCACGGGACCAATGTAACTCGTCGGAACTGACCCCGCAGCCACGGGTCTCCCGATTTGAGAATACGATGATAATCTGCATATTTCTAGACTTAGGTTTAAAACCTGTCGTTAGAGGGCGAAAACGCAAAACAATCCCCGAACGTCCCTATGGGTGGTACCAACACCTCCCACAGGACCAATGTAACTCGTAAGAACTGACCCCGAAGCCGCGGGTCTCCCGGTTTGAGAATACGACGATAATTTGCATATTTCTAGACTTAAGCTTAAAAACATGGCGTTAGAGGGCGAAAACCCAAAACATTCCCCGAACGGCCCCGTGGGTGGCACAAACACCTCCCACGGGACCAATGTAACTCGTAGGAACTGACCCCGCACCCGCGGGTCTCTCGGTTTGAGAATACGATGATAATTTGCATATTTCTATACTTAGGCTTAATGACATGGCGTTAGAAGGTGAAAACTCAAAACAAAATCCGAACTTGCCCTTGGGTGGAACCAACACCTCCCACAAGACCAATGTAACTCGTAGAAACGTACCGCGCAACCGCGAGACTCCCTATTTGAGAATACGATGATAATTTGCATATTTCTAGACTCAAGTAAAACATAACATTAGACGGTGAAAACTCGAAACAGCCCCAGAATGGCCCCGTGGGTGGCACAATCGCCTCCCATGTGACCAATATAACTTGTAGCATCTGACACCGTAGCTGCGTGTCTCCCGATTTGAGAATACGACGATAATTTGCATATTTCTAGAGTTAGGCTTAAAAACATGGCGTTAGAGGGCGAAAACCCAAAACAGTCCCCGAACGGCCCTGCGGATGGCACCAACACCTCCCACGAGACCAATGTAACTCATAGGAATTGACCCCACAGCCGCGGGTCTCCCGGTTTGATAATACGATGATAATTTGCATATTTCTAGACGTTAGAGGGCAAAAACCCAAAAGAGTCCCCGAACGGCCCCGTGGGTGGCACCAACACCTCCCACGGGGCCAATTGATCTCGTAGGAACTGACCCCGCAGCCACGGGTCTCTCGGTTTGAGAATACGATGATAATTTGCATATTTTTAGACTTTAGCATAAAAACATGGCGTTAGAGGGCGAAAACCCAAAACAGCCCTCGAACGACCCAGTGGGTGGCACCAACACCCCCCACGGGACCAATGTAACTCGTAGGAACTGACCCCGCACCCGCGGGTCTCCCAGTTTGAGAATACGACGATAATTTGCATATTTCTAGACTTAAGTTAAAAACATGGCGTTAGAGAGCGAACACCCAAAACATTCCCCGAACGGCCCCGTGGGTGGCACAAACACCTCCCACGGGACCAATGTAACTCGTAGGAACTGACCCCGCACCCGCAGGTCTCTCGGTTTGAGAATACGATGATAATTTGCATATTTCTATACTTAGGCTTAAAAACATGGCGTTAGAGGGTGAAAACTTAAAACAACCCCCGAACTGCCCCATGGTTGGAACCAACACCTCCAACAAGACCAATGTAACTCGTAGGAACTTACCGCGCAACCGCGAGACTCCCAGTTTTGAGAATATGACCATAATTTGCATATTTCTAAACTCAAGTAAAACATGACATTAGACGGTGAAAACTCGAAACAGCCCCAGAACGGCCCCATGGGTGGCACCAACGCCTCCCATGAGACCAATGTAACTCGTAGGAACTGACACCGTAGCCGCGTGCCTCTCGATTTGAGAATACGACGATAATTTTCATATTTCTAGAGTTAGGCTTAAAAACATGGCGTTAGAGGGCGAAAACCCAAAACAGTCCCCGAACGGCCCTGCGGATGGCACCAACACCTCCCACGGGACCAATGTAACTCGTACGAATTGACCCCACAGCCGCGGGTCTCCCGGTTTGAGAATACGACGATAATTTTCATATTTCTAGACGTTAGAGGGTAAAAACCCAAAACAGTCCCCGAACGGCCCCGTGGGTGGCACCAACACCTCCCACGGGGCCAATTGATCTCGTAGGAACTGACCCCGCAGCCACGGGTCTCTCGGTTTGAGAATACGATGATAATTTTCATATTTCTAGACTTAGGCTTAAAAACATGGCGTTAGAGGGCGAAAACCCAAACCAGCCCTCGAACGGCCCCGTGGGTGGCACCAACACCTCCCACGGGACAGTTGTAACTCGTAGGAACTGACCCCGCACCCGCGGGTCTCCCAGTTTGAGAATACGATGAAAATTATCATATTTATATACTTAGGCTTAAAAACATGGTGTTAGAGGGTGAAAACCCGAAATAACCCCCGAACTGCCCCGTGGGTGGAACCAACACCTCCCACGTGACCAATGTAACTCATAAGAACTTACCGCGCAACCGCGAGACTCCCGATTGGTGAATACGACCATAATTTGCATAATTGTAGACTCAAGCAAAACCTGGCGTTAGACGGGGAAAACTAGAAACAACCCCCGAATGGCCCCGTGGGTGGCACCAACACCTCCCACGGGATCAATGTAACTCGTAGGAACTGAGCCCACAGCCGCGGGTCTCCCGGTTTGAGAATACGACGATAATTTGCATATTTCTAGACTTAGGCTTAAAAACATGGCGTTAGAGGGAGAAAGGGCGAAAATCCAAAACAGTCCCCGAACGGCCCTGTGGGTGGCACCAACACCTCCCACGGGACCAATGTAACTCGTAGGAACTGACCCTGCAGCCACGGGTCTCCCGGTTTGAGAATACGACGATAATTTGCATATTTCTAGACTTAGGCTTAAAAACATGGCATTAGAGGGTGAAAACCCAAAACAGTCCCCGAACGGTCCCGTGGGTGGCACCAACATCTCCCACGGGACAAATGTATCTCGTAGGAACTGACCCAGCACCCGCGGGTCTCCCGGTTTGAGAATATGATGATAATTTTCATAATTCTATACTTAGGCTTAAAAACATAGCATTAGAGGGTGAAAACTCAAAACAAACCCCGAACTTCCCTTTGGGTGGATCCAACCCCTCCCACGGGACCAATGTAACTTGTAGGAACTTACCGCGCAACCGCGAGACTCCCGATTTGAGAATACGACGACAATTTGCATATTTCTGGACTCAAGTAAAACATGACGTTAGACGGTGAAAACTCGAAACATCCCTAGAACGGCCCCATGGGTGGCACCAACGCCTCCCACGGGACCAATGTAACTCGTAGGAACTGACCCCGTAGCCGCGTGTCTCCCGATTTGAGAATACGACGATAATTTGCATATTTCTAGAGTTAGGCTTAAAAACATGGTGTTAGAGGGTGAAAACCCAAAACAGCCCCCGAACGGCCCCATGGGTGGCACCAACACCTCCCACGGGACCAATGTAACTCGTAGGAACTGACCCCGCAGTCGCGGGTCTCCCGATTTGAGAATACGTTGATAATTTGCATATTTCCAAACTTACGCTTAAAAATATGGCGTTAGAGGGTGAAAACTCGAAACATCCCCGAACGGCCCCATGGGTGGCACCCTCACCTCCCACGAGACCAATGTAACTCGTAGTAACTGACCACGCAGTTATGGGACTCCTGGATTGATAATACGACAATAATTTGCATACTTCTAGGCTTAGGCTTAAAAACATAGCGTTAGAGGGTGAAAATCGAAAACAGTCTCCGAACGGCCTTGTGGGTGGCACCAACACCTCCCACGGGACCAATGTAACTCGTAGGAATTGACCCCGCAGCCGCGGGTCTCCCGGTTTGAGAATACGACGATAAATTTGCATATTTCTAGACATAAGCTTAAAAACATGTCGTTAGATGGTGAAAACTCGAAACAGCCCCAGAACGGCCCCGTGGGTGGCACCAACGCCTCCCATGAGACCAATGTAACTCGTAGGAACTGACACCGTATCCGCGTGTCTCCTGATTTGAGAATACGACGATAATTTGCATATTTCTATAGTTAGGCTTAAAAACATGGGGTTAGAGGGCGAAAACCCAAAACAGTCCCCGAACGGCGCTGCGGATGGCACCCACACCTCCCACGGGACCAATGTAACTCGTACGAATTGACCCCACATCCGCGGGTCTCCCGATTTCAGAATACGACGATAATTTGCATATTTCTAGACGTTAGAGGGCAAAAACCCAAAACAGTCCCCGAACGGCCCCGTGGGTGGCACCAACACCTCCCACGGGGCCAATTGATCTCATAGGAACTAACCCCGCAGCCGCGGGTCTCTCGGTTTGAGAATACGACGATAATTTGCATATATCTAGACTTAGGATTAAAAACATGGCGTTAGAGGGCGAAAACCCAAAACAGCCCCCGAACGGCCCCATTGGTGGCACCAACACCTCCCACGGGAGCAATGTAACTCGTAGGAACTTACCACGCAGCCGCGGGTCTCCCGGTTTGAGAATACGATGATAATTTACATATTTATAGACTTAGGCTTAAAAACATGGCGTTAGAGGGAGAAAACCCAAAACACTCCCCGAACGGCTCCTTGTGTGGCACCAACACCTCCCACGGGACTAATGTATCTCGTAGGAACTACCCCGCACCCGCGGGTCTCCCAGTTTGAGAATACGATGATAATTATCATATTTCTAGACTTAGGCTTAAAAACATGGTGTTAGAGGGTGAAAACTCGAAATAACCCCCGAACTGCCCCGTGGGTGGAACCAACACCTCCCACGGGACAAATGTAACTCGTAGGAACTTACCGCGCAACCGCGAGACTCCCGGTTTGAGAATACCATGATAATTTGCATATTTCTACACTCCAGTAAAACATGAGATTAGACGATGAAAGCTCGAAACAACCCCAGAACGGCCTCGTGGGTGGCACCAACGCCTCCCATGAGACCAATGTAACTCGTAGCAACTGACACCGTAGCTGCGTGTCTCCCGATTTGAGAATACGACGATAATTTCATATTTCTAGAGTTAGGCTTAAAAACATGGCGTTAGAGGGCGAAAACCCAAAACAGTCCCCGAACGGCCCTGTGGATGGCACCAACACCTCCCACGGGACCAATGTAACTCGTAGGAATTGACCCCACAGCCGCGGGTCTCCCAGTTTGAGAATACGACGATAATTTGCATATTTCTAGACGTTAGAGGGCAAAAACCCAAAACAGTCCTCGAACGGCCCCGTGGGTGGCACCAACACCTCCCACGGGGCCAATTGATCTCGTAGAAACTGACCCCGCAGCCACGGGTCTCTCGGTATGAGAATACGATGATAATTTGCATATTTCTAGACTTAGGCTTAAAAACATGGCATTAGAGGATGAAAACCCAAAACAGTCCCCGAACGGTCCCGTGGGTGGCACCAACACCTCCCACGGGACCAATGTAACTCGTAGGAACTGACCCAGCACCCGCGGGTCTCCCGATTTGAGAATATGATGACAATTTGCCTATTTCTATACTTAGGCTTAAAAACATAGTGTTAGAGGGTGAAAACTCAAAACAACCCCCGAACTGCCCTGTGGGTGGAACCAACACCTCCCACGGGACCAATGTAACTTGTAGGAACTTACCGCGCAACGGCGAGACTCCCGATTTGAGAATACGACGATAATTTGCATATTTCTAGACTCAAGTAAAACATGACGTTAGACGGTGAAAACACGAAACATACCTAGAACGGCCCCGTGGGTGGCACCAACACCTACCACGGGGCCAATGTAACTCGTAGGAACTGACCCCGTAGCCGCGTGTCTCCCGATTTGAGAATACGACCATAATTTGCATATTTCTAGAGTTAGGCTTAAAAACATGGTGTTAGAGGGTGAAAACCCAAAACAGCCCCCGAACGGCCCTGTGGGTGGCACCAACACCTACCACGGGACCAATGTAACTCGTAGGAACTGACCCCGCAGCCGTGGGTCTCCCGATTTCAGAATACGATGATAATTTGCATATTTATAAACTTACGCTTAAAAATATGGCTTTAGAGGGTGAAAACTCGAAACACCCCCGAACGGCCCAATGGGTGGCACCTTCAGCTCCCACGAGACCAATGTAACTCGTAGTAACTGACCACGCAGTCGTGGGACTCCTGGATTGATAATACGACAATAATTTGCATATTTCTAGGCTTAGGCTTAAAAACATGGCATTAGAGGGTGAAAATCCAAAACAGTCTCCGAACGGTCCTGTGGGTGGCACCAACACCTCCCAAGGGACCAATGTAACTCGTAGGAATTGACCCCGCAGCCACGGGTCTCCCGGTTTGAGAATAGGACAAAAATTTGCATATTTCTAGACATAGGCTTAAAAACATGCCGTTAGATGGTGAAAACTCGAAACAGCCCCAGAACGGCCCCGTGGGTGGCACCAACGCCTCAAATGAGACCAATGTAAGCCGTAGGAACTGACACCGTATCCGCGTGTCTCCCGATTTGAGAATACGATGATATTTTGCATATTTCTAAAGTTAGGCTTAAAAGCATGGCGTTAGAGGACGAAAACCCAAA
Source organism: Sambucus nigra (assembly GCA_949130495.1). Classification (NCBI taxonomy): domain Eukaryota; kingdom Viridiplantae; phylum Streptophyta; class Magnoliopsida; order Dipsacales; family Adoxaceae; genus Sambucus; species Sambucus nigra. The sequence continues at coordinate 135,847,001 of OX422224.1, read as the reverse complement.
ACAGTCCCCGAGCGGCCCTGCGGATGGCACCAACACCTCCCACGGGACCAATGTAACTCGTAGGAATTGACCCCACAGCCCCGGGTCTCTCGGTTTGAGAATACGATGATAATTTGCATATTTCTAGACGTTAGAGGGCAAAAACCCAAAACAGTCCCCGAAAGGCCATGTGGGTGGCACCAACACCTCCCACGAGACCAATGTAACTCGTAGGACCTGACCCCGCAGCCACGGGTCACCCAGTTTGAAAATACGACGATAATTTGCATATGTCTAGACTTAGGCTTAAAAACATGGCATTAGAGGATGAAAACCCAAAACAGTCCCCGAACGGTCCCGTGGGTGGCACCAACACCTCCCACGGGACCAATGTAACTCGTAGGAATTGACCCCGCAGCCGCGGGTCTCCCGGTTTGAGAATACGACGATAAATTTGCATATTTCTAGACATAAGCTTAAAAACATGTCGTTAGACGGTGAAAACTCGAAACAGCCCCAGAACGGCCCCGTGGGTGGCACCAACGCCTCCCATGAGACCAATGTAACTCGTAGGAACTGACACCGTATCCGCGTGTCTCCTGATTTGAGAATACGACGATAATTTGCATATTTCTATAGTTAGGCTTAAAAACATGGGGTTAGAGGGCGAAAACCCAAAACAGTCCCCGAACGGCGCTGCGGATGGCACCAACACCTCCCACGGGACCAATGTAACTCGTACGAATTGACCCCACATCCGCGGGTCTCCCGATTTCAGAATACGACGATAATTTGCATATTTCTTGACGTTAGAGGGCGAAAACCCAAAACAGTCCCCGAACGGCCCCGTGGGTGGCACCAACACCTCCCACGGGGCCAATTGATCTCATAGGAACTAACCCCGCAGCCGCGGGTCTCTCGGTTTGAGAATACGACGATAATTTGCATATATCTAGACTTAGGATTAAAAACATGGCGTTAGAGGGCGAAAACCCAAAACAACTCCCGAACGGCCCCATTGGTGGCACCAACACCTCCCACGGGAGCAATGTAACTCATAGGAACTTACCACGCAGCCGCGGGTCTCCCGGTTTGAGAATACGACGATAATTTACATATTTATAGACTTAGGCTTAAAAACATGGCGTTAGAGGGAGAAAACCCAAAACACTCCCCGAACGGCTCCTTGTGTGGCACCAACACCTCCCACGGGACTAATGTATCTCGTAGGAACTACCCCGCACCCGCGGGTCTCCCAGTTTGAGAATACGATGATAATTATCATATTTCTAGACTTAGGCTTAAAAACATGGTGTTAGAGGGTGAAAACCCGAAATAACCCCCGAACTGCCCCGTGGGTGGAACCAACACCTCCCACGGGACAAATGTAACTCGTAGGAACTTACCGCGCAACCGCGAGACTCCCGGTTTGAGAATACCATGATAATTTGCATATTTCTACACTCCAGTAAAACATGAGATTAGACGATTAAAGCTCGAAACAACCCCAGAACGGCCTCGTGGGTGGCACCAACGCCTCCCATGAGACCAATGTAACTCGTAGCAACTGACACCGTAGCTGCGTGTCTCCCGATTTGAGAATACGACGATAATTTCATATTTCTAGAGTTAGGCTTAAAAACATGGCGTTAGAGGGCGAAAACCCAAAACAGTCCCCGAACGGCCCTGTGGATGGCACCAACACCTCCCACGGGACCAATGTAACTCGTAGGAATTGACCCCACAGCCGCGGGTCTCCCAGTTTGAGAATACGACGATAATTTGCATATTTCTAGACGTTAGAGGGCAAAAACCCAAAACAGTCCTCGAACGGCCCCGTGGGTGGCACCAACACCTCCCACGGGGCCAATTGATCTCGTAGAAACTGACCCCGCAGCCACGGGTCTCTCGGTATGAGAATACGATGATAATTTGCATATTTCTAGACTTAGGCTTAAAAACATGGCATTAGAGGATGAAAACCCAAAACAGTCCCCGAACGGTCCCGTGGGTGGCACCAACACCTCCCACGGGACCAATGTAACTCGTAGGAACTGACCCAGCACCCGCGGGTCTCCCGATTTGAGAATATGATGACAATTTGCCTATTTCTATACTTAGGCTTAAAAACATAGTGTTAGAGGGTGAAAACTCAAAACAACCCCCGAACTGCCCTGTGGGTGGAACCAACACCTCCCACGGGACCAATGTAACTTGTAGGAACTTACCGCGCAACGGCGAGACTCCCGATTTGAGAATACGACGATAATTTGCATATTTCTAGACTCAAGTAAAACATGACGTTAGACGGTGAAAACACGAAACATACCTAGAACGGCCCCGTGGGTGGCACCAACACCTACCACGGGGCCAATGTAACTCGTAGGAACTGACCCCGTAGCCGCGTGTCTCCCGATTTGAGAATACGACCATAATTTGCATATTTCTAGAGTTAGGCTTAAAAACATGGTGTTAGAGGGTGAAAACCCAAAACAGCCCCCGAACGGCCCTGTGGGTGGCACCAACACCTACCACGGGACCAATGTAACTCGTAGGAACTGACCCCGCAGCCGTGGGTCTCCCGATTTCAGAATACGATGATAATTTGCATATTTATAAACTTACGCTTAAAAATATGGCTTTAGAGGGTGAAAACTCGAAACACCCCCGAACGGCCCAATGGGTGGCACCTTCAGCTCCCACGAGACCAATGTAACTCGTAGTAACTGACCACGCAGTCGTGGGACTCCTGGATTGATAATACGACAATAATTTGCATATTTCTAGGCTTAGGCTTAAAAACATGGCATTAGAGGGTGAAAATCCAAAACAGTCTCCGAACGGTCCTGTGGGTGGCACCAACACCTCCCAAGGGACCAATGTAACTCGTAGGAATTGACCCCGCAGCCACGGGTCTCCCGGTTTGAGAATAGGACAAAAATTTGCATATTTCTAGACATAGGCTTAAAAACATGCCGTTAGATGGTGAAAACTCGAAACAGCCCCAGAACGGCCCCGTGGGTGGCACCAACGCCTCAAATGAGACCAATGTAAGCCGTAGGAACTGACACCGTATCCGCGTGTCTCCCGATTTGAGAATACGATGATATTTTGCATATTTCTAGAGTTAGGCTTAAAAACATGGCGTTAGAGGATGAAAACCCAAAACAGTCCCCGAGCGGCCCTGCGGATGGCACCAACACCTCCCACGGGACCAATGTAACTCGTAGGAATTGACCCCACAGCCGCGGGTCTCTCGGTTTGAGAATACGACGATAATTTGCATATTTCTAGACGTTAGAGGGCAAAAACCCAAAACAGTCCCCGAAAGGCCATGTGGGTGGCACCAACACCTCCCACGAGACCAATGTAACTCGTAGGACCTGACCCCGCAGCCACGGGTCACCCGGTTTGAAAATACGACGATAATTTGCATATGTCTAGACTTAGGCTTAAAAACATGGCATTAGAGGATGAAAACCCAAAACAGTCCCCGAACGGTCCCGTGGGTGGCACCAACACCTCCCACGGGACCAATGTAACTCATAGGAACTAACCCCGCACCCGCGGGTCTCCCGATTTGAGAATACGATGACAATTTGCCTATTTCTATACTTAGGCTTAAAAACATAGCGTTAGAGGGTGAAAACTCAAAACAACCCCCGAACTGCCCTGTGGGTGGAACCAACACCTCCAACGGGACCAATGTAACTTGTAGGAACTTACCGCGCAACCGCGAGACTCCCGATTTGAGAATACGACGACAATTTGCATATTTCTAGACTCAAGTAAAACATGACGTTAGACGGTGAAAACACGAAACATCCCTAGAACGGCCCCATGGGTGGCACCGACGCCTCCCACAGGACCAATGTAACTCGTAGGAACAGAACCCGTAGCCGCGTGTCTCCCGATTTGAGAATACAATGATAATTTGCATATTTCTAGAGTTAGTCTTAAACACATGGTGTTAGTGGGTGAAAATCCAAAACAGCCCCCGAACGGCCCTGTGGGTGGCACCAACACCTCCCAAGGGACCAATGTAACTCGTAGGAATTGACCCCGCAGCCTCGGGTCTCCCGGGTTGAGAATATGACGATAATTTGCATATTTCTAGACATAGGCTTAAAAACATGCCGCTAGATGGTGAAAACTAGAAACAGCACCAGAACGGCCCCGTGGGTGGCACCAACGCCTCCCATGAGACCAATGTAACTCGTAGGAACTGACACCGTATCCGCGTGTCTCCCGATTTGAGAATATGATGATAATTTGCATATTTCTAGCGTTAGGCTTAAAAACATGGCGTTAGAGGACGAAAACCCAAAACAGTCCCCGAACGACCCTGCGGATGGCACCAACACCTCCCACGGGACCAATGTAACTCATAGGAATTGACCCCACAGCCGCGGGTCTCCCGGTTTGAGAATACGACGCTAAGTTGCATATTTCTAGACGTTAGAGGGGAAAAACCCAAAACTGTCCCCGAATAGCCCCGTGGGTGGCACCAACACCTCCCACGGGGCCAATTGATCTCTTAGGAACTGACCCCGCAGCCGCGGGTCTCTAGATTTGAGAATACGATCATAATTTTCATATTTCTAGACTTAGGCTTAAAAACATGGCGTTAGAGGGAGAAAACCCAAAACAGTCCCCGAACGGCCCCGTTGGTGGCACCAACACCTGCCATGGGACCAATGTAACTCGTAGGAACTGACCCCGCACCTGCGGGTCTCCCGTTTTGAGAATACGATGATAATTAGCATATTTATATACTTAGGCTTAAAAACATGGTGTTAGAGGGTGAAAACTCGAAATAACTCCCGAACTGCCCCGTGGGTGGAACCAACACCTCCCACGTACCAATGTAACTCGTATGAACTTAGCGCGCAACCTCGAGACTCCCGATTTGAGAATACGACGATAATTTGCATATTTCTGGACTCAAGGAAAACATGGCGTTAGACAGGGAAAACTCGAAACAACCACTGAACGGCCCCGTGGGTGGCACCAACACCACCCACGGGACCAATGTAACTTGTAGGAACTGACCCCGCAGCCAAGGGTCTCCTGGTTTGAGAATACGACGATAATTTGATAATTTCTAGACTTAGGCTTAAAAAGATTGCGTTAGAGGTTGAAAAATCAAAACGGCCCCCGAACGGCCCCATAGGTGGCACCAACACCTCCCACGGGACCAATGTAACTCGTAGGAACTAACCCCGCACCCTTGGCTCTCCCGGTTTGAGAATACGATAATGATTTTCTATACTTAGGCTTAAAAACATGGTGTTAGAGGGTGAAAACTCGAAATAACCCCCGAACTGCCTCGTGGGTGGAACCAACACCTCCCACAGGACCAATGTAACTCGTAGGAACTTACCGTACAACCGCGAGACTCCCGATTTGAGAATACGATGATAATTTGCATATTTTTAGACTCAAGCAAAACATGGTGTTATACGGGAAAAACTCGAAACAACCCCCGAACGGCCCCGTGGGTGGCACCAAAACCTCCCACGGGACCAATGTAACTCGTCGGAACTGACCCCGCAGCCACGGGTCTCCCGATTTGAGAATACGATGATAATCTTCATATTTCTAGACTTAGGTTTAAAACCTGTCGTTAGAGGGCGAAAACGCAAAACAATCCCCGAACGTCCCTATGGGTGGTACCAACACCTCCCACAGGACCAATGTAACTCGTAGGAACTGACCCCGAAGCCGCGGGTCTCCCGGTTTGAGAATACGACGATAATTTGCATATTTCTAGACTTAAGCTTAAAAACATGGCGTTAGAGGGCGAAAACCCAAAACATTCCCCGAACGGCCCCGTGGGTGGCACAAACACCTCCCACGGGACCAATGTAACTCGTAGGAACTGACCCCGCACCCGCGGGTCTCTCGGTTTGAGAATACGATGATAATTTGCATATTTCTATACTTAGGGTTAAAGACATGGCGTTAGAAGGTGAAAACTCAAAACAACCCCCGAACTTGCCCTTGGGTGGAACCAACACCTCCCACAAGACCAATGTAACTCGTAGAAACGTACCGCGCAACCGCGAGACTCCCTATTTGAGAATACGACGATAATTTGCATATTTCTAGACTCAAGTAAAACATAACATTAGACGGTGAAAACTCGAAACAGCCCCAGAACGGCCCCGTGGGTGGCACAATCGCCTCCCATGTGACCAATATAACTTGTAGCATCTGACACCGTAGCTGCGTGTCTCCCGATTTGAGAATACGACGATAATTTGCATATATCTAGAGTTAGGCTTAAAAACATGGCGTTAGAGGGCGAAAACCCAAAACAGTCCCCGAACGGCCCTGCGGATGGCACCAACACCTCCCACGAGACCAATGTAACTCATAGGAATTGACCCCACAGCCGCGGGTCTCCCGGTTTGAGAATACGATGATAATTTGCATATTTCTAGACGTTAGAGGGCAAAAACCCAAAAGAGTCCCCGAACGGCCCCGTGGGTGGCACCAACACCTCCCACGGGGCCAATTGATCTCGTAGGAACTGACCCCGCAGCCACGAGTCTCTCGGTTTGAGAATACGATGATAATTTGCATATTTTTAGACTTTAGCATAAAAACATGGCGTTAGAGGGCGAAAACCCAAAACAGCCCTCGAACGACCCAGTGGGTGGCACCAACACCCCCCACGGGACCAATGTAACTCGTAGGAACTGACCCCGCACCCGCGGGACTCCCAGTTTGAGAATACGACGATAATTTGCATATTTCTAGACTTAAGTTAAAAACATGGCGTTAGAGAGCGAACACCCAAAACATTCCCCGAACGGCCCCGTGGGTGGCACAAACACCTCCCACGGGACCAATGTAACTCGTAGGAACTGACCCCGCACCCGCAGGTCTCTCGGTTTGAGAATACGATGATAATTTGCATATTTCTATACTTAGGCTTAAAAACATGGCGTTAGAGGGTGAAAACTTAAAACAACCCCCGAACTGCCCCGTGGTTGGAACCAACACCTCCAACAAGACCAATGTAACTCGTAGGAACTTACCGCGCAACCGCGAGACTCCCAGTTTTGAGAATATGACCATAATTTGCATATTTCTAAACTCAAGTAAAACATGACATTAGACGGTGAAAACTCGAAACAGCCCCAGAACGGCCCCATGGGTGGCACCAACGCCTCCCATGAGACCAATGTAACTCGTAGGAACTGACACCGTAGCCGCGTGTCTCTCGATTTGAAAATACGACGATAATTTTCATATTTCTAGAGTTAGGCTTAAAAACATGGCGTTAGAGGGCGAAAACCCAAAACAGTCCCCGAACGGCCCTGCGGATGGCACCAACACCTCCCACGGGACCAATGTAACTCGTACGAATTGACCCCACAGCCGCGGGTCTCCCGGTTTGAGAATACGACGATAATTTTCATATTTCTAGACGTTAGAGGGTAAAAACCCAAAACAGTCCCCGAACGGCCCCGTGGGTGGCACCAACACCTCCCACGGGGCCAATTGATCTCGTAGGAACTGACCCCGCAGCCACGGGTCTCTCGGTTTGAGAATACGACGATAATTTTCATATTTCTAGACTTAGGCTTAAAAACATGGCGTTAGAGGGCGAAAACCCAAACCAGCCCTCGAACGGCTCCGTGGGTGGCACCAACACCTCCCACGGGACAGTTGTAACTCGTAGGAACTGACCCCGCACCCGCGGGTCTCCCAGCTTGAGAATACGATGAAAATTATCATATTTATATACTTAGGCTTAAAAACATGGTGTTAGAGGGTGAAAACCCGAAATAACCCCCGAACTGCCCCGTGGGTGGAACCAACACCTCCCACGGGACAAATGTAACTCGTAGGAACTTACCGCGCAACCGCGAGACTCCCGGTTTGAGAATACCATGATAATTTGCATATTTCTACACTCCAGTAAAACATGAGATTAGACGATGAAAGCTCGAAACAACCCCAGAACGGCCTCGTGGGTGGCACCAACGCCTCCCATGAGACCAATGTAACTCGTAGCAACTGACACCGTAGCTGCGTGTCTCCCGATTTGAGAATACGACGATAATTTTCATATTTCTAGAGTTAGGCTTAAAAACATGGCGTTAGAGGGCGAAAACCCAAAACAGTCCCCGAACGGCCCTGTGGATGGCACCAACACCTCCCACGGGACAAATGTATCTCGTAGGAACTGACCCAGCACCCGCGGGTCTCCCGGTTTGAGAATATGATGATAATTTTCATATTTCTATACTTAGGCTTAAAAACATAGCATTAGAGGGTGAAAACTCAAAACAAACCCCGAACTTCCCTGTGGGTGGAACCAACCCCTCCCACGGGACCAATGTAACTTGTAGGAACTTACCGCGCAACCGCGAGACTCCCGATTTGAGAATACGACGACAATTTGCATATTTCTGGACTCAAGTAAAACATGACGTTAGACGGTGAAAACTCGAAACATCCCTAGAACGGCCCCATGGGTGGCACCAACGCCTCCCACGGGACCAATGTAACTCGTAGGAACTGACCCCGTAGCCGCGTGTCTCCCGATTTGAGAATACGACGATAATTTGCATATTTCTAGAGTTAGGCTTAAAAACATGGTGTTAGAGGGTGAAAACCCAAAACAGCCCCCGAACGGCCCCATGGGTGGCACCAACACCTCCCACGGGACCAATGTAACTCGTAGGAACTGACCCCGCAGTCGCGGGTCTCCCGATTTGAGAATACGTTGATAATTTGCATATTTCCAAACTTACGCTTAAAAATATGGCGTTAGAGGGTGAAAACTCGAAACATCCCCGAACGGCCCCATGGGTGGCACCCTCACCTCCCACGAGACCAATGTAACTCGTAGTAACTGACCACGCAGTTGTGGGACTCCTGGATTGATAATACGACAATAATTTGCATACTTCTAGGCTTAGGCTTAAAAACATAGCGTTAGAGGGTGAAAATCGAAAACAGTCTCCGAACGGCCTTGTGGGTGGCACCAACACCTCCCACGGGACCAATGTAACTCGTAGGAATTGACCCCGCAGCCGCGGGTCTCCCGGTTTGAGAATACGACGATAAATTTGCATATTTCTAGACATAAGCTTAAAAACATGTCGTTAGACGGTGAAAACTCGAAACATCCCCAGAACGGCCCCGTGGGTGGCACCAACGCCTCCCATGAGACCAATGTAACTCGTAGGAACTGACACCGTATCCGCGTGTCTCCCGATTTGAGAATACGACGATAATTTGCATATTTCTATAGTTAGGCTTAAAAACATGGGGTTAGAGGGCGAAAACCCAAAACAGTCCCCGAACGGCGCTGCGGATGGCACCAACACCTCCCACGGGACCAATGTAACTCGTACGAATTGACCCCACATCCGCGGGTCTCCCGATTTGAGAATACGACGATAATTTGCATATTTCTAGATGTTAGAGGGCAAAAACCAAAAACAGTCCCCGAACGGCCCCGTGGGTGGCACCAACACCTCCCACGGGGCCAATTGATCTCATAGGAACTAACCCCGCAGCCGCGGGTCTCTCGGTTTGAGAATACGATGATAATTTGTATATTTCTAGACTTAGGATTAAAAACATGGCGTTAGAGGGCGAAAACCCAAAACAGCCCCCGAACGGCCCCATTGGTGGCACCAACACCTCCCACGGGACCAATGTAACTCGTAGGAACTTACCACGCAGCCGCGGGTCTCCCGGTTTGAGAATACGACGATAATTTACATATTTATAGACTTAGGCTTAAAAACATGGCGTTAGAGGGAGAAAACCCAAAACACTCCCCGAACGGCTCCTTGTGTGGCACCAACACCTCCCACGGGACTAATGTATCTCGTAGGAACTACCCCGCACCCGCGGGTCTCCCAGTTTGAGAATACGATGATAATTATCATATTTCTAGACTTAGGCTTAAAAACATGGTGTTAGAGGGTGAAAACTGGAAATAACCCCCGAACTGCCCCGTGGGTGGAACCAACACCTCCCACGGGACAAATGTAACTCGTAGGAACTTACCGCGCAACCGCGAGACTCCCGGTTTGAGAATACCATGATAATTTGCATATTTCTACACTCCAGTAAAACATGAGATTAGACGATGAAAGCTCGAAACAACCCCAGAACGGCCTCGTGGGTGGCACCAACGCCTCCCATGAGACCAATGTAACTCGTAGCAACTGACACCGTAGCTGCGTGTCTCCCGATTTGAGAATACGACGATAATTTCATATTTCTAGAGTTAGGCTTAAAAACATGGCGTTAGAGGGCGAAAACCCAAAACAGTCCCCGAACGGCCCTGTGGATGGCACCAACACCTCCCACGGGACCAATGTAACTTGTAGGAATTGACCCCACAGCCGCGGGTCTCCCGGTTTGAGAATACGATGATAATTTGCATATTTCTAGACGTTAGAGGGCAAAAACCCAAAACAGTCCCCGAACGGCCCCGTGGGTGGCACCAACACCTCCCACGGGGCCAATTGATCTCGTAGAAACTGACCCCGCAGCCACGGGTCTCTCGGTATGAGAATACGACGATAATTTGCATATTTCTAGACTTAAGCTTAAAAACATGGCGTTAGAGGGCGAAAACCCAAAACAGCCCTCGAACGGCCCCGTGGGTGGCACCAACATCCCCCACGGGACCAATGTAACTCGTAGGAACTGACCCCGCACCCGCGGGTCTCCCAGTTTGAGAATACGACGATAATTTGCATATTTCTAGACTTAAGCTTAAAAACATGGCGTTAGAGGGCAAACACCCAAAACATTCCCCGAACGGCCCCGTGGGTAGCACAAACACCTCCCACAGGACCAATGTAACTCGTAGGAACTGACCCCGCACCCGCGGGTCTCCCAGTTTGAGAATACGACGATAATTTGCATATTTCTAGACTTAAGCTTAAAAACATGGCGTTAGAGGGCAAACACCCAAAACATTCCCCGAACAGCCCCGTGGGTAGCACAAACACCTCCCACAGGACCAATGTAACTCGTAGGAACTGACCCAGCACCCGCGGGTCTCCCGGTTTGAGAATATGATGATAATTTGCATATTTCTATACTTAGGCTTAAAAACATAGCATTAGAGGGTGAAAACTCAAAACAAACCCCGAACTTCCCTGTGGGTGGAACCAACCCCTCCCACGGGACCAATGTAACTTGTAGGAACTTACCGCGCAACCGCGAGACTCCCGATTTGAGAATACGATGACAATTTGCATATTTCTGGACTCAAGTAAAACATGACGTTAGACGGTGAAAACTCGAAACATCCCTAGAACGGCCCCATGGGTGGCACCAACGCCTCCCATGGGACCAATGTAACTCCTAGGAACTGACCCCGTAGCCGCGTGTCTCCCGATTTGAGAATACGACGATAATTTGCATATTTCTAGAGTTAGGCTTAAAAACAATGTGTTAGAGGGTGAAAACCCAAAACAGCCCCCGAACGGCCCCATGGGTGGCACCAACACCTCCCACGGGACCAATGTAACTCGTAGGAACTGAGCCCGCAGTCGCGGGTCTCCCGATTTGAGAATACGTTGATAATTTGCATATTTCCAAACTTACGCTTAAAAATATGGCGTTAGAGGGTGAAAACTCGAAACATCCCCGAACGGCCCCATGGGTGGCACCCTCACCTCCCACGAGACCAATGTAACTCGTAGTAACTGACCACGCAGTTGTGGGACTCCTGGATTGATAATACGACAATAATTTGCATACTTCTAGGCTTAGGCTTAAAAACATAGCGTTAGAGGGTGAAAATCGAAAACAGTCTCCGAACGGCCCTGTGGGTGGCACCAACACCTCCCACGGGACCAATGTAACTCGTAGGAATTGACCCCGCAGCCGCGGGTCTCCCGGTTTGAGAATACGACGATAAATTTGCATATTTCTAGACATAAGCTTAAAAACATGTCGTTAGACGGTGAAAACTCGAAACAGCCCCAGAACGGCCCCGTGGGTGGCACCAACGCCTCCCATGAGACCAATGTAACTCGTAGGAACTGACACTGTATCCGCGTGTCTCCCGATTTGAGAATACGACGATAATTTGCATATTTCTATAGTTAGGCTTAAAAACATGGGGTTATAGGGCGAAAACCCAAAACAGTCCCCGAACGGCGCTGCGGATGGCACCAACACCTCCCACGGGACCAATGTAACTCGTACGAATTGACCCCACAGCCGCGGGTCTCCCGATTTGAGAATACGACGATAATTTGCATATTTCTAGACGTTAGAGGGAAAAAACCCAAAACAGTCCCCGAACGGCCCCGTGGGTGGCACCAACACCTCCCACGGGGCCAATTGATCTCATAGGAACTAACCCCGCAGCCGCGAGTCTCTCGGTTTGAGAATACGACGATAATTTGCATATTTCTAGACTTAGGATTAAAAACATGGCGTTAGAGGGCGAAAACCCAAAACATCCCCCGAACGGCCCCATTGGTGGCACCAACACCTCCCACGGGACCAATGTAACTCGTAGGAACTTACCACGCAGCCGCGGGTCTCCCGATTTGAGAATACGACGATAATTTACATATTTATAGACTTAGGTTTAAAAACATGGCGTTAGAGGGAGAAAACCCAAAACACTCCCCGAACGGCTCCTTGTGTGGCACCAACACCTCCCACGGGACTAATGTATCTCGTAGGAACTACCCCGCACCCGCGGGTCTCCCAGTTTGAGAATACGATGATAATTATCATATTTCTATACTTAGGCTTAAAAACATGGTGTTAGAGGGTGAAAAATCGAAATAACCCCCGAACTCCCCCGTGGGTGGAACCAACACCTCCCACGGGACAAATGTAACTCGTAGGAACTTACCGCGCAACCGCGAGACTCCCGGTTTGAGAATACCATGATAATTTGCATATTTCTACACTCCAGTAAAACATGAGATTAGACGATGAAAGCTCGAAACAACCCCAGAACGGCCTCGTGGGTGGCACCAACGCCTCCCATGAGACCAATGTAACTCGTAGCAACTGACACCGTAGCTGCGTGTCTCCCGATTTGAGAATACGACGATAATTTTCATATTTCTAGAGTTAGGCTTAAAAACATGGCGTTAGAGGGCGAAAACCCAAAACAGTCCCCGAACGGCCCTGTGGATGGAACCAACACCTCCCACGGGACCAATGTAACTCGTAGGAATTGACCCCATAGCCGCGGGTCTCCCGGTTTGAGAATACGATGATAATTTGCATATTTCTAGACGTTAGAGGGCAAAAACCCAAAACAGTCCCCGAACGGCCCCGTGGGTGGCACCAACACCTCCCACGGGGCCAATTGATCTCGTAGAAACTGACCCCGCAGCCACGGGTCTCTCGGTATGAGAATACGATGATAATTTGCATATTTCTAGACTTAGGCTTAAAAACATGGCGTTAGAGGGCGAAAACCCAAAACAGCCCTCGAACGGCCCCGTGGGTGGCACCAACATCCCCCACGGGACCAATGTAACTCGTAGGAACTGACCCCGCACCCGCGGGTCTCCCAGTTTGAGAATACGACGATAATTTACATATTTCTAGAATTAAGCTTAAAAACATGGCGTTAGAGGGCAAACACCCAAAACATTCCCCGAACGGCCCCGTGGGTAGCACAAACACCTCCCACAGGACCAATGTAACTCGTAGGAACTAACCTCGCACCCGCGGGTCTCTCGGTTTGAGAATACAATGATAATTTGCATGTTTCTATACTTAGGCTTAAAAACATGGCGTTAGAGGGTGAAAACTTAAAACAACCCCCGAACTGCCCCGTGGGTGGAACCAACACCTCCAACAAGACCAATGTAACTCGTAGGAACTTACCGCGCAACCGCGAGACTCCCGATTTGAAAATACGACCATAATTTGCATATTTCTAGACTCAAGTAAAACATGACATTAGACGGTGAAAACTCGAAACAGCCCCAGAACGGCCCCGTGGGTGGCACCAACGCCTCCCATGAGACCAATGTAACTCGTAGGAACTGACACCGTAGCCGCGTGTCTCCCGATTTGAGAATACGACGATAATTTGCATATTTCTAGAGTTAGGCTTAAAAACATGGCGTTAGAGGGCGAAAACCCAAAACGGTCCCCGAACGGCCCTGCGGATGGCACCAACACCTCCCACGGGACCAATGTAACTCGTAGGAATTGACCCCACAGCCGAGGGTCTCCATGTTTGAGAATACGACGATAATATGCATATTTCTAGACGTTAGACGGCAAAAACCCAAAACAGTCTCCAAACGGCCCCGTGGGTGGCACCAACACCTCCCACGGGGCCAATTGATCTCGTAGGAACTGACCCCGCAGCCACGGGTCTCTCGGTTTGAAAATACGGTGATAATTTGCATATTTCTAGACTTAGGCTTAAAAACAAGGCGTTAGAGGCCGAAAACCCAAAACAGCCCTCGAACAGCCCCGTGGGTGGCACCAACACCTCCCACGGGACAGTTGTAACTCGTAGGAACTGACCCCGCACCCGCGGGTCTCCCAGTTTGAGAATACAATGATAATTATCATATTTATATACTTAGGCTTAAAAACATGGTGTTAGAGGGTGAAAACTCGAAATAACCCCCGAACTGCCCCGTGGGTGGAACCAACACCTCCCACGGGACCAATGTAACTCGTAGGAACTTACCGCGAAACCGCGAGACTCCCGATTTGAGAATACAACGATAATTTGCATAATTCTATACTTCGGCTTAAAAACATAGCGTTAGAGGGTGAAAACTCAAAACAACCCCCGAACTGCCCTGTGGGTGGAACCAACACCTCCCACGGGACCAATGTAACTTGTAGGAACTTACCGCGCAACCGCGAGACTCCCGATTTGAGAATACGACGACAATTTTCATATTTCTAGACTCAAGTAAAACATGACGTTAGACGGTGAAAACTCAAAACATCCCTAGAACGGCCCCGTGGGTGGCACCAACGCCTCCCACGGGACTAATGTAACTCGTACAAACTGACCCCGTAGCCGGGTGTCTCCGAATTTGAGAATACGACGATAGTTTGCATATTTCAAGACTTAGGCTTAAAAACATGGCCTTAGAATGTGAAAACCCAAAACAGTCCCCGAACGGCCCCGTGGGTGGCACCAACACCTCCCACGGGACCAATGTAACTCGTAGGAACTGACCCCGCACCCGCGGGTCTCCTGGTTTGAGAATTCGATGATAATATGCATATTTCTATACTTAGGCTTAAAAACATAGCGTTAGAGGGTGAAAACGGAAAACAACCCCCGAACTACCCCGTGGGTGGAACCAACACCTCCCACGTGACCAATGTAACTCGTAGGAACTTACCGCGCAACCGCCCCAGAACGGCCCCAGAACTCGAAACAGCCCCAGAACGGCCCCGTGGGTGGCACCAACGCCTCCCAAGAGACCAATGTAACTCGTTGGAACTGACACCGTATCCGCGTGTCTCCCGATTTGAGAATACGATGATAATTTGCATATTTCTAGAGTTGGGCTTAAAAACATGGCGTTAGAGGGCGAAAACCCAAAACAGTCCCCGAACGGCCCTGCAGATGGCACCGACACCTCCCACGGGACCAATGTAACTCGTAGGAATTGACCCCACAGCCGCGGGTCTCCCGGTTTGAGAATACGACGATAATTTGTATATTTCTAGACGTTAGAGGGCAAAAACCAAAAACAGTCCCCGAACGGCCCCGTGGGTGGCACCAACACCTCCCACGGGGCCAATTGATCTCGTAGGAACTGACCCCGAAGCCGCGGGTCTCTTGGTTTGAAAATAGGATGATAATTTGCATATTTCTAGACTTAGACTTAAAAACATGGCGTTAGATGGCGAAAACTCAAAACAGCCCCCGAACGGCCCCATGGGTGGCACCAACACCTCCCACGGGACCAATGTAACTCGTAGGAACTTACCCCGCAACCGCGGGTCTCCCGATTTGAGAATACGACGATAATTTACATATTTCTAGACTTAGGCTTAAAAACATGGCGTTAAAGGGAGAAAACCCAAAACAGTCCCCGAACGGCCCCGTGGGTCGCACCAACACCTCCCACGGGACCAATGTAACTCGTAGGAACTGACCATGCAGTCGTGGGACTCCTGGATTGAGAATACGACAATAATTTGCATATTTCTAGGCTTAGGCTTAAAAACATGGCGTTAGAGGGTGAAAATCCAAAACAGTCTCCGAACGGCCCTGCAGATGGAACCAACACCTCCCACGGGACCAATGTAACTCGTAGGAATTGACCCCACAACCGCGGGTCTCCCAGTTTGAGAATACGGCGATAATTTGCATATTTCTAGACGTTAGAGGGCAAAAATCCAAAACAGTCCTTGAACGGCCCCGTGGCTGGCACCAACACCTCCCACGGGGCCAATTGTTCTCGTAGGAACTGACCCCGCAGCCGCGGGTCTCTCGTTTTGAGAATACGACGATAATTTGCATATTTCTAGACTTAGGCTTAAAAACATGGCGTTAGAGGGCGAAAACCCAAAACAGCCCCCGAACGGCCCCATAGGTGGCACCAACACCTCCCACGGGACCAATGTAACTCGTAGGAACTTACCCTGCAGCCGCGGGTCTCCCGGTTTGAGAATACGACGATAATTTACATATTTCTAGACTTAGGCTTAAAAACATGGCGTTAGAGGGAGAAAAACCAAAACAGTCCCCGAACGGCCCCGTGGATGGCACCAACACCTCCCACGGGACCAATGTAACTCGTAGGAACTGACCCCGCACCCGCGGGTCTCCCAGTTTGAGAATACAATGATAATTATCATATTTCTATACTTAGGCTTAAAAACATGGTGTTAGAGGGTGAAAACTCGAAATAACCCCCGAACTGCCCCGTGGGTGGAACCAATACCTCCCACGGGACCAATGTAACTCGTAGAAACTTATCGCGCAACCGTGAGACTCCCGATTTGAGAATACGACGATTATTTTCATATTTCTAGACTCAAGCAAAACATGGCATTAGACGGGGAAAACTCGAAACAACCCCCGAACGGCCTCGTGGGTGGCACCAACACCTCCCACGGGACCAATGTAACTCGTAGGAACTGACCCCGCAGCCGCGGGTCTCCCGGTGTGAGAATATGACGATAATATGCATATTTATAGACTTAGGCTTAAAAACATGGTGTTAGAGGGTGAAAACCCAAAACAGTCCCCAAACGGCCCCGTGGGTGGCACCAACACCTCCCACGGGGCCATTGTAACTCGTAGGAACTGACCCCGCAGCCGCGGGTCTCTCGGTTTGAGAATACGACGATAATTTGAATATTTCTAGAGTGATGCTTAAAAACATGGCGTTAGAGGGAGAAAACCCAAAACAGTCCCCGAACGACCCCGCGAACAGCACCAAGACCTCCCACGGGACCAATGTTACTCGTAGGAATTGACCCAACAACCGCGGGTCTCCCGGTTTGAGAATTCGGCGATAATTTGCATATTTCTAGACGTTAGAGGGAAAATATCCAAAACAGTCCTCGAACGGCCCCATGGGTGGCACCAACACCTCCCACAGGGCCAATTGATCTCATAGGAACTGACCCCGCAGCTGCGGGTCTCTCGGTTTGAGAATACGACGATAATTTACATATTTCTACACTCAAGTAAAACATGACGTTAGACGGTGAAAACTCAAAACATCCCTAGAACGGCCACGTGGGTGGCACCAACGCCTCCCACGGGACCAATATAACTCGTAGGAACTGACCCCGTAGCCGCGTGTCTCCCGATTTGAGAATACGACGATAATTTGCATATTTCTAGAGTTAGGCTTAAAAACATGGTGTTAGAGGGTGAAAACCCAAAACAGCCCCCGAACGGCCCCATGGGTGGCACCAACACCTCCCACGGGACCAATGTAACTCGTAGGAACTGACCCCGCAGCCGCGGGTCTCCCGATTTGAGAATACAATGATAATTTGCATATTTCTGAACTTACGCTTAAAAATATGGCGTTAGAGGGTGAAAACTCGAAACACCCCCGAACGGCCCCATGGGTGGCACCCTCACCTCCTACGAGACCAATGTAACTCGTAGTAACTGACCACGCAGTCATGGGACTCCTGGATTGAGAATACGATAATAATTTGCATATTTCTAGGCTTAGGCTTAAAAACATGGCGTTAGAGGGTGAAAATCCAAAACAGTCTCCGAACGGCCCTGCGGATGGCACCAACACCTCCCACGGGACCAATGTAACTCGTAGGAATTGACCCCACAACCGCGGGTCTCCCGTTTTGAGAATACGGCGATAATTTGCATATTTCTAGACGTTAGAGGTAAAAACATGTCGTTAGATGGTGAAAACTCGAAACAGCCCCAGAACGGCCCCGTGGGTGGCACCAACGCCTCCCAAGAGACCAATGTAACTCGTTGGAACTGACACCGTATCCGCGTGTCTCCCGATTTGAGAATACGATGATAATTTGCATATTTTTAGAGTTGGGCTTAAAAACATGGCGTTAGAGGGCGAAAACCCAAAACAGTCCCCGAACGGCCCTACAGATGGCACCGACACCTCCCACGGGACCAATGTAACTCGTAGGACTTGACCCCACAGCCGCGGGTCTCCCGGTTTGAGAATACGACGATAATTTGCATATTTCTAGACGTTAGAGGGCAAAAACCAAAAACAGTCCCCGAACGGCCCCGTGGGTGGCACCAACACCTCCCACGGGGCCAATTGATCTCGTAGGAACTGACCCCGAAGCCGCGGGTCTCTTGGTTTGAAAATAGGATGATAATTTGCATATTTCTAGACTTAGACTTAAAAACATGGCGTTAGATGGCGAAAACCCAAAACAGCCCCCGAACGGCCCCATGGGTGGCACCAACACCTCCCACGGGACAAATGTAACTCGTAGGAACTTACCCCGCAACCGCGGGTCTCCCGATTTGAGA
The DNA here is from genome assembly GCA_949130495.1 of Sambucus nigra. Classification (NCBI taxonomy): domain Eukaryota; kingdom Viridiplantae; phylum Streptophyta; class Magnoliopsida; order Dipsacales; family Adoxaceae; genus Sambucus; species Sambucus nigra. The sequence goes on along the minus strand of OX422224.1, from coordinate 135,828,064 downwards.
ATACGATGATAATTTACATATTTCTAGACTTAGGCTTAAAAACATGCCGCTAGATGGTGAAAACTCGAAACAGCACCAGAACGGCCCCGTGGGTGGCACCAACGCCTCCCATGAGACCAATGTAACTCGTAGGAACTGACACCGTATCCGCGTGTCTCCCGATTTGAGAATACGATGATAATTTGCATATTTCTAGCGTTAGGCTTAAAAACATGGCGTTAGAGGACGAAAACCCAAAACAGTCCCCGAACGACCCTGCGGATGGCACCAACACCTCCCACGGGACCAATGTAACTCATAGGAATTGACCCCACAGCCGCGGGTCTCCCGGTTTGAGAATACGACGCTAAGTTGCATATTTCTAGACGTTAGAGGGGAAAAACCCAAAACTGTCCCCGAACGGCCCCGTGGGTGGCACCAACACCTCCCACGGGGCCAATTGATCTCGTAGGAACTGACCCCGAAGCCGCGGGTCTCTTGGTTTGAAAATAGGATGATAATTTGCATATTTCTAGACTTAGACTTAAAAACATGGCGTTAGATGGCGAAAACCCAAAACAGCCCCCGAACGGCCCCATGGGTGGCACCAACACCTCCCACGGGACCAATGTAACTCGTAGGAACTTACCCCGCAACCGCGGGTCTCCCGATTTGAGAATACGACGATAATTTACATATTTCTAGACTTAGGCTTAAAAACATGGCGTTAAAGGGAGAAAACCCAAAACAGTCCCCGAACGGCCCCGTGGGTCGCACCAACACATCCCACGGGACCAATGTAACTCGTAGGAACTGACCACGCAGTCGTGGGACTCCTGGATTGAGAATACGACAATAATTTGCATATTTCTAGGCTTAGGCTTAAAAACATGGCGTTAGAGGGTGAAAATCCAAAACAGTCTCCGAACGGCCCTGCGGATGGAACCAACACCTCCCACGGGACCAATGTAACTCGTAGGAATTGACCCCACAACCGCGGGTCTCCCAGTTTGAGAATACGGCGATAATTTGCATATTTCTAGACGTTAGAGGGCAAAAATCCAAAACAGTCCTTGAACGGCCCCGTGGGTGGCACCAACACCTCCCACGGGGCCAATTGATCTCGTAGGAACTGACCCCGCAGCCGCGGGTCTCTCGTTTTGAGAATACGACGATAATTTGCATATTTCTAGACTTAGGCTTAAAAACATGGCGTTAGAGGGCGAAAACCCAAAACAGCCCCCGAACGGCCCCATGGGTGGCACCAACACCTCCCACGGGACCAATGTAACTCGTAGGAACTTACCCTGCAGCCGCGGGTCTCCCGGTTTGAGAATACGACGATAATTTACATATTTCTAGACTTAGGCTTAAAAACATGGCGTTAGAGGGAGAAAAACCAAAACAGTTCCCGAACGGCCCCGTGGATGGCACCAACATCTCCCACGGGACCAATGTAACTCGTAGGAACTGACCCCGCACCCGCGGGTCTCCCAGTTTGAGAATACAATGATAATTATCATATTTCTATACTTAGGCTTAAAAACATGGTGTTAGAGGGTGAAAACTCGAAATAACCCCCGAACTGCCCCGTGGGTGGAACCAATACCTCCCACGGGACCAATGTAACTCGTAGAAACTTATCGCGCAACCGTGAGACTCCCGATTTGAGAATACGACGATTATTTTCATATTTCTAGACTCAAGCAAAACATGGCATTAGACGGGGAAAACTCGAAACAACCCCCGAACGGCCTCGTGGGTGGCACCAACACCTCCCACGGGACGAATGTAACTCGTAGGAACTGACCCCGCAGCCGCGGGTCTCCCGGTGTGAGAATATGACGATAATATGCATATTTATAGACTTAGGCTTAAAAACATGGTGTTAGAGGGTGAAAACCCAAAACAGTCCCCAAACGGCCCCGTGGGTGGCACCAACACCTCCCACGGGACCATTGTAACTCGTAGGAACTGACCCCGCAGCCGCGGGTCTCTCGGTTTGAGAATACGACGATAATTTGAATATTTCTAGAGTGATGCTTAAAAACATGGCGTTAGAGGGAGAAAACCCAAAACAGTCCCCGAACGACCCCGCGAACGGCACCAAGACCTCCCACGGGACCAATGTAACTCGTAGGAATTGACCCAACAACCGTGGGTCTCCCGGTTTGAGAATACGGCGATAATTTGCATATTTCTAGACGTTAGAGGGCAAATATCCAAAACAGTCCTCGAACGGCCCCGTGGGTGGCACCAACACCTCCCACAGGGCCAATTGATCTCATAGGAACTGACCCCGCAGCTGCGGGTCTCTCGGTTTGAGAATACGACGATAATTTACATATTTCTACACTCAAGTAAAACATGACGTTAGACGGTGAAAACTCAAAACATCCCTAGAACGGCCACGTGGGTGGCACCAACGCCTCCCACGGGACCAATATAACTCGTAGGAACTGACCCCGTAGCCGCGTGTCTCCCGATTTGAGAATACGACGATAATTTGCATATTTCTAGAGTTAGGCTTAAAAACATGGTGTTAGAGGGTGAAAACCCAAAACAGCCCCCGAACGGCCCCATGGGTGGCACCAACACCTCCCACGGGACCAATGTAACTCGTAGGAACTGACCCCGCAGCCGCGGGTCTCCCGATTTGAGAATACGATGATAATTTGCATATTTCTAAACTTACGCTTAAAAATATGGCGTTAGAGGGTGAAAACTCGAAACACCCCCGAACGGCCCCATGGGTGGCACCCTCACCTCCTATGAGACCAATGTAACTCGTAGTAACTGACCACGCAGTCGTGGGACTCCTGGATTGAGAATACGATAATAATTTGCATATTTCTAGGCTTAGGCTTAAAAACATGGCGTTAGAGGGTGAAAATCCAAAACAGTCTCCGAACGGCCCTGCGGATGGCACCAACACCTCCCACGGGACCAATGTAACTCGTAGGAATTGACCCCACAACCGCGGGTCTCCCGTTTTGAGAATACGGCGATAATTTGCATATTTCTAGACGTTAGAGGTAAAAACATGTCGTTAGATGGTGAAAACTCGAAACAGCCCCAGAACGGCCCCGTGGGTGGCACCAACGCCTCCCAAGAGACCAATGTAACTCGTTGGAACTGACACCGTATCCGCGTGTCTCCCGATTTGAGAATACGATGATAATTTGCATATTTTTAGAGTTGGGCTTAAAAACATGGCGTTAGAGGGCGAAAACCCAAAACAGTCCCCGAACGGCCCTGCAGATGGCACCGACACCTCCCACGGGACCAATGTAACTCGTAGGAATTGACCCCACAGCCGCGGGTCTCCCGGTTTGAGAATACGACGATAATTTGCATATTTCTAGACGTTAGAGGGCAAAAACCAAAAACAGTCCCCGAACGGCCCCGTGGGTGGCACCAACACCTCCCACGGGGCCAATTGATCTCGTAGGAACTGACCCCGAAGCCGCGGGTCTCTTGGTTTGAAAATAGGATGATAATTTGCATATTTCTAGACTTAGACTTAAAAACATGGCGTTAGATGGCGAAAACCCAAAACAGCCCCCGAACGGACCCATGGGTGGCACCAACACCTCCCACGGGACCAATGTAACTCGTAGGAACTTACCCCGCAACCGCGGGTCTCCCGATTTGAGAATACGACGATAATTTACATATTTCTAGACTTAGGCTTAAAAACATGGCGTTAAAGGGAGAAAACCCAAAACAGTCCCCGAACGGCCCCGTGGGTCGCACCAACACCTCCCACGGGACCAATGTAACTCGTAGGAACTGACCACGCAGTCGTGGGACTCTTGGATTGAGAATACGACAATAATTTGCATATTTCTAGGCTTAGGCTTAAAAACATGGCGTTAGAGGGTGAAAATCCAAAACAGTCTCCGAACGGCCCTGCGGATGGAACCAACACCTCCCACGGGACCAATGTAACTCGTAGGAATTGACCCCACAACTGCGGGTCTCCCAGTTTGAGAATACGGCGATAATTTGCATATTTCTAGACGTTAGAGGGCAAAAATCCAAAACAGTCCTTGAACGGCCCCGTGGCTGGCACCAACACCTCCCACGGGGCCAATTGATCTCGTAGGAACTGACCCCGCAGCCGCGGGTCTCTCGTTTTGAGAATACGACGATAATTTGCATATTTCTAGACTTAGGCTTAAAGACATGGCGTTAGAGGGCCAAAACCCAAAACAGCCCCCGAACGGCCCCATGGGTGGCACCAACACCTCCCACGGGACCAATGTAACTCGTAGGAACTTACCCCGCAGCCGCGGGTCTCCCGGTTTGAGAATACGACGATAATTTACATATTTCTAGACTTAGGCTTAAAAACATGGCGTTAGAGGGAGAAAAACCAAAACAGTCCCCGAACGGCCCCGTGGATGGCACCAACACCTCCCACGGGACCAATGTAACTCGTAGGAACTGACCCCGCACCCGCGGGTCTCCCAGTTTGAGAATACAATGATAATTATCATATTTCTATACTTAGGCTTAAAAACATGGTGTTAGAGGGTGAAAACTCGAAATAACCCCCGAACTGCCCCGTGGGTGGAACCAATACCTCCCACGGGACCAATGTAACTCGTAGAAACTTATCGCGCAACCGTGAGACTCCCGATTTGAGAATACGACGATTATTTTCATATTTCTAGACTCAACCAAAACATGGCATTAGACGGGGAAAACTCGAAACAACCCCCGAACGGCCTCGTGGGTGGCACCAACACCTCCCACGGGACCAATGTAACTCGTAGGAACTGACCCCGCAGTCGCGGGTCTCCCGGTGTGAGAATATGACGATAATATGCATATTTATAGACTTAGGCTTAAAAACATGGTGTTAGAGGGTGAAAACCCAAAACAGTCCCCAAACGGCCCCGTGGGTGGCACCAACACCTCCCACGGGACCATTATAACTCGTAGGAACTGACCCCGCAGCCGCGGGTCTCTCGGTTTGAGAATATGACGATAATTTGAATATTTCTAGAGTGATGCTTAAAAACATGGCGTTAGAGGGAGAAAACCCAAAACAGTCCCCGAACGACCCCGCGAACGGCACCAAGACCTCCCACGGGACCAATGTAACTCGTAGGAATTGACCCAACAACCGCGGGTCTCCCGGTTTGAGAATACGGCGATAATTTGCATATTTCTAGACGTTAGAGGGCAAATATCCAAAACAGTCCTCGAACGGCCCCGTGGGTGGCACCAACACCTCCCACAGGGCCAATTGATCTCATAGGAACTGACCCCGCAGCTGCGGGTCTCTCGGTTTGAGAATACGACGATAATTTACATATTTCTACACTCAAGTAAAACATGACGTTAGACGGTGAAAACTCAAAACATCCCTAGAACGGCCACGTGGGTGGCACCAACGCCTCCCACGGGACCAATATAACTCGTAGGAACTGACCCCGTAGCCGCGTGTCTCCCGATTTGAGAATACGACGATAATTTGCATATTTCTAGAGTTAGGCTTAAAAACATGGTGTTAGAGGGTGAAAACCCAAAACAGCCCCCGAACGGCCCCATGGGTGGCACCAACACCTCCCACGGGACCAATGTAACTCGTAGGAACTGACCCCGCAGCCGCGGGTCTCCCGATTTGAGAATACGATGATAATTTGCATATTTCTAAACTTACGCTTAAAAATATGGCGTTAGAGGGTGAAAACTCGAAACACCCCCGAACGGCCCCATGGGTGGCACCCTCACCTCCTACGAGACGATTGTAACTCGTAGTAACTGACCACGCAGTCGTGGGACTCCTGGATTGAGAATACGATAATAATTTGCATATTTCTAGGCTTAGGCTTAAAAACATGGCGTTAGAGGGTGAAAATCCAAAACAGTCTCCGAACGGCCCTGCGGATGGCACCAACACCTCCCACGGGACCAATGTAACTCGTAGGAATTGACCCCACAACCGCGGGTCTCCCGTTTTGAGAATACGGCGATAATTTGCATATTTCTAGACGTTAGAGGTAAAAACATGTCGTTAGATGGTGAAAACTCGAAACAGCCCCAGAACGGCCCCATGGGTGGCACCAACGCCTCCCAAGAGACCAATGTAACTCGTTGGAACTGACACCGTATCCGCGTGTCTCCCGATTTGAGAATACGATGATAATTTGCATATTTTTAGAGTTGGGCTTAAAAACATGGCGTTAGAGGGCGAAAACCCAAAACAGTCCCCGAACGGCCCTGCAGATGGCACCGACACCTCCCATGGGACCAATGTAACTCGTAGGAATTGACCCCACAGCCGCGGGTCTCCCGGTTTGAGAATACGACGATAATTTGCATATTTCTAGACGTTAGAGGGCAAAAACCAAAAACAGTCCCCGAACGGCCCCGTGGGTGGCACCAACACCTCCCACGGCGCCAATTGATCTCGTAGGAACTGACCTCGAAGCCGCGGGTCTCTTGGTTTGAAAATAGGATGATAATTTGCATATTTCTAGACTTAGACTTAAAAACATGGCGTTAGATGGCGAAAATCCAAAACAGCCCCCGAACGGCCCCATGGGTGGCACCAACACCTCCCACGGGACCAATGTAACTCGTAGGAACTTACCCAGCAACCGCGGGTCTCCCGATTTGAGAATACGACGATAATTTACATATTTCTAGACTTAGGCTTAAAAACATGGCGTTAAAGGGAGAAAACCCAAAACAGTCCCCGAACGGCCCCGTGGGTCGCACCAACACCTCCCACGGGACCAATGTAACTCGTAGGAACTGACCCCGCACCCGCGGGTCTCCCAGTATGAGAATACAATGATAATTATCATATTTCTATACTTAGGCTTAAAAACATGGTGTTAGAGGGTGAAAACTCGAAATAACCCCCGAACTTCCTCGTGGGTGGAACTAACACCTCCCACGGGACCAATGTAACTCGTAGGAACTTACCGCGCAACCGCGAGACTCCCGATTTGAGAATACGACGATTATTTTCATATTTCTAGACTCAAGCAAAACATGGCGTTAGACGGGGAAAACTCGAAACAACCCCCGAACGGCCCCGTGGGTGGCACCAACACCTCCCACGGGACCAATGTAACTCGTAGGAACTGAGCCCGCAGCCGCGGGTGTCCCAGTTTGAGAATAAGTCTATAATTTGCATATTTCTAGACTTAAGCCTAAAAACATGGCGTTAGAGGGAGAAAATCCAAAACAGTCCCCGAACGGCCCTGTGGGTGGCACCAACACCTCCCACGGGACCAATGTAACTCGTAGGAACTTACCGCGCAACCGCGAGACTCCCGATTTGAGAATACGACGACAATTTGCATATTTTTAAACTCAAGTAAAACATGACGTTAGACGGTGAAAACTCGAAACATCCCTAGAACGGCCCCGTGGGTGGAACCAACGCCTCCCACGGGACCAATGTAACTCGTAGGAACTGACCCCGTAGCCGCGTGCCTCCCGATTTGAGAATACCACGATAATTTTCATATTTCCAGAGTTAGGCTTAAAAACATGGTGTTAGAGGGTGAAAACCCAAAACAGCCCCTGAACGGCCCCGTGGGTGGCACCAACACCTCCCACGGGACCAGTGTAACTCGTAGGAACTGACCCCGCAGCCGCGGGTCTCCCGATTTGAGAATACGATGATAATTTGCATATTTCTAAACTTACGCTTAAAAATATGGCGTTAGAGGGTGAAAACTCGAAACACCCCCGAACGGCCCCATGGGTGGCACCCTCACATCCCACGAGACCAATGTAACTCGTAGTAACTCACCACGCAGTCGTGGGACTCCTGGATTGAGAATACGACAATAATTTGCGTATTTTTAGGCTTAGGCTTATAAATATGGCGTTAGAGAGTGAAAATTCAAAACAGTCGCCGAACGGCCCTGCGGATGGCACCAACACCTCCCACGGGACCAATGTAACTCGTAGAAATTGTCCCCACAACCGCGGGACTCCCGGTTTGAGAATACGGCGATATTTTGCATATTTCTAGAAGTTAGAGGTAAAAACATGTCGTTAGATGGTGAAAACTCGAAACAGCCCAAGAACGGCCCCGTGGGTGGCACCAACGCCTCCCATGAGACCAATGTAACTCGTAGGAACTGACACCGTATCCGCGTGTCTCCCGATTTGAGAATACGATGATAATTTGCATATTTCTAGAGTTAGGCTTAAAAACATGGCGTTAGAGGGCGAAAACCAAAAACAGTCCCCGAACGGCCCTGCGGATGGCACCAACACCTCCCACGGGACCAATGTAACTCGTAGGAATTGACCCAATAGCCGCGGGTCTCCCGGTTTTATAATATGACGATAATTTGAATATTTTTAGACGTTAGAGGGCAAAAACCCAAAATAGTCCCCGAACGGCCCCGTGGGTGGCACCAACACCTCCCACGGGGCCAATTGATCTCGTAGGAACTGACCCCGCAGCCGCGGGTCTCTCGGTTTGAGAATACGACGATAATTTACATATTTCTAGACTTAGGCTTAAAAACATGGCGTTAGAGGGAGAAAACCCAAAACAGTCCCCGAACGGACCCATGGGTGGCACCAACACCTCCCACGGGACCAATGTAACTCGTAGGAACTGACCCCGCACCCGCGGGTCTCCCAGTTTGAGAATACGATGATAATTATCATATTTCTATACTTAGGCTTAACAACATGATGTTAGAGGGTGAAAACTCGAAATAACCCCCGAACTGCCCCGTTGGTGGAACCAACACCTCCCACGGGACCAATGTAACTCGTAGGAACTTACCGCGCACCCGCGAGACTCCCGATTTGAGAATACGATGATTATTTTCACATTTCTAGACTCGAGCAAAACATGGCGTTAGATGGGGAAAACTCGAAACAACCCACGAACGGCCCCGTGGGTGGCACCAACACCTCCCACGGGACCAATGTAACTCGTAGGAACTGAGCCCGCAGCCGCGGGTGACCCGATTTGAGAATAAGACGATAATTTGCGTATTTCTAGACTTAGGCTTAAAAACATGGCGTTAGAGGGAGAAAATCCAAAACAGTCCCCGAACGACCCTGTGGGTGGCACCAACACCTCCCACGGGACCAATGTAACTCGTAGGAACTGACCCCGTAGCCACGGTTCTCCCGGTTTGATAATACGACGATAATTTGCATATTTCTAGACTTAGGCTTAAAAACATGGCATTAGAGGGTCAAAACCCAAAACAGTCCCCGAACGGTCCCGTGGATGGCACCAACACCTCCCACGGGACCAATGTAAGTCGTAGGAACTGACCACGCACCCTCGGGTCTCCCGGTTTGATAATGCGATGATAATTTGCATATTTCTATACTTAGGCTTAAAAACATAGCGTTAGAGGGTGAAAACTCAAAACAACCCCCGAACTGCCCTGTGGGTGGAACCAACACCTCCCACGGGACCAATGTAACATGTAGGAACTTACCGCGCAACCGCGAGACTCCCGATTTGAGAATACGACGACAATTTGCATATTTCTAGACTCAAGTAAAACATGACGTTAGACGGTGAAAACTCAAAACATCCCTAGAACGGCCCCGTGGGTGGCACCAACGCCTCCCACGGGACCAATGTAACTCGCAGGAACTGACCCCGTAGCCGCGTGTCTCCCGATTTGAGAATACGACGATAATTTGCATATTTCTAGAGTTAGGATTAAAAATATGGTGTTAGAGGGTGAAAACCCAAAACAGCCCCCGAACGGCCCCGTGGGTGGCACCAACACCTCCCACGGGACCAATGTAACTCGTAGGAACTGACCCCGCAGCCGCGGGTCTCCCGATTTGAGAATACGATGATAATTTGCATATTTCTAAACTTACGCTTAAAAATATGGCGTTAGAGGGTGAAAACTCGAAACAACCCCGAACGGCCCCATGGGTGGCACTCTCACCTCCCACGAGACCAATGTAACTCGTAGTAACTGACCACACAGTCATGGGACTCCTGGATTGTGAATACAACAATAATTTGCATATTTCTAGGCTTAGGCTTAAAAACATGGCGTTAGAGGGTGAAAATCCAAAACAGTCTCCGAACGGCCCTGCGGATGGCACCAACACCTCCCACGGTACCAATGTAACTCGTAGGAATTGACCCCACAGCCGCGGGTCTCCCGGTTTGAGAATACGGCTATTATTGGCATATTTCTAGATGTTAGAAGGCAAAAATCCAAAACAGTCCTCGAACGGCCCCGTGGGTGGCACCAACACCTCCCACGGGGCCAATTGATCTCGTAGGAACTGACCCCGCAGCCGCGGGTCTCTCGGTTTTAGAATACGACAATAATTTTCATATTTCTCGACTTAGGCTTAAAAACATGGCGTTAGAGGGCGAAAACCCAAAACATCCCCCGAACGGCCCCATGGGTGGCACCAACACCTCCCACGGGAACAATGTAACTCGTAGGAACTTACCCCGCAGCCGCGGGTCTCCCGGTTTGATAATACGACGATAATTTACATATTTATAGACTTTGGCTTAAAAACATGGCGTTAGAGCAAGAAAAGCCAAAACAGTCCCCGAACGGCCCCGTGGGTGGCACCAACACCTCCCACGGGACCAATGTAACTCGTAGGAACTGACCCCGCACCCGCGGGTCTCCCAGTTTGAGAATACGATGATAATTATCATATTTCTATACTTATTCTTAAAAACATGGTGTTAGAGGGTGAAATCTCGAAATAACCCCCGAACTGCCCCGTGGGTGGAACCAACAACTCCCACGGGACCAATGTAACTCGTAGGAACTTACCGCGCAACCACGAGACTCCCGATTTGAGAATACGACAATTATTTTCATATTTCCAGACCCAAGCAAAACATGGCGTTAGACGGGGAAAACTCGAAACAACCCCCTAACGGCCCCGTGGGTGGCACCAACACCTCCCACGGGACCAATGTAACTCGTAGGAACTCACCCCGCAGCCGCGGGTGTCCCTGTTTGTGAATAAGACGATAATTTGCATATTTCTAGACTTAGTCTTAAAAACATGGCGTTAGAGGGAGAAAATCCAAAACAGTCCCCGAACGGCCCCGTGGGTGGCACCAACACCTCCCACGGGACCAATGTTACTCGTAGGAACTGACCCCGTAGCCGCGGGTCTCCCGATTTGAGAATACGATGATAATTTGTATATTTCTAGAGTCAGGCTTAAAAACATGGTGTTAGAGGGTGAAAATACAAAACAGCCCCCGAACGGCCCCGTGGGTGGCACCAACACCTCCCACGGGACCAATGTAAGTCGTAGGAACTTAACCCGCAACCGCGGGTCTCCCGGTTTGAGAATACGACGATAATTTACATATTTCAAGACTTAGGCTTAAAAACATGGCGTTAGAGGGTGAAAACTCGAAACACCCCCGAACGACCCCATGGGTGGCACCCTCACCTCCCACGAGACCAATGTAACTCGTAGAAACTGACCACGCAATCGTGGGACTCCTGGATTGAGAATACGACAATAATTTTCATATTTCTAGGCTTAGGCTTAAAAACATGGCGTTAGAGGGTGCAAATCCAAAACAGTCTCCGAACGGCCCTGTGGATGGCACCAACACCTCCCACGGGACCAATGTAACTCGTAGGAATTGACCCCACAACCGCGGGTCTCCCGGTTTGAGAATACGGCGAAAATTTGCATATTTCTAGACGTTAGAGGGCAAAAATCCAAAACAGTCCTCGAACGGCCCGTGGGTGGCACTAACACCTCCCACGGGGCCAATTGATCTCGTAGGAACTGACCCCGCAGCCGCGGGTCTCCCGGTTTGAGAATACGACAATAATTGGCATATTTCTAGACTCAAGTAAAACATGACGTTAGACGGTGAAAACCCAAACATCCCTAAAACGGCCCCATGGGTAGCACCAACACCTCCCACGGGACCAATATAACTCGTAGGAACTGACCCCGTAGCCGCGGATCTCCCGATTTGAGAATACGACGATAATTTGCATATTTCTAGACTTAGGCTTAAAAACAAGGTGTTAGAGGGTGAAAACCCAAAACAGCCCCCGAACGGCCCCGTGGGTGGCACCAACACCTCCCACGGAACCAATGTAACTCGTAGGAACTGACCCCGCAGCCGCGGGTCTCCCGATTTGAGAATATGATGATAATTTGCATATTTCTAAACTTACGCTTAAAAATATGGCATTAGAGGGTGAAAACTCAAAACACCCCCGAACGGCCCCATGGGTGGCACCCTCACCTCCCACGAGACCAACGTAACTCGTAGTAACTGACCACGCAGTCGTGGGACTCCTGGATTGAGAATATGACAATAATTTGCATATTTCTAGGCTTAGGCTTAAAAACAAGGTGTTAGAGGGTGAAAATCCAAAACAGTCTCCGAACGGCCCTGCGGATGGCACCAACACCTCCCACGGGACCAATGTAACTCGTAGGAATTGACCCCACAACCGCGGGTCTCCCGGTTTGAGAATACGGCGATAATTTGCATATTTCTAGAGTTAGGCTTAAAAACATGGTGTTAGAGGGTGAAAACCCAAAACAGCCCCCGAACGGCCCCGTGGGTGGCACCAATACCTCCCACGGGACCAATGGAACTCTTAGGAACTGACCCCGCAGCCGCGGGTCTCCCGATTTGAGAATACGATGATAATTTGCATATTTCTAAACTTACGCATAAAAATATGGCGTTACAGGGTGAAAACTCGAAACACCCCCGAACGGCCCCATGGGTGGCACCCTCACCTCCCACGAGACCAATGTAACTGGTAGTAACTGAACACGCAGTCGTGGGACTCCTGGATTGAGAATACGACAATAATTTGCATATTTCTAGGCTTAGGCTTAAAAACATGACGTTAGAGGGTGAAAATCCAAAACAGTCTCCGAACGGCCCTGCGGATGGCACCAACGCCTCCCACGGGACCAATGTAACTCGTAGGAATTGACCCCACAACCGCGGGTGTCCCGGTTTGAGAATACGACGATAATTTGCATATTTCTAGAGTTAGGCTTAAAAACATGGTGTTAGAGGGTGAAAACTCAAAACAGCCCCCGAACGGCCCCGTGGGTGGCACCAACACCTCCCACGGGACCAATGTAACTCGTAGGAACTGACCCAGCAGCCGCGGGTCTCCCGATTTGAGAATACGATGATAATTTGCATATTTTTAAACTTACGCTTAAAAATATGGCGTTAGAGGGTGAAAACTCGAAACACCCCCGAACGGCCCCATGGGTGGCACCCTCACCTCCCATGAGACCAATGTAACTCGTAGTAACTGACCACGCAGTCGTGGGACTCTTGGATTGAGAATACGACAATAATTTGCATATTTCTAGGCTTAGGCTTAAAAACATGACGTTAGAGGGTGAAAATCCAAAACAGTCTCCGAACGGCCCTACGGATGGCACCAACACCTCCCACGGGACCAATGTAACTCGTAGGAATTGACCCCACAACCGCGGGTCTCCTGATTTGAGAATACGGTGATAATTTGCATATTTCAAGACGTTAGAGGTAAAAATATGTCGTTAGACGGTGAAAACTCGAAACAGCCCCAGAACGGCCCCGTGGGTGGCACCAACGCCTCCCATGAGACCAATGTAACTCACAGGAATTGACACCGTATCCGCGTGCCTCCCGATTTGAGAATACGATGATAATTTGCATATTTCTAGAGTTAGGCTTAAAAACATGGCGTTAGAGGGTGAAAACCCAAAACAGTCCCCGAACGGCCCTGCGGATGGCACCAACACCTCCCACGTGACCAATGTAACTCGTAGGAATTGACCCCACAGCCGCGGGTCTCCCGGTTTGAGAATACGATGATAATTTGCATATTTCTAGACGTTAGAGGGCAAAAACCCAAAACAGTCCCCGAACGGCCCCGAGGGTGGCACCAACACCTCCCACGGGGCCAATTGATCTCGTAGGAACTGACCCCGCAGTCGTGGGTCTCTCGATTTGAGAATACGACGATAATTTGTATATTTCTAGACTTAGGCTTGAAAACATGGCATTAGAGGGAGAAAACCCAAAACAGCCCCCGAACGGCCCCATGGGTGGCACCAACACCTCCCACGGGACCAACGTAACTCGTAGGAACTTACCCCGCAACCGCGGGTCTCCCGGTTTGAGAATACGACGATAATTTACATATTTCTAGACTTAGGCTTAAAAACATGGCGTTAGAGGGAGAAAACCCAAAACAGCCGCCGAACGGCCCCGTGGGTGGCACCAACACCTCCCACGGGAAAAATGTAACTCGTAGGAACTTACCCCGCACCCACGGGTCTCCTAGTTTGAGAATATGATGATAATTATCATATTTCTATACTTAGGCTTAAAAACATGGTGTTAGAGGGTGAAAACTCGAAATAACCCCTGAACTGCCCCGTGGGTGGAACCAACACCTCCCACGGGACCAATGTAACTCGTAGGAACTTACCGTGCAACCGCGAGACTCCCGATTTGAGAATACGACGATAATTTCCATGTTTCTAGACTCAAGCAAAACATGGCGTTAGACGGGGAAAACTCGAAACAACCCCCGAACGGCCCCGTGTGTGGCACCAACACCTCCCACGGGACCAATGTAACTCATAGGAACTGAGCCCGCAGCCGCGGGTCCCCCGGTTTGAGAATACAACGACAATTTGCATATTTCTAGACTTAAACTTAAAAACATGGCGTTAGAGGGCGAAAATCCAAAATAGTCCCCGAACGGCCCTGTGGGTGGCACCAACACCTCCCACGGGACCAACGTAACTCGTAGGAACTGACCCCGCAGCCACGGGTCTCCCGGTTTGAGAATACGACCATAATTTGCATATTTCTAGATTTAGGCTTAAAAACATGGCATTAGAGGGTGAAAACCCAAAACAGTCCCCGAACGGTCCCGTGGGTGGCACCAACACCTCCCACGGGACCAATGTAACTCGTAGGAACTGACCCCGCACCCGCGGGTCTCCCAGTTTGAGAATATGATGAAAATTTGCATATTTCTATACTCAGGCTTAAAAACATAGCGTTAGAGGGTGAAAACTCAAAACAACCCCCGAACGGCCTTGTGGGTGGAACCAACACCTCCCACGGGACCAGTGTAACTTGTAGGAACTTACCGCGCAACCGCGAGACTCCCGATTTGAGAATACGACGACAATTTGCATATTTCTAGACTCAAATAAAACATGACGTTAGACGGTGAAAACTCGAAACATCCCTAGAACGGCCCCGTGGGTGGCACGAACGCCTCCTACGGGACCAATGTAACTCGTAGGAACTGAACCCGTAGCCGCGTGTCTCCCGATTTGAGAATACGACGATAATTTGCATATTTCTAGAGTTAGGCTTAAAAACATGGTGTTAAAGGGTGAAAACCCAAAACAGCCCCCGAATGGCCCCGTGGGTGGCACCAACACCTCCCACGGGACCAACGTAACTCGTAGGAACTGACCCCGCAACCGCGAGTCTACCGATTTGAGAATACGATGATAATTTTCATATTTCTAAACTTACGCTTAAAAATATGGCGTTAGAGGGTGAAAAATCAAAACACCCCCGAACGGCCCCATGGGTGGCACCCTCACCTCCCACGAGACCAATGTAACTCGTAGTAACTGACCACGCAGTCGTGGGACTGCTGGATTGGGAATACGACAATAATTTGCATATTTCTAGGCTTAGGCTTAAAAACATTGCGTTAGAGGGTGAAAATCCAAAACAGTCTTCGAACGGCCCTGCGGATGGCACCAACACCTCCCACGGGACCAATGTAACTCGTAGGAATTGACCCCACAACCGCGGGTCTCCCGGTTTGAGAATACGGCGATAATTTGCATATTTCTAATTGTTAGAGGGAAAAAATCCAAAACAGTCCTCGAACGGCCCCGTGGGTGGCACCAACACCTCCCACGGAGCCAATTGATCTCGTAGGAACTGACCCCGCAGCCGCGGGTCTCTCGGTTTGAGAATACGACGATAATTTGCATATTTCTAGACTCAAGTAAAACATGACGTTAGACGGTCAAAACTCGAAACATCCCTAGAACGGCCCCGTGGGTGGCACCAATGCATCCCCCGGGACCAATATAACACGTAGGAATTGACCCCGTAGCCCCGTGTCTCCCGATTTGAGAATACGACGATAATTTGCATATTTTTAGAGTTAGGCTTAAAAACATGGTGTTAGAGGCTGAAAACCCAAAAAGGCCCCCGAACGGCTCCGTGGGTGGCACCAACACCTCCTACGGGACCAATGTAACTCGTAGGAACTTACCCCGCAGCCGCAGGTCTCCCGATTTGAGAATACGATGATAATTTGCATATTTCTAAACTTACGCTTAAAAATATGGCGTTAGAGGGTGAAAACTCGAAACACCCCCGAACGGCCCCATGGGTGTAACCCTCACCTCCCACGAGACCAATGTAACTCGTAGTAACTGACCTTGCAGTCGTGGGACTCTTGGATTGAGAATAAGACAATAATTTGCATATTTCTAGGCTTTGGCTTAAAAACATGGCGTTAGAGGGTGAAAATCCGAAACAGTCTCCGAACGGCCCTGCGGATGGCACCAACACCCCCCACGGGACCAATGTAACTTGTAGGAATTGACCCCACAATCGCGGGTCTCCCGGTTTCAGAATACGACGATAATTTACATATTTCTAGACGTTAGAGGTAAAAACATGTCGTTAGACCGTAAAAACTCGAAACAGCCCCAGAACTCGTAGGAACTGACACCGTATCCGCGTGTCTCCCGATTTGAGAATACGATGATAATTTGCATATTTCTAGAGTTAGGCTTAAAAACATGGCGTTAGAGGGCGAAAACCCAAAACAATCCCCGAACGGCCCTGCGGATGGCACCAACACCTCCCACGGGACCAATGTAACTCGTAGGAATTGACCCCACTGCCGCGGGTCTCCCAGTTTTAGAATACGACGATAATTTGTATATTTCTAGACGTTAGAGGGTAAAAACCCAAAATAGTCCCCGAACGGCCCCGTGGGTGGCACCAACACCTCCCACGGGGCCAATTTATTTCGTAGGAACTGACCCCGCAGCCGCGGGTCTCTCGTTTTGAGAATACGACGATAATTTTCATATTTCTAGACTTAGGCTTAAAAACATGGCGTTTGAGGGCAAAAATCCAAAACATCCCCCGAACGGCTCCATGGGTGGCACCAACACCTCCCACGGGACCAATGTAACTCGTAGGAACTTAACCCGCAACCGCGGGTCTCCCGATTTGAGAATACGACAATAATTTACATATTTCTAAACTTAGGCTTAAAAACATGGGGTTAGAGGGAGAAAACCCAAAACAGTCTCCGAACGGCCCCGTGGGTGGCACCAACACCTCCCACGGGACCAATGTATCTCGTAGGAACTGACCCCGCACCCGCAGGTCTCCCAGTTTTAGAATACGATGATAATTATCATATTTCTGTACTTAGGCTTAAAAACATGGTGTTAGAGGGTGAAAACTCGAAATAACCCCCAAACTGCCCCGTGGGTGGAACCAACACCTCCCACGGGACAAATGTAACTCGTAGGAACTTACCGCGCAACCGCGAGACTCCCGATTTGAGAATACAACGATAATTTGCATATTTCTAGACTCAAGCAAAACATGGCATTAGACGGGGAAAACTCGAAACAACCCCCGAACGGTCCCGTGGGTGGCACCAACACCTCCCACGGGACCATTGTAACTCGTAGGAACTGAGCCCGCAGCCGCGGGTCTCCTGGTTTGAGAATACGACGATAATTTGCATATTTCTAGACTTAGACTTAAAAACATGGCGTTAGAGGGCGAAAATCCAAAACAGTCCCCGAACGGCCCCGTGGCTGGCACCAACACCTCCCACGGGACCAATGTAACTCGTAGGAACTGAGCCCGCAGCCACGGGTCTCCCGGTTTGAGAAAATGACGATAATTTGCATATTTCTAGACTTAGACTTAAAAACATGGCGTTAGAGGGCGAAAATCCGAAACAGTCCCCGAACGGCCCTGTGGGTGGCAATAACACCTCCCACAGGACCAATGTAACTCGTAGGAACTGACCCCGCGGCCACGGGTCTCCCGGTTTGAGAATACGACGATAATTTGCATATTTTTAGATTTAGGCTTAAAAACGTGGCATTAGAGGGTGTAAACCCAAAACAGTCCCCGAACGGTCCCGTGGGTGGCACCAACACCTCCCACGGGACCAATGTAATTCGTAGGAACTGACCCCGCACTCGCGGGTCTCCCGGTTTGAGAATACGATCATAATTTTCATATTTCTATACTTAGGCTTAAAAACATAGCGTTAGAGGGTGAAACCTCAAAACAACCCCCGAACGGCTCTGTGGGTGGAACCAACACCTTTCACGGGACCAATGTAACTTGTAGGAACTTACCGCGCAACCGCGAGACTCCCGATTTGAGAATACGAAGACAATTTGCATATTTCTAGACTCAAATAAAACATGACGTTAAACGGTGAAAACTCGATACATCCCTAGAACGGCCCCGTGGGTGGCACGAACGCCTCCCATGAGACTAATGTAACTCGTAGGAACTGACACCGTATCCGCGTGTCTCCCGATTTGAGAATACGATGATAATTTGCATATTTATAGAGTTAGGCTTAAAAACATGGCGTTAGAGGGCGAAAACCCAAAACAGCCCCCGAACGGCCCTGCGGATGGCACCAACACCCCCCACGGAACCGTTGTAACTCGTAGGAATTGACCCCACAGCGGCGGGTATCCCGATTTGAGAATATGACGATAATTTCCGTATTTTTAGACGTTAGAGGGAAAAAACCCAAAACACTCCCCGAACGGCCCCGTGGGTGGCACCAACATCTCCCACGGGGCCAATTGATCTCGTAGGAACTGACCCCGCAGTCGCGTGTCTCTCGGTTTGAGAATACGACGATAATTTCCATATTTCTAGACTTAGGCTTAAAAACATGGCGTTAGATGGCGAAAACCCAAAACAGCCCCCGAACGGCCCCATGGGTGGCACCAACACCTCCCACGGGACCAATGTAACTCGTAGGAACTTACCCCGCAACCGCGGGTCTCCCGGTTTGAGAATACGATGATAATTTACATATTTAAAGACTTAGGCTTAAAAACAAGGCGTTAGAGGGAGAAAACCCAAAACAGTCCCCGAACGGCCCCGTGGGTGGCACCAACACCTCCCACGGGAGCAATGTAACTCGTAGGAACTGACCCCGCACCCGCGGGTCTCCCAGTTTGAGAATACGATGATAATTATCATATTTCTATACTTAGGCTTAAAAACATGGTGTTAGAGGGTGAAAACTCGAAATAACCCCCGAACTGCCCCGTGGGTGGAACCAACACCTCCCACGGGACCAATGTAACTCGTAGGAACTTACCGCGCAACCGCGAGACTCCCGATTTGAGAATACGACGATAATTTGCATATTTCTAGACTCAAGCAAAACATGGTGTTAAACGGGGAAAACTCGAAACAACCCCCGAACGGCCCCGTGGGTGGCACCAACACCTCCCACGGGACCAATGTAACTCGTAGGAACTGAGCCCGCAGCCGCGGGTCTCCCGGTTTGAGAATACGATGATAATTTGCATATTTCTAGGCTTAGACTTAAAAACATGGCGTTAGAGGGAGAAAATCCAAAAGAGTCCCCGAACGGCCCCGTGGGTGGCACCAACACCTCCCACGGGACCAATGTAACTCGTAGGAACTGACCCCGCACCCGCGGGTCTCCCAGTTTGAGAATACGATGATAATTGTCATATTTCTATACTTAGGCTTAAAAACATGGTGTTAGAGGGTGAAAACTCGAAATAACCCCCGAACTGCCCCGTGGGTGGAACCAACACCTCCCACGGGACCAATGTAACTCGTAGGAACTTACCGCGCAACCGCGAGACTCCCGATTTGAGAATACGACGATAATTTGCATATTTCTAGACTCAAGCAAAACATGGTGTTAAACGGGGAAAACTCGAAACAACCCCCGAACGGCCCCGTGGGTGGCACCAACACCTCCCACGGGACCAATGTAACTCGTAGGAACCGAGCCCGCAGCCGCGGGTCTCCCAGTTTGAGAATACGACGATAATTTGCATATTTCTAGACTTAGACTTAAAAACATGGCGTTAGAGGGTGAAAATCCAAAACAGTCCCGAACGGCCCTATGGGTGGCACCAACACCTCCCAAGGGACCAATGTAACTCGTAGGAACTGACCCCGCAGCCACGGGTCTCCCGGTTTGAGAATACGATGATAATTTGCATATTTGTAGATTTAGGCTTAAAAACATGGAATTAGAGGGTGAAAACCCAAAACAGTCCCCGAACGGTCCCGTGGGTGGCACCAACACCTCCCTCGGGACCAATGTAACTCGTAGGAAGTGACCCCGTAGCCGCGGGTCTCCCGGTTTTAGAATACGATGATAATTTGCATATTTCCATACTTAGGCTTAAAAACATAGCGTTAGAGGGTGAAAACTCAAAACAACCCCTGAACGGCCTTGTGGGTGGAACCAACACCTCCCACGGGACCAATGTAACTTGTAGGAACTTACCGCGCAACCGCGAGTCTCCCGATTTGAGAATACGATGATAATTTGCATATTTCTTGACTCAAATAAAACTTGACGTTAGACGGTGAAAACTCGAAACATCCCTAGAACGGCACCGTGGGTGGCACGAACGCCTCCCACGGGACCAATGTAACTCGTAGGAACTGACCCTGAGCCGCGTGTCTCCCGATTTGAGAATACGACGATAATTTGCATATTTCTAGAGTTAGGCTTAAAAACAAGGCGTTAGAGGGCGAAAACCCAAAACAGCTCCCGAATGGCCCCATGGGTGGCACCAACACCTCCCACGGGACCAATGTAACTCGTAGGAACTTAACCCGCAACCGCGGGTCTCCCGGTTTGAGAATACGACGATAATTTAAATATTTCAAGACTTAGGCTTAAAAACATGGCGTTAGAGGGAGAAAACTCGAAACACCCCCGAACGGCCCCATGGGTGGCACCTTCACCTCCCACGAGACCAATGTAACTCGTAGTAACTGACCACGCAGTCGTGGGACTCCTGGATTGAGAATACGACAATAATTTGCATATTTCTAGGCTTAGGCTTAAAAACATGACGTTAGAGGGTGAAAATCCAAAACAGTCTCCGAACGGCCCTGCGGATGGCACCAACGCCTCCCACGGGACCAATGTAACTAGTAGGAACTTACCGCGCAACGGCGAGACTCCCGATTTGAGAATACGACGATAATTTGCATATTTCTAGACTCAAGCAAAACATGGCGTTAGACGGGGAAAACTCGAAACAACCCCCGAACGGCCCCGTGGGTGGCACCAACACCTCCCACGGAACCAATGTAACTCGTAGGAACTGAGCCCGCAGCCGCGGGTCTCCCGGTTTGAGAATACGACGATAATTTGCATATTTCTAGACTTAGACTTAAAAACATGGCGTTAGAGGGCGAAAATCCAAAACAGTCCCCGAACGGCCCTATGGGTGGCACCAACACCTCCCACGGGACCAATGTAACTCGTAGGAACTTACCCCGCAGCCACGGGTCTCCCGGTTTGAGAATACGACGATAATTTGCATATTTCTAGATTTAGGCTTAAAAACATGGCATTAGAGGGTGAAAACCCAAAACAGTCCCCGAACGGTCCCGTGGGTGGCACCAACACCTCCCACGGGACCAATGTAACTCGTAGGAACTGACCCCGCACCTGCGGGTCTCCCGGTTTGAGAATACTATGATAAATTGCATATTTCTATACTTAGGCTTAAAACCATAGCGTTACAGGGTGAAAACTCAAAACCACCCCCGAACGGCCCTTTGGGTGGAACCAACACCTCCCACGAGACCAATATAACTTGTAGGAACTTACCGCGCAACCGCGAGACTCCCGATTTGAGAATACGACGATAATTTGCATATTTTTAGACTCAAATAAAACATGACGTTAGACGGTGAAAACTCGAAACATCCCTAGAACGGCCCGTGGGTGCCACGAACACCTCGCACGGGACCAATGTAACTCGTAGGAACTAACCCCGTAGCCGCGTGTCTCCCGATTTGAGAATACGACGATAATTTTCATATTTCAAGAGTTAGGCTTAAAAACATGGTGTTAGAGGGTGAAAACCCAAAACAGCCCACGAACGGCCCCGTGGTTGACACCAACACCTCCCACGGGACCAATGTAACTCGTAGGAACTGACCCCGCAGCCGCGAGTCTCCCGATTTGAGAATACGATGATAATTTGCATATATATCAACTTACGCTTAAAAATATGGCGTTAGAGGGTGAAAACACAAAAAACCCCCGAACGGCCCCATGGGTGGCACCCTCACCTCCCACGTGACCAATGTAACTCGTAGTAACTGACCACGCAGTCGTGGGACTCTTGGATTGAGAATACGACAATAATTTGCATATTTCTAGGCTTAGGCTTAAGAACATGGCGTTAGAGGGTGAAAATCCATAACAGTCTCCGAACGGCCCTGTGGGTGGCACCAACACCTCCCACGGGACCAATGTAACTCGTAGGAATTGACCCCGCAGCCGCGGGTCTCCCAGTTTGAGAATACGACGATAATTTGCATATTTCTAGACATAGGCTTAAAAACATGGCGTTAGAGGGAGAAAACCCAAAACAATCCTCGAACGGCCCCGTGGGTGGCACCAACACCTCCCACGGGACAAATGTAACTCGTAGGAACTGACCCCGCAGCCGCGGGTCTCTCGATTTGAGAATACTATGATAATTTGCATATTTCTAGAGTTAGGCTTAAAAACATGGCGTTAGAGGGCGAAAACCCAAAACAACCCCTGACGGCCACATGGGTGGCACCAACACCTCCCATGGGACCAATGTAAGTCATAGGAACTGACCCCGCAGCCGCGGGTCTCCCAATTTGAGAATACGATGATAATTTTACATTTTTCTAGACTTAGGCTTAAAAACATGGCGTTACAAGGTGAAAACTCAAAACAACCCCTGAACTGCCCCGTGGGTGGAACCAACACCTCCCACGGGACCAATGTAACTCGTAGGAACTTACCGCGCAACCGTGAGACTCCCAATTTGAGAATATGATAATAATTTGCATATTTCTAGATTTAAGCAAAACATGGCATTAGAGGGTGAAAACTCGAAACAGCCCCCGAACGGCCCCGTGGGTGGCACCAATACCTCCCACGGGACGAATGTAACTCGTTGGAACTGAGCCCGCAGCCGCGGGTCTCTCGGTTTGAGAATACGACAATAATTTGCATATTTCTAGGCTTAGGCTTAAAAACATGGCGTTAGAGGGTGAAAATCCAAAACAGTCTCCGAACGGCCCTGTGGGTGGCACCAACACCTCCCACGGGACCCATGTAACTCGTAGGAATTAACCCCGCAACCTCGGGTCACCCGGTTTGAGAATACGACGATAATTTGCATATTTCTAGACATAGGCTTAAAAACATGGCGTTAGAGGGAGAAAACCCAAAACAGTCCTCGAACGGCCCCGTAGGTGGCACCAACACCTCCCACGGGACCACTGTAACTCGTAGGAACTGACCCCGCAGCCGCGGGTCTCTCGATTTGAGAATACTATGATAATTTGCATATTTCTAGACTTAGGCTTAAAAACATGGCCTTAGAGGGCGAAAACCCAAAACAGCCCCTGAAGGCCACATGGGTGGCACCAACACCTCCCACGGGACCAATGTAAGTCATAGGAACTGACCCCGCAGCCGCGCGTCTCCCAATTCGAGAATACGATGATAATTTTACATATTTCTAGACTTAGGCTTAAAAACATGGCGTTACAAGGTGAAAACTCAAAACAACCGCTGAACTGCCCCGTGGGTGGAACCAACACCTCCCACGGGACCAATGTAACTCGTAGGAACTTACCGCGCAACCGCGAGACTCCCGATTTGAGAATATGACGATAATTTGCATATTTCTAGATTTAAGCAAAACATGGCATTAGAGGTTGAAAACTCGAAACAACCCCCGAACGGCCACGTGGGTGGCACCAACACCTCCCACGGGACCAATGTTACTCGTAGGAACTGATCCCGCAGTCTCGGGTCTCTCGGTTTGAGAATATGACGATAATTTGGTTATTTCTAGACTTAGGCTTAAAAACATGGCGTTAGAGGGCGAAAATCCAAAACAGCCCCCGAACGGCCCCATGTATGGCACCACACCTCCCACGGGACCAATGTAACTCCTAGGAACTGACCTCGCAGCCACGGTTCTCCCGGTTTGAGAATACGACTATAATTTGCATATTTCTAGACTAAGGCTTAAAAACATGGCGTTAAAGGGTGAAAACTCGAAAAAACCCCCGAACTGCCCCGTGTGTGGACCCAACACCTCCCACGGGACAAATGTAACGCGTAGGAACTTACCGCGCAATCGCGAGACTCCCTATTTGAGAATACGACGATAATTTTCAAACTTCTAGAATCAAGAAAAACATGACGTTTGATGGTGAAACCTCGAAACAGCCCCAGAACGGCCCCATGGGTGGCACCAACGCCTCCCACGGGACCAATGTAACTCGTAGGGACTGACCCCGCAGCCGCGGGTCTCCCGGTTTGTGAATACGACGATAATTTGCATATTTCTAGACTTAGGCTTAAAAACATGACGTTAGAGGGCGAAAACCCAAAACATTCCCCGAACGGCCCAGTGGATTTCACCAACACCTCCCACGGGACAAATTAACTCGTAGGAACTGACCTCGCAGCCGCGGGTCTCCCGGTTTGAGAATACGACGATAATTTGCATAATTCTAGATTTAAGCAAAAAATGGCATTAGAGGGTGAAAACTTGAAATAGCCCCCGAACGGCCACGTGGGTGGCACCAACACCTCCCACGGGACCAATATAACTCATAGGAACTGACCCCGCAGCTGCGGGTCACTCGGTCTGAGAATTCGACAATAATTTTCATATTTTTAGACTGAGGCTTAAAAATATGGCGTTAGAGGACGAAAATCAAAAATAGTCCCCGAACAACCCCATGGGTGGCACCAACACCTCCCACGGGACCAATGTAACTCGTAGGAACTGACCCCGCACCCGCGGGTCTCCTTTTTTGAGAATCGGACGATAGTTTGCATATTTCTAGACTTAGGCTTAAAAACATGTTGTTAAAGGGTGAAAACTCGAAACAACCCCCAACCTGTCCTGTGGGTGGAACCAACACCTCCAACGGGACCAATGTAACTCGTAGGAACTTACCGCGCAATCGCGAGACTCCCAATTTGAGAATACGACGATAATTTGCATATTTCTAGACTCAAACAAAACTTCACTTTAGACGGTGAAACCTCGAAACAGCCCCAGAACGGCCCCGTGGGTGCACCAACGCCTCCTACGGGACCAATGTAACTCAAAGGAACTGACCGCGCATCCGCGGGTCTCCCGATTTGAGAATACGATGATAATTTACATACTTCTAGCCTTAGGTTTAAACACATGGCGTTAGAGTTCGAAAACCCAATACAGTCCCCGAACGGCCCCGTGGGTGGCACCAACACCTCCCACGGGACCACTGTAACTCGTAAAAACTGACCCCGCACCCGCGGGTCTCCCGGTTTGAGAATACGATGATAATCTGCATATTTCTTTACTTAGGCTTAAAAACATTGCGTTAGAGGGTGAAAACTCAAAACAACCCCCGAACTGCCCCGTGGGTGGATCCAACACCTCCCACGGGACCAATGTAACTCGTAGGAACTTACCGCGCAACCGCGAGACTCCCGATTTGAGAATATGATGACAATTTTCATATTTCTAGACTCAAATAAAACATGACGTTAGACGGTGAAAACTCGAAACATCCCTAGAACGGCCACGTGGGTGGCACGAACGCCTCCCACGGGACAAATGTAACTCGTAGGAACTGACCCCGTAGCCGCGTGTCTCCCGATTCGAGAGTACGACGATAATTTGAATATTTCTAGAGTTAGGCTTAAAAACATGGTGTTAGAGGGTGAAAACCCAAAACAGCCCCTGAACGGCCCCGTGGGTGGCACCAACACCTCCCACGGGACCAATGTAACTCGTAGTACCTGACCCCGCAGCCGCGGGTCTCCCAATTTGAGAATACGATGATAATTTGCATATTTTTAAACTTA
Source organism: Sambucus nigra (assembly GCA_949130495.1). NCBI lineage: Eukaryota > Viridiplantae > Streptophyta > Magnoliopsida > Dipsacales > Adoxaceae > Sambucus > Sambucus nigra. Next base: position 135,801,902 of record OX422224.1, on the reverse strand, counting down.
CGCTTAAAAATATGGCGTTAGATGGTGAAAACTCAAAACACCCCCGAACGGCCCCATGGGTGGCACCCACACCTCCCACGAGACCAATGTAACTCGTAGTAACTGACCACGCAGTCGTGGGACTACTGGATTGAGAATACGACAATAATTTGCATATTTCTAGGGTTAGGCTTAAAAACATGGCGTTAGAGGGTGAAAATCCAAAACAGTCTCTCAACGGCCCTGTGGGTGGCACCAACACCTCCCACGGGACCAATGTAACTCGTAGGAATTGACCCCGCAGCCGCGGGTCTCCCGGTTTGAGAATACAATGATAATTTGCATGTTTCTAGACATAGGCTTAAAAACATGGCGTTAGAGGGAGAAAACCCAAACCAGTCCTCGAACGGCCCCGTGGGTGGCACCAACACCTCCCACGGGACCAATATAACTCGTAGGAACTGACCCCGCAGCCGCGAGTCTCTCGATTTGAGAATACAACGATAATTTGCATATTTCTAGACTTAGGCTTAAAAACATGGCGTTAGAGGGTGAAAACCCAAAACAGCCCCTGAACGGCCACATGGGTGGCCCCAACACCTCCCACGGGACCAATGTAACTCATAGGAACTGACCCCGCAGCCGCGGGTCTCCCAATTTGAGAATACGATGATAATTTTTCATATTTCTAGACTTAGGCTTAAAAACATGGTGTTATAAGGTGAAAACTCAAAACAACCCCTGAACTGCCCCTTGGGTGGAACCATCACCTCCCACGGGACCAATGTAACTCGTAGGAACTTACCGCGCAACCACGAGACTCCCGATTTGAGAATATGACGATAATTTACATATTTCTAGATTTAAGCAAAACATGGCATTAGAGGGTGAAAACTCGAAACAACCCCCAAACGGCCACGTGGGTGGCACCAACACCTCCCACGGGACCAATGTTTCTCGTAGGAACTGATCCCGCAGTCTCGGGTCTCTCGATTTGAGAATACGACGATAATTTGGTTATTTATAGACTTAGGCTTAAAAACATGGCGTTAGAGGGCGAAAATCCAAAACAGCCCCCGAACGGCCCCATGTGTGGCACCAACACCTCCCACGGGACCAATGCAACTCGTAGGAACTGACCTCGCATCCACGGTTCTCCCGGTTTGAGAATACGACTATAATTTGCAAATTTCTAGACTAAGGCTTAAAAACATGGCGTTAAAGGGTGAAAACTCGAAACAACCCCCGAACTGCCCCGTGTGTGGAACCAACACCTCCCACGGGACCAATGTAACGCGTAGGAACTTACCGCGCAACCGCGAGACTCCCGATTTGAGAATAGGACGATAGTTTTCATACTTCTAGAATCAAGCAAAACATGATGTTAGACGCTAAAACCTCAAAACAGCCCCAGAACGGTCCCATGGGTGGCACCAACGCCTCCCACGGGACCAATGTAACTCGTAGGGACTGACCCCGCAGACGCGGGTCTCCCGATTTGAGAATACGACGATAATTTTCATATTTCTAGACTTAGGCTTAAAAGCATGGCGTTAGAGGGAGAAAACCCAAATCAGTCCCCGAACGGCCCCGTGGGTAGCACCAACACATCCCACGGGACCAATTAACTCGTAGGAACTGACCCCGCAGCCGCGGGTCTCCCGGTTTGAGAATAGGACGATAGTTTGCATATTTCTAGACTTAGGCTTAAAAACATGGTGTTAAAGGTTGAAAACTCGAAACAACCCCCAACATGTCCCGTGGGTGGAACCAACACCTCCCACGGGACCAATGTAACTCGTAGGAACATACCGCGCAACCGCGAGACTCCCGATTTGAGAATAAGACGATAATTTGCATATTTCTAGACTCAAGTAAACATGACGTTAGACGGTGAAAATTCGAAACAGCACCGAACGGCCCCGTTGGTGGCACCAACGCCTCCAACGGGACCAATGTAACTCGTAGGAACTGACCCCGTAGTCGCGTGTCTCCCGGTTTGAGAATACAATGATAATTTTCATATTTCTAGAGTTAGGCTTAAAAACATGGCGTTAGAGGGCGAAAACCCAAAACAGTCCCCGAACGGCCCTGTGGGTGGCACCAACACCTCCCACGGGACCAATGTAACTCGTAGGAACTGACCCCGTAGCCGCGGGTCTCTCGGTTTGGGAATACGACGATAATTTGCATATTTCTTGACTTAGACTTAAAAACATGGCGTTAGAGGGCGAAAACCCAAAACAGTCCCCGAACGGCCCCGTGGGTGGCACCAACACCTCCCACGGGACCAATGTAACTCGTAGGAAGTGACCTCACACCCGCGGATCTCCCGTTTTGAGAATACGATGATAATTTTCATATTTATATACTTAGGCTTAAAAACATGGCGTTAGAGGGTGAAAACTCAAAACAACCCCCGAAATGCCCCGTTGGTGGAGCCAACACATCACACGGGACCAATGTAACTCGTAGGAACTTACCGCGCAACCGCGAGACTCTCGATTTGATAATACGATGATAATTTGTAGATTTTTAGACTTAGGCTTAAAAACATGGCGTTAGAGTCCGAAAACCCAAAACAGTCCCCGAACGGCCACATGGGTGGCACCAACACCTCCCACGGGACCAATGTAACTCATAGGAACTGACCTCGCAGCCGCGGGTCTCCCAATTTGAGAATACGATGATAATTTTACATATTTCCAGACTTAGGCTTAAAAACATAGTGTTACAAGGTGAAAACTCAAAACAACCCCTGAACTGCCCCGTGGGTGGAACCATCACCTCCCACGGGACCAATGTAACTCGTAGGAACTTACCGCGCAACCGCGAGACTCCCGATTTGAGAATATGATGATAATTTGCATATTTCTTGATTTAAGCAAAACATGGCATTAGAGGGTGAAAACTCGAAATAGCCCCCGAATGGCCACGTGGGTGGCACCAACACCTCCCACGGGACCAATGTAACTCGTAGGAACTGATCCCGCAGTCTCGGGTCTCTCGGTTTGAGAATACGACGATAATTTTCTTATTTCTAGACTTAGGCTTAAAAACATGGCGTTAGAGGGCGAAAATCCAAAACAACCCCCGAACGGCCCCATGTGTAGCACCAACACCTCCCACGGGAACAATGTAACTCGTAGGAACTGACCTCGTAGCCACGGTTCTCCCGGTTTGAGAATACGACTATAATTTGCATATTTCTAGACTAAGGCTTAAAAACATGGCGTTAAAGGGTGAAAACTCGAATCAACCCCCGAACTGCCCCGTGTGTGGAACCAACACCTCCCACAGGACCAATGTAATGCGTAGGAACTTACCGCACAACCGCGAGACTCCCGATTTGAGAATACGACGATAGTTTTCAAACTTCTAGAATCAAGCAAAACATGACGTTAGACGGTGAAACCTCGAAACAGTCCCAGAACGGTCCCATGGGCGGCATCAACGCCTCCCACGGGACCAATGTAACTCGTAGGGACTGACCCCGCAGCCGCGGGTCTCCCGATTTGAGAATACGACAATAATTTTCATATTTTAAGACTTAGGCTTAAAAACATGGCGTTAGAGGGCGAAAACCCATATCAGTCCCCGAACGGCCCCGTGGTTGGCACCAACACCTTCCACGGGACCAATTAACTCGTAGGAACTGACCCCGCAGCCGCGGGTCTCCCGGTTTGAGAATAGGACGATAGTTTGCATATTTCTAGACTTAGGCTTAAAAATATGGTGTTAAAGGGTGAAAACTCGAAACAACCCCCAACATGTCCCGTGGGTGGAACCAACACCTCCCACGGGACCAATGTAACTCCTAGGAACTTACCGCGAGACTCCCGATTTGAGAATACGACGATAATTTGCATATTTCTAGACTTAAGCAAAACATGACGTTAGACGGTGAAACCTCGAAACAACCCCAGAACGGCCCCGTCGGTGCACCAACTCCTCCCACGGGACCAATGTAACTCGTAGGAACTGACCACGTAGCCGCGGGTCTCCCGGTTTGAGAATAAGATGATAATTTACATATTTTTAGACTTAGGCTTAAATACATGGCGTTAGAGTCCGAAAATCCAAAACAGTCCCCGAACGTCCCCGTGGTTGGCACCAACACCTCCCACGGGACCACTATAACTCATTAGAACTAACCCCGCACCCGCGGGTCTCCCGGTTTGAGAATATGATGATAATCTGCATATTTCAATACTTAGGCTTAAAAACATTACGTTAAAGGGTGAAAACTCAAAACAACCCCCGAACTGCCCCGTGGGTGGAACCAACACCTCCCACGGGACCAATGTAACTCGTAGGAACGTACCGCTCAACCGCGAGATTCCCGATTTGAGAATACGAAGATAATTTGCATATTTTTAGACTCAAGTAAAACTTGACGTTAACGGTGAAAACTCGAAACAGCCCAGAACGGACCCGTTGGTGGCACCAACGCCTCACGGGACCAATGTAACTCGTAGGAACTGACCCCGTAGTCGCGTGTCTCCCGGTTTGAGAATACGATGATAATTTGCATATTTCTAGAGTTAGGCTTAAAAACATGGCGTTAGAGGGCGAAAACCCAAAACAGTCCCCGAACGGCCCTGTGGGTGGCACCAACACCTCCCACGAGACCAATGTAACTCGTAGGAACTGACCCCGAAGCCGCGGGTCTCTCGGTTTGGGAATACGACGCTAATTTGCATATTTCTTGACTTGGACTTAAAAACATGGCGTTAGAGGGCGAAAACCCAAAACAGTCCCCGAACGGCCCCGTGGGTGGCACCAACACCTCCCACGGGACCAATGTAACTCGTAGGAAGTGACCTCACACCCGCGGATCTCCCATTTTGAAAATACGATGATAATTTTCATATTTCTATACTTAGGCATAAAAACATGGCGTTAGAGGGTGCAAACTCAAAACAACCCCCGAAATGCCCCGTTGGTGGAACCAACACATCACACGGGACCAATGTAACTCGTAGGAACTTACTGCACAACCGCGAGACTCTCGATTTGAGAATACGACGATAAATTGCATATTTTTAGACTCAAGTAAAACATGACGTTTGTCGGTGAAAACTCGAAACAGCCCCAGAACGGCCCCGTGGGTGGCGCCAACGCCTCCCACGGGACCAATGTAACTCGTAGGAACTGACCCCGTAGCCGCGTGTCTCCCAGTTTGAGAATACGATGATAATTTGCATATTTCTAGAGTTAGGCTTAAAAACATGGTGTTAGAGGGTGAAAACCCAAAACAGCCCCCGAACGCCCCCATGGATGGCACCAACACCTCCCACGGGACCAATGTAATTCGTAGGAACTGACCCCGCAGCCGCGGGTCTCCCGATTTGAGAATACGATGATAATTTTACATATTTCTAGACTTAGGCTTAAAAAAATGGCGTTAGATGGTGAAAACTAGAAACAACCCCCGAACTGCCCCGTGGGTGGAACCAACACCTCCCACGGGACCAATGAAACTCGTAGGAACTTACCGCGCAACCGCGAGACTCCCGATTTGAGAATACGACGATAATTTGCATATTTCTAGACTTAAGCAAAAAATGACGTTAGACGGTGAAACCTCGAAACAGCCCCAGAACGGCCCCGTGGGTGCACCAACTCCTCCCACGGGACCAATGTAACTCGTAGGAACTGACCGCGTAGCCGCGGGTCTCCCGGTTTGAGAATACGACGATAATTTACATATTTCTAGACTTAGGCTTAAATACATGGCGTTAGAGTCTGAAAACCCAAAACAGTCCCCGAACGGCCCTGTGGGTGTCACCAACACCTCCCAGGGACCACTATAACTCGTTAGAACTGACCCCGCACCCGCGGGTCTCTCGGTTTGAGAATATGATGATAATTTGCATATTTCTATACTTAGGCTTAAAAACATTGCGTTAGAGGGTGAAAACTCAAAACAACCCCCGAACTGCCCCGTGGGTGGAACCAACACCTCCCACGGGACCAATGTAACTCGTAGGAACGTACCACGCAACCGCGAGATTCCCGATTTGAGAATACGACGATAATTTGCATATTTTTAGACTCAAGTAAAACATGACGTTAGACGGTGAAAACTCGAAACAGCCCAGAACGGCCCCGTTGGTGGCACCAACGCCTCCCACGGGACCAATGTAACTCGTAGGAACTGACCCCGTAGTCGCGTGTCTCCCGGTTTGAGAATACAATGATAATTTGCATATTTCTAGAGTTAGGTTTAAAAACATGACGTTAGAGGGCAAAAACCCAAAACAGTCCCCGAACGGCCCTGTGGGTGGCACCAACACCTCCCACGGGACCAATGTAACTCGTAGGAACTGACCCCGAAGCCGCGGGTCTCTCGGTTTGGGAATACGACGCTAATTTGCATATTTCTTGACTTAGACTTAAAAACATGGCGTTAGAGGGCGAAAACCCAAAACAGTCCCCGAACGGCCCCGTGGGTGGCACCAACACCTCCCACGGGACCAATGTAACTCGTAGGAAGTGACCTCACACCCGCGGATCTCCCGTTTTGAGAATACGATGATAATTTTCATATTTCTATACTTAGGCATAAAAACATGGCGTTAGAGGGTGCAAACTCAAAACAACCCCCGAAATGCCCCGTTAGTGGAACCAACACGTCACACGGGACCAATGTAACTCGTAGGAACTTACTGCGCAACCGCGAGACTCTCGATTTGAGAATACGACGATAATTTGAATATTTTTAGACTGAAGTAAAACATGACGTTAGTCGGTGAAAACTCAAAACCCCCCAGAACGGCCCCGTGGGTGGCACCAACGCCTCCCACGGGACCAATGTAACTCGTAGGAACTGACCCCGTAGCCGCGTGTCTCCCGGTTTGAGAATACGATGATAATTTGCATATTTCTAGAGTTAGGCTTAAAAACATGGCGTTAGAGGGTGAAAACCCAAAACAGCCCCCGAACGGCCCCATGGATGGCACAAACACCTCCCACGGGACCAATGTAATTCGTAGGAACTGACCCCGCAGCCGCGGGTTTCCCGATTTGAGAATACAATGATAATTTTACATATTTATAGACTTAGGCTTAAAAACATGGCGTTAGAGGGTGAAAACTAGAAACAACCCCCGAACTGCCCCGTGGGTGGAACCAACACCTCCCACGGGACCAATGTAACTCGTAGGAACTAACCACGCAACCGCGAGACTCCCGATTTGAGAATACAATGATAATTTCCATATTTCTAGATTTAACCAAAACATGGTATTAGAGGGTGAAAACTCGAAACAGCCCCTGAAGGGCCACGTGGGTGGCACCAACACCTCCCACGGGACCAATGTAACTCGTAGGAACTGACCCCGCAGCCGCGGGTCACTCGGTTTGAGAATACGACGATAATTTGCATATTTCTAGACTTAGGCTTAAAAACATGGTGTTAGAGGGCGAAAATCCAAAACAGCCCCCGAACGGCCCCATGGGTGGCACCAACACCTCCCACGGGACCAATGTTACTCGTAGGATCTGACCCCGCACCCTCGGGTCTCCCGATTTGAGAATACGATGATAATTTGCATATTTATAGACTTAGGCTTAAAAACATGGCGTTAAAGATTTAAAACTCGAAACAACCCCCGAATTGCCCACGGGACCAATGTAACTCGTAGGAACTTACCGCGCAACCGCGAGACTCCCGATTTTTTCGTCACAGTTGTGGGTCACGGACTTGGGTCGCGACCATTTTTTTTTATTTTTTTTGTCACGGCTGTGGGTCGTAGACTTTGGCCGAAACCAATTTGGTATGGTTGTGGGTCACGGATTAGGACCGTGACCAATTTTTTTTTATTTTTTTGTCACGGTAATGAGTCGCGAACTTTGGCCGCGACCAATTTGTCACGGTTGTGGGCCACGGATCAGGGCCGCGACCAATTTTTTTGTCACGGTCGTGGGTCGTGGACTTTGGCCATGAACAATTTGTCACGATTGTGGGTCACGGATGAGGGTCGCGACCCATCATGACATGGGTCACGGCCTAAGTCCGCAACCATCTGCCGTGACCCCTCTAGGTCGTGACCATTTTTTTGTCACGGACTTGGGACGCGACCCACGAAAATGGTCACGCCCGAAATGGTCATGGCCCAAGTTCGCGACCCACATCTTTGGTCAGGGATTTTGGCCGTGACCAATTGCCAGTTTTGGTGTAGTGCATGACGAATCGGCACTCCGAAGAAGAACAAGTCCGCGTTATGATGAAGAACTCCCTACCTCATATCCGAGTAACCATGGGAGGACAGTATTACCCTCACTTCTGAGTCCTCCAAGAAGCAGGAGTAGAAATCGAAGAAGGTCTTTTCAAGATAGAAGTTTAACCGATGAAAATCTCTGGATAATTTTCTCCTAGAAATTTTGAAAAGCCTGTTAGTACTGCAGTTTTTACTATCAACAACGTCTCTGAGCCTGCCGCTTCGTGGGCATGAAAAAGTTTCCCAAAACCAATCTAAAAGGAATATACCGAGCTTCAAGCTCCTCTCCCCAAAGTTTACTAGACTCTCTAGAACCGAAACCTGATCAAACCCTTGGACCCTCGCCCTTTACCAAATCCACTTCAAAAAAACTTCAAACCTAATGCCCTTTGTGACTATCACCAAACTTTTGGCCATACCACCGACCAATGTTTCCATATCCTAAATACAATCCAAAACCTAATTGATCGGGGTATCATCGTCCCACCAGCTAATCCTAAACCAAACACTACCCATAATCCACTCGCAAATCATACAAACGCCATCTTCTTAGAATAAGACTCAGAACTCGACCCATCTATCCAAATCATGACAAGTAAATCACAAGTCATACCCAGATACCTTCCTAAACCTCTCTAAACATGCCAATATTTCCTCTTACACCCTACCAACCTTGCCAATCAAACCTTATCACTCCTCACCAGAGCCTGCATCGCTATTCGTACCCATTCAGGAAGTAAAGATATTGAATTGTTAGAAGTGCTAAACCAACTCCTTGAGTTCAGGTTAAAATTTCCCTCCTAGATGACCATCAACTGTCACAGATTCAGTGGGATGTTCTTAGAAGCTTGAAAATTGGTTCGAAACTCAGATAACTGGATAGTGCTAACCGGCGAAGTCAGTCTAGATGACCTGGTCTAGATTATGGAAGATTTTTTTCAATCGACTGGTGATATATATAGTATATCCGAGGTGCACGCTTTGAAATTACAAGGACACCTGGTCCCTTTAGTCTTGCATTTTTCTGCCGAATGGGAAGAGTTATACGAGGAAGCCATTGAAGTTGTAGAGTGTATTAAATTTTCATGGAAAGGCAATGTCGTTGCCACTGGATGGGAAGATGATTTCAAAAATTCAGATGAAGAGCCATATCCAAGAAAGACTAGTCTGGTAGCCAACCTATCCATAGTGATATCATTTGAGGAGCTTCTAAGAGAGATCAACCAGGTTGCTGAGTGACCCAATATCAATGAAGAAACATGATTTCTATTTTTCCCCTCTTTCGTGAACCACATGACTAGGTTGGGGAGACATTATTAGAAATCAAACTTATAACCATTAGCAAGAGATAAAGGGAAAGGTGTTGAGAATAACCCTATGTCAGAAATGACACTTGAAGAAAGTAAGGTCCTCGATCAACTGAAGAAAAATCAAGCTAACATCACTCTATGGGGACTTTTCATGTCTTCCTAACTGTACCAAAATGCCCTGATGAAGCTACTCATAAGACCTATAGTCCATCCCTCAACCACACCAGAAAAAGTAGTGAACCTAGTTGGATCCTTGACCTCTACTCGAATGCTCACCTTTTCTAAAGAGGAAATCCCTAAGAATGGTCCCAACCACAATCACGCTATAAATATCTCTGCTGAAGTTATGGGGAAAACTGTCCTCCTATCACTCATCAATAATGGATCAACTCCGAATGTTTTCACGTTTAGGAGCCTCAATCATTTAGGATTGAAAATGAGCGACCTTGCTCCGATCTCGACTGCCATACGCTCATATAATGATAACTGCTGAGAAGTAATGAGATCTATCAAGATATCTATAGGGGATGTACCTATAAATCCTATTATTTAATTCCAAGTCATTAATATCCTAACCAGTTTCAATCTGCTGCTCGGACGACCATAGTTTCACATCATCAAAGGGGTGTCTTCTTCCCTTCATCAAAAAATGAAATTCTTTGCCAATGAATAAGTTATCACCATCTTAGGAGAGAGTGACAACATTGGGAAGGCTAGTACTAGTAATTTGGTACTCAAGATACAACACAAGGTGAAGGAGGTGATGCTATCAAGCTTCCAGGTCGAACCACTCCCACTCCCTGTAGGGGACGACTTCATAGATAGGGTTTTTCCATAATATGATCCTCATTGAAATATCAATGTAATGTAAATATTCAAGAACATGAACTTTATGCCCGAACTAGGGCTAAGGCAAAGACAATAAGGGATACATGAACCTATTGTGTTGAAAGAGGTCTTTCATCCCTGTGGCTTGGGGTATCAACCATTAGAAGAAGAAGAATTCAGATTGATCCGTCAGCCTTGACTGAAGATAAAGTTATAATGTACTAGGACTATCCCGGGAGATTCCTTAAACAGAAGATCCATCAAAAAGGGTGAAGATTTCCTCTTCTATGGATTCCATGAGCCTTGGTATGACCCTATATACAAGAGGATAAAACCAATAATGGATATCTTTTTCCAAGATAGTGACCCAGAGGCTGAAGGTTCCCAACACTGTGTACAACCACTCACTAAGTAGACCACAAATGATATTAAGGATTCTGGGGACATCGACTTTCATGACTGTTTTAACTAGCCGATACTAGGGCTTGTACTCTTCGTGATGCACTCAGGGACTACATCATCCAATACATCCTACCTCATCAAAGATACCGATGCACCTCTTCTCAACTGGCATGCTGTACCTATAACACCTGATAATATTCAATTTAACCCTGATGTTTATCTCCTTTCCCCTGTAGTTGTTTCCGCTCACTCTCATGTAATCGAGGCCTCCTTTGATGAGGTTCTCAATGCTATTTTTCTATTAATGAAATAAACCAAAATTTTGAGTATCTTTCTATGCCTTACATTAATTTTTTTGATTCTAATCAAACTCTTAATGATGAGGACTTTGCAAATTAACAATTCTTAATTGATCTAAATAAGGTTAATAACAAATGACATAACTGCGTTCAATTTAATAAAGATGAAATTGTTGTTATTAATCTCGATTCTAGTAGCCAAATGCGCGAGATTAGGATAGGGGCTACCCTTGATGATCATGAGTGCACGTAACTTAAAGAGATAGTGAAGGAATTCATTAATGTCTTCGTTAGGTCCTATGATGATATGCCCGACATTCACCCTGAGATAGCACAGCACGAGATTCTAACTCTTTCAGAATGTAAACTAGTCAAACAGAAGCTACGAAAGCTTTGCACTGAATGGTCACTCAAGGTTAAAGAAGAAGAAGTCAAGCAATTAAACGTGGGATTCATTTGAATAATTGAATATCCTACATGGCTAGCCAATATCGTACCCGTGTCAAAATGAGGAGAAAAGGTCCGCGTGTGTGTCGACTACACAGACTTGAACAAGATCTCTCCAAAGGATGATTACCCTCTACCTAACATCGATATGATTGTGTACAACACAACCATCCATGCTCTCAAGTCATTCGTTAACGATTTTGTGAGATATAACCAGGTCAAGATGCACACTGATCATCAAGATAAAAATGCATTCATTACCCCTTAGGGAACCTTTTACTATATTGTCATGCCATTTGGTCTTAAGAACGCAGGGGCTGCCACAACCATTTTGAATGATCTAATACACTAGGAAGTTGAGGTCTATGGCAATGGCATGGTTATCAAGTTTAAGACTAGTGAAGGTCATGTCCCCGCTCTTCAAAAATTCTTTGAACGACTGCAATAGTACCAAATGTGACTTAACCCTCAGAATTGTGTCTTCGGCATTACGAGAGGGAAACTCTTGGGATTCATGGTCAGTGAAAAAGGGATAGAAGCAGATCTTACTAACATAAAAGCCATACTTACGATGAAGTTCGAGGATTCCTTGGGACATTATAGCACATCAGTTGATTGATCAGCTAATTGACTTCCATTTGTGAACCCATCTTCAAAATCCTCTGAAATAATTCAACCAAGGTCTGGAATGAAGCTTGCCAAGAAGCCTTAGACCGAATTAAACAATACCTAACCCGATCTTCCGTGCTCATGTCACCGCAGCCTGGCCTTACCTTACTCATATACCTAACCGTGATCGATACAACAACAGGGGCTTTGCTATCTCAATACCTTAAAGAAACCCGCAAAGATAAGTCCATCTACAATGCAAGTAAAAAATTAGCCGGTTATGAACTTAACTACTCCTCCTTGGAAAAATTATGTGTCGCTCTTGTCTATATCACCCAAAAGTTACGGCACTACGTGCTCACCTTCACCATTAGGCTCGTATCTGGAATAGATCCAATTAAGTACCTACTCAAGAAGCCCACCCTATCCAGTCGAATGGACCATTGTTTGATGATTTTAGCTCAGTTTGATATCATTTATGTCACACAGAAAGCTATGAAAGGAAGAGACATCTCTGACTACCTTTCTGACTACCCTATAGAAGAGACCGATGTCTGGATTTACCAATTCCCAGATGAGAATATCCTTTGTGCCTCCCAAGAAGATCTTTTATGGAAAATTTTCTTTGACAGCGATGCCAACAAAAAAGGATACGTCATTGGAATTATCCTAATTTCCCCTGATGAATCCCAGACTCCCATTGCCATCAAATTGGATTTCCCATGCACTAATAACATGACTGAATATGCGGCATGAACAGTAAGCCTCAAAGTTTCCCTTAAGAAAGGAATTTTATATCTCGATGTCTATGGGGATTCATCACTCATCATTAGTCAAGTACTCAGGAAATGGAAAGTCAATGATGAGAAACGTTTACCCTTCCATGCCCACCTTGAAGAAGTAGTTCCCAATTCTAAGAAATCACCTTCCACTATCGGCCCCGAGCAAAAAGTAACTTGGTTGATGCCCTTGCCATCTTAGCCTCCATGATTGACATGCCCGAAGGAATAACCATGGCTCCCTTCCTTGTTCAAAAATAAGACAAGCCAACTGACGGCTACCACATCGAGCTTTGCACAAAGAAAGAACCCAAAATAGTCGACTGTTGGTAATATGATATTTGGCACCTCGTCAAACATTATAAGTATCCCCGAGGAGCTAATAAGAAACACCGAGCAACTCTTCGTGGACTGGATGCCTAGTACATTATCTGTGATAAAGCATTATTTAAGAGAAACTTCGATGGAACCCATTTACACTGCATCGTAGGGTATGACGTTAAAGAGATGATGAAGAAATTCCAAAGCGAGGAATGCGAACCCCACATGAATGACCATGGTTCAGGACTTCACGACCTACTTGCAAAGATGTCTCAAATGCCAAGAGTTCTCTAACTTACAGCATCTGCCTCCGCGAGAACTGTACAACATGACTTCTTCCTGCCCATTTTCAAAATGGGGCATCGACATCATAGGGAATGTTACACCAAAATCATCCAATGGGCATGAGTTCATCCTAGTCGCTATTGACTACTTCACCAAATGGGTCGAAGTCGAGTCATACACAGTTCTGAATGCCAGGAAAGTGGCCAAATTCATCAAGAAAAACATCTTCTGCCGATATGGGGTCCCATGCGAACTTTTATTAGATAATGGGTTACATTTTTAAGAGGAGGCTATAGAAGTGGTCGACGAGTAGGGAATTCAAATACATAAATGCTCTCCATACCGACCTCAAACCAATGGAGCAGTCGAAGCAGCTAATAAGAATCTCAAAGCCATCATCAGTAAGATGAACGAGATTTGTCTTGATTGGAACTATAGCATCCCTTATGCCCTCTGGGTCTACCTCACTTAAGTTCGAACCTCTACTGGGGATACCCCTCACTCTCTAATCTACGGCATGGAAGTAGTCCTACCCGTGCACTAGAAGAAAAAGTCCTTTCCACGACACCTGATATGTGTCATGAAATTATTTACATGACACAGCTTATGTAGTCGTTGAAGAGGGGTGTCGTATAAAGTTACATTCTATATCGACACCATTGTGGTGTCGTAAAACTATTTCCCGACACCTACCAAATGTTGTTGAAACAAATATCCACGACACCTAGTTACTAGTCATAAAATTCATTACCCAAAAAAGAAAATCACGACTACTTATTATGTGTCGTGAATGTTATATTACGACTGAACATATGTGTCATTAATATTATACATGACTAAATATAAGCGTCATCATTATCATTTTACGATGTATAAAATATGTCGTTAAAAGTGTATCATATTTTTTTATAAAAATAATCTTCTCAAATGCCTGTTGCTTGTACTAAAAATTACATATCCACATAATATGATTGTATCACAATTATCCAATCCACAATTCTTGAAATTTAAAACAAACATAAATAATTAAGAGGAATTGATAATATGTACTCATAACCATAATATCAAAGTTATATCCAAAACAGTAGAAGGAATAAGTACTTGAGTGTTACAAGTCACATAAAAGCACGGGATTATAATCAAATGAGTATAGCCTAACAAGTTAAAATGTAATCTTTCTTCAAAAAATAACTAATAGCATTCTTAAAAAACATTCCTCCCAAAATGTCTTCAACATCTTCCAAAAATAAGTTCATGTTCATAAAACAATTTTAGTTATCTCATAAATTAAGAACACACTTGTAATAAAAAAATAAAAAATCAAAGTATACCTTCAATCCAAAAAGCAGTGAAGACGCACAATACCCACTAGACTCCTTATGTTTTTTTGAAATCGATACGAGAGAATGTCAAAGAAAAATTCGTAGAATAAAATCCAAGAATTATAACTATTCCACTCACATAATTTGTCAAAACGAATGTATCGATGTGGCCATGCAATGGTAATCCTTTTGCATCATCAAGTATGGAAACTGCATTCGAGTATCGAAAAACTGGCACTTTGGGCATAAAATTTCAACAACCCATACTTTATAGCAATCAGGCCCAAGGATTTGGTGGTGCACTAGTGAAATATAGTTAGTAGAATCAAGTTCTGCACTTGCCACTTCTTCTCCAGTCCCCAACCAATGTAACAATTTGCAAGAATAATTTATTTGTGGAGAACTTTGTGCACATGAACATTCTCGATTACACTAATAAATAGTACAAAGAAAATAACTAAAAAATAATTATTAATGTAATTAGTAAAACAATTTATACTTAGATAATTCATTAACAATAACCTTTAGAGTATGTTCGTGATTATGCATGGCGTCCCCACCACCCTTACATTGACCCTATAAAAATTTCAAGTGAAGTATATAAAAACAAAATAAGGGAAAAACTACATGTAATCAATCATATTTAATTTAAAAAAAAATTACCACATTTCATTCGTTTACTTGTGTCATTCGACTTTTCATGTGCATCTTCCATTCCAAAAGTTGTTGAATTTGAGTTTCAAGAGTCGTTACCCTTGCATTACTATGTAACTACGCATCTACTTTCGTAGATGTCACCCAAAATCCAAGACTTCAAACATGACCCGGACGTTCAAGACCACCCACCTTTACTACTGCATCATCTCTCAATTATGTTGAATCATGAGATGGAATTTTTTCCATCTTTTCCTAAAATAAATACAAGAATTAAACATATTAAAACAATATAATAAACAAATTGTATCTTTTAAAAAAATTGTAAAGTGTTTTTCAAGTGTTTAAGTCGTTACTATCGATTCACCGACAACTTGATTAACTGGATTGCCATTTTCTCTCCTATGTCCCTTTATCCAAACATCAACACGGCGTATAGTTTTATTTGGGTGTTCATCTTTATACTAACTTTTAATAGATAGAATTATGAAATATTGTATGCTATTTATGAATTATACACCGTTAAAGGGGAAACATACCATGTTTTCCTTAAGTCTTGCATAGCCTTTCTAATTAGTTGTGTGTGGATGGCCTTGGTTAGCTCTAGCCTCCTTATGCTTTTCACTTATTTCCTATTAAAATAAGAGAAATCGTATATAATTGCGAGAAATACAAGAATACTAAAAGTGGACTTTAGTCTATTAATAAAAATAAAAAATAAATAATCAAATTCACTTGCATCAAATTCAGGTGACAACCAAGATTTAAAACATTCATCCCATTCATTTGACTTCATTCCAAGGTCTTGAGTAATGTAAGATGGCAAGTGAAATTTGTTCCTTCAGCTTTTTCTCAAATATGTGTTGATAATTTTGACTTATAATCTTTACAATCTCTTCTCATCTGACCCAAAACAATGGCCTTTAGACATTCTTCGAGGTTATATCTTTGTTTCATCATACAGAACAAATAGACTATATTAGTTACAATCCAATATGTACAAAGTTACATTCAAAATATTATATAAATGTGCAAAGGGAAGAGAAATAAAATACTCACAGTAACAAACTCCCATATTTTATCATTGATGTCACTTCTCACCTTATCCAAACTTTTATGTGTTACTGGTACGCACTCTCGTGCTAAAATCCCAATTATAGAACTAATCTGAATGGAATTGAGTCCAATTGGTTGCCTAAACTCATTGAATTATACCTCTTTACAGACTTTTATCCCAGTTGCAATTACATTCAATTTTGATGCCCCCACTTCTTTTTTTCCCTTATCAACAGAATCAATATTGGGTACTTCACTAGCATAAGTTTCTTCCAACGCATGTGAGTTAGAGACTTCGCATGATATTATTGCATCCTCATTCTCATTGTATGTAGTCCATCTCGATCTCTTATTCCTAACAACCTGTTTTGGATACACACAACACGCATGGAATGTAGTGTAAATTATATGGATTTCAATAACATTTATTACAAAGTTTAAATTGAAGAGAAAATGGACTCATAACTCACCTCTTTAAATATATCTGCCATATTCTCAAAAGGCATAATTTTTTTCTATTAGCTCTACTTGACAAGAAAAAAATTAGAAAATTTAGTACAACTCGTCCAAACAGAGTAAGATTACTAGTAAGATATACATTAATTTGTAATGTATGCCTATAATATTATATTGTATACATATTTTTTCTGACATAAATGTGTGATTTAGCAACACATTATAAGTATTCTGTTCGTAACACATTATAAGAGCACTTGCAAAGTCGAGCCAATTATTTCGTGAGTTAGAAACAAATTATAAGTGTTCTATTCATAATTTTAGCTCTATTATGGCGTCAATCACTGATTGCGTGAAAAAGATAGTTTACTTGACAAAATCAACAAGTAAATCCTTTGAGAAATATAGAAATAATTGACATCTCTTGTACTACAAATTTGATTTTTCGAAGGTATATGAAGTTATGTGTGATGCTACACAAGTAGGCATTAGCAGTTCTCCTTGCATATAATTGACATCTCTTATATGCAAGGAGAACTGCTAATGCCTACTTGTGTAGCATCACACAAGTGCTCAAGTATTTGAATTCACAAAAGAAGTCTAATAGTTCACATGGAAGATGGAGTGCATTCTTACAAAAACTATACCTCCATTCTGGAACAAAAACCTGGTGTAGAAAACAAAGTAGCAAATCACTTACTCGGAGTAGTATTAAAAGAAAACATATCAGCTCCTTATGGCTAGCTTAATCATTTTGTTTGAAAGGAAAATATTAATCCTTTATTAAAGTCAAGCATGCAACTCATAGACTACTCAACAATGGAGTAGTATTATTCATATGTATATGTATTTTGTATTTCTGGAAAACAAAAAATAAATTAATTAATAACTTGTAATTTATTATGTATAAGAAATAATCCTACACTGATATAAAAGAGCATAAGAGAGACACGACAATGATCGAGGTTCGTGTTTTGACACTATAATCATAAGATACAACTGTCCCGATACACTGCTTCACAGCGATGACACCTGACTCTCAGATTAGAAAGCTTTTTTTCTTTTTCTTCTTCTTGTAGTAGTCCAATAAACAATAACAAACATGAGCAGATTAGTGTATGTTACACTCTCCCAGACACAAACACAAATGAACGTAATATTTCTAAGGTAGCGGGAAGGAAAAAGTCACGTTGCACTACAAGGGATGTTGGTGAATTAAATAAATTATACCCATTAATTTAACGTAAATTATATTAATTATATTTTTGTATAATTGCGTGTATTTAGCAGTAGTGACTATTGATGACAAAATAATTATATTATTATTTGAAATTGAATAAAATTTAAAATGCGACTATAAAATAAGAAAACTGATTAGAGAGGTTAAGAAGTGGAATAGAAGCTTAGGGATAATATAAACCTTCCTATAGAGCAAGCATAAATATTGAGCAAAGATTCTAACCCTATAAAATTCCCTCACGAGGCAATAGCAGACCTAAATGTAATTGAAGCCACAATTTACTCAGTTGTGGATGATGACAATGATTTTGACTCTCTACTGCATAGTAATAAGCTTCTTGCTGCAGAACTAGAAAAACACTATATGTCAGATATTAAAGTGGGGAGCAACAGACCTGCTGCTTTTCCTAATCCCAAATTTTCCACCTCTAACTTAAAGGATGGGGAAATAAGTCCCGATTCTATTTACGAAGAATTTAAATCCTTTATGTCCAATTATTGGCCAAATTAGAACTTTCAAGCACCATAAAGATACTATCCTTAAGAAACAAAAGGAGTTGGCAAAGGTTCAAGAGGCAGACACTCTGGTTCATAAGGTCGAATCATCCAAGGCCCCTGCCCAAAGTCACGAGAATTCTCTTAAGACAAGTACTAGGTCCAATCCAAAGGTTTTCACCAAAGTTTCCCCCTTAAGTTTAAATGTTAAGCTCCTTAATTTGGGACGCATGGGGTATTGGCAATAAATCCACCCAAAGAAGACTAAAAAAATTGAGTAATTTTAATAATCTAGCTTTTCTTGAACCCATGATACATAATATTACTTCGAACAAAACTACTGGCATAACCTACTTGAGATTACTCTCAGAATTCAACCACGCAAACACGATGTCATTCCTTTAACACTGGAAGTAAGACCTAATGAATAGGCAAGACTTATTTGACACATACAAGATTTCCATGATGAAGTGAATTAGAAACTTACACTCAATAATGAAGTGTACAAAGATAGAGATGATGCTCATTGGCGGTTTATAGAGTTTTCAGAAGGTGATTTAGTAATATATACGGATTTCGCCACTTTACAATTGCTCTTATTGGCACCACTTTACTATCAATTATTTACAATTACACTTAGTAAGATGTTCAATATTTTTTTGATTCATCATAATATGGTTTATTTTGATTCATTATATGGTTTTCCCTAAAGGTTGCACACGATTATGTCATTTATGATTTATTTGAACCACATGTTTCTTATGTTTTTACCCTTTTTTATTTCTTTCTTTCTTTTCTCTCCATCCTAGTGAATGCGTGTGTGCGTACATGTGTGTGTGTGATAGAGACTAACATATTTACTTCTGAAATTAAAAGGTGGCAAACAATAAGAGGAGGCATTATCTGAATCCCTGGATTACAATTTCCAAAGGGTTTTCACATTCGAATAACTGAGAAATATAAATATAAACCAAAGACAAGTAGCCAACATATAAGGCATTGCGACTAGAGGCCCAATACCAACGAGTTAACTTATCCTCCCATTGCACAAGATTCGTATCCTCAAGCTAGAAAACAAAAAGAATTGATGAGTATTTCATACATAGTTTTGCGCTTTTACATTTAGTTTTAATCCTAAATTTGTGTAATATCTATATAAAAAAAACTTGAAAAAGGCATGTACAAGGTTCAACATATATCATAATTATCAATACAAGTAATTACCAGGAATAGGTAAGAGTGATGTTTTTTCAGCCTCTTCCTCATGTGCACACTAATTCTCAGTTTCACAACACTATTTGTAGTACAAATATTAAACAAACAGAATATAAAACTTCATGTTGGGTATAAAATAACAAAACTATTGTTTAGATTCAAATAACTCCTAGAACTGCATAGAGTTTACAACCAAATATTACCCATGTTTCTTATAAAACTCTGTTGCCAAATTGGTTAGTTGACACAGTGGGTAACAAAGAGCAACTTTTTCTCTAAAATTTAGCTCAGATGTGCTTGAAGCTCCAGTTATTTTTTCTTGTACTTATGTCAAATGTGATAAGGTGGACAAAACAGAGTTATGGTATGAAATGAGAAGAATGTCATCTCTGGGAAGATTTGATTGGATTATAGGTGGTAATTTTAACATAGTTGTTTCTCAGGAAGAGAAAGTTAGGGGTAATTTAATTGATCTCGATATGGTATCAGACTTTACCACCACAATTAATTAAACAGGACTGTTGGAATTTCCTTTTTCTATCTCACGCTTCACTTGGTGTAATAATAGGGATGGATGTGCTCGAATATCCATCCGCTGCAAGTCCAAGACTAAGATTTCTTAGATCGAATGCAAAATGAGGCCATTTTTTATTAATTGTGTCTCATGCTAATGAATTAATTGGATGTCGCATCTTGCCATCTTTGTTTACGTGAGTTGAGTGCCATTGCAACTACTCTGATTTATCTAATGATAAAAATATCCTTCGAAATCTTGGGATTATTAGAAGGTACCACAAAACTTTTACAGATACTCCCTTTTTAACCTTGTTTGTGTGTTCATCGACTTTCCACCATGATGAGCCACATTTAAGGCATTTATCCATATGTTCATACTCTTTTCTAAATAAACAACAATCATTAATGCATGCATCTATCTTCTCATAGCCAAGATCAATTTTTTTTGTAAACTTCTTTGTTGCATACAAAGACTTAGGAAGAACGTTATCCTCGGGTAACATTTCATGTATAGACTTAAGAAGTTCATTAAATCCTTTATCATACAGTCCGAGTGTAGCTTTATGATTTTATAAAGTTAAATTTCTGACATTTTTGTATACTTTGTACACCCCGGATATAAAAGAGTCTCATCATCTTTCAACTTTTGTTTAAAACTTTCATTATCGCTTTCAAGATTATCTTCGTTAAAAACTGCATCTTGAACATAAGCATCTATATACATCATATGTAAATCTGACAATTCAATATCAATATCATTAGAGTACGAAGAAGTCCAATGTTCTCCGTGAAATACCCATTTCTTGTACGTGGGATCAAAGCCATGAATGACTAGGTGTTCAAATAGTTCTTCCTCATCTTGTTGACAAAGGTTTTTACATTTTCTACAGGGACATATTATCGTATCAGGATTTCTATCAGTTTTCTTGGCAAAATTCAATAAATTTGTACACGCCATCTTGATACTCCTTGGTATGTCTACAGAAAATTAAAAAAAGAATGAAATCATAATCACTTTTGAATTTTTGAACATTATTCATTAAGAAAAATACTTATGGTTTTTCTAATATATGTAAACGTATATGCATGTGTGTAATAATAAAAAAAAAACTTGGGAATCTCAATCAATCTTTTCAATATTGAGTTTCCCACTTGCTAATTTATGGCATGTTTAAACCAGCAAACACTAATATTCATAAAGAGGTAAAATGTCAACAATAAATGGATAAAATGTCATGTTCTTTTCAAATATAGTTACATTCTACAAGATCTCATTAGATTAGTCACATTCTATTAAATTTGATCGGATTATTCACTATCTTCAAATGTATATTCAAATAGATATATAGTACGTCATCAGGGCTATAAATTATCATGAATGGACTATTGTCATTTTTGTCTTATTCATGGTTTTCTTGATCATAGAAGTAATATAAACACCCACACTCAATAATACATATGAATACACTTAAATCAAGTTGACCTATTATAATATACATATGTTCAGAAATATCAAGGTGGGTATATGCACTTAATAATTTCAAAGTAGGAGATGCACAAATGAACCAAGATAAAGATACATATATTGGATCTGATTTGTAGTGTTTTGAATACTTCCCAAAACAACCACCTACTAAATAGAACAATGAAATTTTGCAAATGAAAACATCAGATTTAGTATTAATAAGGCTGCCCGAAAAAAAAGAGTTAATCCAGAAGTCGATAAAATAAATAAAACTTACATAGCCCAGTTAAGAAAGAAAAGAAGAATAGTACAAAAATTTCCATATTTCACACTAAATATCCAATGTCAAAAAGGGAAAAAGTTATTTAGGATCCATAAAATTCAATTTTTAGGATCTAAGAACCAATAAAAAAAGTTTTTGTGCATACGTTAAAAATAGTTTGAGTGATTACATTTGTTTATTTGATCCCAAATAATCAATAACAACAATTAAACAAATATCAATTTAGTCCAACGCAACAAAGAAATCAAATTATCCATCAAGAATAATCAACACCAACAATTAAATTATCCTTTCCCACCCGATCTGGTTTCACCCAGGCCCATCGCAAGCAATGATTTTCTCTAACCAAATTTGATTTTCATCTCCCAAATGTGAGTGGCAATGGGTAATTTAATATCTACGATTATAAAATTTGATTTCCATAAAGGTGTGTTAGACTAACTATCCACGATTAGAAAACTTACCTCTTAATTTTTTTAAAGCTCCTAAATTGAAAATCCAACTCTAGCTTACTTGGAATGCAGTTATTAACTTGGGATGATTACGTAGGAAAAAATGACTATTAATTTGGGGTGTATGATTAAACTAACTAAAAAATAAATCATCTTTTCCCAAGATTTTCAATTGTCCTAAGTCATTTTTTATTATTGCACAGCGTACCCAATAATTTAACTAAAAGATAAAGATTACTGAAACTGACAACTTTATTAAAAAAGACCTCGAGATGAATTTTTTAGGGTTATTTATAAAATTTTCAAAATATTCAATAAAATATCATTACCTCAATTAATATCATAATCAAATTATAATTGAGTCGAATTATGGGATTCACGAAAAAATACTTACAAAAATATAAGTAATCACATATCACGAAATGAAACACTTATAAAAAACAAAGCTAAGATATAATATATTCAAAAACATATATATGTTGATAAATTATGATAGTTACATATTTACCCTAAAGTTATTTATAAATATATTAAGACCTTTAAATTGTAAAAATTAAGAGGTACCCATCAATCAATTTTCATTCACTATCATTCTACAAAGGCTTGTTGAGACGATAAAGATAAAAGATAAAGTTAACATTATTAGAGACTCAAAGATATCCAGTGCATTATAAAAAAGAATCATTACCAAATAATATATATCCTTTACATTCTACTAGTCTAATGGACCTCATCACAACAAGACTGGAAGTTACAGTATATTTAGTTTTTTCCCCAAAAAATTATGGGTGGGGCACTTGCCCACCCCATATACAATGTTGCTCCACCACTAATCAACTTCTAATTATCGATAAGGTAAATTTCCATACACATAATCCACCTCTACACCCACCTCTTTAGTTAGAATGTGTGGCATTATAGGTTGTTAGTATGTTAGTTGTAGTCTATTAACAATTGTAACTGAATAGTGTGCTCTACTATATATAGTTATAGTTGTGTTTGTATTAGTATGAATTGAATTCTTGAATAAACTCAATTTTCTTTTTTACAACTTCCCTTATTTTCATTCATTTTCTATTTCTTTGGCACATAATTGTCATAGCTGTGACATTTTTGGCTAGGTCTTCCGTATACATCATCTATAGAATAAATGATAATTGGTCTATTGTCCCTTCCAATTGACGTCTACGATTAAAAGTTGCAATCTATATCTGATGGTCTGAAGTGATGAATATATATTAAATGGGATGTTTAAAAAGCTGGGAGCAGTGGAGGTTTCTTTCAAAAATGGGTACAAAATTCCAGTGTGTTGTCTAATTCGATTACATAAAGTACTATACCTAAAGATACATTTGAGGCAGATACAGTCAATAACTCTCTGACCTCTATAGCAAGACTAAGTGAAGTACACAACTGTAACACCATCCAGACTCTCTTTCTCAACCTAAAAAGTGAAGTACACAAGTGATTAAATTATAAAATTTCGACTTCTCACATTTACCTGAGGATTTTGCCAAGATTCAAATGATTATAAGGAAGAATTAAATATAATTACTAAATCTAGGAAGATAGGCTTAACAGAGGATTTTTCCAGATGATTGCTTGAAGTTTTATGATGAAGAGAAAGTAAAGATTATACAAATCTTCAAAAGTTTGGAAGGACAGATTAGTCTCTAGTTGAGATATTGGGGAACCCTGCCCACAAGTATATGAGCCCTAAGGCTTATTTTATTGATAAATATTAGCAGTAAAATCAAGGGAAGAGCCATGATTCCTCGTAGGGGTGAGCTAATACTATGAGGACCTTATAACAAATTTGTCTATTTTTTTTTTTTTGCCTATTGTGTGTTTTAGTCACAGTGAAATACTTTTAATGCACTAAAAAGTAATGTGGTGTAATTCACCAATTTGACATTAAACTTTATTCAAATTTTTTTCATAGTTCCATAATTCTAGCATGCTCATTTATTTACAAATAAAATGAAAAATATTAAATTCCAATTATATGATAAACTAATTTATCATTTTTTGCATTGTCATTATATATATAGTTGAACTGTACTGATAAATATAGTGAACATTAATTTAAATATTATATAAAACAACTTTTCAAAATTTCTAAAATTACAATTTATATCATCATAGCTTAATGTGGTTGTCATCATAAAAAGAAAGGGCATACCAATTTTAATCATCCAACAATACTATGGACTTCGGGGTCTAACATAAGCATCTCATATATTTTTTTTTGACACAGCATATAAACATACATTACCCCTTCTTCAAAGCTAAAAATCATAACATTTATTTTTGTTGGTCAAAAAGAGGTTGAAAAAGTGTATCTCACAAGATTGAAAATAAGGAAATTCGGTGTGATGATCAAATGGCATTTGTATGCCATACTAGACAGCGTGATCAAATTTCATCAGTGGGTGTACTGTAATAAGTCGAGAGAGAATAAAAAAATGAGCTCAGAAAACCAATACCTATATCCAAAAATCCAGGGTGGGGTAATTATCTCCAATTACAGGTTTGCGTCAAATTCTTTATCATGCCTCCATTTTTCTGTTCTTGTACTTTCGAACGCCGTTTTAAAAAGTTCGCATAATATATAAACACAATGTTTTCTAAACACAATATATTTGGAACTGACATAAGCTAAACAAGAACATAATGGAAAATCTAAAATAATTGGAAAGTTTTCTATATTGGTTGGATCGGGAAAGAGAAAAAATAGCTTATATTAATGGAGGTGAAGCTCTGTGGGTCTGCTTCAAAGGATATTTCCCCGCTCTATTTCAATGGAGATTTATGTACGAAGATTTATATACCTAGATTTCTATACCACTCTCCTTAAATAGAGATTTATATAGGGATCTGCTTCTGCTCTGTTTCAATTGAGATTTATGTACGAAGATTGATATACCTAGAATTCTATACAGCTCTGCATTAATGAAGACTCTACTTCAATGGAGATTTATATAGGGCTCTGCTTCTAAACCTCCATTGAAGTTGCAGTTCCATAGTGCTCTCCTTCAGTAACAGATACGTGTGTTTTTTATGGGATCGTTAATGAGAGGTTGTTATGATAATATCCAACATATATTTTGTTTTACACACGACTGAAAATTCCAAAGCTAAACCTGGTCCCTATTTTTTTTTTCTAATTTAAGACACCTAATAATGTGTCGTCTATAAAAAAAATTAGGACATATTTATTTTATATGTCGTGATCTTTATTATAATTGAATTATTTACGACACGTTTCGAAACTATGCCGTGTTTATCTACTTTCCACAACACATTTTTATAAATTTTTATCATTATCTACTTTCCATAACACATTTTTATAAAGTGTCGTAAAACATATGTCGTGGAAAACACATTTTCTTGTAGTTTTGGAGCTGGAAATACCCTCGCTGCGTGTTATGCTCGAAATCAAGGTCAGCGAAGAACACTAGTACCAAAGTCATCTTGATGATTTGTCCTTCTTAGATGAGAGGAGATTGAAAGATCTCTATCACATACAAGAATACCATCGCCATATAGCGCGATCATTGAATAAGAGAGTCAAGGATTGCGGTGTCCGAGAGGGGGACTTAGCCCTCAAAGAAATAGTAGAGCCTATCAGGGACCCAGAGGGAAATTTAAGCCTAATTGAAGCGGCCCCTACATTGTGAAGAAGATCCTATCGGGCAACGCCTCTATGGTCACCGACCTTGATGGAGAATAAATGGCGCGTCCAATCAACCTGGACCGTCTAAAGAAATTTTACCCCTAGTCCGAAATCTCGGCGTGCTACGACTCTTCTCATCTCCCTTCTATTCTAAAAAAAATTCTCTTCATTTCCCCTTACGCAGAACTCTGTGGGCCTGATCCTCTAAAACATTTTCAAAAAAATGAATTTCAATTTTTTTTAAACCCCCCAGAGGTACGTAGGCAGCACATTCGCTTCACATGAGCGTGGCCCCCTTCTTTTCACAAAAAGCTATTCTTTTCTTATCCCCAAGAACGACACTTCATTTTAACATATACATGAACAAAAGGATTATGTATGCCTTAGGGATTGGTATACATAATTCAAAATGCAAAAAAGTCATCAAAAGGCATAACTAGGTGATCAAAAAATTATTTATTTCATAATCTAAAATTTTTCTACGATTACATCGGCGTAAGGAGTCAAACGACTTCCCTTGCCAACATTACACCTATTAAAAAGAACCCCTAAATAAATAACAAGCCCCACTACTCTTGAAAATCACCCCCCAATTATTCCCACAAAGCACAAAACCACACCTATAACAAGAAGCTTCACAAATCCCTATCCGTAGATGCCAGAGGAACCATAACTATCATTACCTGCATCCTGGACTCCCCAAACCTCCCCTGCATGAATGGAGTATTGCAGACGCTCAATGTAGTGATAAGCCCAGACCAGCTTGGGGTAGACCCCAATGCCTCCCTCCATGGTGTCAGATATGGAAAACTACATGTGACCAGTCTCCACAACCAGCAACCTGGACACTACCTTATTCCACAACCACTTCATGTAGTCCCCAGAGACAAGACAGACTCGCCTAGAAGATTGAGAAGGACGGGTGGACGGATGCCAATTCTCCTATAGAGAACCAAACTGCGTGCGCGTACACTCTGTCAGATCCTCCACAGGAAAGAAGTTTGGTGTCTGCGGTGGCCCAATTTTCTCCCAACCATATTGGTGCAGCAGTCGCCATGGAAAGTAAAAAGAGGTCTGGCTAAGGCCAACTAGTCTTATGTATTGGTACTCTCTAAGCTCCACAATGGACAGTAGCTCCCCCCACTAAGGAATGGACCAGTATAGGCCTCAAACCTTGTGCACTACAAACCAATTCCCCCAACTCTCAATGTCTAGGCATAGGATAATGAAATAGCGTGAGAAGAGGTTTGGAAACACTAGAAAGGGATACTCAAGTTGGACTTCCATATGAAACCTCTCCGAAAAACACATGAAGAACATTACAGGGATACCCCTCAGAAAGTCAGAACAAACCTCCCTCTAGGCATCCATGCCATTCAAGGTATCTGCTAATATCACCGCCACAGGATTGAGACTGTACGACATTGAAGAAATAATAGCAGCCACTTAGGGGTCCACCATCGTTTCCCTGATCACCAATAGAACTTTTGAAATAATGATTAGGATGACGGCCTTGACATATCCGTCATCACCCACGTCCTACGAATGCGTGAACTGCAGAACCACCAAAAGGGAAATCATTCCCCCGTAACCAAGTGCCTAGCTACCAAAGGCGAGATATGAAGAAGTACAGGCAACAATTCCCTGGGAGACTGGGAAAACTCGGGCAGAGATGAAGCAACACTGGGATTTATCCCCAACATGGTAGAAAATTCCTCGTAGGTAGGACAAATCTCATCCAACCCGAAGCAAAAAACATGATCCTCAAGATACCAAAACTTGACACCCTCCATCAGCATGTTCCACTCAATGGGTCGGTTGCGCCACAAAGAGACTCACTGCATGTGAAAGGCATCATAATAAACATTGTAAGAAGACATTCCTTCCAAGGCTTCAAGGTAGTTAACAAACTCAATGCTTCCAGGGAGATCCATCTTGCAAGACTAAGATATAGTAAGCAAGTAGGAATGTGAAAAAGAAAGAAAGTGAAAGTGTGAGGAGGAAAGCCCCATCCACACCACCTTTTATACTTGGAAACTCTCAAACCAAGACAAGGAACCCTGCAAAAATTGGAGAAAAACTTTCCCCACCAAGTACCAAGCAATTGAAGAAAGTGCAATCTAAGCCTTAGATTGATTGGACTGGACTAATATGTCGATCGGCAGGACCCGAGAGTCAGGACATGGGTCATGCCGATCGACAACCCCCTATTTTGGGAAAATTCTTTTTTTCCTCTTTTGTCAAAATAAAAAAATAGCGTTTATCTTGAGGAAATTCCATATTTTCTTTATACTCATATTGTTACTAATTTCTTTTTAAAATAAAGTCCTTCTCAAATCAGTTTCCAGAATTCTTTTTACGGTCTCAGCATCAAAGTAAAAAGAGCATGTGCATTAATCACTAAACAAAAATATTAACAAAAAAATCATTTATTTATTTGCATATATTTTGATGTGTTACATTAACATTTTGAAGGAAAAGCAGGAAAAATTAACGGGACTCAACCCCAAGCTCTCTCTCTCTCTCTCTAATATCCCCCATCCCTATGGTGCACCCTCTTCCCCCTGTGGTGACCCAACCTGCCCCCACTTCAAAAGCCAGACCCTTCCCCAGACGAGGGAGACGGCACCGAACAAGAAGGCACTAAAATCGCCTCATATATATGAGAAGTCGCCGAAGATATCCACTCTCTGATGTCCTTCAGCCAGGTTGTCAAAACATCGATATGCTGCGAGGAAGAATGAAAAAGATCAAATCAGTCAAGCATGAGGAAAAATAAAGAAACTAAGGAAATCAAAGAAAAAGATGTACCGTATGTCTAGGAACCTCCTCCATTGGACCCAACTCCTACGAGTCCATCGCATAAAGACGATGTTGTTGATGCACAGATCCCCCATCACCTCACCGAAGGTTGTAACTAGGAGAATGCAGTAGAACAAAAGTAGGCCCTGAAGTCACCACCACCGTCACTGACGAAGCCGCACCACCTGCGCTATAAGAAGACCCCACCTGTTGAATCGATCCCTACCTAGGGAGAGTCACGACATCATAAATGTCAGGGGGCATCATCTAACTCGTGACAAAGTCCAAATAGTCATACATCACCTCTAGGTCAGTATATAGGGAGTATGGTTCTCGCGGCCACCCGGGCATCATCGGACACCCCCCGCACGTACCTCATGAACATAGGGGGCCTCGTCGGCGAAACCACAACCTCATCCTCCAAAATATGATGGACTAACCTCTCCCTAGATACAAAGAGTAGTCGAACTAATGCGCCATCAGATGATGCATTTGCGCATGTCCCCCAGTCACCCCGATGTGCTGAATAGTCATCCCCCAGGGATAAAAGGTCACCTCCAAATCCCCAGCAAAAACGAAGGACCAGTATCAATAAAATGGCATCAAAGGAAAAATAATAGTCTTAAGGACAAAAGAATGCTTACCCGCTCGCTCGTTAGGCCATTCAAGACTTGACGCACTGCCTCTAGAGAAAGGTTCTTCTTATATTATCGATTGGACCTTTGACATCGGAACATGCGATAAAAGTACCCAACGGAGTCATCCTTCAAAAAAATCAGTCGGGTGTTAAACCCAATCACCTCGTAAAACCACGTCTGCAAAGGATAAGGATCAGTGTGCAAGAAATAAAAAAGAAGTGCATGAAGGGAAAATGCGAATGCATAAAGGAAAATGAGAAAAATAAAAAATGCCTCGAGAAGATATGTGGCCCTAGTAAAAGTCATCCGACGATACTGGCTGAATGTATCCAAAGAATAGTAAAGGGATACCAAAGTCAGGCTTCACCAGTCATAGAAGTGGATGTTCGAAAACACCCTCAGAAATGCCAGAAACCACAAATGGACGACGTCGCCACTCGTCTCCACCAAAAAAAAACCTAACACCGACAAGATAAATAGACGGGACATCTGACGCACTTGTTTCCCGTCGTTCTTGTCAATCATCCTCCTCATCAAAATCTCACCCAAAAAATACAAATGGAGGGAATATCCAAAAACCATCCTCTCCATATCACCAAGAGTCGTCGTCACCGCCTCTGGCATCACCCTCAGCATCCTGTCCACCTCAATCTGGGCATCCTCACAGTCCATCCCCAACCACTGCTTAAAATCAATGGGAGTCATCGTCATCTCCCTGTAGAAAAAATGGAAGGTGTGGGTAGTGTCCCACCACCTCTCCAAAAGCACATAGAACTGCAGTGGAGCGGGGAGTCTAATCCAATGTCGACGCTAGCCTCCCAAAACCCGCATAGGCTACAATCCATCGCACCAAAGCAGGAAGGTTCTCCCAAATTTCCTTAATCCCTGTCATACCATGGGCACAAATAGTCATCATGGAGACATCAGACTGTCAAGAAATAAATAAAATCCTTGTCAGATTCAGGAAATAAAACAATCTCGTTAAGAAAAGAAGAAACGGATACCAAAATTCATACAATACTTACATGAACACCAGAGTTCACCGCCCTTGAAGTGCAATGAAGCAAAGGCTCGTGTAAAAGAGTTTGATCATCCTCCATAGGCTCAAACAAATTGAAAGAATTCTCCCTACCCAATGCGAGGAGCACCCTCACCGTCTACTCTAACACTGCCCAGCCATCGGCATTGAGCCACACCATATGGGTTGCACTTCTTAAGAAGTCATCCATTTTGGAGGTTAGGACAATTTATAGAGGATTATAGCAAAAGAAAAGAAGTCAAAAAGTTGTGCAAAATGAGAAGAACCCACCTCTTTTTAAAAGAGGCTAAGGGCCATGCCGATCGGCAGTCACCTCTACCCACCGATCGGCACTGAGCGTTTCACCTACTCGAGGTACCCAAAATGTATGTAACAATTCCTATTGGCACACCCACACCCATGACGTCGGCACATGCCTTAAAATTTCGTACAAAAACTTTGAAAAAATACTAGAAAATACCAAAAAATTCTTGAAAAATTCCTAAAATTTCCAAATCCATTCTAGCACCTTGTTTACCAAGGAAAACATTTTTTTTACAACCCTCACGGAATTCTAGAGAATCATTCTCCCCAACAACGTCTCCAAAGGATGCTCCAAATTTCCCCCCGGCTACCAAATCCATCCTTCACCATTACCTAGTGGAACCTAAAATCAAATCTTCATCCTCAGTGGAATCTCCAAATTCCCTGAAGGAAAAGTACACATATTTTAGGTCAGAATTAACCCCGGTCTTGGATCGTCACCTTAGTTAGGTCATAATTTATCTCGATCTTCGATCGTCACCTCTTTTAGGTCAGAGTTGACCTCGATCGTGGATCATCACCTTAGTTAGGTTAGAATTTACCTCATGTAATACCTCGTATTTTTATGGCCTTTAAATTATGGGACTTATTAAATTTTATTGAGATAAATTAATTTAATTTTAATCCTGAATGTTGTTTTAAATATTTACTAGAGTGAAGAGAGTTAGTAATTATTGGAAATTTGTTATTTGTTGAATGTTATCGGATGGGTATAGTAATATATGAGATTTATTTTATAAAATTGTCATGTGTGAACGAAATAGCAATTATGGAAATTTCAGTCGGGACGCGCCCGTGTCGTGTCGGGAATAAATATTGATTAATAAAAGTGAATAAATTATAAGTTACTCGTATGGTCATTTTGAGCGCGGCAAAGTGTCCGAAAGGGTCGAGATAGTCATAAAAGTATACTCGGGGGGATAGTTTCGGTCTCGGGGCGTTTTTAGGCCTATTTAGTACCCCGGGAGGGCATTTTGTACATTTCATAATTTTGGGTAATTAAACCAACGAATTTTATAGGGTTATATCATATGGAAAGTGTTATCTTCTAGGTTTAACATAACCAAAAACTAATGACGGCCATTGGAGAGGAAGAGGAGAAGCTCTTCAAGAGTTCTAGGCCAAGAACACCTCCGGTTGCACCGCCGTCACCGCCAAATCGTAGATCACGCGAAGGGGATCACAACCACACCTTTTTCTTCCACAAATCAGAGATCAAATTTCTAGGCAAGTATCTATCATGATTTTATCAAGTTAATGCATCCTTTTATATTAGTTTAAGGTTGATTGGAATTAGTGTTCTTGAAGAAAAACGTTAATTGGAGGCAAAAATTTCATATTGTAGAGATAGAGATTATATTTCTGGAAATCCATTTCACATGTAGAGGTTGAACTACGAATTTCCATGGTATTAGTGATACAAAATATGGAAGAAGAATGGAAGAAACTAAGTTAAAAAAAAATTAGGGTTCTTGAGAATTATAAAGATTTTAACCCTTTTACCTGGTTATAGATGATGAAAATTCGCATGTGTTACGTAGGATATTGTTTAAATGGGTATACAATAGTTGTAGTATGAGTTGTTGGGAGTTTGGGACTGTAACATGATGATTTGGAGGAGTTTGGGGTGAGAATCCCGTAGCTAGGTTTTCAGCATAATCTGTATAACTGCTTGATCGATCGATCGAGCCCAGAACATCGATCGATCGATCGACCCCTCCTGGAAAACTACATTTTTGCTCGTGTTAGCTTAATCAGATTTTATGCGTGGTAAACCTTGATTAGGGTCGCTAGAACATAATGGGACATAAAAAGGACCAATAGGGTCAAGACAGACCCCGTTAAGTGGGACTTTAAGGTGAAGGGATATAAAGGGTAAGCGGGGAGATATTTATAATTAGAAAATCATACGTGCGTTGATTTAATAATCGAAACATCTAAGAACTTGTAATAGAAGGCGAGTGAGGGCCTACTGAAATTGTACTTAGATAAAGAGAATACTTCGAGTGACGAGAAGTGAGTTTAGAATAAATTAATTACGAGAATAAAATGAACGATTCCGTTATACGAGATAATGGAGTAAAATGTGGAATAACGGATAATGATAATTATGGGTCGTGAGAGTACCTAATTTAATAATGTGGATGTGAATACATATTTATATACGACGGTGTGATTGTGCATATATTATTTATGTGTAAAAATCGTACCCGGACTACTTGCTATCACGGGGGTTTCCACGCTGGGACAGTCTTATCTCGATGGAACCTTTATGGGGGATATTGATTTGTACCCGAGAGCATGAGATTCCTAGGTACAGGCTATCTGATTGATAGTTCAGACAATCCAAAGAGACGTGTGGGTATGTGCTAACCTCTTAGGGCCTGGAACTATGCTTCGCCTCCATTTGTTTATGTTTTGTGTTAATGCAGTTCGAGAGTGATTCCAAACTAGCATTTCCCTAAGTATGTGTGATACAGGGACTAAATAGCAGAGTATGCCAGCACCATAGTTTTTATGTGGGGTGTCGTTAGTATATATATAATTTATGAGTGATTGGTATATATATATACTTATATATGGAAGTCTAGGACCATAGTTTTTATGTGGGGTACCGTTAGTATATATATAATTTATGAGTGATTGGTATATATATATACTTATATATGGAAGTCTAGCACCATAGATTTTATGTGGGGTGTTGTTTGTATATATATTATACGAGTAATTAATATATATACGTGTATCTATTTGAGAACTTTCTACTGAGTAAAATAGTAGTTAAATAAAGTATGAAATTCATCAACTTCACTGTAAGTATTAGGAAACGTTATAACAATACGGAATTATTCTAAATAATATAAGAAATCTTGAAGAGATAGATTTTCCTAAAGTGAATATCATAACCTTAATTTCACGTGTTAAGTCTTATGGAGAATAAGTTAGAGAAGTATATGGGATTCATTAGTACGATAGACGTGCACACTGGTTGAGAGGTGAGAATTCTCAAGAGAGTGTCGCATACTAATATGACTGTTGCATTAGCCGGTAAACATTTTAAATACTTGCTAAACCATTTTAAAACGGTTTCACATTCGGGCTCTGACCCATTGAAAGTTTTGTTTTATCACCACGGGTTAAGAGGTGGAACCACGATAAGGAGAATTTAAAATTTTTGATTTCTAGAATGATTGAAAGTACCCAAGCGTTGTGATCACGTTGCGAGCACTAGAGAAAATAAAGAATTGGGTGTTAGGTGTGTAACGTATGTGATGCTTACGCTAGTATACACCGTTTATAGGGTGGGTGGGCATTCCGATTATCTGATGATCAAATCGTCCGAGTTGAGGGGACGTGGGGATAGACGTGTGGAATTTATGTTTGTAGGAATATCATAACGAAGTGGAAGTGATGGAGTGGATTAAACGTCACATGAGGGGCGATAATCCATACATAAGTGTACAATTATAATAGCACGCCCTAATTTGATTGGAAGACTGTGGGAAGCCATTGAAGATGGAGTATTCCTTGAATAGAGTAGAATTTAACTATTATGAAGAACACTCAGAGCGGAGTTGTTAGTAGTCAAGTGTGAGAGCGACTTTCACATACAAAAGGTGATGATGTTAGTATGAAATAAAAGTTCCAGAAGTGCGCATCGTGGAGGAAAGAGTACGGGTCAGAACTTTTGGCATACACCAAAGAAGGAAGGGGAGTATTATGTGTCACTTAATGTGAGACATTTCAAGGAAAAATCGATGTTTAGCGGGACGTAGTGAGTAGTCTCTACATGCACCGCCCATAGGTAAGGTTTGGTTGAAAGAGGATAATCAACCAAAGAATTTTGTGTTTATCAACAATTCCTGAAATTGGAAGAGGTCGGTAAAGTCGGTAAAGTTCTTGGATGGGTTGTTATCCTCAAAACAAGATCAAGGGTTCATCCTGACATATGATTTAAGACGCCTGAGAAGGAAGTGATTGATATTCCTTTGAGATGATTTACAATATTAACTAGTATGGCCCAGACTTCCTTTGAAAGGAAGGATCGCGCCAGTACATGGTACGGCATAGTATTAATTTCTGAATCGGGATGAGATTTGTGAATCCCACCTTTGATATGGGAATTCAGGAACCAGCGGAGATAAGGTTTCGTTTCGAGTAGGATGTATCACCCCTAGCGAGGGAATAGGCGCACGGTGATTAAAGATTAGTGGAGACACGTGAAGGATATTTTGGAATCTTGGTACGATGATTTCAGGAATGCTATGTAGAAGCACTTGTACCTGTTTGTCGAGTACGAGGTGCTTATTAAGGTTTTGGTATGGAAGAACCTCGATTATTCTCCTTCCGTGTGTTTAGAGGTGAGTAGGTAATCAGAATTTTTGGATTCTTCGAGAAAATATCCGATAACTATGGTGAAATTCCACGACTGTTTTAGGCAAACAAGAGTAATCAAATGTTCGTATGGTTTTCTCAGAATGGGATTTTTGTATATGAATAAATACGAATAGTTGTCATGTAGTGAGGTGCGGACTCCTAATGATAGTGAGATAATGGAAATTTATAACGTATAGGCGTGATCTATGCGAATGTTGTCGTTTGGGAGCGCAATGTGAAGTGTCTCCAATGAGAATGTAAAATAAGCTTGCTGTGAGGAGAGGGATATAGTGATTGAGCGCCTTACGATGTAGGTAGTTTGCATACTGAAGAGGATATCCAGAATTGTGCTACCTCGTAGGATTTATTTTTTGAATTTCGGGACGAAATTCCGTTATTAGGGGGGAAGTATGTAATACCCCGTATTTTTATGGCTTTTAAATTATGGGATTTATTAAATTTAATTGAGATAAATTAATTTAATTTTAATCCGGAATGCTGTGTACTAGCGTGACGAGAGTTAGTAATTATTGGAAATTTGTTATTTGTTGAATGTTACTGGATGAGTATAGTAATATATGAGATTTATTTTATAAAATTGTCACGTGTAAATGAAATGGCAATTATGAAAATTTAAGTCGGGACGCGTCCGTGTCGTGTTGGGACTAAATGTTGATTAATAAAAGTGAATAAATTATAATTTGCTCGTATGGTCATTTTGAGTGTGCCAAAGTGTCCAAAAGGGTCGCGATAGTCAGAAAAGTATACCCGGGGGGTTAGTTTGGGTCTCGGGGCATTTTTAGGCCTATTTAGTACCCCGGGAGGGCACTTTGGACATTTCGTAATTATGGGTAATTAAACCCACGAATTTTATAGGGTTATATCAGATGGAAAGTGTTATCTTCTAGGGTTAACATAACCAAAAACTAATGACGGCCATTGGAGAGGAAGAGGACAAGCTCTCCAAGAGTT